>JACSVZ010000004.1:81165053-82498700 GCA_014706295.1 Lycocorax pyrrhopterus obiensis
TGCAATGATGCTATGAAACTAGTTAATCCCCCAATATTCTCTTGCTTTCTCATGCTTCTTTTCAAACTCAGCGTCCCGACTTAGAGCCTGAATGCACCTTTCTGACATCAGGGTGCTCTCCAGGGCATCAGCACACAGGATCTACAATTAAATCAAAAGAACCCAAAGGGGTGAGCTGTAAGAACTTAATTTGTGCCTTAGGATAGAAACATATACCTCGCTATTTCTGATGTCTGTTTCTAGATTTCCTTCTCTCTCTTTTTTAAATTTTTTTTAAACTTTTCTTGCTTTAAAAAAGACAGATATTTTCTTGGTGTACCCTTGGACACCTTGAAAGATGTAAAGAAGGTTGTGTTCACTGCTGTCAGCTACAATCCCATCTTCATTTCAAACCTACTTTTGAAGCAAGAGTCCCATTTTTGGGGGAAAACCCAAGATCTTCAAGGGTGATATTGTACACCATCAAGTAATAAAAATAGTGACAAACTTCTTAATAGTTTGAGGTTTTTTTTTAATTGATGCTGAAAGCTATTATGACACTGTCTTTCTATAGCAGTGTGGTGTAATGTGTGCTGCTCCACACACAGGTCGCTGTAGCTAAATTTCCCTAGTGTTTTTCTTTGGCACTGACAGCATCCCTCATTAGTTTCTTTATTAGTACATTTAAATACCCTTGTAGCACCATTAAGTTTGAAATGGCTTTATTCTTTGTTCAGCAATATTTGTGTTTAACATATTTTCTCAGCCCACCCTACAAGATCCCTTACAACAGATGTTACGGCGCAGTTGAAGGAACGTGAACCAAATTGTAGGTAATAGTCCATGCTTATTTGTTTTGTGTGAGCTGTGGTTTCTATAGCTACTGTACATCTGCTCCGTGCCATTTGCTGATCGCTTTCTGTAGTTGTCTCAGTCTAGATATTTAAAGCACGCTGCACTGATTCTGCTCAGCACAGCAATCTGACAATGGCTCGACATGTGAACCAAGCTACAAATTTGGAAACATGTTTGAAAACAGCTGTTAAGTCTACATATTCATTCTCTATCTACTACTGGCCAAATCTCTATCTACAAATGGCCACCTAACCAAAAATTGAACCAGACAGTGGTCCAGTCTCAGCAAAAGACTTGAAATCACAACTGACATTGGGCGCAATTAGGCATGGCTTTAAACTGGTGAATAAATTGAGCTCCAGAGCGGGAACCCAGAGGCAGAGACAGCAAATCCCTCTGTATTCTGCACTTTCACTAAAAATAGAAAACATTCCTGGGTGATAGGTATCATTCTGCTAGGGCTGATGAAATTACCTGAGAGCTGCACCAAAGATAAATTTAACTTACTGTCTTTCTACTGAAGTCTTTCCTTCTGACATAAAAGCAGAGTAGCAGCATCTTGGCCTTTCAAACTTTGCCTTTATTGAAGGATTTCCTCTTCTGTCCTGAAATCTCTGTTTCTGTCATTGAAAATACTGCCATTTGGCTAAAACCCTGTGGTTAAAGAATGACAGTAAGGGACAACATTTTGCAAATTTTATATCATTTGTGTATGCTTTTTTCCCCTGACACCCTCTATCAGATATACCAGCTGTTTTTTGTGGACTTATTTGTTAGTGTGAGTTTGCTTTTCTAAATGTGCAAGAGAGGCAAAGAACTGCATTGGTCCATTCTGCCTCCATAGCCTACTTTCCAAAAGAAGCTGGGCTTACATGATCTGTTTTTCAGGTCTTGCTTTACAATTGCTCATTTTTTCAGCTAATTTCAGCTATATTTGACCAAAAGGGTAGAGATCTCAAAGGTATTACATGCCTATAGACTAATTCTCTGTGGCTCCATTTCCCCCCATGAAATACCCAGATTAGTTCCTCCAATGATGAAAAGGCTGCAATGCTCAGCTGCACTGTTAGACAGCAGAGAGTCCACCTGGGAGACAGCCTCTGGAAACAGGACCTCTGAAGTTCTGCAACACATGGATATGCCACTTTCTAGAACCAGATAGTGGCATAACTGATGCTTCGGCTTTCCTGGTAAAAACTTAGGATTTGTACTAAATCTCAGCATTTTTTTTCACTGAATTTTAAGGTATTTTTAGTCTTGATGGCAAAACAATGACATTCAAATCAGTTACAGTGCACAAAAATTTCTTTAGATTTAATTAATAAGCTCACTTATTTAAAATATAAGAAGGTATTCAACACATTAATTGCCTTCAGCAACAGTCATGTAGTAACAGGCTGGGTTTTATTAGGTCATAACACTGGACATTCTGTCATAATCTGCCATGATGGACTTTCTAAAAAAATTAATGAGAACCAATGTTCCCTTTCTCTCTTTTCAATTCTTCCTGAATATTAGATACTACCCATACTTTGTTTCAGCTCCAGCAGAGCTCCCAGATTCTATATTTTGTAAGGAAGAAATGAATGCTTATAGTATATGAGAAGTTGTAGCTGTAAGATAAATGCAAATTAGATCTATTGGAAAAAGAGAAATCAGATTCTTTACTCTTGGAAGAGTGTGAAAATCAGCAAGAGGAAAAACTTACTGAGATCTTACTTCCAGGGTAGAAAGGATTTTCTAGGACTAAGTATGAATATTTTGATAATTAAATGGATGAGTTTAAGCTACGTATAACCTAAGCAAGGAAAGCCCAGCTTCTTTGAGCCTCGGCTAGAGGCATTCAGGCTTTTTCTATTCCACAGTGCATCACTGAGGGCCACAGTTTGCTCCACACACACCGCTGCAGCGAAGTACATAACTAGTTTTCCCCAGTTTGCTCCAAAGAGAAGTTTAATTTTCCATTTAGAAGAAGTTTCCATGGCTCTGTTAGAGCAGTTCATGACATTGATGAGGCAATAAAATGGCTGTTGCGCTGCTGGCAGGACCTTCCTGCCCTCCAGGGAGCAGGGATCCGCTGGCTGCAAGGGAAGATAAAGCCATGCTGTGGCAGAGGGGGCTGGGAGATGGCTCCACAGGGCACAGCAGGGCAGCACCACCTGGGCAGGAGATGTGTGACAGTCTCCTCCTCCTGGCTGGGGTGCTGGGCATGGAGAGCTTGGGCCCTGGGTCAGGAATGATGCTGCTGCTGCCAAGCTGTTTGCTCCCCTCAGGAGCATGGGCAGCTGGAAGGAGTCATTGGCCAAGCCTGGGCAGTAAAGGGGCTTCTCTCTAAACACAGCCCGACCCAATTATTGTCCTTTTTGCTGTTCCAGGACAAGGAATGTTAAATGAAACTAATGTACACTTGTCAACCAGTGTGTGGTTCGATATGGCAGATCAGAGAAAGGGGTGGGTAACGCCAATAAAAGAGCATTTGCTACATGAAGCAGCAACATTAACCTGGACATGTGGATCAGGTTTAATATTCAGTCTTTCACTTTTCTCCTCCTTTAGCATCAGTGCTTCTAATTATAATATATTACCAGTTAGCCCAATACGACAAGGTGTTAAGTTAGGGAAAAAACAATATTGGTGAGTTGGGTTTTTTTGTTTCCTTGGATGCACAGAAAATCAGGGACATCATAGCTATTATATGAATAAAATGCATCCTGATGCTATAGAAGCACGATCTGATTTTATGGCACTCTCTAAACCAGAAAAGAAGCGGAGAGTTTTTATATAAGCAAATACGATTCAAGGCTGTGAAGGAAGTTTTTTCATTCTTGTATGTAACTAAAGGATTTAAAATAATTGCTGAGAGGTGTCTGCTTACTGAATTCCTAACCTCACTGAAAGATACAGTCAGATTCAGGTATTTTTTTTTTACTTCTAGTTTTTACAATATCTTACAGAGTATATAATTACAGTTTTATAGACAAATGATACAGACCGTATCTGTTATATGATGTATCAAAAAAAAAGGTATATTGCATTTACATAAATTTCTTCTTCCAGTGCTGAGCTAACCCTTATACTTTCCCTGCAGCCAGAGTGGCAATGATCCAAAGCATGAACAGACTTAAATGCATTTACTTCAAGCAAAGGGTTATGACCTGGTTTAACTATGTCCTGGAGACTAGTTTGACTGGCAAGCGTGTCAGAGTTTGCAGGGTTGGTGCCTTAATCCTCCAGGCCTTTCAGTGATATCTGACACTGTATTCACTCTGTCAGGGCTAATAAATGGCCCAGTGGATGATTATCTTTAAATACTATAGCCATTGAAAGTGAATTATTGATGGACATGACTTCATTTCTTTGAAGGTAGCTGTTACTTCTATTACATTAAAAAATAAACAAAATAACAGATGGATACCATCTTTTCTTATCAAATAAAAAAAGGTAATTGAATATTGCATATATTTAAATGTGAATGCTAGTCTGAATTAGAACGCTATTTTTTGTCATTGTTTTATTCTTGTATTTCATTTGCAATTAAATCAATCTATTTTTTGTTCCTACAAAAAGGAAAAAAAAGATCATACACTTTTTGGTTTTTTGAATCATTTGATGAATTAAACGTAAGAAGATGCTGCATAGCTTAATGTTAAAGTATTGTCTTTCTGGTGCAAAGTGGAAATTTTTTTTAAGAGGGTGATTTTTTTTCCCCTTATGTGTGAAAGAGTGTAACCTGGGAATTAAGCAGCCACAAACACAGAGGAACACCAGAGAAGGGAAAAAAAAATCTCTTTCTTACTGGCTGTAAGAAAGAAGAAAATGGTTTGAAGCGGTCAAAATCTTTACCTTTACCTAATTTAGGAACACAGAGAAGGATCCAAAACCCCTGGTGCTAGAAGCAGAACTAAATAACTGCCTCCTTGCTTGACTGCAGGAGGAAAGTGAAGAGCTTCACAGTTATTTTTGAAAACAGCTTACCTACTGAGCACCAGACCTGCCTGATAAGAAAACAGGGAAGGAGAACACCTCCACTTTTTGGAGCTCACATGCCTGACTCAGAAAAATGCCTGTGGAGAAAAATGTAGCTTCAAATCACAGACCTTCCTTCCTAGCAGGTGGCTGCAGGCACAGTACCCAGCCCCAGCCCTGGTTTGCTCCCACCCCTTCTGCAGCAGGCAGAGGCTGGAGCACGGGTGAGGCTCTGAGCTCTGTATGGAAGTGGTGAACACCCAGCATGACGGGGTTTGCACATAATTAGTGGGAAAGCCTAGGGAGAGTATCCAGCTCTCTATCAGCCACGGCACCAGGCCAGCTCATGTCTATGCTTTCATGGCCCCAGGGACTTTGTATCCCTTCCCAAGTCTCTCTGAACCTCTTGAGCACTTTGTGTACCGTCTACTGTACACTGGGACTTAGAGTCAGTATGTCCTGGGACATGGTATGGATGTCTGCTGCTCTGGGACAGTGCAGTTCATGATTTTTGTACCAGAAGTACTGCTCCTTAGCACAGCACAGAGAATTGAGAATTATGCTCCTGTATTTTGGATACCTACTCAGGAGGAATTGTCCTACCAGGAGCAGCAGGAGCACCATTAGATGGAGGAACTTCCCCTTCCTCCCCTGCCAGAAGCAGACCAAACCTGTACTGCTTTTATGCATTGAAGGACTCAAGGCTTGCCTCTCAGGCTTCCCTGCCTCACTGAGACCATCAATCATCTTTAGTGTGTGTCACATGTGTGACATTTGTGAAGCACTGAAACAAGCTCTGGCATTCAGATTCGGAAGCTGCTGCAGCTGGGGTTTCTGCTCCCAAAACCTGCCCTCCTCAGTCACTCTGAGTGACCACCTCTCTGCTTCAAAGTGGGCTGAAGATGGAGAGGCATGTGAAGAATGCTGAGCTGTCAAGTCACTTAGCTCCTCAGTTCATTTCTGGTTGCCTGCAGCGACACTACATATAAACTAGGATTTCGGGGTTTGCATTTTCTTTTAATTTTGAGCTAATTTCTGAATCAAAAAAGTTAGTTCTCACTAAAAGAAAACCCATAAACAGACCATTTCATTCCACAGTCTACTCCAGGCCAGAGCACTGGGGTGTAAATCACATCAAGTTTGGCTCAATTCATGCATGATAGTCTTGCAATATCATCCCAGCAAGCACTGGGAATGCTGGTCAGTCCCTGATGCTGATGTGGAAATCGTCATAGTATGGTACCGAAGGACAACCAGACAGGACAGAAGCATGGAAAATTTAATTCCAGAGATGTATAACTATATCTATAGAAACAGAGATGTAGAGAGTTCTCTCTCTCTGTGTATATATATAGCCACAGGCATAAGCATCTTGTTTTTATGAGGGGGCTGTACGTCAAGCACTATTTTCCACTTACATGATGAAGAGATCCATGTTTGCAGTAAGGCTATATTAAAAAAGCTGGGCACTGTGGTGCTATTCCAAAACAGGGGACTGAGACATGGGCAGCAGCTGCTTCCTCCTCAGCTCTTCTCCCGCTACTGCACTATATACAGAGAGCAATTGCTGGTCACTCCATCTGTCTGCTCCCCTGATTAACAAACAGATGGTCAAGACTTGAACCTACTGCTTGTGCTTGGACCGGTGATCACAAAAC
This sequence comes from Lycocorax pyrrhopterus obiensis, assembly GCA_014706295.1. Classification (NCBI taxonomy): domain Eukaryota; kingdom Metazoa; phylum Chordata; class Aves; order Passeriformes; family Paradisaeidae; genus Lycocorax; species Lycocorax pyrrhopterus. Next base: position 81,171,512 of record JACSVZ010000004.1, read on the forward strand.
TTGGTGTTGCCATTTTTCAGGTGTTTTCCATTGAAAAGCAGCTGTTAGGACTCAGTGCTAGTAGGGCACCCAGGGAAGACTTGGTGAAATGGGTGTGCAGAGTGGGCACGGTCACTGTTCTAGCTGCAGCCAGTCCCAAACAGTCAGGACACCAGCCACCCTGTACCCTGGTCTGGCCTGAGAACAAGCACTGCTCTCCTGGACAAAAATCTTTAGCAGTGGACATGTATCCACAGAGAGAAATAGTTCAGATGCTCAGAGCTGTCCTCAGAAGCTGTCCAACCCTGCTGATATGATGGGAAGTATAGAATAGCCAGAGGATAACAAAGACAACACAAGTGAAGTGAATATTGAAGAAATATTAGGTCTCACCTCCCTTCTCTGTCTGCATAGAAAGGCAGGGAAAATAATTTCAAAAAGAGTGATAGAAACAGAGTAGAAATTGCCTTTTCATTTTTTGACTGACAATGGGAAACTTCTAGGCAATTGTGCTGGATTTTCAGAATAATCTACCTGCAGTTGTTTATTATTAAAATAATTAATCAGGCAACTAACTAAACAGCTCTTCACCATTCCTTCCTGTGATACATTTCTTCTAGTATCATAGCCAATTATTTTCTAGAGAGAATGATCAAGGCTTTGCTGCCTCTGGTCACCTCTTTCCCACCACTTAGTTGCTGTAAGAGATTGGTTATGCACATCTCCAACGTGTGCAGCTCCTCATAAGGATACTGTAATTTGGCATGTCTGTTCTGATCTCTCCGCTCTGTTTCTTTATATGTCAGAAACAACACCTTATCCCTCTGCACAATCACAAGTCAAGTAAAAATCACTGCTTCCTTACCTTCTGGAGATGATCTGGTTTCTATTACCCCACATTTCTTCAATTTTTTTGCGTATCAGTACAAGCCCCAGTTCTACTATTCCTATCTTTGAAACACAAGTAAAATGTTGAAATGTTTATCAGGACTACAGTAATGACTTTAGACATTTCTCAATATCTGCAGAAAGAGGCACTACATTCAGGATTTGACATTTTTCCTTAACATGGCAGCCAGGCCCCTGTCTCTCTAGGTAGCAATTTCTTGATAGTGATTTCTCAGTTACAGCTGGAGAGTGCTCAAAGGAGAGAAAAAGTGAAGAACCAGAATCAAGGTTGGAAGCTGTTGCTTCCCTTTGGATAACATCCCACCCATCAACAGATCTGGGCAAAGCAGCGGTTCCTGGCGCTTGCTGCCTTCCTGCAGGTGCTCTGGCAAGGCCCCACAGGAGCTTGCCTTGCTGGGCTGATGGCTCACACCCCAGCCATCTGCAGCAGCACTGGAGGAACCTGCTGGGAAGCTCTGCCCTGCTTGGCATGGCCTGTTAGCCGTGCCTTGCCTCAGTGCAATGCCTCCCGGCATTGTGGAGCAGGCTGCTTGTTCCAAATGTCACTCGTTGGCTAAAAAAATCAGACGGGGGGTGTTTGCTACCCTTCATCCTTCTCTGAGCATGCGTGCAGAGGACACAGCCAATCTGAGTGCAGGAAAGTACTTGGAGTTGAGTAAATTGTCCTAAGGCTACTGAATCAGAGCAGCTACCTCTATCTCAGTTCAAACAATGAAATTCTGAGCATCACTTTCCTGGTGTCCTAGGAAATACCCTTCCGGTCACTTCCTCAGCTGTTGCTTATAATTTATGAGAGTATATGGTCTTTTGATTAATAATTCAGGAATTACATTTATTACAGAGCATTAGGCTCCCAGAGGAGTTCAGAAGCTCTCTCTCAAATTCCCAGAGCAATCCAAAGAACTCTCTCAGGTCTACTCTCCTTTAACATCTCCACCCTAAAACTTAATACATTAATGATTTAAAGACTGTAGGAAAATTACTGCATATGCAATAATATCTTCAAATTTAGAAGGATCAAGTTTTTTAATCCATATTATTGAATTCCCAGCAATGGCTTTTTTTTTTTTATTTTTTTACTATGACTTTTTCAGACTTCTGTTAGTTATATTGTAACTTTCACCCTACGGCTGCTTTATGTTTGCTTTGATATTTTATTTAGTTAGTCTTTGAACAGATAGGCTGTTCATAAAACCAAAGGAACAGGATAACTAGATGGTCCTCAGACTAAGCGAGGAGAGAGTGAACAATTAGCAGCTAGCAATAAATTTCTCATTATGAATCTGAGTTTGTGATTCCTCTCACACCAGTATCAAACAAAACTAGCTTTGCTACTCTTAGGGGTTCTTTTGGGGAATATAGTACTTTACCTTATGTAAAATGGATTAATATCAAAATATGTTCAAAATAACCAGTGGAAGGGAACTCATCACCCAGCAGAAAAATAGTGCAGTAAGCAAGGCCCAGGGCTGCCCTGAGATGCTCTCAATTTCCTCTACTGCCATGACACTTTTTATTGAAAATGACTGAGTTCAGAGACATGTAAGGTCTCCAAAGTCCATTTCTTCAGTTAGAAGCATGGGCAGGATAAAACCATGTTTGTTTGCATCTCTGCTAGATTTATTTAGTCTGAGATAGAACAGAAGCACTATCTAGTAGAAGGCTTTCCTGTACCGTGTCCTGCTCAGTCACCACAGCAAATCTTTCCTCGACCATTTCTGTCACTGGGGGGACATGAGCAATGTCATCAGGAAGGGAGGTTTATCCTTTATTCTGAAGACTACTGCATTGCCTAATGTAAGTAGTGATAGTAAAACTTACATGACTTCACAGGAAAGATAAAATCCTTTTTTTTTTTGTTTTCATTTTTTCTGAGAAACACAACGTATGGGCTTTATGCCGCAGCCAGCAGATTCACCTCACTCCTGTGATGAGTATAGGAGAGTTAGAGGACATAAAGGGAAAATCCATTCTACAGGGCTAATTGGCTCTGTGTGGTTCCCAAAGAGTGAGACTGATATCACACAGGAAATCTCCTGCCGTTGCACCAGCACCGGTCCGCCTCCGCTGCGTCACTGGCAGCAGGGCTCCCCTGGACTGAGATCAAGGATTCCCACTGTTGTGCTGTCTGAACCAGCCCTGTGCTGGGTTCTACAAACTTGTGGAGGAAATTAAAGGCAGGTTTCTGGGTATAAAAGGACATAGAAGTAAAGAGTGGATGGGGAACTGTGGGGCTCCAGCCTACGTCATAAGGAGAGCAGAGTTAAATCTTCCTAAATCTTTGTTGAGTTTTCTCAACAAAACTAACTTAAATTTTTCTAACTTAAATTCTTTTCTAACTTCAATTCTCTGCAGCACCTAGTACCATAGTTTATGTTCATGCATATAAGATATACCCTCTATGCTATTTTTTAAGCTGAAGCAGTTCACTGTGCAGTGTACCAGCCAATGTTGCTGCCTTGTTAGAAATGTGTAGGGGCACAGTGGCAGGTCACACTAAATAAAGCTCTGTGGGTTTCTGTACTTGGGACTACTACTATGTGCTCTTACTGTCCATCACCATCTGCATCAGGAAACACATGAACTCACTATTTTTGTCCACATTCAAACTGGTTATAAATTTTTATAGCCTAGTTTACTGAACTTTCCCATACAAATGCTGCAAGCAGAATAATGAAGCACACCAGTTCATGTTTCAAATGCAACTTACTTCAGCTAGCAATTTATCATGGGATCTTTTGCAGGCCTCTTTTTGGCGGCCTCTTTTTGGTCTGCTCAGAAAGCACACACCCTTACTAAAGACTCCCATGTGTTCTGGCTCAGAGGGATGCGAATTGGTGGGCATTGCCCTGAAATGAGGGAATGTGCTCATTAAAAATGATTTCTGGTATGAAATAGAGACAAGTGGCACTTAGACCATCTCCTTGTTGTGACCCTTCTTCTCCCTGAGGAGGTAGGATGTGCAAACATGGCTCAGAGTAATGATAACTTGTTAGAAAGAATGAGCACAGGCTGGAGGCAGGGAAAGGATTTTCTGTATTTTGCTCGATTCAGTGTATATTTCTACACACTTGACTTGCATAAGTGAAATTGCCTGATGATACTCAAAAATTTGCATTTCTGAATACACAAGAGGAATAGCCTTCAGCTAATCAAATCAATAAAATGCAGCATCTCTGTGGGTGGATTAAAATGCAATTAAAATGGGATTTCTCTTTTAAAACTGTTCCTTTTAAATATATGTCTTGAGATGGTAAAATTCAGCACAAATTTGGACAGGTTATAAAATTCTTTCCTCAGGAGGCTGGATTACGATGTGGAACTAAATGTAAATAATTCAATTTTCTATTAGGCTGGTTTTTTACTTTTACACTATGTTACTAGATTTGATTAACTTTTCCTAACAAAATTAAATAAAGTGGATATCCTGTTACATGTCACAGACCATACCATACCAAGTGAGGAAAACCATGCAGTGTCTATGTTATTTAACTGTTTAAATACAGAGTTTACTGGCAAATAAATGAAGTCATGTTTTCATGACTACTCAGGTATATCAGATATCCTAACTGCTTGTTAGAATGTCATTAGGCTCTACACTTGAAACACAAGGCTTTGTCTGTCTCATAGTTGTGCTACTCAGTTTGAGACTCAGAGATGGCTGCATATGATGAAGTTTGAAAAACATTTTTAACATACCATCTATTCCTGTTTCAAATGGGAATGACTGTTTCTATGTATGTTATTGCTTTGAAATATTTTAGTTTGTAGAAACGACCAAGGAAGTTGATAACAAAAAGCCCTAAAGTATGGTAATTACTGCTAATTTTCTCTGCTTGCCCCTTTCTTCACAGTGTATTTCTTCCAGCAAAACACTCTGCAACAAAATGGAAAAGATGAAACTTCCCCTCTGGAAGCCTTTAAAAGGGAGGCTATAAATGTTTTATATTGCATCACAGGGTATTATGCTGCTTCCCCAGGAGGCCAAGTGTTCAATAGGCAGCCATCAAAGTGCTGTAGGTTAGTTACCTGCTTCCTCATTTACCTGCATGATCGTGACATCCCTTACACTAACCACCAGTAATGAGTGGCAAGGAGAGTAATCTCTTTGGCTGTATGAACACCTCTCTTGGAGACCATTATATTTGCAAATGAAGTGATCTTTCTGTCACCGGTATTTTTCTACATCTCGTCGCTGCCGATCAGCATGAAGAGCCTTTACAGAGAACTCCCATTTCCATCTTAAGGGGTCTTTTTCCATGGTTATTGTATTTTAAAAAGAAACAATTTTATAAACTTGCAAGCCTCCCCTTCTCCTTGAAGGTCCATCGTTCAGCCTCTTTATTTACAGCCACAAAAATCCGAGTAGATTTTCATCAAAATGTCCAAGCACGTTATGCATTGGTCAGGCATTAGAAAAAAAATATTTTTTAAAATCTTCTTAATTTTTGGGGTTTTTTTTTAACATTTTACCTCTTGCTACACTGAGAGTGACACCACAGCTCTTCCTTGAGCAAAAAGAGAATCTTGAATGAGCCTACAAATTTTACGAGTGATGCCTACCACGCAACTGGAAGCATGTGAAGCAGAGGAGTCAACTCCCGTGTCTGCCTAAAAATTCTGTCTGGAAAACCCAGGACTGCTGTGTCTCCATGTGATCCTAACAGGCAGCTCTCCACCTCTTGTGAGACCTAACTGTGCAGCACAACCTCCAGACCCCACTCCCTCTCACTTTTGCCACGTTAGGTTCTGTGCTGATACTTTTATTGTCAAGAAACTGACAAACGATTACATTGTAGAGGGTTAGCACAAATTTTGGCCACGATATTTGCAAACCACGGCAGTCCATAAGAAACTGAATGGCTTTAAATGCATCATGGATACAGCTGTGATCATGGTAAGGAGAACCTTCACTGCTTGGAAAGTGACAGGTAAAAAGTAATTTGATATTACTGTTCAAATTTTAATAGTATTTGTTAAACTTCAGAATTAACATTTACAGCTATTAATGAGGACAGTTCCCATCTCTTAGAATTACCACCAGGAAATCCTCTGTCTGAATCTGAAGGTGACCTCTGTAACTGTAGAGGTGAGGTATTAATGAAAGCTAATTCATTAACTAATTAATGGAAACTAATTATGCCAGAGCTTAAAAGGAGTTGTGGAACTACATATTGTGGTTGTACTACTGCATTAAACATTGAGCTGTGACTTGTGTAAACAAGCTTAGGTCACTAGACTATAGGCAGCTCTTGTTGATAAAAAGCGAAATGTGATAAATTTCTCCATCCCAGTATAATTTCTTTAATAAGGTTAGGTTTAATGAACAAACCCTGTATAAAACAAAACCTATAGATGATTAATAACAGTTTCATATTATATAAATAAAAATATAGCTTTTACAGTTTCCTTTAATAATTACTTTGCAAATACTACCAGTGAAAAACCCAATGAGAATGCAATTTAATGAACTGTATTTTACAGCATGAAGTACTGTTTCATGTGGCTTTGTAAAAGCATCTTTTCGTTGGATAATAAACAATGTAGAACTGGTGTGATCATTTTAATAAAGGACAACTTTAGTGTTACTAAATAACTATACTGAAAATTGTGCTGATTGCCAAAGCTCAACTGGAGTTGAAGCTGGCCAGAACCATAGGGGAAAATAAAAGAGATATTTCACATACATTAATGGCAATAGGCAGTGTAAAAATATTACCAGCTCATTATAGGGTAAGGACGGTCACCCCACAAACAGGGACACAGAGAAGATACAGGTGTTTAACACATTCTTTGCCTCTGTCTTCAACACGGATGGACCAAGAGGCTCTCAGTGCCCTGAGCTGGAGAATCATGACTGCAAGAATGATCAACTTACTGTTGACCCTGAAACTGTGCTGGATGTGCTGCTCCAGCTGGATGCCTACAAGTCTACAGGGCCTGATAAGATTTACCCAAAAATCCTCAAAGAGCTGGCTGATGTCATCCCAAAACCTCTCTCAATGATTTTTGAGCAGTCTTGGAAATCTGGAGAGCTCCCAGCTACTGATGAATGTTGTCCCAGTTTTCAAGAAGGGCAAGAAGTAGGACCCCACACTCTACAGGCCTCTCAGTCTCACTTCAGTGCTTGGTAAAGTTATGGAGAAGATTATTCTGGGAGGTATTGAAAAACTCCTGAAAGACAACGCAGTCACTGGTCACAACCAGCACGGCTTCATGAGGGGAAAGTCCCGCTTATCAAACCTGATTTCCTTTGATGACAAGGTAACCCACCTAGCTGACCAAGGGAAGCCAGTTGATGTAATCTTTTTGGATTTCAGTACAGCTTTTGATACTGTCTCTCACAGGATCCTGCTGGACAAAATGTCCAGCACACAGCTGGATAAACACATCATGGGATGAGCGAGCAACTGGCCCATGAGTTGGACACAAAGGGTTACAGTGAACGGGGTGACACCACACTGGTGATCTGTCACTACTGGGGTTCCACAGGGCTCCATCCTCAGCCCTGTGCTCTTCAACATCTTCATAAATGACTTGGAGGCAGGACTGGAAGGGATACTGAGCAAGTTCACAGATGATACAAAACTGGGAGGAGCTGCTGACTCCCTCCAGGGCAGGGAGGCCCTGCAGAGAGACCTCCACAAATCAGAGGGCTGGGCAATCACCAACCACATGAAGTTCAACAAGAGAAAATGCTGGATTCTGCACCTGGGAGGGAGCAACCCTGGATGTATGGACAGAGCAGGGAATGAGATGCTGGAAAGCAGCACCACATAAAGGGACCTGGGGGTCCTGTTCAATGGTAAGTTGACCATGAGTCAGCAGTGCCCTGGCAACCAGGAGGGCCAACCCTGTCCTGGGGGGCATCAGGCACAGCATCGCCAGCCGGGCAAGGCAGGGGATTGTCCCGCTCTGCTCTGCACTGGGGCGGCCTCACCTCGAGTGCTGGGGGCAGTTTTGGGTGCCACAATGTAAGAAAGACATTAAACTGTTAGAGAGTGTCCAAAGGAGGGCAACAAAGAGGGTGAAGACCTTGAGGGGAAGGCCTGTGAGGAGCAGCTGAGGGCACTTGGCCTGTTCAGCCTGGAGGAGACTGAGGGGAGACCTCATTGCAGTTACAACTTCCCTGTGAGGGGAAGAGGAGGGGCAGGCACTGATCTCTTCTCTGTGGTGACCAGTGACAGGATGTGAGGGAATGGCCTGAAATTGTGTCAGGAGAGGTTTAAGCTGGGTATTAGAGAAAGGTTCTTCACCCAGAGGGTGATTGTGTATTGAACAGGCTTCCCAGGGAAGGGGTCACAGCAGCAGCCTGACAGAGTTCAAGAAGGATTTGGACAATGCTTTTGGGTACATGGTGTGACTCTTGGGGATGGTCCTGTGCAGGGCCAGGATCTGGACTTGATGATCCCTCTGGGTCCCTTCCAACTCAGCATATTCTGTGATTCATGATACCAAGGTGGTCACTGGTTTAACAGCATCTGTACCAATACTCATAAAGTCAAATTTTTCCACAGAGTAGTATGACTAGAAAAAAGCAAACTGATGACTTTTCTCCATCACCTATTTCACCACTAAAGAAAGGCTTTTGTATGGTATTTTGGAACTGAAATTACTACTTGTTCTAGACTTCTTCTCTGGAAATGCCATGAGAGGCTGCTCTGACAGTGCAGAGCACTTAAATACAAATGTGGGCTACAGGAATATATTGGGACAGTCCTCAGTGAGACTTCCTGTTACCAAAATCCACATACTGTTAAGTGTATGATCTGGCAGCTCACTGGAGCTATTGGACTGAGCCAAATGCTTCTCTCTCTGCATGAGGAAGAAGAAGAGAAGTTCTTACCTGAAGATACTTTCCAGAAGAGACAAGTCTTGTCTTTCCAAGCCACAGAGGGCACATGAAGCCACTCTGTGATTACATACCATCACAATGCAATCACTATCTCACTTCATGGTTTTAACTGGCAGATCTGTACAAGGACCAGGCAACATCATTTGGCTTCAGACATTTAGGAAGCTGATGTCTTCATGACCTTAAAAACCTGTGAGCATTCTCCAACTTTTCCTCTTTTTGCCCCTGCTCTACAAGATCCTGTGCCACAGACCTCCTGCTTAAGTGTTCAGCCACTTCCTTAAAAAGACAGCAAAAAGATGTGTCTGTAGGAGCAAATCTGGGGGAAGACTCAAGTCACAGGAAGGAATTTTCCAAGAGACCACCTTGGCAAGCAGACGCTTGTAGGTGCTTGAATTAGTTTGCCTATTTCCTGAGCCAACAGGTAAAATAACTGCAAACTGCATTAGATGTTCCCTAAGTCACAATGCCCTAGAATTATTTCAGTCTTTTCTAAAAGGGGCGTGTGTGTATGCATAATTACATATATCTGGCATATAAATTTGAAATATATATGGAAAGCAAATTTGTGTCATAATTTGATGAGCAAATCATATTCACTTTGGTGATGGAATTTTTAAGGATATTTACCTGCAGTACAAGATGAGCCTTAAGACTTACTGGGGCCTTTGGGTGATATAAAAGTCTAAAAACCCGACGTAAATCACACCATGAGAGGAGTGTACCAGTCTCATTTTACTAATAAAGTACAAACAATTTGGTTTAGCAGCTCATTGTATTAAACATCTTTTCTAGTGATGAGTTAGAAAAGTTATGAGACAAATCATGAGCTGCTTTCACAGAACAGATGTAAGTCAATCACCTGTCTCTCCAAGCCTTTCTCCCCACTCATGAATTAAAAAGTATCATTGATGCAACATGATCAGAAGCAGAATGTAGCTGAGTTATTTCAAGGAACCAGAGGCACAGTTTCCAAAGAAAGCACACCTGCTTGTTTTCCTTCGGAGGGGAGTCAAAATTTACAAGACACAAATGCTTGGGAAAACTATTCTCTACCTCCTGCTGCAGTGTGTTAAGGCTCTTTTATTGTAAAAACAATGCACTACTTTGTGAATGAGTTACTCAGAAGTTCAGGACACACTTATTTTGCCAGCCAGGAATATAAATAGCCCAGAGAAATCACCTGCTTGAAGTATTGGATACACATTTCTGAGCTCTCAGATACTTTCAGATACTACATATGCATCTCCCACTGAAGCTGATTAATTACAACTCCATACCCAGACTCAGACCTTGGGAAGTTCAGCTCTTTTGAGAAGGGTAATGTAAGGTGGCCAGCTGGAAAAAAAAGGGAGGAATGGAGCAGCTGTGCACCTGCCTTCCTCAAATGCCTGCTTACAAGTGCTGCTGTGTACTCAAAAGAGCTCAGTTCCAGCAGAGGATAAATATTTGTTACAGCTAACAGACATCTTTGTATAAAATTAGCACATTTGGCAGCATGCAAAAGAAAATAAATGAAAGAGAAGCAGTGCAGTGTTTACGTTACTTTGATACAAACACTTCAAAGCAAACTAGCCACAGTCCTTACGACCAACTGGGCCAGAGCATCCCTCAGAGGTTTCTGCAAAGTCTCTTGCACAGACCTTTTTATCAATTTATTCATTAAAAGAAAGCTCATGATAGGGTTCACTGCTGTCCTCCTCCACAGGGAATTTGCTATGAGCACAGGTGCTGTGCTGAGGGTTGGGGCACACCTGGCTGTCCCCAGAAAAGATGGCACAGCTGGGCTGGGCTTTGACAAGGAGCCCTGGGCAGGCACTGATGATATTCACAGCAGCATGGATTACAGCAAAAAACCTGCTTCTGGTAAAATCTAAATTATCTGGGATGATTTCATCCTCTTTCACTGCAGTCTTTTCACAACCTAATTCTTGTTCACTAAATAGGATGTCCTTTTTGAATTATTTTTGCATAAGAGATCCTTCCTGTGTTAGTTTTTTAATATTTTTTTAAGAATTATTATGGCAAAAAATAAAGTATCTTTCTGCTGTTGTTGTGGTAGCCTTGAAAAAGGCAGTCTCCCTGGTAGAATAAATTCTCTTGCAAAGAGTTCTGTGTTGCCACAGCTAGAATTCTCGCACACAAAACGGCGCATTTAAAGCCAACTCGGGAATCTCTGCACTAAATTGGAGGCTTTCCCTCAGTTTAGCACGCAGTTTAGCTGTTTTAAGAAGAATTCTTAGGCCTGTCTCAACTTTCCTCATATAAAAATCTCTTTCCTGGCAAAGCCCTCATGCAATGCTAAGTACTTTTTACCTAGAAGGTAATATTTAGTCCATGGTAAGTATTGAAGGAGGAGGCTCAGTCATCTGGGGGATTTCTTACACTATTCCAAAAGAACTGGTGGTGTTAAAGCAGTAAGTGTTATTGGAGAACTAAGAAAGAAAGTGCAGTGGATTAGTCTGCACAGCATTACCATTATTTAATTGTAGTATAATTGGGATGCTCCTGACAGAGAAGAGTGACCCAGTGTGCCAGGCAATGTGGAAATACAGAACAGAGCTACTCCCTACTCCAAAAAGCTCACAAAAGAAGATGTGCCCAGGTGGCTGAAGACCAATGGCATTCTGGTCTGTATCAGCAATAGTGTGGCCAGCAGGACCAGGGCAGGGATTGTCCCCCTGTACTCAGCACTGGTGATGCAACACACCGAGTATTGTGTCCAGTTCTGGGCTCTTTGCTACAAGAACAGCATTGAAGTGCAGGAGTGAGTCCAGAGAAGTGCAACAGAGCTGGTGAAGGGCCTGCAGTGCATATCCTATGAGGAGTGGCTGAGGGAGTTGGGAGTGTTTAGCCTGGGGAAAAGAAGGCTCATGGGTGACCGTATCATTCTGTGTAACCATCTGAAAGGAGGGTGTAGCCAGGTGGGGGTCAGCCTCTTCTCCCAGGCAACCAGCGACAGGATAAGAGGAAATGGCCTCAAGCTGCACTAAGCCAGGATCAGGTTGGACATGAGGAAGAATTTCTTCACTGCAAGGGTTGTCAAGCTTTGGAATGGACTGCCCAGGGAAGTGGCAGAGTCACCATCCCTGAAGTATTCAAGATATGACTGGGCATGGTACTCAGTGTTATGGTTTAGTTGGCATGGTGGTGTTTGGTCAAAAGCTGGACTCGATGACCTTGGAGGTCTTTTCCAACCTTAATGATTCTATGATTCTCTGACGGTATGTTTCTAAAAATATTGTTCCTAATGTAGGCAGAACACTTATCTATTCCTCCTTTACAATACTTTATTGTTGATTCATAAAGCCATGATTTGACCTCCACAAACTCCTTATTTTTGCACTATTCACAAGTTCTGCTTTGTATTATCCACCAGTAAAAATAAAGTTTCGAATGAAATCAGGGTAAGTACTCTGCCTTTTCCCTCCCTTTTTCAAAGGTAACCCTCTCTGTTACCACTTTGTGCTAACAGGAACCTGGCAGCTGATGGGCGAAAGAGCTCCCTGAATACCTAGCACAAATTACACCCTAGAACATTTTTCCTGTCATTGCTAGAGCTCTGCCTCCCCAGACAAACCTAAATTATCTCTGCCAAGAACAGTTTATCCCCAGAGCTTGACGAAATACCTCTGAAGCTCCTTTTCTCCTCGTTGGAGTGTCCCAGGTCACACCGCGGCTCACACATTTTTGTGATTTTGGAATAAGGATGGAGGTCTAGTCCTCCCCTGTAATCAGCCTGGTTTATGTCTCTTTGCCAGTACAAAACAGCCACCAAGCCAGGATAACTGGCCACAAAAGGATTACTGGCAGTGTAGAGAGACCAGAAACAGGAAGGCCAAAGAGCCGTTGCATAATGTTCCACATGACCTCCTTCACTGCAATGACTCCTGAGACCTGTGAGGTGTTGGTGCAACGTGGAGGCCTCTCTCCTTTAGAGCCCAGCAAATGGGCAATCCAGGATAAATGCAACACTGGATCTCCCACCACCTTTCACAGAAATGCCCTCACTCCCCTATTGCATTTGAAGATGGAGACCCTTTCCCATTAGGGAAGCAGGACGTGACACCTGCACTATGTACTTTCCATACTGACACTCTCTCACAATCCATGAACACCCACTCTCCCGTTGACAAATTGTATCATCTCTTGGTAATTATCCTGTCGGTGTTTTGACGAGAAAATTCAAGAATATCCCAGTCCCTTGCTCTTTTTCTCTGAAGGCATACCGTCAGAGACAGAGACATGCAGATTTTAAGGAGAAAAAAAGTGTCAAAATATTGGCAGCATCCTCATGCTGAAGGAGCAATAAAAACAAAGTGAAGCGAGTATTTTGTGCTAAACTATTCACCCAGGATAGGCTTCTGTCTGACTGTTTTACAAGTTACAGAATTCTAAAGCTACTCAGAAGACTTAATAGACGCTAAAAATTGCCATGCTAACCTGAACTATCATTCTTGTTATCAAAAGTGTTTATTGCAAAGCTTACTGCAATAATAAGTTCTAAACCAGTAGACTCTATTTCTTTTATCTGAAAAAGAGAACAAAATATAAATAGCTTTCAATTAGCATTATTTGCAAAAGCTTGCACATCAGATAAAACTGAAATACTAGTTTCCAGTGAGAACAGCATGGCCTTTATACAGGAAACATGTGTTTTCATACATATCAAATATGCAAGAATTTTAAAATGTACTATCTAAATGTGCATGTATATATATATATATGTACATATAAATATTGAAAATGCATAAAAGATATTTCACTATTTGTGTCATTATGAGGTGAAGATATGAAGAGCCAAAGGGTATGGACATGTTTCCCCTCACCTTTTAAAGCTAGGGAGAGCAATTCACAAGGTGACCAAGTTGCATGTGCATCTCCAGATTACCTCGTAGTCTTCATGCACTTAACTGCAAAGCTCAGATCATGCTAAATTTTGGCTGATGTAGACAATACATTAAAACCAATCCTGAGGTGCAAATATTGTTTATCAAGAAGGTAAGAGGATGACATCCATGTCCTTTTAGCTGGATGGTGGGACACTGGTCAGTCAGAACATCACAGGCTACAGGAGAGAAGAGAGGAGAAAAAAGAGAAAGAAGAGGGAAGAGAGGACGGGAGGATCACAAGGTATTATGATACTCACATTTGAGAGCTTTGCAGGATCCTTAGGGAGGGAGTTTATTTACTGTAACGTACTTTAAAAACTTATTTAATTGGTAGGATCTTTACCCATTTTTTCACTGTTTCTAAGCAATAATTTTCCTGTGGGTTCCATCATGGTACCAAATTTATGCACAGCTGACCTTCTATTTCCTGATGCAAAAGAGAATTTTAAGAGTATTTATCTTATTCCTTTGGAAAGATGAACATCTAGGACTAAATTAAAGAGGGGAAGAAGGTACCAAACATTTTCTTCCAAAGCAGACAAAAGGCTTATTGCATGGGAGACAAAACTTTCTCCAAGCAGCAGGCTTTCCAAAGGAACTTACTCATCTGGGAATTAGGGAGTATCATAAAGCAAATCCACCTTTTAAGTGCAAGATGATTTACTTTGCTTATGCCTTCTCTCGAAACATAAGGCAAGACAGTGCATACAGTATCCCTCAGCCAGTGTACACACTTCCCTCGGGAGGGAAGGAGAGAACAACAAGCACTTCATGCATTACTGGAAGGCACAGTGCTGTGTAAAAACTATGGGAAGAAAATGTATAGCACATTCTGGCATTGGTACTTTCTGGTGACCTAGATTAAATGTTAATGCATGAATTAGCTCTGGCTCCAACAACACAAAACCCTGAATAAACCTAAATAACCCTAAACTTCTGAAAGAAACCATACTATCTTCTACTCCTGCATCACCACTGCTGCCACATCCTTCTTCAGTAAGTGCAAAAAGAACAGTCATTACAGGAGATTTTTGGCTCTACCACCTTCGTTTCTTAAACAGTTTATTCTGTCAAAGGTTTTCCTTTTTCTACTTCTCTTTTTCACATGGCAGAATAATGGAAAATAAAATTGGGAGGATCCTCAGTAGCACTGATGTACTATCCATCGATCTCCTTGTACTGAATATTCCCCTTGCAAATTTATGTTTTCACTGTCGAACGTATAACAATAAATAAATACGTGAGAAAATATATTTCTGGGACCAAAATTTCTTGAATTCTCATCAATAATAATATCACTATTATTATTTTGAGAGATGAGATTTTTGTCTATTAATTTGACTTAGATTAACCAGCTCTTACTTCAATTTTCCTTCTAAACCACAGGACAGACATGCAGGTTTCCGTGAATTAGTACATAACTCGTATACAAAACCCCCTAGAACCGGTGCTTCACACCTATATCTGAAACCTTTTGGATAGACTATATTCTGTATCAACTGCTAAATGCTAAGCATAATTTTTATAGCTCTCTGCAGTGACTTATACTCAGTTTTGAGTCTTTTCCTGCCAGCTAAAACAATTCTAGTTGGTGAAAGCACTAGTACCGTCTACTCTAAGCTGGTGCACCACTGCATCATGTGTGTGTTTGAAATAGGTCACTTCAATTCACATTACTCAGTGTCATTTATCAAATCCTATCAGCTATCTCTGTGATTTTGATCAGAAAAATTGCTAAAACTACAAAATCTAGAGAGCTTTATTAAGAACAACAGTAACCCCTACTGGATTGTGATTGTCTCCCTGGAAACCTAGGAGATAAAAAACACCTTGCACTGCTTTGTGGAAAAGGCATAGTCCGCATAACTGTGATGAAGAACAAGTTATTTCTCTGCTTGCAATAAATTTCCCTGTCATCATTTCCTGGATTAAATTGGAAATCCTGCTGAATTTACACTCGAGCTTGCTGAAAGACATCTGTTCCTCGCAAACTCAAATTCAGAGCTTTTTTTTTTTTTTGGTATTTACAGATAAGTTACGAAACCAGGCGTACGCCAGTTAGATTTTTCTATGTTAAATATTACAAGTACTAGAATATATTTCTTTCTATGCTTGAAAATAAGGGACTTCACATATGATTAATAATATAAACAAATAACCACAATCTGCTGAATGCATGTCCTAAACTCAACTGAGTCCTGTTCAGCACACTGGAGTGTGTGTGGAGCTGTAGGGAGGAGAAATCGGAGCAGAGGCACCACAAGCTATTGTAACAGAAACCTCCCGGGCTCGTTAAACAGCATCTATAGCAGTACCACAAATTCAGCATCCCGGCTCTTTCTGCACATGCAGTGTTGCTGACGAATGAAGAGTATGTTAGCAGAGCTATTTTCAGTGACATTTTACTATCCTGTCAGAAAAGTTCAAGCACTGTTTCTGCAAGTTTTTTTCAAGACTATCATCTCAAAGTAAGATCTCCTTGTTCACTACTGGAAATTGGAATCAGAAAGTTCCTCTGGGCTACCACAGAACCTTTTTAGTGTGTTGAAAAGCTAAAAAGGGACAGCTTTGTCCCTAAAAAGGGACAGTGTGTTGAAAAGCTATAAAGGGACAAACAGCAAAGGGGAAAACCTGAATGAAAGACTGGCAACAAGTATAATCTTAATAATTAATCTGCTTGGTGATAAATATCGAGTATTTGATTTTATGCACTACTTGTTTCTGAGGAATTCTACCTTTTCACCATTGTGAAGCAATCAAGCTTGGTCACAATACAAAGGTGATGGATAAAAGTGATCTGGATTAGGGATGATTAAATAAGCTGGAGAAAAGGAAGGATATTCTGGATAGATGGTGTTACAGAGATCTCAAGTTTGAGAAATCACAGAGAGATCAAAGACTGGGGAATTTCAGAAGTTCTTACAAGTATTTATAGTTTCTCTCAAGTGTATACCAGACATACACCTTTCCATATTGAAAATTGTTTTTTCCACATTTTGTTCAATGTACCTTAAAAAGAAAACAAGTGTAATTTTCCAAAAGGTGTTCAAGAACTTTTGAAAATGAAGCTCCTTTAAGCTACTTTGAGAGCAGAACCCCAGACAGTGGCCACTTTGGAAAATCTTGACCACTCAGCACCAGTTTTTGTTAACTTGCTACTAATGGTCACACTAGGTGTGCAGCAACATGAATCATGTCTTACACGCTTCTCAGGAATTCTCACTCCCTTTAGGCACTTAGGTCCCCTTTCCAATGTGTAGAAAAAAACAGGCCCCTAAGCTAGCCCACAGAACATACAGGAGAGATGGTGTGCCTTAGATTCTACTCCTCTTCTGTCTTCTACTGTTTTACATTATAGAAATACATTTATACATGTATGTGTGTATTTGCAAAAAGCTTCTATGTACATATAAAATAAAAATTCGTGTTTTCTGATGTTTAAGAGTTCTTAGTCCCCTTCAGGCTAAAGCACCCACCTCTGAAATAATGGAACTAGAAAATCAGTCGGCTAAAACCCTTGCTTTAAATGGATTTAAATGTGTAACTATCTGTAGGATTCGGTTACTGCTTGTTCATGAGCTATTAAGGAGAATGAATGAAGACACCTACCTGAAGAAGAAAACTGTCAGTGCAATAGCTTCTTCTTTTTATTTTCCATCTTCAGAAGAAGCTTAAATTACTCAAATGCCCCAAAGTGGTGTCAGTTCACAACTGCTTACAGCATTCTTGCAATAAATGTTATTTTTTTTATTTTGCCATTTCACTACAATTACTTGATGAAATATATACTGAATTCTGTTGAAATGTCTGTTTGACTTTTGATAATGTCAATTTGACAAATGAGTTTTTTATTGTATACATGCCCATGACATTACACAAAGCTACCCTGGGCTATGGCACAGAAGAGAATTTCTGCTAGAACAAATGGAATACCTGGACTGTGGACAGATACTAAGACAGCTCAGTTCTGTGATAAAACTTAGGACAGATCAATCTGCCATGTGTAAAGCCAAACATCCTTCTGTGTTAGCTGTCCTAAGAATGAGAAAAAAAACAGTAATAGCAAACAATTTAGATACAAAACTAAATTATCAGCTATGCTCCTGGGACAACACCAAAAAATTGTTCCTACCTAATAAAATTTTGGACATCTGTATTAGCTGTCTACGAGAAGATAAACCGTCATACTTCCCTTTGATTTCCATGAGGTTACAATATAAATAATTTAGTTAAGAGAAAAGGCGGGAATAAAAGTTCGTCAACTGAATGCTTTTTTGTACCCCTCTGGTTTTCACCCTTTATTCTCTGTTTCAGCAGCGTATTTCCTGAATAGTTCCATCAGTAATAACAGTGCCTCTATATTGCACTATGTAAATACATATTTGAAGACTCTAAAACACAGACTGAACTGGTAATTAAAAAGCTGAAAATATATTACTGTTAAATTTAGAATTGGCACCTAACTCAAAAATTAACACCACATATATTATAACCAAAAAAGCTACCAAATTCTGTCCAACATAACAATTAAAACACAATCCCTCATATTCACTGGCCAAACTTCTTTCTAAATAAATCAATCAAGCTAACTATATGGACTTTGCTTTTTCATTATTCTGTCCTGCAAATTCATAGCCCAATCAATTTGGGCTAAAAAGAATACAATTATATTCTTAGTAAAGAACTCAGTATCTGTAAGGATTTATAGTAATAAAATCAACATAGACAACATGTAACAATTATAAGCAATCTGGTAAATATTTTATTGGAGTTTTCCTCAAGAATATTTTTAATTAGGAAACCAAACTTGAATCACAAAAAGTTACAGCTGTTTCTTGCACATCTAACATTTCTGTAACAGTGAAACATTCTAGAACATAAGATTTCTACCATTTTCATCACTGTATGCACTGAAATATTGCTAATTTATTCAGATGCTTTCATGCATAATTACTGGAAACACAAATCTGTTATTGTGCTAGTCTATCATCAGATAGGAAAAGCTATCTAGTGAATACTTTGAAAAATATAAGTAATTGCAAATATTAAATTATTAACTGTACCAAAAATACGCTGTCTAAAGTACCGGTTTAATTTCCTTAATAGTTTGCTTTTTCTATTTAGGCTAACATTGGGAATGCAAAGCCTGATTTCAAGCTTTGCCTACGCAACAGATGACTTCTGGCATAGCAAGGTTTTCCACGGATGTGACAACACATAAATTGTAACATAGTTGAGAAAGTTAAAGTCCTTTTTAAGGACATACTTATACTGCAAACCCATATTCTTCCTTCTAAAGGCTTGGTGGGGTTTTTTTCAACGTGGGAGAGAAGTGCTGTTAGGTTTATTGTGTTGGTACAAAGCATCACTTTTCTGCTACTGCTGTATTGACTTAGGAAGCTAACAGAGTACACTTACTTCTGTATCACCAAAGGACCCTCAGCTCCCACGTGGTTTGTCTCTTTTCTGAGTGAAGTATCTGATAAATACTGCACTCTCCAAAGTTCTGCTTTCTGTCTTCCCTGGTATTGTATTGGGCTTTTATTGTTTGATTTCAAGCCAAGGTCTTTGCCCTTTGTAAGCAGCATATTTGCAAAAGAAAAGGATTATTAAGTTATGGGCCTGATCTGGTCATTATTAAATCAGCAGACACTGAATTAAATTCAATCTTCTATTATATTCCACAAGCAACTCACATTGGAAACACCTGCATTGCAAATATTGTAAGACAGGACGCCACTTAACAAAATGTTTCTATTTATAGTAACAGGAAGAAATTAGAGCTGTACCTATAAAAATGACCAGAATGTAATGGACAGATTCAATCAGGAATTGTTCCTATCCATAGCACTGTGACTTCCAGTGCCGACCCATTATGAAGAGATACCTCTGTTTCCTTAACAAGCTTCTGCCTTCCACTTTCTCTCATAGAATATAAATGTCATTTGGAAGCCTGAAACAAAAACATTTTTCTTACCAAATGCTATTTTCCTTCATCATATGCTGAGAATGAATGGTTCTTCTTGAACATTCAGCTGCTAAAGAGAAAGAAAAAGTGCATATCAAATTTTCATTCCGTCCACTTTGACAAAGGCTCTTTTCCACATTACGGCTTAAAGTGAGATAGAGATGCTAAACCTCAAAATATTGGTGCAGTCAGACTGATTTCTCTACCTGTGAGATTCATGATACTCTTTTTAATGGATTTCTTGAGAAAATGAGGCAAAAAAGAAATTATGCAGATGCAGAAAGACTGGAGTATACCACAGGGAAAATGCTAGAAGAATAATGAGAGTTGGGATCCTAGTGCAGTCATACTTTGAATAATTTGCCATGCCTGTTTTCAGTGACATCTCAGTCAACAACAGAATATGGGTCTGAACAGACTGCTCCACTTGCTGCCATGTCACTGGGGACTGTCACCAGTGCTTAAAAGGTAAATTACCCCAAACGAAAAGATTTAAAGCAGTTGTTGCAAAACTTGCAAACCACTTTTTGGATGTCAAAATTATTGGTAATATAATGGCTTGGTGAAATAAAAATTATCTAATGAAATAAAAATGATCTAATATAAAGCTACCTTGGTTAAAGGAGGATTTGAGGAATTTTCTTACCTGGCACGAGCACTTATCCAAAGTGTTTTAAGAAAATATATTAAAACTATGTCAATTCCTTTGAAATTTTAAGCTTGTTACAACTAAAACTAGCTTTAAGAAAGCAGCTAAACCTTGGAGAAACAATCCTTTCTGCTTCTGAGCTGCGCAGCCTTTCATGAAGATTTGCCCACTACTTTAGTCTCGATGTTTTTCAGTGACAACTATGTCATGCAGAACTTTGGGGATTTATGTATACAAAACACATTTTAGAGGCATTTAGTACTGCATGTGTTTTATTGAAGAATGAATGAATAAGCTGCTCTGGAAATAGTAGTCAATTGGAATCTCAGGTGTCAAAGCAGAGTAGGATTATGAAATGTGCTTCAGAAGAACCTTGAAACTAATGGTATTTTAAATGTTTCGTTTTTCACCACGTTCCGAAGTAGTGTGGGAGCTACTTTTATGTGTCTTCTGAGTATCACTGTTAATTATTTTGTGAAAGAAAAGCAGAACAAATTTCAAGCACTGTTTATGGACGGGAATTTAAGATCAAATAATGCATTGTACAAAACACCAAAGCATTCACTGTTAGGTCAAACACTGCAGGGGAACATCATCCAACACAACACTGACACATGCTAAATTTACATCCTAATAAATACACACGTAAGCAAATGACAAAAATTATTTTAAAGTAGCTGTCACCAGGTATCTAATAAATTTCTATTACATTGACTAAGATACAAAAATAATAGTAATAATAATCTTTAGAATAATACGTGTAGTAACAGCAACAACAGTTACACTTGCCCACTATACAAATACTCGCTCCATTGGTGAGAGACTGCAATTAAAAGTCGTCGCCTGTCCTTACACAGCTCTACAAACGCACGGCAGTTACATTAACACATCACGGATAATTGCTTTTACTGTAGTTACTTTAAAGTATCTGTTAACAAAACTCAGGAAATTGCCCAAGAAATGGCTTGGTTTGCACACATTTTGTCTATTATATTACAGAAGCATCTTAAGCAAGGATGATGCTCCACTCCTCTTGGCACTGTGCAGGTAAGTGTAAGTTGATAATCTCCAGAATAACCGATACAACAAAGCACACTGCGTAGCTACTGTAAGTTCTAGCTTTTTACATAAATATCTGAGGCATACCAAGTATGAACGGTTTGCATAGTGGCAACAGTAATAGTTCTTCACACGGTGGTTTTCACACTATCCTTAAAATACGGGCAGCTAATATTCAGACGGGCAGTCTGCTTTATAAGAATCCGCAAACTTAATTCATATGCCGTTAACCAGATATTGCTCAAACATTTAAATTACAGCAGGAGAAATATGCTATCACTTAGTTCACATTAATTGCAAAATATACTGATTTACAAAACATTAATTGTACTTAATAGCCATTCTTTTTTTACTTTTAAGGGTAAATGCACGTAAGTACATAAAAAAAAATCACTGCTATTAAACAAATCCAATTTAAAGCAATAGAAAATTAGCCTAAAGCAAGTTGTGCAACTTGTTTTGTCTGAAGTCGCAAGGAGATGAAAAATGCTTTTGAATAACACTGATGCCCAAAATAGATTATATTTCTTCTGATACTTTAAAGACTATTTTATATTTATGAGCTCTTACCGAATGTACACATCTATGAGAGAACTGTCACTTTTGAAATCAAAAGGAATTAGCCAGCAATTCATAAAATTTGAGAGATGCTCAAGAGCTTCAAGTAATAGTGACCATGGAAAAAGCTCCACAAATAAACTGATATATATCAAGACACATCACACTTTTACAGCTGGTGTATTTTTTTTTTCGTTAAGAAAACATAAACAGATTAGAAAAAGTGCACTAATTATTGGCAACCACTGGAAGGTTCTTGCTAATCTTTCTATATGTGGTCAGAGCTGCATCTTAAAGTAGGCATTCTGAAGGGTTTTCTTGCATGCTTTACCTATTTACAAGAAAATGCATTCCCAAGCAAGTAGTAAGCAACATACCATACTGAAGTGCACCAGCTAAATGCATTAAGATAAATGTAAAGTTCCATCAAGTTACGGGATGTAATCGCTACAGAACTTCACAAGTACTGAGACCTTAAAAAGGAAACAGCAATCTAACAAATGCTGTAGTGATGTACAAGCCTAGAGCTTGCCGACCGCACAACTGAGCTGCATTTAATTTAGCTCAGGACACATAAGTATGGTTTTTCATAACAAGCAATTCTGTTCAGGTAAAATTTTCTTTAGCTTACCAACTCCACAATTTAATTTGATTTTTTTTTTAATTTGGTAGAGAAGACCTTATAAAAATTCTATTAGCTTGTACCTTCCCAGGAAAGTGGACCCCAGCATCTGTCTTGACATTATGCAAGTGCTCCCAGAGAGCAGTCTGAGGGGTTTGTGCCACATGAAACTGCTCTCGTCGTTTAATTCTCAGTGTAATTAAGCTCAGTGTAACTCTCCTAGAATATATCACAAAATTGTCGAACATTTATGCCTCTAAGCTACACATTTGTATAAAATTTTATTCATATTACTACTGCAGGGCTATTACTTCAGAGACTATAGCGCTATTCACATTCTTAGATGTCCATACTTTTCTCATTGAACAGCAAACACAACAGTTCTTGTAAGACTGTTTATTGAATTTAACAGTTCAGATGGAGTTTAGATGCAGTTTGTATAAAAAATTCTGTCAAGTCACGTAAACTGCAATCAAAAATAACTACAAAACAGTAAGAGACTTACTGAGATCATAAATTTCCTAACGTGTAAAACTATACAGTATTTGTGCATGCTTGCTATTTGATTTCCCTCTGAAGAGCTGTTAAAAGGAATTTGGTTTTTAAAATCTCAAGGTAGTCTATGAAATGTAATCATCGCATCTCAATTCAGATATACAAGATCAAAACTGGCACAGGGGAACATAACATTATTTTCCCAAAAAGTTGAGGCAGCTTTTGTTGAATGGCGTCTGCATCAGTAAACATTTTATAAACTCTGGTGGCTTTGGATCATCAGAGAGAATCCTTTTTTTCTTTTGACATCTTGAAAAAAAAATTCCCACAAGTGCAGACAGGTAAGGAGGAAAATAAGTAGCAGCTTGTTTCCTACGTACAGCTGAACGCCATGCTCAGCTGTCCAGTGTCTCAAAACAAAAATTAACTTGACATCACAGGGAGGCATATCCCCCTCAAGTTACAAGCATGTCTGAGACTTTTCAGGGGAGATGGAAGCAAGCACGAGGGTAAAGCATAAGTCTACTTTTCATGCATAGGTACTTTGCACTGCCCTGCACCTGGGGCATTTTGTCAGACATCCGAGTTGGAGCTGAGGTTTGTTAACCTGGGGTCTGCATTGATCTCGTATCTGTAGTGGTAGCCCTCCATGTGATCCCTACAGGCATCTCTGATGTTGTGCATCCACTTTTTGATTCCTTTTCGGTTCAAGTACAAAACTAGGAGGAATATGGCCCCGATGAGAGCCAAGACTATCCCGAGGAAGACGTATGAAGTCTGCAGCTGGGAAGGCAGATCTATGGGCACAGAGCAGTTCAGGTCTGAGCTGTTGATCTTCAGCAGGGCTTTGCCCAACATCTTGTCAGGGGAGGCACAGGTCAGGGCTTCTTTGCCCTCCACCTGGTCGCTCTCCTTGAGCCAGGCCACCAGGTCCTCGATGGCGCAGTCACAGACCCAGGTGTTGTGGCTCAGGACGATGTGCTGGAGCCCGGGCAGGCTGCGGAACTGGGCCAGGGTGCTGTTCCACAGCACACCCAGGGAGTTGTCGCTGAGGTTGAGGCTCTGCAGCTGGCCCAGCCCCTGGAAAGAGACATTTCGCAGGCCCACCAGGGAGTTGTTGCTGAGGTCCAGCTGCCGCAGGGCCGGCAGGGCAGTGAACATGCCGGCGGGCAGCAGCAGCAGCCCGTTGTCGGCCAGCTCCAGGCGGCTGAGGTTGCGCAGGGTCCCGGACTGCAGCAGGGCGGCCAGGCTGAGCAGGACGCCGTGGTCGCGCAGGGCCCCGCGGAGGGCGAGCTCCTCCAGCGGGCTGCCGCCCTCCCCGAAGGCCTGCGGGCTGAAGGAGGCCAGCGCGTTGCCGCTGAGGTCCAGCTGCCGCAGGGCGGGCAGGGCGAGGGCGCCGGCCTCCACGGTCCGCAGGTGGTTGCCACTGAGGTTGAGGGAAGCGAGGTCGGGCAGGCGCTGGGCGGGGAAGGCGCCGGCCGGCAGCTGGGTCAGGGGGTTGCCGGTGATGAAGAGGCTGCGCACGTAGGGCGGCAGGTCGGGGGGCACCGCCGTCAGGTTCCTATTCACGCACTTCACCGTCTTGGCCGGCTCCGAGCACTCGCAGAGGGCCGGGCAGCCGCCGGGCTGCGCCGAGCCGCAGCCCAGCAGGACGGGCAGCAGCAGCCCCAGGCAGAGCGCGCCGCGCCCCGGCATCTCGCCCGGCCCCGGCATCTCGCCCGGCCCGGCCCCGCACGCAACTTTTCCCTCCGAGCACCTCCGGCTCCGGGCGGCGCGGCGAGGCAGGGGCCGGCTCCGGGCAGCCCTTTCTTCGGGGGCAGGCGTTTGCCCTCGGGGGCTGGCTCCGCTCCGCTTCCCGCGGCGAGACCTGCGGCAGGGGAGGAAGGCGACACGGCAGCGGCGGGGCGGCGCGGCTCCTCTTGCCCGCGCCCACCCGCCCTCCCCCGGCCCGCGTCTCGTCCCCCGCCCCCGATACGCGGCTCGCCCGGGTGGCCCCGGCCCCGCGGGAGAGCGGGAGAACACGCGGAGGAACAAGTTTTCGCCCACTTCCAGCTCACGCCGCCACCTTCCCACCCGGCCGTCGACTCCACCGGCGTAGCACGGAGGGGAAGAGGAGGGTCTAACCCGCCACCGCCCACCGTGTCCCGCGGCTCCTCACCTGCTGTCCCTGCCCCGGGGCTCTTCCCCTTTGCCACGGCCGCTACAAACTCCCGGCCCCAAAACCCACCGCGCAGCGGAGCCGACCCCGAGCCCGGTCCCGGACCCCGTCCCTCACCTCCCGCCCCGCGTGCAGAACAAACTCCGCCGGAGCTCGCCGCCGACTGCCCCCAGCCCTGCCGCCAACTCCGCGCCCACCCTCGCCGCGCCTGGCCCTGCCTCCACTGGCAGGAGAAACCAAGCGCCGCCCGGCCAGGGGGAGCCGCCGCCCGCGCCCCGCCCGGCTCCCGCCCGCCGCCCCCGCGCTCCAGCTCAGCCGCTGCTGCCGGGCTGCCTCGCCCGGGAGCCCGCTGGAAGCTCCGCTCGCCGTCCCGTTCCCCTCCTCCCCCGGCCCAGGTGGTGCTGCCGGAGACTCACCTTGCCGCCGAGCGGGGCCGCGCCATGTGGAGCCGCGCCATGCGGGGCTTCAGTGCGGCTCGCTCGGCGCGGAGCCGCTCCCGCCCGCCTCTCGAAGGGAGAGCCCCGCGCTCCGCTCCCCGCCTCGCAGCGCCGTACTTGTGCCTGCCCCGCCGCGGCTGCTGGGCGCCGTGCCCCGCGCTTTCCACGATGGGCGCGCTCAGGCCGGCGGCAGGATGGGGAGTTCCGGGGGTTTCGAGCGCGGGGGGTGCCGTGCCGGCTGCTGGCGGCCACTGCCCCCGCCCGTCTACCCAGGGATCGCGGTTCGGGAGAGGAGGGAACAACAGCAGCCACAAAACACACCCGAGTGAGCTCCAAAGCTGAAGCAAAAAAAACCCCAAACCAAAATAACACCAAAACTACACTTAAACCCGCCGAGAACTTTAGAGATCCTAAAATAAATAATAATAATGAGCTTTAAGAAAAGAAAAGGACCTGCAAATTGGCAGCTCAAGACTGAGATTTAAACTTTATTATGATGACTAAAAGCCTGTAAGTTCCAGTCTGTATGTAAAATATTTACCCGCTTCAGCCGCTATGGCTGTCCCAGAACCGTCCTGGCAGGGCTGAACAATCCGGGTGTAACAAATGCGGGTTGGCAACTGAGTAGCTCCCTTGCATTACCCGACAGAGGGGTATTTGAGGAAGTCGTGAATAGTGTAAGCTGTCATGTGGGCTGTATTTGGCCACTGGTCCCTAGAAAGTGATTGAGATCATTAAATAACACCTAATTAACACAAAATATCTACGAGCGTATACAAATAAGCAGTTTCAGCAATGTGAAACAGAACGTTTTGAGGCGATGACTCCTTTGGGCTTTCCTTATCCTTCTGTTGACTGCCTACACAAGATTTCCTTCTCCCCGTATGTCAGAGTTACACTCCTTCTGCTTTCTCGATAAACTATGTTCCTTTTTTTTTGGTAAAGTCAGCAGGAATCTCGGAGCTGCCAAAAGCCATAGGGGAAATGAACAGATGAATCCAGTATGAAGTCTTGATAAAATCAGCCCCAGAATCTGGAGAGTAATGAACTAAAATGCCAGTTTCTGAAGCATTGTTCTCCTCTCTCTAGCCTGATGGTGTTACGGTGCAGAAAAGTCTGGGGTTGGGGTGACAGGCAAGGGCTGTCCAGCTGATAAAGCAGCGTGCTCTCTACATG
Organism: Lycocorax pyrrhopterus obiensis; assembly: GCA_014706295.1. Taxonomy (NCBI): domain Eukaryota; kingdom Metazoa; phylum Chordata; class Aves; order Passeriformes; family Paradisaeidae; genus Lycocorax; species Lycocorax pyrrhopterus. The sequence continues at coordinate 81,198,269 of JACSVZ010000004.1, forward strand.
AAGATTACGGAGAAAAGAAAATATGGAGTGACTGAAACAATAATGATACAAATAAGATCTTGGACTCACAAGCAGTTCCAGAAGTTTGGGAAGTTATTGCTTTGATGTTGAGTTAGAAAAACAGTGGCACTACACTGCAGGAGATTTTAGTTGGTTGAAAGGTTGTTGACATGCCTCTTAGTACAATACTTGGAAAAGCAGATAGGTAAAGATGTCCTGCATTTTGTAAGAGAAAGACTTGTTTTCCTAATCTATGAAAATTCTTTGAAAAAGTCAAAGAAACCCCCCACGCCCAAATTGTCCTACAAGACAACAGTAAAATTCAGTGACCAATAAATCGTTTCCAAAAGATGGCTTTTAAAAATAGGTAACTAAATATACTAACAAAAATAAATCATAGAAAAAAATACTAAATCAGCATAACCCTAACCACCTTTTATAAAATGCTTAGATACAATGTCATTTTGAATTAAATAGTACAATTAAGAGCAATTACACTGATCTGCTCATTGTGCAGACCATAGTTTTCCTAGTAGTTCCCAGCTCTTCACAACTGTCTAGATGGGACTGCGCCCCTTGTCCTCCACAGCAGGTTAGCTCTTTGGGCAGGGGATGTGGTTTTTTTCCATCTCTGTGGAGTGCTCGGTGACAGGTACTTGAGTGTGCTGCAGTAATGCAAATAATAGATAACAAGTATTTTCCTATTCTTTCCTGTTATTCCAGTAGTAAATTCTATCTGCTAAGCCTGCGTAAGCTTGCAAGAGGAAGAAAATTGTAATCTGATTTCTTTTCTTCTTGTTTAAATAAAACAACTTTTCTTAGAGGCATACTCTGAAAAAAAAAAGTGTTTTCTGTTGAATTCACCTATACTGAGTGGATTTCCTGGATGTGTTTGTAACCTATACTAGGAAAATGAAAAAAAATGAACCTTGATGTGTTTTCAGGTCAGTTTTGTGTATTACGATTGACTGATTTATGAATTTGCATTGCACAGCCCACAGAATCTCATCTCAAAGGTTTTTGCATAAAGGTTATGCAAAACTTCTGCCTGAGTTAAAGTATAGGATTTAAAAATATATTGTCTTGGCTAAAGGACTCAAACTGGAAGTTAATTTACCATTAGGAAACTGTTCCTGCGGCTGATGTTCCCAGGGGTTGACTGAGAATCTCATGTTAAAGGGTGCAGGGGTTGAGACAATGCTTCAGTCTCTCTGCTGCTCCAGGCTGAGGCTGGATGACGTGCTGGGCATCTGGAATCATGAAGGAAACCTCTGACCATCCTTCTCCAGCAGGTTAAAGCTTGCTTCATGTGACAGTGATGAGATCTGCTTGCTTTTGAAAATCAGTACTCTGGTAATTCAGCTCTCACAAAGTGAAAATGTGACACGTGCCTAAGGGGCTGCAGGGAGTCATGGGGACAGCCTGTGATAACTGTATTGCTTGACCATTTTGGTGTTGCTATTCCTCTTTTAAGGCTCTCAGCCTAGAAAGGAATAAAGTATCATTTGTAGATGCTCATGTCACTCCACTGTCCTTAGGAAAGTCTGAAAGATTATTTTAGATACTGAAATTTAAGGCCGTTAATTAAGTTCATTGAGATGGATCCCAGCCTAAATAATCTTCTCAATGCCCCCTGGACAGATAGTAAACAGTGCTGGATACCCCTTTTGAGTGGCCTGCCTGCAGCTGATGTCCAAGGAGCTGGAATAACTTGGGGTAGGACTCCATGCAGTAGTGGTAATTTTTTTTTAAATTTTCTTTATCAACAGGGAGATATTTGTTTCTTCTGTGAAATGTTTCTACATTGCCTCAACATTGCATAAAGATACTCAGCACTTCATGGGAAGTGACCTTGGAAGGGTATTTATGATGTGCTAAAGATAATAAACCAAGTGAGCAATTGCACAGAGACCAGAATTCTTTTCTTCTACCAAAAATATCTTCCCACAAAAGTGGAAGAACAAGCTGCAAGTTCCGTATGCTTCCTCACAAAGAGAGATCCAGCAGGTCCTCCAAGGGACACCTGTTTCCCTTGAGGCTTGGCTTCTTTTGAACAAACACCATCAGAATCCTTAAGATGGTGTCATAAAACTACTTAGGCAACCAAATGTTGCCTCGAATTCTTGTTTGAATTTTATCAGCATTCACATGTCACATAAACATTCATAAACATTCCATAAACATCCATAAACATTCAGGTTCCAGTTGTCTTTTTAGGTGCACTTAAATTTATGTGGTAGTTTTTGATTGAAGCTTTGCAGAAGACAAGCTTCAAGGAATCTGTGTTTGCATTTTCTTGTATGCTTTCCAATTTTGTATTGAAGTAATGAAAGTTAATTTAATACAGAGAATGTTGATTTTTTAATACTGTGAAAACATATTAAACTTTGCCAGAACTAACAGAAAAAAAAGATTTTAGCCAAAAGTAACCTTTTTGGGGGGTCTTTAAAATATGTTAATTGGGTGTCTGTCATAGTGCACTGTTTTAACTTCTGGAGACTCCTGCATGCTTAGCTGGAAATGGAAGGGCCAGAGAAGACAAAGTGCCCCCATCTGAATGTAAGCAATGCTGAAAATTGATGCAACTGTGAAGACAGACTCTTTACCTGCTCCCCAGGTTTCCCAGTAGTGTTTTATTGTTAAAACCCTTTACTCAAATGAGAAAGAAGCAATGGTGATTTCCTCCAGCAAAACCAGCTACCAGAGCTGCAGTCAGGAATATACTAGGAAAAAAGATTTGGGAAGAGGACTTGCTGTATTCCAGATGCTGCCACTGTGTGCTTAGCCCTCTGCCCATACTCCAGCTCTGCATGTTCTGACATGTAGAGTATCTGCAACAGGAGCCAAGCTGAATAACTGCTTATAAGTTCATCACAATATAACTGAGAATTTAACATGCTTAAACAGGTCAGGCTAAACTTTCAATCATGCTTTTATTCTTTCTTTTCTCAGGAACAATGCATGTCTTAAGCTATCTTTGATCGACTACTTTATGGATTTAAAAATGGTAATTTCTTTTTCATTATTCTAATTTTAAGTATGCAAGTTTAGTTCTAAGACCTAGGCTATTTTCCATGTAAATTCAACTTAGAGTAAATCACTACTAAGAGCCAGTAAAGCTCTTCCTTCTATAAAATAAGCCTTCTGATTTTAGTCCTTCTCGAAGGACCAAAATGACCTGCTTTCTGGTTACTCCTTGTTACTCTGATTCACAGCGCAGGGTGGATAATATAAGTAGGCTTCAGCTGGAAAGCTTGTATATTGTTCATGTCCACTTGGGATGTCAATCTAGATGTCTGAAGGCAAACCTGGGAAATTGGCTGAGCAGATTATTTGTTGGATTAGCATTGCTCTGTGCCATGGTAACCTGCCTTGCTGCACACAGTCACTCCCAGCTGATGCTGAACTCAAAATCCTGTTTTTTTGGCCAACTGGCAATGTTGTCTTCGTTACAGTGTGTAAGGAAGGCACCACATTGGATTGAGGTTCTGGGGTCCAGTTCACATCTGCTCATGCTTTCTAGGGTACTCTTAAAAGATGGCATAGGTTGGGGCAGTCACTGAGCTGTAGTGGGGAAAGGAAGGGAGAGCTGAAATACACTGCTTTCTTCTTTGTCTCTGAAAAGCAGAAACACAGATCTGCAGGGAATTTGGGCCAATGTGTTCCTCACACTTCTCTCGACAGTCCCACTCGTTCCTCACTCCGCAGGCAGTGCTGTGCCAAGGTTTTGTAGCTGCTTGTTGTGCCAAGGGTGTTGTGCCAGTTTGCCCTTGCTTCCCTGGCAAGTAAGGGTGGCTGACTTCAGCACTCAGGGCTGCGGGAGCTCTAACCACAGAGCACTGCAAGTCGGGAATATTTCCATGGAAAGCCTTTTTCGTGAAAACATTTTCATCTGTTGAAACTGGAAGTCTTTGTAGGAAAGAGTTGAATTTTATGAAGTCTCCAGTAAAAAAAAAAAAAGCATATAAAAGGCTCAGCAGATTTGAGAACATATGGGGTTTGATTCTCCCCTGTCTTACACATTGTGTCGTTGTTTACGATCTGACAAAGCAGACGTAAAATGCAACCTCACTGCCTGGGTAGGATTCTCCTCCACAAGTATGATTGAATACACAACATTAAAAAGCATGGTGAATCAGTCCCCTGCTTCTTTTCCTCCATGATTGTTGATCTTTTGTTACCTGCATTTGACCACCGTGACACATGTAGGTTTATACAGTCCTCTTCTACTGAACTCTTCCTGTTTTGCTTTGCCTTTCCCTCCTTCCCCAGCTTTAGTTCAAGTCTTTGCATCTTTCTGGGTTACTACATCTGAAGTGTTTTGAAAGGAATGCATTTGTAGAGATTGGAAGAGGGTGGGAGGAACAAGGGATACAGTGATTTTTTTTTTGTGGAGGTGGCATATTCTGTCAGCAAAGGAGGAAGATGATCCCTTCCTTCCCCTTTAGCATCCACGACTACACCTGAAATACTGCATTCCATTCTGGCATCCTATGACTGGAAAAAATGACAAGAAAGAGAGAAGAAAGAAAGGAAAGAACAATAAAAGTGATTTGGAGGCTAGCTGTATGCTGACTTAAATGGAAAGACTAAAATAACTTTTAAAAGTTTAGGCAAAGACTTGTCCAAGCAAAAAGGCTACAGAAGATACCTCTGTTTCAAAAAAGGATAAAACTGAGTGAGGAGGGGAGCTAGTTGTATTTCAAGGTGGTAGGGATGATTGGATGACATTCAGAAAACTAAAGTGCATGCTTAGGATAAACAATAAACTTGCCTACACTAATTAAAGTCAGGATCAAAAGACCTCAGATTTCTTGTCCAAATTTGCATGCTTAAAAGTATGCTAGCTGTAGTGATTTAGTGCAATAGTGAAGCATGATGTGTGTCACTACCAGCTAGCCATGGAAAGTTAATGTCACTGGGCTGAACTATCTTAGTATCTTTTATGGGTAGTACAATGTATTTTACATTGTAAAGTCTGATATAATTACCAGCTCAATGTTGTATAAGGCTTGAGGTCTGCCCCATTAGGTTCATTATTTCTGAATGTGAACTGGAAGGAACTTCAGTGCCAGAAAAAGAGCCAAACTCTTGCTACAGCATCAGAGCAAAAGTCTGCCTAGTCCAGCATATTGTTTCTTATTGTATCCAACACAGCTTGATGAAGAAAGACATTACATTCTATTCAAACATGAGCTCTTCGATATTTTTTCCCAAACTCCATTGATTTGTGGCTGAGGTACTTCTGAATCAGAGCTTAAAAATCTTCAGTACTATGAATGTGAGTACTGTTAGTCAATTTTTTTCACTTGAAAGATTTTACAATGAAAAGATTCTCTGTTGAAATATGCTTCTCTTTTAACCTGAAGTTTGAAAACAAAATCATGCATCCTTAGTATTTTGAAGGTTTTAAAAACAAAGTAAAACAGTTACAAGTTTACACCATCCCTTTTCATTTTCTAGCTCTGAAAGATTTCAATCACAGGATGTCAAAAGAATAGGAAAAAATGAAAGTGAAGTAGTGGTCTTAATTGGTCCATTTATGTTCTATGGCCAAACAGAGGGACAGATATGAAGAAAGGGGACAAAATTCTAAAATGTCTAAACTTGTAGGTATTGAACATAAGGAGAAACAGACAACATTTGATTTTTTTAGATCTATTTTTGGTCTATTTTCCCTACAATATTACTAAGAAGTGACAAGAAAAAGTACTTGAACATTTTTCTGGGAGATATTCTATTTTTAACTAATTATAGTTATGACTTTCTCTTGCCATCTGAGTATAAAGTATTTATTAAGAAATTCAAAATTTCCTGCCTTTAAAATTCAGTAGATGATCTAATGCTAAACACATTAATTTTAGATTTCCATATATTTGTAATACACTTCAGAACCATTGTGTATGCTTGATGTTATTGAATAAACTGTTAGAAATGCAGTCGCACATTATTGCACAATATACATCCTGCAAAGTCCCACAGAAAAATTTCTTTGATGGTTTCTTTGTTTCATTAGGGCCTCCCTGTGCCATATTCAGAGCAAAAATGCCCTGTAGGGTGTAAGATGGCTTTATGAAGCTCTTTCCCTTCTCTGGGTGCAGATGGCCTCTACAGAAAATGGGGCATGAACATTTTGAAGGGAATACTAGTTTAAGAATGAACCATATATACCTGCAATTTATTTCATGGATATTGAGGGCAGCAGAAACTAACTGAGACTGCTCTGACTCACATTTGGGACAGAACAGTCACAGCCTACAGCACAGACTAAGACTCTCAGTCCCCATATGCTTTTTCCTACAATTCATACCCACAAAAGGGCAAAAGGAAGAGCAAGGTAAAAGAATTAATTGGAAAAAACAGCTTCCAGTTGTGTATAACCTCAAGGCACTATGGACACACAGATATAGAGGTTCCCCTAAGTGGAAGAAATGTATTGCTGGAAACACAAAAGAGTGGGGAAAAGATGGCAGCATCACAGCCTGCAATGGAGGCGATGCAAGATAACATATCAAAGTTGTTCTTGCAGAGGATTTCCTGCTTGAAGAGATTTATGACATGAAATTAGATCCAGGCTGGCAAGAGTTGTTTCTTTTATGACTAGGTTAAAATATTCTGAAGTTTGGGATGCTAATAGCAAGTAAATGAACTTGAAAATTAATGTGCTGCCAAGGAAAATGGCGGGGAAGCAGTTGTTAAGATAGTTAAATCATCTTTAGGTCACACTGAAAAAAAAAATTGCACTGACATTTTCAGTGCTGTATACGCTTTATTGTTTCTCATATAGATGTTGCTGATAGTAGTTGTTTACCATAACTGACAACTGATCACACTGGGCATGGAGGTCTTGGCTGCATTTAAGATGGACTAAATGATACTAAGCTATGAGTGTTTCCTTGAATGGAAATCAGTTTCAATATTTAATAGTAATTTTAACGCGAAAAAGAAAGTTTTTAGTGGTTGTGCAAATACGGGGGCATGACTTGCTACATTTATATATTCCTATTCAAATGAATGGGAGCTGCATAATACCTTGGCATTTTTGAGGCTGCAAGTAAAACTTTATTTTTTTAAATTTACCATTCTACAGTGACAGAAAAGAAGTTTTCTCTCTTTTTTGTACTTTCAGTATTTTATTTATTCCTTTCAGTCAACACGTTCTTTCCGACATGCTTAGACAAACTGCTAACTCATATACTCTCTACAGAACTGCTGCAATCCAGGCAAGATGATAGGGGAGCCAAAAAAGGGCAGGATAAATTAATTTGTTCTTCACTGTGTTTTCAACTGAAACTCAAAAAGTATTAAAAGGATCATAATTCATTGCTCACATACAGTGGAGGTAGATTTTCTATATGCCATGACAGCTAAATCTAGTCAGTTGGCATTTTGTCCATCATTTAGTATCAGTTTGAAAAATGCCTTCGCTTTGCCAATCTCATGTTGCCAAGTCACAGTTCAGAGCTGCATAAGAACAAAGGCAAACTCAACTGCTGGAAAAATACAAGAGAGAAAAGACTGGCCTTCGACAAGATTTCATTTAATGCTGCTAGGAGATCTACTGCTGACTAGATCTGTTTCAGAATCCTGTATTCTTACTCTTCCTTCAGGAAATAGTATTTTAGCATACCTTGAATCCAGTGGAGACACCCAATGGAAAACTAACTATAGAATGCACACACTGGCAGATACTGTTCTTTGTAGCTGTGGCTAGAGCTACAAATATCTCTTGTAGTAACCTGCTCTGAGATAATTCAGGTATGTCTAGCCTCAGACTGAAATCTGCTGTAAAGATAACAGCTCTTCTAACTTTTATCTTCAGAAATAACTGCTATTAAGGAGCCCAAGTTTCCCAATTTTTAAACCTTTTTGATGTTTTTGAAAGCTGAACCTGTGTTCTAGCAAACCTACCAAAAAGCATTCCCTTTAGTTCATGTATGATCTGTACAGAGGGTATTGGCACTTGGGACTATTACATTAGCAGACATTCTTAAACACTCTGTCCCCTCTCTCTACCCCTCACTTCTTGAGGGTAAACATGTTTGAAAGTTGATGTGACATCCATCACTCCCATGGGGTATGTCGTTCTAAGACTCTTCTTCATGTGTGTATCTCTATGATTTTGCAGATACTTAGTATCATTAAAAAAAATTCATTCTTCTGCCTGAAGTTAACAAAAGGCTTCAGAGGCAGACTTCAGAGGCAATCAAACTTGGGTCTTCTGGAATCAATGAAGAACTTAAAATGTTGCTAACAACACTTATGATCAACAGAACTAAATTACCTTTCTTCTTTACAGCAAAGAGAAAAAAATGTTGACTATGTCATCATGGACCTTTCTGGACAAGTCTTGTCTGTTTTAGTGAATTTGTGACAGTGATCAAATAGTCCTGTTTAGTAACTCTGAGGTTTCACAGATTGCCTGAGAAGTACGCAGCTCCTTGGGCAATTTAACAACCATGATGTGGCACCATCACTTGCATCTTCTGAAAGCTCTGAGTGCCTCTCAGCTCTGTACCAGGGTGTTCAACTTTTTTCTTCTGCTCCTTCACATACAGAGACCTGCATGGCCACAACTGACTCCTTGCCTTGCGTATGTGCCATCTGCCCCATGAACATTTCTCAGATCACATCTTGACCTGTATCTTATGTTCACGTAGACGTATATTTAATATGTTTCAGGCAGAATAAAGGGTTTGTTATTTTCAAGAATGCTCTTAAAATCATGCTTCTTTTCAGTGACAGAATGTCACTGCCTTCCAGGAGCACAGGATGAGTGCCAGGGCTGTTGGCCACAGTTTCATGAGCTAAAGAATTTACTGACTTGGTAGGCAACAATGGTTCCCCAAAATCCCATGGATCACTGAAGCTTGTGCTGTGCCTTAATTCTCAGCACTTCATTATCGGTCTCCTACATCTCTGAAAAATCCAAATAAACTCCAGCTGTATGGTGCCTGCTGATGGGACATTGCTTATTTATATATTTGCCCTGGATAGGGTGTGATTATTTTTAAAAAGTGTTGGCCAGTATAGAAAATGAGCCTGTGTAAGTAGAGACGGAAAACATATTTGAAAAGCTGTCACAAAAGGCTAGGACCAGCATTTTAACCAAGATGTGCATGAGACAGATGATGCTGTAAAGACTTGAAAGCCACAGGTAATGTGACATTCTGCAGATGTTTTTAATGGGAGTAGAAGCTCTGTAGAAACGTTTTCATCTGATTACAGAATTAGTTATGCTGCAGGCTCAAAATTAAATTATTTCCCAATTCAGATAGGACGAAGTAATTCTCAGGTTTTATTGTTGTCATTTACACTGGCACTACTAAGTGTGAAAGATAGAACAATCATTTTGTTATCTCAAATCTTTTTCAGGTTCCTCAAAAGATTTTTAACTCATTTCTTCCTCAGTTTAGGTCTTTTGTTTGTTTTCTTCAGGTTAATTGATAATAGGCTAACATAGGATAACAGTGCGAGGATGAATTGTTTCATTCAGAAAAAAACCCAACAGTTTAGCAAACGCTAACCTTGTTGTGGTTCCAGGCATTTCATTCATTGTAGGTAACTAAATTCTCAGATCAGGGCACTTTGTAGGGCTTCTATTTCCTTGTTACAGAGATATTCTTGTCCTCAATATTCACAGTTGGTGTCTCTACAAGGTAAATATATACTGTTTGCAGACTCTTGATAAGTAGAACAGCACTACTCAAAAAATGAATGTTCTAGATACAATATCAAAATATCTCCCTTGGGAATAGGGAAAATATACAATTAGCATTTCTTGTTACTGACTAAATTTTTCTACTCAGTCTATAAGATAAAAACGACATATAAATTCAGTAATGCTTATTAAATCTCAAGTCTTACCTTACCAAATGTAATCTTAAATAAGGTTTATTAATTGTTCCGGCAATACTTTTAATAGTGAAACACAAATGGGGAGAATATCCCATAATTACTTTCTGATGGCAGCTTCTTTTTGGAAGAAAAGAAAAAGAAGTGCCGTAATTATTTAATCTAAAAATAAAGTTAATTTGTAGAAAGCAATACCAAGCACGTAAAAAGGTCAAATGTTGAGGTCCAAAATAAAAGAGAGCTAAATTTGTCAAGGCATGTGTTAATTGTATATAACAGAGGTCTTTAGTTGGATGAGGAAGAGAACTAGTTTTTCATTCAATTAATTAAAAAAATAACCTTATGTCAAATCTTGGAGTAGATTTGAACAAATTATATTTTTTTTCATTTAAATTATATTTGCTAAAGGCTGGGACTTTTTTAAGCTGAGATGTCAAGTGAATTTTGATAGGAGTATTTTTAGTTTGTTAAGCCTACAACTGACTTTCTGTGTCTCAGTGGTTGTCTTGTTTACCTGCTATAATAAAACATTTCTGGTTCTGGAAATCTAACCTGTCTGACATTTATACACTCAGGCTCGTTTATATTTTTGGATTAGTACAAAACCACTTTCTCATGGATCTCTGCTGCCTCTCTATAAATGAGCATGGGTCCATGTATATAACTCCATCCTGTGGGGAAGAGAGGAGATTCACAGGAGAAAGCCTTTGCATGAGGCTTTCTCTGGCTGCAGCCTCAGCCGTTACACAGATTCCTTTTTTTTGTACTAACCATTCCCTCTCTGGCAGTGACAGTTGCCTGCCTGAAACAGGTCGTGATGTGCAATATGGAAATGTTTTTACCTGTCCATAAGTTATGTTGGACTGTTGCACACGCTGTCAGGTAGCACTGGCAATCAATGAGGCATTCACACTCTGTAAATTTTAAGTTAATCAGAACTTCTGATTTTATTCAGAATTCAAAATTCATCCCTTATGCTGGCTTCTTTTGTTTCCTATACCGGTTGTTCCTTATCGAGCTGCTGTAGCTATTTTCATTTCTTTTGCATATGAGATTGCTTTGACTGTGTTAATATGATGAGACCTGCTATTTTTATAGGAATAGAGTATATATATATTTTTTTCCCGTAAGAATGTTATATAAAACACCTGGCAGCCTAAGAATCCCAGAGATGCATTATGTGGAGCTGAAGTAAAAAGTCTGCCTTTGTTGCAATGGGCAGAAATTATTTTGGGTGCAATGCTAAGTGTAAATTATAGAATATACTATTTTGCTTACGAGATAGTCTTTGTAAAGTCACAATAATGTGAAAATAGGTGAAAGCATTATTTTTCAACAGCTTAGAAGACTTGTTTACTGTTTCTTTTTGAAAAGTTAACATCTTTGAGCATTTTCCATTTTTGATGAGGCAGTTTTCATTTTTGCTAAAGTAATATTTCTCCAACCTCAGATACGGTTCCTATTACAGCAACGATAAACTTAATTATAGAAAGGGAATAACTCTGCTGGGTCAGAACAGATTTAAAATTACAGAAGCTGTTTGACTAGATTTCAATGCTGATTCTACAAACAGCTCCATATGCTACATTCCTGTTCCTAGCTGAGTCCCAGGAAGGGAGCTGCACTCCAAACTGGGCACTGTCTATACAGAGACAGAAGGAAAATCAGCCCCGTACTAGCATTTGTATCAACTGAAATATTTCGGCTTGCCTGTTATTCAGTGCAAGAGTAACAAAAATATAGATCCTTGGGATAATGCTGAGCTTATTTCTCAACACCTTGAGATAATTTTAATTTATGAAAACAGGTAATGAATAAAAAAGGATTACAGGTACTGTTTTTCCTCTGGAAGGCACTGATTGCATTCAAGCAGACTTAGTGCTGAGCTCTTTTAACCCATTCGTCTTCCTTACTACTTTCTCACTTCCATTTCTGCACTTTTCTGGGATCCTGGTTTAAGTTATTCACTAGATTGCATCACTTAGGTCACACCATTTTATTAATGATAATGTTCCTTTTTGGTACTTTGGTATCCGAAATGTATCTACAACTTCCATGGCTCTCTGATACTCCCCTTCTGGACAAAGTAGCCCTACAGCTGTTAAAAAGCTTCTGTGATAATGTGTAGAGCATCCCGGAGACGTCCAATGCTTTTCTTAAACTCACCATAAAGAGCAGCCTCTAGACAGTGTAGCAGATGTATTTAGTGTTAATGTTTCACACTAATCATCAGATTTATGAACTCAGCTGAATCAGGTTTTTTTTTAGTATCATCATTTCTCACAGGATAGCTTCAAAACTTACATTTTGAACAAGCTGAATATTATAAACTTGTGCAGGCTTTCCCCCCCCTTCTTTCCTTTTTTTCTAAATCCTTCATAAGGAGTATTGGGATTTATGTGTTTATCTTGATTTAGAGAATTAAAATGTTGATATCATTTCGCAGGGGTGATAGATCTAATGGGAAACAAAAAAAGTATTCTGAGGTAAAATTGCTTGTGAAAGGGGTCATAGCTGTAGTGCTTTGAGTCAGCCCCACTTACTTAGCAGCATGTAGAAAGTCTGACTAGCACTGGTATACATGATTATTTTATAAGCTGCATATATGTAAGTCTGAACTATGCACAAACACTATAAATGCCTACTGCTGCATATATAGCAGTAAAGATGGGGTAAAAAAGACCAATTAGATACATTACAGAGTCACAAACCTGAACTTTTTCCAGGAGCTGTGGTTTTATGGGGAGGCTGCCATGTCCCCCAGGAGGCAAAGGAATGCTTTCCTCTCTCTGTGCAAGGGGCTCAATGGGCAGCTGTTGATAGCCTGGTTTCCTCATTGAGAGGCATTAACATTTTCAGTACTCCTCTCACAGCACGAGAGATGCACTGGTAGCATTCTCTCTTGCACTAAGAGAAGAAATTACCTCCCTACCAGTTTTTCAGGTGCATGAAGCAAATGCCTTCAGCTATATTGTTATAGGCATTGCTATGCTTGCTGTGCCAGGTAAGTGTGCTATAGAATGAATTACTGCTGTTTGCTAGAGTGACTGACCATTCTGTTGAAGGTAACAGGATGGCATTTGTTCATATGCTTTCAGGAAAAACTTCTCAAAACATTCTAATGGACTTTCTTTCATGACATAGCTAGCTACATTTTAGGACCTGAGAGAAGCAATCCTAGATGAAGTGCATGAGGTCACTGCGGAATTTTTTTTCTGCTTTCTTGACTGATGGGAGAATAATGGTTTTGTTTATCTTTTGTCCTAGCAGCTGGTGATTCCTATTGTCCTTTCATCTCTAGATTGTTTTTTCCTTCTGCAGGACAGATTGGAACCACAGACCTAATCTTCAGCTACTTTATATCCTATGCAGCCACTTACAGGTGTGTGCATAGTTCACCTTACCAAAATGACAATGCTTTACAGAGACATAAATTAGAAGATACAAACAGTGAAAGCAATTTAAAGAGCAAGGCAGGAGATAATCAAGTCCCAAGGAGACAGAGAAACTATGTTTAAGTCTTATGCCATCTGGACACAACTTTTTGTGAGTGCTTATGAGTTTAAAATATCTGTAGGTGCTGAGGCATCTGAAGGTTCAGTGACATATGCCATTTTTACGCGATGAGCAGCTGAGTCCCAGATCAGAGATTTACTAGCTGTTAAAGGGAGATACTCCTTAAAAGACTGGAGCAGGCAAATTAAGCTTCTTAGTTTTCAGAAGCTGCTTTTATAGAAGAAATTTTCTGTATTTTCTTCCCTTCAGCTTGTCCTTTGCATAAAGCTGTGCTGGCTTTGGTGTTTGGCTATGTGTGAGTCATGAAAAATGCTGCTGTGCAAGGGTATTGCCTGTACTGGTAATACAGAGCTCTTTGTTGGACAGAGTTGAGAAAAATCTGGCTGTAATCTGTCAGGCTGAAAAAGACTGAATACAAAGCTTTAAGTCATATAAAAGAAGGCTGCAGAAAGAAAAGGACCCTGAGGAGGGCTTGTAACAGCAATGTCCTACAGAGTAGCCAGTGAATCATCACACTGACTACATGATATCTATTATGAAAATGATATCTGTATATGAAATCCCATCTATTTGGACCTGTTTATTACAGAAATTGTGTTTTGTGTCTCATGCCCTTTACAGCCAAGCAACACCAGTCACTTAAAAATTTCTTAATGAGTCTCTTACCTCAGAATATCACCTCTGAGTATCTTTTCCCCAGCCTTGTTTTTCTGTGCTTTGGTGAAGGGATAGCATAATGCCACATGCCTGCATTGGTAAGAACATCATAAAGGTTTTGTTGTGCTGCCATATAGCTGAGCTAAGACATAAGACAATACTGAGACATTGCTGTGAACTCTTTACTAAGGCAACTAAAAGACAGACAAAAATAATTTTTCACAGGTTGGCTCTTTAAGGATGCTATTGAATTACAGGGAAAAAGAGGCTCTTTCGTTGCTTTTTCGCCTTTCCTTTTTGCTTGGGAGCTGAACCAAGTTTGCTTAATGAGCTTTGGCATGAAAAATGATCTTTGTTTCTTTCTTTCTATTATTTTCTATAAAAATAGAGCTGAGAGAGCAAGGAAGAATACCTGAAAAACAAATGGGTATGTTCAGAGAGAAATGACCAGTTTCCTCAAGATAAAGCACATGTCAGGCAGGGCATAGTGGGGCTGGGGGCTGGAGTGGCAGGGCCCCCCGCCCCAGGGCACGCAAGGTCTCATAGCCAGGGATCCCATCACCACAGCCAGCCAGCAGGGAAAGCCCCTGGGGTTTTCTTAGCCATGTAATTGGTGGGTGAACTGATTCCCAGCACTTGTAGCTGAGTTTCTTCCAGTCCTTCTTCCTTTTAAAAACCATTTTAACCTGTAATTTTTTAAAAAGATAATCTTTTCCTGTACTATTTCGCAGGACAAGGAGCCTGTGCTCTTGTCGGTCCCTATTCCATTTACACTCTCACTATGTGAAGGGCTGAAACAGAACTAGTATGGTGAGTCAACCTGGAGCTTCCTGGCTGTCACAGTGATTTTGAAGTATTTTCCCACTTATCTTGGAAATGTTACATACCTCTGCTAAAACGTCCATTTGCAATTAGGCAGTATTATGGTATTATTCCAGTGTTACTGCTGATTAAGAAAGATGTTAGAATTGTGCTATGAGATGCGTAACAGACTGTGATGTATTCCACGTTTTCTTTCTTTTTGCATAGCTGGCCCACAAGATTCCTGCCTTTCCATGCTGTCCTCTGTCCTACACATTCATTCCCCTGTCTGTGCTGCAGTTGTTCTGTCAGGCTCAAGCAGGTCTGTGAGGCTCTGCTGAAAACAAGATCTAGTCTGATTTGGATTAAAAAGAGGAGTACTTTTGAAATCCACATCACTTCAGTGTAGATCTAGTCATGTGGGTCTACAATACCTTCACTGATCTGAGAAGATACTGGCTTAGTAAAAACGTAAACCAATCCTCTATGTAATCTGCCCTGCCAAGTTTATTCTGTCAAAAAAAAAACCAACCCAAACTTGCAAGCAGCAAGCCGATAAGGCTGTTTTTTAAGAAGTAGCAGCCACATGTTCTGCAAGCAATTTACTGCTGACCAAACTCTTAAGCAGCAACAGCTAGGGAAGATGTATGCATAGTAAAAATGACTTTTAAAAATGAAGAACGAATGAATGAATGTTTTTGCATTTTTAACATCATTTTGAATTTCAAATACTACAGGTTTTAATTCATTTTTCAAAGTACTGAACATTCACTGAATTGCCACTTATAGATTCTGAGCACAAGTCTTTTTATTTCACTTCCAAATGATGTCAAATTAAAACAGTCCCGTGTTTGCTCAAAACAGCATCAGAATTACTGCAGAGTGTTACCCTTTCTCAGTTGATGCTTCGGGTCAGCCTCCCTGTTCTGTTAGCCTATCCAAGCCTGGAAACGGTCCTGCTGCCTGCACGTACCTTGGGCAGGAGCTGAACAACATTTAGCACAAGGACAGCTTTTCAGGTAATGATCAAACCAAATAAATGTGGGATCATGTGAACACATTCTGAGTCAGGAGAACTGCACAAGATTAAGGGATAACTTCTGTTTCCAAGATCCAGAAATAGGATGCCAGGTTTGCTTTAGTCCCAATCAAATAGCTGGATGGAGTCCTCCTACTCCACACTGTACCTTCAGAGTAATGGGAAGCTTCTTATTTTCTTCATATTGGAAGAAGAAGATGGAAGAATGGTCCATCTCATCAGTTCCTTTCTTTTTCTCCTGGCTGTTGGTTATTAGCTGTCTTTCATACGAGAAAGAATAGAAGTTTCTCAGCGCAGTGAGGAAAGCATATATATTCCCAGATAAGAGGACCGGCAAAACTAGGGAAGAACCAACAATTTTTCTTGGCCAAATTAAATAGAAATCTCACATGCCAACTTCTCTCCCTAGTTTTGATTGTGTAATGTTTGAGTAGGCTTGCAATTAGCTGACAGAATTTCATTCTGTCTCTAAATAGTACCATAACTAAACAGCTAAATACAAAATGAACTCATTTACTTGCAGTAGTCTGAAAAGATATTTCCCTGGTTCTGCTTCAGGAAACTATATCGTATTCGCTAGAAATTTTAGTTTCTTAGACTGTATTTCCCCCTCACGTTTTAAGAATAAGGCTATCCAAAACGCTACTTAGAAATATATCTTGCCATTCTTTTAATTTGTTTTTGGATAAGCGGGATCAAAGAACAAACGTGTCTCGACAGTGGCATCTAGTGGCACAATACGTGCGATGCCCTTGAGCGAGCCGCAACCTCTTCACACTGATTCATGTTTGGTCCACAGATCTGTACTTTGGGAGGCCTCCCTGCGGGCGACTTAAAGGCTTCTTCCATCCAGAACAGATGAGAGAGTACATCTAGCAGTTTGCTCGGGAGATGATGTTGTTCTGGAGGAAGAGGTCCACGCCTTTAGTTCAGTTGCTAAGAAAGATTTGCCCTTTGCACATCTGAAAATATTTCCTGTGTATGCACATCTGAAAATATTTCCTGTGTAATGAAACCATAAAGGGAGATTGGTATCTTCTGAGAAAGTATTCAAGTTAGTCTGACACAGCAAGTCAAACTACACAAGCACAAGATCTATGAATTTGTGCTGGGGAACTGCAGAAGAATGTCTCAGCAGAGCCAACAGGAACTATGTAACCACCTGGGTACTTTAAAAAAAAAGAAGGAAAAAATCACTTTTTCCCCCCTGCTTCTAAATAGCTTCACTTTGCTTATGGTTGTGCAACTGTACTTGGGTGTGTCCACTACATTGCCAAAATCCAGCCCACTGTCATGAAGATGTGGATCATCACCTTGATTCACTATCTGGCAGCATGAGATGTATCGTCCCAGCCAGAAGAAGAGAGAGGAGCATATCCTACAGACAGCCAAGGTTATCTACAGGGATGTCATCTATATGTAATCCATGGCTGCCCAGCACTGAAGGGTTTAGAATGGATGTAAGGATAGGAGCTGGCTTGATTCTTGAGAGCAAAGTTTTACAAAAATGAGATACAACTATGAGTGCAGTGAGATACACTACAATTGTATTACTTGGACTCCCATTTTTGTAAGTCTTAGTCCCAGGGCTTGGAGCCAGGTAGTTGAATTTACTGTCCATTTGGGAATGAAAGCAGGAGAGAGTTAAGTGCTTTTTGTAGTATTGTTGTTCAATCCATGCTGTCTCACAGACATTTATGATCTTTTGGGCTACAGTACCACTAGAACACCCCTTTGTCTGCAGTGTTTTACTGGATGTTCACACTGCATAATCAATGCTAGAAGAGGAGACAGAAACTTATTTCATACCTGGAAATAAACAAAATTAAAAACTAATCAGAGACAATTACATCAAACTTGGGATTACTTTATTAATACCTAGAAATCAGCACAGTGTATGAAATCCATCAAATATTGTGCATCCTCTTTGTGAAACTAGAACAAATAACAGAAATGATAATTTCCATTTATGCTCACTACAATGGCAATTCACAGAAATGCTGCTGCTTAACTTTTGCTATCAGAATTCTTAGCAGAAACTCAAACAGCTATATCAAAGTTGCTAGACTTAATGTTGAAAACTATTAATCAAAAAATTCCTTAATGGTGTTAAGTGGAAAAAAAATTCTATACATTTGCTGATACATTGTATGTATGTATGATCTACTTGCAGTGGGCCTAAATGATAGCTCAGTAGGTTGGTATTATCTGTGAGAAGAAAAACAAACCTTTTCTATTTTTAAGGATTTGCGTTCTTTTTCCCTTATAATTTGGCATATGTTGGACCTCTTGGAGTGAGTCCAGAGGAGGGCCATGAAGATGATCAGAGGCCTGGGGCTCCTCTTCTATGAACATAAGCTGAGAAAGTTGGGGCTACTCAGCCTGGAGAAGAGAAGGCTCCAAGGAGACCTTATAGCACCTTCCAGAACCTAAAGAAGCCTACAAGAAAGATGGAAAGAGATTCTTTACCAGGGAGTGATAGGACAAAGTCTAATGGTTTCAAACTAAAAAAGACTAGGTTTAGATTAGGTATTAGGAAGACATGCTTCACTGTGAGGGTGGCGAGGCACTGGAACAGGTCACTCAGAGATGCTGTGAATGCCCCATCCCTAGAAGTGTTAGGCCAAGGCCAGGCTGGATAAGGCCTTGACCTGGTCTAGTGGAAGTGTCCCTGCATATGGCAGGGGGCTGGAATGAGATGATGTTTAAGATCTCTTCCAACCCAAACTATTCTATGATTCTATATGTTTCAATAATTGTAGAAAAAGGAGGCTCTATTCACCCCTTTCATAGTTTTACTTGTATCTTCATTTGCACTTTCATCACACACTAAAACAAAACTGAATCTCAAATTTTAGGTATTGAAATATTTACTAGTTCTTATACAGCCTTTCCTTCATAGGTTTCAGCCCACTTTAGATAGTCCTACTTGCGTCCCACCTTCTACCTCCCTCCAGTACTTAAAGGGAGCCTGCAAGAAAGAAGGAGAGAGACTTTTTGCAAGGGCATGTAGTGACAGGACAAGGGGGAATGGCTTCAACCTGAAAGTAGATTAGACAATAGGAAGAAATTATTTACTGGAGTGTGGTGAGGCCCTGGAACAGGTTGCCCAGAGAAGCTGTGGATGTCCCATCCCTGGAAGTGTTCAAGGCCAGTCTGGATGGGGCTCTGAGCAATCTGGTGTAGTGGAAGGTGTTCCTGCCAATGATAGGAGGTTGGAATGACATGACCTTTATGGTTCCTTCTAACCCAGGCCCTTCTGATTCTATTTTGCTGGGGAGTCAGTGATCACAAACAGCCTCCTACAAGGGACAATTTAAAACAGAAAATTTAAGTTCCTGTTTTTGGCAGTCCCAGTAGAGGTGCTTATTTAGATTGTACATGGAGACAGATCATGGTGGGAGTGAGGAAGAATGAATATTCTTCCCGCTGCCTGATGCAATATTTAGTGAGCCACTGGCACAGCTGAAACTAGGTCAAGAGAAATGCCTTGAGTTCTGAGCCTGCACTCCACAAGCTCAGCTTGCAAAGAAAACTGCGGTGCCACAGTTTTTGTTGCAAAATTGCCTGCTAACTGAACAACACTGCGGAGTCATCTGAGTGTCGCAAGACTTTTTCGACTGTAGATGGCATTGCAAAGTAAGTGCAAAGGTGTGTCTAGTAACTGTGGAGATTTTATTCTCCTGAGATTTTTTTATCTATCAAACGCTCTGATATCAAGAGAGCATTTTAAGGCTTAAGACCCAGAAAGAAGTAAGGCAAAGCCAGAGGAGACCTGTCTGGAGGTGATGGAAAGGGAATGTCATGTTGTCTTTGCCAACATACTATTTAATGCAGTGCTACTGGGAGCCAACACCTTCCACAACAGCAGTGAGTTGCTACAGGGATGGACAGGAGTGGTGCCTCCAGCTGCTCCTGGCATCTCTGGTCATGCAGATGGAGCAAGACAATTCCAGTCTCTCTCTGCCTCCAGACTGAGCACAGCAGAATCATATTGCCAGCATGGCCACTATACCTGCGGCTCAGTGCCAGAGAGGGTGTCAGATGCCTTTATCAGGGATAGCACCAACATAGCTGCATCTGGGCATGAAATGGACAGACAAAAAAATCAGCTGTACCGTAGACAGGATGTTTACCTAGTCTTTACAATAAGGGTTTAAAAAAACAAAACCTCTTTTTTTCCTGTCATCAGAACAAGGCAAGAAAGGCAGTTTCCTTCTGTTCCCACAGGTTCAGAAGCTAGAAACAGATCCTCTTTTTCTCCTAATGATGTCTTAGGTTTTAACTTTCATATTTTTCAAATCCTGTACTGCCTAATGTGTAACTCTGAAGTTTCTTGTAGCCTGTTAACTTCTGCTCTCTCATGCTAGGTAGACACAACAAAGCCTCTCCAGGCCTGCTCTCCAAGCACACGCAGACCATCCTAGGCCCAAAAAGTATAAACCAAAAGCCTCTAAAGGGCCAGGCAAGCTTGGGGAAACTACATCATTAACTGAAGCTTTAATTGGAGAATTAACCCTGATACGCAAATGAACCAAACTTATAAAAGTGTGAAGAACTCGTGACCTGTCATCCATCTTGGGGTCCATCTTGGCAGTAGCCTCTGGCTCCCCAGGGGGTACCTTTGAAGGCCCTTCAAATAAATACCTACCTTTATTCCCTTACTCCTGTCTAGTCTCTGGTTTAGGTGGCCTCTTCAGGCATCACTAACCACCATGATCTTGCTTCTCCCCTCTCCGTGAGACTGCCACAAGACCAGAAGTGTTATTTGCCACGGCTGTAGAGTCCGAGATTTACATTGAAAAGTCCATATGAAGACCAAGAAAATGTCCTTGATTCTGTTGTCTTTTCATTCATCTCTCCTCTTCACAGAAGGTTGATGCTCTGAAATAATCTGCAGCCTTGCTCCTTCTATTCAGGAAGATCAGGGTGAAAGATGTGCAGGAAAGACAGGCCACAAACTGAATTTTTTTGCTGCACTTGTACAGTAAACTTCCCCCAGAATAAAAAAAGCCCAACAACCACTTTGTTTAAAATCATGCTCGTCTGCAAAATATTTCACATCATAACAGATAATACTGCAATAACTTTACATGTACTGCATTCTCTGATTTTATTGAAGATTACATTCTAGTAACTGTGCCAGGTCCCGCAAGAGTTCTTTTAGTACCTGTGGTATGCCAATATAATTTTTGTTTCATGTATGTTAGGCCCTTTACCACAGGATTTTACAAACCTTTTTTTTTAAATATGGGAATTCTGAACAAATGCGGTTTCTCACCACACGCACCTCATATCACTGATAGCAAACTGTCCTTTTTGTGTAGCTGCACTACTACAATAACAGAAAGTCTACCTTGGGCATCAGAGAGGCTCCCAAGGTCTAATTAGACAGGCTGGAAGTCTTGTGAGTTAAAGAGGAACATGTTGGAGTTTCTAACATGGCACAGCTACACGGAAGTGTTCCCAGCCATGCAAGATGAAGAGCCTGCTTTGCTGGAGCCATGGTTTGCTGAGAGAAAGCTCCTGGATGCTCACCACATCTCCATTTCCTACTTCACAGGAGAAATCTCAAGTAGATTGATCAGTTTGGGGAGCCCATATCCATCACCATCCTCATTTCCACGCTGTTTGATCCTTGGACTTCTCTACACTTTTCTTAGATTGTTATATATCAGGAATTTAATGACCCTGTCTGTTTGAGTAAGAGGATAAGCTTTGTTAAACCAAGATGCACATAGCTTTAATAAATTCGGAGACACTTTTTTTGCAAGCTTCCCCTTCTAAGAGGTATTACATTGAATTTTGCTCTATTAGTTCTGTAATACAAATTTTCTAGCATTTTTTAATCTTTTTTTTTTCAAGTTCATAAAAGAGAAAGATCATGAGGAACTTTTTTAGTAGCAGAAGTTAAGCCTGGAGCTGATTAATTTTTTCTTCAGCAGAGTATTACTGCTGCCAATAACAATTATTACTCAAGGCTTCAGAGGACACTGGTAATAATTAGGCCAGCTAAGGCACATAAATAGATATGTGAAGGCGGAAATCTGTCACTTGACATTTAGTATGGCTGAAAAGGAAAAAATTAATTATTTTCATTTTTGATATATAGACTGAACTTTTTGATTACTGACTTATAAAAATAATCACCTTTTTTTTTTCAGCATTCAGGATGAATTTCAGATAGAATAAAGCACAAAGTTCTTTTTTATCCTTACTGTCCCTTACATCTTCTCCTCTAATTCCTCCAGTACCCTAAGTCTGGTGCAGACTACACTGGATGGATGGATAAGATTAATAGGTCACCAGAAAGCTGCCTAATGGGGTAATGTCCTCCCTACAGCCTAGATTTATCCCCCCTAACCTTAAATGAGTATACACATTTGGAGCACAGTCAACCTATAATTCTTCAACAGTCAATGAACTGAGAAGCATACTATGACAAAAATACACTGTAGGCTAGTTAAGTTGCTCAAAATTGATGCTCCTCCTCAAATTCTGAAGATGGCTAAGTATACTGGTTTTCCTTTTCCAGTGTCGCTCTTTCTTTCTTTTTTATGGATTTTGGGCTTCAAGACTAGAGCTTCTATAAAAAGTAACAACAGCAGTTAGAGACTTTTTTTTCCTATAATTACATGTTTATTTGTGATAATTCAGATCTTTTCATCACAGACTGAAAAAAGCCAGATGAACAGTTCTTTATTGACAGACACATACTCTGTGTGTCAGGAACTTACAAATCTGGCTGTTGGACTACTCAATTGAAAATACTCTTCAGTGACTTGTTGCTGGCTTTTCATCTCCACATCCTGTAATTTCTTCCGAAAGGCTTAAAATAGTATATTTTTCTGCAACAGTGTTGTAATTTTCCACAGCAGAAAAACCCAAACCAAAACAAGTAATTTAAACAGAGGCTCAAGTTAACCTGTTTGAGTTACTTTTGTTTTACAATATTACTTTATCACCTCAACATAGCTCTGCAAATCAAGCTGTATCATCCTGGTTCTGTGAATGGTGTTCATTAATTTCTGCTGCTTTTGCAGAGGCAGTACAAGATAGCAGGAATTTTTATAACTGACAGTAAGTGGGGGTCAATTAGAAAAACCTAAACTATAGGCAAAATAATTAATATCTTATTTTTCCATGAATATATTAAAAGTCTTGCAAAGAGGATAAAACTCTTGCATAGAAAACCATTGCTAAAAGCGTTAGGTTATTCTGTCAAGGTTTTGCCTGACTTGAACTATAGAATCTTAGACCCTATTCTACTTTAAGCCTCTTCATCTTTCCACCGTGCTCTTTACTGCTCCAAAGGATGCCTGTCCAGGGTATTCACTTGGATTTGTTATTGTGCAACAAAGCATTGCTTACGACTGATTTCAGCTGTATTTGGACCTCCTTATCTCCCCAGAGGGTCATCTCTTGTTCTTAGGCCAGCTGGCACCATACTTGGAGCAAGGCCACCTCCAACCTCTACTTGTGGCTGAAGCACTAGGAAACTATCACTACGAAAATAACACATAAATAAATTTCACGTAGCTTGCAGGTTTAGTTACAATGGTGAATGACTGCTGGCAAACTAAAGGCTTATACAGAGAAAATCAGAGAGCAGATTGCATAGTTCACATTAACAGTCAGATGGCATAGGTAAAAATGCTCGAGATTCACCTACATACAATTTATACTGAATCTTTCCCAAACTGAACTGCTGAAGAAGAACATGCATAACTTTTTTTTTCCAACTATTTTGTGATTTTAAAAATAGCTAGATTGTTTTGAGGTCATAATGCTCACACCACATGGGATAATATTGTGGCTTTAAAAAACACATAGAAACTCTAGCCATTACATTAATATTAATATATGAATCACATATTTCTTGGAAAAAATATATCAGTTTTTTTCTTTCTTTAAAAAGGTGATGTGTGTTTGTTTTACTCTGTATGTCATGTTGGCTACTGCTTGTCTTGGTTGCAGCTTCCTGCCCTAAAACAGTACACCCTAATCCTGTTCCAGATTAATTTGTAATCTAGGCCACCTATTGCATCATCCAAGACATCCACCAAGAAGAACTGAGCCCTCACGGAGTGAACCGCAGGTAGTTACAAGAGCAAGTGTACAAATCCCTGTGCATACAACAGGTTTGCTTACAGGACTGCCCTGAGACGGTGTCAAAAGCTTCACAAAAAATCAGGCTGTATCTGATAAATTAGATCACTTGCTCAGACAGAGAGAGAAACTGCAGTGGCTTAACAGACTCTGAATCGGCACAGCCTTTTCCATGCTTTCTCTCCATTATTTTGAGGGGACCTTTACGCTGGTTAAGTAACTACTCGCTTTCGAGCCCTCCTGGGGGGAGGCGTCACCTTGCCAGAAACCCATCCCCATTCTTCGCTGCAAGGCACAGTGCTTCTGCCGCGAAGAGTCCCAGAAGGAGACTCTCCCCCCTTCCCTTGCCCGACACGACGACCACCACCCTGCACCCACGCACCCACCCACAGCCCCGTCAGCCATCTTGGCTTAGCGCCTGCACCACCACCCACCCCCGCCCGGCCCCGGCCCCGCCCCCCGCGGCCGCCCCGCCCCCGTCCCCCTGACCCCGCCTGTCAGTCAATCCGGGCTCCGCCGCGGGGGGCGGGGCCGAGGCGCCAGCCGCAGCCAATCGGCGCGCGAGGTGCGGCGGCGCCCCGGCCAATCGGTGTTTCGCTTCTTCGTGGGTGCGGCGGCCGCTGTCGGTACGCCCCGCTGAGAGCCGTGGGCCCCGCCTGTCGCCGTCGCTGTCGCCGGCGCAGCCGTCGCGGTAGCAGCCGCAGCCGCAGCATCCGCAGCCGCAGCCTGGCCCTGCCCCGGAGTCACTGAGGATGAGCCCCCGCGCTGCCCAGCGCGCGTCCCGCCCTGCCCGCCCGAGCCCATTCATCTAGCGACTGGTGAGGGGCGGGCCGGTGCGTCCGGCGGGGGAGCCGCTCGGGGGACGGGTCCTGTCGGAGGGGTCGGGACGGCGGCGGTGGGGCTTGAGGGAATGCGGAGCGCTCCGGGCAAGGCAGCCACGGAGGGTAAAGGGCAGCCGGCCACGTAGGATGGGAGCGGACCGGCTTCGTGGCTCGGCCGCCTGTGTCAATAAGTCTCTTGTGTCGCTCGTCGCTCCCCGGCTACGTGGACTGGTGTAGTGGGAGTCAGAGTAGCCCCTTGCTCCTCTGCCTGCCCCTGGCCTCTGTCTGGCTCCCTGAAGCACTTCAGACCTTCCCCCGCCCTGACACTGGCAGCAGCCTCTTGACAGGTTTCCTTAGATGTGGATTCAGGGAAAGCTTGTCGTGTTTCTCGCCTTCTTGGTGATACTTGTCTGTTTTTGGTAGCAGCTCACAGTGCTGCTGGGTTATGCCAGCAGCGTAAGCACTGGAGAGCCGAGGTCTCGTAGTTATCTTAAAAGGATACTTCCATGCAGTCTTCCTAGGCGAAATACAACTCTTTTTTTTGGTTATGTGGTCAATGTAGTTGTCTATCTTCGTGGAAACAGATCACAGTTTGTGGTTTACAAAAAACAGTAATCGCCCACCAACATCTGGTGTGGGTAGTCTGTAATAAAACTGTACCAGAAGTTCACAGTTAATTCAAAAACGTCAGTTTTTCCCAAGAGAGAAAAGTCCTTGATGGATTTATCAGATATAATTTGAAGTGTGGTGGCATTCTAGAGCACACTTGTGGTTTGTTGTGTTTGACTTCCCTTCAGCATTTTTTGTTTCAATAAAGCCTATAGCAAGATCCTGATGGGTTGTGGAAGTGACTAGCTGCACTCACTGTACTTCTATCTGTACCACTTTATGTTTTAATTTTTTTAAACAATATTGAGTTATTAAACATAAGTAGTCCTCAGTGTTTCTAGATGAGCCGAGCACAGTATTTCGCAGTTTGCTGTTTGTGTACTATGATTCCCAACTAATAGATGCGCTCTGACGTTTGTAGCTGAATTTAGCTACCAGTGGTACTTTGGTCTTTTTTTTGACAGACGTGTCAGCCTTTAATTGGCAGTGCTGCTTAGCTCAGCTAGGAGCAGCTGAATTAGAGTTGTTGGACCGCTGAATGTCTCATTCTGATAAGGATTATGCTGTTGTCGCTGTGGAGGAGGAAGTTATAGAAAAACTGGAGAGAGAGCCTCTAAAGGTCACTTGTACTGGGGTGTACCTGTGCCAAGTGGTGGAATGGAGGCCCCAGCCCAGTAAATGAAGCAGCTTGGATCTGCCACGGCCCAAGGGACATAGTGGGCATGGTGGAATGTGGCGTCTTTCAAAGCAAGTTGGTTTTTCTTCGTAGCTTTGTTTCTGGACAGGTGGCATTTATTTATAACTTGAGCAGTTTGCTTGTTGTGTAGACTGTTTTGAGAGCCTCATGTGCATTCAATTTGTCATTTGAAAATCCTTCCTGACCTGTAATCTGAATCTTTTATGAAATTTGAATGAATGACTACTTTGCCCACTGTCAGGAGTAAAATGGACTGGAGTTTTGATTTTTCTTCTTTGTGTAACAGATGCCTTATTCAAAGGCTCTGGGTGGTCTGCTGAAGCCACAGCTGAAGGAGAAAAGAGATCCAATTTGCTTGTACTCAGGGGTTGTTCCATAAACATTCTGAATCCCAGTGTGTCTTTCCAAGTTTTTCTCTGCTTACTTGCTTCTCTTACAGCTTGCTGTCTGAACTGGAAGCAGGACCTGATGTTTTGTGCATTGAGAAGAGCAGAACCATTGTTTTTTGTGTCTCATGTTGCAATGCTCCTGTTATATAGTCAAGAAGTTGCTTTTTTTAAAGGTTTCTGTATGGGAATTTCAGACTGCTAAATCACTCATACCTACTGCATAGCTTAGATTTACCTGGTTTTCCTTGTACATTCAATCACTTTTCTCCCCATAAAATATATTTGGTGTTCAAGGGGTTGGTAAGCCTGGATTTTTGCCCGTTCTTCAACAAATGTACAAGGAATTTCTGCACAGGTTAAGCTATCCGTGGATATGTAATCTGAGTAGGAATTAGTAATCTAACTGTTCTTTAAAGGCTAGGACAATGTGCTACCTGTACCTGAAAGGTGTACTTGCTTTGTTTATCTAGGAATTCATCTGTGTCTCCTTGAGGATAACCTGCTAAATGCCAGTGCTAAGCCTGTTTTTTTGCTAGCCTCAGTTTTCTAGTCACTTTTGTCAGATTCTATACTGTTACTTTAATAGGTATTAGTGAAAGTTGCCTTTAGGTAAGACTACAGTCAACAGAAAGTCCTGGAAAAGTGGTAACATGATAGCAAATTCCCATGGCTTTAGTTCTGTAAGCCTTTTTTTATTAGTTTACTAATCAAGTAGTCTGTGTAGTGAAGTTTGGTTTGGGTACAAATATTTTCAGGATTTTCTGTGCTGTTATGGTTACAGGTCTTTTGTGATGTTATGAAACAAATGTGAATGGACCAATGTGGAGAAATGTCAGCATGCTTGTTTAAAAAACAACCCCCTTCCATTCCACACTGGAAATATTTAAGATATTGCAATACCCTTATAAGGATGGACTTCCTGAAATGTATGACCTTGCCAGTCATCTCTCACTTCCCTTAGCAACTTATTATCAAAATGAAAAGGAAATTAATTTAGTACCTTCAGAAAAGCTGCATTGTTTTTACTTACGCTTTTTTAAAGGAAGGATGTTAGAATTGACAAGGAAAGCTCTAGGCTTCTTTTATATGGAAAATAGGAGCCATTACTTAGTTCTGTTTTAGGAGAGCCAAATTAGGGGAGCTAGGTAATTTTTCACCATGTGAATCTTAGATGCAACTGGTATTTAGTAAAATTAGTAACACTTAAACAATGAATTAATAAAGCCCGATAGAAAAGCAGTGAATGGAATGAAGTTATGCCTATTTTAAGGTCTTGAGAAGTATGTTTTTAGTAAAGCAGCCTGAGGATGGGTTTCAGGGCCATGTGA
This sequence comes from Lycocorax pyrrhopterus obiensis, assembly GCA_014706295.1. Classification (NCBI taxonomy): domain Eukaryota; kingdom Metazoa; phylum Chordata; class Aves; order Passeriformes; family Paradisaeidae; genus Lycocorax; species Lycocorax pyrrhopterus. The sequence continues at coordinate 81,226,090 of JACSVZ010000004.1, forward strand.
CTAATTTGACAATTGAGTTACTTTGATGCAGTGCACATTGAAGATGCAAACCCAGCATCCTGTCTTTGAGTGGCACTGAATTCTGAGTAGCTGATGCTCTTCTGTATTCTCTTTCACTTCCATGTAAGACCATTGTCTGTATTAAATGAAAAAAGCCACAACAGCGGCTACTAGCCACTGTGTTGGTACCAGTATCCACATCCATGTTATCCAGGTTTTGGTAGATCTAATACCCGAGTATAGGCATTCATCAGGAAGGATTGGAAGGACCACAGATGGGACTTCTAGTATCAAATCAGACTGGATGCCAGAAACATACATTGACACTGCCAACCATGAGGTGATGGTTGGTTGTTGCTTCCCTGTACCTCTGAGCCAAGAGCACACAACGTCTGTGGCAATACTTTCTAGAAAAAGAGAAAATTGGGAATGCGTTGGTAGCGAATATGGTACACAGAGAGGTTTCTGGAACTTCACAGTGGGAGGCTTCGTTTTTCCCAAATGTTGAGATTTCATGTCTGACGTCTGCTGTTTGCAGGAAGTGAAATCTATCGCTATCATCCTTAGTCACCAAGGTATTTGTAGAATCTTTGTTCACTTCATACTCAAGAGAGGTGTGACAGCTTTGATTTTCGTAGTGACTTCTTAAGAGAAACGGATTTTTGAGGCAACCACTGTAGGCAGAGAGCTGCTTTTTCAGCTGTAGGAGTTCTGCCTCCTTAGGGTCAGATGACACATCTGACACCCTCCTTGGAGGGTGTCTGACAGCTCTGGTGTGGTGGTGCTTTGCTCTCTCTGAGGGGGAGAGCTGAGTGAGACAGCTATGCCTACCCATTTGCAGGAGGCAAGATACCGCAAACACTTTCTTGCTACTAAATAATTGCTTCCAAATTGGTTGCAATCTTTTAAATTTTCCTGGGCTGTAAACATGTATAATAGATAGCTCATGTCTCTGAGGGTTAGAAACCCACTTGCTGCTGAAATAAAATATCTTTGGGATACTCTGAACACTGCTCCAATTCTTTCATTTTTTGTGTTTTTTTTCTATAATAAAATGTTGATTAGGAATCAGTTTTTTCAAATAATATGGATTCCAAATAATACCTACTGTATCATAAAAGTGTTAAAAATATTGTAGCCTTATTTAGCTTATGTCTCTTGATTATTACAACATTAGGAAGACCCTGGTGTTATTGCATGAATGTGATTTGTTCTAGAGAAGCCTACAGAAATATCTGCAAATAAAATGAAAACACATAATCAAAAGGGCACCGTGTTCTAGATCATCTTAATTCAAAGTTTAAAAAATGCTGGTGCTTGCTGTTTTGTGCTTGTTTTAGGTGTTCACTCTTCAGCTGGGACTTCATATACTAGAAGTAAGCATTTGGCAGCAGAAAGGTTTTCACACAGACCTGAGCTTCAATTCACAATTTGAAAGTTTTAAGGTTTCTCTTAAGGACTTCCTTTGCATAACAGTCAGATCCGATTATCACCCTTTTCCAGATATTGTTATAATGTGACAGTGTTTGTTACCAGCCTGACAGTCTTAATTGTGGAGAGGTGAAAACTTGATCTACAGCCTTCTGTCTTAAGCTCAGGGTGTATATATCAATATACTAATATAGTATCTAGTCTTGTAATGTTTAGAGTAAAGAAAGGCTGGGTTGGAATGACTTATAAAGAAATAATTCAGCAGAGTCAGGTTTCACATAGCCGCAGTAAATGTCACTGTGATGGAGTTAGTGTGAGGTAGGCAGGCAGGCTTGTATTTCTGTCTAGTAGCAGACTTTTTATTCTTTTAATGTTTGATTTGTTATTCACACTCTTTTGCTGTTTAATCAGGCTAGAGCTCAGGTGCCTTCAATGAGTTTTTCTCTAGCCTCTCTGTTCCTTTCTTGTAATGGCACAAGTCTCAGGATTTGCTTCCTTCTGGATCGTCTTCTGATGCAATTCAGTGCCTTAGATAGGTGTGTATCTGCACAAAGGAAGGTATGGCACAGGGGACAGCAGGACTGCTTCCTTGGGTGGTGGTGCCATTTCATACCAGTTTATCTAACAGATTAGTCAACCTTATTTTATGTTTCCCCTGAGTGATTTTTCTTAATGTTCTTTTATTTTTACCTTTTTTTTTCCTGTGTAGCACTAATAGTAGTGTTTAAATAATGTGCTGTATTAAAGATGTGCTTTACAAGGCATGCATTTACTTTTTTTTACTTCTTACACAACATAATTTTATTGCCTAGTGTCATATTGATAAAATCTGATAAATTTTTCCTGTAGATCTCCAAATGTTTGGGGTTTTTTTTTAAATTAGATTTTTTAAATTTTTAATTTAAATTTTTAAAAATTAGTTTTAGAAGGGTGTTTGACGCATTGGCAATCTGAGTGTGCTAATAGTTACCTATCACACTTTGATTTATTGGAGCAGCAAGTCAGGCTGTGTTCTTGAAATCAGAGCTTTTTTTCAAACCTGTCCACACCCATATATGATAAATTTCTTGTGTTACTCCAGAAGTTTGTATGTTGTTTGGAAAATGCCCTATGGAGTGAACTGAAGCTTGCTATGACAAGTGTAAGCTGAACAGTTGTGATCAGTTCTAGTCTCAGAAAGATTTCTGAATGTTACCCCTGGTCAGGGATGAGGGACTAAATTGTAGTGAATAAAAATGATTTTTTTTTCTTCTTCAGTTGCCTGCTCTTTGAAGTTGTTTTGAAGGTATACACTGAACAATTTCTGATCTGTAGATTTGCATTATGAGTATTTTAACCCTTCTGAATGAGGTGGAAAAGTAGTTGTTGAAGGCTGTGTTATGAGATATTTAAATGAGTAGTCTTGGATTGGAATACTTTTTTCTTGAATGTTTAGATTCCATTACTAATGTTTGCTCTAAACTGATTGCTTGCAGCTTAATGGAAATCTTGATGATGATTCTTAAAACAGGAGGAGGACTGGGATTTCTTTTTTCCAAACAAAAGCATATTTTTCTGATGTGTCTTTGCAAATAGAGATATTAAGAAAATATGGTTATACATTCAGTGGCTGAAAAGCAATGGAAGCTAAGCTCAACAGGCTTTTTCCATGAGGCTGGAGTCAAGGAGTAGGATGTGAACATTTATAACGACTGCTAAGCCGAGTAGGGTGGGGGAGTTTTGTTTTGTTGGGTTTTTTTTTGTTGTGTGTCCCTGTCTTATCCCCCCCTTCTCCCCCATTCCCCACTCTGAGGGTTTGGTAACATTTTTAGTTTTATTTCTTTAGCTTTCAGGATGACATTGTTTAGCTTCTCTTGGAGTATTTTACTTATGTGTAGAACAACTTTAACTTACATTTTGCACAGAGAACAAAAACGTGTACTGAATACTGTTTCACTCACTTTGAAACATACCTGGAAGACCGAAGTGTGATTTTTTGGGGAACTTAATAGCAGTTCACAGTAAATTAGTGATGTTTGTAGTGACGTATGTAGCTCACTTTTTCTGTTTTCTGGGTTTATGTGTGATTTTTATACTGCAGTCTGCACTTCTTGTGACACTTTTGACTGTAACTGCACACATTTCATAGGCTAGGTGAGTGCTTCTGTCAGGCCTCCTTTAGTTTTGAGAAAAGGGATGCCAGAGAAAGATGGATATGCTAAAGATAAGTATGCAAGCTAAGCAGAAGTGCTGTATGCCCCAGACTGTGAATATACTTTCACAAAGAAGAATTTTACTTTTTGCTTCCTTTTCCTTCTTCTTCCCTTACCCCTTCCAATTTAGACCTTCATTTCTCCTTGCCTATTTCAGGAGCTTTAGACCGTAGCCCTGCATGGGTGCTAACAGCCTGAATTCATGTCTCTTGTACAAGCTGCTTTTGTTTGCTTTGATGCCATCCTCCCTCCCACCTTTGTGAGCAGCTCTGGGAGTGGTGGAGAGGAGCCTTCCTGTTGATTCTGTAGAACAGAATTAGTAGGGACATGGGTAGGCATTCGGGCCAGGGAAGAGAAAGTAGGACATAATCCATTTATTGCGGTGACTGTAAAGACTGGTGGTCCCTCCTTCCTTCTGGATGTTACTAACAATGCCTCTGTTAACCAAGGTGTGCACAACAGCTGGGGGGATTTTTTGGTGGATGGCTTCCCCCCTCATCCAGTCTTTCAGTTCAGTTCTTGCTTTCTGATCGCAAAGTAATGATACAACTAGACACTAAACAGTCAGGGTCCTGAGGACCCTGAGGTTGGGAAAGGAAACTTTTTTGGATCTAGGTTACCTTGTAGCCTAACCAATTTATGTCAAAGAAAGGTAGGAGGTGCCTTTGGAGGCTGGGGTGGGGAAGGGAGTAAAGCTTTTTTAAGCTGACTGAATGTCTGAGTATAAGCTCAGATGGCATGGGGCAGGTCAGTCAGCCCTTGTCACATTGTCTTGTCCTGTACTTGCTAGTTTGATATGCTGTTAAATCAGTATAGTTGCTGGGGAAAAGTGTTTTTCTTTACTAATCTGTTCTGGTTTGTTCTCTTTCAGGTCTCCCTTGCAATTATGGAGTTTTAGAAGAATAAGGTGGTGTGGAGGGGGAATCCCCCTCTGCACGCTAGAGGTAGTTCACTTTTGGAATTTTCTATGGACAAGAATATTTGTTATATAAGATGGTGAAATAAGACTTCTAAAAATATATATTTATAAATATTTATTTGGATCAAGTGCCAAACCTAACAGTACAAAGATTTCTAATGGCAGCTCAATAAACTTGGATTTGCATCCTTGGAATTACAATTTTTCTAAGGCACTGTGCTGTGTACTGAATTGGAGTGCCTTGATACGCTTAAGGGTTGTTCCCCTTAAGGAGAAGAGCAGCTTTAGAAGTGAAGATGAATTCTTACAAGCCAGAGTGCACTTCAAAGTGTCGATCTCTACAGCATGCTTTGGATGTTATTTCTGTAGTCACCAGAGGCAGTGAAGGCCAGATCAAGGCCTTTCTCTCTTCTTACTGCTACAATGCTGCAACTATCAAAGATGCCTTTGGTAGAAACGTTATACATCTCGCTTCGTCTTGTGGCAAAAAAGGTGTGCTAGACTGGTTGGCTGAGACCAAAGGAGTGGATCTCTTGGCGAAAGACAAAGAGTCTGGATGGACAGCTCTGCACAGAAGTATATTTTATGGATACATTGATTGTGTTTTGTCATTACTGAAGGTGAGTGATTTGCAACTGTAGTTTTCTTTGGCATCTACAATTTTTAGAGTTGTATTGATTATGTAGAAGTGTGTTTTTACACTTGACTGAAAGCCTCTTGAGGGTTATCTTAATACTGTGTTTAGATTGCAGTGCGTTGATTTACTTGAAGGTTGTCTCTGTTCATACAGATGTCTGCCTTTGCCCATGCAGAAATCAGCACTGAGTAAGGATCCCTGATTAATTGTGGACTTCCTTGAAGACTTGTTTGTGTGGATGATATCAGGCTCAGGATCTTAAAAGTAGAGAGGGATCAGACTAAAGATACTCTGAAAATAGACTCTGCAGTAATTATATCAATTGACGTTAGAGAACATAAAATAAGGGAAGATTAAATGGAGTTACAATTAGAAATTAATCTTATATTTAAGAGATAAGCAATTCAAGATATGGAGTATTCTGTTTAGTGAATCTCCATTTCATTAGTATTTTAAACCAGGGCTTTTACTCAGTTCCCCTTATTCCTTTCTTAAAAGTGCTATTTCTTCCCATGCACTTAGCAAGTTGTATATATTTTTGATTGATCTTCCTGCTCTTCCTCCCTTCTCAAGTACAGCAAAGGGAAGAGATGTTTGTTTGAGATATTCAGGGTCTCTTTAACCGTGTGAGAAAATGAAATATTTGTGGTTCAGGGTTGTTTAAAAACAAACCTTTTAAGGCAGAGAATTTTCCATTTTGAATCCAGTCTTTTAAAATTACAGTGACTAGCCAGTTGTAGACATAACTCTCTGCTTTCTGCAAGACTTTAAGCAAAAAGATGGTGGTTCCAGTATTTTTTAACTCTTGAAGGTCTGATAACTGTTGAATATGTATTTCATGTGCTATGCCCTTACATAGTGGGATTTTTTCATTAAACTTGACAAAAGTAGATGTTTTTATAAGCATTGTACATATGACTGTTCTCTAGAAAACTGGAAACTGTGTACAAGATATGTGAAAAAGTATTCAGTCCTCTAGTGCATGTGTGTATATCTTTATCTTTGATATTTGCTTACAGGAGGCCTGTACAGGTTTTCCCTGATGTTTTTTACTTTTCCCCGATGTCAGTTGCATAAATGAATGAGAGTTTTTGCTAGGCAGCTCTGCTGATACTCTTCTAAGAAGCAGAAAAAAGCAGCTCATGGAGGGTGCTCTCTCTTCCCGTTCCTTAACTGAAGTCTGTCTGCTGTACTGTGTTATAAAAAGGATATGTTCTTAAGGTATTATAGCAACAACAGGAACTGGCTATAGAATAGAATTATGAAATAGCTGAGCTGGAAAGAGGTCTCTGAAGGTTGTCTAGTCCAGCCCCCATGGTCAGGCAAGGTCAACTAGAGCAGGTTGTCCAGGACTGTGTCCGGCTGGCTTTTGAGCAGATCATCAAACATCTCTGTTCCAGTGTTTTACTATCAGTGCAGTAAAAATGTGTTTTAGATTTAAACAGGATTTCTTATATGTTAGTTTGTGCCCATTGCCACTTTTTCTGTCACTGGGTATTGCTGTGATCCCTATGCCTCACCTCCGGTCAGGTATTTATTATGCATGATAAGGCATGCTGTCCCCCTGCCCCATCCCAAACCTTCTCTAGGCTAAGCATCCCAGCTCTCTCATCTTCTCTTTGAATGTCAAATGCCCCAGTCATTATTTTCATGGTCTTTTGCTGAACTTGCTCCTGTATGTCCGTATCTGTCTGGGAGTCCAGACCTGAACCCAGCACTCCAGCTGTGGCTTGCCAGTGCTGAGTAATGCTTGCTGGCAACACTCCACCTGCAGCCCTGGATGCTTTCACCATTCTTAACTCTGAGCTTGCTGGCTTGTGGTCATCTGGTGGTCTACAAGAAGCCGTAAGTCCTTTTCCACTAAGGTGCTTTCTAGTAATTCAGCTTCCAGCTGTACCAGTTCACCGGGTTGTTCTTCCCCAGGGCCAGGATTTGCATTTCCCTTTGTTGAACTTTGTGGTTCCCGTCAGCCCATTGCTCCAGCCTGTCAAAGTCCCTTTGATTGTCAGCACAACCCTCTGACTTATCAGCCACTCCTCCTGGTCTTGTGTCATCACCTTTGCTGAGGGAGCAGCACTCTAGCCTATCATCCAGGTTGTTAGTCAAGACGTTAAACAGTACTAACCCCAGAATCAGCCCCTGAGGTCCTAAACTAGTGTGGATGATGGACTTCTGTGGGCTGGAGGCAGTCTTGGCTTATTCTCTGACTGTATCTAACTACAAGATTTGCAGCTCAGCAATTGGAGTTTGTTTTTACAAATTCAGACCATGTGAATATCTCTGCGGCCTCTGTCTGCTTGTGAATATTTTAAACTACTTCCAAAGTGAAGAATATCCAGCTATCTGTTAAGTCATAAAAATAGGTCAGTCTTTTCTGTTATGTGGTGAGTTAATCCCAGACCCGTTGCACTGGGGTTGTCTTTATAATTTGGGGAATGTATGTTGTTCTTCTGGCGAGTGTTTTTCCAAAGAAAGTTGTTGCATTTCGTGTGTTTACCTCTTAAGTGTGAGGTTTTATAAGGTTTTCCTTTGTATTAGCCGTGAACTCAGGTACACAGGTATAGCTGTATTAGCCATTAGGTCCTATTTGAGGACATCTGGAGTTCTTCCCTTTAGGGAAATGATTGATGGCACTTGACTTCCTTCCTAGAACCAATGCTGATGTAGCAGCACTCTTTTGTATTGAGAAAATGATATTTACAGAGATTGTCTGTGTGTCTCTAAGTTCTAAAAGAATGACCTGTTCATGCTGTGTGCCTCTGAATCTTCCCTAGTGCACTCTTTCCTGGCTGTTTGTGTCCTCTTGCCTTTTCTCAGCGACTGTGAAACTCTGTTCTTTGGTTGTTTTCAAAGTAATAGTAGTTTTCTTTTATTTTCTCACTTGTCTAGCTTGTCAAAACTGATTCTGTAAAATGCCAGTTTAATGAAATAAGTCCTTTGAAGGTGGTAAAATCATTTTTGGTGAATAATTGTCATTCCTAGATGTCAGTGCTTTATCTTCACATCTGTTTCCTTTGTCTTTCGCTGGTTACATTTTGTTACACAGTCAGTGTTGAGACAATAAAATCCATGTTAATAGATCAACAAGATGTATACATGGCAGAACAGATTTGCAGTGGTTTTTTTTTTAGATTTGCTTACAGTTTACTTGAATCTGAGGATTTTCTTTTATCACTATCAAACTTCAGTTAAAGATGTGTTTTGCTCCTTAAAGATTTCCCTGGTTTACTTCAAGCCGTGCAGTTAAAATTAACTTCAGTTCTTCTCTTCTCCTCTCCTCTTTCAGCATGGCGTTAGTCTGTATGTTCAGGATAAAGAAGGCTTATCAGCCCTGGATCTTGTGATGAAAGATAGGCCTATCCATGTGGTGTTCAAGAAAACTGGTAAGAAATAAAAGAGTCTAATTTGTATTTTGCGGTGAGATCTGTTTCAACAGTGTATTAATGTATGTACCAGTCTATACAATATTTTCTGTTTTTACTTGGGACTTCATAAACTGTGAGATGCCTGATGCTAATGTTGATCATCTGTACAATATTATTAGAACATTTTGTCAGTGCGCCTTATCTTATGGTATTAAATGTTTTTAAAGTTCAGTTTTAGGTAAAAAAAGCCTTTGTCTTCAGTTTTTAGATAGAAACAACAGTTGTTTTTTGAAGTCAATGTGCACAATACCGGTAAGTTTACAAGCTTCAGGGAGGGTCTTTTTCATTACAGATCCCACGGAAGTCTACACCTGGGGAAACAATATAAATTTTACTTTGGGTCATGGTGGTCAACAGGGTAGACATCATCCTGAATTGGTGGACCTTTTTCCACGGAATGGCGTGTATATCAAACAGGTATTCTTAATGTATAGGCACCTTTCTTGGTGAGGGGTGTGTGAGGGGGAAAAAGTATCCAAGAAGTAATCAAGTGTTGAAAATTTGCATGGAAAAAGCAGTTTTTGCTGCCTGCTCTCTGCCCACCTCCTTACCTCCCTGCAATCCAAATCACCATTGATGAAATTGTGGTTCTCTGTTTCGGTGGGGAGAACAGGGGTTTTTATGTGATTTACTTTGGATATATGGCTTCTATATCATTAAATACGTTCAGAAGCTTGATACTTCTGTAACTGTTTTGAGCTGCTGACTTCCTGTGCAACTCTGGTACTGAACTGAATTGGAATAATAAATGTGCTTGGTACATGTTGAATTAAAATTCATCCTGTGTTCAAAGCAGCATGTGCTGTTAAGCACATTTCCTGTAGCAGTACTGTTGTCTCTGATAACTTCTTGGGACTTCAGTTTGAGAATATTTGAAAGTTTAAAGTACAACTTGAGCAAATATTCAGGGCAGACAATGTATGCTTCAGTCTTAACATGTTTTCTTTGGCACTTCTGAGGCAGCGCGGTGGACCTTAAAACTCAGTCTTTCGAGTTTCTGTTAGCCTATGGGGCCATGCTTGATCTTATTTTAATAAACTGAAACTGTTGATCTCTTCAAGTAGGTTAAGGCAGTAAATAATATATTTAGAGCAAGTATTTTATGTGTCCTATGATTTAATACCAGTATCTTTCTTGTATTTTCATGAACATATCTTTATTAAAGCAGAACTTCTTCACAAAGTCGTTACAGCAGGTGTTTTCAGATTATCCAGGAAAATTAATTTGTCCAATGTTGCCTCTTCCCCATCCATTTTGTGCTCTTTTTTCAGGTGGTACTCTGCAAATTCCACTCTGTGTTCCTTTCCCACAAAGGTCAAGTGTATACATGTGGACATGGACAAGGAGGGCGCTTGGGTCATGGTGATGAACAAACATGCCTGGTATGCTGTCTTATGTTATCTCTTGTAGTCTAGCATGATGTCTCTTTTCTTTCTAACAGCAAGTCCAAAAAGGGAATTAAGAGTTTCTATCAGTGTACTTTCAAAATGAGTTTGCTGTTGATTTTAAACCAAACCCCTTGCTTCCCACCAAATAACAGAAAAACTTCTTCAGTGCTAATAGTGAGGTGGCAGAGAGTAGAGGAATGTGCCTTTAATTATAGTTTAACTTAAGATAGCTAGATGCAGTGGTCAAACTTGTGTTATGGCTGAGTTGGTTTAAAGGTCTGCTGATGCTAGATAAGTCAAAGCAAATGTTTTTTGACTGGGCTGTCTCCTTAAGTAGGTTTGTGATGCCTTCCGATGGGGGCCAAGGCTAGCATAGAGAAACAGCAGTACTGTGAAGCTGTAGTGGCAGGAAAAAGGATGGTAGGGTTGCTTTGTACTGGACTTATGCAACTATTAAGTGAAAATTCACTGATCATTTTCATTTGAATAGCACATTGCTGCAATGCACAAAACTAAAATTTGAGAAGACTATGATGACAATACAATTCGTAGACTTAAGCATCTTATCCTAGCTGGTTGTGTGCATTTAGCTTGCAGCACAGTAATTTTTAAAAATTTCTAATATCAAGTATCTGACAGAACTTGATACTCTGTTGCTGAATGCTATTAGTAGAGACTAGAGCTCAAATTTTCTTTTTTTTAAAGAAAATAATTCTGTTAAATTAGGATTTTTTTTTCAAATTTCTTTTCGAAATTGTGATGTTACATAGTTAAATAAAGGAGAACTTACGCCAGAGTATATGAAGAGTCAAAGATACAGAACTGCTTCCTTATTTTGTGAAATTTTATAAGGATTATCCTGTGTTGGAGGGAGATAGCTTTAGTGTTCATGGTATTTAAAAAGAAAAACAAAGAGGTGGTAGTTAATGTTTGTTCAGCTGTCCTGAAGGCGTAGTTTCCAATCTAGTAAACAGGTAGTTTAAAATGCATCTCCCCTGATAGCAAAGGACATTTCCCTGATAGAATTTCAAATGAAAGTAACTCATCTTACTACATTGGATGTGGTTGTTACGTTAATGAATGTGTTGTGTGTTCAAAGGCATTTTATCTTTATTTCAATATTCGGTCATTACTTTGTTGGTGTAACTTTAGTTTCGTAGATGGCCACTGGTTAACAACAAACCAGTATGCTTTTTATGTAATTTTTTTTTTTTCTTATTCAGGTTCCAAGACTTGTGGAAGGCTTAACTGGTCATCAGTGCTCCCAGATAGCTGCAGCTGAGGATCATACTGTTGTTTTAACAGAAGATGGATATGTTTACACGTTTGGTTTGAATACTTTCCATCAACTGGGTATTCTTCCTCCTCCAACTAATTGCAGTGTTCCCAGACAGGTAAAAATAACATCAGTCAAAGATTAATTGTTTGGTGGCGTTGTTTTAGTTTTTTTTAACAGAAAGTAAAATGTGAAGATTATAAAAATAACTTCTAAATTTTTCAGAATAGCAAAGTTTAATGTGACTTCAGATAAATCTTGATTCTGTGTTTTCAGACATCTCAGATCTTAACTGTGTTCTGGTGAATGTCTTCATTTGTAACCTGAACAATACCAAAATTTGTAGTGTGAAGAATGGTACAAGGCGCAATTGCCAAAACCCTTTTCTTCCTTCTTCCCCAAATTGTTCTGTAGCTGAAGTGATATGGAATTAATAGATATGTATCACTTGAGATGCTCTTAACTCCTTTTGAATCATTGGATGATGGCTCTCAGGGTTTGATCGTTATGTCCTTTGCTGGAAGCACTGGAGTCAGTGCTTTGGGAAGAGTAGTGACAGGGAAGAGGGGTATGGGCATCAGCAACTTAACTATATTCCTATGCTTAATCTCTAAATTTAATCTTTTTTTGTAAGTAAAGAAGCTTTACATTACCTTTTGTTGAAAGGAAACTTCATCTGAAGTAGAGCACTGCACTATCAGTGTTGTGAAAGTAAAAAAGAATGATTGACCAAAATGCAACAGGATAGTGTTTTGGGGTACCATGTGTTCTTCAATAGTGTAATGACAGCTCTATAGCCACAGTATTTGCTTTGATTTTATCATCTTAATCTGGAAAAATCAAGTTAAATGTGAAGTGTGGAATTAGTAGCATCCTGTTCTGCACTGTGTTTAGGCCATTAGGACTTAAAAGTTTAAACTTCTGTCTGACATTTTGCAGCACCTGAGTCTTCTGTGGCTGTGCTATGCATGTCCTGTTCAGTCTTGTTCAACATCTTACGTATGAAGGCAGCCTAAGGAAACTTGATTCCAGTTCTGATTAGATAATACAAAAAGTTTAGTTCTTTTTGTCATTATTGCAATAGTGCCCCACTTGACAAACTTCTGAAATAATCTGATTTATTAGACTGTATTTGGATTGATATTAATGCTTCGTTCTTAATGAATAGGAGTTAAATGTTGTCAGAAGTTTGTACATGTGAAATTCACCTGTTGCTACTTAATATTAAGATGTACTTTGGATTTGTGCTTAGGTTCAGGCAAAAAACCTGAAAGGTAGAATGGTGATTGGAGTGGCTGCAGGCAGATTCCATACAGTGCTATGGACTAAGGAAGCAGTGTATACCATGGGGCTGAATGGCGGCCAACTAGGTAAGGTAGAAGTGTTCTGAAAGTAAAACCCAGCCATTGAAAGATGTTGTTCGTGCTTAACCTGTCATCTGCTTCTTAGAACAGAAGCCTAGGTGAAGCTTTTTTTTCTCTCTCTTTTTTTTTTTTTAAACCAATCTGATGACATCATCCCTTCACACTTCTTTCAAAGAATATTTTTCATTCCTACCAGTTACTTTCACATTTTGAGATGATAGGAGCTAGTCAGATTTAGCTCTCATTTGAACTCTTTATAACTTTTACCTTCCATGTATCTTGTATGGTCGTGCTACTAGAGACTTTGAGGAAACAGAATGTTGCTGTTTGTGTTGGAAATTACTCCAAGGCATGCTTGTCTCCTTCCAGCAATCTGGCTGGCACTGCCTTTAATAAGTTATAAACTAGCCTTCAACTCTCCTGCTTATGTCCTTCTTTCATCAAGCAGTGTAAACATGCTACTGATAACTTTTTCCATACTTACATTTTAAAGTGAAATAACTTGCCTATATCTAATACCATTACCAGAATCTTCAATTAACTCTGTATTATTCTGAAGTCAAGAAAGAACTTATTAAAAATATATTACCAACTAGTGAACTTGACTTGTTGTATGAATGGGACATTTTAATTGCTTTTATCTTTTTTAATAAGCAGGTATTGCTATATTGGTTTGGATTTGCATTTTTGCAGTTTTGTGTCTACGTGCAAACAAAACTGTTAGCTATCTTTGGTACTTAGAGTTAATCTGCATCAGCTCTGGCCTCAGATTCCAGCTCTTTTTGTGTATTTTTTTAAGGTGTCAAAGGTATGTGAAAAAACTTGTCTTTGTCAGAGAAATCTCTTACTAATGAATATCTTCTTGTTTGTTTTTGCCTTTTTTTTTTTTTTTATATGCACCCATCATATAAACTTTTTTTGGGGTTGCTTGTGTTGTTGGGATTATTGTGGCTCGCACGTGGCCCAGTGCAGTACCATAGAGAGACAGTAATTGACTCCTAAGTGATTTTAGTTGTGTCAGCTGGGCACCATGGTAGACCTGTGGTGGTAAACCTTGCCCCCATATGACGTTTGAGCACAACCCTACATTGTCCTGTGGCAGGGTTGCTTCCAGCTGTAGAGGTAGCTCTGCTGCTTGTTCCTGGGTATCTGTACCATGCTCCACTCTGTGGTGCAGGCATAAGTGCCCTGCACACAAAACAGGATTATACTGTGTGTGAGAGTCCTGATGTTAGGTTTCTTGTTGCAACAGAGCAGCAATGGCCTGTTTCTATTTTATTTTTTTAATGTTTTCAGAGATCTAGCCTTACAGCTCCAACCTTTTCTTTTTCATGTAACTGCTGCCTTCATGCTTACCTGCACTGACAGTAATTTTTTTGACAAGCTTATATTTTGGTCTTCCAATGTCTGAAATAATCTGTAGTTTATGCCAGTGTTATGGTATTTCTACTGTCTTGAATTGTCATATAATGAAACAAATATTCTTTTTTTGGAATCAAAGCACTACAACCACATTAAATAGCTTCCCTGTAAAATATGCCTTACTTCACTTTCATATATCAGATCTCGGGTTTTGGGTGTTTGTAGTGAACTATCAAGTGTGTGGTAGATCTCATCTGTCTAAATATTTTGAAGATGAATTATCCTACCAAAAATCTTTCGGAATTTAGAGGTTCTTCAAAGCAAAGTATCCTTTAATTGCACAATGTGTGGAATGGCAAATAATGTTTTTGGGGTATGTTGTTTTTTCTAGGTTATCTGCTGGATCCTAATGGAGAAAAATGTGTAACTGTACCTCGCCAAGTCTCTGCTCTACATCATAAAGACCTCTCTGTGTCGCTGGTCTCTGCAAGTGATGGCGCTACAGTTTGTGTTTCTGAAAGAGGAGATATTTATTTACTTGCAGACTATCAGTGCAAAAAGATAGCTTCAAAGTATGTATTACTTTTCTAATCTCTCATGAAGAACAATCGGTGAAGATTTTACTGTAGTTGTATACTTGCAAGCTATTTTAAAGATTTTTGTGCATAAAGTACAGAAAATGCAGTGGTGCCCTGTGTTCTCTTCATTTGTAGTTCTTTCGTATGAACTAAGGCTATTGTTTTTGTTTGTTTCTTCATTTGGTTTTTTTTGGGTTTTTTTACGAGAAGCTAAGGTGCCACTTGCTGTTTACCAAAGATATTTAAAAAAACACATTAGGAGGAAATGTTTTGTGCTGTAAGTTTAAAAACATTGAAACTGGTATTTTTTCTTCCTCCATTAGCCTGAATTTGTGTAAGTGCATCTTGGTAGAGACATTGAAGATCTGCTATTCTGTTTATTTATGTTGTTATGATTTTGAATCAGTAATTTGGGGTCTGAATTTCATAATTAATGTGTAGATGCAGTATGTTATAAGGGTAATTTAGGTTGCTAGAAGGACCTTGTAAAATCATCTGGTCCATATACTAAAACCTGGATATAAAACCTGTTGAAGAAGCTGGATTTTTGACTCATGAATTTAGGAAATTATTTAATCCTGTTCTCTTTTACTTAGTTTGCAATAACAGAATAAATTTTCTTAGATTTGATTTTGCCCAGCTAACTCCTCCCTAGTTTTTCAGCTTCACTTCAAATTCTAGCAGTATTTATCAACATATTATAGCTTAATGATTATTTTATACTTCATTTCTACATGGCAGTAAGTGAAAGTGTTGACACTTGTCGAAACTTAATGCAGTGTCCTGTGCTCTTTTACTAAGCAACTGAGAAAAGATAATGCGTTTAATTTTGATCAGCTAAAATCCAAAACTAGCAAACCTCTGAGAAATGACCTGCTGGGATAGGATAGATATTTTAATACAAACAGCTTTTTGTAATGATGAAATCAAAGCTACATCATCTACCGATTTTCACTCATGGAATTTTGTGAAGGACTTATAGATGTACAATGTGATATACTTAAAAACAAGCAAAAATTATAGTCTACTAATAATCAGTTATGTTAATAGTACCAGTTGGGTGAAACTAAACATAAGTAATTTTTCTGTTTCACTGCATCATTTATATTATTTTACTGCTAGTCTAAATGAAAAAGATAACTGTCATAGAACTAACATAAGTACACAATAGGGAAATACTAATTTAACCTTTTGTTCTTTCAGACAGCTGAACCTTAAAAAAGTTCTTGTCAGTGGGGGATATTTGGAATATAAAGTAGATACCCAGCATCTTCAAGAAAATGGGAGTCAGAAGACTTGCATTCTGGCGCTGGATGAAGCTGGAAGAGTAAGTTGTCATAATCATAATTATATAGCAGGCAGCATAGTGATTAATCAAACTGTAAACATAAGACAGGACAAAATCATGCGTAGAAAATAACCAATTTCACAGAATCACAGAATATGCTGAGTTGGAAGGGACCCACAATGATCACCAAGTCCAGCTCCTGGCCCTAAACAGGACCATCCCCAAGAGTTACACCAGGTGCCTGAGAGCATTGTCCAAGTGCTTCTTGAACTCTGTCAGGCTTGGTGCTGTGACCATTTTCCTGAGGAGCCTCTTCCAGTGCCCAACCACCCTCTGGGTGAAGAACCTTTCTCTAATTTCCAACCTAAACCTCCCCTGACACAGTTTCAGGCCATTCCATTGCTCCTGTCACTGGTCACCACAGAGAGGAGATCAGTGCCTGCCCCTCCTCTTCCCCTCATGAGGAAGTTGTAACTGCAATGAGGTCTCCCCTCAGTCTCCTCCAGGCTGAACAGACCAAGTGCCCTCAGCTGCTCCTCACAGGCCTTCCCCTCAAGGCTCTTCACCATCTTTGTTGCCCTCCTTTGGACACTCTCTAACAGTTTAATGTCTTTCTTACATTGTGGCACCCAAAACTGCCCCCAGCACTCGAGGTGAGGCCGCCTCAGTGCAGAGCAGAGCGGGACAATCCCCTGCCTTGCCTGGCTGGCGATGCTGTGCCTGATGCCCCCCAGGACATGGCTGGCCCTCCTGGTTGCCAGGGCCCTGCAGATTCATATCCAACTTGCCATTGACCAGTACCCCCACGTCCCTTTATGTGGTGCTGCTTTCCAGCTTCTCATTCCCTGCTCTGTCTGTACATCCAGGGTTGCCCATCCCAGGTGCAGAATCCAGCACTTTCTCTTGTTGAACTTCATGTGGTTGGTGATTGCCCAGCCCTCTGATTTGTGGAGGTCTCTCTGCAGGGCCTCCCTGCCCTGGAGGGTGTCAGCAGCTCCTCCCAGTTTTGTATCATCTGTGAACTTGCTCAGTATCCCTTCCAGTCCTGCCTCCAAGTCATTTATGAAGATGTTGAAGAGCACAGGGCTGAGGATGGAGCCGTGTGGAACCCCAGTAGTGACAGATCACCAGTGTGGTGTCACCCCGTTCACTGTAACCCTTTGTGTCCAACTCATGGGCCAGTTGCTCGCTCATCCCATGATGTGTTTATCCAGCTGTGTGCTGGACATTTTGTCCAGCAGGATCCTGTGAGAGACAGTATCAAAAGCTGTACTGAAATCCAAAAAGATTACATCAACTGGCTTCCCTTGGTCAGCTAGGTGGGTTACCTTGTCATCAAAGGAAATCAGGTTTGATAAGTGGGACTTTCCCCTCATGAAGCCGTGCTGGTTGTGACCAGTGACTGCGTTGTCTTTCAGGAGTTTTTCAATACCCCCCAGAATAACCTTCTCCATAACTTTACTAAGCACTGAAGTGAGACTGAGAGGCCTGTAGAGTGTGGGGTCCTACTTTTTGCCCTTCTTGAAAATTAGGACAACATTCATCAGTAGCTGGGAGCTCTCCAGATTTCCAAGACTGCTCAAAAATCATTGAGAGAGGTTTTGGGATGACATCAGCCAGCTCTTTGAGGATTTTTGGGTAAATCTTATCAGGCCCTGTAGACTTGTAGGCATCCAGCTGGAGCAGCAGATCCCGCACAGTTTCAGGGTTGACTGGGAGTTGATCATTCTTGCAGTCATGGTCCTCCAGCTCAGGGCACTGAGACCCCCTTGTTGAAGGCAGAGGCAAAGAATGTGTTAAGCACCTGTGCCTTATCTGTGTCCCTGTTTGTGGGATGAGCATCCTGACCCTATGATGGGCTGATGTTATTTTTACCCTGCCTATTGCCCTTAATGTATTTGAAAAAGCTCTTTTTATCGTTCCCCAGTCAATTAGTTTCTGTAGAGCTGCTGCTTTTTTTTTTTTTTAACGGCCATGGGAAGATTACAAAAGTAATGTACAGTAGTGTATTTTTAAATCTGTGGACTTCTAATGCCTTTCAGTGAAGGTGTAAACTTTGTTTTTACATACACATTAGTGGTTATACAGTGTATGTGGTTTAGGTTCTTTTTGTTGATGTTTTTTTTTCTTCCCATCTCTCCTATCACCCCACTTACCCCAGGCACCTTTACACCTTTCAGAAGTAGTCTCTGGACTTGAGACTTGACTCTGGACTGGACTTGACTTTGCTGAAACATGGCTGTTTTGTAGATGAAATGTCCCTTTTACTGTCAAAATGTTGCACCTAAACCTGGTGAATCATTTAGTGTTTACTGTTAAATGTAGATGCTGTGTTGTCTTAGAATTGGAATGCCGTGGTGCATTTATTGGTTTTTTTCCCTTACTGTTTTTTAAGGTTTACAGGACCCTACAAAATTCTTTTTCTCGATCTGCTCACTAGGCGATCTCAACCTTCACTGCCATCTAGTGGTGTTTACAAAGAAGCTTTTCCGACTAAAATGCCTTCTTAAAGAATGTTAAAAACTGAGCTTGTATATCAAAATAAGGGGCAATGTGGTTATTTCCTGTTCTTTCCTTGAATTTGGCTGAATTACATTTTGAGATGATCTTATCTTTTCATTATGTCATTAGTTGTCTCAGTGATTATAAACTTACAATTCAGTATTTGATCGTGTGAGATGTAGCCTCTAGCATCTGTAGTATTGGTAGTGCCCCTTCAACATCTTTGGGACACTGCTTTGAAAGTAAGAAACTACTTGATCTTCTTGCATCAGAGGAACTATGTCCATCTACATTTCGTGTCTTTCCATGTTGAAAACTGACAACTACTGGGATCTTTAGTGCTTTCAGGCATTATAAATAATTGAGTAAGAAGAGGGATGGGATCTTAACACTTGTAATTCCTGACCTGGCTTGATTGCATTTTCTTTAAGGCAATACTGTTTAGCCTAGAAAATAAAAGTCGCAAGGGGACTCTTGTATATACGTACTTGAAGAGAAGATCTAAAGAAGATAGAGCTAGGCTCTTTTCAGTGGTGCCCAGAGCCAGAACCAGAGGCAGTGGGCACAAACTGAAATAAAGGAGGCTCTATCTGAGTATTGGGAAGCACTGAGGGTGGTCCAGCACTGCCGCAGGTTGCCAGTTAAGGTTGTGAAATCACTGTCCTTGGAAATACTCAAAAGCTGTCTGGACACGTTCCTGGGCAGCTGGCTCTGAGTGGTCCTGCTTGAGCAGAGGGTTGGACTAGACAGCCTCCAGAGATCCCTTTCAATTTCAACTATTCTGTGATTTGTAGGGAGGAGAAAGGAAATAAGTTACTCAACTTCTTTTGTCGCCTCCCTATGTAAATGCTAGCAGACCTATGCAGGTCCTTCAGTGGGAGAAAATGAAAGCCTGCCTTTAGTTAGCACTGCTAATGCCACATTTGGGCTTTACCTTGCTTGGGGCTGTCTTTCAGACATGTACAATGTACCTTGTTGGGATCTTGCTGCGCATGCAGTGCTTCATATTCCTGAAGGTTTTAAAGTGTGTGTTTGGTCATGATCTCCTTTCCAAACCAGAGAAATTTGAGATTTTTGTCAAACAATTAACAGGAAATGGTTTAAATTCCAGTGTGCTAGC
Source organism: Lycocorax pyrrhopterus obiensis (assembly GCA_014706295.1). Classification (NCBI taxonomy): domain Eukaryota; kingdom Metazoa; phylum Chordata; class Aves; order Passeriformes; family Paradisaeidae; genus Lycocorax; species Lycocorax pyrrhopterus. The sequence goes on from JACSVZ010000004.1 coordinate 81,245,572, forward strand.
TTTGAATTTTGTCTGATTTATAAGCAAACCAGTTGGACAAATCTGTAAATTAAGAACTAGATAAAACTTGTTTCTTGACTTGACACTTTTTACTGTCCTTGTTGAGATGTCAGTAAAACCTGTCCTATAGATGACAGCTGTGAAGATATTTGAATATTCGGAGAAGCTTTTCAAATGCTCTTCATGAGCAAATGGATCTTACTATCCCAATAGATTTTCTCTTTTCCTTGTGGATTCTCTCTAATAGGTGCTCATAACACTTCATCCTAAAATTTTGAAGAATGTCTTTCTCCTTTTATATGCAACTTTGAGATGGCATGTTCTTGTGTTTGAAAAAGTAGTGTGTAATATGTGACTGCTTTTATATGATGTGAAGATCTTTCCTTTCTTTAAAAATTTGATATTATAGGTGTTTTGTTGGAAGTCATCTAACAACTCCATGAAGCAGTGTCGTTGGGTGTACGGCCGGCAAGTCTTCATGTCTGATGTTGCATTAAATGAGAATGAAATAATGTTTGTGACACAGGATGGTGAAGCCTTTACAGGGAAGTGGCTGGAAGAAGGGAAAAAAAGCTCAGAAAAGAAAGGTTAGCTGTAATTTCTTAGTGGTTTTTAAATACTTTAAATAATAAAAAGTTTAATCGAATCTTTACAGTCTCTATCAGTATTTGGTGAGTTTGTTCTTTCCTCTGTGACTGACGGTTTTTAGCACTGACTGCTACCATACTCTTTCTCAGTAGTACTAAGATTTACTTTGCAGCTTTCAGTTAACCTTTAAGTGGAGATTTCTGTGAAGAAAAGTACTTCTGAAGAGTAATAGTAGCACAAGGGTCTAGTGTAATGGTCTGGTCACGTATTAGATGATGAGTCCTAAGAGAATTGGTATTGAGTAAAAGAAGGAGCATGTACTTGCTTCCACTGCTAAGTCTGTGAAACCTGTTTCCCAGTCCCTTACCTGGGCACAATACAGGGTCCAAAGCAAACTCCTCCTTATTAACTTGGCTCATATTGCTGAAAGTAGGTCCTGATGGTTTGTTTTTCTGGAAGGAACATACCTGTCTCGTACAGGACAAGATTTTAAGTGAAACTGTCAGCTCTCCTCCTATATATTCTGTAAATAAGCAAGCTGAAATTTTCAGCATGATTTAGTCTTACTCAGTTACTCCATCAAAGGACATACAGAAGTCATAGTCTTGCGTTTTTCGTGTATTGGTTGCATTTTATTTAGCAGGATCTTTCTGTGATGTGCATTCACTTCCTTTTTTTTTAACAGAACTTGTATCAAGCCTTCAGCATCCTTCATGTGATGTGTCTTGTGAACATGACACAAGCAGTGTGTATGAAAGAATTCGACTTCAGAAGCTGACATTTGTCCACCGAGCTGTCAGTATTGCCGCTGATCCTAGTGGCTGTAATTTTGCTGTATTACAGTCAGATCCTAAAACCAGGTATATTAAAAATAACAACAGCTGTAATTTCCCCCTTTTTTGTGTGTGATTGTGATTGAATAATTCTTTTCCAAACCGTTTTTTGGCTCATAGAGAAGTCACAGTTATGGTTATCCATACTGCTAGAGAAGCACTTCTTAGTAATTATGTTGAAGTTACCCAAAGGCCTCAGCTTATGTATTTGCTTAATAATAGACAGTACTGATGTTTTATCTGAAGTGTTTAAGGCAAGCATTTGCCATGTATTTCCTAACACACTCTGAGTTCTAAATACTGTAGAAATTCACCTCTTCAGTAATCACCAATAATCAACTTTTAAATAAAAGTGAGAATTTTTGTTTGTTTGGAAAGAAATGTATAAAGTAAAATAAATAAATAAAATACTGGACCATGTTTCTTATGCTTTCATAATAGTTTCCAACATATGTGATAAATAGCTTTTTTATCTTGTTGCTTTAGTTTGTAATACGAAATACAGCAAACATTTCTGTGTTTTCATGTTGGAAAAATGAGATGAAGATAAGATAGTTCTGATAATACTGGTACAGTATAAAGGCAAAATACTATATTTGATATTCTGAAGCTAGACAGGTCTTATTTGTGTAGTTTAATTGCCTAAATACCGTATTATTAGTTATTTTTGTAAAGAACAGGACAAGAAATGTTGAGCAGTGCAGCAATGTAAGAAAAAACCCAAAGAAACCAAACTGAAACAGCATCATCCTCTTCATTAAACATACTATGTAAAATGTTATGAAGCTTGTAAATGGTGTTTGATTATGGATTTCATTTTGTTCTAGTCTGTATGAAATTCCAAGTGTGTCACTATCAAGTTTTGGAATGGATTTTGGCAAACTCTTAGATGAAACAGATGAAATGGACAGCATCCATGACGTGACTTTTCAGATTGGCACAAGAATGTACCCCGTGCATAAATACATCTTGGCTGTACGCTCCGACTTCTTCAAGAAGCTCTTTGTTTCCAGTGACAACCAGCTAGACACTCCAGACATCTACCGAAAAGATGAAGATGCTGTTGGGTGTGATCTTTATGTAATTGAGAAAGTCCATCCAGATCTGTTTGGCTACCTTCTGCAGTTCATATACACTGATACTTGTGATCTTTTGACTCATGGTTACAAGCCAAAAATCCCATATAAAGAAAAATCAGATGAATATCAAGATACTTTAATTTCTAATCTGAGCAAAATGAGTTTTGATGAAAATGTTAATGGAAAGTCTGCATTTGAGATTTATAGAAATAATCAAGTGCAAGTTATAAATGAAAAACAGAAGAGCAAATCTAAAAAAGGCAAAGCTGGTGAAGAAGCTAACCTCATTAAAATGTTGCAAAGTGCAGCAAAGAAGTTTGGACTCAGCAATTTAAGTGGAAGGTAGGTGAAAGGAAATGCATTTATATTTTGACAAGCTCTCCATGGAGTGTTTCTATGTAAGCTGATCTAACTTTGATTATTATGACAATAATGGAAATTAAGAGACTGATGTTAGAATAGAAACTAGGGGGAGATGATAAGGGAATACTTCTTGGGAACTGGCTGGGCTTATTTCCAGTACATATAGGAGTCTCAGGTTGGTGGGTGGTGAGCTATTCTATCACTGTTTGTGCATCACTTGTTTTGTATATGCTAATTCTGTTAGCATTATTATTATTATTTTTCATTCCTTTTCTGCCCCATTAAAACTGTCTATCTCAACCCACAAATTTTACTATTTTTTCCTCAATTCTCTCCCACATCCCACTGGTGGGTGGTGAGGGGAGAGTGAGTGAGTGTGTGGTCTTTAGCCAGCTGAGTTAAACCATGACAGTATCTTTTAAGGCATGGGCTCTGTGGGATTTGATATCTAATACAAATCATATGACTTTCCATAAAGGCTGTCATAAAACATCAGTACTTGTTAGTTAGAGACATCTGATCTGAGTTTTGGATTAATTAATTTCTATACTGTGGTCTGTAGTCTAGCAGTTTTTTCACAGACAGCAAACATATTTAGGATAAAACAGCAAAGTTAAATTCTTGTTCAACTGATGTAATTTTTTTATTACATGGTGAAGCAAATGGAATTGAGATCAAATGTCTCCGTAGAACTGCATTAATCAGTTTGGGGTTTTTTTTTCTGCTTTTGTCCTTTCAAAAGAGAGCTTTTTCAGGCCAGTTTTCTTCACTGTACTTCTTGCATGCACGGCCAAGATGTGAAGCTGCTGCTAAAACTGAGTTCCTAAGTAACATTTCCATGGTAAAGTACTTTGCCTTTAAAGGTGTATTACTTTGTAATCCACCAGGAGCACTCCTATGTCTTTACCATCCCATTCACAAGTCTCGTTGATGAATTAGGATGCAAAAAAAGCCTGTGCTGAAACTTGCATCGCTTCCCAGCCACTGTCTTTGCTCAGTTTACTGACTGGTAGTGCTATGTATTTTTACTTCTAGATTTTTGACCCTTTAGTATTGAACTTTGGCCTTGACTATACAGTATAGGTTTCACCTAAGATAATAAATACATATCTAAGATATGGAAAGAATGTCAGTTACATTTTGCATCTGCCTTGAAGACTTTTCAAGTAACAGCTGGCCCTTTCTATTTTTGTATGATGATTCATTTTCGTTTTCACAATATGAGCCCACTGAAGTACTCTTACTTTGTGAAACTGTTCTTAATGGTTTGAGCTGCATACTAATTGTATTGCTTATTACTGATATTAATAATTTGCAGGTTGGATGGAGTCAGGTTAGAAAATGGAAAAATTAACGTTGTCAACAAGAAGAATGGGAACAAACCAAAGTTAAATCAGAAGAAATGGTAATTTTTTTTAATCAAGTTTCCCCTACCCCACCATCTTACTCTTATGTCATCTCTTTACCTATTAAGTATGGACTAAGGTTGATCCAGCTGCATTTTAACTTCTGGTGTTCATTTCTCTCTATCATAGTAACTCAGATTTGGAAGTTCTCCATAGATGTTTATAGACTTGATCTGTAAATTAGTAATTGGGGATAGATTATATGTGGTATGTCTTTGTTTTTGTTACCATACCTTAATGTGTTCTATGGATTAACTGTCATAGAATGCTAATGCCAGGAGAAATGTTATGGGTAATCCAGTCAAAAGCAATTTCACTTCTGTAAATCGGCTTGCTGTGACAATAAGACTACATAGATTGGAAATATGCAAATGCATAGTATGTTTTCTGATCTGCTTTTAGCAAAGTGATGTTTGCTTTTTAATTCCATTGATGTGGTCGAGTTACTTATACCCAAAGTCTTGAATAGTCTATTTATATAATAAAAGCAACATTGCATGAAAGTAGCTTTTTCACAGAATTTGGGTTGCTTCATTCTTAAAATGCATCATCAAGGCCTATGGTATCTCCTGATATTGAAGAAATAGGTAACTTAACATAGACCATTTAAGATTGACTAAAATTAGCCATAATTAATTTATTTAGTCATAGCAGTTTTGAAACAGTAATTGACTGTGTTTTGAAGTAAATATTTGAGATGGAATTTTTAAAGCTCAAATTCAGACAAAAAAAATTCTCCCTGGAAAGTATTGTGCCTGTACTTTCGGGTTCATGTTCTGTGGTATTATTAAAGTTCAGGTGTGTTTTATTTCAAAGGATAAATCCTAACTTGCTAAAGGAAGTGTTTATTTGTAGAGTTTACAACTTGTAGCTCTTCTGAATAGTCACAGTTCTGATGCTATTAACTATCTTCTAGTTCATACCTCTGCGATGTGACCCTGAAATCGTCAGATGGAAAGGAATTCCCCTGTCATAAGTGTGTGCTTTGTGCAAGACTTGGTATGTGTGTGTATTTGTATATATATTTATATAACATAAGTTCTGTTGTCTTTTTTAACTGTCATTTTATTGCATCTTGAACTGAAATGCCTTTCTTTACAGATTATTTTCACAGCATGTTAAGCAGCTCATGGATTGAGGTAAGTTTGCCAAAACCATGTGTGGTGGTATGGGGTTTTTTTTGCATCAAATAAGTGACAGCTTTTCAGTTTTTCCTATAATAATATATCCTAAATACTAGGGAAAAGAAAGGGCTGGATTCTTGGATTCTGTTTGCAAGCAAAGAAACCCACAAGCTACGTTTTTGGTTACCCTGTATTTGTACTATTGAGATTGTGTATTAAATGAGAGTAATAAATGTAATACTGTATATGGAAGGAAATTATTGCTTTTGTTTTAGGGGTTTAGTTTGAACTAGTTAATGGATTTATAACAAACACTGACTGGACTGTTCTTATGGGATGCTACTTTGGATGAATTTTCATTTTCTTTCTGTAAAAGATTTTACAATTTAAATAGTATGCAGTTTGGAATAGCTTGTCATATGTGCTGAGTGCAAGAGAGACAGCAGAACCAGAGTCAATGTATAAAATTCCAGCTGACTTTTGCTGTTAAATGAGATAGAGGATATCAGGGACTATTCTACTTAGTCACCAACTGCTCTTTCAAAAGTTGTAGATCTTTAATTTGTCTTGGTTCCTATTTGCTAGCTGTGTGTCAATGCCCTGGTTGTTCCTGGACATTGTAATTTCACTAAATACCTCTGTTTAACTACCTGAGTACTATTGATAGTGTTTATGGAGAGAGAGGAAGGTGTAAGTGGAGAAGCGTTTTTCCAAGACTGAAAGCTGAAGCAGTACGCAGGAGTTCCTCGAATTTCTTAGCTTTCTGGCAATCCATTAAGAACCTGGTGAAGTACTGGCAGTTCTGTTCTGCGGTAAAACAGAGCTTTACCTGTCCTCTAGGTTGAGTGTGCTGCCTTTTCCTAAGTCATCCCTGAGAAAACATATTTGAAACACTGTGAGATAAATGATTGATTTAAGGGGGTTTTTTTAAGTGTTGAGTGTCCATTTATATAATGGACTTCTGTATCAGTAGTATGTACTTCATAAGTTACCTATTATTTTTTAAGTAAATCTAAATCAACCTAAAATAGTAAGTAAATAGTTTATGAAGCAAGGACTGTAGATGTTATATAAAAATCTTAATGTCTGTAAGAGGTTTTTAAACTTTAGAAGGAAAATATGTTAATACCAGTAGTGTGTTCTAAAGCAAAATATTTATTTTAGTATTAAGCTTTACTTGAGTACCACCTGAAGTAAACCAAAGTTGTTGAGCAGTAATGTTGCATAAACACAAATAGTGAGTGACAGTTACGTGTTTTAATGGCAAATGTTTGCTCTTATAAATGCTTTATCCTAATGGTTAAGGTGGTTCTTCCAATGGAGGGCTTGATGAGGACCTTACTTTCAGAGGCATTAACAATAGTGACTACTTCAATATTATTGTTATTTGGAAACTTGTGATTTCGTTAGATCTTTTGACCTTGAAAGGAAAGCAGTTCAGTACTTGCATAGAGGGTTCCTGTAGTTCTACTTTTAGACAGTTGTGGGTAAAGTAATATAATCAAGGAGGATTGTTAGAGTAGATGATCAAAGTGATCAAACATGAAACTGTTTCATGGATATTTATTCAGAACAGATTTTAATTGCTCTGCTGCAATCAATTCTTAATTGAGAAACTTGGACAGATTTTGTACAAATGCTTAAGTAATTGTTTAACTTCGAAAATTGACCCTCGATCTGAGTAATTTTCTTAATATAATTGCTGTCTTAGTTTTGTATTTTATTCCAAGTAGTCAGCTTCTCTTACTCTTTCTTCTTTTTCTTTTTTTTTTTGTTTTTTTAATACACTTTGGCCATTTAGGCTACCTGTTCAGCTCTGGAAATGCCCATCCATTCTGACATACTACAGATAATTGTGGATTACCTGTATACAGATGAAGCTCTTGCCATAAAAGGTGCCATTAATATATTTTCAACTGTAGCTCTTGCGATTTTTGTATTTTTAAAATAGAAATTCAAAACTCAATATGCTTGTGTTGAAGGTATACGTAAAAAAAATCAAAATTCTTGATTCTTGCTTTAGAGTCTGAGGTGATAGCAGTACCCCAGGCCTTGTTTTACCTTTTCGTTAGTTTGTCAAACTGCAGTTTTCCTTTTCTCTCCTTCTGTTGCTTCAAAAAGTTGACTGTTGGTGCTCTTCTAAGCTATTCCTTATGCTGTGGAAACCCCATCAATATTTGCAAACCCATTATAATTGTGCTTTGGTAAAATCTCATTGAAGCTGTATGTGTTCTAGTTGCTTTTGATTTGCCCACAGTGTTTACATGATGTTTTCCAGATTCTCAAAATGTGGAATTCATATGTAACGTTCTTGTGGTAGCAGACCAACTTCTGATATCCAGACTGAAAGAAATCTGTGAAGTAGCCATTGCAGAAAAACGTGAGTTCTTCCACTTGTATTTTAAAGGTTTAGAGAATAAAAAATGGTATTTTTAGATGTTCTTGCCTTTTGCAGCACAGAATTTGTGTATCTTCCTTTCAGCTGATTGTATTTTGATGTTCATTGCATGTCTGCTAATAGTTGCTTCTTTAGTCCAAGCAATATTCTGGGTTAGTATAATCTTCCATTCCTTTTGCATCATCTTCATCTCATGCTCTTTAATAAAAAAAGTAAAAAAAAAAAGAAAGCTAACCACCCCCAAACCCCTATGAAACCTTTATTTCATTAAATTAAAATTTCTTTTCTTTAAAATATGATAAAATGAATTCTGTTTCTATTTCTGTCCTTGCATTTAGTGTTCCCTCTCTCCTCTTTCACTCCCCTTATTTTTTCTTTCTCCCTACTAAATTGGAACATTTGGAATTTTAACAACTGTTTATGCTGTACTTGAAACTTGCTATTTTTAACTTGCTTTTTCCCTTTTGTTTTGGACTGCTGGGTTTTAATATTTTGAAACTGATCTGTTTGTAGATAGAGCTTTTTAGTTCTGTGAAGCAGCCATTGCATACAAGCTGCTACAAAGTTACATGGAGCTTCCTATAGTTCAGGCCATTTGAGCGTTAGCATTTTTTCTAGGAATGGGGTAGTATATGATGTTTCAATAACTAGCTCATGCTGTACAATGTCTTAAAACAGCTGTTTGATACTACAGCCAATTATCTAATTTAGTGTGTTGTGTTTTGTTTCTGCAGTTACCTTAAAGAATGCTGCTGAGCTGTTGGAGTTCTCAGCAATGTATAATGCTGAACAGCTAAAATTGTCCTGCTTGCAGTTCATAGGACTCAATATGGCAGCTTTGCTTGAAGCAAGGTAAGCAGGAATGCAAATGTGTTCATGTATTAGTTGTAAAATTTAAATATCCCAAACAGGCAAAAGGATTGGAAGAACTAATATGGACAGTTTAATGTTAAAATGCAACTGAATGCTGCTAGGTCAGAGGTAGGCTCATTTTTGCCAGTTACAGAGAGAGAAACTAGTTAAATATCTGTACATACTCTACCAGTTTTGTAGTATAAAACCATATGTTACAGTCTGGCATGAAGAGCCTCTCGTGAATTCAGTGGGCTTTAACATTAGGCCTAGTCTTTTTCAGGGTTTTAAAAGTGTTCTTGAAGATGCATAAAACTGCTGGGGTGGGGAAAGGGTTGCCACCTCCATTTGGAGGTTTTTGTTGGGGCATGGCGATTATTGTGTGGGTTTTTTGTTTGTTTTGGGATTGTTTGTTTGGGTGGTGTTTTTTTTAAAATACGGTTGTTATGATACATATTTGATTTATTTTAAGTAGGTTTATTATGTAGCTGCATTTTCTAAAGAGGATGGGCTTGCCATCTGGTAGTCTTTTTGCTTTAGTATTTGCAATGAGAGCTGAACAAATTAATTTATTATCCTTGCTTTCCACAGTGATTCTTCTAAAGTTCTGAGAAGCTGAAGGTGTGCTCTGGCCTTCCTTCTCTTGATGCTTTTGGACAGGCCTTCAGGTTGCTTCCTAAGTACATGTCACCTTCTCAGAGCAAACCTTATCAGCACTGGTTGAAGTTCTTTTCTAGCAAAACCTTAAAAAAAAACCACCAAAAAACCCAGCCAAAGAAAAAAAAAATCTCTATTGTTAGTCCTCTCTGTCCTTTTTGTCAGACTTCTTTTCACTTACAGAAGTTTTTAGGGGTCTGAAACAGTTCAGAATGCCAGAATTTCATTGCCATGTCACACAGCGGCTTCACAGATACAAGTGAATTTCAAGCAATTTCCCTCTTCACATCTTTATAAAATATAAGCATTATAACCTTTGATTTTGGAGAGAAGAATAAAAATCTAGTAACATTGCCTTAAATATTACTTGGAGTTTAGATTTGTTTCATCTTAAGCCTAGAAAGAACATGCAACATTCTTACTGTGATTAAGGCTGTATCTACAATCTATCCAGCAGAAATTGCTACTATGAATGAACTCCTGTTAGTATTGGGTAGAAAGACTTTTAATATGAGACACCTGAGACAGAAGTTAGTCCTGACAGCTTTGTGTAAGGAGAACTGCTCACATGGACAAGACAGTTCTGTTGAGTCAAGTTTGTTGCTGTAGTATTATTTTTTGGCATAAATGTCTGTGTTGTGTGTTGTGTTTGAGTTTTATGGAAGATTTACAAAGACTTGGAGTATTTAGATACATGTCAGGAAGACTTGACAGTATGCAGAAATAGGTAAAGCAATGACCAATTCTTGGTAACTTAGCTATATAGGGCTGTATTGGCTGTGACCTTAGGTAAAGGTAGTTGGAAAGGTTGTGTATTTAATCTTGCCTTACAACAGAGGCATTGATTAGTTCATATTTTGTGCTCAGTGTCTTCCTTTAGACTCTGGCCACCATGAATAGGTGATAATACCTGTAGGTGAGATTCATCCAAAACGTTCATTTGAATTTTTCATTGGTGTGATTTTTTAAATAAGCTGCTAAGATGAGTTTGGTTTTTAAAAATAAAGATAATTTTTTTTTAGGACTCTGGATGTCTTAAGTGATGAAGTTGTGAAGGAGCTTTCTGTTTATTACAGGAAAATGGTAAGTTGTACAACTTGAATGTAAACTGATTAAGTGTAAAATGAGAATAGATGAGGGATAAATACATACCTGCAGAGTCTGTAGGCGACAGGCTAAGTGTGGAACATCTGACTCAAAAGATAAAATTGGCTGCTGCTATTATCACTCTCAAGGAGCTCATATTTCATTATTCATGAGCTACTGCTGCAACAGTGCTGTGTCTTTTAAATTAATTAATTATACACATGAAACGTATTAATATTCTGTAATTAATAATTGTTGCATGAAACAGCATAAGCAAAACCTGCGGAAAAGAGCATCCCATACTTAGAAGAAAGGAGAAGAAAGCTGAAAAGTTCAGGGTGATTGTATAGATGTTAAAATCAGTAAGAAGAATAATGCAAAAATTGAGCTGTAATGCTGAACGTGAAAGCCAAGACACATTATAGTCCCATATTCTTTAACTGTAAAAGATAAATGTTTGCAAAATCTTGGAGCATTTTTTGACATAAGTTACAGATGGATGAAACATAGGCATTTTGAGTCTGTCACTTAAAATATTTCTCCTATTTTGCTTAAAGATACAACTTAAGTTTATAAGCTTGTTAAGTAATTAATTACCTGATTTGTGAAAATGTTTTAAATGACAATTGGTTTTGGTTCTCTTACATAAATTTGCTAGCATACAACTTAAGAGAAACTTAATGTAATGGCTTTTACAACTACAGATTCCAGCTATGGTCAGGAGAGTAATTACTCCATATCCAGATGGACCTGACATAAGTTCTTTTGAGCCTGAAGATGGAGAGAACTTTGTCTTTTTAAGGGAAGAAATGAATACGGAACAAAATTCTCAGTAAGTATCTGTTTTTGCAAAAATATTTTTAACTAGATGAACTGTGTGTGGTTAATCCTCATTAATAATTAATCCTCATTTGCATTGGTGCCTGACTGCCTTTAAGTTCAGAATTGAAATATTAAGAACTGGAGCTTTCAAAGACCATTCTCAGTTTCCTTAAGTATTTGCAAATGTTGAAAAACTGCAGCAGAGCACTTTCAATTTATAAGTAGTGTGTGAGTAAAGGTTGCAGAATAAGCATTCACAGCGATGTTTGGGAGTTGTGCATGTGGTGAGAATATCTGTGTGTGTGTGGGACTAACTGTGGAGTTCATTGAACTTCACTGAGTTATGAGAAATCAAAAGAGAAAAAACAGACTTGAGTGTACTATAGATCTATTTGAAAAAATTGTGATAATCTACATTTCTTGATATTAACAGAATTGTGAAGTGAAACACAGAGCTTTGTAGTATGATAGGATGACTTGGTAAAAGGCTTCCAAATAGTGGGATACAATGTCAACATTCAGAAGAAACTTCACCTGCAGTATTGTGTATTGTTCTGAGCACTTGTGTCAGGACAAGTTGCACTAAATGAACTGGTATAGGTAAGAGCTAGTTGACCAAGGGAACTGAGAGGCTATTTTGTATTCAACTTCATGCCTTTCAGTGTTTTTCAAGGCTGGGTGGTAGCTGCTAGGGAATTGGGCAGTCCAAGGATTGAAAAATAAACACCCCAAGCACTGTAGGGTAGTGCTGCAGGAATGATTAAGTAGTTGTATACTAGTTACCTCACAAAAAGCAGCGTAAAGAAGCTTTGAAATAGCACACTGTAGCTTCAATTCATAGAATTCTGAATTTCTAGTAGTGTTGTTAAAATGAAAGATGCCTTTTATTTGATTTCACTCTTCCTAATAGCACATATAGGAACACATGACATTTAGGTAAAATCACCCTATATATGCTTTATTGTAAAATTAGTATTATCACAATGGCAGTGTTCATGTTGGGGAGAAATGAGACCAACTCTGGCATTTATTGAACTTTGGTAATTTATGAGAAATGAAGAGAGAAAAAAGGGGAGACTTGTCTGTAATTTGCTTTATGTCAGTTGCTGTGATGTGTAGCAGGTTTAATCTGACCTAGGTGGCAGTGCCAGCTTGTGCAGCAGCTGTATCTTCCTCTGTCTCAGCAGAAGTCTGTATGGAATATAATAGTTCAGAGACTAGATCTAGATTGGAAAGAGTTTTTTTCTTTTCTTCCTGGATTCTTTTGTTCCCCCAAAATCATTTATGCAATGGTTATGCCAGTGCATAAGCAGAGCAGGAGCAAGCACCTAGTGCCAGCTGGTGAGATCAGGTACTACTACTGAAGTGTAACTGCTGCTGCTGACTGGAAAACGTGACATTGACATGGGAAGTTCTGAAGCTCAGTTTCTTTGGCTTTAATGTATTTGAGGTTTTTTTTGTTTTTTTTTCCTGTTAGGGAAGCCCTTTTCAAAAAAGCAAGAACTAAGGCAAAAAGGAAGCCACGAAAACGGTCTGACAGCTCTGGAGGATATAATCTATCAGATATTATTCAGAGTCCGGCCTCTACAGGTCAGTGGGAAAGAGATTCCTTTCAGGTATAAAATCAGAACATAAAGTGTTACATGCAATGCAATGCAGTTTCTGTATTTCAAGAAGGAAATCTTAGAAAGATTATTTCTTTTCTAGTGAACACTATAGTTGAATTTAAATAGTGAATTCTTAAAATTAAGGGTTTTTTTTAAAGGATGTTTGTCATACGAAGTTTGTGCCCAAAGTTCAGATAAAAGCATGCATTTTATCAAATAAAGATAATGCACATTTTCTCATGTGGTTTTAGTAAGTGGAACATTTCTATTAATGCGTTGTGGGTTTGGTTTTTTTTCTGGAATATAAAGAATAAATTAGCTGCTTTTTATTGAAAATATGGTAGAATTTAAAGAAAAAGTGTTTTTATTTTGTATATTGTAAGACAGGAAGAAAACTGGGAGTAATGTTATTAGAAAAAAATATTTAAGATGGTCTAAAATTTGCCTATACTTATTACAGTCTAATATTCTGGACTAGGTAAACTTCTGGTTATTTTATATTCATCATATGGAGTGAATAATTTGTGTGTTTGTTAAGCATTGTTTAGTCTGGCTCTCATGATTTAATAGTTCTACTCTCTTTTCTTATTTCTAGGCTCAGTAAAACTGGATGAAGCTAACTCAATAGAATCACTTCCAGAACTCTTAACATCTGACTCTGAAGGTAGTTACGCAGGAGTGGGTAGTCCCAGAGACTTGCAGTCCCCCGACTTCACAAAAGGATTTCATCCAGAGAGGACTGAGGTTTGATTTCTTCTTAACAATTTTTTTGTTTGTGTTTATCTAGTCCATCAGAAGCAGAGTTTGTATTTTAGAGTCTTTCTGTGAAGCTGCTGTACTTACGATGGAGTCGACAACTTTAAGGAGTTAATGTTTATTTGATTAAGAAAATAAAAATTAGTGTTTGTAGCATTTATTCAACAATTTTCTGCCTGATTTTTAGATGAAGGACAAAGTATGCAGTCAGGGTATGAAACCCACTCAACCTAACAAGGAGATGAAGTCATACAAGGGAGCATCAGCGTTGACGCAGTCTGTTCCACAGTCCATTCCCAGTGCCAGATGCAACTCTGCAAGCTCTCCCAATTGGGTAGCAACCAGTTTCAGGTGCAGTAATACTTAAAATCACTGTTCTATACTTGGTAGTGAAAGCTAATAATGTTCTATTCAGATTGAAAAGCTATCTGCTCTTCAAAATGATCGTACATTACTTGACACGTGAAATCAAAATTTTGATATTTTAATGAAAGGGGTACCTATTGTAATTATTCATTGAGAAAAGCAATGCTCTATATATTATTCTTTTTTTTTTTAATTGCTACCAGTCTGTACTTCTAATACCTGTTTTTAGAACACCTGCTTGGTTAATACTTTGTGAAGTACTTGAGAGTTTTTTGTAGAATCAGACTGTGCTTGAAGCCATTAGAAGCTCTGTTGTACTTTGAGATTTTTTAGGCCTTTAGACTTAAACAGGGTATAAAAATAAACACCACAGGTTTAACTGGTACATTAATAAAAAAATGGAATATTATTTTTATCTGTAGGGAGAGCTGGAGGAAGTGCTGCTTATAGTTTATTTCAAAGCCTGTCCTTGAATCGAGTTGTAACACAGCTTAGTTTACAGATGTCTTTAAGTACACACATTTTAATTTATAGTTTTATGTAGAGCTTGGGAATGTCTTGATGCAATTCATGCTCATTTCTGTGGAAGTTTAAAATTAGGTCATTTATGGAGACTGATTCCTGCAGTTTGAGAATGTTACTGATGTTTGGGTAGTGCTCTGACTGCAAAAACTGTTCTGTTTATCATGTGAAATAATTTTAATCCTGTTCTTCAAAGAGAGATCTAATTCAACCTTCAGGACAGAGCTGTGAGGAGTGCCTCTCTATAAATTAGCATGAGCATTTGACTACTAAATAAGTATCCTTGTTTAGCTATCTAATTTTTTTGAAGTAATCATAGTTTTAAGTATCTAATTTTTTTAGGTATCTGATTCTTTTAAAGTAATCATAGTTCACATCTTTTTGTTCCATAGTATAATGAGTCTTGAAAGTATTTTTATAGTGTGCTCTTAAATATGTATATATTTATAAAAGTTTTGTCAGAAACATTTTATTTGAGGTTTGCCATAATTGAGGAAACAGACATAAATTATACAACCAGTTACCAATCTTATGTATGATTTAGAGGATTTCAGTGAAGGCTGGAACTGTGGAATGTAAGTAAAAATCAGTGCCTTGTAAGGTAACTTTTTATTTTTCATTTAGCCCTGCCAGCCCTCCTGCTATGGATTTGAGAACCATCATGGAAATTGAAGAAAGTATGCAGAAATGTGGAACCATGCCAAAGCCAAATTCAGGGTTGGTAAAAAACCAAAATCTATAAAAAAAAGTGTGATAGGTTAGTTTGTTATGAATTTACTTAGTGGTTTAGGCCATTCAGAGTTTAAAAAAAGCAGGAGAAAAGTCGTCCTATTTGGTTTAGAACAGCTTTGTTTACTTCAGTTCATTATGTTGTTTTTCTTTGAGCATACAAAATGTATCCCTTTATTTTACTCTAGTCTTGTTTTGTCAACTACTGCAAAAGAGCAAGTAAGCTAGTATCTTAAATAAGTGGCCTGCTCTGCTGAGCCTTTCTATTTCCAACCAGAAGGAATTAATTCTTGTCCCTAGGACTTTGGAAGTTACTTGTGAATGAGTACTGTATTTGAGAAGTTTGTTTCTTGTCTCACATTCTCTGTTGTCTCCCAGAACCTGTGTCTTGATGTTGACAATTCTTCAGACAGAAGCAGGGATGATTCCTTCTTGTAGAAGAATCCCAAAAGACACAGGGAGATAAATGTGGTTTTTTACAAGGCAGTGTATTAAACCTAGGGTTTTTTAAGGGGTGACGTAGAAGAGAACTGGAGGTGACTCTCATGACCTTTGAGGTGTGGCATTCTTATAAGGGAAGGTGAGGAAAGTACTCATGGAACCTGGTAAAAGCTTGCTAGATAGATTCAGAAGCTGCAAACAAAACAGCCAGGACTGAAGAATCCAAATAGCGTAGAAAAGAAAATTATTACAGATAGAAGAAATGGCTGTTTGCTGTTGTATACATCTTTTTGCTTCCCATCCATCTGAGCCCTCCCCCCCTTGCCTTTTGGCACTCTAAACAAAATATTTTGGCCTAAGAAAGAAGTATTTCTCTGTTTAATTTGCGGGATTAAAGGTGAGTGATCTCAAAGGACAATGATCTTATATTTTTTTTTGCAATGTCCATTCACAGCAGAATGGTGTCTCATGGAATCAAGCTTTCTCAGAAGCAAAGGAAAATGATTGCCCTGGCAGCAAAAGATAATGGATCAGTAGCTAGCAGCCCAGAGCCTACCACTCTAGTAACGACACCACCTCCACCTACGAAAGTTGCAAAACTAGGGAATGCATGGTATGTTATAAATGAAATATAAATTCTTTTTCTTTGGAGGGTTATTACATTGTATAGGCACACTGAACTATTTGTATCTACATTTGGAAGTAATCTAGAAATTCAAAGGGGGTAGGGAAATGCAGTGGTTGCAGTTTAACAGTTCTTTGAAATTTTGCTCTGAGTCAGAAGACTGCATCCCATCTGGTGCTTTCCTGTGTACAATGATGTATTTGCAGATGGTGTCCACGTAAATCATAGAAGAAGAAGCCTGAGAACAAGCTCTGAAACTTAGTCAGGAAGAGGTTATTGAAAACCATTATGAATGGTGTTTTTCCTCTGTCAAAAACATAAAGAAAAATGTTAGCCCTTCCTGGGCGAAGGTCTGGAATGAGTTTGGACTAGAGCAAAAATGACCAAAATTAGAGATAACAAAGTTATCTAAGTGTCTCGGAGGTGAAGGAAGCATTGGATGCTTCTGAAAATTTTTGTGGTGGAAGAATGCATAGGGGTTTAAAATGAGTTTGAATGCTGATTACACACAATTTAAGTGTTTGAGTTAATATCATGGTGTCGAATACAAAAATAGTTTATAATCTGTTCAGGGAACTAGATTTATTTGCATGCTCTAAGTGTGAAGTAAATGTTGGCCATCTCTCCAGTTTTCTCTGTTCAAGAAGGTCTAGACTTTTATTGCAGATAACTTTTGTGCTGTTAGACTAGAAGAACTGTCAGTCTCCTCTCTCTGTAGCTTACTTGGTTGTACTTCAGTGGGAGCAAAGGTTTTACCCGTCACAGTCACGTTTAAGATATCTGTCTTCTCAATTTATTTTCATCCATGTACACCTAATACTAAAATTTAAGGTCTCATTTACTCCCCCAATCCCTTAAATTTATTCTGATATAATATTGCGCTAAGCCCACAACTTTATTTTAAAGAGGAAAGACAATGAGTCGGTTTGCACTTAAGGATTCAGACTCTTCCTGATCTCTGAACAATAGTTGAGACCTTGACACAGGGAGAAACAAGGTTTGCCAGATTCATCTTCTGAAGTCTAGTGAGTGGATGAATTTGTATCCTTAAAACTGGTCCTCTCAAATGCTTTGAAGAACATGCTACCTGCTTTACACAGGCAATTCTGCAGGTCAAGCAGCACATTAGTTACTTGCCTTAGCTAATGAAGGTGTCACAGGGTTGTTACAGCTCTGAGGCTTAAAATTTACTAGGAGAAACTGATGATTGAATCACATGTTGATGAACACAGCAAACACAGAGTTATTCTATCCTTTATTATGTTAAAAAAAATACTCCACCCACTATTACTACTAATGTTGTAATTATCCATACAGACAATGAAATATAAAAATTCTGAAAAATCGTTAATAGAAATAAAATGAGGGTAAAGGAGAATCTCTGTCCTTTTATCAGGTGCAGTGACAAAGTATGAAGGAAATCCTGAGGCATGTGATGTCTTCTTTGCCCCAGTCTTTAATAGTAAGATCAATCATTCTCCAGGTACCCAGCCCCATGGGCTGGAATGAAGCCCCCATAATCCAAGGGGAAATGGTCAGTGATGTGCTACACCACTTAACCACACACAAGTCCATGGGGCTGGATGGGATTGACCCAGGGGTACTGAGGCAGCTGGTGAAGGTGATCACTGAACCGCTTTAAATCATTTACTAGCAGCCCTGGTCAAATGGAGAGGGCCCGGGTCACTGGAACTGAGCCAATATGACACCCATCTAAAGAAGGATCGGAAGGAGGATGTGGGGAACTACAGACCTGTCAGCCTGACCTCAGCTCCAGGGAGCCTCATGGGACAGATCATCCTTAGTGCCATAACATGGCATGTGCAGGACAACCAGGTGGTCGGGTCCAGCCAGCATAGGTTTAAGAAAGGCGGGTCCTGCCTGAATAGTTTGTCTTATTCATACTATTAATCTACTCTCTGATAGATAATTCTTTACCAATTGGGTGTTATTTAAACTACAGACTGTCTATGGATTGTTCCTTGCTTTTAAAAAGCAAATAAGGACTGATTTTTGAATATCCCTAGATAAATATCTCAAAAAAATATATTGTGCTCTTAAGGTTCTGATTAACCAGTTTTTGGAAGGAGCTGGGCCTACTGTGTTACACAAACCATCTTAGGTGGAAAGGCTAGGGTATATTTCAGGAGGATGGAATCCAATCTAATGCTCATGTGGTCACCATGCGTGATTCCACACGTTCCTCTCCTGCGTTCCTCTGGCTGCCGATCTGGAAAATGCCGGTAGCTCAAGAGCTCAGGCAAAGAACCAGTGGGAGCTATATGAATTTTTAAAATTAGGCCTAGCTGCTGGAAGAGAGAATTTATTGAATAAACTTTAAGCTGCTTTAGGCAAGCCATCAATTATTTGATTGCCCCTGCTAGTTGGTCAAAGCATTTTTGTGTGTAAGGTAGAATGGTTGTGTTACTCATCTACTCTAATATTATATTTGCAGAGTTAGTCTGTAAATTCACAGTGGACTATTAAGTGCATTTGGCAGTCAATTGAGCTTTCCACACATGCAAAATAGTCAAAGCCATAGAACTTGTGTTCCAGTGAAATCAGATATTCAACTTGGATGTGCAGTAAGCACACTTGCCAGAAGGGCGTGGGACCTTCTGGCTCTTTTTTTGGTTGACTGAAAGACGGAGTCTGTCATACACAATGCCCTACCTTTTCCACCAAGAGAAATCTCCAGTTTCATAGTTTTTGGGGAAACTGAACCTATGTTTCCTCTTTTGAAGAAAAGTGAAAATTAGAAGGGAAAAATAAAATATCGCACTAGCAATACTTTGAAAAAATGTCTAAAGTTAACTGCATGTTGACTTTATTAGTTCTCCAAACCTACTTTGATCAAGAGAGTGGGAGTGTTGCTGTTTTGGGCCCTTTTTAAGCTCAGGAGACAGTCTATGGCTTTTCAAGACCAGAGGCATGAAGAAATTTGAAGTGTCTGTTGAGAATTAACAATTGTGTATCTTAATGTCTAGGCTGTCGGTTTGATGGTATTCCAGCTTATACTTAACATCAGGAGCTGTTTTGGAACTTCATGCTTTGATGGTTTGCAGTTACAGCTTAGAGAAATGTAGTTATATTCCACTTAAAAAAAAAAGTATAAATTAGTTTTTCTAATTTTGCAAATTAGATAAAAATGACAATGTATCAGACAGGACAAGCTGAAATTTAGAGCTGTTACATGTTAGGAAAATTTTGTACCAGTTTTCAGACAAACCATTTTAAGCGGTAGAAATAGAAGATGTGCAAACTGACTCTGAGCCCCTGTATCTGGAGGTTCCCATTCTACTTTCTATGTCTTCTGTGCTGCTTATCCAGTATTTAAATTAAAAAAAAAAGATCCAAACTGAAGCCAGGGTGGTCTAACATCAGACATCATACATAGATTTCAGATGCTTTTGTTGTAACATTTTAGATACAATGTTGCACTTTAAAAATTCCTTCATATTTGTTATCTTAAATTGTGTCCCACCTAGATGTAGTTTGAAAGTCTTTGACTTCAGATGCTGCTCTTCTTATGGCAGCTGCACAAACAATTGGCATTGTATAAAGAGCTTGTTTTACTTCAGTAGTGTTTATAAATGGTCTCTTGTTTCCTTGAGTAGATAATAAGCAGAGCTGTTCTTTCAGAATGTATTTTGTGCATTTTGCAATAAATGAGTCTGCTATGCTTAGTAAAGTTAAATGTAAGCAAATATATGAAGAATTAAATCCAAAGCCTTGATGGGTAAAAGAAGGACTAGTGGTAACTGCCTTGAATTCTGTAAACAAAAAGGCTTTGGGTTTGGAAAATGTTCATAATACCTAAGATGCTAAATTGCTATGTTTTCATAATGATTTATTTTTGAAAGACAATATGCAGGCTCTAATTCAGTAACTTATGCTTGGACAAGTAAAAGAAAATGAAGGATATCAGTTTTATTGAACTTCACTGTGGATTAAGGGATTTATAGAGCCTCCAGCAGGTATGAGTAACTCATTCAGTACCTTGGGAAGAAAAGATCAGCTATACTTGACTTTCATGATGGTAAACTGCCAGTATTAGATCGACAGTACCTGGAGCGTTGTGTGATTTATGAAAATACTTTTCAAGGACTAGTACTGTTAGAAAAGGTACAGCTTGTCTAAGACAAGACGTCTATGAAAAAAAAATCTTTTTAAGAGGATAAGGTGGGGGGAATAGGTGGAAGGGTGGGTTTTTGGGTATGATTTCTTTTTTTTCAATTCTAATGAAATTTCAAAACTACTGGCTTCCTCTGTTCTCATAGATATTTATTTCCTGTTCTTTACCTATATGACCCAAAATGACTATTTTAGCAAATAGGGTCTAGCAGGATAATGGTGGTATACAAAACCTAAGTAATAATGTATTTTTAATAAGTAGAAAGGCTTCTTTGCTATCTGAATCATGGAATAATATGGAGTCTTGAAAAGTGCAAGTATAAAGTGCATTGGTTTTGTTTCATTTTTGTTTTTAAAAAGGTCATCTTCATTACATTCTGCCTTGCCAAAGTCATTCCGTGATCTGGTAATGGAAGAAGAAAAATGTATGAGTGTGAATAATTCACCTGGTACTGGTATTAAAAGATGTGGATATAAAGGATCTGAGGATTCATCAGTCCAAAACACCATAAGGTAAGAATACATTTTTTTCCAGTTGGTCAACCATTATATGAGAAGCACAATCACCTGCTAAATTCTGCTGAAATAAGAAAGAATAAAATTATCATTTAAAAAAGGATTCCTGTAAGCATTCTTCTGGTGATTCTCTTAATAAGATTTTATGAATGAAATACTCCTAAGAATAGTGTCATGGTTTGACACTGGCCCAGTGCCAGGCACCCACCAGAGCCACTCGCTCACTCTCCTCTGCCACAGCTGGGCAGAGGAGGGAGAAGGAAAAAAAAAATAGCTAACACTTCATGAGTGAGATAAGGACCAGGAGAAACACTTCAAGGGCGAAACGGGCTAAACTTAAGTTGCAAAGTGAATTTATTGCTAACAGAATCAGAGGAGCATAATGAGAAGTAAAATAAGCCCTTAGGACACCTTCCCCCCCCCCAGCCCCTCCCTCCTTCCCACTGACAGCACAGGGAGACAGGGCATGGGGGTTTGGTCAGTTCATCACTGAGATTTCCTTCCACTGCTCCAGGAGAGGAGTCCTTCCCCTGTGAGGCCGTGGGGTCCCTCCCACGGGAGACACTTCTCCTGAACTTCCCCAGTGTGGGTCCCCTCTCAGGAGCAGCAGCCACACCGCCCCTGCTGCAGCGTGAGCCCCTCCCGCGGGCACACAGCCCTCCCAAAACTGCTGTGCCGTGGCTCTCTCTTCCCACGGGGTGCAGTCCTCCAAGGACAGGCTGCTCCAGCCTGGAAGCAGGGCCCTCTCTCTCCACTGGTCTCCCACTGGATCACAGCCTCCTCCAGGCATCCACCCGCTCCGGCACGGGCACCTCCCCCACGGGCTGCGGGTGGATCTCTGCATCCCCCGTGGATCCCCATGGGCTGCAGGGGAACAACTGCTTCACCATGGTCTGCACCACAGCCTGCAGAGGAACCTCGGCTCTGGCACCTGGAGCACCTCCTGCCCCTCCTTCTCCACTGACCTTGGTGTCCCCATGATGTTTTCCCTCACATGTTCTCACCTCCTCCTCCTCCTCTCTGACTAGAATCCAAAATCTTGTGACTTTGTTTTGATTTTCTTCTTAAATATGTCATTACAGAGGTGTTACCAACCTCTCTCATTGGCCCATTTTTGGCCAGCAGCATGTCCATCTTCAGAGCCATCATGGATTGGCTCTGCTGGACATGGTGGGAAGCTTCCAGCAGCTTCTTCACAGGAGCCATCGTTGTGGCCCCCCTGCTACCCAAAACCAGGCCGTGCCAAACCAATACATGAATAGGAAGCTTAAAGACTGTGTTTCAGGTTCAAAGTGTTTGTATCCATATAGATGGATGTGTGTGTGTGGGTGTGTGTATATATCTCAATATATATATAGATATAGATATAGATATATATAAACTTCAGACTCCTGTTTGTTTGTGTATGTATGTATATATAAGATGATAAAATGGTATTTTCTAACCTCTGTAGAAATTAGGTATTCATGAGCATTCAGATATGGTATTCATGAAACATTTTGCTAAGGAGTATTTGTTTGTAACCACAGAGTGGATAAAATCAGTTTATTCAAACACAGTTCTGGCATTTCCTAATCTGAGTTTTCTTATAAGATGACTTAATTGTTTAGGTGCAGTTTTTAATGGATTAAGAGGACTTATAGAAACATTGATGTGCTGGTTATCTCTGTATTATAATTACTGTGGGACTGCAGTTCTAAGGACAAAAATAAGGCACGTGTGAATTATATCTCTAGTTATTAGACAATATCACTCTTTGGTCAAAACGTTTTAGCCATGCATCCTCTTGCTACCTCCAATAAAATCACTGTTTTGGGTTAAAATAACTGCCTACGGTGAGGAAAGAAATCTCAGCCTTATTCCTGAAGGTCTATATGACTGAGCTGCCCACCCACCTGCATCTCTTCCCCCTATCATCAGTAACTTTGAATGTTACATATTTACAAATATATAACATTCATTATATTTATGAATATAATACATTTCAAATATATTTACAAAACAGAGAGCCTGAAAATCTCACAGTTTCCTACCTACTATCTGGAAGCACTGCAGGCCTGCTGACCCACAGTTTTAGGGAAGCCAAGTGTGACAGCAGGACTGGCTGGATGGTGGGTTCCCTGGCAAAGGCACAGCCCCAGTGTGTCAGAGGGAGGTGAGCAGGGCAGGCTCTGTGACAGAAACCAGGATGAGCCACAGTCAGTGAGCACAGACAGGTGCATTGGGATCAGGCAAGGTTGACGTCAAACCTGCAAGTCAAGTCAGGCTGAGGAACAGCAAAGCTGGGCTTGGCCATAGCTGCAGCATAGCTCAAGAAAGGGGCTGAGCTTAAATGCAGCTCTTGAGTAAAGAGGGGGAGCTTCTGTAATCCTTCACACGACTCTTCTTACAATTCAGCTTTAGAGCAGCCTGACTCAAGTTTACGCAGCTGTGCTGAGGGAGAAGTTTGCAGAGCTGTTGGTGCACAGGGAGCTGTGTCCTTATCTGGCTGTTTTTCCATATGAACTCCTGTTCTATTCTCCTCCAATAACTGACTCCTCTGAGGGGAGAAGAAGGTTCTGCTGGGCCTTGCTTTTGGTTGTTCAGCTTGTATAAAAGCTGGTGTTTCACTACGACAGAAGTAGTACATGTTTTGCTGCTAGATAAAGAGCAAAATGAGGGTAGAAATGTAGGAACATTGTGTGTGGGATAGTGTCTGAGGAGAGAGGTAGGAGGCATTTGGAGTGTATGTGATGGGGAGGCATTCTTCAGGAACAGAGTGATAAAGCTAAAGTTACTGTAGTGAGTCGAGGTGTGGGGACATGAAACACAAATCTGCAGAAGAACAGGTATTGTTCATTTTTTTTGCTAGCACAATAATAAAACTTTTCATCATATGGAAGATGCCAAGGGCTGGCAATAAGAGAATTTGCACTGGATGCTATTATTAGCTTTGTCACAACAGCTCTGTAATCTTCATTAAGTCATTTCTTTTCCTTTTGCATTGCTCTGTCTCGTCTGCACAGTCTGGCCAGTCTGCGTGCTCTCAAAGTGGATTATTTGAGCTGAATCCAAGTCTAATACATTAACTGTCCGAAGATGATACATTAAGCTAGTGGAAGCCTAGTAGATGGCTAAATTGACTACCATCACTTTGAAAAGAAGGCCCCTCCAAAGCTATTTCAGGTTGTTTTTGAATTGTGTCTGAAGATGCTTGTTTCTCTCTGTTAAGTGTAAAGAGCCTAGGTGACTAGTTCCTCCATCTGAAACTTAGGAGTTGAGTTTCTAGTTTGAGGTAATTTAATTTTTTGACTGTACAGTTCTGTCACAGTGGGCTCTGATTTTTACCTGTGGCATTCAAGGGCTATTTCTGTGAAGACTGATTATCCACACCCTTACCCCTTCCCTTTTAAGGGAAGGAAATTACACAAGCTTAGAGTATAAGCAATCCTCACCTGTTGATGTCAGACTTGGTGATGGGACGCTGAAGATAGTTGCATGGCTTAATGTTCCTGCTTTGTCTTTCTCCTTTGTATAAACTGCACTAATTAAACTGACAATTTTCTTTGGTCTCTGGATGAGGGTATTTTGGATGGTGATGTAAGCATTCTTCTATGTACTGTCACCTTCTTTTGCAGTACAGAATTTTTTTTTTAGGTAAACCATGTAATGAATTGTGGTGATTTGAACTGCATTTAATCCAGAGGCAGATCATCCCAAGAGCTGGGGTATGTGGATGTGACTGTGTTGTTTTCAGGGGCATCTCAGCCTTGGGAGTTACACTATGCGTGTCTAGCTCATAGTCCGAGCTAAAAACATAGGCCTGACGTGACTTAGTTGTGGCAGCCTGAGTTGTCTTCACTGTGTTACTCCAGGGAGCAGTGAAGAGTCTTAGTGGAAACAAGTATTTGCGGCTTTGTGTGGGAATGGCCTAGTTCTGTCATGGCTAATAATGAGCTAATAAGTAGCACATGACTCAAATGGTATAGCAAAACCCAGGAGGTTCTGCAGGAGACCAGGCTTTGTGTTCTTTTTCTGAGAGCAGTTATTAGATCAGGGAGGCACCAAACCTGACCTGACTTCTCATGAGCAAATACTCAAGAAACACTAGGGAGCTGAGGGCTGGGACATTTTGGTGGCTGCACAAGAGTCATGGCAAGTTCAGCCAACTGAGTTAATCAGGTTGGTTCAGTACTGATGATACTTGGCTGGTTTATTTCCATGCAGAACCATTTATGTCTCTCCATCAGTCTTAATTTCCCAGACTTCCAGGTTTCCAAGTTCTATATTTTTGAGGCTTTTTTTCCATTTTTCTGTATATGCTAGCTTCACATTTCCTGTGTATTCCATTTCTCCTAGTCATTTTGATGCCAGCTGAGGAATTAATTTAGCATGTTGAAATATCTGCAGTTGATTTAATATCTGGAATGAGTGTCTTGTTAGCAAGAAACACAGATGTACATATGTACAAACAGCTTAAAAATACCTGGACTGCTTCCTACATTTTAAAGCCCCATTGGCTTTAAATGAGGGAGATGATACAGGTATTTACTTATCTTTTAATTGATCGCTAGAGTATGCTGTGATGCTGGAACTATTAATTCCAGTTTTGGGAAATTCCTGTTGAGGTGATTTTTTTGGTTGTTGTTTGGGTTTTTTGGCTTGTTTGTATAGAATGCGTCAGGTTTGTTAAGTGTAACAATCCAGTTGGGTTTATTTATAGTAGTGCTGTGAATTCTTTGGATTGGGAGTGGAAAGAAGAGTGTAGCTGTCAAATCAGTTGTTGTCAAATGGGCTGCAAGGTGAGTATTATTAAAGCAGGTGGAAAAGAGAGAAAATTGAGAGATAACATCAGTATAAAAGCACAGAAGGCTGCCTTCATCTCCTCTTCTTCCTTTTCTTTGGTTCTTCTCTGCTTTTTAATATTGTTATCTTTAAGTGCAGTAAAAGCTGGAAGCTAATTTATCATAGAATGGTTTGGGTTGGAAGGGACCTTAAAGATCATCTCATTCCAACCCTCGTGCCAGGGGCGGGGACGCCTCCCTCAGAGCTCCATCCAGCCTGGCCTTGAATACTTGCAGGGAAGAGGCATCCATAGCTTCCCTGGGCAACCTGTTCCTGTGCCTCACCACCTTCACAGTGAAGAAGTTCCTCCTAATATCTAATCTAAACCTGCTCTCTTTCAGTTTGAAGCCTTGTCCCGTCATTACGTGTGCTTGTAAAAAGTCCATCTCCATCTTTCTTGCAGGCTCCCTTCATGTATTGGAAGGCAACAATTAAGTCACTCTGAAGCCTTCTCTTTTCCAGGTTGAACGAACCCAATTCTCTCAGCTTTTCCCTGGATGGAGTGGTGCTCCATGCCTCTAATGATCTTGGTGGCCTCTCTAAGGTCCACTGTCTTTTTTTTTTGTGCTGAGGACCCCAGAGCTGGATGCAGCTAAAAAATAGTGCCCTGCTTTGAAATCACAGAATAATTTTGATTCTGTAGTTTAGCCTCTCACTAAAAGTAAGTCAAACTAGATCATGTTACTCAGGACCTGGTCTAGTTGAGTTGTTACTGCTTCCAAATGTGAAGATACCACAAACGTTTTGGGCAACATGTTTCAGTGGATAATTGTCTCCATATGGGATTTTTATTTTTCCTTTTTATCTATCTGGGATTTACTATTTAGCCTCTTGTCTATGTTGCCTCTATTCTGTCACTGTGCACCTCTAAGAAGATTCTTGCTTCGTGTTTTCTCTATCCTGCAGTTAGGTAGTTGAAGACAGCAATGAGATCTCCCTTTAGGATTAATTGCACACATTCTTCCTAGTCTTGGACTTGTTCCAACCTGACAGCATTCTTCTTGTACTGAGGAGCCCAAAATTGAGAATAATGCTCTGTGTGTAGATGAAGAAATACAACATAAAGGGGAAGAATCACTTCCTCTGCCTGCCTTGCTACAGTATTGCTAATACAGCCCAGCATGCAGTTGGCTGTCACTGCTGCAGAGGCTTTGGCTGGTAGCATCTTCCACTTGTTGCCAGCCAGGACTCTTCAGGTTCTGCTTTCTCTCTGCAGAGCTGCTTTCTAGCCAGTCAGTCCCGGCCTGTACTGCTTCATGGGGCTGTTCTCTTCCAAATACAGAAATTTGCACTTGCCTTTGAAATTCATTGGTTCTCAGCTGCCCATTTCTCCAGCCTCTTGAGGGCTTCTGAAAGGCAGCCTGCCCATTTCTCCAGCCTCTTGAGGGCTTCTGAAAGGCAGCCTGGCATCCAGAATGTGCACCATTCCCAACCTCTCCACATCCAGCTGTGGCCTGCTGAGGGTCTGTTCTGTTCTGTTCTACCAAAGATGCTTAACAGGAATGGTTCCAGTATCAGTCCCTGAGGACCCCCACTAGGACTTGGTTTCCAGTTGGACTTCGTACCACTAATCCATTTCCAGACCATTTTCCACCCATCTCATAGTCCATTTATTCAGTCCATATTTTTCAGACTGAGTACAAGGATACATGACCTGGCAATGTGTATTGTTTGTTTTGTGGGAAAAAATATGTTTTGTGACAAGAAGCTCAGCACGATTAATTTAAATCAGTTTTTGATGATGGATGTTGGATTTCAGGTTTTTTGAGATCTTGCCCTTACCACTTTGTGGTAGGAATCTTTTTTTTTGTTATCCTTGGAATTGTGTTCTGGGGAAAATATTTCAAACAGAGAACTTGGTAGTTACTGGAATTCTCTTAACTTTCTATAGACTTTTTTCTTTTTTATCCAAGAGCTTATGGTCACTTACAAAGGATTACCAAAGCCTTAAAGATAATTGAGAGTGGTTTATTGAAACAGCAACACCCTTAGAGTTGTTTACAGTGCCACAGAATAATTCGAAAAATGTTTGCCAGCATGTCACAGTATGCTGTAAAACTTTTTTAGGGTTCTGGAAATTGCAAAACCATCCTGTCAAAGATAGGTATTAAATCATGAGAATAGGGCCCTCTCTTCCTACTGGTGTAGGATTTTTCTGACAAATAGACTTGTCTCTTAAGGAATACAGTATAACAAATGTGACTTCTTTTTGTTGAGAGGTTAACATTTTGCAACTGAGTGAAATATCTTCCTGTCGGGAACTCTATAAATATTTCAAGATTTTTTTTTCTATTCTGTTAATTCTAGTTTTATGCTATTCTTGTGAATGTGGGAGATGGTTACAAGTTATGTGCTGAAAGTCCATAATTTCTGGGCTTACACTCAAAGAATTTACTTTAGTGCTTTTGTAGCACTGGCTCTTTTGCATGAAGCACTTAATTTAAATACAGGACAGTTGGACTTGTTATCTTAAATTTTTTGTTCTTTCATATTAATTGCAAACTTTTATAGGTAGTGCTGTTAGTGCATAACTCAGTTGGCTAATTTACATGAAAAAAAGCAAAAAAGCCTGTTTTTTTAAAATAAATAGCCGAAAGTGAAACTCTTTTTTTCCAATCCTCAAATGTTAGGAGATGCCAGAATTAATTCCCAAAATGGAATTCCGTTAGGGTCTGGTAGTTAGAAGTGAGAATCAGTGTCTTTTTCAGTCACAGTATCACATTTAAAAACAAATTCAACATTACATCCTTATGCCTTTCCTCTGGAAAAACCCTACACGTTTGTTGTAATTGCCTACTGTAAGTTTGTATTTCACGATATGATCTAGGAGAATGCTCTGCCAGTGACTTTCCTTTCCTACCTCTCTCCAGGTGCACCACTAGAAGTAACTCAGGTCTGGAAGACCATGTTCTGGATTCTCCACAGCTGGAGAGTCATAAGTAAGTTTGGCAGTGGCTTAGATTCTGGAACTTCTTTACTGTGTGTTGTGCTGACCTTGATGTTGCCTCATAATGTCATTTGGGTTTTTTTTTTTCTTTGCAGTCCTTGGTCAGCAGCATCCCCAACCAGCTCTCCTGTGATAGCGCCTGTCATGTTTTCAGCTATTGTAGAGGAAGAGCTCCAGCAAGAAGCTGCTCTTATTAGGAGCAGGGAAAAACCTTTGGCATTGATCCAGGTAAAGTGCTAAGTTACTGAAGTATCACAAGGAGTTTCCAATGGCTCTTTCAGAGATCAGTTATTATTATTAATTATGTATTCATACCTCTCATTTACATAATGATATTAAATATCGTTTAATTATAACTTCACACTGCTGTTTTATAAGGTAGGCCTCTTAAAGTCAAAATGTCTGAGTCCATGATAAATGTATTTGCAGCATCAGAGAATGATTGAGTTTGGAAGGAATCTCTGGCAATTGTCTAAACCCCTGCTCAGAGCAGGGTCAGTTTAGAGCAGGTTTCTCAAAGCCGTGTCCAGGCAGTGTTTGATTATCTGCAAGGATGAAGACTAATGGCCTCTCTAGAAAACCTGTTCCAGGGACCCCTCTCACACCAAAAAAGATTTTTAAATGCAATTTTCTGTTTTTCAGTCTTTGCCCATTGCCTCTTCTCTTGTCTTTGGGTACTACTGAGAAGACCGTGGATTGGTTTTCTTCCTCCACACTAAACAAATGCAGTGTGCTCAGCATCTCCTCAGAGTCAGATGCGCTGGGCTCTTAATAATTTTTATGCCATGTCACTGGACTGTTCATTATATCCATGTTTCTCTTGTAGTGGGAGGTCAAGAAGTGGACCCAGCACTTCAAGTGTGTCTCACCAGTGCTGAGTAGAAGGGAAGGGTCATCTATCTCTTTTTGCTGGCAGTGCTGTCCCTCACAGAGCACAGGAGGCTGTCACCCTTCTGTGCCATATGAGCGCATTGCTGGCTGAAAGGCTAAATTGTCCACCAGGACCCCAACTCCTTTTATGCTAGGCTGCTTTTCAGCTTGTCACCTCCCAGTGTGTGCTGGTGTCTGGGGTTATTCTTCCCAGGAGCTGGGCTTTGTGTTTCCTTTTCTTGAACTTCATGACATTCCTTGTAGCCCTTTTTTCCAGTGTTGTCTGGGTCTCTCTGAGTGGCAGCACAACCATCTGGTATATCAGCCACTGCTTTCAGTTCTCTACTGTCTGTAACCTTGCTGAGGGTGAACTGTGTCTCTTCCTGTGGGTAACTGATAAAGATGTTAAACAGTACTAGCCCTAGTCTCAGTCTCAGTATTGGTGCTAGTGACTGGACTCTGTGCCGCTGGTCACAACCCTTTGAGATCACCAGTTCAGCCAGTTTCAGTCTGTCTCACATTGCATTTATGAGGTCTGTTCTTAAGTTTGTCCACTTAAACTCTAAGTCAATACTTAAGCTGTACCACTTTCCTGGGGATCACCTAGTAGTTGCTCAGATCCTCTTGCCCTTCTTGAAGGTAGGAATGACATTTGATTCCTTCCAGTCCTCAGGAATCAACCCTTATTGCAACAATGTTTCAAGGGTTTTTTTTGAGAGTGGTCTTGCAGTCATTTTGACCAGCTCTGTTCTCCGGGGCCTGGCATTGCTGGAGACCGATCTTAACGCTTAAGACCAAGATGAAGGTCCCCAGCCTTTTCCATGTCTTTTTCGTTCAGTAGTGGATCTGTGTTGTCTTTTTTTGCTGTTGTAGAAGCCTGTTCTGCTGCCCTTCATGTTCCTTGCCAGATTCCACCACAGGTGGGCTTTGACTTTCTTAATTCTGTTCCTGTGTGGTGACACAGTGTCTCTGTTTTCCTTCATCATTTTTCTCTGCTTCCACATCTTGTATGATTCCTTTTTGTTTGAGTTTTGTCAGGAGCTCTTTTTTTTGTCTGTGCAGTCCTGCCATTCTTACTTGGCTAAGAAGCTCATTGGCACGGTCTGTTCTTGAGCTTAGCCAAGGTGATCTTTGAAATCAACCAGCTGTCCTGGACCTTTCTTCCTTCTGGGGCCAAATCTCATGAATTTTTCCAAGCAGACTCCTTCACAGTCTTCTCTTCTAAAGTCCCAAGTTGTTTGCTATTTCCTTTGTTTCCAGCTTTCAGGATCCTGAATTCCAGCATCTCATTGTCATTGCAGCCAAGGCTGCCCTCAGTCTTCACATCCCTGACCAGGCCTTTTTTTTGTAAGTTTGGGATCCATCAGAATGTCTCCTTTGATCAGCTCCTTGATCATCTGTGTTTAGAATTTTTCACCAATGGGGAGACCTCCTAGAGTGCTTGTGTCCTGCTGTCTTGCCTTTCCAGCAGATACCAGGGTGGCTTAAGTTTCCCGTGAGGAGCAGGACCTGAAAACATGAGGTTTCGTCATGTTATTTGAAGAATGCATCATCTATACTACTCCTTCCTGATTAGGAGGTGTGATGCATTCAGGACCAGTGAAGCCAGTTCATAACCATGCCCGTGGTGTAAATGTAGACCTGACACTGACATACATGCTCTTTTTTTCCTTCCAGATTGAGGAGTGTGCTATTCAAGACTTATTGGTCCACTATGAAGCTTTTGACAACCCTGATGAATTTGTGACCGTTGAAAGGGCTCCACAGGGACCTATAGCAGCACCTATGTGGAACAAGCACTAATTCGTACTCTTCACAGTCGTCCCTTCCACAGTTTTCACAGTTGTATGTGCACTTTTGAAATTGTAATTCTTCTGACAAGTGAAATAGGACTGGAATAATAAGAATCATGTAATTTTTAACATCAGCATTAAAACACTGCCCATAATCACTAGGTATATGTTAGAGAGAATGAAATAATGTGTTCACTGTGTCCTTTACCCACAGTATCTATTGTTATGTATGTTTCGAGAGAATTTCTTTAATGACACATATTATTAGTAATGTTACATGAGGCTATAGATTGGGAATGTATTTGCTAATCTTAAGTTGTAAGGGTTTTTTGTTAAATTTACAGATGAAAAGCGAGTGTTTATTTTGTGATTTAATGTGGAATTGAATATGCACAATTAAACACCTTTAAAGTTTGGGGGGTGGTGTGTCCTTCAGGGCTTTCTTGAAGATTGGGAGTCCTGGGGAAAAGTTTGTGCTTGAACTTCATGTAAAAGTACAGTTTGACAATGCAGTTGTTCTTAAGTTATGCGTGCAAGTCCTCCCTCTTGTGCCCCAGGCTGTGCCTCCGTGCCTGGCTCTCGCCTGCACTCGGCTCAGCTGGGCATGTTTGTCCCTGCTGTGAGGGAGCCCGGCCTTGGAGCAGCCAGCTCTGTCTTGAAGTAAAGCACACAGCTCAAGAGAAATGGGCCACTTAATTAGCCCGTGTATAGTCTTACTCTGGTAGATATGGTACCGTTTTAGAACCGCTGTGTTTGAGGGACGATTCACTTGAAGTGCTGAGGAAGTAAAAGATCTGTGCATACGTTGTTAAAGCTGTAGGGGCGAGTGCTTGACTTGAAATTTTCAAACACCTAAGCTGCAAAGATTATCATAGATGGCTTTCAATATTGTGTTCCAAAGTTCTCTGTGCCTGGTTGAAACAAATTTATATATAAAAAAAGAAAAAAAAAGGTAGCCTTATCTGCAATATTCTGTCTAGTTTGTCTTGTTTCTATAGGTGTGTTTGAACTTGTACTTCTTCAGTAGTGTCAGTACTCACGAACTCTGGAAAACTGGAATGGAGAGATCTACATAAAATGAATATAGAGAATTGATCACTG
Organism: Lycocorax pyrrhopterus obiensis; assembly: GCA_014706295.1. Classification (NCBI taxonomy): domain Eukaryota; kingdom Metazoa; phylum Chordata; class Aves; order Passeriformes; family Paradisaeidae; genus Lycocorax; species Lycocorax pyrrhopterus. The sequence continues at coordinate 81,278,011 of JACSVZ010000004.1, forward strand.
TGTGATAAAAGAATCTTGAAAAAAATGATGTAGATAATGTCTTAATGATTTCAGGTCAAGCTACACCAAAAAAATCCCCCACAAAACCTGTAAAAAACTGCAATAAACCATCAATTCTTGATTTATACAAAGTTAGTATACTTTTATGTGCCGTCTATATATAATCAATTGTTTAGGTAACTAGAGTAATCTGTAAGTGTTCCTTTTGTGTCTGAAACAAGAACTGTAGACATTTTGAAGCTACACAGGCAAGGAAAAAGGTAGGTTTTAGTTCTGTTTTAAATTCTACTGATAATTCATTCACTAAACCGATGATAATACTTGCATTAAGGGCTTTACTTGATGCACTAAAGGGCCCTAGGGCCTGCTGAAACTATCCTTCTGGTTTAAAAGAAAGCTTATGTAATGTGAGAAATAGCTATAGAAGCAGTAGGCCATTCCGGGTGTGAACCTAATTTGTTATCAAACGTAAAATTATTGTAAATTTGCTGATTTGCTTTTTTTTCAAAACAATGCTGTTGAAAATGTCATTCTCCTGAAATGTTAAGAGGATTGAGGTTTCCACCATGCCAAGGACCTTGACTGCTTTCAAGTTGTGGTTTTATTGTCAATTTGTTCAGGCATCATCACTGGTTATATGTAATATTCATAAACAAAAGTGAGGAATGATCAGAGTACCACTTCTGGAGTTGAGAACACTAAACTGCTGTGTTAGAACAGCTTTGTTAAGGCTGAAATGTGTCACAGAAAGCTGGCGTTTTCTAGCTCAGATGCCCAACTTTGTGGCCTTTTTTTGTAATGCCAAGCATGGATTCCATCTTTGCTCACTCAGCTCTAATAACATTCTGTAATTTCTGGGCTTGTTAACTCCTTTAACTTGCACCAAAACAGGCTTGAATTCCCAGGTTCTAGTGTACATAATGCAACACATCAGAGTTTGCAGTAAAAAACAATATTTAGCATGTAGATATATAAGTTCAAGGAGATGTATTGTAGCTATTTAGTGTAAGAAATACTTTAACAAAAGGGTTCTAGTGAAGTATTTGTTATATCTCAAAGACAAATGAACCGTCCTCCAAAACAGTTTCCTTGAACATTTTGTCTTTTTGCATTTTGTCTTTTCTCCTTCATCGTTCATTGTCCCCAATTTCAGTAACTTCTTAAAAAGTAGAGGGATAAGTAAAACTTGCATATGTTTTCACATTCAAATGGAGAAAAAAAACATTTAAAATTGTAATAATACTGCACTACCTTCAGGACTTGCTGTTATAGTCATTGTGTCAAGGCATTTGAGGAATGTATAACTTTTTTTGCATTGTATATTGAAATGAAAATGCAAGTAAAGTGGGAGACTTTAGTCAATTATAGAACCTTTGCTACTTTTGTTCCTCAAGGTTAGAGGTTATTTTTAGTGACTAATCTGACAGTATTGTTGGATGGAATTTCCATATAAGGACTGATTGTGCAACCTTTCACAGAACAGCATTGACAAAAAAAATTTCTAAATTTCATAATTTAACTTGTGTTATAAATCTTGATGATACCTTCCTGCCATATGTTTTTTAACTGAATTCCCCATCCCCCACCCTGTGTTTAGCATCATTTATAGGTGGCAATAGAATATTTTAGCTGCATATTCTAAAATGAACACTTTTGAACTTCAAATGTGCCCATTTTTGTCCCCATGCCTGCCCCCTCTTCCTTTTTTTTTTCAGTAATACAGAAAGAGACTCTGAGCTCTTGACAGTGTTCAACTTGATTGTTTTCAATGATTGTTCTGCAATTGAAATTATGTTCTGCAGCCCCTTGGCAGCCTGGACTCTCTTCCTTAGCCAAAGAATTGCTAGCTTTAATGTAAAGACAAGTCAGAACAGAGCACTGAATTGTTAGATCATTTTCTAAATATAAAGGTAAAATATTTACACTGGAATAAAGTAACTTAAGCCCTTAATCCTTGATTTGCAGGATGTCATCAGAGACTCTTTTACTTTATAGTAACAGAAACTGGTCAATTAAGGTATCGAGTGATCTCGGAATAGATTCCATCCATTTTACTCTGAGAAAAGTTTTACAAACTCCACTGAAGAGCCTGCTACTTAAACGGAAGGGAACAGTTTTCTCTCTCTGTTGCCTGTTGTGCTGGACACTGGTCAAGTGAGATGTTGAGGCATCCAAAAGGTGAATCCTGTCAAGGCTCTAGCTGTGGCAGACCTCAGAAATGCCAAGAGGGAAGGGACTATTTTTGTAGTGTTTCAGGTGTCTAACCTTGAGAAAAAACTTTATTAATTGTAGAAGGCCAACAACTTCACACACACACAATATATGTTTGAAATGAAAGAGTTTTAATGCTGTATAATGATGCAGCAGAGGAGTTCTTCTGAGTTCAGGGAGTCCCTCTGATGGCTAGTGCGAGATTTTTCTTGTACAAGGGAGTGGTATCTGACACAAGCTCTACCTAGAACGTTTTTGCTTTCCAAGAAAATTCTTCCTGAACTATGGTGTGTATCATGGCACCAAAAAACCACCATTTTTATAGCAGCTTTCAGATACCTGCATGGACTCTTATTGCATTAGTCCTTCAGCACTAGGAGCCCTTCAAGGCTTTGCCTGGAGGAACAGAGTTGGATTTGAAGAATCTGCTGGAGATGAAGATACTCTTCAGGTGAGCTGTCTTCTAGAAACAATTCTGCTTTCTGTTCTCTTCTGTTTTCTTATTTTTTCCTCTTTTTCTTTTGTTCAGTTTTTCTCTTTGTTCTTCTGTTTTTTATTTTTCTCCATTTCTCTATTTCTGTTTCTCTAGTTCTCTTGTTTCTCTTTCATTCTCTTTCTTGCTTTCTCTTTTCTCTTTTTTCTCTTTTGCTTTTATTTCTCACATAGAATACTATTTCTTTAGCATGACCTGTCTTTTATCCGCTTTTTCTCGGCACTTGAATAACATGAGAAAAGAGCAGACTTTTGCAATGGCTTCAGATAAGGATTGACAAGAAGTAATACTAATATCCTAACAGAAGTTGAAACCCTGCTCTTTAGCTCAACCTTGAGGAATGCACTTCAGTTTATCAAGGTGTTGCTTAAAGCCTGTTTTATTTCCTGTAATTCGAGTGCCTGAAATGCTCACAGTGTTCTGTTTCAATACAATACATAGATTTAAATTGGGCCTTGGTGGGTGTTTTGTGGCTGAGCCGTGGTCACAGACAGTAAAGAGTTGGGCAGCCAAGTGAGGGGAGCGTGACGATCCTGGAGTAGCTTCTGAGGACCACGCACGGGAGTTCTCTCCAGGCTCTGGTGTCTGCCTGGGCTGGGTCTTCTGCAGCTCCATTCAGAGCACGTGAAGGTGCCTGAATTTGCATCTGTTAAGCAGAAGGAGAATTCCTTGGTTCATGTTTTCATGGGAACACCATGAGCTTGTCAAAAGCATTGGCTTTGGGCGGCTGGTCTTGGGGCACGCTTTTGACTGGAAATACCCAGTCAAAATCAGGCCCCTCTACAGCATTAATAATCTTGTAGAGTGGGAGAACAGTGTTCTCAGTCAACTGCAGTTTTTTGGAGGAAACTGGTCCAGGAAGATAAGAAGGTCTGAGTTAAGTGGTGGTTTAGAACAGATCATCACACTCCTCCTTGATTTAAATGAGTTCTTCGTAGATCTACAGAGTTGCTTTAAAACATATCATTTTAATATTTGGGGTCGATTCTTCAAATAATGCATGAGCTTTTCAGATAATGAAGGGAATATAATAGTTAAAAGCCTGGGCACAAAGGATATGGCATGTATGAAAAACAGATAAGCAAGCAAACAAACAAAGGCAAGCTGACCTTAGAGCAGACTTAAACAGATCCACTGCATTTGCTCTCAAGTAATAATGTACAGCTGAGGGAAAGCTGAGAGTCAGTTCTCTCACTTATAGTAATAATAAAAAAGTAATAATTTTAATGAATAATTCTCAAATAATGTATGCAGGGGAAATGGATTCAAAAGTTTTTATATCATTCTCAATACTGTAAGATTTTTTTTTTCTTTTCTCCCTTCCATATTATTTTAAAGTTTATTTCAGGAAGATAGAGCATATCACCTGAGGCTGGATTCTCAACTAATTTCTCACAGTGGTAAACTATTTCCAGATTTGTCTCCTCAGACTGAATGCCAATTAAAGTAGGAGTCTTTCTTCTTCACATAGTCATTTCACTGTTCTGTAACTCTGCAGGAGTATGTCACGTATGTTTGTCGGGCAGTGAACCCTGACTACAAGGAAATAGCTGCCTTTGCTATAGGTTACGTGGCTGGGAGGGTGCCAGGTGCCCTTTGCTTTAAGCACAGCCTCTGTACCTGCTGCGTGAGCACAGCTACAACCCCCGTACAGTAGGTGAAGAGGTCATGAGAGCTGTGCAGGGATTACAAGCTGCTTGCTCCTGCCTCCTGCTCATCTCTCTCCAGTCTTCATGATTCATCAGCTGTGACTACCTTCACTGTGACTGGGCTTCTAGGGCAATTTTTTATCTATTGTTATAGATTTGTTCTGAAGGGGACCCCACCACTTCTGCAGATGTCATAGGTGGCAACACAGCACTTGGTGATGAGAACTGTGCTCATACCATTTGGTGACCAACACTGGGAACAGCTGCTGATACATTAGCAAAAAAGAAAAAGATATAAAGAATGTATTAAAGTTTTTTTCTGTTTTCCCTATACACACATACAGATATTTTTGTTCACCCGGCTTTCTCTATACTGCCTCTCTTGCAATAGAAGGGAAAAATGTGCAGAATCTTTTTCCCACTATGTGTATTTTAAGATGTTTACAAGACACACTGCCCCTGTTCATGCATACTGCAAAGATGGAATTGGGCTGTGAGTGCAGCGTAGTTTCCAGGATCACATCTTTGTGTTACACTAATAGCTGGTACACATGGGCTGAAGGAGAATGTGTGTGCATGCACATGTGCAGAGCCGTGTTTGCTTGTGGTTGTAGAACTGAATTATATTGCACCACTTCAACAAATACAGGTAATGTGTTATCTCTTCCCTCCATCTGTGTGTACTCAGTGGTAGTGAACCTTTTCATCTGAACTTTATCTATGTGCTTTGCAAATGTTAACGATTACGTCTCGCTGTATTTGTGAGGTACACTAACTGGACTGTTATCCAACTTCCAGGTGGTGGCTGTCAACACACAAGTAGGAAATTGGTTAGTCTAAGGCTAAGAAGTACATTTATGGCCGTGTCCTGAAGGAGAATCTGGAAGTTTCTCCTTCTGTTCCTGTCCCATGTGGAGCCTGTAGCTTTTCTGGGATCAGCTATATAGAAATGCCTTTCAACCAAGACTTGTTCTTCTCTTTCTCTGACCCTCTCTATGAAACAAGTGCATCTGCTGCCAGAACAAGCTTGCTGCACAAGCAGAGGTGGAAATTCCACTCCCAGGGCACTCTCTCTTCTGGCTGATGGCATCAAAAAGGAGGTTTTGGCTGGAATTTGGTTGAAAACTCATTGTAAGTTGCAAGCTGCAACTTTTTAGGCCACCTTTGATTCATTCTTATCTTTTAGTTTCCATCCTATTCTTTCCTAGAAACAATAAACCCAGGTTTTACTTAATCCTTTTCTCCCTGCTCCTTCACAGCTCTAGAATGAGCAGCAATACCTGAAGGTCTAGTATTGATAAATCTTTGGTGGACAAGGAGATGGAAAGGTTTACGTACTACTGTGCACTGCAAGCTTACTCTGTGAAGTGCTATTGGATGTATTAGAAATGCACCAATTGCAGCAGGAACAATAAGGCTTTCACCATAAGTGGCAATGACCACGTGCATGTGATGTTTTGGTTTTTTAAAGGAGCGGACTTAGTATAAATATTCCTAATATTACTAATGTTCCTATATAAAAGTCTTGCCTGCATAGCAGTCATTAAGCTGTGTTGTTCAGAGCCTGAAATGACTGCCTTAATTTCGGTAATGCCCAAGTTCATGTAATTTTGAAGCTGAATTTAATTTTTCCTTGGTTGTGCTTTCAAACCTCATGTAACTTAGAGCACAAACAAGTCTCTTACTTTAATGATAAAAAATTTATCTAATTAAGGGTCTGAGATTTAAAAAATTCCCCCGAAAGGAGCTATATAGAGTAAGATTCACACTAAGTACTGTCAAGGCTTTATGAAAACACAGCAGAAGAAAACTGGCCATGTCAGAGTCATCATAAGTATGCACTGGCTCTCAAATGTGCCTTTCTCCTGGTGACTGTAGTGCCCACAGCCTTGGCACTGTGGCTGCAGTGCTGGGTGTTCCAAACTGGCTCTGCCAGCTTGTGAATTACTTCCATAATTTTATTCTGAAAGCTGTGATGCTTTCAGTCTTAAATACAGGAGGTGCCTGCTGATCGTCAAGGAACCAAGGCAAAGAAATCAACCAAGAAGCACACCAGGTTATCAAAGGGCAGCTCCTACCTTGGGTGTAATAGAATCCATCCTCACCAGGGCTTTATAAACTCAGTATTTTTTTCTGTTTTCTTCTGTCTCAGGTGATATGCAGTCATAGTGGCATATGGCAACAGAGATTTTAAGCCCATTGAAAAATAAAGGTAACTACTGACCTGGTGCAAACTTGTTAGAGCATGAAATCCCTTCTTGCAAGATGTTGCAAGATCCCAGAGAAAATCTTTACTAGCACTTCAACACCTTGCAGAATGCTTGGGCGTTTCTGTGCCTGTGCAGTAGGCCTCTGCAGATTTCAGTATCTACCCCCAAGCTGCTGAGATGCACTTGTAGCACCTTGGGCTGAGCACAAAAAGGACTTAGAAGAGCAAGTTAGAAGGACTTTTATTGTTTGTTTGCTTTTGAACATGTGATGACAAAATATTTTCCCCTCTACAGCATAATCTCGATAATGAACTTTTTTCTGTAGCTCTTTGTGTAGTACTGTGTTGTTCATGAGGTGCCTGTCAGCCCATTTCTTCAGCCTGCTGAGGTCCCTCTGGATGGCAGCACAACCTCTGGTCTATCAGTCATTCTCCCCAGTTTGGTGTCATCTGCAGCCATGCTGACAGTGCACTCTGCCCCATCATCTGGGAGCCTCAAGGTGAACCTCTCATTTGGCTTTTGTTTCCAAGTGTGTTGGACGCTGCTGTGACCTTTGTGGGAATTATTATTTGATTTTTCTATTTCATTTTTATTGTAGGCTGGGTAATAAAAAAGGCTTTTGTTTACATCAAAGCAAGAATTGAAGCCTCCAGCCTCTTTCTCTTGTCCTGTTTTGCAGAGGTCAGCGCAAGGCTGTCTTTTCCTAGTACCTTTCTGTCACACAGTGTTGGTAATCACAACAGCTTCATCTGTAGCCTGGGGTTCCCTTTTGGCAAACTAGTTTTCTCACCAAGGGAAAATGGAATATTCACGCCTTTGTACTGTCTAGGAATATTTAAGGGGCAAATTTTCCTTTTTGAGAGTTCAAGGGCCCCATTCAAACAGAAGGGTCTTTGAAGTGGAATGGCCCTAAATTTGGGGACAAACACCATTTGGCTGCTGAAATTAGCTCAGTGGGTTAGAGCAAGGTGCTATTAACACCAAGATTGTGGGTCTGCAGCAGCCATTGAAGAGTTGGATTTGAGGATCCTTGTGGGTCCCTTCCAACTCAGGATATTCTGTGATTCAGGAGGATAGGTAAGTAGAATATAACCAATACCATTAGTGTTAATACCTCTGTTTCCTTTTCATTTGCTGAGGAGTGTTTCAATTTCTCTCCATTTAGACTGTGAACCCTCTTGCCTTTTCCTTCCCTGTGGTTTGGATGAGACAACACTGATAGGTGAAAGACATCTTTACTGGCTGTATCCATCTTAGGCCTCACCACCTACCTGCCTTCATGTTTCTGTGTTACTGATATGTTAGTCAGGGGAAAAGCTGTCAGAGTTCACTTACTGATGGCGTCTTTGTTTACTTGTTTCAGTTGTTTCATAAGTGCGAAAGGAGCTTTCTCTGTTCACCACCTTCCCCCACATCCGCATTTATGTGTCTTTCTCAGCTTTACTTAAAAGAGTTGTTGATAGAATGTCAACATGGTCAGAATTATCCTTAAACAATAGTGTAAAGCAGATTGCCATATCATTAATTGTCTAATACTAATATGTATCTATCTATATATATTACCATTACTGTGATTCTGTTGTTGCAGCAAGGTCTTGACCAGATTCTCAGAAACTTTACTGCAGGGACAGAAATATGAAAGTCCAACAAGCTCTTAAAGCTTGGATGTTAAATAGGAAAGGAAATCAATCTGTGAACTATTGCAGGCAATCTACTTTGGGTAGGACTTCTTGCTGGTACTGTGGTAAGATGGATATAGGTATACTGGAGATAAGGAACTCTGAAAAGAGAATTTTTGCATCAACTCTTTTTAGGCAAGGAAAGCACAGGAGCTTTATCTCCTCCCAAGCCAATGCAAGGATTGTTGTGGATGCCTTTGAAGGGAGCAATGTAGTGTACTGAAAATCAATGCTTTGCCTCATTGCATTTAAAATCATTGCTCCTTTTTTGTTTTTGTCTTTGTCTAACTGGGTCCTCCTGAAGGACTGTAATGCTGTTTACTTTAGCTTTGTATCTCTGGACACAAAGCTGAAGAATTTTGAAAAATGAAATGTTTTTGCAAAATAGTTCTCTGTAAACTTATCTGCTTTAGACTACTGCTTCACAGGCTTTTTGCATGAAAGAATCATGATATCCAGTCACATGCCCTGACTGCAGGCATGTGGCTGTGTGGAAATAAACTTACACATTCTACTCTTTAATATGGTCCTGTAAACAATTGTGGACTGCTTCATGGCTAGATATTAACTAAACTATGATGTATGGATCAGGACTTCTTTGGGTTGTGGGATTGGGTTGTGGGATTTTTTCATTGGTTCGTGACATGTTTGTTGGAGCTGTTTTGGGGTTTTTTTGTCACGTCCATTGCTCCATCCACCACCCACTTCTACCCCAAGTGAAGATACAGACGAGAAATGAGAAGTATAGAGACATTTGCTACGGTGAGGGATTATGGACTGGTATATGAAGTGTCTCCTCCCACTTCAGTCAAAGAAAAAATTAGGCTAACTCAAGTGGGAGTAGCATGCTGTGCATTATTACTTGTACACTTATTTTCAGCAAGGGTGATGGGATCAGGTAAAAACTGTTGAAAATGTCACTTTCTGTTTCATTTTTGTCAGTTCTGGCATTTGGGAAGAAACAGGAACAGTTCCATGTTTTCATTCTGGAAATATTACTAATAGCTCATAGCAGTTGGAGGAGATACAGTGGGCAGAGCAGGAAAGAACAAACACATGGCAATTTGAAAGATTTATCATAGAATAAAAGTTGGTGATCTTTTATTTATTAAGGACATCAATCAATATCTGTTCCAGAAGAAGGAAGATTTTATTAATAGGAATGTAATATTTCTTTAATTAACTTAATAAAAGTGGCATCCCTAAGTTCAGAGTTGGATGTTTGTAATGCTGCCTTGGACTCTGAAGCAAAATGCTGACATCCAACAGACTCAACAACTGGCCTTTTGACTCTTGCTCTCGTTTTTAATAACATCCCATTTAGATTCTACTGCTGACAGCATAATGATGATTCATTTCACTTACTGGATGTTGAATCCCTTTTAGCCTTGCTGAGCAGCTCATGGGGAGAGAAACTAAGTCTTAAGTTTTACGAAGTCTAAGTGTCACGCAGAGATGGAAAATATCATAGAGTCCTATGTCCTGTTGAGCTGTACACATAGAGTATTTCCCTTGTGGGTTCCCAGGCTCTATTAGATACCAGTTTACCAGCCCTGTTTTCCCAAAAATATCTGTGCCTTGAATATCTCCATAAAGTATGGCTGCTTCTTCATGCGCTCTCCTGAGGTGGTGCAACTGTGGTTGTAGAGGCAATGTATCGAGCTTGAAGCTTTGCAACATTCCTGGCCTACTTCTTTCAGTTTAACACATTTTGGATCAGGCTGAAAGGGAGAAAAGAGAAATCAGATTGTAGTTATTTTAATGTGTTATGCATTAAACTGACTGAAACACGGTCTTGAGGTAGTAACATTACCAAGGGCTGTTTTAAGGTTCTGTGATGGTATTTTAGTGGCAAGTACTAATTATATAGTACTCGAAAGCTTGCTTGAAAAGGAAAAAACAAAAAGCAATAATTATTTTCTCATTAAACCATCTTATGCTCTTGACACATGCAAGTTTACAGCAACTTCTAGACAGTGCTATGTAGGTATAGGCACGTAAGATGCCTATAAGAAGAGGGGGATGGAGAGCTGACTGATATCAGGGACCAGTTTCCTTCTCATGCACCTTCACATACTCACTTCCATTGTAGGAAATGCTTCCTAATGAGCAGAGTAAATTTTGGGCACAATTGTCTCCATTCCCTGCAGCTAAAAGCTTTTCAAGCAGATAAGTTGTCACTGAGACTCTTTCAGTTCCCTCCTGTTTTGTGTGAGACAGGAGTGAGACACAAGTGCAGTGTCCTGGTCCTGCTTCTCCTTTCACACGTGGAATTCTCACCAAGTAAAAAGTCCTGAATGTTGTTTTCAGTTTCTTTATGTGAGATCGTAGTGCCCTGTTCAGGGAGACTACATCACTTTTCCCTCTGTCGTATTTGCTTGAGACAGTAAATTTAAAATCAAAACACCTGTTAGGGTAGATTAGCTGACTTGTTTATGGATTTGTGCTATGATTTAGTCCTGGCCACCAACTCAGCCCCACACAGCTTCTTGCTCATAAAATGCTTCTCTTTTTCTTTTTTCTTTTTCTGTTTTCTTTTCTCTGCTTTCTTCTTTCCTTTTTCTTTTTTTTTTTAATTTTTATTTTTTTCCCTTTGTTTTCAACTTCAAATTTTTTTGTCCTTTTTTTTTTTTTAACCTGTAAAGATTTCTCTGGAACTAGAAGCTCTAAAATCTAAAACCTGCTGCTAGTGCTATGAGCTGTCATTATCTCTTTGCCACTTGACTTCTGGAAGTACTATGACCACATAACCCAGTGTCGTGGGCTGAATTTGGCAATCCTGAATTTTCAGAAATAGCTTTCCTGCCAACAGTGGCTCTGACTTTTGACAACCCTTTTGTTTTCGATGATCCACTCATCTTTTAAGTGATGCTTTCAATCTGGCTCACCTTTTATCCGTGTTTCTTGTCTTTATGGGCACGGAGAGGAATTCCTCCCCAGCAGGGCCAGTCTGGCAGAATAATAAATATTCACACATGGATTACCCTGCTTTATTTTCCTGTTTCCTTCTAGTGCCTGCCTTAAACTTCTCAATTATTTGGGATGGTTGATTTTTTCTGTTTGATTGTGAGGTCAAAGTTCTTGTTCGGTTGATGTGTTTTCACACAGCAAGGCCACTTCCTCAGCAATTAGCTGTCTACTTCTCAGTTACTTTAGTGAAGTACCTCTTTTGATTGTGATATTTTTTATTAACAATGAAACAGAACAAAAAAATACACCCCAGAACTCCCACAACCCAGAAATCTAATAAGTGGAAAAACGGAAAAAAAAAAAAGCCTCTCCTCACTGGCTAATATCCTCTAATATCCTTTGCTACTAGTTTTTACCTACTCTTAAAAATTCTGGCTGGCTTTTGTCAAGCAGACATTTATTTCAAGATGTTCTTTCCAAGTATTTTTTGACCATCTCTTGATAATGAAGCTGATGTGCAATCCAGCAGCTCACTGCTTTTTCCTGGAGTGGTACTTGTGCTCTGCCTGGCTGATCTCATGCTGTATGCTGATTGCCTCTTTATTTTTCAGGATGCGGTAGCTGGCTTCCAGCTCCTATCAACACTCAACATGCAGTGTGCTGAGACAGTATCCTGTAGAAGCTTACTCCAATTGTTGTCTCAGGTGGCAAATGCACTTGGAGGTTTTTGAGAAAATATCAGGTAGTTTTACACCCTAGATTATTGCTCTGATAATGCCGAGGATATCTGCAGTAGCATTTTTACTTCTTTGGAGTCAATGATAAACAATGTGTCACTTATATACTGTAACTGAATCATAAATAACCTGGTTTTATTCAATTTATGTATTTTTTTCTATGTCTTAGTTTAATGTATGTCTCAGGTTTAGATACTATATGCATTTTTTCTTATTCAGAAGCTGTGGCTTTTCCTCCCTACGTGAAATTTCAATCTTTACCCCTTTTCACGTGTCTAAGTGGTGTTTACAATAAAGCCCCCAGACTCATCTTACTGTAGGTTTAATTTGCACTATCTAGTACAGACGTTCGCATGGGAAAAAAAAAAGTGCTGATTTTCTCTCTTTGGTTTCTCTTTTCCTGTTCATTCACTGTGGTCTTCTTTTGTTTGTTGGGGTTTTTTTGAGGGGTATGACTAACCTTTACTTTTTACTTATTGTGTTTCATTAATGTCATCTGTGAGAAATCTCGAAGTTATCAGCAGCTGAATTTGTTCCTGAAGCCCCTGACATGATGATTCTATGCATAAGGTTTTTCCATTAAGTTTTCTACATGACGTCACTGCTTTTCTAATTTTTTTTCTGTATCTTGTACATTTGCTATTGACTGAGTGCTGTTTTATTTTCTGTGTCACTTGCATGCCCCTTTCTCCTCAGTGTTCTTGTTTGCGTACAAGCTTGTTTCTCAGGTCTGTGCAAGTATCTACTGTTTGCTAGAGTTTGCATCCTTCTGTGCTTTCATATCAGCTATTGCCTTTTCCTTTTCTGTTACTAGTGCCATCTGTTCATCTCTGGAGACTGGGTAGTTACACAAGCCTATCTTTTTTTTGTAGCTTGACAAAATATTATTATGGGGTTCCTTCAACTTCTTGATAACACTGTTCAAAACGTCTTTCACACACGCCATTTTTGTACAGCTTTAAACTGCTTTTGGAAGGTTCCCAGGATTCCTCTCCCTCAACCCCCACAATATTCTGTTTCGTTTAAATGCCCTGGCATTGTGTTGCACCAGTTTTTAATCGCTGCTCCTTGCTCCACTGTGCTTAGCTTCTCTCTCCCAATCTTTTTCTCTCTTCTTACTGCAATTGCATAGTACACCTCACTATCTAGGGAAACACTACTTATTATACATCTTCCCTTTAAAGGTCATCTGCGTGCAAACAAGAATCTGATCTACTAACAGATTCTCATTGGTTATATTTTATTTATACATTTCTTTGCAATATTCATAATATCTGATTTTATGTCTGTTTCTGCAATCTAGATCTATTTCCAGCTTTGCTTCACCAGGGAGCCACAATCAAGCTCCATTTTTTTCTAGCCTTCATATTAGTTCCAGATGTAAACAGTTGTCTTTTTTAGCCCATATTGGGGGGGGGGGGGCAGGGGGGGGGTGGGGGGAGGTTTAATATAATTTAGAAATGGGATTGAAGTTTACAATCTTTTCTGTGCTTCTGCAGGGGGCTGTAAAACTGTGGTCAGGCACATCTCTGGCAACAGTTTTCTGTTCCCACAGTGTTTTGCTAATTGTTAGCCAGCACATTTGGACAGTAAAAGCCATTTCATACCCACCCGGGATTTCCCCTTATCTGATACCCTTTAATGTACTATCTCATATGTAAGTTTTCAACAGTTAGTGCTAGTGGTTTAAGTAGCTTAATTAAATATCTGTGAAATCAGATTCAGAGAAGTCAAACTTGACAAACGAGACTTGAGTAAGGTAAGGTAAATCAATAGAGGGACTCTGCCAGCCCAGGAAAATAAATAAAAGTCTTTCAGCTACTTCCAGCAGAAAATCTGCAGAACCAAGCATGTCTTCTTTATCCTGTCTTGTGTAAACTGACATGATTTTGGAGAACAGGGATGCAGGTTTTTGTGAGAAGCATGTGTAGAGCTTGCTGTGGGAAGCTCAGCAGTACATTTCTGTCTCAGGAACATATCTGTCTGGCCATGGCATGTGCGGAGATGGGCAGTGCAGGGGGAAGTCTCTGCTGAGTTGTCTCTCCTTGTAGGCTTTACTACAAGACCAGTGGCTCTTCCAGTATATAACTTCATATTCATACCTTCCTCTTCTGTTCTAAACAAAGGAAAAGGTTTTATATCAAAATTAAAGATTGACAAGAACCCTGTGAATTAAGAATTTCAAAACTCAGCAAGTTTTGAGCTTGCAACATTAACCTAATCAAATCCTGATGTAAGTGCAAGTCCTTGACATTAAATGCACACAATCTACTATTCAAAAGGCAACTGACAGATCCACTGGTCCAGTAAAATAGTCTGAACAGTTTTGTTTCCTACACTAGTGCATTGACTTTGAATCTTGGTTATCTTTGAATCTTAGCTTCATCTTCCAATCATTTGCTTTGTGTGCGGGGCCTCAATGTATTAATAATCCCAGAGGATGTAACTAAGTAATTTTGTGAACTAAATGTGCTGGACTGCTATGATGATTCTCATCTTTTAGTTATTTAACAGCCCTTGCTTGAACATTTCTGGATTTTTTATTCTTTTCTTCTTGAAGTCTTCTTTGAAACATGAATATTTGGGTGCTGTGATCTGCTACAGCACGCCACAGAAGTCGTGGTATAACCAAATGCTGAGGTGTATAGTTTCCCTGCTTTTCTCATCTGACTTGTTGACATGTACAAAAATCCCAGTAACCCTTCAACCTCATACTTAGTGTTTATGTTCATGTCATCATCTCAACTTTCTCATCATCACTGTTTCTTTGGTTAATCTCTCATACTCACATGTGGCTTTCATTTTTGACTCTGTATGTATGATTTTGCATCAATGTGCAGAGTTATATATTAGCTGCACACACAGAGGCTGCCTGTTGCAGTCAGAGGTCACAGTAGGCTTTTGGAGCACCTCCTGCTCTGTCTCTGCAGTAAAGAGGTGCCTGTAAAAGTGGGCTGGACTTGCTTCCCTGTGCAAGTTTCTGGCTGAGGTGGACACATTTCCTCCCAAAAGTAATTTCACATATAGAAAATAACACCACTGAAGGTCTGGAAAAAATAAAGTTGTTTAGTCTCCAGAAAAGAATAGTAATGGATCTTGCAAAGAAATAGAAATATACTACACAGCTGGACCATTGAGGACTTGGATTAAACACTTGAAAAATCCTTGTGATAACAAGTATGATGAAGCCTTGCCGTGACTTCCTTAGGCAGACTTAGTCACTGAAGTCTTTAAGAACAGGCTGTATGAAGGCAGGTGTAACTTATCCCAACTCAGGATAAGGTGAACTGGGTCCTCCTCCAAGCCATTTCTTCCATTTCTCGTGCAGATAGCCTCCTGCGTAGTAGTTCACCTGAAATCGTGATCAGTACCCTCCTAAAAAGGGAGCACTTTCTGCCACTGCTGACATCTGTATGAAACTGAGACCTTTATATCAGGACAGTTATATGAAAGGTTCTGCATTAAAGGCTGTAATTACTGCAATGAACTTTCAGTATTTTTAGTGAGGAGCTGTAATTAGCGGTTGATGTTCATGAATCATGCAGGTAAGCATTCAGACTTGCCACTTATTAAGAACACTAGCAATTTTTTCAGGACAAATTATTTTAGAGTAATTAATAACAACCCCAGAGAGCTACCAAATCTCCACAAATTAATGCTTGGAGGGAAAACAATTACAGAACTAATAGACATCAAAACATAAATCTCACGTGCCATGGCTGAATAACAAGATTTGACTGACTTTCAATTTTTACTGCTTGGAAATGAGTTTTCTTTAAGCATAGTCAGAAATTATTTTAATAATTTCAGTTTATTTCTGAAAGTGGCTTTTAATATGCATCTATGTACTTAAAGTGCCATTCAAAGTAGTTAGAGCTTGGCATTGTCTCAATGAAAATAATGTACTAACTCTGCTATGCCTGTGTGAATTTGTATAAAACATCCTTGTTAAAAACTCCATTACAGTCTTAAAAAAGGATGACTGATTTGGAAAGTCCAGTAACTGAAGCAAGAGCCAGGTGCTTTTGTCTTGGCAATCAGAAGGAGAAGAATAGCGCGTAAGTGCCTGATTTTTAGTGGAGAAGTACAGTATCAGTATGGATGTGCAAGTGTGCCTGAAAAAGTAAATCAGGTTGGCACAAGTACCTGATATAATCTGGTCTATTTCACATAATTTATAATAACTACATAGTCTCTTTAACCCTGATCTTCATGTGGTGTCTCCAGCCCCCTCAGTTGCTCAACATTAATTTTTGGACACTTTCTTAGCACTTTATTTTGTATCAAGTTATCTACAGAAGCAGAAATTAAGCCATTCTGTGAAAAGTGTTCTGCAGTGCTGAACCTCATAATTAGGTATAGTAACTGTGGGTTTCAGTTTAAATTCTTCTCACCTGAGTAAAACAAAGGGCATGAGACTCTTTTGGTTAGAAATCACAAGATCACTTAGAGTTTCATACATAATAGTTGACTTTCTAGTGACCTTTTCTTGACAACAAACAGTAAAAGGGAAATTTTTGTTTGAAACACAGTGATCAAGACTCAATCAAACTGTACTACTATATTTTTAGTTTAAGTGCATTTCTTGTGGTGATGGTTTCCCAAAGTTTTTTGTACTCACAAGTAGTTATAGTTAACTCAGTCAAAGTAACTGTGGCCTGGCTGTTTTTATTTTATTTCCTCCCCCTCCCCCCACCCTGCCTTTGGGGGTCACTAAGAAGGTTCAAAAATGAAGTCTAAGTGAAGGAAAAAAATTGACATTTCTTGAGAAAAGCAAGAGCAAGGCTGAGTATGGCACTGGAGAAATGCAGTGTTTCAGTTTGACACTGCTTGGGCTAGACTCCATTGTGAGGCAGAGAGACAGTGTGTAGCACATGAATTTAGTGCATAGGCCCAGCTTTTACAATATACACCATTCGTATCAGCAATCCACTTGTGCTCGATTTCAAGGTGGATGGTGGGACACTCACTGTGCAGTAAAAGAAGATGTTTAGAAGTCTGACAGGGCAGTGGAATGTTGCGCTGGTCTGTGCATAAGGCGTGCACTAAACAAATCAGTTTTGAATAAAAAGCAAAATCTACTGTAAAAACAGCCTCTTTAGATTGAGGACACTTCCTTTCTGCCTTCAGACCTCTTGTCCTGTCACCTCATTTACCTCCAGTACAGCTGAACTTCCAACTTCCCTCTAAGAGCTTTTCCCATGTCTGCACTTTGTAGATCTATTGTTTCCCCCTTATTGTGAGACTTATACCCATTGACAGCTCTGGAAAGATTTATTTATTTTCTAAGTTAAGCGATGAAGATATTTGTGAAGAGTGGTTACAAGGTGTGGTTTCCCCTGGTGTCCAATCATAACTTCTGTGCCTCCTGTTCTTGTGAGGAGATTTAGTGGACCTCTGAATCAGGAGCCTCTACCAGTGAGGCTTAGTTGTGAATTTGGAGATAAAGAAGATTCTGAGGCTGGGGCCAGAGCAGGGTTCTGTGAAGAGTTTGAATCTCTCAGTGCCAGCACCACTGACACACACCAATAGGGTTGAGAAATCAGGATTTTCTTTTAATTCCTCTTTCTCTTGGACTTTTTCAAACCAGCAAATGGATCACACTTGCTTCTTGGCGTCACGGTTCACATCTCCATAGGACCTTTTCTCTGCTAATCATGACTACACAGATTGTTTCCTGAAGCCACACCACTTGCTGACACAGGGCAGGAATGTGAAAAACAAGAAGGCTAGACATCTCAGAAATGCCAAAGGTGAAAATCCCTGCATAACATGACTGCTTTTTATGGGAATTTAGCTAGTGGAAAGGAGGAGGAGAGCCAAAAAGCCTTTCACAAGTTAGGTTTCCACAGACCACGAACAAACAGTGTGTTCTTGGTCTGGAAACTGTAATAGAAACTGGCTCAGACAAGGCAGCCCAGAGCAAGATCCTGTGGCTGTACTTTCCCTCATTATTCCTCCCCATTCCACACACACACACACACACACACACACACAAGGACCTCAAAAGTCACTGCCTCAGTTAACACCTGCCCACTGGTAAAAAGTGCAGCCTTAATTCATGGGCATACCCTCTAAATTATCAAAGGAAAGGTCTCAGACAGTCTAGTGGTTAAGATGTGGGTAGCTGTAGAAGCCTTGTGCAGGCATAAGGCTCTGTGTACTGGCATTAGAAACTGTTGGAAAGAAAGTTAGCATGGTTTTGATCATTGTGGGGGAACATGTCCTGAATACATGTTGAACCTATTTCTGCCCTAGCCTGGCCATGAACATTTCCTCTGGAATCAAAATCTCTGACTGTTGCTTCCAGTCTGGGTTCTTGCTGCATTTCCTCATTTTCCTTCCTGCTATCCTTTTTTCCTGTCACCTTACTATGTGATGCCTTTTCTCTTACAATTTCTTGTCATCTCATCATTGCATGAAGTATTTTTTCCTTGTTTTGTTTTCAGAAATGTGGTTTAGAGACAAAATACTATGTAATTTTCAAAGGCCCCTCCTTTCTGCTTTCCTGTTTGCTCTATCTCATATCTCACACCTCCAGTCTCCCAGCAGGTATGTTTAAGATCTTCATGTTTAATATAACCAAAGTGTTTTTACTAAGTCTGAGGCAGTTGTTTAAAACAGTGAGGATTACAGCAATTTTGTGGTGTGTACAGGGACTGATGGTGGTTGCTCTGGAAAACAACCTCCTTCTCCACTGAGCGCCTGAGGGTATTATTTCACAAAGTGTACACCTACTTAAGAAATGTCAGGCTGTTGGGGAGCAGCTGGAAGCCAAAGCACGTCATGACTCCTTCCCTGCTCAGCTACTCTCTGGCTGGTGTATAGCTGGGGGTTTGCAGCCACTCAGCTTACCATAAAGAGCATATGGAGCAGTTTAAATGTCTGGGGGAGGAATGCTCCTTCTTAGCTTTTACTGCCAAATGGAGTGATGATAACTCCTGATTATGGTTATGCCAAATAGTCCCCAGCTGTGAACCCAAGGTGGGCAGCAACTTCTCTGCGTCTGCTGATGCCTGTGCTCTCAGAAGTGTGGAGTGGGTGGGGAAGTTTCCAAGAAAGAATGGATTTGTCTTAGGTACATCTCAGGTATGATGTACCCAGTGCTCTCATCACTAACTGTGAGAAGGAGTAACCAAGTTTGGGTCTGAAAGATATAGTCAAATTTCTGGAATATTTCATGTCATGTTGACTTAAACAAAACTGTGATTCTGAAAAGTACAGAACAAGAAAATATCCCACGGATAAGGGGCAGGTCTGAAGGCATGGTTGGTTCCCCTGGGCTGCTGAGATGAGATGTGCTGTTTCTAGTCTAGCTATCCTACAAACATCAAAAAGGCAATGTCCTATCAGCCAATTTTGTAGGTCTTTATTAAAACTTGAATTTGGAAAAAAATCCAAATACCGGGTCATGCCCACCTATGGCAGTTGTGTTCAGAAACTGTTTTTTTAAATTTCTTAACCAAAGTTTATTTTCAGTGTTTTGTCAAATGACTGATGGAAGACTAAAATTCAAGTAAGCTATGCAGCATAACTTTATTTCCTCACTACAAAACTCGATGCAAATGAGTACCAAGAGAGCATTGCCTGCTTTGGAGTCAGATTAATCTTGCTGAAGCTCATGCAGAAGCAAACCATCAAGAAAAATCACTGTAGGAAACCTTCTGCTTGAAGAGTTAAGCCAGAAGAAGAACTCCATATTGTATGGGGAAGACTGGGTTAATATGGTAAGCATGCTTTGAGAACATTTCTTCCTTATGGTTGTTATTACTTAAACATGAAAGGTAAGAACACTTCAGACCATGTATTTGCAACCATTATCTCAGTTAATTACCCATTCAAATTGAAGCGTTTAAGGATAATCTCCATTTTGTAATTAGAGTTATTAATCTGTTCTACTTTTCCTGCACAACACATGGCTCCTAGATTACTTTGAACTTTCTTCCTAAGGCTCTGGAAATTTAAGGATCTCTTTTATTTCCTTATCAGATTTGGTGCTGTGTGGAGAAGTCTCTGTGTTTACACAGAGTGGGTGCTTTGCAGATGGATGAATGCATGCAATGATTACAGATCAACACTACAGTTAATAACACTAATGGAATGAGCACTGAAGGAAGAATAATGTTTCCATATAAACAAAAACTAGTACAGCCTGGGGAAAGGTGTGCGACTGGCAGACATATAGATAACATTTTCTAATCTCCTTTCCACCTTCATTATAGTGCTCAATACTTGTTAGTTTCATGTGGAACTGGGGATATCTTTACATTCTTCTTCCTCCATCAAAGGTATTTTTTCATTTTGCTTCTTCCATCAAAGGTTCATTTTTCATAGGTCTGGATTCCTCTAATGTCTCATATTCAGCTGCCACCAAGAAACAGTTACTTTATTGCATTTAAAATAACTACTCACTGTCAGTGTTATTAAGTAAAAAACTCTATGAAATGAGTATCGCTCAGTAATGACCTTGCTGTGGCTTTGATGTTTTGCCATTATCTGCAGAAGTTCTCACTTTATCCTACATTATTCACCAGCTTGTATCAGCGGTGACTGATGCTACATGACAAGATGACAGTCGGAGCTTTGCTCCTTACCAGCCAGTTCCACCACTCATGAGTGCTAATAACAGCACTGGGAAGTAACTTGTGGAAGAAGGGCTTGTGTTCTGCCTGCATTGCTGCAGGCATCTCTGAAGTTACCATTTTCATGAGATTTCAAGTGATGAATTTCAGATGCAAAGGGTATTTTACAGGGCACTGCTACTGAAGTGTGGTATGAGATATTTGTGACTCTTTTGATTGCCTTAGGGCTACGTCTGGTATAATGAGTCACTAATTCAAGTGCAGAATGTTCTAATGCCATATTAACATTAATGAGAAAATACTAGGAAGTCTGATGACAGCCTGAGCACAGTAATTCTCCTACTTGCAATTTTGATGAAGTAATGGCTAACTGGGCATCGAAAGGTTAGCACCAATGAGACAGTAATATTCTCTTTCAAGGAGTAAATGGTTTGATTTATGGGACTCTTTCTGTAATTTGGATATCTTTTCTTTAATAAGTAGATCCTATTTATTCACTCTTATTGTTTCAGATTTGTCCTCATTTTTATCTGACTACCTCTGTATTCTTCTAAAATGTTTAGCAAGTCTTTGCAGTAAAATAGAGAACATTTAAAACCCCCAAGTTCATTGTTAGAAATTATTTAAACACAATTACTGGAGTTGTTACAAGCTATTTGTCATAGAAGATATTCAAACTCTCACCTGGGACCTCAAACCTGGAAGACTCATGCTGGTTTTTTTCTTAAATTAGATCATGCTGCCATTCAATGCAACTGTGGTATGCAGCTCCTCTTAGCATTTACAGCTCAGTTGTGTTCACTAATTAGTACATTTCCTCTCATTTATGTGAACTTTCTTCTGATCATGTTGTTGTCAAGATTATTTCAATATTCTACACATCATATCTTTTAAGTTTTTACCTAGGTCTATATTTTAAATAATCTCTTTAATAAAAGGGAAGCTCTTTAAAATGTTTTTCAAATAAGGGCATAGGCTTTCTTCAACCACCTGGTCTTCCTGTCAGCACCCAAGACCTAAAACCTGTGCACCTGAAGACATACCAGCAGTGAGAGGCCATGGCACAGGAAGACCTCAAATTAAAGATGAGGAGGAGCTCCATTTTGGAGGTTGGATGGCTCTGAAACTGATATTTTCTACATTTTCAGGACATAGTGGCAAATCACACTCGTCAGACAAAACAAACATATTAAAAATGTTGTATCCTTTGTAGAGCATCAATTGATTGGTTTGAAAAACAACTGAATTTCTGAAATTTCTAAAGCACCTGTGTGGGTCTTGGTCCATATTTTGAATGCTTCACATGTGGCCTGGTCTTCTGGACTGGGTGCCCATTTCAGATGACCGTGTTTAAGGAACCCTGCAAGTGCTTTGAATTAGATGTTACAATAACTGGTAGGTGGGGTCTGTGTGGGTAACTGCTGAGGGAATTCAGAAGGGCTACTCAAACTACAGCAAGCAGGCTTTTTCAGCAGCTTTGTTTGCATGGATTAGTAACTCTTTTTCCTTGTATTAAATCCTTGTGCTTCTGGGCTCCTTGACTCTGGAAGGAATAGGAGTAGGTAAGGCATTCTTATAGGGCAGGACACTCCTTTGGGCAGTGCAAAAGCAGCCCAGACTTTCTTACCTGAACTGAGTAAGCCCTCAGAGATATAGTCTAAGTTAACAGCTCATCTTAGAGTTCCAGAGTTACTCTAAGGAAAGCAATTACTGTTTTTATTTATTTATTATTTTGTTTTAGTTTCTAAACTGCAAAAGCTTCCATGGCAAAGGAAGAGCAGCTGAGCTGCTTATCAAAGCAGTCAAGGTCATGACAGACTTTGAGCCTATAAAGTGTAGCTGGGATGCTGTCTGGGCCAGGGTGCTGCTGTACAGTACACATGCATGGCTAGAGGACTCCATCAGCATTTCAGCCCACATTCGGCATAAAACCCTCTGAAAACCTGCACACACAGCGCTCCTTGTTGATGCTTGAAAAACTTTACCCATTGTGCCAAAAATGCTTTGTGGTAACAGAAACCCCATCAGGACTCACTGCAAGCTGCCTGCAGAGAACAAGAATTTGTTTGCCACCATGATCGCTGACTGAACAGAATTAGTGAAACTGTGAGTCCAGTAGAGACCATAACTTTTGGAGAATTAAATTTTCTCTGGAATTTTCAAAAATTGATATTTTCAGAAATGCTTGTGGGTATTTATTTAAGCAGAATCACCTGTCCCTGCTGTTGCATCCATCTGCATCTAGGTGTGTATTTTTAAAACACAAGTCGAACAATTTAGAGCGTAGCAATCCAGATCAGAGCTGCCATCTGCATAAAACACTTCATTTGGCCTGTGAAAAATCACACACCATTTTGGTTTGGTCATCAGCTTTTATAGTGGTGCAAAAGCTCTGTTTCCTCTGCCTTCCTGGGACTGCTGGTGGCCGTGGGCTTTGGTGCCCATGAGTCTGGGACATCAGGCAATGACCTTGGTGTGAAACACTTCTTATTGAGATGTGTTTGTTTATTGTGTTGTTGGGGTTCTTTCTGAAGAACAATAATAATTGTCTATTAAATAGCCAGGAACCATATCTCGCTATTGTTTTTTGGCTTTTAAACAAGAAAAGTAATACTTGTGCAGGGGGAAGAAACAGTCGTCCCTGGTCCTCCATGTTGGTCCTCATTACTGCCAGGGACTGCCTCTAATTTTGGTTGTTTCTTAAGATTTTAAACTTTAAAAAATGAGTAACATAAGACTTTGTCCTTTTTTTGAACATACATGAGAGGAACTAAACTTACTTAGTTTTTTATTGCTTGCTGGAATCAATTATCTGCAATCATAATATGGGAAAATGCTCTATAAAGAACCCATTTGAACAGAAATAAATTTCTGCTTAAAAACAGTGCAGCCATTCATTTATAAGAAAAGTTTTAGTGGCCTCATAGCCTCATTAGAAAAAATTTGTCTTTAACCAGAATGCTGAACTCATCTAAGGTAAACATAGTTTATGATGACAACAGAAAAAAATTGCTGGCAGAAATTCATTGCATTGCAAGTATACGCTGAGGAATACGTTACTGAAGTGCTTTCCTCCTCATGGAGAAAAGCCATTACAATTTTGTCACTCAAGAAAGAAATAGATCATCCCACTCAGACCCTGCAGTACAAAAACAGGTAAAAATTTCTAGTGCAGACCTGAAATTATACAGTTAAAGGAAAACATCTCCACAGTATAGAGGCAGACAGATTAGAAATAAAAATTCTCTTTTGCCTGTATGAGCCACAAAAACGCCACTTTGTACAGCTTTAAAAGCATACAGGGAAGACAAATGGCTTCCTAATTTTATTTTTTTTAAGGTTTATCTCAGCTAGTTCTGTCTCTAGCTAATACTTTGAAAGCACTGACAAAGATGTGGGTGTTTTTGTTGAAAGGTATTTGTAACACCACTGCTTGATTGGGATTAGTGAATCAGAAAAAGCTTTTCAGCATGGTCTGTCCAGTATTAACCTGAGATCATTAAGGAATCTTCCTGTGCATGCACCACCCCAGCTCCCCATAAAACAAAGCATAATGAGGTGAAATGTTTGTCTCTATATATTTATTTACCGCTCTTGGATGGTTCAGAAAAAGGCCCAAATAATGTTTTTCCTGGTCTGAGAGGTAGCTTTATTGTCCTGTATTGGAAAGCTCATGTTGGTCCAGGAAGCGGGATTTGGACTTCATTTTGTTAGAAAAACATGTTTTACTGCATTCTGAGTAATTTCCGTTGGCGACAAATATGCTTTTGAAAGAAGGGTAAATAATGGTGTGTGGAGCTTCAGCACCTCTCATGGGAAACCTATCTCTTTTCATTAACTTATGAAAACATGAAACTAGGAAATGTGGCTATTGTTTACATGTGAATTGTTGAATTATTGAGAGTGCAGATGTCAGCTGTAGCTCTTAACAACTCTTGGCTTATCTCCATTGATTTATGTTGATACACCACCATGCTTTGGCGACTGAAGCACTGAGAAGGGTTTTGAAATGAAATACTACTCTGTGTCAAAACAGGTATCAGCAGATTAAAGTGGGAGTAAATCCAAGGAGGAGAAATGGGTTGAACAATGCAAACTGTGAGAAGCTCTGTTGTGTTCTCCCTGAGACCCCTGGGTCCCACAGAAAAGAAATGGGAGCAGGGAGGACAGCTCAGCCTGTAGTGGGATGGTGCTTCCACATAAGTTATGGATGCATTGCTCTAACATGTTTAGCCCTGTTGTCACTGTTCGTACTACTCACCTTGCGTTTACGGTTGCACACATCTCGTACTGCTGTGTAAGGTTGGCTGTGCTGCCCTGAGGATTCCTATTCCTCTGTGGAACAAAACAAATTACAGATGAAATGATTGTTGAAATGTTTAAAAAACCCACGTGGCAGGAATGAATGTGAGATGCTTCATCCCTGGAAGTGTTCAGGGCCAGGCTGGATGGGGCTTTTAGCAACCTGGTCCAGCAGAAAGTGTCCCTGCCCACAGCAGAGGGTTTGGAAGTAGATGATCTAAATTTAAGATCCCTTCCAACACAATCCATTCTCTGATTCTATGCTTGTATCTGGGCCTTGACACTGTACAACCCCTGCACACCATGGAAAATATTTTTTTTATTCAAAAACAGAAATTGCCAGAAAATTACAAGCACCCAAACCCAGGGCTTTAAGTTTTAGACAGGTTAGCTGCTGTGAATCATTAGTAGCTGCTGCTGATTTTTCATTCCTGGACTGTTATATTCTTTTGAAGTCAATGATTGAGACTGACAATAGAATAATTTTTTCTTCCTTATTAGAAAACGTTTAAGTTTAGAAGATTATGCGGTGTTTGGCTTCTTGGAAAGTTGCATGTGTGTGATGCTTTTGGCATCATCATTTTTCGCTTGTGGTGGATGGTGACGGTTGCTCCAGTGGAAAAATGTCATGTGATACTTGTCTATGCCTTCTGCACAGTAGGGATCTTGTCTTTTTTTGCTTGACCACAGATGAACAGATATATGGTTGGAGCTATCTGCTGAGTTTTGTATGCATGTATGCATACTTTGAAATAAATCAAGTGAACAAGGAACAATAGCTCTCTGAAGCTGTGTTTTCCTTGGCTATGCAGTCAGTGCCTGGAGTGCAGTTTAAGCCAAGTATCTGTAGGGATGTCCCTGAATGCAAAATATGGGCTACCCAGACATGGACCCTTGTTGCTGTGTCTGTTCACAAGGCTGTGGACAAGTCATATGAATGCTTTTGGCACACTGATGTCTAGCAGGCTTGCATAATTGTGTTTTATTAACAAGTACGCCATTGCATAGTTTTTGAGACTGTTGAATCTTAAGATGCAAGAGTGCCTTGCCCAGCAGATGTTGGAGCCTCACTAGATTCTGAAATTGAATCTGTGACAGCAAAAAAAATTGTTATACAGGGAATAAATAAGAAAGAACCCTATATGCTGAGGGGTCTCTCTTGGACTTGATGGACCTGGTGTGCTCTCTAGCATTTCCTGCCATGCTAGGTGAGACTTTTTAGAAAAGTTCTTCTCTCCCCGTCTGTTAAAATGGATGTAGCACTTTAGGTGTTCATCAGTTATCAGCAGGGAGAGAGGGCAGGGAGACAGATGGCATCATTGCACACACTCTGGGAGAGATCTCCCCTCTTCCAGGACCCTGGCATAGCAAGGTAACAGTGAGCACCTGAGCCACTGTAACTATTCCCATGCATTCTAGAATATCACGGCAAACATAAGGTAATACCGTGTACCTAATGAAAGAGTTTTTTAATATCACTCGTATGACTTTCTTCAGAAATCCGGAAAATCCCTGGTTGGGCAATAATGCAAATTGTGTGTCTCAGATGTGTTCTTTTATTGGGGGGAAAAAAATAGAAAAAGAAGGTAAGTAATGAAACAAAAACTATGTGCTCAGTACTACTGGCACAGACCAGAATAGCAGCACTAAGGAGAGCATCCCAAGTGTGCAGGAATTGATGGGTGTAATTCTTGGTGCCACAGATGGCATCTTTACAGCACTGACTTCAGTGGGACCTTTGGTGATTGCAACACATCAAGATTTCACTGTTTGTTCTTGCTCTGGCCCACACCCACTTGAAAGTTAAATATATAAACACTTAAATAAAGCCACTAATTTCAACAGTTCTATCCATGTGTGAAAACTTAGGTGTGTGCTGAGCTGGGATTGCCTCTCCCACGGCACCCACTGTGCTGCACTGTTTGCTACTGAACTGCATAAAATAATCTTGTTCACAGGCTTCTGGAATGTCAGTGCAGTTGTTCAGATGAGTGTTCAGATGAAATAATTTCATCTAAAGCCAAAAAAGAGATACCACTGACAATAATATAAACGATCCCAGAATCCACTCTTCGGGGCTGAATTTTATTGGGATGGACTCTGAAGACCGTCTTATCTTTATGAAAGAGATGTTAGAGTTTAAATCGATTGAGAAAGTTTATTTAGTCAAATGTATCCCATCCACTGTGTGGATATTGCAAATAGAATGAAGGGCTTCCCTGGCAGATTTTGTAGTGTAATTAAACCAGTTTTTGAACTCAAGGAAACAAGACAGGCTGTCCAGATGGAGCTACCCCGAGACCTGAATGGAATTTATTCAATTGATACTAAACTTAATTCCTTACTCTACTCTCTGGCTTCCTATTTGGGAATTTGAGGTATGCTTCAAACCTGACTATTTCACTTTTACCCAAGATGGGAATTGCAGTGCTGTGACTCCTCTGGAACCAGAAACAAACTCTATTTACCCTCAGTATTGTTGGTGCCTATGCCTAATTTTTCAGAATGGGGATAAGAGCACTTTCTCCTCTAGGGATCATTTTAGGGGACATAGATTACCAGTAACAAGTAGCCCAGATATGGCAAAACCAATTGCCATACAATTTTTGAAGACAGTTAAGTTTGTGCATTTTGTGCATTTAGCTCAGATGGGTGAAACCACTGTGTGACAAGAAGAGCTCTGAGTTAATGAGAAGGCCTGATGGATAGCCTTTACCTTCCAGCTTACTCTTTCAGGGGAAAAACTGTCCAGTGTTTGTCTGTCAGCAGTTTTGCTTTTCTCCCTTATTCTTGTGAGCTCTTGCAGTCCCATTTGTCTGTCCACACATGATTCAGGCCATGATGGATGAATTGTTTGAGCATGATGGTGGAGTTGAGAAAAGTCAAGACTCAGACCAAAGTCCAGGGGAGTTTTTGTTTGCAAACCTTTTGAGCAAATTTCTGTAAGAGCAGAAACTCTACCAACTTGTTTTTGTTAATGGACTACATAAAATCGAAATTACACTAGGAAATATGAAGAAGAGGAAAAAATAAGGAGAGAAATGATTAAGTGTGGGCAAATCAAAGGAGCCAGGATATTGTTCATTTTCATAAGAGGAAAGTTTCATTTTTTTCCAGCTTGCTTATGAGACTTTTTGTGATGTTATTATCATGTGCATTCAGTACTTCTTAAGAAAAAGGGTCTGGGGGTTCAACAGAACTTCCCCATGGTCATTGCCACTAGCTCTAATTTGTTTGGCTCCAGAAAAGGAGTCAGGCATTGTTTAACCGAAGGGAAGAAATCCAAATTTATCTTTAATCCTTCATATTGTTCATATTGTCTCACTCTGTGCATGCTGCCAATAGGAAGGGAGGCTGTGTTAGCTGTAGAATAAAGAGATGTTGTATTTGTTGGCAAAGCAAATTCCTAATTATTTTCTTTGTTCTGCTTTGGGATTCTGTTTCTGAGGTAAGCTCCAGAGAGATTTCTTGGAATTTTATGGACTCTTGGCCTAGAATAAACTGATGTCTTGAGATTTCCAGCCCACCACTTGGATGAGAACATATAGATCGGCATGTCAAAAGAAAGACCTGTCTCTTATCTGCTATCCTGGAGAGGATTTATTGCCTTGGAAAAATGAGCTGCTTCCAGTTCTCTTGGAATAGTGGCATTCCTAAGCTTGCCTGTTGGCACCAGCCAAGCAAATGCCAGGAAACTCATAGTATTCTTAGAGGCACAAAGCTTTTGCTTTGAATTTCCTGTAGAAATTCTTTAAAGTAACACCCTCTCTGTGATTTACTGCTCTGAAAATTTAACTTTATCTAGCAGGCTGGATATCTTCAAATAAATGATTAAAGAAAATATTTTGCTGTTTCTAAAATGAAGTTTATTGGTTTGGGATTTTTTTAATAGTAATATTTGTATTAAACTAGGACATCACTATAACTATGAATGTTATAAAAAGTGTATAATTTCCAAACAGCATTTTTCAGCTCTTTTTTTTACTCTGAATTATGGTTCTTCTACATCTTTAAGGCCTGTGTCCTGCTTGTGAAAATATGTGAATTTTGATAAACCATATCTGTAGTTTTTCCATACACTGTACTTTAAAAATCTTGGAATTGGATAAAGCCACAGATGTGGTCCCAAGATATACAATAAACTGCAATTTTTTTTTATAACCATATAAATGCCTTTTTCTCCCAGTCTCACAGTCATGTGATTCTTTGAGCTTTTCAGAACATTATATTTAATGTAAATGATCAAGAAATGTGCATTGTGAAATGTTGGAGTGATGGAGATTTTTATTTAAGCACATTTTTCTTTAAGCACTAACATCCTTTCTCAAGAGGCTTTTAGCACTTCATCTTTCCCACACTTATTCTTTGCTTTTGCTCCTGGAATGCTGTCAGACAAAAGCCCCTGAACTACAAAATGCATTTTCACTTCCTGAATTTCAGTGTTTAGTGGACTTACAGTGGAACACTTGCTATGTGTTCCAGTTTTGGAAGCTTTTTATGTCTGCATCTAATTCTAAGCATATATGTGCCCTCATATTGCTGCATTGCAATGCATTTAGCTGTCTTGCTGAATTACAGACAGAATGCTCAGAAATAAACCCTTGAATATATGTAACTCACCCCTACACCTTCTTCCCCCCCAAAACTGGCTCCCTTCTCTCACTGAATATTTTGAGTAGTCTTGAGCAAATTGCAAAAACAATATGAGAAAAGCAAAATGACGGTAAATTCAAATCTACAAGTATGCAATGTTTTGGTGTCACTAAAGAGGCACAAGTTCATTAGCTACCTAATATTTAGGAGAGTGCTTCAACAACATGAACAGAATACTGATGATTGGATCAACAGAAGTTAAATATATCTACATTGCTGCCTGGATTCACTTGCTTCCCTGCAAACCAGAAAACTTTTATAAAATTAAGTGATTTTGCTCTCCTAGTGTAGTATCTGACTGTGCTTGGAAAGAAGGAGTCAAAAAAAGGTACAAACCGTGATGCTTGCATTTAAGTTTTCTGCAGAAGCATCTTGAGCACAAGTGTGTGACAGCATCTGTCTCCCCAGCTATGAGTGTAAATGAAGGGGTGTATCGCTAACATGAGTCCAAAGCTCAGCACCCTCTATTTTTGTTGCTTGGTGAGCTGGGCTAGACAGCGTGTTAGCTTTTCAAAACATACTAATAATATCTAGCATGTTAAACTATGAAAAATGCAAACAGAGAACATTCAGGATTCTTCCCCAAAAGCTGTGAAGCTTTGAGTGGGCACCATTAAAGGGCTGGGGAGTGACAAGAGATGAGGATGTGTCAGCAGCTTCTCCCTCTCCCACTGCAGCTGCTTTTCTGCTGGGACTACCAGCCTCATCCTCACCTGAGCTGCCCCACAGGTATGTCTGTGTCACCCATGTCCCCATCTTGACTTCCTGGATTTCCTGGGCTGACCATGGATGCCCCCATATCTAGAGATCAGCCTGTGGCAGCAGTGTCTTGGCTGAGCCCACTGCAGCCCCATCCTGCCCCTGCAGGGTTGAAATGGATCTGCTCTTGGCCCTCCTGGTAGAGATATGACTGGGACCTACAGCTTCTTTCTTGAGGGATCTGTCTTGCGCCACCTGGATAAGGAACTCTTCAGCATGTGGTTAATTCTGCTGTAAGAGGTTGCAGCTGCTCATAGCAGTTTTTCCTTTTGAAAGTGAGGGATTATTTAATATTTGACATTTATTCACTGTTTAACTGAGATTACAAAATGCCAATGAGTGCATGTGAGTGTGTCCGGTGCTCATGACAAAATCCGTGGTGGTAAGGTGTGCAAGTTACTGTCTTGTGGCTACGTCACTGAGTCACCTTAGGAGCCCTCCAAAACAAGGAGCCCAGGAACTGACAGGCCTATATTGTTTTGCTTTAGTTCCCCTACAGAAATCAAAATAGGAAATATTGTGGTACCCTCAGAACACTGATTTGATTTTTGGTTTTAATTATTGGTAAGGCTGGATTTACAGAGTAGGATACGACTCTGTCTCCCCAGGAGAGATATCATGACATTTCCATTGGTTGTAAGACGTGATTTAGAGAGATTCCAGGCATAATTAGGACCAGAGATGATCTGAGTTTTAATAGTAAAAAACCCCTCTTTTCCGAAGGCATCAGCTGTGAGCTGCCCTGCAGTCACTAGGGAGAGAAGAGCTTTCTTAGGACACAGAAAGGGAAGAGACAGCCAGCAAGAGGAGAAGGAAGAAAGAGGGAGACCTTCCCAGTAGTATTGCAGTCCGAATTTGTCTCCCCTCCACGATACCAGGCTGTTGTTAATTAATTATTTTTGGGAAATACTGCATTCCCATAGGCCTTTTGTCAGTGTCATCCTTGTCCCTTGCTGTTTTCTAGTAGCTGCTTTCTAGGTTTCTCCAGACAGTTGTTGCTTGCCCCTCAGTTTTACAGATGAGAGAGCTGCAACCTGAAACAGCAGATATTTTCCTCTCCACTCCTGTTGCTCTGCTGTATGGAACTCTGTTCCTCCTGATGTACATCATACTGGGAAGGAGCCTCCTTGCAGGTATTGAAGGCCTTGCCAATGACATTTGTCATCCCCAAGGAAGTGCTGCCCAGCCCTGTGCATCCTAACAGATTTTGGGGAGAAAACATACTTCAAGCAAAAGGTCAAGAAGGAGCAGCTGCAGCAGGCTGATAGCCAGCTGTGATAAGAGACCAAGCACAGCTGAACAAATGCAAACATCCAAACAATGTGGAAGCAGCAGTTCATGGTAAATCATATAAAGTATCAGGGAGCTCCTTCTGTGCTGAAAGTTCACTTGATCCTGACACTAGTCTTTAATTCTTTTCCCAAAATTGTCAAGTTCCAGGTCTGTCATTTTCTATAACAAACATATGCTCTTCAGAGCTGGTTCCAAGGAACAGAAAGGTAAAATTACTGTGTCAGGAGGGAACTTGAGAATCACATGAAAGAAAAATCAAACCAACAACTGAGGAACTTCCAAGCTCATCGTTCTAGTGAAAAAGCAGCTCAAAGTTGTGCCAAAGTTTAGTGTAGAGTTGTAAATTTCAAATATACCTTGAAATCTGCTTGCTTCCTCTGCTTGGAACATGGCCACTGCATTTGCTTTGAAAGCTTTCCTTTCCTTTCAAACTGTTTGCAAAAACTCACCATATGGAATGACAGCTTTTATAAAGTGCTATGGAAATGGAAACTCCAGTGCTGTTTTGTCTTCACAATGCTTGTCTTTCCTTCTTATTCCCACAGAAATACTCAAAGCTAAAAATTCAAAACAGAACTTATTGTTATAAGATAATGTATATAATTTCTAGCAGTCTGCTATCTGTGTTTTTCCTCAAATACCTCAAAGAGCTGGTTAAAGACTCTGGCTAGCAAGCTTAGAGTTGTGGATGTAACCGCACTGTTCCTGGCTGCGCAGTTCCTTAGAAGCAGGAGCCCAGCCTCAGTCTGTGTCCCCAAGGGGTCTTTTGGCCAAGTGCATGTTTTTGACGTGATTCTTCTTTACCAGGTATGTGATAATAGATTAGTATTTTATTTATCGAAATTTTAAAGGTGTGAACACACTGCTTGGTTTTAAGAATCTCCTTCCACATTAAAACAGCTTCAGAATGGATGAACTGCTGCCTCAATCCAAAGCTGAGGTGAAACTGGAAGCCTCCTGAAGAGCAGACAGCAGTACAGGTTAACACCTAATGGTGACAAGTAAGGAGTACTTGGTTTCACAAGGCTTTTTTCCCCATTTTTTCCTAGTTATGTCTATATGAGCAGGTAAGGGGAGGGCTGGGGTAGAGATTAAGGCGTTGTCCTTTGGTTATTCGGCTGCCAGCGTGCGCTCAGGCATGATTTTGGTCACTGTAACCAACACGTGTCTCGGTAGCGCTCTGACATGGTCCAGGCACAGTCTGGCCCAGAATTATTCCTGATAAACAATTTGGACAGGGATACTCTTTTGTGTGAGAAAAGAGAGCCAGATGGGAGAGGGATACAAACTGTGGTATAAAGTCTGAGTCAGGAAAAGCAACTTTGTTGTAACCTTTGATTACCAGGTTTATGTAAAAACATCTTGTTGGCTTTAGTGAGGGACAGGTCTGACTCTGTTGCATCTTTGCTTAAAGTGACTTCATCAAGCAACACTCTATTATTTGCAGCCACTTCTCTTTACTTTCTTTCAATCTTTTTCAGAGCTGTAGTTTCTTTCCATGACCTCCTTTCCTTGAATTGCTGTGCAGTGTTTGCTTCCGTGTCCTTGACTGTAACTGCATCACTAAACAGCAATAAGCTGGTTTACAAAATTTGTAGGGACCTGCAGTGAGGGCTGGTCCCGTTCTCAGCAGCCATGGTTAGTATCAGCAACAGTTTATTAGTCAAGACTTACCGAAAAGGAGACTGGACTGTTTCTTAAAACCAATGTAGCCACAGAGACCAGGAGGTTTCACCATCTCTCTCTTCGGGTGTGATGGTCAACTTCTGTTGACATCAATGGAAAGATTCTTCTTTTTGAAAGAACCACTGAATTGGACCATTACTCAGAAGGAAAAGTCACAGTTATTAAGTCACCCACGCCTTTTCTTATGTTTTGCTTGGAAATCTGAACTGTCAGACCTTCTGAGAGCAGATCACGTCTTAGGCTGATGGACAGACACAGTGTCTGGTTGTTTGGTACACCCCTGGTCTGCTGCTCTTGTTGCTTAATTCTAGACTGCGTTGATGCATTCATGACAGAGTGCTAGCAATGAAGTTGCACGGTTTTATATGGCAGGTCTAGAATGCAGCGTTGTTTGCACTTGGGACAGATGCAGATGTAATTTGGAGATACTTATAAAATTACTAATTCTTTTCCAAAGATGAAATTTCTTCTGAGATGGCAACTCTGATCTGTTACCCACCTACACCTCTAGCAACTAGTTTTCAAGTGCTAATCTGTTTTGCTGGATGCCATCCAAGCATGACAGTTGTGGTGAGAACTGAGTCAGAATCTCTGGTGGCTCTGAATCGTCATCACATGTGTCAGAGCTTATACCACAATATCCCTCACTTCTCAGAATAAGCTTCTGATGGTCTCTATCAGGGTCACGTCCCTGTTTGAGTCCCAGCAGTCAGGCCTCCATTCCACATTTATGTTACTTTAGATCTCATGCTAGATTTCTATTATTTTCCCACAAGTACAGCCGGAGGAAAGAATGAGATACCAAGATATTGCTGAAATGTTTTGTGTCTTAGTTGTGTGACTTTCCACCAGCTTTACTGAGATGTAGCAGAGGTGGCTGGTGAAAGCCATTAAAATGCAAAGATAAGATGAGCCATAACCCGCTCTGAGTCACTGATCAGCAGGGTCAGCAGCAGGGCTCTGTTTTTGCAGCCAGTTTAATTAAAAAACGTAAACTATCTTGGCTCACTTACTTCATCCCAAAGCCTTTGCCATAAAATCGGACAGCCTAGTCTTCCCAGAAGCAGAGTTTTCCTCTTTACTGGCACTCTGTTAGGTAAAAGGCCATAACAGAACAGATTTTTACTGAAGGAAGAAAGCAGAAATGCTACAGTGCAATTAGAAAAGCCCGACTAACCTGTGTACTACCATTTTCTGCTCAGCTAGAATGTGCTGGCCTGCTCTAAGGGCTGTGGTGTCCTGCTGGAGGAGTCAGTTGTTACTCTCCATGCCCAAATGAGCCCCACTTGGAGTCTGTGGGCTCCAGAGGATTTTGATGTGTAAGAATGGATGAGAACTTCTGGAGCCTCTACAGCTCCCTTTGGAAAAGAGTCACTGTTCTCCACTGGGGGAAAAAGGACCTTCTGAGGTATTGTCCAACTGCAGTTTCATAGGAAGAGATTTGCTTGCACAGCTCTTTTCACTGAGCTGTGCTGGCCCTCGGCTTGCAGTGTATCTAGTGGGTTTCAACTCCTTAGGTGAAGTGGAATAACAAATGGGGTTTGCAATCTGTCACGGAAAGGATGCTTCCTAAACAGCTTTTTTCTCCCCTTAGGAAAAAAAAAAGGTTCTTTTTCACAATTTTGGTTGAATTAGCACCTACCCTTTGGGCATTCAGTGTATTTGGGTTTCCAGTGGTTGCGTCTATATTTTTATTAATTTCACGTCTCCCTCCTTTCCTTTAAGTTTTAAGCAACCAGGTTCTCCTCCTAAGGCAGTGACTGCAGGGGGTTTTGAACTTGGAAAGGCAAAGATCTATGATTAATCACTACAGTCTTTAGAAAATGAGACATCAGTGGGAGCTTTTGATTTTGGCAAGTTTTTAAAATTAGACACTTTTTTCATCAGTAATCCAGCTGCTACCCTTAATCTAACTGCTCTGGGATGTTCTGTGCAGCAGTTTCTGCTGTCTGAGAACCAGGACTGAGGATTTTTTATAGCAAAATCTGTCCCAAGGGCCCATGTCATGGGACAATTTTGCAATTGCAATTGAGTTTAGTGTAACAGCAGAATTTCTACTGAGCATGTTTTTACACAGGGTTGAGGGTATCCTCACTGTATTGCCTTGGTTCAGTTTCCCAGTGACAATCAAAGTTAGGCATGTCTCTATTTTAAAATATGTATCTGAATTTGTTTAGGGAGTGTTCAGCTACTTTGATAGTATCATCAACAGCTTTTAAAACTAGGTAAGTATTTCTCTACAGTGACAAATTATGGCAGTGTAATAGTAATTTAAGGACTTGCAAGATGGTGAAAAATCCTAGGAGATTGCTATTGGCATGTATTTGGAATGAGATGGAATCCATTTTATTGCCAGACTTGTGTTTAGCAGTAACAGGTAAATCAAAAGAATACAGATGTGACTGTTGAAAGTGTCCCTGTGGAAACTGAGTGGTTGGATGGGTGCTTGATGCGATGGACATGGGAAAATCCATGGCAACTAATTTGCTGCTCATGATCTGAGTAGCCTTTTCCCCCATATCATAGCAGGACTGACGACAACATCAGTAAGTCAAAGAGTTCCTTGTTCTTTTTTTTATTAGTGATAGTACTAATAAGAAACAATTATTTGCAGGACACATATGAACTATAGAATATGTGTGTGTACACCAACATATACGCACAAGTTAAGGTGACTGATTAGTTAGCAACTCTAAGGCAAATGTAAGTCAATGTCCAGAAACGTTGGAGTTTCTGTGAGTCCTCCTGAGAGAATATTCTGTTCTGAATCACCAGCCAGGCCTGTTGCTTCAGCAGGGTTTGTCAGCTCTCTCAGCTGGTGCTCCATGTCAGGTCTTGATCATCTGTTTGCGATAACAGGGGCAGAAACACCAGAAGGCACAGACGTACTCCTCAGAAGCAAGCATTCTATTTCTGTATAAATATCCCTTGCAATAAAGGGAAAGGAAGAGAAAATACAGCAAATCTGCTACATAGTATCAGCAGAACTGTTGCTAAACAGAATGTTTTTATGAGCAGTCGGCAGATGCTGAGGTTCAGATATTAGCATAGCGACTGTGTAACAAATTACAGTCGTAAGACTCAGTTCACTTTCACCATCTTGTGCTTGTTTTAATGGCAAATAAAGATCTAGTTTTTTGGGGGGGGGGGGCCTGTTTTACAGGTTTTTTGTTTGTTTTGAGGTCAGTTTTTTTCAGTGAAAATTCGTATTCCCTTCTGGCATTCAGCAGCCTGCAACTTAAGTCAACAACAGAGAGCTTTGCAAAGACCTCATTATCTTTTTGTGATTTACTGGTGTGACTTTGCCCTCTCTCTATTCAGATAAGTTCCATAAATCTCTTTGGAAGCTTTTGTCTTTAGACTC
This sequence comes from Lycocorax pyrrhopterus obiensis, assembly GCA_014706295.1. Classification (NCBI taxonomy): domain Eukaryota; kingdom Metazoa; phylum Chordata; class Aves; order Passeriformes; family Paradisaeidae; genus Lycocorax; species Lycocorax pyrrhopterus. Next base: position 81,314,539 of record JACSVZ010000004.1, read on the forward strand.
TTCCAAGGGCAACAACTTAGTGAATGTAATATGTAGCTAGTCTAAATTTTACAATAAATATGTTTTTAGGATTCTTTTCTTATTACTCAGTGTAATTTTGGGGCTCTGTAGTTTGTGGATGTGTGTAATAGTCTCAACTAATCAATTCAAAAAGTGATGATTGTGCCTGAGGTCCAATGAATTCCTGTTGTCCAATTCATGTCAAAGCAAGTTAGTAGAAAAAAACTTCCATTGAGCCCAGCAGAACTGGATGAAGCCCTACACCTTTGACAAAACTCACATGTCTTGAAGAGCAGTGAATAAAATTATAATTTGCATTTGCTTGCAAAGCTGGGGAAGGAAAGCATACTCTCTACAGCTACTAAATGGAGCTTATGCCTGAGCTGTTTCTGGTTTGAACTGTCACGGGAGAACACAGCACACTGGCTACACATGGATCTAGTCATTGTCTGCAATAATCCAGATAGAAAAGATTTTACTCTTTCAGACAATTACACTTCTCTCCAGACATCTAAAAGAGATAAAACAAGATCAGGAAGAGAGAAATTTTTTTAAATATTATCCCACTACCTTTTATCCTTTGTAGCTCTAATTTTAGGACAACAGCTCTTTCTGATGAAGGGTCTATGTACCACTGCTATTAGCTGAGAGATGCTCATATTGGGCAGAGCTTTTTCTGTGCTCTGGCTTATATTCTACTTCAAAATGCTCTGGACTAATGGCATTTGTGGCAAACTAAAGCAACCTGCAGAATCCAGCCTACAAAGAATAAGTAGAGGTTGTCTCAGACCACGTGGGTCTGAAGTGTAAAATATTTACATATATTGCATGCCTTGCCCATGTATATAATCTAATGTTAATAGAAATATTTATTAACATGGTAAAATGAATTGAATAAATTTGGAGGTTTGACTTGCTGTTTTCATTTACAAGACACAACCAAATGTGAAATATTCTGCTAATTTTGTGACTGACACCAGGTTGGCTGGTGCAGCGTGCTGGAGGGAAGGGGTGGCATCCAGAGAGACCTGACAGCCTTGAGAGGTGGGCTCGTGTGAACCTCATGAAGTTAAACAGGGCAAAGTGCAAGATGCTGCACCTGGGTTGGGTAATGCCCAGTATCAACACAGACTGGGGGTGATCAAACAGAGAAGCCCTGACGAGTAACACTCAGGGGTATTGGTGGAAGAAAAACTGAACATTAATCAGCAGTGAGCACTTGCAGCCCAGAAAGCCAATCCATTCCTGGGCTGCATAAAGAGACGTGTGACCAGCTGGCTGAGAGAGAGGATTTTCCCACCCCTACTCCACTCTTGTCAGATGCTACAAGGTAGAGCAAATCCATAGGAGAGCCACAAAGACGATCAGAGGGCTGGAGCACTAGAAGGTTCCAGGAAGAACTTGTATCATTTTTCCAGGTCCTGAAGGGAGCTTATGAGCAAGACAGAGAGTTTTTATAAGGGCTTGTGGTGATAGCACATGGGGCAATGGTATCAAACTGAAAGAGAATAGGCTCAGATTGGACATGAGGAAGATATTATTTTATGATGAGGGTGGTGGGGCACTGGCACAGGTTTGCCCAGAGAAGCTGTGGATGCCCTTCACTGGAAGTATTCAAGGTCATGCTGGATATGACTTTGAGAAACCTGACCTCATGAATGATGTCTCTGCCATGGCAGAGAGATTGCACTAGATGATCTCTAAAGGTCTCTTACAACCCAAACCATTCTGTGATCCCAAGTTTTTCAACTTCTTGTTGTAGAGGTGCAGGAAAGTGTAGTAAATGGTTGGGAGTTTTTTGTGCTCTCCATACTTGGGTTACACCTCAAAAAGCACAGAACACTTGGAGAGCATTAATCTTCTTTTGTAAGGCTGCATTTCATTTGTAACATCTGGTGTAAATAAGTAAATTCCTTTTAGATGCTGAATTCTTATTATTTTAAAATACTTTGCAAATTTTCCAATATTGTATTATTTTCCTTGCTTGTGGCTTTTGTTTGACTGCAGTAAATGAATATCGTGTGTTTGGGATAGAAACACCCTCCTGTTTTACCTGAATGGAAATTACTCCTGTGTGTGTGCCTTTTCAGCATGAAGCAGTTTATGATTAAACAGCCCATTTCCATAAAGTGTCTTATTAACAGTTTTCCTACTTTAGTTTTAATTACAAACTCTTGGAGAACACACCCAAATGTATTTAAAGAGCTTTCAAATGTTTGGATGAATGGATGAGGGCTGCTCAGCTCCCTCCTGAGCCAGGGAACTTGCCACCCTGCAACCATGTGGGGGAGTACTCCAACTGCAGGGTCTGTTCCCGGTGTTTGTATGGCCACAGGCTTTGCTGCCTTGTTTGTTCAGTGGAACAGAAAATCCCATGAAGCATACAAAAATATTTGCACTCTGTTAGCACTACACTATGAAAATGTAGGGAGGGGGCTTTGGAACTCATTCTCGGCAGGTGAAAACTGGCAGGGCTTAGGTGAAAGAACTGGTGTTTTGCTCTGCAGCAGCTGTGGGTTTGCCACTGTCCACCAGGATATTGAACATTAAATAAAATCTCAGAGTAAATGTGAGGACAAGTTTTTAGGGAGAGCTACCATCTTACCTCTGTTTGTTACTAGTGAAAGATTTGTGGAAAACAGATGAACTTTTAGGGTGCTTTCGGAGAAGTGTTTTTGTGCTCGAAAACTTATGTATTATCCAGTGGCTACAGTGAGTCCAATTAAAGATATTGCTTCTCCATAAAAGAATTTACTTGCTCTTATATGCTGGCAAGTAAAGTAATGTTTGCTTTAAAAAAAGTATGTTGGAAACCAAAGATTAATTATCACTTATGCCTGTCTCTCTTCCACTTTGTATGTGGGAAAAAACTTGCAGACAATATTATCCCTAAATTAAAAGAAATGTAAACTGACAGGTGCAAATAGGGCTGTACAATTTAATCCTCATTGGAGATGATGCTCTTCAAACGAATTTGTATAAAAACAGGTTTGGGATCCTCAGTTCAGATTTTTAATCAAGAATGAATTGCAAGTGATACTTGCTCAATTAGACAGAAATCATGTTCTTGGTCATCTGGCAAAGGCCTTGGTTAGGTGAAGTGTGTAAATTACTGACAGCACAGTGCACAACAATATTCAGCATTTGGACCCATAACCAATGTTTCCACTTCTGTTTTAGTTTGGTCTGATCCTGTGAGATACTGAGCAAAATGAGGATCGAGTGCCCAGCAGACAGAATTCACCATATCCCTAGGCTGAGGGTTGTATATTGGTTTTGTCTCGGTGATATTGAGAACAGCTTTCAGCTGTTGAGACAACTCCTTACATCTTTGATGCACTGCACCATGTCATGCTGAAAGGTAGTGGTGAGTCAGGATTCTTCTGCCTCCAACAACAATATTTGAGCAAACCTGGATAAAATTAAAAGGTCCCAGCTGCTGGGCTCAGCTGTGCCCTGCAGTGGGTCTGCTGGAGCCAGCTGGAACCCTCTGCAGCGCCCACTGCCAGCTCCTCCCCGTTTATACCTAATGCCTTCCTGCCTTCCCTTTGTCCTGCCTTCCTGGTTTGTAGAGCATGAATATTTTCTTCCAAGGTCTGTTTTGCAGAAATATTTTTCTGTACAGGAAAGCGTACTAAATAAACTTGCCACTCCAGCAAGGGACATTAATTTAGTATAGCTCATATCATTTCTATTTGGATTCTGTCTAGGACTTTGAGACCTATGCTCCCTTTGAGAAATCAAAAGAAGTTGTGATCTTTCTTGACACTCCTGGAGTATAAATTGTGTCAAAAGTGGCAATAAGTGGAGGTGAACAGGGCTGGAGTTCAAGTTTAACTTTGTCTTTATCACTGGAGGGACATCTCCCAGGCCTTCTCTATCCCCACGTAAGATTCATTTGCAGCTTGCCAGGCAGTTCTGGAACATGCAGTGAGGATCAGTGTTGAGGCAGAGCAGATCTGCTGTCCTTCAGCACAGTTAGTAAGTGACAGAGTTTAGTTTACAATGTGTGTTTCCAGCAGACGAAAGAACAGATTTGAAAGGCATATGGATGCAAGCAAAAATTAAGACCAACACTTTAAAATCCAGCCAATGCATGCCTATGGACTTACAGTAGATTGTTGGAAGCATTCCACATTTCATAATCTCCAAAGGGAGAAATGTTTATTGAATGAAACCACTCTTTTTAGCAGTTTTGTTCTGTAGCAGAAGGTGTAGCTTTTGTGCCTATATTTGTAAAGGCTGGAGAATAGGTTTAGCTGCACTAAATTCAGTAAGGTTTTCCCACATAGGAGTTAGAACCAAAGAAGGGTCCCAAACAAGGGACCCTCCTTGATTCATGTCTTCACACTTTGGAATTCAGAAAATGACAGGATTAGTAGCTGCAAAAAAAATCTAAAAACTTGTAGTAGCCTTTTATACTTTTGAACACAAATTTTACATAGGACTGAACCACAAGATAAGAAGACATGTCACTAGAACTTATGTAAATGTGAGATGTGAAGGAAAAGTGTACTTGAACTGCCGGCTTTTCTGGAGAATTGCTGTGACAGTCTTAAGCTGTTGCTAAGAATACAACAGGAATTTAAAGCCAACTCAAGGATCATATGAAAACCTGGAATTCAAATTAATTAATGCAATAGTAGATGTTATTTTAAAAAATTAATTTAGCAAATGAAAAGATCTGCAAAAACATCCTCAGGTTACTGCAGTGTAAATTCCTTTCCCAGATAAGTTTGATCTGGTTCACAGTAAATATGAATGTTAATCAGAACACTAAAACTTATCTGCCGAAAAGATTTGTTTTTACTTTGTAATTGAGCCATTTCATGAAACTAAGAAAAAAGGGAGCAGGAGGAGGGATCTCTTACCAAGGAGTTTGGAGGTCATTCTAACACAAAATCTGCATGGTTTTACATAATCTGCAGTGTTTGAATATCTTCCAGATAGTTCCTTTTTATTTTAATTGATTTTCCACATTCTGTGATACAAATGCCTTTGTGTGTTTTCAGGTCTTTTTTTTGTATTCTTCTATTTTAATGTGATTGTGCAGTAAATTTAAGTCCAATAGGTGTCACATTTAGATGTGAGACATCAGTTTAGAGGCTACCCAAGGTGGAAGTTCAGTCTGTGGCCCTGGCAACAGTTTTCTGCTGAGCTGAGAATGCAACATCATGGCAAAGGTGGTTTTGGGTACATAGGTAATTCCTTTATCAGGTAATTAAAGCCAATCTCTTGAAGTGCTTTGCAAAATAGGACCTGAACTTAAACTGAACTTTGATTCCTGTTAAGAAGCTGTTGTGGTGAGAAGGCCCCTGGGAGATTGCATCCATACTGACCTAAGTTTTCCAGATGACCTGGTTCATTTCTGCTCTAAATCTTGCAAAACCTGTTTCTTCAATAAACTGATGAAATCTGGTTTTGGAGGTATGCTGGACGTACACTACAAGAATATAATCCAGACTCATATTTGCACATTAATGGTGAAAACTCTTTATCTGAAGCTCTCCCTACTGCTTTCTCATGGCTTCAGTTTGACGTCTGAGAACAAAACATGCAGGGAGATTTTTGTCCCCGTATTGTTATGTAAGTGATGGCAGGTAAGCTTTCAGTGTAGCATATATTACTTGGGGGGAAAGCTTATATTTAAAGATTGTGGCTCCTGAAAATTGAAACGAATGGTCTAAGTACCTGAGGAAATAACATGCCTAGCCCTGAAAAGGGAAATAAGAGACTATCCAAACGCAGATATTTTTCAGGGAAGTAGTGCACTACTATTCATCATTTGAAAGAAATAATCCAGTACTTTTTCTTTCAACATGTACTTTTCTGGGCCTGCTATGTGCATTGGTTTCAAGGGTTTTCATAGAGGTGTATATGTGCAAAACCTGAGCTGTTGAAAGTTGTTCCTCTGGACCAGATCATTAATATTCCTAATGGATGTGAACAAACTGATTATGGGGAAGTTCTAACATGGAAGAACTTCTTGTTGATGAAGGTGTTGTTCCTTTATGCGTGTGGATGCTGTAGTCAACTCATTATTAAGGGGGATAAATAGATTGATTTTATATTGCAGCTCTAATACAGCAAATATTCCTTTTAAAAAAATCTCTGATGCTTTTAGCCTGTAGTAGCTGAACATGATAGAAATAATAATCAATATTTATAAAATTTCTATGAAGTGATCAATCTGAATGTTTAGCTTTAAGCAAGAGAGCAAAAACATTGATAACTTGAGTGATATGCTCAAAAACACAAACACAGTGGCAAAATCTGAAATCAAGATCTCATCTGGGTTAACTGACTGTGCTGAGACCCCACTGATCCTCTCTCAGAGAGGAGAGATATAAAAGGTTTGCGAATATGGTGGATATTCAAAATGAGTTTTGAACCCAAGTTGCCAAGTTTGACAAAAAATGTCCAGGTTTGAGCCTTCTGCCTTGCAGTGTGGAGAAAGAATGAACTGAATGAACAGAAATTATTTTGGTGTAGGGTCCATCTGTTGCTCTGCTGGACTATAAATGGGAATTACTTTTTCTGTGATCTGTGTTTCAGTGCCCTACTGACAAGTGAAAGCGTGCACAAGTAGTGAAGTTTATTGCAAGTACGAATGAGCAACTGCAGAGAGATTGTTCATTGCATCCTGCCACAGCTCAAACACAGAATTAATTCAGTGCAGATGCTGAACAAATGGTTTGAGTTCTGTTGCAGAAGATCATACTAGTGACTGCTGACATGGGGAATAACCACTGTCTCTGTGGGACTGAACATTGCTTGAACAAAAATTCAGACTGATGTGTTTTGCCATTTTGGATCCTCTTCATTAGCAAGGTAGATAGGCAAGGGGATCCCCTATGCCTTGGGGCTGTGCCACAGTCACTCTTCTTGTATCCTCTAGCTATCAAAACTTGAAAGAGAAAAAAGAAAATGGCTTTTTTTTCAGCATTATGTGCAGTGCTATTTGTCCTAAAGAGCTTCTCTGGTATTGACATACTGGCTTGAGATCTTCATCAAGACATATTGTAAGTCATTACTGTAATGTCCACAGGCTTTGAAATGCTCAAAGGATCTGTAAAGTTAATACATTGATATCAGAGCTTCTTTCAAGCCTAATTTCCAAAAGAATCAGGTATAGTTTGTTATATGTGATAAAAAAGTAGAAGAACATGATATGTTTGCCAAAAGTAGCAAAAAGTTTTTTGGAAATAAATCTTACATCCACACTTGATCCTGATGCTCAGGAGAAGCTGATGCCATCAGCCCTCAGCTGAACATGTACTGAGAAGGTTTATTCTTACTTTCTTTTCATTGTGCTTATCCCAGACTTCTTACAGCAGGTCTTAATGAAAAATATTCCAAATTTCAGTGACAGTTCCAAGTAACTGACAGACGGAACAAAGTGCACCAAGAACTTGATTAAGGAAGAGGACACCTTAGATAGGATTTAGGAGAGAGGCAGGTGATTATTTCTCATACTGCGATCCTCAAGACCTTCTGTCAGCTTGCAGCCGAAGCTGGACACGTTTCCACTGCGTTGGCAACCTAGTCTTTGACTTTCTAAGCAGACAAAGTTTGACTTCTTCCCTGTTCAGAACAACTTTCTTTGTGCTAATAGGAATGATGAAGCAAGCATTCCATGCCTAAAACCTAAGAGGATGCCAAACTTGAGCAGCTTTCTTCTGTCTGCCTTGCTTGTAGGTGTGACTGCAGTATGTGACGGGAAAAGGGCGCATCTGCCCCAGGATGGCCTCATGCACAAAATGCAGCAGCAATGGCCTTTGTCCTCAGGCTGCCACCACGTCCCTTTAACGCAGCAGTCCAGCCCATCCATTGCTCTGTCTGCTTGTGAGATATTTTGTCTGATGAGGGTGAGAATTTCAAGGCAAACCCATTTTAGGACAGGAGAAAGCTTCCCCTCTGTTACTATGTCCCTTTGCCTATAAATAATTTGACATTCATTGTAGCGTGTGAGCTGTAAAATGCTCTTTAATTTCACCAGATGGGGATTAGCTGAACAACCTGCTAGCTCATGGCTTGTACAGTGCAGCTCGTGGTAAGGAAAGTATCCAGGAGTGGTTCTTAATAGAAAGGATTTTCCAGTTTTATATCTCTTCATGACCTATCCCTGCCATCTTCACATTTACACACACACACACATCTGATCAATACTCTTGATTAATACTTTGATTAAAATCTTGAGAAAAGTAGAAAGACTCAAATACACACAACCCATCTGGGATGCAGTTGCACATGATGTTGTTATATATGTTTACACTGAAGCAGTCACAAACAGCATAATATTCGAACAAGTTTTTGTTGAAGGAATTTACAAATAACTTCTGCTAAAGTATATGAAAAAGTTATTTCATAAGTTCACTAAGATTTATAGGCAGCAAATGCAGGTAAAATTCATTGAAATTGTGATTTATTGCAATTACTTTATTTGCTTTTGTATATATTTAGATGCGCATGCAGAGAGAATGTGGGATTTTATGAAAGAGGGAGAAGTAATTCAGCGGGTATTTTTTGTTTCTATACAAACAAAATCTGTAGGCAAGCTTTGGAGGCAGGGAAAAAAGAGGAAAAATAGCAGAACTTTTATGTTTTCCAGAAGTGCCTTGACATATCAGTCCTGATTTACTGCACCTCATAAGAACTTAAAGGGAAGGTTGGAGACATTCTTTTCCTACTGGGGAGCACTGAATGGAATTGCTGTGGAGTACTGCTTCAGCAGTATGCAGGAGAGTGATGTTCACCACAACTGGTTGAGAGATGATGCTTCTGCTCAAGAGGTAAGGCTACATGCCTCTCCACCTCTCTGGGAATCTTCCTACTCTGGAACATTAGCTTTGATCCAGAATTTATGAAAATCTGTTTAATAGCAGTGCAGAGAATGAGTTGCAGAGCCATTTATAACAGCCAAAATAATTCAGTCATGACCTCTTCGTGTTCCCATAAAACTGTTTTTCCCTCGGCATCAGGAGATGAGTCAGCAGTAGTGATAACAAGAGTTAGAGAAATACTGGAAAAAACAAGTGTCCCAAGTACTTTGGCAGTGAAAAATTAAGCTTCAAAGTGATTTCTTCATGGAACATTTTTTCTCTCTCCAGGACACCAAATTGACTGACTATATTAAAGGAAGAAGAAGAAGAGGGAGAGAGAGAGAGAGAGAGAGAGAGAGAGAAAACAGGACTTGGATGATATTTCTCGGTGTCTGCCAATATCTAACATGCTTTTGGAAAAGTTGCGTAACACAACCTACCAAGAGAGCCCTGTTTGAATAGAGGTTAGTAATCCTTTCTGTTTGATGCTATGTTTGTGGTTTTTGCAGAACTGACCCACAGGGCCTCATTTTCTCACTGGTGTAACAGGCTATATTGTTTCTTAAGCCTATAGGGATCAGGAAGTTGTCCTCTGAATGCATGCCTGACTATAATTTGCCATCAGTTTACCAGCAGCTGGATTATTCTTCCTATAGGACACTGAGTGATGGAAAACCTTAAATGTTCTCTTTTGTGAAGGAGGGTCTTTGCCTCCAGTGTTCAAACATAGAGGTAGAATGTCAGGGAACTTGCAATATGAAGTGTTATGTTTGAAATAATTTAAACAAGGACTGTTGCAAAGGTTATTTTCTGGTTTGCAGTGTCTTCAATATAATTTCTTTGGATATTTTATTCTACTCTGCATGACAAATTAAAAGCAGTGTTGCACAAAGTTTTTCATTGCAGATAAGAGTTAACAATTTAAATTTTCCAATGAAGGAATATATCTTCTCATATTTAGCTACTTTTATTTTCATGGCCTTTAGGTAGTGGCTATGAAGAAAAAGACCAGGAAAATTGTTGTAAAATAACTTTCTGGGCCTTCTTCATGACAATGAGAGACAAAACTGAGAAGGCATATTCCTATGTGTTAGGAAGTTTGTGTCCAGGAACCTCTCCAAGGCTGAAAACAACACTGAGAACTGCTGCCTGAGTCTGAAGCAAGCAATCTGCCTTCGGAAAAACAGTTCAGCATGGGATAGAACATCATCTCTTTCCTGAGATTTGGGGCCTACCTACCACCCAAAGCTACTGTTTTTACAGTTTCACTCATGTGATGGACCCACCAGAATCCCCTTGCACAGACACAGGTTGTGGTGCATGGTCATGCCACAGCTCTGACAAAAATCTTGTCAGGTCAGGTCTTTCATTGTCTGGGATATGCGTGTTTGAACCTGGAAGACTGTGCATCCTGTTGCTTCTGGAGCAGGCCCAGCAAAGGGCAACAAAGACAATTATGGGACTGGAGCATCTCTCTTACAAGGAAAGGATGAGGGAGCTGGGCCTGTTCAGCCTCAAGAAGAAATGACTGAGAGGGGATCCCATCAATGTCTCTGAGTATCTGAAAGGAGGGTGTCAGAGGATGTTTCCAGGCCCTTCTCAGTGGTGCCAAGCAATAGGACAAGAGGCAACAAGCAGACACTGAAGCACAGGAAGTTCCACCTGAATATGAGGAAGAGCAACTTTACTGTGAGGGTGACTGAGCACTGGAACAGATTATGGAGTTTCCCTCACTGCAGATGACCCACTGTGGTCCCTTCCAACCTGACCCATTCAGTGATTCTGCAATCTATCCTCTCAGGTCCCTCTGGTGCAGAATTTTCCTATGCTGGTTCTCTGTGTAGTTGGGATAAAGGAAGCTGTGTGGCACCTATTTACAGAAATGTAACCATCCAGGGGACTTTCTTGGGATAAACAGACGAAAGAAGAGGATTTGGGCATTCTTGAAGGGAGGTGGCAGCTGAACTGGGGAGTTGAGACTGCCTCTGAGGGTGAAAAATTGACCATTTTTAATAGACTGTATAAAAAATTTGTTGCTGTGACTCTGAAATGGTTTTTTTTGTAGTAATGAATCTAAAACAAGATAAGCGTTTCATGAGGCGTTCACTGAGAACATTGCCCTCTATATTTGCTATGCAAAACTAGTAAGTGAAAAAGAAAAGGGGCAATAGCTGTCTTGTTTTATTGTCCTGGCTGGCATAATGCTTGAGAATCTGACTGTACACCAACAAAATCTTTGCCTTGACCCACTCTCCTCATAGTCATGAGGATGTCTGTAAAATTGGCTGGGATTTGGATGAAACCTGCTGAGAAGAGCATAACATTCCAGCTTTATTCAACCTAGAGCTATGAGAAACATTCACCACAAACCCTAAAACTTTTCAAGGCAGCTTAGGCTGAATATCAAATGCAGGAAGGGATTTACCGTTGGGTGGGATTCATGTAAAACTCTACTTTTGACATACTTTTGACCTGAAACTTGACAATGCTCAGATATTTTGACTGAAGTTACTTTGAGGCTACAAAGCCAAAAGTTAAAGAAAACTCAGAAACTGCAAAGGTGGCATGAAGGGTTCAAACTTAACCTCAATTCTGCTTCAGGTTTCATGCTGGATTGAGCTAGGTGCTGCTTAGCCTTTCTGCTTCCAAGTAAACAAAAGGCATATTATTAAGGCCTTGCAATCTATTGCAAACATGAGCATAGACTAGAATATTGTGAAGCCTGAAAATAATCAAATCAGTTTTGTATTCTCAGAAAAAAAGTCATGAGCTATGAGGATAGGAGTGTTACTGGTGATTTCCCCAAAGATTAGCTCAAGGGCATGGTTTAGAATCCCAGCTGAGATGGAGCTTTGCTGGATATTTAACACAAGTTGTTAATTGCTTGGTGTTGGCTTAGCACTGTCCAGCCATCTCAACCTTTGATGATGAGCAGCAACTTGGAGATAATCTTGTGCAGTGTGTTTTTGTCCCCTATTTGAAAAGTATATTCTTTTTTCGCTTCTCATATTGCATTAGGAATGACTACAAAAGATCAACACACAGCAACAAGTAGGAATAACAGCAGGATTTGCTTAGCTATTTTGCCCAGACTGAGTTTAGTGGAAAACCTCTATCAGATGGAGAAGAGGCTGTGTCACATATGCAGATGAGAATATTCTTGGGAGAAGAAAGCTTTTCTCCGTAAAATATTACAGCAGAGGATCAGACAAACATTCCCTGCTCTCTGAATAGTCCAAGTTCTGAGAGCTGTAGTTCCAACAGACTCTAGGAAAGTCATAAACATGTATGTGAATTCTCTTACATGAGTAAAAGCAAAGGAACTTTGACATGCCGAATCCTAAAATTTTTTCAGCAAGGAATTTTCTGTCTGGAGACAAAGAACATCTTATTCTCTCCCCTGCTGACTCTTGCTGCTTATATTGCCTCCCTAATTGGAAGTTGCAGTATAGATGTGCAAAAAAGGACATGCTTTGAGCATACCTCAAGGGTGAGCTGTCTAACCAAGGAAACAATTTCATCCTGTCTGTTGTGAAAAGAGCCTGGCGCTGCAGAACACCTATTTCATTGCTCAGCAGGGCAAAATACTGCACGGAGAAAAGACTCTGACAGCTGAAACTGCAATACATTAATATTCATGTTTTCTGTGTGTAGCATTTTGTAGTCTGGTAAGGAATTATTTGCCTTTAAATTGGACAGCTGAAGTTCCAGCATTCTGGTTTTGTCACTGCTTCAGATAGAACCATAATTGAATCAAAGAGGAAAGAAGACATAAAATTCCAGACTAGATCCATCGCTTGCTGCAGAGTGGGCTATGTTTCCAAATGGTTTCTATCATACACATTGCACTTGGGACTCACAGGTGCACAAAGAGAATTAGCAGCTTTCAGAGACAAGGCTGGCAGTCTTAGCAGTGCTCTCTGCAGGGGAGCAGTGTGTTTTGTCCAAAAACTTACCCACCCGGGTGTAGGTGGCACCTTCAACATAAGTGGTTGTGTTAAATCCTGAATGTCATGGTGCTCCCAGAAGAGTATGTCTAAACTAAGAAATTTCTAAGTCTGTCTCACTGCCAGGAATGTCACATTACTATCACAAAAGGGACATGGCTTCAATAAGTATGATGGTCTTCATTCAGCAAATTTTAGTGTTAGAAACATCCCAGCTAAAGCCAGTGAAGGTATTCAAGTGTTTAAAATTACCCATATGCATATTTATTATGTAGCATTTTGGAAAGGTAGAAGTATAACTGAGCAAGCTCCAGATGCTCTGTTTTCCTGCTGACATTGTTTGTGAGTTGAGAGTAATATTTGTCATCAAAGACAAACAAATGGAGGATGACTCAGTCTCACCCTTGCTCAGAGGGGAAGAATCCAAAGGGAATTGGATTTCCCTGTTTAGAGAATCCACACAAAGTGAGGGGAATTCACATTTTTCTGAAACTGTGAAATGCAATCGTATTAAAAACTGTTTTTCTGCAGCTATTATTAGTTAAGTCTGAGGTTTCTAGGTCAAACACTGCTGAATTTTCTCTCACAGAGAAAATCTGAAGGAAAGGCTTGATGTGACGGTAAACTTCTGCTTCCTGAGGAAACACACAACGATTCTAGTCTCATATACATTCTTTCTCAGATCACTGAAAAGTACTTTTCGTATAGTGGCAGCACCTCAACCACAACTTTCTGCTACTTAAGCCAAGAGCAAAAGACAGGTCCCTTGTAAAGTCAGTGAATTCAGTGCAGATAAAACAGCTTTTGTACTAGTCCCACCTCCTCCTATCAAAACCACTGATATAATAATGACAGCTTATTTTTCTTATGTTCTTGGTGTCTTAGTTTTTTTTACAGATAGTGAAATATGTGGAAAAGCAAAATGAATAAAGAAAAATGGAAGATCACATTAAATGGTCATCTGGGTAAGTAAATGCAAGTTGAAAGGTTCAAATACTGAGTTCCTCAGAGTGTCTAAGAAATATCCTTCATTATTTTTTATTAACTCACCTTCACTGGTTAAACCCTGCTCATTTTGTTCAATAAATGTATGAACGAAGCTTGATGGGTGATGCCAAATTAGCCATAAAGAACCTCATAAGTAGCAAAGAGCCATTAATCCACAATTTGAACTTCACTTTCAGCATGATGAGTAGGAGAAATTAGCTGTAATTAATATCACAGATCTTTAGATCATTGTCAAAGAACTATTAGAAGGTGAATATCTCATGATACTGAAACAGCACCTTTGCTAAGATATGTCAGCACTGAGCCTCTCCTGTGTTAATCACTGAGTTTCCCTGAGCAGAGAAAGGAGTGTCACTGCTAGTTCTCAGTACAAGATTTGCCGTGGGGTTTCACCCGGAGGGAAAAGCAGCGGGATTGAGGAACTAAACACTGAAGGGATTGAAACAAGTGTGGGGATGATCCTCGTGAATTTCTGGCCAGCAAGGGAGAGTGAAAGAGGGCAATGCTTTAAAAGAAAACTTTTGAGTCAGATTTTCTGGACTGCACAGCTGCACACAGTTTGTGGAAGGATGAGATTTTGCTGCAGAAAACTTCAATGTGAAACAAGTCCAGATCAGGGGGCTGGCAAGATAAGTATGGTTCCCACTTCAATCATGTAAACCCTCATGGTGGGTTCCTATTTTCAGTGAAAAGCTGGGTCAGATACTTTCATCATAAGCAGCACGTAGGGGTATTCAAAGAAAAGTTAAGCATTGAAATATTCAAACTGAATCTAAGAAAACATGCTTCAGTTAAATAACATATTTGAAATACATTGGACTCTTCTTTGTGATTTTCCTCGGGGCAGTATTAGTGCAATAACAAAACAGATGAGGCTGAATGCTTGATTTAAAAAGTTTGGGCCTTCAAGGGCTGATTTACTGTCCAGTGAGCCTCTGCAGGCTGGTCTTCCCAGGCGCAGCAGCTCCCAGGCTTGGAATGCCGAGGAAAGAGCCTTGGAGTGCAAAGCAGTCCAACCGCGGCCGAACATAAGGTCACAACCAGGAACATATGAGATGAATAAATCTTTATTGGGCAGGACTGCAAAACATTAGGTAATGGGGCCAGTGACAAAAAAAGAACTTTTTCTGAATCATACTCTAAAATGTGCACAAGAACAGTTCAGGCCTCTAGCAAGGGGCAAAACTCATGTTTCTGGTGCTGATAGGAAAAAAAAAACCAAAAAACCTAGCAAGGGGTTTTTCTTCTGCTTGTGTAAGTGCATGCATTGTACACATCTACAGCATTTCAGCCCACAAGAGCTCATGGTATTTTGCATAGTTCAGACTGGATGCAAGTGCTAACACAATCATTTGTACTTCTTTTCCAGCTTCCATCACCATATCTGTCTTCTGCCTTTTTCTCACCTTTTTTCTCACCTACAGATGGAAAAATCAAGCTGAGAAAAAACCAGAAAAACAAAAAACCCCAACCTAACACTTCCGGGGAAGTGTTTCAGTGCTTATTTTGCCCTGAACTGTGGTTGATAGTTAAAATATCCCTTCTCCCTCTCCCTATGGGAAATAAAGTTCTGAGAACTCTTTGCTCACAACGAATGAAACACTTAGTTGTGAATCATGTTGGAATTAATTTTTCTGTTGAGTTGGTTTGTGCCCAAGGGAGATGATTACACAGTATGAGGGGCTTGCTGCTCCATCTATTCAGGTCGGATACCCAAGAGCTTGTGGGCTAGAAGTGTGTGTTCCTTCTGGAATTCATTTATTGAAACATACACCATGAGCTATTTCCTCAGAAAAAGGACCTACCTCCTGTAAGGGAGACGAGCTGCTAAGAGGTGGTGAGACTTTGAAGAGAAGGCAAGGGTGTCAGAAGGAATCAATCCTGCAAAGTGGATCCAGACCTTAGGGCCCCAGTTGATCCATTTTAATGATCTGTGCTGTGACTGCTGCTCTGTCCAGGATACAGACTCATCCAGAAAAACTGTAACTGTAGCTAGAATATTGCAAGTATTGAACATGTTTCACATGTTACAAACCAAGAAAATTAATTTAGTGCACACGAAATTCATGGGATTCAAGACTGGCTGATGGGATGGATACCCCTGGATGGGGATTGCTGTCTTCCACTTAGCTGTCAAACATGAATGACATTTTACACAAAGAGCTCTGACTGTGAAAGTGTTTATGTGCCAAGAAGTAAATTTAGTACCGTTTGACTTCTATATAGCACCAATTCAGGATGTTTGAACGACATTAATGTTTGGAAATTTGGGTGTTGAGGAAAGGATTTCATACTGTAATGATATTAACCCTAGATGACAAGATATGAGCTCATGTACATAACCTGAAAACTGAGATTTTGCTGCCATCTGTTCTACCTGTTTTACTATGCACTATTGCCACATAAACTTCTGTGCTTGGATCAAACTGAACAGAAGCTCCCACTTAGTGTAATATGATTCCTACACTTTTATTCAGGCAGCCTCGCTTTTATTTTTCTATAGCAAATTATGGCAATGTGACTGAAAAGAATGTCCACATACACATCTGAACTTAAAGTCGACTTAACCTTAAAGTAAGCCAAGGACTATCCAGATGAGCTGGGGAATATCCTTCAGGGCAGAAAAAGGAGACCTGTGTGCAGCAGGCTGGTTTTATAGACGCCTGCTTTTGAAATGATGGAATACAATTAAATTCTTGTCTCTAACTGGATGCCTAAGCTCTTCTCCACCACTAACATTTTGCCCACTATTCCTTGTACTGTTAATTAACCATTTGGACAGCTTCTGTAGCTCCCCTGCACAATACTGTTAGTCTCTGGAATATTTTATTTTAGCTTGGCCAAGATTAACTCAGCTTTCTGCAAAGTTAGCTGTAGTTCAAGGAACAATCATGCATATGTGTGTCATATGTCTCTTTTCTGTGCAAGATGACCTTGAATACCTTCACTGGCAATATTCCTGGGAAGCAGCAGCAAGCTCATGTCATGTAGCAACATATCAGCCAGTGGATTCATCCTGCTTTCAGTGCACATTGGATGGGTGTGTAGTGTTCTCCTCTGGCATGTAGTTTGCACATTAAAATCTCTTGGGAGTAAGATAGTGAACTCCTTCTCAGGAGGAGGGAACGTGCAAGAGAGATGCTGGATTTCATGACCTGGTCAATGCATTACTTCAGCTGGAATCTGGAAGACTAACCCTTTATTCCCAGGCATGAGAAATGAGTTTATAAAAGGCACTGAAGGCTCCCAGGGCAGGCTGGAGGAATGAGTGAGAGAGCTGTCTGCTTCTTGGCATGATGCAATGCATGCAGACGAGAGCAGGGGAGAGACAAACTTATGGCAAAGAGCTTGCTTTCCTACTAGGTACTTCCACTGAACTTCTGCTCTGTGGATCACTACAGATACAAGAAATACTGGACGTCTCTCCATAGCCCAGATTCACTCATCACAGGCAAAACACTCCAAATTTTAATATTTAGGAGACTTTAGACAGGCTGGTCCTGCAACGTTTTAAGTGAAAACTATAACTGAAGGTTGAAAGCTAAGCCCATCATTGATTAACATACCATCCTCTTTCGATAGCTGATACCAAAATGAGCAGGACAGCACGTCATCTGTACAGGGACTGGGAGGCCAAGGAAATTTACCTGGAAACTCCTACAGGAGCTTTGTGACAACAGAATTCCCAAAGAAAGAGCTATTAAAGTGGCTGCAGAGAGATCAGATTAAAACCAAAACAGCACAATTTGAATACTTCTATTCATGTTTTGCTCCACTGTGTTTCATCAGTAAAATGTGAATGCAAGCTAGGGATTTAGGAGTGCAGAGGTAGAGTTTTTTGAAACTGGTTTGGAAAGTTTAAAAAGCAATGATATTTTCTATTTAAATAAGCCTCTTTTATTTCTTTATATAAAAATGTTTCCTCTGCATTTACAGCAAAGCAAAGAATTACTCATCTGCATAAATCCTAACAAAAAGCAGCCAGTGTCTTACAATTTCCCTCCTTATTTTAGAAGAAAGCACAGCCCTGCATTCCTACCTCCAGGCAGTGTGGCATGAATCACAGGATTGTTAGGGTTGGAAGCAACCTCTGGAGATCATCCAGTCCCACTCCCCTGCCAAGGCAGGGTCACCTAGAGCAGGTTGCACAGGAACCTGTCCAGGTGGATTTGGAATTTGTCAGAGAGGGAGATTCATGACCTCCCTGGGCAGCCTGTTCCAGGGCTCTGCCACCCTCAACGCAAATAAATTCTTCCTCATGTTGAGGTGGAACCTTTTGTGGTTTATTTTATGGCCATTGCTCCTCATCCTGTCGCTGGGCACCATTGAAAAGAATCTGACACCATACTCTTGGCACCCACCTTTGAGATATTTATGTTTTGATGAGATCCCCTCTCAGTCTTCTCTTCTCTAGACTAAACAGGCCCAGCTCCTGCAGTCTCTACTCATAAGAAAAGGATACTCTTCCTCATGAACATATATGATCCATTTCTCCTGCCACCTTCCCTAAGGCCTGATTTGCTTTGTGAAAAAATTCTGACTCATATTCAGTACAAGAGAAAACTTAAAGATGAAAGTTGATACATGCGGCTAAATCTTGTGCATTGCAAGGTAGATGAGAGGAAAGAGTAGGGAGCTAATGTGCCGTGCTCTGGGTGTTCACATTCTTGCTGATTTTCTAGGGACTGATAAAACTTTTAATGCCCTCTTGGGATCTGCTTTTTGAAGTTTACCCATATTCCTGAGCTTTCTCATTTTATTCTACTTGACAGAAGTATCTGTGGTATTATTTCAGTTGTCAGGCTAAAATCTCTAAAACAGATGGGTAGAAGACTGACTAGGATTTGCAATCTTGCATCTTGCTGAGGTAATAAAGGCAAAGTCCCTGTTTAGTCCTGTCACAGGCATATGTCAGCTGTAAAATATTCAAATTGTTTCTATGTCTTGGGATAGCTGCTCTTTGAAACAATCTGATCTTCATAAAGCATGTTTAAGAGGGGCTGCCCTTCCCCAGGCCTTTGTTCCTACCTCTACGATGCTGCTCACAGCTGCCTCAGATTTGCTGGTGCCGCTGTATCTAGGGCGGGGACAGAAATGGGGTTGGGGATGGAAGGAATGGCTAATGAAATGGACGGCAGTGAGGATAGAAATGAGTGGCCGTAGGGAGTCTCCTGTAAGTGGAACTCCTAGTAAAAATGCTTGTGGACACGGGCATTTGTTTTGTTGAGCACGGCATTTACCAATTTGAATCCTTGAAAGTGAGAGGTCTGTGGAATATGGGTACTTAGGCGGTGGGAAGGAAATTATTTTGGCAGCTTGGTTCTGCAATGGTTCTGTTACTTGACGTTCAACACATCTGTGAATGAAAGGTTTCCAAGAAAGTTATACAGCAACCCCGTGAAAAGGAATTTAAGACGTCTGCTGGTAGAGGTCAGCGTTGGCCCTGGTATGTTGGCCTCAATCAGCTTCATGTTGGTTTTAGTCCTGGTGCAAATACTACCTGTGGAAACAGAGTCTGAATGATGCAGTGTAAACTGGTCCTTGCAAGCCTCAATCTGGATGGTCCTACATGTTTTCAGTCAGTTTACTAGACTGTCAGACACAAAATTATTACGTTTAACAATAATGTTCACTTGAACTGCAAGGCTGTATAATATTCTCATCTGCCAATGTTTTAATTACAGGGTAGCATTCGCTAAGGGAAACTAAAATTAGAAGTGGATGAATGGATTTTGATATGAAGGGGAAGATTTGCTTTCTTTTTTTTAAAATTTTGCTTTTTCCTTTTCCCAAGGAAATTACATTCTTGGGAGAACTGCAAAACCAGAAAGACCAAAATGGCCTCTCCTGAGCCATAGGGCGGAGAAGGCTTTGCAAACCAAAGGTCAGATGCAAAGAGACATCTATTTATATGTGGCAAAACATAACAATAAAATAGAGAGAAGGTTGATGTACAAGAGGAGAAAGGATTCAGGAGACAGAGGCAAGGAGAGAAAAGAAACTGTGACTTGTAGCTCTGTCAGTGATGAGTGAATGAATATTTGTGCAAAGCAGGTCAAGATCAGAAGAAAATTGCAGCGGTGGAAGGGTCGGGGGATGCAATACAGGGAAGGGTCTCTCAGTCTGTAGCTGATGGGATTGAGGGATGACAGTGCTTCCACAGAGCTGGGTTTGTCAGGGAGGTCCCATCATGCCAGAGTCTTCAACTGCTCCTTCTGAGAGCTCTTCCTAAGTGACCACTGAGTCTCACGTTAGGTTACGAGGTGAGGGCTGTAGCTCCCAAACCACAGGCACATAAAGAGCTGTGAGGGAAGGGAGGCCTGAGTAATCATGAGTACGTCAAGATGGGGACTCAACATTGTTACAGAGTACACCTCCAAAATGGGAAGAAGAATGTTTCTTGTGCACAGCTCGTAAGTAATCTCTGGTCTCTGTCTTTTTGGCTGATTAATCTTGCAGTAATGCTTCATAATTTTTTCTTTTTTTCTAGATATGTATGGCTGCCCTGAGAGGTTATTCAATATGAGACAGTATGGTCTCATTTACAAAAAGTGTTTCTGTGTGGTGAACTCCTTAATATTTTATAGTGAACTACTGAATTACTATAGATATTCATCAGAAACTGTGTGATTCTGTTGATGACAGAATCCACTCCCAAGACAGTTTTCCAAGAGCAATTTTTCTCTGCAGACTCTCATCAAGTCTGTGTAGCAGCACCAGGAACTAGTGGGAGTTTTGTGTGTGTGTGTGTGTAACGTGAACTTGGACACTATGTTCACAACAAATTTTGTCACTTGAAAATGACAAAGGTTCAAAATACCGCTTTTGTTTGGCATCCCTCAAGTAGGTTAGCATAATAATTTATGCATACAATATGCCACGTTCATCCAGACATTTGAAACTTCATCATGTTTAAATGAAGACAGAGGCATGAATCCAGTCCCCGGAGCTATCCTGCCCCCCAGACTGAGGGAAACTGACCTTATGCAGAATATTCAGCCTGAAAATCAACCTGACATGACTTTGGGGTTTGAGGAGTTAACAGCATTGGCCCTCATACTTAGTATTTCAAACTTAGGCATACATAGCACTCTACAAAAAGAAATAAAGACAAATGTGAGAGAAGCAAATAGTTCATACCCTGGAAAGTTTACCTTTTCAGTTTCACAGAATGACTGAATTAATTTCTGCATAAATCTGAGAGCTCACTGAAGAGGTAGGCCACAGAGAACCAAATGGAATTAACCATGACCAGAAAAGCATGAAAGAAAAGGTAGATAAAGGTAAAGTTAGATAATGTAATTACACTGGAAATCAATGCAAATACCTAGGTGTATGTGCAGCTTGGTGTTCATGTTTGTCTACTTTTATAAATTCTAAGAGTGATATTAAAAAAGGACACCAGAAGAAAGGAAAGTGCGAGAATTGCCTGGTAATCTCAGAAAGTAGACAGTGGCAGAAAGGTAAAAGGCACACAGAATTTTATTAAGGAAATTTTATGGGAAATCAGAAGAATACATGAAC
Organism: Lycocorax pyrrhopterus obiensis; assembly: GCA_014706295.1. Classification (NCBI taxonomy): domain Eukaryota; kingdom Metazoa; phylum Chordata; class Aves; order Passeriformes; family Paradisaeidae; genus Lycocorax; species Lycocorax pyrrhopterus. Next base: position 81,335,840 of record JACSVZ010000004.1, read on the forward strand.
TAAGAGAAAAAAATCGTTGCAGTTATGTAGGTGTCAACAGTAAGAAAAGGCCTGTGTTTGATGGAAGTTGTAGAAGCTGCTTACGACAAAAAAAGTTCATTTGGATACCAGACAGCCACAGCTTGTGATTTATGCAAAATTGGAAGGAATACAGAAACTTAGCCCAAATACAGTAGCTGTCATAAGAGATGCACAGCTCTGGGAAGACAGCAAAACTTAAATATAAACGAACTGAAATGAGGTTAAACGCTGGCATAATTGTGACAGCAATTCTGCCTGCGGTTTTACTCGAAAGCAGCGCCCACAGCCAGAAGCTCAGATTGCCGACCCGTGATACGTCTCATGTGATTCATACACGTGGTGCGTGATGTAGTAGTCAGCATACACAGATCAAGGGTACCTAAAGCTCTACCCTGAAAACTTCTCAGCAAATCTGGGTGGACTAATGTCTGCTAGTTATGGTTAGCGTCTAACTTCCAGTCAATTTTTTTTTTTTTAATTGCTCATAACATTCACAAATAAATTGTTTTCAGCTGAAACTTTCTCCACTGAATGTTCATTTTGCCAGATCCTTTAAATTAAGTCCATGAGTCTACTTAAGAATTCTTCAGTAATGGGGAGGAAAAGCGCCTTTTCTTTTATGATCTGCTAAGGCCACTTCAGCTTTAGAAGCAGAAGGACACACATTCACTGAAACTTGCAAGTGAATTGAATCTTAGGCAGTCAACTCATTAAAGCTGTTGACTAACACCTGCACTGCAGTAATACTCTGAGACTCCTGTGGATTTTCATTCAGTGGGATTTGCTAATTCTCAAAGAAACCCCTGGATTTTGTATGTTTTCCTTTACAAAAATGTCAGTGACCAAATCTGGTCTTATGATCAGAAAACTGAGAGATCTTTGTTCTATAATTTAAGCTAGTGCAGAGCTTAAGGTTAAAAAATTAAATTTTTAGTGTTTTTCTGCACTATTGTACTAGCTTCTTTTTCTAGCTCTTTATACAAATTATAATTAAAAACCCCCAACCAACAAAAAAATCCAAAAAAATCCTCACAAATAAACCTGAAAATAAGAAACAAGGAAATATAAAGGATAAAGAACTGCTATGATTTTTGTTAACACTGTTTTTGTGAGCTCATGAGATTATCCTTATATTCACCCTTTCTGTAACACCAGTGTCCGTGAAAGGGAAAGCAAAAACTTCATGTCCGTTAGTCTGACTTGAGTAGTTTGAGACTATTAGGAAAAACAGTGAAAGATATTACTGTGAAAGATAAAAAATGCAACCTATGTTTCAAAGGAAGACTGTGCCAAGCTAATCTGATATCTGGATGGGATAACTTCCTGTCAAAAATATGTGCTAGTTATTGAAGGTTTTCCATTAACAGTGCAAAGAGCTGTATCATCAACAGCGTCAACATACTGTAAAGGAATTTGGTTGGCCCCAGGTCTGCGAGTGGGAAGGCCTTGTCTCTGTGAATAGCAGAGGGGGAAGCAGGGAGATTTCAGCAATGACAGTGATGTCATGAGGAGCAATGGTGTGCACTTGCTGCGAGTAACTTCACGTTTCTATCAGAGAGCTAAAATTCAGGAACATCTCTGTCTTGGAGGCAAATAACCTAGTTATGAAGATGGAGCTTGATAAATGTTTGGAACCATATGGCATGGTATGGTAGGTTGACCTAAATTGACAGACAGCCTGTTAAACCAATTACACTTCTCTCAATTTCACATATTTAAACCGTGTGGAAAGGTGGGATTTGGTGGGGTTTTTCCATTCCAGCTCGGTGCCGGGACGAGACGGAGGGCGGCCCTCAGAGCCCAGGGCCCGCTGGGCCGGGCCGAGTCGAGTGTCCTTGCCCCTCCTGCCCCCCGACTCCCAATGCCCCAGCACGGACCCTGGGTCGCTGGGAAGGGGAACTATGGAGCCGTCCCACGCAGTTTTCTTAAGCCAGCAGGAGCTTTCAGTCTACAGCCAGCACACTTCACGCTGAACTGAAGCAAATACCGTGCAGTTAGCGGCGCAGGGAGAGCAGGGGGCTCTCCTCACCGTGGACTCTGACCGGTAACAGCAACTTCAGAGGCAGAGAGAGAAGTAAAAGGCTGGTCACGTGGGACGACGCTCCAGAGCCTCTAAAGATGGCTTCGGAAGAGAGCAGAGGACGATGCCGCGCTTCCCGTGTGCAGCTTAAAATGCTTCTTGCAATGCCATGGTAAAGACTGTAATATCATAACTGTCTCTTTAATCCATTTCAAGTACATGGGGGGATGGACAGTTCACGTGTGGCTTGCGAAAGCTGAGAAAAGTGCTTATGCCAGTTTCTTTAAAAAGCCAAGAAAAAAAGAGGTTTTTTTAAAGACTGGAGGCAAAAAAACTTTTGCGTTCAAGCCAAAATAACTCATCCTTAAAAAAATTAATAACCCCATGTAATGGTCCATGTCTTGCAGCGTAACACAACTGTGAGTTTTCATGAAAGAGATGTGTTACACCACAGCAGTTTTTTTGTCCTTTTTTCCTTCTTAAGTCTGTTAGTAAACTTCTTTATAGTCTGTAAGTTTTGTGCCTGCTTTGTTTTCTCCTAATTTTTACCGCACACAGAAGAATCCATATTTCAAACTGAAACCGCTACACTAAATTTGTGTTTCTGCCCGGTTTTCAAATTCAACCTGCTGCACATGGTCAGCTGCAGTCGCAGACAGCTGAGTCCAGGGGAATCCTTTCCACTCTTGTGTTTCTGTACACTGGCTGTTGCCACATGAAATGTCGCTGTCCTGTGGGTGTACACGTGTGCTGATAAGGGAAGATGTTAAAGCCAACTATGCTTCTGATTATTTCAGAAAATGCCTTTGATTATTACAGGAGCCATATACTGTCCCACTTCCTAGAACTAACCACAGAAATAGAAGAAATGGTGTTTTGAAAGCATCTTGTGTTGCGGTATCTCCGTGTTGGAATGTTGGAATGTTGGAATCTGAAAAACAATTCATGTTTATAGAAACTTTTATTTCAGTTTATTAGCTTTTAATCTAGGATAAATGGGAAAATACGATTTTTTTTTTTTTTTGCCTGTCTTACTTTGTTTAAAATGGCTACAGAGTGCATAGTTTGCATGAGGAACCTTTAAAGTGTTCCTGGTTTTTTTCTTTCCCTTTATTTGTAAGTGGTCTCCTCACAAATCTGAGAAAACCAAAGGAGTGAAAACGAAGCTCACCACTATGGATGTGATGCTCCAACATCCTGAAAGCTGTTTGGCTTTAGATTCCTCAGCTGAATCCTTTCTATGTCTTGGCTCATGGAAGCCTGTTCCCATGCATACCCGTTGGCAACCTGGCTTGCCGGCGCTCCTCTAGAGCTCTGCCCACTTGTATTGAACATACAGTGACAAATATTACAAATGGATCTTTCCTATATCAGTTCATTGTTATACTTCCACGTGTCCAGTCTGCAGTGTTCCCAATATACAGTAAAATATGTGCAGTTTGACTTCCAGAAACCTTTTGATGTCTGAAGACACCCCTAACGTAGTAGATGTGAAGTGTTTTGTGCTACTCAGAGAGAAGTGTGCTCCATGAAGGAATCAGCCTTTTTCATTGCAGTTGCAGGCTCTGCTTACACTGGAAATTCCACAGTGCCAGAAGACCGTCCCAGGCACTAACTCCATTGTCTACACTGTTAAATTGTTTGAGCAGTCCTTGGAATGGTTTGCCCCTGGGCAGTCAGCCTAGGCCTCTTCTAAACAGTTCCTGGGCATATTTTGAGAATTAGCACGGGCCAGGCACCATGCCCAACATGTAGTTTGGATGTGGGCACCCTTTTTTGGATGATAATAGACTTCACTAGTGCCAGATGGCCTCAGAGCCAGAGGGAATAAACACAGCCTGATTGCATATGCCATGTGCTTGTGCAGAGGATCTCTTGTGCTGTAAAATGATAGCTTGACTTGTGTGTACGTGCGCATCTCCATGCGAAGAAGCTGTAACCTGAAAGACTGGATTTTACAAAGGGCAGCCTCAGACTGGGACTTCGTGGCATCCAGGAAGACAGAGTGGGCATTACGCAATGCCTGTATTGCTGAAAACATCACAGGCTCAGATCAAGCACTAGGACCATATGTCCAGTGCACCATCTCAAACAGACACTAAGTATAAATTGACTTTAATGTCTCCTGGGTACCCTCTGGCCTTAGGACATGTTTATGTCTCTTTGCTGTTCAGACTGCCTGAAATAATACAGGGTCTGCGTTACAACCCACCAGACGAGTGTTTTTAGCATACAAATTAGAAGGTATATGTTTTATGTTTTAGGATGTGGTGTGTTCAAAGATGCAGCATCTACTAGGATGCTGTTACAAGGCTGTGCTGTTGGGAGAGAGCCAAAACAAATGCACCCTTGACTGTAACGAACTGAGATGTTCGGGCACTGGCCAGCAGAGTGCTTGTTCAAGTGGTCCAAACCAGAGGTGAGAAGTGGCTTCACAGGGAGACTGATCAGGGGTCCAGTGTGTGGTTCCCACATTGGCCCTCTCTTACTGAGAAGTGCAACCATGCCCCTTGGTGCTGGGTTCGTGGACACAAGACCCTAACCTCTTGAAAAAGCCTTGCAGGTTTTAGGTTGTCTGTGAAATCTCTGAGGTACATTACTTTCTTTCATGCAGAGCAAACTCTGATAGCAGAATGGGAGATCTCTGCACTGGATTCCTTTGTTATGTATGATTACCAGGGGCTCAAGTTATAAAAATTATTAAGTGCTGAAGAGCCTAAATGTGCTGAAAAACACATGGATGTCTGGACCTGTAAGTGCGTCTGCTGAGTTATAACTGTCCCAGTTCCACTGGAGAGTACCAATAAACTCTGCTGAGATTTGCTTTATCCCCATAGTCTTTCAGCTATACAGTAGATATTAATATAGGCTTTTATGTTCAAACTCTTCTACCAGTTTGAAACTTTGGGTTTAAATATAAAGGTACTTCTTTTATTTTTTGGTTTCAAAATCACAAACCTGTGTGGAAGAACAAAACTTGCTACAGTATGTTCACATTAAATAAAGAACACTCCAGGAAAACCTTCTCGTTAAGGAAAATTAAGAGGATAAAACCTGTTCTGGATGTGAAAAAATTATGTTAATGACTATTATAATTAGCATTAATTAGTCTTATTAGACTTTTTTTAAATCAGTAGTTTTGGAGAATATGGAATATTCAGGGATAGGCATGAAAACAGTGACTGGGCACAGAGAGTCCGTATTTGAGAGAAGCTTTTTGTGATTAGAAGCTGCTGAAGTGCATTGCAGTATTGTGCATCGAGCACCTTGTTTCAGTGTTGAAGATGTCACTGGCAGTGGGCAAATCCCTTGCTGTTACAATTTTTTGTCTAGCTTTTTTCGTTCATCTCATCATGTAATCTGAGAGCTGATTTATGAGGCAGACATCTCAACTTAGTGGGGGAAGGGCAGGTGCCTGGAGACAGTATCTTCTTCAGCTGTATGACTATTATCCAATGCTGCAAAGGTGTTGAAACTGAGAGATGACAAGGCCAACCAGTGTCTGCAGGACATATTTGGACAAAGAGAAAAACATAGTTAATCATTATGTCAGGAGATGTATTAATAATATAAATTTTCAGTACTTTTGGTGGGGGGAAAGGCGACAGGCAGTGTGTATATGCTATCTGTCAGCAAGAAAATAAAATCAATATCTTTCCTGATAACAGAAGTGGTCTTTTGGTTTTTTTCCCCCAACTTTTCCATGTGGCTAATCAGTATTCAACTTATTCTTGCTTCGTGGAGTGGGATTGTGGAGAGCAAAGTCTGAAGTTCAAAGAAAAGATCTTTTTCACTGGAGCGGAGTAGGCCTGGCTACCTTGAGAAGAAACTGTATTTTCAGTTCAGAAACAGTTTCACAGTCCTGGAGACACTAGAACGAAATATTGCTGTCTTCACCTGTATTTATTTGGCTGAAGGAGGTTTGCATGGTTTCAAGACAACTGTATAACAGAGGGAGACGTGCATACCTCTTCCATGTCATATGCAGCAATTGCCAAATTTTCACCACTTCTGCTGCGGGAGTGCTAGCAGTGTCCTGCAAATGCTTTTTATAAGTTTTTATAAATTTCTAACACTGCTCAGGAATAACACAACATATATATACTTTGGCAGTTTTTCATAGTCACAGTCACCCGCAGATGCCAAAATGCAGTCACTTCTAGAGATACTGGACAAAAGAAGTGATTTCATGACCTAAATATATCTAACCTGTCAAGACTCCTTCTTATACACCTTTTTGCTATAAACAGCTGTCAGGAAAATAGCCTTTGTCATCTCCTTAAACAGTGTTTATTTCTGTTTCCATGGAAAAATATGGTGAGACTGGTACAATGGGTATTTGAGGATATGTCTGTGCAGGAGTCATATACTGTAGACATACAGAAATAAGCATTTGCTGGTGTGCTCTGAGACAAACTCTTGGCTGAGAAGTCATAGTAAGCACTGCTATAGGAAAAGAAAGCACCAGACATCCCGCTGAGGATGGTACAGGTGTCATTTCAGATGTGTATTTTACCCTCTAAATGCCTGCAACCCATGGTTGCCAGAAATAACTGCCCCATTGGGCAGTTGAGGTGCAATCACGTTATTTCCCAAGAGCAGTTTCAATTGCACAGCCTGCACAGTCCTTTGGGCATGTGAAAGCTGCAGACCTAACTGTTATCATTTTACAGGGTTTCATGTGTAATGAAGTCACCACTTTCTCATGATGCACAGACAAATGAGCAACCGTCTTGTACTGACACTATCTGGTTTATCGCATTTTCTGTTTTACTACTCTATATTTTTACACCGACTGTGCATCAGCTGCGTCTGTGGTGATGGATCATAGATTTCAATCGCTCTTTGGCTTACCACTTCCTTCTTGTCCAACAAATTGAAGTCTTTAAAATAGAAGGCAGTTACTTATGAAATCAAGTGGTTAAGCTTTGTGGATAGTCTCAGTTTTATGTTGGTGCATACTGGAGCTCTCTTGTGAAAGATTAGCCTAACTGTCACTTGACACATCTTTTATTTGTGATGTTTTGAACAAATGATAGCACACACATTTTAAACAATATAATTGTATTTATGTTTCTGGGTTTGGTTTCAACTTCTGAGACTTCATTATGTTTACAGAACTTTTTTTTTCTAAAACGATCCTCCTTTAAAAAAATTAAAGAACCCTTCCCTTCCCTTCCCTTCCCTTCCCTTCCCTTCCCTTCCCTTCCCTTCCCTTCCCTTCCCTTCCCTTCCCTTCCCTTCCCTTCCCTTCCCTTCCCTTCCCTTCCCTTCCCTTCCCTTCCCTTCCCTTCCCTTCCCTTCCCTTCCCTTCCCTTCCCTTCCCTTCCCTTCCCTTCCCTTCCCCTTCCTTCCCTTCCCTTCCCTTCCTTCCCTTCCCTTCCCTTCCCTTCCCTTCCCTTCCCTTCCCTTCCCTTCCCTTCCCTTCCCTTCCCTTCCCTTCCCTTCCCTTCCCTTCCCTTCCCTTCCCTTCCCTTCCCTTCCCTTCCCTTCCCTTCCCTTCCCTTCCCTTCCCTTCCCTTCCCTTCCCTTCCCTTCCCTTCCCTTCCCTTCCCTTCCCTTCCCTTCCCTTCCCTTCCCTATCTTTTTTCCCTGAATAAAGAGAATAAATTTGGACAGTAAGATTATAGAGTGACAGGTGATAGAAAAAAATAAATACATTAATTTATGATGTAAGCCAACTTCAATCATTAGAGTTACAAAGAACAAGAAAAAGATTGTAAACAGAAGCTCTTCTTTCCTTAATGGTTCTCCAGATATGTTTAGAAAGTGTGAAAGAAGGCATTTCTGACTGCAGCTCCCCAAAAACTTGTTATGCTTGAAACTGAGATATCTAAGAGGAAAAGTATACAAATAGAGAAGGGCAAAAAAAGCACTTTTCATAACTTTAGCTAAGGTTCATGCACACCATTGCTTTTAGCTGCCGTGTTCCACATGCATGTAGTCACATCCACAGTCACTACATCCCACTTCCTGTCCTTTGTGCACTGCCAGTCCTGATAACCAGTGTGAAACCCATAAGTGGTGGGAGGACTCACAGCCCTTCATAGATCACTTCACTGAGAAGAAAAATAAGGGGAGGTATTAAAAAAATTTAAAAATAAGGTACTGGTAGGAAACTCCTGATAATTGACAGGTCCACTATAAAATGCTGGCTATGGCTATGACAGTAGTAAACAGTCCTACATTGACATGTGTGGGAGGTGTTTGATAATATGCAATCAAGTGTTCATAATTGTAAGCATAAGACAAATTTCAGTCACTGAACAGACCCTGTTATACTCTGACTCTGCTTCCTCTTTTCTGCAAATGAGATAATGATTAGAATTACTTCTTCAACCAGAAAACCAGGGAAGGGACTTGACTTGTCCAGAAGTACTGGAGGAAAAGCTGTTGGTGGGAGGATGAACATAACAGAAGTGGTGCCCAGGGTGCATGGATGTTGGGTGCCATGAGGCGATCAATAAGATCAATAAGAGATAATCATTAGGTTTTTGTAATCTTGGTACAAGGTGTGAATGATCCTTAAGGAGATGATGAAAATGACAAATGTAGGAATGAAGAATTTAAAGGGACAAAAAAAGTATTTCAGACCAGTATATTTTCATAAACTGTCAATGCCAGGTAGTTGTGAATTTGGCCTAGCTCTTCCCCAGACTGGTTTGTTATACTGTAAACCCTTAGTGCCAGATCTGTCTCTTCTTCATGCCCCTGTTTTCAGGGCTTGATTGGCACTCAAAGGCTGCTAGCATGAAGCTGATAATGCTTGTTACTTCCAAAACTACTGCTCGTTCCAGTCATTACATTGCACTGGTAGCTACCAAAAGTAAATCTGTCTAATAAATCAATATACATATCTCAACAAAGAGTTAGAGGTATGGGTCAGATGGGCAGAAAGGAGGAGTACTGCCTGTTTGGCAGTACCTCCCCTTAGAGCATGGAGCTGGATTCCTTGATCTGAAGCTGCACACCTGTTTTCAAACAAGCTTAAAAGAGGGCAGCAAAATCTGTCACCCCTAAATGCTTGCCAGCACCTCTGGTACCGTGCAGAAAGGTGAGAAGTGGTGAGTTAGACCCATGGGATCTAGTTTAAGTTAGATCTGGACAAAGACCTGTGTGCAGACAGCCTCTGCCTGCAGACATGCACCTCCTGTGAAGCAAGTCCAAGTGTGACGGTTCCCTGTAATGCCACTTGCTACAGCTCTGCACAACCTGTGGCTAACCTCTAAGCTTCAAGAGTTATGTGTTTTCACCATACGTTGTTGTGAGGCAAGATGAGTCCCTTTGCCTGTCAAAGCCATTACAGCCCATTCTGCAATGTGGGCTGATTTGCTGCAGTTGAATTCTGGGAGCACTTGGTTCTTTCTGGACACTGACCTTTTCTTTAGTTAAATTACTAGAAAGCCCCTTGGCATAGATCTGTCTAATTTCAATTATTATTTCTCAACAATTTGTTAACACAGTCATGGTTAACAAGTTTAATTTACCAATATAGATGTAACCAACATCTACAGCTCAATGCCATTTAAAAGTGCTAACTATAAAGGAGGTGTTTGTATATCTGAATAGTGATAGTGGTGTTGTTTGCCTGGAGAGATATGCAGCTGGCTTCATTGATAGAATTATTTATCTCAACATTTTTTGTAATTAGACAGATTAATTTGTTTGTAAACTTCCTATGTTATTTATGCCAAGTTATGCATATCCTAAGGTTTTAATAGAAGTGAATTGAGGGGTGTTTTTTGTTGTTGTGTTTATTTGTTTATTTATGGGGGTTTTGTGTGTGGTATGGTTGTTTGGGTTTTTTTACCTTCCCAAATGTTAAGGAATGAGGCAGAACAGTCAAATTATACAGGAGTAAAATGTCGCCCTGAGCGCTACAGGAGTGGAAGGAGAACAGGAACAGTTGTTCAGGAACAGTTTTCCACCTCAGCAGTTGGTATACAACAAGGCACTCTTGCTGAGCTCAGAGCTATTAATTTCACACTCTGTATCTTTCTGGGATTGAGCCTATTAACAGTATTATGCCTTTTCAAAGTGAGATTCCTACTTGCTGGCAGATATTTAGGCTTAAGTAATTTGTATTCTCTTTATGTATGTGTCTACACAGGTGACAGAGTGTCTATAACCAATCCCAGAGTCCATAAGTAATTGTCACTTATTTGGCTGCTAGTCTAGCGGTTAGAATTAAAAAGAACCTAATGAAAATAAATTTTTGTTAATGAAGCTGAGCTAGTTGGTTGGAAACTGTCTTCTGTATTTCAACTGTGCATGAAGACATTGGTGGGAAACTTGCCCTTGGAGCAGGAAAACAAAGATCTTGTGAATAGCTGCCTGGCAGTATGTGGGACTTGTCACTGGGATGAGGAAAGCACAACAGAAACCCATGGATTTGCTATGGCAGAAAGCAGAGGTACAGAATAAACAGTCACTAGAACAAATGACAAGGGGTTTTGCTTGCACTGTTCAATATGAAGAATCCTGGCTCAGTACCCTCATGCTTCCTGTGGGAGCTCTATTTGGCAGTCCAGCACTACCACCTCGTTCTCATGTTGTCCAAAACCAGTCCCATTTATCAGTCCATCAAAAAGGAAGCAGATAATTACATTTTTGAAAGCAGGGCTATTTGTGGGTAATGCAATACAGAGAGTCACTGGTTAGCCAGCAGTATCACCCCTCTGCTACCACAAGGCAGGAACGAGCTGCCTGTGCTTCTGATGCAAATGCAGCACAGGGCCAGTTCTCTACCTGACTTTTCTGGTAGCATACCAGTGTATGATTTTTTGTGTGACACCATCAACAATGTTGTAGCATCCAGGAAAGCTAAAAAACCTTCCTTTGCTCTTCAGGGGTGCACACCAGGACAAACCCACTCCAAGCTGTCTTTCTCTCTCTCTTGTATTTCTTGAAAGAAATGCTCTGCCAACTTTGACTTTTATAGAGGCACACTTGAATTGCAAAAAGATAGAAAATGGCAGCTCTTGGCTGAAAAACTGACCAAAGAGAAATACAATCCAAGAAAGGTGTAGTTCTTCTTGGGAAGTGAACGTCACTTTTGGAAGCCACTTTTTGTCTAACAATGTTTCTAATGGAGTGATGCCTTGGCAGAAATTTTCCAGTTCCCTTTAAGGTATTGCTGGGAGCTGGCCTTGTGTGATAGTTTTGACCTCAGTGGGAGTTAAGGACTCTCAATAAATCATTAAATCATGTCCTTCGAAAGAGGAAAATATTCTATCTTCCTAAGCATCCAGAAAGCAAAACCAAAGACAGTTTTAAAGGTGAATCAGATCTGGGATATAAATTAAGTCATCATCCCATTTTTAATATAATCCACTCCTTATCATAAATCAGGAAATGCATTTCAAGATAATTACAGATCTTTGAAAAGGTTAGTTTTAGGAAAATATAGCACAACATTCAACCAACAAGGACACTTAGAAAAAACAAAATGGATAATTTTCATTTATTAAATAGGGAATTTAATTTAATTGGCCCGTGTATGTCACTGTAACTATACACATTTTAAACACACACTTACAAAACTAGACTGGAAATTTTATCTCTGCTTTCCAAGAAGGCTCCAAGTCAGGAAGTAGCTGAGCCTGGACTTTTGGGTAGGCTCATTAGAGTCATAATGGGCATATGCAAAACATCTTTATCAAGGTCTGATTGTAACTACGTGTACAGTTTAGGCTTCCAGAGCAAGTTAGGGCAAACCTGCCTTTGGACTGTCTGGCCACAAAGCCGTGTATGTACCCCCTGCTGAGAGCATCTGAGATGGCAGGAATGATACATCATGGAAAAAATGAGGCAGAGATGAGTGAACGGTGAGATTGATGGAGAAAACCTTCATTCCGTGAACTAATTCATCTGCAGAAGAAATTGCTGAAGGTCAGTCATCAAACATGGTTCGCCATTTGATTGCACAGTGTGAGGTACCTTCATGCCTTAATAAATGTTTGCTGCTCTAACTGGCATGAGCCAAAATGCAGCTTTAGTCTGAGGACTGTGAAGAATACTCTCTTTCCATCACTATGCCAACCACTGAATGGAAAGAGACTTTCAACTGAGTCTTGGCAAGGGACTTTTATCTGCTCATCACAGCTAATTAGCAAACAAAAATGAGGATATACTTCGGGAAAATAATATCTGCATTTTTCTTACAGGACTCCCAGTGCTTAGATTGTTTCCTTTCATTAATCTTAGACTTCTTACCCAGGTTGTCCCACAGGTAAAGGATAATAAAGCTGAATTTCAGTGGGGAATATTTTTTCATTGGTTGGTTGGTTGGTTACATTTTTGGTTGATTTTCTTTCTTTGTTTTTATTGGCCTGTGTATGTTTGTTTGTTTTTCTTTGTAAGTTTTTACCTATGTGTGAAAGTCCATTTCCAAAACTGGCTTAGAATAACTGTTCTGCATGTTAGCCACCATTGTAGACTTCACAGGATTGAAAGTTTAATCTTTGCCATGTTCACAAGCTTCCTCTCCTATGTTAACATATGGATATTTAAAATACATCTCCTGTATGTTAGAAATTGTAAATGTGGCATCTCTGTTGGATCTCCAGGACTCAAAGTGTAATTTGATTCCTAAACCTGTGTTATCCATTCGATGAATTGTACTCCCTGTGTGAGCCGGCTTTCCAGTACGAGTTGGATTTAGTAGCTTGGGCATTGAATGAGCTCTGAACCTCACACACTGTCAGTTCTTAAACACAGGCTCTCTGCAGCCCCCTGCCTTTCTTCAATTTTGTAGAATTCTTTGGAGCTTCAGATTTGAAATGACATAAAGCATTTGTTTAAATCTTCCCAGTTATTAGACATCGTACTGAGATTTACTGAAGTAGAAGGGTAAGTGCTAGTAATTAATCAAGGCAACCTAGCTGTGCTGGTGCCATGGAAGAGAATGAGTTCCCAATAGGGGATTTAAATGAAAAACATTAAGTTTCAAAATGAACTGGATGAAGTCAGGGGATTAGAACATAATTCTTTCAATTCTTGTAATTTAAAGAAAGAGAGATCTCTTCCCGAGGAAAGAACTGCATAATGCATTGATGGGCCATCAAACACTAATTGCAGGCTATTAGTTAAAAGTGACACCTGGAGATTTAATATAGGTATTTGCATGCAGGCCACGGGATGAAGATATCTTCTGAAATGTGAGTGGAGGTGAATTTAAGTCAGCAACCCTTATTTGTGTGAAAGGCAGCTCAACTGTATTTCACTGGAAGTGAAAGATCGGCCTGCAAGGGCATTCAGGGCACTTTGTCTATTCCAAAGGCCCAATCACGGTTGTTTCTTCATAGAGTAAGGAAATGTCACAACCACCCATACCACTGAATGTTTGCCTCCTCTCTGCTTATCACCTGGGTGTCATTGCTCTCACTGGTGGTTTTGCAGACTGTACAAAGTAGGCAAAGATTAAAGAACTCTACAGTCACATACATTTTCAACCACTTGAGTTTTCCCTCTGCACAACTCTTTTGCTTCGTGACACCTCTGCAAGGGCAGCAAGAGAAAGCATTGGCAAGAGGACCACCTCCTTGTGATCCTGCAAAATATAATGGACTGAAGACACTGTTATCAGTGACAGTAGAACACTTCCTTTTGGCTACTCTGTATACCACTTAAACAAATGTTTTCAGATACAGCTGTGGAGCTACACTTTTATCGCATTTCCTTTGTGTTCTTTATAATATTTGGTTTCATTATGTGAATTCCAGTATCCAGTGAGGCTGATGTGAAACACATTTGTCTTGCAACCCAAAACCTAGACCTATTTTCCACCACGTAGCTGTTGTAACGCAGCAATGCACATTATAGACAGAAACACAGCTGCTGGGAAACACCACTGATAAGAACAGGCACATCTGAGACATGAAAGTAAACATCAAGCCTTGACCTTTTGTTTTGCTTCTCATACAAATGGAAATGTCATTGTCCTGAGTATTTATAGAACACTGACTTAAGTTTTGAATCTCTTTTACGTTTTCAGTGAGAAATGGTGAACATCTGTCACCTGCTGCCGAGGATGCAACTGCAAAGCCAAAAGGAAAGAAAGAAGGAAGTGTCTTCACACACAAAAAAAATCTTGCTTCTAATTTTGACTGTCTGACTATCATGTGAGATTTTTCAGTATCTTCAGTAGGAATGATGTAGCAGGGTTTTGTTGTGACAATACAACCTGATTTTGTTTTAACCAATTACTATTTCAGAAGGTATTTTTGAAGCTCCCCTGGAGAAAAGGCACTGGGAAGGCTGAGTATCCAAAAATACTGGCATTGTGACAAAGCTTGGCAGTTGCTAGTAATTTGAAGGCTGGAAAATGAATGTATTAAATTTCTGTAATTTAAAAAATATTTTTATACTGATTCTTTGTCATGCAGGGGCAAACTATTAAAGGGGAAACATGTACTGTAACTGCCTTGAATGCTCAATATAGCAATTTCAAAAATAAATGGCAGTAAGTTATGCATAAAAGCTGGTTGAGCAGAGGTTATATTGAAGAAAGATGGTTCAGCTCTTTTTGTCATTCCCTGTTTGAAAGGTTGCTATGCACTTTAGCTCATCTGTCTGTAATTTTTTATCTTTGTGTCAGTCTTTCTGGGACAGCAGTGCAATTGTTAGGACAAGACCAAAGGCGTTTTTATTCCAGATATCTGTCTCAATCATCAAGGATGCATACTTAGAAAGAGTACAAAAAGCTGTGTCATATCATGTAACTCTTTTGTAAATGCAACTTGAATTTTTACTATCCTGATTAATTTTATATCTTCTGTAAATTCATGACTTATCTCTTTCAGTAGTTCATATATTAATCTATTGAACAGTTTTTGTTCGTAAATGATTCCTGAAGTAATTTCTTTATTGTGTTCCCACTCTCAGTTTTTAATTAGTTACAAATACACAATAAACCTTTCTTTCTTCCTTACATCATGACTGGTTAGTTTCTTACAACTTGATGGAGGGATGCCTTGTCAACAGTTTTCCAAAAATTCATGCAGTTCTGTGAATCAGACTGTCTTCATCAATATACCTACTGACCCTACAGGAAATCTTACAGTGAGCCTTGACTTTCTACTGCAAAGGCTGCTCCGGTACACCCAGGACATCAAATGCTGAGCAGATACATCATTTCTCACAGCTCCACATGCACAGAAGTCAGACTTTTTGGTGTACATTACTTGCACCCTCTCTCAATCCCCTTTTAAAAGGGGGTTTTTACAGTTGATACTCTCCATTCCTGAGGAAGTGTTAGTCAGTAGGTTACCACTACAGCAGAAATCCAGTAGTCTCACAGTTGGATTATTGTACTGCTTGGTGTTAAATGCAATGGAACCCAAGTGTTTCTTTAGCATTTATTTTATCAGTCTGTTCGTAAATGTTCCCTACTGTCCTTTTGGTCGTTCACCAGACTTGACCCTTATAAAGAAAGTGTCTGTGAATCTCTCTAAGCCTTTCTTAAATGAATGTGGGTAAAGAGAATTCATCTAACTTTTTCATTATGACTTTACATTTTTTTTAGTTCTGTTAGATCTGCGGACTGTACAAATTTTCTGCCGGGGAAGAAAGAAGTTCTTATTTACTCAAATTAATCTTCAAAATCTATTTTCATCAGGCTTTTATGGTTTTATATTTGTTTTATCTGAATTTATCCTCTTTTTTGTTTCCCTTCTTCAGATAAGACTTCTGCTTTTTGGAGGAAATCTTTCTAACTTTAAATGCCTTTATTGTTGTTCAGTGGAAGACTTCTATGTCTTCCTTTTAATTTGTTTTTAACAAACTTCTTTTTTTTTTGTTGTTCCTTTTTTTTTGTTAAATTAAATCTGCTTCATTCTTGTAAATGCTAAATTTGAATATATAGTAGTCATAATTACAGAGCAACTCTTCAAAAGTAACATTGCAAAACCACATCTCGTCTGCTCAAGACTAAGCCAAACTGCTTCTTCCTTTGTGGGTTCTCTGAGTAGTAAGTTTAACAAGTGGTCATTTAAGATATTTAAAACTTGTACCTCTATATCATTTCTCACAATGACATTCCTTCAAGTTTACATGGGTATAATTGAATTCTCCCATGTTTTTTATTTGTTCTGCTCTGGCAGCTTCTCTCATTTCTGTTTAAGCAGGTTAGTCACATCACTGCCCTCCTGGCTGGCAATACCAAGACTCCTATTAGGGCAAGACTATCACAACCATAAAAATGGCTGTATTCCCTCCAGATGCTGTCAATTTATTTTCCTATTTTCCTTCTTTAACTGTGTCTTCTCCCTGTCAGCGAGAGCCAGCGTGCTTGGGTCAACGAGCCAGAGCTGGGACATCTTCCATCCATTGCCTGGTCCTCGTCAGGCAGGGCCTGTCCGACCATCCTGGCAGAAAAGCGGGCAACCAGGAGGGGCACGGTGCTACCCCAGCTTTGGGCATCTCCGTGGGGAAGGGGCCAGGAGGGCTGTGGGCCTGTCGTGGTGGGGAGCCAGAGACTGGCCCTGCTGTGCTGCCAAAGGGGCAGGGACCCACAGCCCTGGAGGCCTGGGCAGGGAGCGGAGCTCTGGGGATGGGCAGGGACAGGCAGGGCTGTCAGGGACCATGGGGACCCAACTTTTGGGCACAGCTAGTTTCGCTTTGTTCTTCCTTCGCTGAGCTCTTGAGGGAAGTGGCAGCACTCTCTCTGTTGCTGGCAGGACTCTAGCCCAGAAAAAAGTTTCATAGTTAAGAAAGCAATATACCTTGCTACATCTACAGTGAGATCTGAATATCTCCTGCCCTTTTGTGTGAGCTGACTGCCATTTATTTGCTTTGCTGATAACCACTAAACCTTCAACTTTTGCCTCCTTCACTCTCTGTTGATTCCCTTCTGAAATCAACAGAGGCCTTGGTCAATATAGGATACACACTAAAATCCTGAACAACTTTCTGCTCGTACACATGTACGGATTATTTTGAAACAGGAAGCTGGTGGAAGTCAGAGGTTCAACAAGTGTACATAGTACCGAATTTGTTTTGATATTTTTTCTAGAAAAAAAACCAAACATACTTTCCTTGCTCTATGCCAAGGAAGAAAGATCTGATCCAATTATTTTTAAGAGGTCCTCAATGATAAAAAATATACTGTTTAGTAGGAAATTACAGTTTTCACATGATGTAGGAAAATCAGTTTTTATATGTGAATTGACAATAAATTCAACAAGAATATGCTTATTTAGGCATTGGAGAAATCTTTACTGCTTTCTACTAACATCATGTATCAGAAAAGGATGTCCAGCAGAGCCAGAGGGGTTCAGATTGAGTAAAAGATAATAATGTTTTTCTCTATGTTTCAGGAAACACTGTAAATTCCCTCACTGATGTGTTTGGAAAGGTAAGGCCTTAATTATCCACAGATTTCTTTTCTCAAATAGTGTATTTGAGTGGTAAATCATCAGATGAATTTTTGATTATGATCATACTTGTCCTCAGATGTGCCTCAGCTCTTTGCTTTTAGTTCTTCCTAAAAGTTCATTCTCAAATCAGACCCTGTTTAATACTCTCAAGGTCACTGCCTTGGGGATTGAGCCAGACAAGTGAGTGTACCACAAAAATGGCCCTTTCTTTCATACGAAGTTATAGCTCATCTTTCAAGCCTAATATCCCATTGACTTTGAGAGAGTTACTTTGGGTTCATACACAACTTATTTTAACATTATTTTAAAGCACACTATTTAAAATATACTGTGATGAAGTTCTCATAGCATTTCTATTTGCTAGCAGCTGTTGGTGAATTTTGCTGTTTCCTCCTTTTCACAAGCAGCTTTGACTTTCCCTAGCTCCCTAGTGAAATTATTCTTCTGCTACCGTGACAGAATTAGCATAGTTCTCACAGCGTTTCATTAGGGTCTATTAAATACTTCCCTCTAATTCTATGATGAATTGTGAGCTTCACAAAAAGAGTGCCTAGGTTTCCAAGGGAGAAGTTAGAAGCTGGCAGTGCTTATATGGCAAAGAGCTAAAGGCATCCCCATAGCTGAAGAACAAGACAATGCCTTTTTGTTATGTTCAGTTCTATTAACTCCTCTGACAGACTGTCTTATTTTTGAAAACATCAGTTAGCCTGGTCTGTAACACAGTTAATGTTTAAATATATTTAATTGGAGAGTATGGCTGAGGCAAGAGATGGCTTGAGGGTCTCTCAGGATCCATGTCAGTAACACTCATAGACTGTGTTCATCACTGTCCTTTGGTAACACCTCATGTTTAGCATGTGAAAAGCTCCACCGCTCATCACAACAGCCTTGTCACGGTGGTATTCCATGTAGCACTCCATCAGCTTAGAACTTCCTTTGGCACATGGAGAACTGCATGGTTATGGAGAACGAGGGGCTCCCGAGCTAACTTGGTATCTTTCAGAGAATTATTTTAGAGGAATTAGCTATTTTCATGTGTGCTACCTGAGAACGGGATAGTCACTTCAGCATCTCCCAAAAGTCTCAAAGACAGGACTGTCTGTAAGCTGGCATTCTCACCTACTATATACAAAACTTCTTGTTGACCTTTTCAAAGAAATCACAATTTTCTAATATCCTGATTCAGCTTTGAAAGGGCAAATACCCATCAAAAGCCTGTGTAATTTTCAAAGTGTTTGGCACAAAAAAGCTCCATAACTTCAACTTCAGATAATATATTATCAGTAACAGTTAACTTCAGGGAAAAAATATAAATATAATTTAATAGGACTAAGTTCTTGTTACAATTGTACAAATTCAACAGGTAATTTTTTATTATTGCTTCTGCTAATGAAAAACACGAAACACTTCAAAAAGTGAAACTCTTGTATTTGCATAAGAAGGGCTAGAAAGAAAAGGAAAATCTGACCTCATATCTCTTACTGCCTCTTCTTTAACTCTTAGAAGTGCCAAATGCAACCTTAAACTTTTTCTTGATGTGAGGAGAATATAGGAAGGTGAAGTGAAGGAAGTAAATGGGGCTTCTTTCTTCTTTCTGTTGCCATAGCTTCAGCATGCTTTGATAGTAACAGTGCTGCAATTTTTTCTCCCTCCCAAGACATTTTGTTTATAAAAAACACAGCCCTGGAAGACCACTGTGTGTTTAGCCAAAGTGGAGATGATCTCCAGAGGTCCTTTCCACATCAACTACTTTGTGATACACCCCTAAAAAGCCCATTTAGAAACTTGCTAATTCCAATCTCCACAGCCTTACTTCAGCCTCTATTTTTTTGCTGCAAATTGATAATTCATGGATTTCCCTGCAAAATATATCTTTTCCAAGTGTATTTTCAATGATGTGCCTATTTTCTGTCTCGATAGAGAAAATCTCACTGTATTTGGCATGAATTTTGTCATTTGAATGGGAAAGTTCTAAATGCAGTACTCTGAAACACAGCCCTCAGTTTCCCTTCCAACTCGAAACTCAACGTCTGTAGCAGAAACTTGACTGGGTGTGGGATTCCTTAACATACAGCACATTGTAACCTTTTCTACAAACTCTGTTTCATGATTCAGCATGCTGAGGTCAATATTTTACAGTAATAAGCACTAAGATGACACCAGTTTGTGTGGTCTGCATTAAAATTTGGCTTAAAAAAAGGAACAGTGAACCATATAATTACATAGAAATGGGATTCGCAGTATGGTGAGGAAGGTTTCATCAGAGCTCCTGAAATGCCATTATGCATTCTTTCTCTTTCCTACAAGGCCATTTATCTCTGCAAAGTTTTTCATTGACATATTAGCAAGGCTGAAGCTGGGTGTGTTCCTTTGTAAGGATGCACTAAGCTCCATATACAGAGCAGTAACCAGGTCATCTTTTATTTGGTTTTGTCTGTGGCACAGAGGGTCAGGTTCTGAAGTAAAGGAGAGCTGACTGTTAAAGTCTGGGCTGCAGCTGAGACTTCTTAGTGGCCCAGCAACTTGTGGCAGCTGCAGTTTCCTGATAGAGTTCGATGCTCGGCATGTGGCTGAGTATTGTGGCTTAACAAGTTATCACCATCAGAAGTGAGCAGCGGCTAGCAAATTGGCAGGGCCGATGTCGTGTTTTGAAAACACAAATTCTCTTGCAGCTGTAGTTACTTCTGCAGTTCTTGTTTGCCTGGCTCTGGGTAATTGCTAGTTGGGATGGTTCCACCTATGCTCATTGTGAGTTTGGTTTCAAGATGAGCAATAAAGTTTAAATCATTGACCTTGGCTCCAAATGAGAGGATGATTTTGTAAAATGTTCTCTTGCTCCCTCATCCATTTAGCAACCTCCTTGACCTCTGGGGGCTTGATTTCCCTGAAACGCAGAGATAAACCTAACCTTGTTTCCTGGTGGTGGAGTAATTGGTGCGCTGTTCTAATATAATTTGAAATTATTTCTGCTTTCTATCTCTGTTCATGAAAACCTTCAAAGTCTTTTTTCTTTATTTATTTCTCCATTCAGTTTTTGCCTTGTTCTCTCTTAATAGGAAAAGATGAAAATACTTCTCAAAAATATGAGAAAAAATAAACATCTGCTTGTTTTTCTCTGACACAAGTCTCTATCAGCAGGAATTTGAATTACCTCCCCCAACTTGCCTTAGATGTCAATCAACAGCTGATCCCATTCTCCCCTACCCCTGTCTCTCTCTTGCCTCTGAAATAGTTAATTTAGCTTCTCTTAACCTTGAATACACATTTCTGTGTTGTAAAATGGAGCAGATTAAAGTGATTTGAAGGTTTCTGAGGGGCAAAAAGAACCTTTTCAATAACGTGTCCTGAAGCTTTCCTGATTTTGGCAGTGAGAAGAAATCAAAGGTAGCAGTTCTGCTGGAACTAAAATGGACTACATGGAGCTTGTAAGCATGAAGTATCCCTATCCAAGACTACAAAGTGCAGATTAAAGCTGCTTTGTTCCACCACTCTCCTCCCCCAGATTTGCTTTCTGTTCGTATCCTTTGCCATTTATACATCTGCTCATACTAATAGTTACCTTTTCCTTTCAGCTGTAATTTCCTTATTGTTTATTACTGAGAGATTACAATCCAACCAAATGTTTTTGATGAACTACTACTATCTGATCTACTGTCCCTTTCTGGACAGCCCTTTACCTAGAGTAAATGGGGACAGCTCTGCTGTTCCTGGTGAAGCTATGTTACTTTGTGTTGCCCCGATCACATTTTCAAGCTTGTTCCTCACTCCCCACGCTCTACATGGCCTTACACTGGTGTAAGAGGGAAAGGAATTTCTGGCCATGGAAAACTATTTTTGTAGTTCTCTTTTAAGAGACAATTCTTATTATATATATATATTTTCAACAACTCTTGGTACTAAAAAGGAATATTTTTTAGGCTCCCAATGTTGGCAGATTTTACTTACTAACAAGAAGTGATCTAAGTTCTTCATATAATGGGCTGCACTTCCCTCTCTATCTTGCCTATATAAGGCTAACTTGCATGCACAGGAATATTATTATTTAACTTTAGAAACTATTGTTAGCTAACCAAATGCTAATTGTAGTATTTGTACCTGTTGGATATGTTGAGAGCTTTTCCTTGCTGTCAACAATTTCTCAGAAATTATGTACATCTGTGACAATCAAAAATGAGTAAGAAGTTGTGTGCTACAATAAGGTCCAGGCAAGCCTTGTTAATTTGCCCTGTTACTTAATATTCAATCTTTTTCTGCATTCCTTTGGTATGTGCACATTATTCCCGTTTTGAAGGTAGCTGGAAGTAGAACTGAAGATGCTGACTTTGCTAGAAAGCCAAGGAAAGAAAAATTGCTAGTATTGCCACAGTATTGTCATCAGTGATGGCACAAAACACCTGCACGGAATAACACGGCCCTACTGAAGGATGCAACCAACTGGGGCGGCTTTGGGAAGTCAGCAAGATTGAGTTTAAATGTGAGATGTGTACCATGCTAAGCAAATAAGGAAATTTGATTCAGAAATGCAGAATGGCAACAATAAAATGGTTAAAATGAATCTGGAGCTGAGTAACCAATTCTGTTGCAAAAAAAAAAGGCAATCTTTACTTTAGTGTCTGACTGATGAGAATAATACCTTCTTCCACTTGGAAGTGACGATGTCTCATCTGGAAGTCTTTTGCCCACTGGGCTCTTAGAAATAGGGACAATTTGGATAACAGCGAAAATTTAAAACCCAATTTAGGGAATGCTATATGAAAATATACATTTTCGTAACTGTATATAATTGCAACAAGGGGATAATATACTGCTTCAGCAATCAGACAAGCAAAGTGTAAGTAAGTGTAGGCAGTATTGATGATTTAGAAGAATCTGTTCAGGTCCAGTCCTCAACCAGTTCTTGTATTAAATGTCTAAAATGAACAAATTAATTTCATATTTAGTCTAAGTCCAGCAAGCCACAAAAATTTTTCAGGGGTAAGTCTGACCTATTGCAACAGCCATAATCTATGGGTTATTTTCATTTGTACATAATATTTTTCTTTTCACTTTGAAGTTATTCAACTCCTGCTAAACTGACAAAGCAACTGAAAAATGGCACAAAATAATAACTTATCAGAAATAAATACAAGGATAACTAAGTTGTTTTTGTGTCTTCGTCTCGCTGTGCATGGGTTTAGCACAAGGACGTGGAACATCACATCTCATTCTCAGCTGTGGTCCTTGCAGAACAAGGACACTGCAGTGAGTCATGGCAGCAATGGAGCAGCACCAGCAGCAGCAACACAGAACTGAGTTTCCTCTGCTTTGTATGTTTAATTGTACCGAGTTTCCTATCACCTGTGTTTTTGTTTTCCTTCATTTTGATAAGGTGGGGAACATTTAGTAATTGTTGAAATGTCCTTGCTTTTTGTAAGTGCACCTCTGCAGTTTACAAATTCCATGTATCTCTACCTATTAATTTCCACTTGATAGCTGTGTTTTGTTTGTGAAAGTAAAAGTGAATGATAGTCATGAAAAGGTATGTACTTGAAGAGGTTGAAAGAACTGCCAGTAGTTTCTGAGTGCAATGCTCACTGTATGAGGGCTGAGCACTGTTCAAGCACAAGTCCCTGACTCCTATCATGACACTGTAGTCAATTTTTTAGGATTATGTATTTGGGTAAATAGAGATAAATACTTATCACTGGAATGTGATGATGCCTTCCTTGCAGTTGACAGTGGTGAGTGTGGTACATACTTTCTTCATGTTAATTAACCCTGAAATATGTTAATATGTTTCTCAAGGATAAACTTCCCATTAGTTATACTTAGTTTCATATTTCTTCTCCCCGTCCCACAACTGGTCTTGAGGGTATAATGCTTAGGCACACAGCCTGGTACAATTCAGTGTATTCAGAAATACATGCAGCAAAAAGTAAGGAATGCACTGTGTAATCTTGTAGTTATTCCAAAGTAATTTTTCTCTTCAGTTTTACAGCTGAATGGGTCAGAATGTGTCACCCACCCGGGTCTAGCAGCCATACACTTTCATTTATGCTCTAATGTGTGGAGAGGTTTAGGACATGCGAATGAACCCATCCAAAAAGGGGAAGCAAGGTCTGTAGTAGGGCACACAGAGGTTCTAAAGATCTCCATTTCCAACCTCATATTTCTGTGAGCTCCCAGTTTAACTCAGTGGTGCTTGAAAACAGCACTGCTCATAGTCAAAGTCCTCTAGTTTGCCTCCAAGGTGTTCTGGCACTGGTCTCCCATGGATGTTAGAACTGCCTCTACCTTCCTCTGATCCTCCAAAGTTAGAGTATGCTGTCCAAAACTCCTGCATCTGATCCAGCATTCCCAGTGCCTGTGACCTGTCAGTGTTTTTTACATGATTTCTGAGAAATTTTCTCTGATTAAAATCTATACCTCAGTTTGTCACAGGTACTTTTAGCATCTGAGTGCATTTTGTTTTCCTATGGCCATGCTTTTCTGGAGCAGAGTAGTGCCTGTGTGCAGTTTCTGAGTTGTGGTTGTGCTAGCCATTGTATTTTGTGGAAATGCTGCCTCTGGACTCATGCTGGCCAGGGAGCCCATTAACCCTTAGCCAAGTCACAAAAGGGTCCCAAAGAACGTGGTAAAATTGGGTGGAGAAGGCCTTAGTAGAAAAATTAATTCCTGGTAAGCTTGGAGAAAAAGAAAAAAAGTTTCTCTTTTGTATTTTTTTTAATTTTTGAAAAGTATTCGCAGCATGGGAGAGTGTCTGAACGCCATATGGAAATACCTTGCTGAGCAATTTGGGACTGCATTAAAGCAAGGATTAGTGGGACTTTGTAGCCCTGTGGTGATTACTAATATTCTTCAGTAAGTCTGTAGCATTTTCTCCACTCAAAATAATTACACTGATGCAAGAAAGAAGGAAGGAAATCCCACTTGTAAAATGAACACACCACATACACAAATCATCGTGTGGCACTGAGAGGGCAGAGGTGGTTTGACTAACCAAGGCTGTCAGATTAATCTGCTCTAAAGCAGCAGGTTTCAAGCTGAAGGGACATCTACTGATGATGCAGGTTAATGGTGATGTTAATACAACCCAAATTTAGGGCAGAAAATGATGCACCAGTTAGTGTCCTGAATGGTATTTATTTGGTTTTAATTTCTATTGCAGGCATGTTATTAACCCTTCCGTGTTCCAGTATACGAGTACACATTGAGTACACTTTTAAGAAGCTCTGGGTATCAGCTTTAAATCCTGTAGTTTGA
This sequence comes from Lycocorax pyrrhopterus obiensis, assembly GCA_014706295.1. Classification (NCBI taxonomy): domain Eukaryota; kingdom Metazoa; phylum Chordata; class Aves; order Passeriformes; family Paradisaeidae; genus Lycocorax; species Lycocorax pyrrhopterus. The sequence continues at coordinate 81,360,500 of JACSVZ010000004.1, forward strand.
AAGTGCAATAGTTTGAAAGAAGGGGGAATTAGCCTTCTTACTGAATTGTCTGTGCTACTTCTCATGTACTGACTGGGCTGGTTTTGAGTTTGGTATCACTATGCTGTGCTGCACTTATAGCTATAGAAGTCTGAATGTTTACAGGATGGAAAAGGCAGATACAATACTAAGTATCTAGTCTTAGGACAGATTCTGTGAGTGGTGCTCACTGGGCAGGAATTCCCAAAGAATGTTGTGAATTATGTGCATCTGCCTAAAGCTGTCTGAACAACCTCACCCTGCCAGGAATATTTTAAACTCTGGGTTTGCTATGTTTTTCTGGAAAGACTGCATTTCTTTAAGCAGACAAAGATGACCTTCCTCAGCTTAAGGTAATGGGGCATCAGAAGTACTTATGAAATTTAATAGGAAGCATTTTAGGGGACTAACAATATATGAATTAAGGCATCTTGCCTGTAAATGGTATTTCTTTTACCTAGGAAAATGTGAAATGATATAATTCAGCCTATCATTTCAGAAAAAGGATATTGTCAGGATTAAAATTAGAAATCAAAATGAAAAACTGCTGAATGGTTCTGAAGCTTCCATTACTACAGAAAAATATTTAATTCCTGAAATGGCCTTGGACAAAGTACCCTGTAGTTTTAAATTTAAGTACATTTACTGCAGTGGGAACAGAGAAAGTGTGCCTATGTCTGTTTTTCTTTGAACTTCCTCAGCTGTACTGAAAACACAATATATGTCTCTGGTAGAGTGACTCTTCCATTTCATATTTATGGGTAAATCAGTACCCAAAACCAATGGCAAAAGCTAGTGATCTTGTAGATGAAGAAAACGCCCTGTAATTTGCTATGGGCATCACAACTCTTGAGATTTTAATCTTTATTCAAAAAAATATATGTATTTAAACCCAGGATCTCCATAAAAAATGTTCAGACCACATGTAGACAAACACTGACTAGACAATTTACCGCATCCTATGCAATTCACAACTCTAAAAAGACATTTAATCTTTTTTTTTTTTAACTTTTTTTAAATGTATTTTTCCAAGAATGCTTTGCTTGTAGTTTTAGCAGTAAAGCATTTGTTTGGACATGAGTCTAGACATACTGTGAAGGGAACAGGTACATTCCACATGTCCTGCCAGAAAATCTATCGATTTCCTAGTTAGTGTCACTGCTGGAAAGAGCAGGCTAAACAGAACTCAGTGAGTGAATGGATTAGCTGTGCAGGGGAATCTGACTCTCTGGATGGGAGCAGGCTATTCAAACTGGATTAAGAAACAGAAAAATCTGCAGAAGGAAGCTTGTGGGTGTCTCTGGAGACATTTTGCCCGAAGGCTGATGTTTTCAGTTTGACTGCCGCACAGGTACCAGCAGAGAGACACAAGCGCTGTGCTTTGCCCTGGAGTCTTTGTATGTTTTGTCAAATGATAGCTTGATGTAAAAAAATGAACAGTCGCTTGCAGCAGAGTTTGGAACTCAGGTTTTCCTGTTTCCCAGAGAGCCCTGAATGGTTTGCCTAGAAAGTAACATTCCTGGCCTAGTAAATATCGAATTCCTTTACAAAGGTGGAACAGCTCCAGTAGAAAGAACTAAATCCACCACATTTTCTTCAACCACACATGATCTGTAGATCTGCTATGAGACCACTCTTCTAGGCAGTGGAAGAAGAAGGCTTAAACTCCTTTTGCTGAACACGGCCTAGGACCCAGGGTTCTCACATTCTGTGTTAGTGTGTTAGTCATAGACTTGTTGGTTAAAGAAAAAAAACCCAACCAACACTAAAATGGCTTCCCTGTCATGTTTTAAAGGAAGCCTGTAAGGTTAAGCTTTCCAGTCTCAGGGTTGGGAAGGATTTAAGGAATCATTTCGCACACTCTATGGTGGCCTTGTCTTGATATTCTGCCTCTCTTTGGGTCCCAGTCCTCCTGCAGATTTATATACAAACCCTTCCCTATTGAACGGGAAGAGAATCTAATGAAAAAGGGCTTGGAAAATTCTGATGTGCTCAGTCTTTCTCTTGTTCTTTCCTGGCAAGGTCTGTTTTCAGGCCTCCAACTTCTCTGTGCAAAGTTTATGGGAAAGAGGTACTGACTACAGTAGAGAATGATCCCATTCAGGACCAAATAAGGGAACTAGATGTATACAAATCCATGGAGACTGCTGAGGGAGCTAACCATCCTCTTTGAAAGGTCATAGCAATTGAGGGAGGTTAAAAAAGTCAACTATCACACTTATCTTCAAAAGAAACCAAATAAAATGGCCAAAAAGAAAACCCAGGGAACTACCAGCCTCACCTCAATCTCTGGGAGGTTGTGGAGCAAATGATCCCAGAAATCATGTCCTGGCACATGAAAAACAAGATAGTGAGAGGGAACAGCCAGCACAGATACATCAAGGGAAAAATGTGGCTGGTTGACCTAATTGTGTTCATTTTAGAGAGGAGGGAAAAGCGGTGGATGGCATTTCCATTGCCTTTGACAACACAGTCTCCCTCCATAGTATCACTGCAATTCAGCCAGTGAGACAAGGACTACATGTGAATTACAGGTGGGTGAAACCCAGCTGGACAGCTGGACTGCTGGACTCAAAGGTTGTGATTAGTGGTTTGAAATCCAGCGGGTTGTTGAGTACTGGTGATTTTCCTAAGGGGTTATACCTGAAGCTGACACTGATGCTTTGAAGTGGCTAACTGAAAACAGAGGCTAGACAAGATTGAGAGAATAAAGGCAGGTATTTATTTGAAGAGCCTTCAAAGGTGTACCTTGGGAAGTCAAAAGCCTCCGAGGAGCTCCACCCAAGACGGATCCTGGGTCATGGGTTTTTCACACTTTTATAAGTTTGGTTGATTTGCATATCAGGGTTAATTCTCCAATTATAATTTCGAGTAATTATGTGATTACCCCAAGTTTGCTCCTCTTGTCCAGAGGCCCAGTTTACATATTTCAGGATCTGGGACAAGGTGTCCTTGAGTTCAGGCCCAGAGAGGGTTTGTTACGTCTAACCAAAACGTGAGAACAGTAGCTAACAGGCTGCATGGAGTTTCAGAGTTACATACTAGGCAATACAGGATCTGAAAAATATAAAAGCTAAAGCCTAAGGCATCCACCCTGCTTAGCATTCCTCGTCAGTGACCTGGGCAATGAACTTTCCAGCTCAGAAAGTCCACAGACTATACCACTGATTTGAAGGCTGCAGGTCAAAGCCACCCTATAGCAGGACCTTGACAATCTGGAGGTGTGACTGGCTGACCTCCACAAGTCCCTCCCACCCTAAAGTAGTCTGTGACTCTTTTCCACACCGGGAAACAGATTTCCAAAAGCATGGTGCTGTGGAATGGGAGCAAGAACCACCTCACATAACTGAGATGAGATTTGTTTCCTTCTGAAGGGCTGCATTTGGCTAAGTGGTCAGCTAATACTGTACTGGGGGGACCGTGAAGGTAGCTAACAGAAAAAAGTTACAATGTAACATGCAGTATTTCTGCAGGTGTTCTCTTAACTTATTTGATTAAGAAAAACATCTCAAAATCCATGTATATAGCCAGGATACAAAAAGAAACCTAGGTCCCCATTTCCACAGACATTGTTGGAAGGAACTACTTGAGAGAAAAATCAATCTTGCAACATTTATGGACAGAGGTGACATAAAAAGTGCCTTAAATCAACCAGTGAGGTTTTTTATTTCCTAATATTTCAACACTTTATTGAAACCCTAGTCATATTAAATTATTTACAGAAGATGTAATTCAGGAATGATCTTACCAATTTTGAAATATGTTTTATTTTAAATGCTATGACTAGATCATACTTAGATGCTCATAAATTACGTTACTTTGAAAGGGGGACATAAAGCAGCAAAAGATACTTAATAAAAAAATTATGGTGTCTTGCAAATGAATAGTTGGGTACTTAATGTCAGGATGTAGAATGTAGAAAGTACAATGTAGAAAATATTGACTATTCATTGAAATTAATGCTCATTGCCAAGTGGGTATTATTAAACTTCAGAAAACAATCTTCATAGTTTTTGAAACAGTCTCATCCTGAAAGATCATAACATCTTGGTGATTAAATGAAAATGAGATAGTAGCTATATAATGACAAGCACTATTGAATTAACTTCTAAAAGAAATTCACTAAATGCTTAATTCTAACACCGGGCTGAGAGAAATGCAGCCACAAAGAATTTCATTTAAATGGCAATGCTCAAACTTTAATTCAATTTTAATGGAAAATTTATGAAAGACAGCTATTAAGACTAGATGGGGAGATGATCACTATCATTCTTTTATTAGTATAACCAAGGGGCTTAATTTTCCTTAGCTCTTTAGTTGTTCTTTCATCTTCTCCAGTTCTATGCTCTGCTTCCCAAGAACATGTGTTTATCTAAATATATTAAATGTAAGCTGGATATAGGCTTTTAAAACCTACAATTTTGTTTTCAAATTAAAACACTCCTCATTTTTACATGAAAGGAACAAATCTATTTCTCAGTGGCCATGGCCAAATGTTATTACCCCACTAGAAGTATGTATGCCAATTCTACCAGGAGGATTATTTGTATTTTGAAGTTATGTCTGTTGTCTAGGATGTGGGGAATTGGCCACTGGCAACCAGTCAGAACCATTTAAGGGAAGTATTTGCTCATCAGTTTTGAACTTGGAAATTGTGGGTTTTGAACATCTCATTCATTAATTTTGTTACTGATGACTCAAGACTCACCAAAATTTTTATTCCCACATTTACTGAGTTGTGCATTGTACCCCTTTTTTAATGACTGTATCAGATTTCAGGGAGATGTCTGCATGAAGTGTTCTAGACAGTATTTTTCCATGCTTAAAAAAGGTAAAAACTAAAAGAGGCATTTTTGTTCACTGATGTAAAAAAAAAAAAATGAAGAAAACCAGATACTTAGCATGAGCAATTTGTGGAAATGTGAAGAACAATATAAGATACAGAGCCGTGTTGACTACAGTTAAACAGTAAAGCTTAGCCAGCTCGAAGGTGAGTTGCAGTAGCTCACATTCAGCCTGGGACGGCAAAATGTCAGACATAGCATGGAATTGCTGTGAACTGGATGTGTTTGCCTGAACTGGGGAATGTGGAAAGGACTTTCTGTTAATGTAATTAAGCAGCTTTAAAAAACACAACTGGGACATTTTACAGCACATAAGTAGCTGAAGCATGGGTTTTCCTCTCTCCATTAATACTAGCTGACATAGCAGGTGTTCCCCACTTCACATGCTTTGAATATGCAGAAATCCTCCTTACTGAAAGGGTTTGAGTTCTCTCATGCTCCTCCAGAGCTGGCCATAGTCCTTGCTTCCTTAAAATAAACCCAGCTAAGTAGGGTTAATATGTGCTTTGTGACTCGCTTGCATCCTTGTGAGAGGGAGAACTGTACTCTTTTGTAGTGACTTGGATTGTGTCAGTACACTGCATAAATGATGAAGTTTGTAATGCTTTGCTTTCTTCTTGTACCTTTGTATTTCTTCTGACACTTTTGCCTTCAATAGTCTGCCTTTTCTAGAGGACTAACCACACTCATGTCACAAAATGCTTGTTTTGCAGCATATAGTAGATTTCTGCTAAAGAAAAATGTTCAAAGAACAAATAATGTCCCAAATCAGAGAACAATTTGTGAGCTTTAGTAATGTAGACAAGGAAACTTTTAAGAAAAAAGTTCTAGAAAAATATTTTTCTTTTAGGAAAAATATCTGTTGAAAAGTCCTCTGAAATTACTGTTTAATGCAGTTCTACACTTAGATACATTTTATCTGTAAAGTGGCAGACATAACTATGCCAATGAATAAGGAGAATGACTGCTATAATATATGTTTCCCTGGTAACTAAATTGTAATTATTCCTAGAAATGAATTTATAGACCTTAGATAAGCAATATTCAGAGTATATGCTACAGTTCTACCATAGCCTAAATATAGATAATGCAATAAAACTGGATTTAGCTGGACGTTTTTCACATCCCTTAGGTTTGAACAAAAATGGGTGCAGTTGCATCTGTTTGTAAAAATCCTTGCTCTGAATGTAGCTATCCGGAAGCAGTGTCAGCTCATATCCTAAAAACAAGCAGGAGAGTTGAGTGTGTGATGTGGGGCAGACAACTGAGCATGGACTTGTGGAAATGACTCACAGCTCGCAGAATTGAGACCCTTTAGCTGTAGTTATAAAATCTGCCATTTGAACTTTTGTGTGAAATTTACACTCCAGCTACCAATAAATCAGTCTGCATTTCCATCTTCTTCCAAATAACCTTCAATGAGGTCATCCAAAAAGAGATAAACAACAGTTTTTCATGGAAGTATGTGCCTCTGTTGTTGCAGTGGGAATTACAAAATGAGGCATTTCTGAAAGATAACTTGAACGTGGTATTTCTTTTTTATTTTCCAATAAATGATGACTTGGAAGAAGACTTCTCAGCAGAAGCCAAAAATGAAGAGCAAATTATATTTTTTCTTTATGTAATGTACATGCTGGTTATGTGCTTGGGGAGGACTTGGAGTTTTTAAAAGAACATTTGCAATATCATACTGTAAAGTTTGAGAGACCATTAAGCAAATTGGAAATCTTACACATGGAGGAAATATTATGTTCAAGGCTTCAGTGCTTGCTATGATTAGAGCGCGCTTTGTGGGAGATTTGCTAATATTTCTTCATCCTGGACACCTGCCAAGCTTAAGGCTTTAATGCTCCGAGACTGAGTCACGAAAGCGGGGACTGACTGCTCAGAGCTTGTTGACTTGCCAGGAGGTGGGTGTGGGAGGTAGTATGCAAGTAAGAAAGAAGAGGGACATGAAAAATAATGTTGACACTCTGTGATAATCTTTTGTTTAGAAGAAATAAGCCCATGGCTTCAGGTTTTTTATCTATTTTCTGAACTCGCCAACAAAACAGATTTTAGAGATGTGATCCCTTTTCCTGTTTCAGAAAGAATGTCTATGTTTTTGGTGAAAAAAAGAAAAGGATAGAAAAGCAAGGATTGACATGTGACTGAATATAGATAACTAAATACAGCATCTGTCCATGATAATTATCAAGTGAAATGAATAATTTTGACATGGAAAATAATTTCTTTTAACTTCTTTCATTGTCTAACCACTAGAAATCTCTAGTGGATCTCTGCAAAAACTGATTTAATCTTGCTGAAAATAGACTAGATTTTCTGAATCATGTTTTATGGATCTGGACAGTATAGCCCCGAGCTTCTTTGAAGCATATGCTCACAATCCTTAGACTAAGAGAAATTGCACAGATAAAAAGTAATAACAGCATTTGTGAGCTTCTTTAGCCAAATTAGATCAGTGTAATTAAGTATTCAACCTTCCTTAGAACATAGGAGGGGGCTAATATGCAAAGCTCAAACACTTTTGGAGGGACAAATGGTAACTTGCGAGTTTGGAAAAAGCTGCTGAAAATTGATATGGCTGCAGGGTTACACACAGAGCACTGGATCCTGAAGTCATTCAAGACAAGAAAAATGTCTGGAATACACCCATCTTTTGTGCATTAATATTCAAAAAGCCTGACTAGTGCAGGCTTCACAAATACTGGTTTTCAGCTGGGAAATGAGGACTGAAGCCTGGGGAGCTACTTCATCAGCCTCGCATAATAGAACTTAACACATCTGTGCTTCAAGTGGACTGAGGACAAAGCACAGGTTACTTTGAATTGTTCTCAGTGCTGGGCTTGCTTTTGCCCTGGTATACACTGCCTGTGTTTATTCTTCAGCCATTTTGTCTTGCTCAGGTATCAGAGTGGAGAGCACAATCTAATGATCCCTTAGTGAAAACTCTCTGACTTTCGTGTCCCACATGTGCTTGTGTCTGTTGTACCACAGCTCCATGAGGTTCAAACATAGGTCTGGGAAGCTTGAACAGATTTGACTATCTATCAGGATTGCATGCAAGTTGAATTTTTTGTGTTTAGTTCCATGTTAAGATTCAGAGACGGATGTATGTAACTGTGTAGGATGGGTTTGATTTATGGCTTTTGATTCTCCTGTGACAAGTGAGAAGGTAGTGACCCCAGGAAAAGAGATTATGTGTGCAAATGGATGTAAAAGGCCCCCTGTGATCTCTCGTGGAGCAAATAATAAACTTTGGGAAGAAATGGGACCATTAACATTACACATTTTTACATCCTTCAGAAAGCAGACTGTAGATCTAGTCCATTACCACATCTACTCCATAAATGAATTTTGGTCTATAAATAAATACCTGGTATATAAAGGCATGACAACTAATAGCAATAAGGAAAATAGCTTTTCCCGTCAGTGGAGAGCGGGAAAATAGCTTTGCATGTTGGGGAAGAGCCAAGGAATGAGCTCAAGAACTAGATCCTAGATCATCAGTTAGCTGTTAATTTGCTTTCTGACAGCCCCAACCATCTCTCTCCTAGACAGTGCCTAAACATGGTTGATGTCATATTCCACTGATCCCAACCACTGATATGAGTGAAATTGCAACAAAGTTAACTTCCTTTACCCTATTCAGTCTTCCACTTTTACCACCAAACCTTGCCACCATCAAACACGTCCTCTTGCTGGAGCCAGGGCATGCAGAACACTGACCACAGCCCTCTCATTTCAGAGACTTTAGATGGAGAAAAGAGAAAAAAATACAATTGTCTCTTAAGAAGTCAGTCCCAGCAGAGCCGTGAGTGCAGTGCTGTAATACAACATGCTTGTTAAGCCATACTACCAGACCTCACCAGCCACAGCAGTCTCTCCCTACGAGCCTTTGCCTCTGCCAGTCACCTTCTGGAAATGTTTTTGTGCTTCTTTAGTTCCAGATGACAAATGGCACAGCACAGATGGAATACTGGGCTAGCTCTTGGACTTGCCATGGTGATTACCTCTCCAGTCACTGAGGGTACAGAAGTGGCTTTGCCACTGATGAAACTCTGGGGTCCTGACACCAGTTACAGCTGCTCTTCTTGTCATTGCATTATCCACAGACCACTTGCACGGGAAGTAAACCCCTGGGGAGTTTTTAACAGAGGATACCGCAGGATAGATTGGTGCTCTTCTCTGCTGATTTGAAGTCTCCAGAGCCCGTCTCTGCTGGCTGCCTGCCTTCCCAGGTGTTTTGCACTTGAAGGAGAAAAAAGACTCCAAAGAAACCCCTCAAAGTCCAACAGTTATCATAATCCTTTTAATACTCCTGAATTTGAGTGTTACGTCCTCTCCCTGCCTGCCTGCCTGCCAGCCACTATAAAAAACCCCCAAGTGTTTGTAATCCAGACATTATTTCCTGTTGGGCTAGGAGTTTCAAGATAGCCTGACATGAGGCTCAACAGCAATAAAGAAGTTATGGAAGGTTACGGGGTATTTCAGAGGAGAGGAAGGGCAGTGATGTTCACAGATGTTATTGATTTAATTTTATTTATGAATTGTGGAGAATCAAATAATAATAGAGCAGAAACAACTTGCTAGTTGAAGAGAAAATTGTATTTACCTAACCATCTGTTTCTATATTGCTCTAAGAGACTTACAGTGAATCTGGAGGAATCTGTTCTTCCGTGAAGCAATGCAAGAATTCAGTCTTTTCCATCAGAGACAGAAGAATTGAGGACATACTGTTTCTGTCTCTTCCGGTGTTAATCTGCCAGCCTTTACCCCAAGGTAAAGTCTCGTTTTTCTCATTTAATTTTTGGAGACTTTGCAGTTGAAATGCTGCATTACCCCTGTCTGAGTCACATGTGATTGCAGATGCTCAGCATATATATGCATGAATTCACTCAATTTCAGTAGGGAATTTTTAGGCTGAAACCTGCATATTATATATTAAAAAACAAAAAACCAAATCAAACCAAAACAAACAAACAAAAAAAACAAACCAAAAAACACGGAAAGAGATAAAGAAGGGGAAAGGAATGGAGCAAGAAGACCTAAAATGTCCCCTGAATGCCATTATAAGATGAAAGTCTGTTTGAAGGTTCTATAGACAATAATGAGGATGTTTACTTCCACTGCACCTTTTACATTTTAATCTAAATAAACATTGCCCTAAAGCAGGAAAGGAAATAATTCTTCCTTTTGATGGTCTCTGAAGTAAATCTTTCAGTATGTTGCCCAACTCTATTTCTTCTGTTGTTGTGGGGTTTTGTATATATATTTCCAAGGCAAATATTTTTACTTCTCAGGTTAAGGCTTTTGATTTGTTTATTGTGTGACAGTGTCCCAGGTTGGAGAGCATCCATCAGCACTGGAACAAGGGCATTTAAAAGGAATTTTTTTTTCCACTGTAGAAAACGTGGATTCAAATGCTGCATTTTGCAGTTAATTTTTTGAATGAGATAAAACCTTTACTTATAGAAATATGAAGAGCAGAAAAGATGCTAATATATGCATCTAAACGTGTGTGCATATGTATGTAAACAGGCACATCATGTGTATCCATCTACACTAATGTAAAGGCCTATTCCTCCTTTCATATGATCAAAGGAATTCTCACACGGATTTTATTTTATACAACAGGGGCACCGTTACAGCAGCCTAAAATAAACATTGAGGCCTTCACTGAAGTGTTTAAGCATCTGAGAAGCTGGCTGAATTCATGGGGCTTCTTCACATACTTAGAGTCTGGCATGTATGTAAATACTTCACTGTAGCAGGGTCACAAGACCTCAATTCAGCTCTTATAAAAATCAGTGGAAAACTTCCTTCTGATGTTAAAAGCAGTTGGATGTGTTGCAGTGTGTACTTTTTGTGCTAACATGGAGTGAGCCAGCCATATTGCAGGAACATTTGGTACACGTTAAACGTCTTAGGGGTTGTGAGCAGTAGCAACCTTACACCAGCAACGTTTATCCAGATTGGTTAAAAGATGTGAATAAAAAGGCATTCCCAGACTGCCAGAAGGCAGCGAGGGCCTTCCAGAAAAGGCAGCATGGAATGAGCTGTGGCTGGGGAGCCGTCGGTGGTGGCAGAAGGGCGCGGTGGGAGCCCACAAGGATGACTGAAGGTGATAAGCTCATCCCTTGGACATGTCGGGGAGACAGCTGTGTTGTCACACCCCATGTACACCTGGGAGTGTGGGGGTAAGTCCTGCTACAAGGAGCTGACCCCAGCTGGGGAGGAAGAGCAACACCCATGCATCTGAGAGACTGGAACTTGGCACCCAGGCAGGTCCAAATTTCTGGAGAAGAAACCATATGCTGTGACTTGTGCAGCATAACAGCAAATGTAAAACTATTGCTGCTTTCACACCAAGCCTGCTGAAAAGGCTGTGTCTACAATTGTGTTAAACTATCTCAAGCAGACTATTATGGTCTAAACTTCCCTTGCTTCAGAGTTGAAGGGCACTGGCTGAGAAGATGCAGGGAGGAGAATGCAGAGAGGCACTCCTGGGAGATACACTGCGTGTGTCTTTCTGATAAGTGCTCAGGGAGCTGAATGGGACCTAGAAAACTGAGGTGTTACAATGCCAGCTCACACTCAATTGTTCCTGGAATGCTGCTTTTAGCAATTTCTTTAGCAAGAAAATTTGCAGAAAACCTGGAGAGGGCAATGCAGTTGTAATGGATATAGTTTGGTAAAAAATGACAAAAATCACAGGTAAATAACTCTATAGGGACACCTAATTACTTGTGGAAATTGAAGGAAATGGATTGCAAAGAGTCCCAGATGAGTAATCTAAGGAGATAAAAGGAGGTAATTACGAATTGGAACTGCCTGAATATTTTCAGAATTTCAATATGGGGAAATGAAGAGATGAAAAATCATTCTATTTTGACCTGTTCTCTTGGCAAGGACAAATGTAACAGAGAGGAATATTTAAGCTGGAAAATCTGTTCTGAGGAGATTGATCATAAGGTATTTCTATTTAATAGAAATAAATGGCAAACCTTTCACTCTATTGCATTCCAAGTAAGACTCAGCAAAATGGAAAAATGGAATGTAGGGGTAGGCAAAGAATGAGAAACAAACCAAAAAAATTTAGAGAGACTGCTTGATATATGTGTTTGATTAAGGAATCAATTAGGTTTCTGTGCATTCGTTTATGTAAATTCTAGATATCTTTCCATTTATATATGCTCGTTACTAGAGTCAAGCTTTTTTAAATTTGTCTCCTCAGGTTGAAATTTAGCCTTAGTTAATGCTTGACTGTCAGGTGTGTACAGCACTCCTTTGGGCTGAGTATTTCCATCTTCTTATCCTATATGACCACAGTTCCTGTTAAGAAAACATCTGCCTACTCTTCCTCTGATAAATAAAGCACACTTTTCTACTGTCCTTTCATATATGAAAATGGTCTTTGTCTTTCATCCTGCCTTTTCTGTAATCTCTGCCTTCTTGTATTTCAACTTTCTCAGTGCTTTATGACAGCCTAGCTCTGACTGATATAAAACTGAGAGTTAGTTTCCTCAGCAATCTTCCTAAACATTTTGCTTCAAAAGATACAGTAACATATAATTTGATTCCTTTTTTGTTCAAGGCTCAAAATTTTTGCCTGCATAAGGGTGGAACATAGGAAGGTCAAAAGACAAACGGATATTGCTCACTGGGCAATTTTTTAAACTAGAAAACCTAACCCAAAGGTAGCCCTTGCCAAAATCACAGGAACACTTGGCAGCAATGACATGTTCTCCCTGCCTGTGTGACATCCTCTCCCAGTCTCTTCCATCTATCATTGACATGGACCCACAACATCCACAGTCAGCATCCATCTTTTGCACCCATCTACTGCTGCTTCTTACTTGTTCCTGTCTACAGCTCAGGAGACACTTTCATTCTATTTCCTAATTATTTCAGGTTTCGGTCAGGTTAGCTGGGACAGTACGAGGTATCTGGTCGACTGACAGCCTCAGGTGGTGATATTGTGCAATGTTTGCTTAATTGCCTTGATATAATTATGCTGTTTATTTTGTTACTCAACTAGGAAGGATATGCTGTTTGAAGTTTAGATATTTGGTTGATAAGCGGAAAGATAAATGTAATAATATTGCCAACCAGAGAGGGTAATCTAAAACTGCATTGACTAAAGGACAGCTATGTTACAGAATTGTGCTGACTGGGAGGAGGAGTCAACTCTTTATAGATATGTTGAGGTGAGGAGGGCTGGTTTCACTTTGAGAGAGACTGAGCTGGTTTTGCCATCTTTTCTCTCCTGGGTGCAAACATTACAGGTTCATATAAATGTCTGTCCTGGTTCCTGCCAGGATAGGGTTAATTTTTGCAGTAGCCAGGAGGAGACATGGCCAGGACCTGGAGGTTATTCTGTACCACCTCGTGTCATTTCCTGGGGATGGGGTCCCTTCTAGTTGAGTGAGCGTGGCATGAAGACTGCGGTGGGGTAGTGCCATTCCCTCTGTTACTGATATTATTGCTGTTACTGTTTGTTTTTCTTATTCCATTGCTCTTTCCAGTAAATTGTTCTTGTCTCTATCTGTGATCTTTACCCTTTGTGCCTCCAATTCCCTTCTCCATCCTGCTGCAGGGGGACTGAAAATGGGGAGTGAGCGAGCGAGGGATGTGTGGAGTGCTTCAGTGGGAACACTGAAATGGGGAATACCAGTCCTAAATCACGACAGCCTTATTTAAATCTCTTTCTTGACTCTTATGCCAGCACACAAAACACTGCTACAGGGACAAATAAATGATTCTCCTCAAAATTCTGTGAATCTTGGGACAGAATTTACTCACTTCAAGCAAAAGAAGCAAGTGAGTGGACATGGGATTTGCTCCAGATGAGGCACAGAGGCCACTGTGAATGTGGGGCTGGAAACCTCGAGTTTTTAATCCCAGGCATCTGCCTGTGTTTGGCAAGTAAAGATTTCTTGCAGGATGTTGGAAGATTTCTTGTTGGAGGTTGGATGCACGTGTAAGAATTCCAAAGTTCCAAACATATTTTCAGGTATTAGTATTTAAGTGATTAACATTAAAGCTTTGTGAACACAAGCTGTTTTGGCAAGGAAAATGCTATATAGCATCATGGTATCCAAGTGAGATTTATTCTTCTAGCATGAGGTACTAGTAAATTGGCTGTGGGCCTATCTAGCTTTTTGATGACATCATGGTTGGTAAGTCTGACTACCTTGATAAGAGCAACAAACCTGAGCTCAGAGTTTCTCCTGAAGTTTCTGAAACCCCCAAGTGTCTTCATTTATGCTTAGGATGTCCAGTTCTTTCAGTGTGCCATTAAGCATGCTGTTGCTAACGTAAGGTCAGAGTCCTTAGAGCTAAGCTGCAGCTTTTCAGCAAGCTTAGAACTCCTGTAGCATTGCTCTGCAAGGCAGGTGGAAGGTCAGTGCTCAGAGCAGAGACCCCCAACCTGCTGCTCCTGTGTCCCCCACATCTAAGCAAAATTTCAGAGGGGAAATGAAGAAAAAAATATTTATATTTTGACTTTTTCCATTAGAAATGACAGAAGTCAGAGAGGCAAGTCCTTTATGTTGCTTTGTACAGAGCCATCATCCTCTCGGCTGATGCCCTCCCAGCCTGCCCTCAGGATAGCAGCGTAGCTCTATGCTGGCTGGTGAACTAGTGAAGGCAAACAAACTTACCCTTGCCTGAGAGGAGAGACAGCAGAGACCCACAGGAGCCACATGGTGCTTTGTTACACTCCCTATGCAGTTGAGTAAACTGGGCCTTTTTGGTTTCCTTGCTCTGCAGCTGACTTGTTTTAGGATGGTAGGTCAGTTTTGTAGGCACTGAACGAGGAAAAGCAGCACCCAGGAATCAGCAAGACTCTTTTAGCTCCTGGGTGAGGAGGAAGGGGGAGACTAGCAAACAGGAAGGGGAGAAAGTCCATTTCCAGATAAGCCTGTTGAAAGGTTGAAAACAGGGAGAAGTGTGCTTTTCTGCTCAAAGTTCACTTATTGATAGGGACTTGATTCTTGGCTGCTTCTGCTTCTTGGTGCACATGTTTAGAATTTGTAGAGCTTTATGTTCTGCTTCAGCAAATGATAATGTCAAGTGGGGAAAATGGTAAACTACCAGGACACTCGCAGGGGATGACATGTGTTACCAGTATTTTATATGGGCTTTTATTCAATTTTGTCATCAGTATTCTCATGATTGCTTTGTGCAGTCATCATGTGAGAACACACACACACACACACACACACACACACACACACAGAGTGTATTTTATTATAGATTTATCTATCTCTCTTTTTACACTAATTTCCTGTGCATTGGTAGGATCATGGAACTGATGTGACTTCTGATAAACGACTAAAATGAAATCTCACTTCACAAGAAGAAACTTCATGCTGAAGGCTCTCCTGATCTGCACAATTGGAATTCCTTATCTCGTGCTTGTGAGATATTTTCCTTTACAAATATATTCTTCAGTTCTGTCAAAAAAGTTTGCCTTCCTCTGTTACAATTAACCACACACACTCATGAAACAGCAATGAATACATATTTCCACTTCTTTTTTTCTTTCTCTTTTTTTTTGCTTCATGACACTGCAGTGCTTTGTATGGTTGGTTTATTGTTTTCTCTGGATGTTCAATGCCTTGGCTGTGCTGTTTTTTATCATAGCAACAAGAAGAAAGTATCTTTTATCATAGGGAGAGGAGAATATGATTATTAAGCCAAAAAACCTATATGTTACAGAGAGAGGTGTTGTACATGAAATTGTTTGACCCTAAACAAGAGTTTAGTAACACTTTGATTTTTATAGATTGTGATTTTGGTTATTTTTATTAGAGAAAAAGAATATGCAAAATCATGTCAATGGAGGGTTACAACATTTCTTTGCCAGATTTATATTTTCCTAGATAACAAGTACTGAATTTTAAGATGTATATCATTGTACCCCATGCTGCTTGTGCCTTCCTTGATCAACAATTTTGGTCATAAATTCAGTAAATATTAAGACTACTATCAAAAAGCACATACATTAAAAAAAATCTTGTTTGGACATAGCAGGTTTGACTGATTACACTTTATTTTAACAAACATTATTGTGAGAGTATCACTTAGCTTTAACCAGGATTTTTAGAATTATGTATCATTTGTCAGGAAATTCATACAAGTTTCTTTTATGGAGGTTTCCTAAGGTTAATAACATGATCATTAGTTCTTGTTTTTCCTCTCCTCCTTTTTAAGGCTTCAAAGAACTGGAAGTATTGTTATGCTGATAAACAGCATAAGTTATTCATGCAGAACCAAGGTTAGAGTTTTAAAGTCTCATCCCAGAATGGCATTAACAAAACATACAAGACTGGTGTTCCTGCATCTCTACCTGTTTTTTATTACAAAATTAGGGTAACAGATGAGTTTTAATTATGCTGTGTTATAGTTTTGGATCATACTTTCAGCTACACTTTCAGACATTATAATTTAATGTTTTCCCATGAAACCAGTGAAGCTGTATGTCCTGGGGTCCAGGGTCAGTCACCCGTACCCAACTGGTGTCCCATGAGACACCCTTAAGGAGCCTGCCTGTCCTCTGACTGGCCCTGCAAATGGGTGTCTGCTTCCCTCCATGGGTCCTGTGTTATATCCACCAGCTCAGATGGCATCTCAGAGGGCACTGCACACCTATGGCCAGTCAACACACCAGTCCTGCCTCCCACAAGCTTACTTTATAACTTTTTGAAATTGGAGAGAAGGAATGAATAGATTAAAATACATGTCTTCTGGGAAAATCTTTGGGGACTGTTCTTGCAGTGATTTTTCATTTAAAGCCACCTGTCTCTCCAATTTACATCCATTTTGACCTGACAACCGTTTCTCTTATTTTTCTTACTCTTTTAAAACGCGTTTAGTGGGTAAGTGCTGGCAAAAAGCCTGACCTGCTATCACCAAGTGCTGCCATCAAGTCTGATGTATTAACTGTCTTGGTTAACCTGCAAGGTTAATAGGGAGATGCTCTTAGCTAAGTGTGCCATATTCTCATTAATCCATAATGCTGGAACACAGCAAAGGCTTGGGAATATTTCTCAGTAGAGTGCAAAGGACATAGTAAGAATTTTCTTGCCTTCAGCAGAGCAAAAAGAATTAATAAGCTTTAAAACTACTATTCTTTTCTCTTCTGCTAACACATTTCTGCGTCACCTCCTCCCACTCTCTGTGAAAGTTTTAATGTTGAAATTGTCAGTATAAGAGAAGAGCTTTTTGTACCTTTTCTGAAGACGGGTACAACCAGATAATGAAAAGAAAGTATTAATAATTAAAAGATGCAATAACCTCATCTGATACATGGGAGTTCCTTTCTTCCCTAGGAAATGTGGACAGTAGGAATAAACTATGAAAAATTATTTCATACCCTTTCCTATACTTTCGTAATACTAACATTAATTGTTACAACACCGGATATTTTTCTCTTTCCAAAAATACATTTACTGTTTCAGTTTACCTAGATTTTTGGCATCACTGACATCCTGGAGCAACACATTCCAAGATGAAATTGCATAACAAGATTTATATCTGCTACTTCCTGATACAGGTAAATTCCTTGTTGCTCTTATTCTCATGACAAGGAATAGAAATATAACTTCTCTGAACCTTTGCAAAGACAGATGGTTCCACGCTTTGTAAGTCTTCCCGGTTTAATAATTTTGCTATTTCAGTCACTATTTTCTCTCATCTTTCTCCAAGTCTCCTCTAACTGCCGAATCTGCACTCGTATTGCAGGACCCATTAATGCTAAGTATTTGTTTTATATTTCACTGTTATTTTTTTACTGGATTTCACTCCACTATGGTTTTTCATTCACTAGTTGAGTGGTTTATAGATTACTATGCAACCTGGGCTTTGTATTTGAACTAATCAGGATGCTGGCAGAAGTGTAAAAACAGCATATTGAGTAATTGTTGGAAAGTTGTCACCAGCAGTTCCCATATGTTTTCTGAGTCTTCCAGTTGATTTAGTAAGATCCTTGAATGTGTTCAGATATCCATTTATCTGGTTATGTTTCAGAATTATAACTCTGAAATGTGTATTAATAGGTACTTTAGCATCAGTCAAAGAAAATTGATTATGAAAGAGTTAATAGATGGTGCATGGGTAAAATTCTGCTTTTTACTTACAATATTTGAAAGTTAGTGGTACTAATTTGTTTTAAGCACTTAAAATCATGTAGCCTTGCAGAGTTCTGGCCATCTTTGCTAACAAAATGAACATGGGTATCTTCGCCAACTTAATTACGAACTCTTTGTTCTCAACCATAAATCAATATTAACAAATCCCTGCATTCATCTGCAGTTTGAAATAGTCAGGCACCCCATGGTTGCTGGAGGATTGCTACTCCTGCTGGGAAGCAGCCTAAGGTCATGGTGGTGAAAGGGGCTGAAGGTGAAAGGGTGGTGCCTGCATGTGACTGCCAGAGAGACCCATCTTTGATTCCTCCAGCTGTGCAGCAGCTCAAAACTCCCACCCAACTTGGTGTCAGCTGCAAACTGCTCTGCCCTCAATCCCCTTGTCCATATCATTGATAAAGAAAACACTTCCTAACACACAGGGCTACCCAGCCACTTCTCCTTCCTTGCCGGTCCCTTCTGTAGAGTTTAGGGTAAACTTGCTGCACTCCAGTCATAGGAATTATCCCACCAGATCTGTGATGGCAACTGTGTCTTAGTTTTGTTACTGCGCAGTCGCTTCCCACTCCTTCTGTGTGATGCCCATGTTGTGTGCATTGGAGTAGATGCACTGAAACTGGGCCACTGATCTTGCCACCTTTTGAGGGGAAGCATCCTTAATTTCTACAAGAAAATACTCAGGCACTTCCACAATTTCTAACACATCAATAACCCTTGAGTCTTTGCTGCTGCTTGGATCTCCATTCCCTACCTCCACTGAAATGGCAGACCAAAGGACCTTGCAAGCACATTGTCCCTCAAACACTGGTGTGCTGTCCCCAGGCTTATGACTAGTGAGCCTGCTTTTATCTCCTCCTCCTTGCAAATTTAGTTTAAAGCTCTTTTCATAGCCTCTGCTGACTCCTGTGCAAAGATTATTCTCCCCCTTTGAGACAGGTGCACTCTGTCACCAGCAGCCCTGATATCATGTGAACCAACCCACAAAGAAAACCCCCAAAACTCTGCCAGTGACCCCAGGCTCAGAGCCAGTTATTGATTTGCTGGGTCCTTCTGTTTCTTCCCTCACCATTCCCTGCATCTGGAAGGACAGAGTATAACACTACTTTTGCTCCTGAGAATGACTTCTGAGTAGTAAATAAATAAGCTCACACAGCTGCCTGTGCATTCTGGTATTCATTAGGAAAGAGGAATATACGTTGAAGTGTCTGGTCAACAAATGCTAAATAAATCACACTCTACACTTGCAATACTTTTAATGATGATATCACACCAGCACCACTGATATCTGAGACAAGAGCAACTGTTCTGGAATCCATCAAAATCACTAGGCAAGATATAATTATTAAGAATTTTATGGTTTTCATTCAGTACCTGAATGAGCATTAACACTCCGAAAGGGTTGTTGAGCAGTGTACCTGGCTGCCCAGGGAAGTGATGGAATCACCATGCCTGGAAGTGTTCAAGAAATGACTCAACATGGCACTTAATGCTGTGGTTTAGCTGTCATGGCAGTGTTCAAAGGTCAGACTCGATGATCCTGAAGGTGTTTTCCAACCTTGATGATTCTATGATTTTATGATAAGCAAAATATTTTTCATATGTTTACATAATTATTTGCAAAGTAACCTGCAAGATCTAGGAACCCTTTGGAAGAGAATTTCTACTAGTTATTTCTGTATAGTTTAGTTGTGAGAGGGAAAGACATTCTTCATACCTGCTATCAGTAAAAAGGGCCTATGCAGAAAGGCCTATGTAGTCTGTGAACATGAAGCCATAAATATTCAAGGAGTTGCCTAGTGATCCTCTGAAGAACATATTCTGCTCCTCCATCTAACCACCCATCCATCTAATAGTCAGGGATAAACTATTTATAGTGAATATGTGTTAGGCTTAGCCATTTCCCCCTTCTTTGCAAATTATCCAGAAAAGGATGATGATTCTTATGACAGGTGCATATTTTATACCTAGAATGAAGGTTAGGATGTGGCTGAGTGCATGGCTTCTTTCTAACTATTTTGTACTAGTCCCGATTTCTAAGGAAAGAGTGAATTAAGCAAATGAGAATTTGGGTGCTTGCTGTGGTGGCAATTCTTTGGAAGGTAAAAGCACAAAGAGCAGAGAAAAAGGATTATTTGCAGAAAAAAATGGGATCCTAGAAGATACAGGAATGGACTCACCTCACAAGCCAGAAGGGAGTGGCTGAAGTTGCTTTTTCCTTTGGATAAAAGAGAAGTGGGGTTTTAAGAAAGAGAGAGATTTGGAAATCCCAGGGAGCAGGGCCTGGATCTTGTCACTGAGAGTTTAAGAGACAACATTGGATGTAAGGGGAAAAAAAATGACTCTGACACTGAACTGTCATTGTATTTTACTAGACTAGGTGTCAAAAAAGATATGCTATGGTGTATGCATAGAGAATAGCTGGCTGATGGATATTCTAGGATGTCTGATAGGTTTGTAGGCAAACAATTCCTCCTCACAGCAGTACCCAGATGCATTTATTTTTGCTTCCTTTGGTGCAGTCACAGTTGTCCTTGCAAACCATGGGAGCACTGCATGTGTTCCCACCCTTGATGGGGACCCCTGCACAGCCTCATTTTCACTTGTCCAAGAGCTCAGCAATTTCTTGACGCCTTTTCTCTTGAAATAAACTGCTCTCCCTTCTCCACTGTGTGTGTCAGGTTGTCTGGGATGTGTGAGTGTACATTCTGACAACACCCACACAGCTGCATGTTTGGATAGTAAACACGAGACTCTTATTTAAATGTTGAGAACTGTTCAGGCGTGTGGCTTTCGCTTTGTTTGCTGAGCCATATCTAAGAACACTTTCCAAGACCTTGAGGAGCAACTAAAATTGGCAACCCTTTCTGTTGTTCTTCTTGCCTGTGGCACTCCTTGGTTGCCACAGCTTTGCAGGCTTGCAGGGTGCCCAGGGAGCCCAGCAGCAGTGAGATAGAGGGGCGGACAAAAGGCAGTGTAGCTTTTGATTTTCCATGCTCAGCACTACACTCACAGGTTTAACAGCATGGCATTACAAATGGGAAATAGAATGTTTCTTCTCTGTCTCTAAATGTAATTTTTATATGTTTTAAAATAACTTTCTACCTGGTTACCACTTTGCAACAGGCAGGTGATACGTCAGAGTACCAGAAGCAAATGTCCTGTAGTGAACTCTCTTTATCGCTTACTCGAGCCTAACAGTACATACTGCATGACATCAGCAACCCAATGACTCACACACCAAGATACCATAGGTGTGTTCCTATATCCTGGAGATCAGAAAAATCTCACGCAGAAGACTTGGCTTGTTTTTCCTGTCTTGTTATGGAAACTGCGTGCATAGGCTCTAATAGCATTAAACAACTATAAATGAAGTCTTTCTGTTTCTTTTCAGAAGATAAACTGCCTTTTTAAAAAAGGAGTTGCCAAGCCCAGGAGAGCCTCTTAGAAGGCTACAGGCTGCAGACTGTAGCTGTGTAGGGGGAAATTTTGTATGTAAAATATTTAATATTTCCACAGTGAACACCCATAATCCTGTTCTAGGGGAGAGTCCGACTAGTTTGAAGCATCAGATGCATCTGAAGATTGAACAAGATCAGTAGTTTGATATATGGCAAAAAATGTATAAAAAAGGATACAAGCTGCCTAGGTGCAGGGTGACACTACAGCTCCTCCTCCTTCTGCAAAAATAAAACTATAGATAAAGAGTACTTATAGGCATTTAACAAAGCACTGTTTTCCTTCAATTCTCATTTACTTAAACAACTTCTTACACATCCCATTCCAATTAATTTGTAGGATAATGACTTTTACCTGCTCACCTCTTTGATCTCACTGATAACTTTTCCATGTTATACTTGCTTCAGTTCCTCTTCATGGCATATAGATGTGGAGGAGGAATTAGGGCACCCGCTGAAGCAGGCTGGAATAGTTCCACAAAACTTCAAAAGAAAAAACAGGGGGAAGAAAACTTGAAGGTTGAGTGTTGTGGATGATGGTCTCCCCTTCAAAAGGCTTGGTGGTTTAATGAAGCAAAGACTTGCTTAGTTATCCAAAAACCAGGCTAAGAACCTTATAAAAACAGGCTCACTCAAGAAGTTTCTGGAATTTTCTAATTCACATCAAAAAAAGGGAAAACCCCATAGCCTTTCACATGGCATTTCAGTATTCCTGCTTCTATTCTCAGCTGAAACAGAGATGGGTAGAGTCACCAACAAATTCAAAATAATGACAGCATTACAGCAAGAGCATGCTGAACCTCACATAAATGATCTAAACTTCATGAAAAGTTTCAGAAAGGGGGCAGCAACTGAATTCTGCTGTTACCTGGGTCTGCTACAACTCGTGCTCAGTGGTGGCTTTGGGCTGTGAACGACTGGAGCCTCTGGAAGCAGGAGGTGCTCTGTTTGTATTTGTATTTCCATGACAATGCAACAAAGGAATTGTTTGGTCTCCTTTCCTCAAGAGATCTGCCAAATCACTCCTCTTTATAGAGCAAGCTGGAAGAAGGAATACAGTTGGCATTCTTGTGGAAAATTTAACCTTGTTGCAGCTTCATGCAAGTTGTAGATATCATTCAAGTGTTTAATGAATATTTTTAATTACCAAGGATTTAGTGTAATTTTGTACAGGTGCTTTAAATGCTTGGTTATCTGAACTGATCTTTGTTTCCTCATGCACTTTCTCACTTCTGTGATATAGAATCATAGAATAGTTTGGGTTGGAAGGGATCTTAAATATCATCTAATTCCAACACCTTGTTGTGAGCAGGGATATTTTTCACTGAGCAGGTTGCTCAGAACTCAATCCAACCTTGTTCTGAACACTTCCAGGGATGTACTTGAATATAATTCTGAAGGTTCATTAATTTAATATTTTTAACACTGATATTTCTGGATGTGAAAGCCCTTTATAAGCCCTGCTATAAACTTGTGAGATAGGACTTAGGCTGGGAAACTGAAACACCAGAGAGGTAAAGAAGATGTTAGCAAGTCTCTAATATTCTGAAGCCTGCTAATGATAACTGTGTTGGGAGAGGTTTTACTGGGCCCCATAGACCCGTACACTTCCTGCCCCCAAAAAGCAGATCTGAGGGATGCAGAGGGGTAGTAATACCCATAGATTTGAACCCATCTCTCAGCAGTTCAATAACAGAGTTCTGAAGAGCCAAAGAAAGGAAAAAAACTAGCAGCTTACTGTCATCCTTCAGTTGCAGAATGTGTTACATAAGTGTGGTGATCATATAAGGCAGCACAGGAGACTTGCAGAAAGGGAGGTCACACCAGGGCGTTCATACTTGATCCAGGCATTTAACCGGAATGGCCAACTGAGCGAGGCTGCTTCCTCGGCCGGCTCAGTGCAGCTTCACTCTTGCTGTGACCTATCCTGCCTTACTTCTGGGCTGCTGCTGAGGTTTTCCAGGATCCTGAGTCAGGTGTATGTCTGCTCTGACACTTCAGGTCTCAAACAGTATTTGCTGTCTGCGTGTGCTAAGCGCAAAATTGCAGCATGATGAATAGCTGTGATTAATCTGGGATGTTATTGTAGGAGCACACCGACTTTGGAGCTGGCTTATTTAACTGAGAATCTCCTGGTGTACTTCTGGTTTGATATTAAAGGTGATTTGGGTTTGACTGAAAGCCTAGTGGAACCATCTGAAGTCTTTCTCTGGGTTTCAGTGTATGTGAAGGTCTATTTGACAATGAAAGAGATGAATTTAAAATACTGTATAATACTTAGCTAAGAGAGCTTAAGTGCCTGAAACCCAGAAGCTGAGGGTGTGAGTCAGTCAAGGGATAATAAGCAACTCCTCCTTGTGCCTTGAATGATGGCGTTATACTTTATGATGGCAGGAACAACATGAGAAATGAGAAAAGCAAAATTTTATCTGATGTGTGAAATGTCATGAGGGCAAGTATCACATACAATAAGTATGAGCAATAAAATGGATGGACTGACAGAAACTCTCCATTTCTGGAATAAAAAGGACCACATTTTTCTACTTAACAAACATGAAGTTACTTTTGTTTTAGAAATATCCATGACAGGCAAAGGATTGTATCCTTTCCTTTCCTGCAATCCAAGTTTTAAATAGAAAAGTATGAAAATTTATTCCTCTATGTCTGACACTAAATAATTCAACAAAATGCTGTAGCTGCCATGAGAGAGGATCCTGTGGACCATTCACTTATAAAACCAGACCGATTAGCTAGCAACTAACTGCTTACAGTTACATTGCTACATTGTTTTTTCAGCATTTTCCTTCATGTTTTAGGTGCTCACTGAGAACACACATAATTATCAGTATTTTTCCCCATGACAAGGGTTTTTTACAGAATTTTTTAAAATCATAACTCAAAATTCCTTATGAGAGCTGTGAGAGTACAGTTACAGAGAAAATGTAAGTTAGTCAAGGTCATGGCCATTACATTTAGATGACTACATCTAATTTTTAATGGTGGTGTTTTGTACCACCATCGTCTTGCCTTTTTTGTTCACCTCAATCATATTTTTCCACCGTAATTCTTAATAATTAGGGTGAGAGGGAATCCTAAGTAATTTGAGTGTGATTTTTGTTAGACAGTCTTTCAGACTTTCTGCCTGGTGCCATTATGCATAAGCATACTATTACTCCTATGGAGTAGCATTTCTGTGTGGAACTGGAATATGGAAGAAGCCTCATAGCCTCAGCAGGTGATCAGGGCATGTGCAGTAAAATCACAGTCCTATCCCTGAGTGGATTTCAGCTAGAGGCTACAAACACTTGCATAAGCTGTAACCTTCCTATGACACACAGCACTGCCAGCATCATCGGGTCATTTGCTGACATGATGTTTACATGTAAAGTTATGTAAATGTCTAGAACTTGCAGACACAGAACAGGACTTGTTCTGAGTGTCTAATTCACTACCAGGACTAAGCGGAGCATGCTGAGTTCGGCTGAGTTTGTCCAAAGGTGATGCTGATTACCCATTTGCTTTTCTTCTCTGGACACCCAAAAAAATGAACCAATTCATTTCCTGCTGGGATTTCATCCCTGAATTTTCAAAACTCGGGTCCTCGCTCATACCAGGCTTCAGCCTGGCCAATCGTGAGGTTCACTTAGTGAATTACCAGCTTTTTGTCACCTTGGATTAGCAGCAGAACAAATTGCATTAGTCCTCCAAGGATCCTAGGGAGAAGTCCTGTTGGGCCATAGGCACCAATATTGGTGGTAAAATAGGGTAGCCAGAAAGGTAAAAGTACGAAATTAGATACCCATAAAGGCAAAGTAAGTAACATATCTTGCAAGCAGAAGTTTCTTCTTACTGCAGAAGTGACACAGTTCTACCTAAAGACTTTTTCTCAAAACAGACATTTTCTATTTCATTTAATAACAGGTATTACATACATACGCAATATTTATTGTGGATATGTTCATGCATAGTATATATTTCAAAGTCTAAAATAATAACGTCTCTCATATCTTGCTCTAGAAGGGATTCAGAAACAGCAGATTTATTTGATCAAATTACTCTAAATTATTATGTTCATTTTGGTGAAAATATTTCATGTTTATTTTGGGAAAATATTATCATATAATTTCCTGAATGTATTTGGTTCATACATAGCAGATATTTTTAAAAAATAAATTTTGAAGTTGTTTGTTTTGCTTGTAAGCAGTTCCCACTAAGTCAGATCCAACTCAAATCTACTCTTTCCCAAGAAATGGTTATCTGGATAACAATATAGTTTGAATCTGGAGATTAGACGTAAGATTTGATTGCAGGAGTTGATATATTGCTGTTAACACAATTTGGCATTTTAGACTATTTTTTAAGCTGTTAAAAATTGAAATATTGGAATCAACTAGGATATAAAATAACAAATAGTATCACATGGACTTACAGAAAATTTATGGATGAATTTCATTAAACATAATAGGAGAAAAATCTGTATTTTTAACATGGTCTCTGAACTGAGATTTGAGCTAGCTTTTAATGTAGTCAAGTCGAGAAAGACAGCTAGAAAAAAAAAGATTATTTTTCCTCTCTCTTTATAAACCTTGCTCTACTGATGGCCATGCGTGACATCCTATTTTTAGCTGTCAGGGAAGCAGTGAAGCATATGCAGCAGAGTGGAATGCCCTGTTCCCATGCCTGGCTCTCCATATATAGCTACTGCACTGCACTGTTCTTCCCTGGCACCCACTTTGAGGGCCTAACTTGAATTTTCCTGTCAGAATTGCCTCATCTGAGAGCTGTCCTCATTATAAACACTCAGGCAGCTGCTTCTTCATGGCATCCACCTTCCCATGAGGACCCACAAAGGCTGAGCATTGACTAAACTCAGTATGAGTGAAAAGATGTGCAAAAATCATGTGCAATGAACCTTCAGCCATCTTCCCTCTTCCCCCCTGCCTCCTGGTTCATCTTGGTGTCGGTACTAAGTATGTCTAATATTCTTTTCTTTTCTTGTTATTTTTGGAACCATCTTTCAGACTTGAGAGACTGCCATGCACAGGAGATGTGTTTTGGCTCTTCTGCCAGTTGTGTTCTGTGGATGATTAGATCAAATCCAGGGGCTGCCAGATGACTAATCAACTTATTACAGAATAACGAGGCTCACTGGAGAATTAACAATGTCTTTATAGTCTCCCCTCAATGAATTGTCTGGAATTTTCTTAGCTTACAGGATAGATCAGTTTAAAATTTTCCAGAGTTACTTGAATATGATTTTCAAGAGAGTATTAAAGCCAACCCACAATAAAAACAGCCTCCCCCAACCTCCAGCATTTAAGTCTTTTGATTTTACTTCAGAGTTTAATGCCATCATTTCAAGAACATTTCGCCCTGCATTAGGTGGCATTTTATGCTTCTCTGTTTTAGTGGAACTGGGAGCGCTAATAAAAAAACACTTTGAAGCATATGCAGAGGTGGAAGTATGGTTCAGGTGGCTAGAAGTGTGCTACTTAGAGCACTGCTGTAGTACAGCCCGAGGCCTGTGGAAGTCTGTATTTTTCTCTCCTGAGCAGGGCCAAAACCTATGTAACACTTATGTATGTTGATGCAAAAGAAGGACTATGACATGCAGAAGTCACATGCCGAAACCCATGGTTCGGCTGGCTACTCCCAGTGAGTGTTATTGCAGCTACACCCTTACCTTAATCCAGCCCCAAAATTGGATGATGAAGTTTGCATTTTTTTTCTCACTGTGCTGACTTCAGGCTAGCTTCATCACATCTAACTTCAGAAGTTAAAAATTAACTGCCTAAAGCCAACCTAGTCACACAGGTCTCCCCATGTCGCTAACATAGAGAAACAAGATGTTACAGGTTTCGATTCCTGATTCAGTCACAGGCACAAGTTTCACTGCCCTGAATGGTCTCATTTTCAGAAGCACCTGGTTTTCCAGGATTTTTGTCCTGCAGTGAGGCACAGCTGGTTAGACATGACTAACCTTGCTTATCATGCCATTCCAAGGGTCCGCCTGTGCATGAGCCAATCTTCCCGTGGTACCAGGGCTGGAACTACTGTTTCTATTGACAATTTATGCTCCCTGCATGCTTTGTCTGCAAAAAGGGAGGCCAGGCAAGGCAAGGAAGTAAGGCAAGGAAGTATGGAAACACCCTTGAATGTTAGGAACATATGAAAAGCAAAGGCTGACATGTTCACTCACAGACCTAGAAAATAGCTGCATGGTTTTAGCTGCACTTGTTTTTGTATTTGGATCAGTTCCAGTCATCATCTTGGCTAGGAACTGCGTCTGATTTAGATATATTTGTTGAGCCTCTGGAGTGTAAAATAAATATTTTAAATAATATTTATCTCTGTGTTCCAGCTCTATGACCAGAATGATACCCACAAAATACTACTTTCTGAAAACATAGCTTAGCATCAATTAGATTTAAACACTTTCAACAGCTGCACTAATGACCTATTTAAAATAAAGCCCATATTTCGCACAGCAGACCTCAATCTCTAGCTATGCCAAATTCAAGTCACTTTGCATGTATAATTTTTCTGGCTTTTTTGGTTTTTTTTGTTTTTTTTTTTTAATCTCAGAAGGCTGTGGCAGAAAAGAAATGTATTTTGAAGCTTTCTTGTTAATAACTATTATTATCATCTGCAGGGCACTGGCTGTTAGCAATTTCTTTCTGATCACTTAGTGTATTTGCATAATATCAATATTAACATGAGATTAGGTGGAAAACAATTGTTGCTGAGTGACTGTTAGTACAAATTGAATTGTTTGCATTTGAACAGTATGAATGGTGTATTTGGTGCGTTGTTAAATTGGACTGCTGAGATAGGGGAGGCATTAGCAGGGATCCGCATGTGAAACTATGCCAGAGCCTCCATTTGCAAAGATCTTTAACTCATGCTGAGCACAAACCCGACTGTGCTTTCCATGTGAATGTTAGAAAAGCTCCAGACATTACTGCATGATGGTAATATTACTATTTTAGACCCTAAAAAAATATTTAAGCATGCTCATCAAACCTAATCAAACCGCACAATGTAGCAGACCTCATACTCTGGACTTCAGTCATGAAGATGTGTTTCACATCAGAGTCCATGCTCTGACAGCAGAATCCACAGAGATGCTGATTGCCACTTGGAGTTTGCTTATCCTTTTTCAACCTAAAGCTGCACTGTTGTGGCAGTTCTTTGTCATGTTTTTCATTTAAGCGGTGTTAGTAAATGTGAAATTGAATCAGTGGTTTTTTCCCTTAACTCAATTACTAGATCCAAATAGTCTTTTTACCACAAAAGAGAATGTTAATACCAATATGCTACACAGCAGGGTTTCAAGGCATTCTAGGAAGAGCAGCTAATTATCACTTTCTGGGTATTATCTGAAACAATGCCCTATGTATTGAAGACTGTCTGGATTCTGTTTGTTTAGTTGGTTTTGGCTTCAGTTTCCACAGCCAAGAGCCCAGTTCTCATTTAATGCTACTATTCACTTTCAGGTGGGTTGCTTTGCAGAGTAATGAAGCTGTGATTTGTAGTTAATGAGAGTCAGACTCACCATAGCATGTGCCTTGTATTTGTCCTACTTTAAAACACCTAATTACATAAGACACTTTCCCTTTCAGCTGGTGTCATGGGTAGGTAGCTACTGGGTTCCTCAGCTTATGGTTCTGCAGATATTCAGAGTAGTTCTATCATCTTGCATGTCTCTCAAAAGAAAAAGGAAAGAAAAAAAAAAAAGGAAGATTGTAATTTTCAAGTAATTCCATTTGATTTGATGCTACAAAAATTGACTTGAACTACAAAACATGGCAACAGCTTGTTCCATAGTATTTCAAATGAGTGTGATTTTTTCAGTATTTTGGGGGTCAAGTGATAAAACCTCATATTTTAATGCTGATTTTGGATGTTTGAGTGGAAATCAAGTGTTTGTTGGAAGTAAGAGAAAAAGGGCTGTGAAGAATTGTGAAAAAACACAAGGGTAAATAAAAGTGGTGGTTGAGTCAATATTTCCTTTTATTTTTCTAATGAATGCAGTCTATAAACATAATCCATGAAAAACAGAAAAAATCATGTTCTTCTCACACAAAAGTTCCAGTTCATAGTTGTGATTATTCTCTATCAACAGGAAGTTAGGATGAGAGACCTGAAACCAATCATGCAGATAAAATTTGGACCTGTTAGTGTATCAAAAAATAGGAGGCAGGTGGAGACAATGAGATCTTAAATTCTTCTGAAGATAATTCATTTCTAGTGACAAAGAAGCAAAGTTGTACTACATGTGCTCACATTTAATTTCCTAATTTGCAATAATAACCTGGAAGAACTCTATGGCCTTACTGAAATCTTCCTATTGCATATCTTGGTATCTAATACTTAGATTTGTTTGGTTGTGTCTCTCACTTTTTAACTCTAATATTTGTGAAGGAACATTTGCTCCAATGCTGCTAGACCCATACACCAAAGCCCACACACAGCAGGCCCTTGGACAGTAACCTTCACCTGTTGATGACAGTACTTATTGAGGAATATGAATTTACAACCTCAGACAAAACAAGGAAAATTGCCTGCGATACATATCCTCTGCATACAGAAGAGAGGGAGTGAAAAATGAACTGCCTAAAAACCTTAAGGCGCAGGTACAAGGACTAGAACGAGGTGGGGAACATGTACGTCTGGCCAGAAATGCGAAGAGTACCCTGCTCCAAAGTGACTATATGGTTCAAGGAGCTTGGATTTAAGGTGCAGCTGGCTTTTGAAAGAGCTGCCTGACAAAACCACGGGCTGTACAAGGAGCAAGGGCACGCTTTTCTCCATGCTCTCCACTTGAGTTAGGGGACATGCCTATGTCACACTACTCCCTGGTCAAAAATCTGTCTCTACAGAAGCTGGTCTGGACCACTGACTTCCAGGCAGCCAGGATTTCTCTGCCTGAGCTTCTCTTTCCCTCCTCACGTTTTTGGGTTTTTTTCCTTGGCTGTGGTTTGCAACATGACCAGGGCACCTACATGAGGTGGTGCTGCACTGTGGGGACAGCACTGGCTGGCTTTTGGTCCCTGGGCTCGGCTGTGCTCTGGGGTGTGCTGGCTGCCTGCTGAATGTTTGCAGTGAAATGATCTAACACAACAAGGACTTCTGAACAGAGTCCTGAGGTTCTCCTGTAAAATTAGTCCTAAAACCGGCTCATATGTGGATAAACTTTAAAAACACACAAACAAACAGAAAAGCCATTTCCTTGGTTCTGCATGAAACCTACTTCCCAAAGGTGACAGAACATACGAAAGAGCCAGCAACACATGAGAAAAATGTCCTGAGGCGGAAAAGAAATCTCCAGTAAAAGCTTTGCATTCAGCAAGTTGCTGTTTAGTTCCTGTGTGAACAATTAATCTTAAAACAAATATTTGGCCAAGGGGGGATTGAGCTCTGGGAGGTTTCATAGCTAACTAAAGTTGAATGAAAACACGCTGCCTGGCTTCTTCAGGCCAGTATTTCTTTTACACCCTTTCTATAAAAACAACTAAGAAAAAGTATCTGTTACAATGACCCAGGTTTTGCCATTCAAACCTCCCTAAATTACAGGCTTTCCCTCTGAGACCATTTACAATGGGGTATATAATGCATGGCTGTGCTACACCCTACCACTCTTTGAATCCAGTGTAACTGGTTATTACTACATTCAAATGTAGTGGTCTGGTTCAAAGGCTTTTCTATAAATAAATATCTCCCTTGCTGGGCAGATGACTGTCCCTACCAGTAGCTCCTGTGTTAAAAGCTCTCTAATTTTTAGCTCTTCAACTGAGCATGGCCTGGAGCTGCTTTGAGAAGTCTCTGAATGGCTGGCAGCTGCAAGGTCTTGCAAATCCTGATTAGGACCAGACTGGAAATCAATAACCTTATTACACCGCTGGTTCTCATTCTGATAAGTATTTCAGTGGGGGTATTTTTAAATTTCCTGTTTTCTACACTTCTTGAGTTATATTTACTTTCAGGTAGAGGAAGAGAGGGGGAACAACAATTCTGCGTGGGACACAAAGGTTGTATGCTGTTTGTTCTGTCATGAATGCCCCTGTCCAAACCAACAGAGAAGCCCCCACTGGCTGTAGAAAACCCGAGGTACTGCCTCAATAGCAGGTAGATGCCATCATATCTTGGCTCTGTTCTGGGTTATGCTGTATGTACACGTATCTAGTCCCTGGAGGATGGTATAAAGCATACCCAGGGAATACACGAAGCATCTGTAAATGCTGCTGCGCTTTGCCGTGCCCCAGCAGTCAGCAGAGCCTTCTGCTTTTCCCTGTTCATTGGCAGCTCCACCTGGAATAGGATCTCAACCACTCCTGAGAACCTTTGCCAGTGAGGGATGAGTGCTGCCTCCCTTTGCCTGCCGGAAGTCATGCTCCCTCTGAGCCTCCTGGGCCATTTTTGAATAAAATAAAATTGGTATCCCTGCACTATCAAAAATAGGTGAAATAAAAATCCACCTATTTGAAGAAGTTGACCATGGCATTCTGTTTTAACTGGTGTCTCTAGGGAAGAGGCTTGCTTGTGCTGTGCGTAGTAACTAATGGACTTCTGATTACTGCAGGCTTTTTGACTCTACAGTAATGAAAATAATAAAGGGATATAAAAGTATAAACAATATGTGGCACTGTTGGAAAACAGTGCTTAACATTTTCAAGCACTGCAAAAGAAAAAATACAATGTAATTCCTCTTTTGGGTGCTAACCAGCAGTAGTACTCACCTCACGCGTCAAAAAATCGTAAGCTGTTTTTTCCCAAGACTAAGTTACAAGCATTAAGAAATTCTTCAAAAAGAAAATGCAGCAAATTATTTGGTGTTTGGTTTGGGATTTTTTGTGTTCATACCCTAATTTTTAGGCTTTATATTTTCAAGATTTTGACTGCAGTGTTGGGGAGAGGGAAGAGGGATCCAACATTCTTTCTTATAATTGCATAACTCCAAAGGCTGACTCTTTATTGAAGCATAAAATATTTCACTTAAATAACAAGAAAAGAAGCCACAGCATAGTTAGGGAAAGAGTAGAGTACTGCCAGCTGTGTGAAAACAAAACTCATGAAGCATATCCTAAGAAATCGTGGGATTGCTTTAAGATTTCATGAGAATCAAAATATTTTTTTCTTTTTTAATTGCCTAAAGGTTTCTGAAGTCACTTCAGACTCTCAAATGTTCTTTCAAAACCATGAAAGCTGGCAATTTACCTCATTTTAATGAGAGACACTTTCAGTAGAGGGTGATTCTTGAAACCATTGAAAAATCAGAAAAATTAATGAGATCACTAGGATCTAGTTGCTTCAAGCTGCTCACTCCAGACCTTTTTTGTCATAAATCATACCATCTTTCAAATTGTTATGAAAGACTATCATGGCACAGAACCTTAAAAAACCAAGTTATTGCTTCAAAGGATGCTAAGGAAAACCATGTATCACAAGTTTTCAGTGGGCTAGACACAAACTGTCGAATTGACACCAGAGCTCAATGAGAGACAAAACCACAGTGTTTTGCTTGGGTTTTTTTCTTCTAATTGAACTTTGAGCACAGTTCTGTTACTTTTTTGAATTACTTTTTTGAATTTTAACAGGGTTTTTTTGAAATGCCAACTAGGAGCTTCTAACTGGTGACATCAACTTCTAACATAGTGACTACTGTACTTCTCTCCAGTCTGTACTGCTCCACTTATTCTGAGTGAACTACTACAGGGAAAGCGGCTTCCAAGGAGCAGGAGATTTTAGCTGCCTCTAAATTACTGGAAATGTTGTGCTTATATGCCATAATGAAAGGGTACACACACAGGAGATGCTTCAGCAACTGCAATCTGCTGCAATTATAGCAGATACAGCTACACCAGGAGACCAGTTGAAGTGACCAGCACTCAAAACACAAAGCCAGACAGTCCTTGGGGAATTTCAGCTCTTTTCTTCTTTAAGGACTAGTTTTCCCAGACATCCATGGTCCTCTCCCTCCTCTCTGGCATTTCTTTTTGATCTTGGTGAACCTGTCCCAACTTATAGACGAAATTTAAAACTAAGATCTTCATCACTTGTGGTCACTGAAAATCACAGGGCACTTACAGTAAGAGCGGGGTTCCAGCTCCAGCACCACGGACACTTTTCACTGGGAATAAAAGCATTTTGGGTCTCTTTTGGGAGACCACTTGTGTCAGGGTTTTGCAGACTGCCTCTGCTCCACGCTGCAGCCTTTCAGACCCAGCAAGCAGGAAATGGAGTCTCAGCCACCCACCCACCAGCCTGGGGATGCTCCACTGAGCATGGGCCTTGTGAATTCGACACAATCAGTGAGAAAAGGTTACTTCTGTGCAGATGTACATTGTGTACTCATAGCCACTAAAATTTCTAGTTCTGCAGGAAGGAAAGGATCTCCAGTGTTTATGAGCTCCTTAAAGAAACTTTAATGTCAATAACAAAAGTATTCCATTGTGGCCCCTCTGAACTGGTGAACATCTAGAAAAGTGGAATTTTTGACACAGAAAAGTTCTAAAATTTCTAACTTCATAAGGCAATCATAGCCATCTTTAGTTTTTGATACTTTTAACATACTATTCTGCAACACATAAACAAAAATAATTTTCAAATCACTCACAAAGAGATGATTTATTTGTCCATGAAGGAATACAGGCATAGAAGAGAAATTTTATGCTAGAAAAATTGCCTTGTTTTAATTTGTGAATGAGAAAAAAAAAGGAAGAAAACCTTAAAGAAATATATGTTTTGACAGATATCTACACATCATTCAGAAACACTTGACAGCATCTTGTTCAAATATTTAGAAGTGTGTCTGGGGTGGGACCAGATTTAAAGAATTTTTAGTCCCCAAAGTGAGTTGTTTTTCCAGAATGTTATGAGGATGTGAACAAAGGGATTATTATAATAGTCACTGTCAATAAGAAAAAGCTAAAGTATATTAGTCCCTTCAGGGGAAAAAAGTCATGTACTACAAGATTTCGCTACTGCATTTAACAGGTGCAAGAAAGGTGCTTCAATTCTACATAATTCTCCTTCCTTCCTCAGAACTGAAAATATGCTTTTCTCGTTTTATCTGCTTGTTCTTTTATTGCAGGATTATATTTTCGTTACTGGAATTTCCTGCTTATATGGTGACGTGCAAGCCAGGATTTTCTTGGCTGTTACCAAACTATTTCATTTCTTGTTGAAGAAGTGCAGAACAAATAGTGGTTAGAGGCTGGTGTTGGGCTGCTCATTCCTTCACATTACTTCTCTTGCGAATTAGTCTCCCTTCAATACCACAATGTCTGAAGCATGTCAGACTTTTCCTACTTTTAATTATATGGATGTTTCCTTGTGAGATACAGAGTTTCTAGGTAAACTTGGCCATATTGCTCTGCATTTGAGTCTTCTTTTTGTCTTCTGAATAAAATTTAACTCCAGTAAGATCAAAGGCAACTTTGGCAACTCAGGAAAAAAGGCAGCACTGCCCTTTTATTCTCTTCCATGGTTATTTTGCTGCCAGTTCTCTTTGAAAATGGCCCTTTTTGCCAAGGCTACAATTTTGCTAAATGAATTAGTATTAATACTATGCCTCGTTTATTTGGACAAATGAAAAATGGAAGATGGGAAACACAGAAGTGAAAAGACAGTAAGAGATAAAAAACATGAGAGTATCAAGAGAAATGTGAAGTGTAGCCAAGTATGTACCACACAGGATTCAGCACTTTGGCAGCCCCAAGGCTGGTGCTGGAAAATCCTCCCGACGGACCTGCTGAGGTGCCACACCTTCGGAGTCTCTTGACAGAGAATTGCCCCTTGCAGTTCTTCAGCTCTGCTTGGGGGATCTTGAGGAACGAGTTTCACTGACTGCAGTGTTGCAAAGGTGTCACGTCAGGCTGGACGGGGGAGCAAGGCCTTGCAGGTGCCATCCAGAGCTCTGTGAGAGCAGAACAGGGACCAAGAGGGACACGTGCTCCTGTCTCAGTTCCTGAGCAGGATACTGAAGTAGCTGAATTTGCTTCTGAGGGGCTTGTTGCCAACTCCCATTTTGTGTGCCTCAGTGAGATTCTGAGAGCTACAGAAGCCTGAACTACTCCAGTCAGGTCCTCATCCTTCAGCCTGCTGCTAGCCAGGAAATAATAAATTAGACATGGCTAAATATGGGATTCTATGACAACTGAGGACAGGAATCTGTCAGGATCATTTGCAAGCTTAACAATATGCTAGTCACTGCTGAGGGCTGCAGAAAGAGCTCTTCATTTTTTAAAGCCCCAAAGCCTGCCACATGGCTAGCATAAACAGCATGCTTCCTCCGTGTGGTAACTAGCTGAAAATCACAGACTTGTGCAAAAAATGCAAGGTGGAGTTGTCCAGCCTCCTGCTCCAGGCAGGAAATTGTTCAGGGCCATGCTGAGTCCAGTTTTGAAAGCCCTCAGGGATGGAGACAACACAGCCTCTCTGGGCAGCCTGCCACATTCTTTGACCACCCTCGTGGCGAGGAGTATGTTGTCAGGATTGTTTAATAACTGAAAAATGTATCTCTTAGCTAGAGAACTTTTCTGTAAAATGCCTTCTTTGGGGTGCGATATTTTCTCAGAAAATGACAGTCTCAGAAAGCAAGGCTATTTAAAGAATCTAAAACAACTGGTTTTAACCAGTGGAGGTCTCCTAAACATGAGTGTTAAATACCTTTACACTTCCATTTTCTTCTAGGCATCAAGTTTTCTGGTCATGTTACATCACCTATGATGGAATTCTTGTTGTATATACATTTCCTTTATTTTAGGGGAAAAAAGCAGTTTATGACACCAGAGGAGTGGTCCATAGGTGAAAATAGGACTGTAAAAACCACGTTGTAACAAATCCCATAAGAATTTCTGGCACCACTGTGAACACAAGTGCTTTGGTTATTGACCACTATGTGAATGCATGTGTGTGTATAAATACACACTTTTATATATATAAATATATATATGGATATACATATTTACATCCACATGCACATCCACATATCCATAGATTCACATGCTCATATTCACATACATGCATATATACATATATATGTATATATTCACATATATACGTATATATATATGTGTATATGTACATATATGTGTATATACCTGTATGTGTATATACACATATATATATATATACACATGCATGTATATATATATGTATACAAGCAACAGATCAGCCGGCACACATTACAGCTTATTCTGGGCAGTAAAGACACCGTGGGCAGACCCTAAGACTACCAAGACTGCAGTCAGTGTCACCTGCCTGCCACAAGACAGGGCAGGAAGGGCTGCCAGGCAAGTGATGAAGCAGTGCCTGGACAGCACAGTGCTCTGCAGATGGAGGTAAGCTGTCTCTCTCTCACACTGTGTGAGAGCTGGGGGAGATGCTCTTGGGATGAAGCACCTTGGCAGGAAAATTGTCAGCCAAAGGGAATGTACTCATTGGTACTCTAGATGAGCAAGAAGGCCAATGGCATCCTGGCCTGTATCAGAAATAGTGTCACCAGCAGTGCCAGGGCAGTGATTTTCCCCCTGCACTTGGCACTGGTGAGGCCACACCTCAAATTCTGTGCTCAGTTTTAGGCCACTCTCTTCAAGAAGGACATTGAGATACTGGAGCATGACAAGAGAAGGAAAAAGGAGCTGGTGAAGGTTCTAGAGGGTAAGTCCTACGAGGTGCAGCTGAGGGAGCTGGGGGTGTCTAACATGGAGAAAAGGAGGCTAC
Organism: Lycocorax pyrrhopterus obiensis; assembly: GCA_014706295.1. NCBI lineage: Eukaryota > Metazoa > Chordata > Aves > Passeriformes > Paradisaeidae > Lycocorax > Lycocorax pyrrhopterus. The sequence continues at coordinate 81,397,697 of JACSVZ010000004.1, forward strand.
GGGGAGACCTTATTGCTCTCTACAACTCCCTGAAGAGAGGCTGTAGCCAGTTGGGGGTTGGCCTTTTCTCCCAAATAACCAGTGACAGGACAAGAGGAAATGACCTGTAGCTGTGTCAGGGGAAGTTCAGGTTGAACATCAGGAAAAATTTCTTCACTGAATGGGTGGTTAGGTATTGGAACGGTCTGCCCAGGACAGTGGTGTCATCATCCCTGGAAATGTTCAAGAAATGACTGGATGAGGCATTTAATGTTATGGTTTAGTTGACGTGGTGGTGTTCAGCCAAAGTTTGGACTTTATGATCTTGTAAGTTTTTTCCAATGTTAATGGTTCTATGATTCTATGATAGAAGAGCCACATGATAATTACAGGTGTGAGTGCTATGACTTTCTGCAAATGCATATGGACAATAAAGGCATCCCTGGTGTCATGCCAAGCTTGGAAGTGTGTGGTGGCATGAGAGATTACAAATAGAAGCACTGAGATGAAAACAGAATGACAGTGGGCTGAAAAGGCTCCTGATACTGGGCACCGCCATCTAGGCAGCTGCCATCACCTTCTGCTACCTCTCCTCTTTCCCTCTCTTCCATCAGCCCACAGTGCCAGCAGCATGTTTTAGGATTTGTCTACTGTGGGCTGAGGAACAGACTGGCCTGAGAAATAATACACTCTTTTTTTTTTTTGGCTGGTTTACCCTGATTGGTTTGCCCAGCTGGCCCATGTGGGTGCTGCACAAGCAGTTGTGCTGGCAGCGGTGGCAGAGAAGCATGAAGTGGTGGGGGCAAAGCCTGCATGGGCCACTCCTGCAGGCACACACATGCATGCACGTTTGGATCTCCAGCCAGTACTTCAGGAAAGGAGAAAGGTATCCTGCACAGTGGGCTGAGGAGAGCAGTTCTGTGCTGGAAGGATGGAGATGGGCATGTAGGTGATGCTTCCATGCCTTCTCTTCTCTTGGCTGTGCATGAGCTGCTTTGAGCTCTCTCATCACCATCCTGAAACTACATTTTTTTCTCGACTGAAGAACAATAAAAACAACATCACCATTTCCCAAGAAGACTCATGGCAATTGTATGCCCATCAGATAAACAAATCATGTATATATAATTTCTCTCCTTGTCTTTTCATTGTTTCAGCCAGAAAGCATGCATCTAAGAAGTGGATCTAAAGCACTGTCTGCTTATAACTTGATCTCAAACACTGTCTTTCTCTTTAAGTTTTGCAAAAGGGAAACAAGTTCTTATTTATCATCAGTTGAAAGCTCAATTGGAAGTGAAACAAATTAAATTTAATGAGGGCTGCTTTAATTCTCATCAGCACTGTCTGCTCACTGTTGTAAAAAAGTTTTACTAGCCTGCTTAAAATGCTTAGATAAACTGTCTATTCTTTTCATCCAGGCAAATCCTTTTATAAGTCTAATGAAACTGCATCCCTGGGTATAAATGTAGTCACGACTTTATTTCATATGACATCCAGCCCTACAATATCACAGTAGTCCACAGAAGGTAAGTTGATATTAATTTATTTTTGTGCAGTTATTGCATAATTGTGATATACTGGAATGTTAAAAAAGTTCCTCAACTCTGCCTAAAAGGATAGACAGTAACTTTCTATAAAACTTGTCACTGATGACATGAAATAGCATTGCTGCTTGTCAGAAAAGTGGCTGTATTTTTATTTCTGTGGTTGAACATTGTAATCCAAAGACAAAATTCTATGTTTCTAATGGGAATTAAAGCTGTGTGACTAAGAGGACCAGGTGGTCCCTCACAGCCGAATCTGGACTATTGTTTTTCAGATTTATGTAGGGTTTCATGCCTCTTCCAAATGTTGCCTGCTAGTAATTTCTTCTGCTATTGTTGCTTAAGGTCATCTATAAATGCAAAATGTTTCTCAGTGGGTACTTAACAGCAGTAACCTAGATAAATATTTTCATTTATATAAGCATTGTCTTAACAATTCAGAAACTGTAGTAAACAGTCTCAAATCCCAGAAGCAATCTAGACATTGCAAGAATTACATTGTTTTTTGAAAAAGATTGATGTTCTACGTTATTTCATTGGTCATAGTCCAACACAAGAGGGTGGACTGATGAAAGAGATGCTTAACACGTCCAGGGTTTGTGTTGCTTTCTTTTTTCTAACCATGCTAATAGCTGAATTTCCATTTGTTTTTCAAATTTTTATGTACCCTTACGCAATAAAAGATAATCTAACTGGACAGGCGCAAACAGTGGAGACCAAATGGCTTTTAAAAGTGAATCCAAATGCAAAAAGCCTCTCTATAATTGTAACAAAGTACTAAAAAGGAATGGAATTACTTTGTGCCTACTGAGAGCACAAACATTGGTATTTCATTGGGAATAGATGCCCCTTCAGAACTCAGTAAGCTTGCATGTGAGTATCTGCAATCCTCTGTACTTTGTTGTATGTGCTTTTCATGGAGGAAATTTACTCCTACGAGACCTATTGGACTCAGGCCCTTCACCCATGCAATGCTGCACCACAGGCGTATGCCAAAAACAACCGGGCTCCAGGCATTTCAGACAGTCTAAAGCTAACAAAAAATACACTAAATATGGGGTGTGGGTTGTTTGCATTTGTTAACAGTAACATCTTGTAGGATCAAACAAGAAAGAGACCCTTTCTGTACACAGAAACTTTGTCTCCAAGGATTTAGCTTTATTTCAAAAAAGCACATGTATGTGAATAGATCCAGAGAGGTCTTAGGTCACCTCCAAGGCAATCCCTTCTTGTTGTTTACGTGACATGAGCTGAGCGTTGCTCTTTGCAGCTGGACACGGCTGCCTCCCCCTCACTGTCCAGCCTGAAGCCTTGCAGATAATGAGGATTAAGTGGAGTAGGTATGGCTGAATATATCTCTGGCACAAGCTCACTGACATGCTGTCTTCTAGGGTTGCCATAATAGCCTGAGAAAGAATGAAATAAACTTGAAGAGGTAAATATCCCTTACTCGGAATACTAGTGTTCTGTTAGAAGAGAAATCCAGCATACAGCCATTGATTATCATTCCCTCTGCATGTATATTCCATGCCTTATGCTCTGTGTACATTTTGCAGCCACAGCATGTGTGTTGAACAAAGCCCTCTGAGGAATTGCTCTGTTGCTGTGATCTGTTCATACTGTATCTCAACAACTAATCCTTCTAATCCTCAAACAATTATTTTAGCCAATACTGTAGCTGTTCAGAATTAGTTGACAGTGTTTGTGTAGTTCACACTTGATTTAAATAATCATTGTCTTATTTTAACTCTCCCGTATGAACGTACTACAAATTCACTCCAAGGATGGGACCACAAGCACATGCCCACATGTATGCAGCCATTTGTGCACACGTCTGTTTTACACATTTGCATTATAATTTAGAGCTGATTAATGGTGTTCGGTGTTCATCTTGGGGCACTTGAAAGATATTTTGCTTTCAGGAAGCACCAATCACCCTACAAAAACCAAGTCCCTCGATAAGGGGCTCAGATTTTGCATCTGCATCCACTAGTAATTTCTAAAAGATCATGGGAGATGATCTTCCTTATAGATGGGGGTTCTTCTGTGCTCTGTCACAGGACACAAGCTGGGATTAATCAGGGACCTTCAGAAGTTAGGGTTATCTTGGCTTTTCATACTGGGTGGTTGTTCATCAGCTGCTATCAGTTGTGATGCCTACACAACTGTAGGTACGTACTTTGCCAGCACGAAGAAGAAACACATTTTCTCCTTCTTTGCTTACTTAGTCTACAAGATTAAGTGGATGATTACTGATCTGAATATCCTACAGTCCTTTTTGGAGGAGATGCATTTTTTCCTCTCCCTGTGATTGTGGTAATTCCTGCTGCTGACTGCAGAAACTCCTGCCTCCAAATCATTATTTCACTGGTTTGAAACTGCAGCTTGTGAGTTGACTCCCAAACTCGTACCCAGGCACAAGTATTTGGCTTTCCCCATAGCTGCCAGACTTTCAGATTCCTCAGTTTTAACTGGGTTTTTCCCACTGACTAAAGAATTCAGACAATATAATTGTGACTTATTTTGAGTATTCAGTGGTTGCCATAGGATTTTCAGATATTGACTGTCCAGATGCTATAAACTTCTGTCTATACTAAATGCTAGGAAATAGATTAAATGCCGTGATGACCTTTAAGCCTATTTTTGACACTGTCTCCAGCTAGTGATGGAGCTCAGGCCCAGCTGCAAAATTATGCTAGTACAACTTTCTGATGACAACACTACCAAGTTAACTTCAAGCGGTATAATCCATCTTTCCCAGAGTAATTTCCATTAAATTCAATTTTCTGCATCATCATATTGTAAAGAGACAGGAATCTACTTATTCACAAATTGCTTTGAAGACTCTGAGTGCAAATTCAGTGAATTGCACTCATTTGGTTGCTGAAGTTCAGCAGAAAGAGGTCTTTAATCACTCTTAAAAAATATTATGCTGGGTATAATTTTGTATAGTACTCCTTCCAGGTCTCTGACATATTGTACAATAAAATAAATACTTGATGAAATAACTGTTTAAACAGAATTAGCCTAGGTGGGGCAAGAAAAACTCTAATTACATATAGAAAAGGAACAAAGAGAGGATGAGTTGTTTCAAAAACAGGGGCAGGGATTAAGACCTCGGAAGGTCCTGCACCGAGTTTTTCAAGTTGAATAATATTCTGCTTCTGTGTCTAGATCTGAGTGTCCATGCTTAGTGAGCAGCCAGGACAATGTGATCAGTTCTCTGTGGCTGAAAGGGAACCTAAGCAAAGAACAGAATTTTCTTGCCTGTCATGTATTTGCACATGGGCAGCTGTACGGAAAGCATCCTCTGTCCATGTCTCTGTGTGGGATGAGACGACAATCTCCAGTCCTTCTGGCTTTTCCACAAGCAAACTGGGGAGTGGAAAGATAAACTGCCTAGGGCTGCCCCATGCCAGAGCAGAGGAGACTGCTGCTCTGTGCTTTCATTTCTTGAGGATGCCCCTGAGTGCCACTGGACATGTGCACAAGAAAAGGCAGCTGGTCATTTTCAGATTATTTTCTGTGGCACATTTTACATCAGTGTCTAACCTGACGAAAGGCAAAAAGGCAGGTTTAGAGGACAGCATGCTTAACTGAAGAAATTCATTTGGGAATGGTAAAATACTTTTGAGCTTGAGGCTGTTGTCTTATGTTATTTCAGAGATGAGATGGTGCCTTATATTCCCAGCACTGTTTAACTATCAGTGTTGAACAATTATTCAGAAAGGCTCCTTGGGTCTACTGTCTTGCTAACACACCTCCTGCACAGCTCAAGCAATCAATAGCCTGCTGAAACTGCTTCTTTTGGACATTTATTGCACATCTGACCAAAGCACTTAAATACTGATACATCCCAGCTAAACTGTCATGTCACTCGATAAGGCGACATTACCACAGTTTTGTCAGGATTTCTCAGAGTTGTTTGTCAAGTGGAATTAACCGTTGGGATTTTAGAATCACCCAGATAATATTTGTGGTGGAGAAAGGAAAAGGGGATTTAATTTATGGCAGAAAAGAATCACTTGTGAAGGGTCTTGTGTGCTGTTCTGCACACCGGTATTGTTTCTACCTGTTCCAAAAGAAATTATGCCAACTACAGTCAAAATATTTATGCTCTTACTGAAATGTATGACTTTTTATTAAGACTGAATTATCTCACCATTCTCAGTTTTACACTGTCAGTATACTTCTGCAATTAAAACAATTTCAGACACCCAGCCCCTCTGATCTGGATTCTAAACTGCATTGTTATGCCAAGAGGAAAATGCTGGACAAATGCGGCCTTGAAGGCACCAAAAAGGTTATTGCAAAAGAAGTCGCTGATCCACTCCAAAATTTTCTTAGCTGCTTTGCCTACACAAGAGGCAACTAACCCATGGACTGAAGACTTCCAGTGCATAGCAACACCGTAGGCCCTTTCTATGTTAGCATGAAAGAGATATAATTAATTTGTTAAGAAAAAAACTCGTCAATAGCCAGAGTTTTTGGCTTGCACAAAGACACACAGAAGTGCCTTCTCTGCCTGATGAGTACCAGGAACCCATAGTCTCCAGTACTGAAACCCAGGGATCCTGATGTCAGCCTATTATCCTGGTCCAGGTGGTTTTTGCTCACTTTTCTGATCATAAGTGCCATCTTGGATCTTCCTTTTGTTTTGAAGCTTGGGCATGGGGATGATGATGAGACACCCTTTAGTGAGTTTATTCTCAGCCAGCTCTGTTCGTGACCACCACCACTTACCCTATGAAGACTGCTCAGCCGTGTGCCTTGAGAAGATTCTCACACTCTGTCCTGAATTCTTGCTCGGCAAAATCTCCCAGGGAACAGTAGGAGTTTTAATTGAATGAGGTTTCTGGGATCAACCACAAATAAATCATGTTCATTGTCTTGAAGTCATATTGAGCTTGTCTGATAATTTGAAAATTATGAGTTAAGACAGAAACTGAGAAAGAACAGGACACTAAATTATCATTGTAGTATATAGAAAAAAGACCGAGTGTTCAGATTTCCATTACAAAACTGCACTTTTTATGCTAGTGTTTTCAAATGGATCAGCCTGAAACTTGGCTCTGAGTAGTAAAATGTGCCACTTTGAGCTAATGAACTTCTAGTGTCTACACTTGTTTGTTAAACCTGGTGAGCAGGGAAGCCTGAAGCCTTAATTAAGGTCCTTGTGATATTAAGAGGCAAATAATAAAGCAACAAATCAATTTGCAGAAGTGAAGACAAAAAAGCGGTGGGGAGCATTGGAACAGTTGTGTGCGTTCCTATGGATTTCTGTAAAACTCACAAGCAATGCCTTGAAAAGACAGGCAAAGGAGAAAGCAATTTTGGCCTTTTTTTAGTTTTGTTTGCAGTCTCAGACTAATTGTCCCATGTAAGCAGTTCATTTAATAGAGGAGGAAGTCAGGTCTATTAAGTTGCCCAACTACTTCAGTGTTGAATTTATTGCAATGTTTGTTTTAAAACAGGTCTGCATGTTTCATATAAAATCCTTCCAGATTTGAGATTTCCACCCAAAACTCAGCTGGCTTGTTACATACTTAAAATTTAGTTGGGTTTTGTTGAAAAGTTTATGAGAACTTGTTCTGTTCTCTAAATAAAGCTGAGCATACAAGTGGGAACTGAGGTTTCTGACTTGGCCAAAAGTTACATCTATCTCAGACAATAGAGAACTATGAACTCTGTAATAAAATACTGATGAGGTTCTCACAGCACAAGGTGTTTCCTCATTTCTGACCTTTCTCTCATTGAGTCAGATACAGTATTTGCCAAACAGGGCTTAATTCAGGTCAAACACAGCCACCATTAACCTTGAGAGAACTGTCACAGTCCACATTTCCAATACAGAGGCTGTTCTCTACCTGACGACCCATATTCCCTAAAAACCCCTATGATCTTTCTCCATTTCCCAACTTGAAAAATGACCATAGCTATAAACATTCTGGGCTCTTTGACTTTCTGGAAATATAGATCTTTGAGGAAGTTAGTGAGATTACCCAAGGGATGAGGGACTTACCCACGTGAGAAGAGGTTTAGGAGGGCTATCCCTTAACCCGGCGGTGATGATCTGCATGTGCGTCAGGAACGATTCAGTCTGCGTTACTCCTTCTCATCTACTCTATGCCATTAGACTTTAACAGGCTATTCTGGGAGAAGAGGAGTGCCTAAAATGGCAGTGGTTTTTACTCTGGCCATACATCGCTTTGTCGGAGCGCTGGTGTACTGTCAGTCCTGCAATCCCATTAAGCAGAAGGAGTTGTCCTCCCTTTTGTCCTTGGATATCCCATCACCCTGTGGGTGTGGCTGTAGATCTGGCACCCACAGCAACTTCTCAGGATGAAATTCATACTATTTTAATATTTTAAGAAGTAAACTTTCCTCTGAAAGAACTCTAAAAAGAGAAAAAAAATAAAAGTGGGGTTTTCCTTGAGAGGCAGTATGAAATGTCTTAGAAAAGAAAGGATGTAAAACTCTGTTTCTGCTAATTACATTTCATGAAAGTAGAGTAAGAATGAATCACAACTTTAGCCAGGTCTGAGTATTCCCACATCAAGTGAACTCCTTATGCAGTGATGTTAGAAAGCAAAACAGAGGATTGTCTCTGATTTGGTGTCAGAAAATAGAGGCATTATTCTCTGTAGTACAAGCAAGGCCACTCATTTTGCTGCCAGCATGGCTTTTTTTCCAAATCTCTAAAGTGCTATAGTACTACTATGTAAAAGCAAATATTAGTGTTTTAGATAGACGGATCTATCTATTTAATAAGTTTCTGCTGTGAAAATAATTGTGTTACATAGGATTTTAAGTCTTTTAATATTTCTCTAAGTTTTCTTTTCAAATTCATTTTGCAGAACTGACTGTTTTGGTAGTCCTAGATAAATGTAAACTAGTACAAAGCCCAAGTGACAAGCAAGAAATGCCAGATACTTGGGTTTTGCCTGGGGAGCCCATGTTTCTGTGCATCTCAGGGTGATGCCGGCCAGATGTTGGAGGTGGAGTGCAATCCATGCCACTAACAAGGTAGTGTACGTTGACCATAGTTCAGAGGCAAGCTGGAAACTCCACTCTGCTCTGAATACTTCTCCAGCCCATCTTCCCAGATACAAAGGGGACAGTTCACTGCTTGAGGCCTAGACAAAGCCAGGCTCCTCACAGGGAGGCTGCAACTGTGTTCTCTAAGAGTTTACTCAAATTGTGATACCCGTTATGTCACAGAAAACATTATTAACGCTGAAGTTTAGCAGGTATTTGACTCTACAGTGGAGGAAGAGGAGTTTAAACTACTAACATCCTCCAAATTTGTATCTTGGCTACAATTCAGCCTCTGAGTAGATAATGAGATGAACTATCCATGTGTCAATCCTGTCCCCCTTTGTTACACCGTTAGATCCCACTGCTGTCGGCTGTGCAGGCAACCTCGGCACAGCCACTGAGACAGTACACAAGGGAAAAAGGTGTGGAGAATGACTAAATACAGCAGTCGTTGCATCAAATGATCCAGCTGCCATGGTTTCCCATGAAGGATGAGGCTGCACCGTACCAGGAGGAGGCAAGGGAAAAGAAATGAGGGAGGTTTGGCAAGAACATCCTCTTAAAGCAGTGCTTTTTGCAGAGTTGTAGTACAGCTTGTTTCTTTAAAGAGTGATGTCCCTTTGATAGCACTCTGGGAGAGGATGAGGGTCCTGAGACACGGCTACCTGAGCTTTGAGGGAAGCCCTGCAGCTGGCCACCCATCCTCAGCTGGGGACTTTCATCAGCACCTGCAGCCAGGTCCCAAACAGGCACCACACATTGTGATCCTCGCCTCATCTGAAGCCATTTCTGAAATAGTTTGTTTAATCATCTTCCAGCAGCTGCTTTAAAATTGTTTCAGAAAATCAAAGTGAACACCCCTTTGGAGCGAGTGGGTTCATTCTCCTGGATCCCAGGGAACACAGGCAGGAAGCAAAGGAACTGGCAGCAGTGCCGCTGGCTAGGCACTGGACTCCTGTCAGCCCAGCCCTGCTGTGCAGCACTTCTGCATTGCTTTGCAACAGCTTACCATTCTAAAAGCCAGTCCAAAATGTCCAGTTTCACTGACAAACTTTTGCAGAATTTTAGCTTTTTTTTTTTAAGGACTGAGCACATTGATTTCTACTTCACAGTTCAAATTATATGGAAGACATAATGCAGACGTGTTTCTACAACTTTCATTATGACTGTCCCTGTTTTGGCATACAATCTGATTTATATGTTATCTTTTCCCATCTTTAAAGTATGTGTTTTCCCTCATAATCACACATTCATATTAGAGAGAAGACAAGGATGAAGAATGGTTTAATGAGGCAGGATGTCAAGACACAGAAAAGAAAAAAAAAAAGAAAGAAAAGACTTAGCAGAATAAAGGCGAGACTTTTTTTTCTTTGATGACAATAAAGGGTTCTGACATATGGCTTCTATCCATGGGAACAAATATACTTAGCCCGAAAAATCCCAGGAAGTCTGTGTGACCAATTTCAATTCAGACAAAAAAATCTTCCAGAAAATAAGCAAATGTGCTGTTTGCAGTGCAACAAATGCCTACAGTACTAACATGAATTGTGAAATCACTGGCTGTGACTGATCAGAGTTCATTAAAAATAAATCTTGGCCCAGCAGTTTTAATAAACAGAATGAGCAATAAAGGCAGCAATGATTCACGTATTTCCCGTGCAGAAAACTGTCTGATTTTGCATATTTCACTCAGTCAAAGGATTTCTGCTGAAAAAAACCCGATTCTGGCACCCGATGTAAAATTCCAAGTCTCACCTATCTGGAAGCAAGGAAAAGATGGAAGACAGCAGTTTTGTCAATCCTTCTGAGCCTTTCAAATTTAACTTTTTCTAGAATTTATTTTATCATTTAAGACTTGGTGGGGAAAACAAAAAAAATCAAAGATGCATTTTCTTTTCTGCCTGACAAGGAAATTTTGAGAACACGGGTGCGAAAAGAGGGCTTTGCTCACTCTCATTGAGGACACTCCCACCGAGGACAGCTCTGCCTGGTGGCTGAAGGGCTGTTCACAGGGAACCAAGTGCTACCTTTGCTGGAGAGCTCACCATAGAGAGGAAAGGCAAAGCAGTTTGGGAAATACAGATACCATAACAGCATTGTATATCCATCACATTGGGCCAAAGAAGGAATGGATTAATGTCCTGCTGTGGAAATAGAGCCTGCATTTGACTGCCTCATTACACATGTAGGCTAAGAAAATTCGATGGAAGAGGCATAAAAGTTAACAGCACTGTGCTGCTCAGAGGCACCAGCACCAAGGTGCTAATGCTACCCCAGAAGTTGGCTGCTGAAGTGCTTAAACCTTCACCCAGGATGGAGTGGCACTTACCAAAGCTGAGCACAGCCTGGACACCTGCAGTAGTGCTATAGATCTAATCTGGCACTAAAACCAGAAGTCCAGCTTGCTGCTTCGTGGCTCAGGAAAAGGGGAACAGGCAGCACACAGGTACAGCACCTGGGTGAAAAGGTCACATGCTTCCTCTGCATTTTTCAGTGTTATTTTAAATTTTTGCCTCATGTAACAGCAACAGCAACTGGACAAAATCAGCTCCAGAACATGGTAATGTCTTTGGGTTATTTATGGCACACACGGTGCAAAACAAGTATGTCATCTACTAATGCTAGCACTTCTCTGGCACTGGGACACAGAGAGCAGTGCAAGTGGGTGAACTTTGCTGGTATGATGGAAGTCCAGTTACAAAAAAACTGTCCAGAAAGCAGTAAGTGAGAAGAGGAATTAATATGGTCCGGGATATTCTGTTCCTCCCTGCCATCTCTCTGTCCTTCCCTGCCACCTTCCTTCCCCATTGGGGGACTCCACACAGAATGAGTCTCCACACAGTCCCAAGCCTGGCTGCACTCTTGAGGAGCATTGATCTCTATGAGCGCTCCTCTGTGCCACATTTCATAGTTCAGGAGCCCAGTTCTTGAAAATTATGACAGCAAACGTATATCAGTAAAAACATCATCAACAGCAAGCTCCCCTGTTAAACTAAGCATGCAGAAAAAGCTGAATGCCAGCACGGCAAAGACGGCTGCTCTAAGCCAAGATCATGTAATTTCCAGTCAGCCTTTATCAGGCAATTTCCACATTTGGGTAGGGCTAGTGCCAAACTCACTGGGGAGTCAAAGAGACAAAGGTGCAGTTATCCTGGTCTGAAGCCCAGTGGAGTAGGTGGAAAGTCACGCACTGGTCTCAATGTCCTTTGCAACATACATGTACGTGGGGAGGAGCAGAGTACTCTGTGAAGTACTCTGGTGACCTACCATAGCGGCTCCGAATTTGGGGGAAATATCTTTTCTAAATCAAAACACTTGCTGTTAAAGTGCAAACTCAGAGTGTGTGTGCAAGAAGTGATGCCTAGAGAGTATTGGTCATTTATACCCTAAGGAGAATGGTTTTAACAAAGTAACAATGTTTGCTTTTCCTTTGCTGCAGCAGAACACAGAGCACCCTCATGAAAGGTCATTGAGGTTAAATAAACTATACTTAGTCACATACCTTACAGCTAAAACCCAGGACTGCTCCTGTGCATGAGATGGGGTTGTTGTTATTCTCCTGGGTATAACAACTTGTGCAGCTTATTGCTTTGCCCCTTGTATCTCCAATTAAAAAAGGCAAGTAAATGAAAGGCTCATGTGAGACTGATACCGGTCAACAGATGTGTTAAAGGGTTTGTGTATTCTGATGACCTTCCGTCACTGGGGTTTCTCACACACAAGGCTTTGGGCCAGAACTTATCCTACAAGCCACCAGCACATGCATGAGGGGTACCTCACATACCTGTTTTCAGGACTTCTCTTTTGAAACCTGATTTGGTTGGCTATTTTCATTCATTTTCTCATAACTGGCAACATGATGAGTAATAAATGAAGTTATGTCTTGTAGATTTGATAGTAGCAGCATGCCGCAATGATTTGCCAGAGCAGGGTGGTTTTTTTCCCTCTAGTCTCTTTAGCTGTATGGCCTCCTCCCTAATCCCCTCATTTTGATTTCATAAAGATCTCTGTTTACCCACTTTGTAGGCCTTAGATGAAGGACGGTCCCCATTTATCAAATCCGAGGAAGACTGGGGAGATGAGAGAGACACGGCTGTGTTTTTCCACACAACCTGTTATGGTAACAAGCACACCCCCGTAATGTTTGCTGACAGATGTTCAAGGCTTGGGAAAGAAATCTGCTTTCAGCCGATGGCTTCACCACCACTTTTGAAATAATTGTTAGTTCCAGACTCCTGAGTTCATAAGGGCAGTGAAACGGCAGGAGGAAAACAGATGAACGGGTAACAAGGGGGAAGAACAGAATGGGAAAATAAAACCTTGGTGCTGACAGAGCTGACAAATGTAATATCTCCTGGACAGCAAGGAAGAAAAAAGAAATAGAGTTGGATGCGAAAGAGCTGAAGCAGTCACTCTCAAACAGCTGTGTGTATCTCTGAACCTAAACCACCATGGAGGTCCAAACTCCCCACCAGGTCTTGGACCGAGTATTGAGTTGTTATATATGTAGCCCAACAGTGCCCAGGAGGAGCTTGGGGTGGATATCTCTCCTCAGGGCATTGAGAGGGCATCTCTGAGGCATGGGCCATCCTGGCGGAGGACAGGGACCTGTGCTTTTGTGGCGCCTGTACAACAGTTTGAGCACAAAGAGAAGTGTCTGGGGAGTTGCTGACACCCGCAAAAAGTCTCCCAGTAGTTGATCCAGTTTACCAGTCCTGGCTGTGACTTGAGGCATGGTGCTGCCCTGGACAATAGAAGTTCAGTGTGCAAGGCCCAGATAATCATGGATGGCCTTGCTGGCACAAACAAATTCACCAAGCTGTCTGAGTCCTGCTCACAACAATAGGAATGAGGCAAATAATCATTTAGAATGTGAGGCACTGCATGAAACAGGCACATAGCAGACTTCAGTCACTTCTGAATTCCTGGCCCTCCCCTAGGATTGGTTTTGCATCTGGCATAGCCAGGATTTTCTCAAAGGCTACTAAACCTTTTCCAGCTACAGCCTGAGCAACTGGAGCATGGATGGGAGGATTAGTATCAAGCAATGAGACTTCATGTCATCGACAGTTTGTTTGTGTTTAATTTTTTTTTTTTTTAATTAGGATGACAGAGATATGTGTGTAGGAACTGGAAATCCTGGGAGTGTATCCATTTCAACACACTGTTGGAAGGGCTTTCTCTGCTTGTGGACAGACTATAGCAACATGAGGATAATCCCTTTCTCTCTTCCTTCTTCCCCTATCCCAAGCTGGCATGAGTGACTGGAAAAAACTACCCACGGTCTTTCTCAAAATTTCCCCTACCTGGCTTTCCTTCTTCCTTCTCATTTTGCCATCCCAGATATCCGTGAAAAGGTAAAAAAAGCTTATTTAATCTGAAGTTCAAAGTAAACTAGCTGTACTATCACCTTGCACATATCCCTATCTTCTCTGGCAGCATGGGAGTACTTGTTTACTCACTGTGAATGTTGCAGTGATTTGTGTGTCTACTTTTAAAAAAAATCGAATCAAAGCATTAATAATATACCACCAAGTAGCATTCCTTTTTGTAAAGCTGCATCCATACCCCAAAATGTTACATGAGTAGCAGATTCTGAAGATATGAACTTCAATATGAGACTAAAAAACAATGTCAGTTTTCAGCTCTAACAACCCTTAACATTACCTGTTTAAAGGTGCATCTGTGTCACTTCTGCATTGTTATTCTGAAAGACAGATTAATTCAATAAAAGTTAGCAGAATATGGGGGGTTTTTTTCCTATGTGCAACACTTTTTACAAATAATGTTCTCTAAAAGACAGGCAAAGTTTAAAAGTTTTCCTTTTCTGCGGATGAATCATTCGGTCATTTGGATAGACTGAACTAATAGGAATTCCAGTAGCCTGAGCCCTGTATACCAGAGAAAATGACAGCAGTGCATGATGAGAAGGAGTGTATCGTGTGTATGCATCCCTCCTTTCACACAGCCAGCCCTGGCACATTAATACTAGACAGGAGGGAAAAATTCTAGACGAGGAACTATTCATCCCATTGTCTCTGTGGCTGTGGAGGTAATTGTGATGAATTGTGCTAGAATATTTTTTGAGTTTCCTGTAAGCACTTTGGCCCTATATTTTTTAATTGAATCCTTAGCATTTTATTAAAGTGTACAATGTTTTCCCAGGGTGTACTGGAGGAAAAATGGAAAAACTAAGTACATTTTCCATGATTTATGCCATTGACTCTGCAAACATAATATGTAGAGCAGAACTTTGGCAGGTGTTAATCAATATATTTTCCTTCACACCAGTAGAGACGCTTCAGTTTATACCAGCTGAGAATCTGGCTCTGTATATTAAATAAAAAGTGGGGCTGGCTTCCTGATCTTTTGTAGTAGACTCACAAAACTGTTCGTTATTGAGCTGTGGGCTTGAAAAGCAATCTCACTTTTCAGTATTGGCAGCAGGCTGGAGAAATGGGAACATGGTGTGCTGAGCTCCTGGGTAGAAGAAATATTTTCTTCCAAACCATAACAACCTTTTTGGCTATCTGAAGAAATATGTTCAAACTTCCTTGCCAAGCAAAGGTGGGACACTAGCCAGTTACTACATGAAGGCTTTGAAGATGGAGGGAATAATAAAAGGGGGAAAAAAAATTAAAGAGGAAAATCTTCTTGTTCCCAGATGGGTAGCTAAGGTGTAACCATTCTTCTCTCTGTTTTGGGATCAGAAGCACAAATTGGCCTGATACATGAAAATCAATAGGGTTTTTTTGAGTTCTTTTTCTCAGATATTTTGTCTGGTTTTTACATGACTGCAAGGTTTTAAAATAGGTCCAGTTAGTTTCCAAGAGTGCCTTCAGGTGTTATTTCTGATCTGTAAATGGTTCTGGACAAAGCTCTTTGAAAGATCATGCACACTGCAATTTTCTATATTTGCAAACTATAGTTTGCACACTATAATATGATTTACTATAGGTAAATCAACCAAAACCCTGCCTGATATTCCTGACTCAATGTGGAGAAGAGGAAAGACATAATGTTGGGGAAAAAAACAGAGATTCTGTGGGAAAACAGAAACATTATTTTGGCAGAAATGATACAGATGCACATGTGTATTACTAACAGAGACTGTCATTTGCAAACAATTGCTTTCAGGAAAAAAAGTAGCAAAAACTTAGGTAGAAGTTGGAGGAAAAGTGAGGAGCTATAGAAATATGTACACACTATTTATTTTTTCTAATCCTTAGACAAGCTTCTTTTAATCAAGACAATTACTCAGGATAAGCTCAGAGGAGCACTGGCTCTTATGCACTGAAACATGAAACAAGGTTCTCATAATGTGAAACTCCTGTGAGATCTTAAGGTCACAAAAAGTGAGCTTTACATAACACACTTGGGGGGAAAGGATATAAAAGCTTGATGCGTTTGAATGTCAAAGTCTGGTGTCCATTGACTGTGCTTAGATGTTGCAATTGCTTGTTTTGGAAGGAATGTACTTTTGAGTATACTGAGCACACTATTTTAAATATTAGATCTCTCTTTAATAAGTAATATTTTGTTACCCCAGAATTTTATTATATCAGACTGATCTTTAAATTATGTTTTCTGTTATTAGAGTTTGACCTAAACTCCTAAATAGGCCTATTATGTCCAGTGACCTCATTCTTATCAGGTTTTACAGGTCAGTGGTGAATTAAGCAGCTGGCTTCCTGCTAATTAATCCTATTTAGTTAAAGAACTGGTAGGCTGAACTATCTTATCTCTGTTAAAAGGAAGTTTTTACAGGATTGGCACCAGATTACTGTTATGAATGACAGCCCTTTGCAACTCTGCCATACAGTACATGAGCAGAAAGGTAGAAGAGTAAAAAATGAGGACAGCACACAAATGCCATCTTGTTCTTCAGGGTTTCCCTATGACATGAATGATCAGAATTATTCCAGCACCCAGACGGCTTTGAAATTACACAGCTCCTGCAAGGTGAGTCCAGGTGTCTTGTCAGAAACCCAGGTCTCCAGCTGGTGTGCCTGTAGATGGGAGAGGCAGACAAAGCCAGTGGTATATTTCTGCACACAGTCCTTGTACCACTCCACAACAGCAGCGCCCTGGGAGAATTGAAACCCACTGTGTGGCAGGAAACCTCTATCAAAATGTCTGATACTGAAATTGCACAGCTTGCTGTAACTGTGAGGCCCCAGAAGGGTCTTTTTTATGTCAAGTTTTGAAATCAATGGGCTACATTAAATGAAATGGAAGACGAGCCCTTGTGGAAAATGCATGTGAGTACAAAAAGGATAGGGCATTCAGTAACTACACGCTGGACAGCAGAAATGCATTTGGTGGTTCTAGTCCATGTTGGGTGAGCTGAAAATGCACCAACAGGTTTACAGCTGCTTCTCTTTTATTGTTTTTTCCCTTTTCTTTTTGCCTCTAACTTCTCACCACCGTTATGCTTTTCATGCCTTACTGTTTGGTCTAGAGTGAAGCGGATGAAGTGTGTGACAGGCAGGGTTCACCCTGCTCACAGGCATATCTTGGGAGGGGGGCAGACAGGGAGAGGAAGAAGGAGAAGGAGGTGTTTATAAATGACATTATTTTTACTGATCTTGATGTGTCACATGGAATTTGCGGAACTATGTCTATGAAAAGTACATATTTAATAGGACAGCAGTTGGCACGGGGGAACAAGATTAGCTGTTCTGGGGACTGCTGAACAATGGATGTATTTTTGCCTGAGCTGCCCGGAATAACCCACCGGTGCGGATCCTGTGTCACCCATCCAGAGGGCTTTACTGCCCAGAGCTGCCAGTGCCCTGGCATCGGCAGCATCTGCACACCCCAGCTGCGGTACCTGGCTTTGAACAAAGGCTGGGCACGTGCCACTCCCAGAATGCTGGCAGGAACAAGCAGGGGTTGTAAAGACGTGTGTTCACCCTGGCAAGGATGTGGAGGATCAGGTTGGGGGAAGCCCATAAAAACTAAATAATTAGAAGTCAAATAATCCATGCAGAGAGATTATTAAATCCTGGGTCCTCTCCTAGGGGCACTGAGGTGTTTTCCTCCATTGGATACTAACAACAAACCCAAAAGCTTGTGGTTTGTGCCACTCCTTAGGATTAGAATCAGAATACTAAATCTTTGGTGTATACTTCAGATGGAACAGAGCAACACCTGACAGATGTTTAATGGTGACTGCTGCATTTGTATTATTCAGGGTGCATAGGAAGTTTAGTTTTAATAATTTGGACATCTCAGACACCAAAAGAAGATGTATGTTGGCTGGCAAGAGGAAAAGAAGGGACAATTATTGAATAAAAAGGACTAATTTAGGACTTCAGCTCTACTAAAAACTGTTTTTAGTAGCTCATTTCTCTTTTAAAGGACCACTGCTGGCTAAAGAGTGACCATGGTGTCCAAGCACATCAGGCCCAGGCCTCAGGTAGGCATAACTAAAAACAAAAGGTGATGAGGAGCTCTTTACCTGGGTTGTCAGCAGGCTGACCATAATGTAGCAAGTCTTTTAATGTTAAGAAAAGGTACCAATATCTGAATGCAAAACAATACATTAAATTACACATTTTTTGATGAATTGCTAATGTATTCTAGTGTCCAAAACTAGTTTAAAGAGCCTCTTTTCAACAACACAAGAGATATGCAAAGTAAATCTCTTCTGCATTAAATTTGCATTGAAAGACCATGGAAGGTTCCATTTCTTTATATAGGAACAAAAACACATACACCAGAAAAAGAGATGATGAATAAGAGTGACTTAGAATACATGAAAAGCTTTGGCTGCTGGGTGGCTGTTCTTTGTCTGCGCTCTGAGGGCTACAAACATTTTCCTCATTAGTGTGTGCAGAAAGTTTATGAACTGCACTTAAACGTAGGGCATTTGTGCAGCAGTAAAACAAAGGAATTCAAAAATGCTCTCATTTGAAAAATGAATTTTTGCAAAAATAAATAAACCAACAGGAAATCAGATTCTTGAAATTTCACCAGCATCTTTTCTACATGGCTGGAGTCAGTCACTTCTGCCTTTGAGGACCACATGTTTGCTGTGCTACACTGTATGATGCAGTCTAACACGTGCACAGTACAATTAATTTGAGCTAAGCTGAGCTAATTATACCCAAGTACACTACTGGCTTTCATCACGTGCAGTTAAAGCACTGACCTATTCAGTTCTAAAACGAGAGCCTGGGTGTTTTTTCATGCTTCTATATCCTAAGCTGATCTGTGAAAAACAAAGGAGTCAGTTCTGTACTGCGTGGCTCCCTACCACACAGACTTACTGAACACTCTATTCTGGAACTCATGTACTTCCAAATGACACAAAAACCTCTAAGACTTAAACCAACTGACTGCACATTTACTGGCATGGTTATTTTTAATTCTCCGCCTCATTTTGCACACCAGCAATAATCTCATGCCTCGCAAATTGGGATGAGCTGGCTTAAAAGTTCAGCTGCAGCCATGTTAAAAAGACCAGAGGAAATGGATAGCTCATCTCTGGAAAATGCAGCCCTTTGGAGTAATGCCAGAACTCCTTAAAAACAAATCAGCTCAGGATTACAGTTTATGAGAGGCAAAATGGCGAAATCATTTCCAGGCTGTTCTTTTGTCCCACTGCTTCCATGCTGTCGTTAGCAGAGAGCAGTTTTGCTCATCCCTAGTTTTGTGCACTCACCAGGTGTGATGTTTCGAAGGGCATGTGATAATTCTGTGCCTTTAGTACACGAGCACGTAAACAATCAGAGGCAACTACCGCTAAGTAGAGTAGCTGCTGGAAGTGCTGCGAGAAGCCTCCTGGCACTTCCATCCCAGTCCCCGGCACGCCGCCCATGGGAGAGAAAACGTAGGAGGAGGCAGCCAGAGATGAAAGCTGGCGGAGCAGTTGCAGCTGCCGTCAAAGCAGAAATGGCACTGGTATTTTTCTCAGTTAGATCTGGGTTTCCTCTGCTCCTGGCGACCACCTCTTTGATCAGCCGACTCTCCTAAGCCTCAGGGTTTCTTCCTCTGCCTGCCTGCTCACCTGCCCTGCTGCCTGCTTTAGGCTTCTGTTTGACTTGTCATGAGGTCAGTGGAGATGCAAAGGGGCTGCCCGTGCCCCTCTTCACAGGACTTCACAGGACTGGCACAGAATGACGTGGGGCTTGTTTGGCCTCTGGGCACAACCAGGGCAAGTGTGGTTAGTAATTAAACGCAGAGCTTCTGTAAGAGTGAAATTTAGGTGTGGAAGGCAGTGATGAAAAGCTGCACACTTTGATTAATAGAAACACCAAGTCACTTTGCCTGCAGGAGATCAGCTGCTTTTAAGATGTTACTGGTTTACTTATAAAGATGATGTGATCTAAGACAGATGCTGGAAGGATGTGTGCAACACCAGTGTTTATTGGGCATCTGCTGCTTAACAGCAGTCAAGGTGCAATTGTTCAGAGCAGCAAAGAGCTGTAAATTATGCGGTGCACATTAACATCATAGATAAAAACGTATTACCTGCCGCACTTGGGCCCACAGTGTGATGTAATCAGCAGAAAAGGAATAATGCACCTCTGCTTCCGTGCTGCAGATTACCATGTTGGATGGCTGGCAGAGCAACACCTACCACAGGAAGCTTTTTCATAAGAAGTTGCCTCATCAGTGGGCTCCCCAGAGACACAAGAGTCCTACCAAAACAATGTCCTGGGACTGTTGGGAAGACACTGATGGGGAATCAACCCTCTTGCATAGAGAAATTCTGTGTACCACCTCAAGAAATAATCCAGAGTTGTTTGTGGGGCCTTCTGTGTAAAAGCACAGATTGTCTCTTCATAAAATTCTCTGTATGTAGAGCCAAAATCCTTCCCCTATTATTCTAGTAGGAATCATAGCAACATTTGGCATGTGGAAGAGAAATCTTTCTCTGAAGCTCTGCATTAGTACAACAGGTCTCCAGGGCAAAGCAATATTTGGAATTCAGTGGCAAATGAAACAAATGTTATGCTGATAAATAACAACCTCTGGGGGTTAATTTTGAAAACAAAGACTATTCTTTAGCAGAGGAACAAGAAATAGACTTATAATATTCCCACACCACTCTCTCTGGTTTCATTTACCAGATCACCTTGCAGGACTGCAACACTCGACAGCACTTTCAGATGCACGGTGGTACAATCACAAGAAATTCCTCAATGTTGGGGAAAAAGAATTGAGGAGGAGTCTGGATTGCAAGGGAGCTGTGGCTGTTGCTCAGGATAAGATTAGGTTTGGATATGAGTAGGAGGCAAGCTCAGGGCTCTATTTCAAAAGGAAGAAATTTCACAAACTGTTCTTCGTGTTTTGGCTCAGATAAGCTTAGAGGATTTTCACTGTGATGCGGAACATTTAAACATCAGGGCTGGAAAGGAAGGTTCCATTCCCAGTTCAGCGCCTTTTTACAATCCCAGTGGTGGGTTGAGGCTGCATGCTGCGATGACTCCTCCTAACTCCTCAGCAGAGCCCACCTGAAGGTTTGCATTTCCGAGGAACCTGTCCAGAAACAAGAGAGAGCTAAAAGGACCATGCAGTGCTGCGACTAAGAGTTTTTGCACTTGGACTTCTAGTCTCTGCCCTTTTATCCTTGTGAGGGCTTCACAGTAAAAAAAAGAACATAAATGTGACAGTTGCCCTTATTTCGGTGTTAATGTTATTTGTGCCGTACTATTTTTACCTACGCACAAAGCCAGCTTACGGTTCAGAGCTCAGCTGGGCTGTTGCTGAGCTCAGCAGGACTGAGGAGCTGAATCTGCTGCTCTGAACAAGAGGCTGCTCCTGCCTCTTGGGAAGGGGGCAGCAGCTGATCTCCAAACTCAACGGGAGCTGGACGTGGTAGCTGCTCTGGTCATTTCCCAGTCAGGGAAAGGTTCTTGGCTCCTCAGTCTTGCTGATTTCTGAGATCTTCAAAAGCAGTGAGACCCATGTCTCAGTGGCACTGCTCAGTGAAAACTTCTGTGCTCTGGCAACTGCTCCTCAGGGAAGCAACAACTCTCCTGTCTGCACAGCAAGAGTTTGTAGTTCTCTCTGAGCTAAAACTGGGTTGCAGCTGCTGCTGTGCAGCTGCCCGTCCCTCCCAGCAGTAAATAGTGCTGGCAATGCTCTGGTGGTGCTCAGGAAGGGCTGGAGCCCCAGGGTTCTTGGCTTGCATTGCACAAAGACTGGTGGTAACTTGCAGCTGTGGTAGGCGATGGCCTTGATGCAGCTCATTCCATTTGGGATCCTGCAGGGTCTCAGCAAGAGAACTGGCAGCACAGATTGGAGCCTTCTCCTCATCAGAGATGCCTCTCTGCCCTTCTACCGAGTTGATGGCAGGGCATACTTCTACACAATAAGTTGCCTAAGGTACTGATCTGTAGAATTTTCACATTCCTGGAGGAAAAATCCTTCATGGGGAAAAAACACCCTTTTTTTGGCACCCATGACATGCTTTCCTTTCTAGTTAGGAAAAAAAAAATTGGTTGTTTTGTTTGGTTTTTTTTTAATACCCTGCTTTTGCTTTGAAAAGTACTCAATAAATTGCCTAGTTCATTTTTTATCCATACTCTGACTAAACACTCTTCTCTGTCATCCTTTTGCTCTTTGAACCTAGCATACTGAAACAGTGCATGGTATGGAGAAGCAGGGTTTCCCGTGAAAGGAAAGGAGACCCATGGAAGAAAAAAGGAGTGTTGTAGGTGGGTGCTGTGGCAAAGTACGTCACTGCATTCTTGTTTGTGACAGCAGTGCAATTCCAAACCAGGTCCTTGATCCAACTATCATCATTAGCATGCAGAGAGCTGAGAACCATTGATGGTGGGGAAAGAAGAAAGGATTAAGAGGAAAAAAAAAAAGAGAAAAGGGATAAATTTGCATGTTTATTAAGATTAAGAATGGATGCCTACTGAGATCTTGCAATTCTGGAAAAGCCAAGGCAACACCAGGACTCTGGTACAATAGCAGTGCTCACTGGCCCAGCATAGTGGCATTCCATGGGCACCAGCAAACTTATTCCTTGCTAAGATGTCTGACACAAACTGTGATTTTCCAGTGGTAGCAGAGGGGGCCATCAACCCCCTTACTAGTCTCTTGTAAGATGCACAAACAGACTGTGGTACTGTCCAGCTCTTTGCTTCTTTGGATGAATGCTCTCACACCCTTTTGGTCCATTGCTACACAGAGTTTTGGTGGTGTTTCCACTTGCACAGTCCTAACATGTTGGGTTTCATTCTTTCATCTTCATGGCATTTTGATTCTTTGCCTTTAGGCCAAAGACCCATCCATAGAACTCTAGATAACCAAAATCTGCTCTGGTATGTGTAATGGTTATATATCAGCTCCAAACAAGCCCATTTTGCCTCCCTGGGAACAGCTAGAGATACTTAACCTTATTTAAGTGCAGCCTGCTACCTTCAGCAGACTTGGGTGAGATGTAAAGCCGTGTGGGATGACAACTAAAGAACTCTTATTGTGCCTCTATGCAGGTATTTGTCAGTATTACTTCAACAGGCAGTTTTAAACAGGAGGAGCATCAAATCTGGGATTATATCTCACTTTTTTATAGTTGCTAAGAATAGCATTCTGGGAATATACATGTCATTTCAGTGTACAGCAAATTTCAATGGAAACACTTCCATTCTGTGCAAACATGACCTCTGACTAGGAACATAATGCACATTTTTAACAGTGAGGTTAATTGGGTAATAAAACATGTTTTCAGTAGTAATCCAGTTGATTTCCAGCATTTATAGATGGTAATCAAGACTGAAAGGTGCCCTGACTCCATCAGGAGTCATAGTCCTGGCAGTGAAAGCACTTGGTAAAGCAGCATTTGTTTTGTAGTAGGTGAAACTACATTACGGCTTTGACTCTGTGAAACCAATTCTGTCTCAATGAACAGTAACCCAATTTCTGTTAGTTCACATTGTATATTTTCACTCTGCAGCTTGCTGTTCCAAAAGCAGAACAGCTTGTTTAAATCTGAAATGATGAGTTTCTCCATCTCCCCTGGATAAAAAGCAGAATGCTGAAATCCACTGGAGTATTCCCACGTGAGCTTAATGCATTGTAGGGTAAACAAAACATGAAAAAGTAAAATCGGCATAAAATCCCATTAGTCAGAAGTAACTGGGATTGTATGAATGCATGAGTCATGAAACATTGCAGGGGTGTCTTTCCTATGGGGGTAGAAAGACTGAAGCTTTAAACTCTCCTACATGCCAAAAATGTGGCATCTTAAAAAAAAAAAAAAAAAGTAAAAAGAAAGCCTTATTCTTGACTTCCATATGACCAGGAAAACCTAAGACATTGTATAGTTCATTTTTATCGCATTTCAATCCCAAGGGCCAATATGGGCAAAATCACAACAATATCTGAGTGTAAAACATAACTGAACCTGAGAGCATGGCTATTTTTTACGGAGGAGACCTAGACAGAAAGGGTTTGCCAGGACCACACCATCCTGTGCTTTGCAGGGTGGGATGGCTGCCAGCCTGACATGGAGGAGATGAAAGGTTTGCCATCTCCTGAGACTGCTTCAGTCCCAGCTCTGAAAAATCCTGCTCAAGAGCAAATGCTGATGGGTTTGTCTAATATAAGGTACTGCAATGTACTGGTGTATTTAGGGTATGAACTTCCCAGATGAGGAAGGAATAGGTCTTTCAACAGATGAACCTTTTGGTGCCCTGATCTCCTGACTTGGCCAGTGGCTGTTGCAGCAACATACATTGAATAGTGCTATTTTATTTAACACTCTCTCAGCAGCATTGCAAAAAGCCACTGGCAGGCTCATCAGAAAATTCTGATAATTTGGCCTGCTTCAAACTGCACCTTTTCAAAACATCACAGTATTTAGTCCAAACATTGACTTTTTTCCCAGGATGAGTAAAACATCTTTCCAGTAAAATCTGGCAGAAGGAAAATAAAACTAATAAAACAGTAGTACTTTGAAAGCACAAAGATTTCTTTTATTTATCTTTGAAGATAATTTTCTAGTACCTCTGATTTTCATTTTATTCAAAGAACCTTAGTATTGACTACTCCAGAAGTCGATGATAATTCCAGTACTAATTCCTAGTATTGATTATTCCTTCACAAAATGTCAAACACGGAAATAAATTTTGGAAATAAATCAGTGTGAACTACAGAATACCAAGGTATCATACTACTTTGTGCATGCATGCAAGAGAAAGACAAAGCCTTTGGAAAAAAAAATTAAATCAGATTTCAATACTTTTGTGAGAAAAAAATAAAAACAAGAAAACCCCAACAAAAACAGACTTTGAGCTCTGCTTCCACACCCATGCTCAAACTTTGCCCAGGCTAGTTCTGAGGAGAGATATGAATCAAACAAAATTTGGAAAGGATTTCAAGTGTGTCTGGTATAGACAAGGTCTTAAGAGTTTATTTTGAAGGTACTTTATTCTGGGCTATTGTCAATAACAGTACTAGTCATTTTGGTACTCAAAGTTATTTCTAGCAAGTCTCCATTTACTGTTTTCATGAAACTAATTTTTGGATTGTGTATGTGCGGTGCAAGGGTGAGGCTGGGCTCTGTTTGGATCTGATGACTTTGTGTTAATTCCCAGCATTTCCCATCCAAGTCAAGTTCTCTGAACTTTTGTCATGTCGGCTGATGCCTCCTTGAGCTCTCCCCACTCTCTGGTCTGGGGCAGCAAGCGGCAGAGAAGAGCCATAACCTGCTCAGCACTCCAGTGGGTTGCCAGCCGTGCAGTGGGGGGAGAGGGATGGAGCCGGCAGCTGCACATGGGGTGACAGGAGGGAGGGAAAAGGGTACAGCAGCCTGCATTCTCCAGAAATTCTGCATCTGGAGCTGAGTTGATACATTCACATGCTATCTGGGTGGAGAACAACAATGAATATTCTTCAGTCATATAGCTGCTGTTTCCAGCAAGATAATTGTGTAGCAACACAGTGAATAACATAAAGAAGTTTTCCGGTGATCACTGCCCAGAGATGTCTTTCCACCTCAACAATCAGAGAACAAAAAATTAGGTCAAGATCTCATTTTTAATGTTTTAGTTGCCGTTGGCCTCTGTATGAGATAGGCCAAGCCAGCCGTGCTAAGGCCCTTTTGAGCAGAGACGGAAAGAGCCGCTGTGCCAGGCCTGGGTGGGAAGCTGCAGGGCGGCTGTATCCCTGCGCAACCGCCAGCGTTCCCGCTGCAGCCGGGGCTGCCGAGGGGCCCCAGAGCTCCCCTCGCACAGCCCGCTCATCCGCACTTGACACACTGCACATTCAGCCACCTGGAAACTGTGGCTCTCGATGTCCATCTTGCCACAGACTATTGCTTTTTTACTATATTGAACATCTATTTGCATTTTTAGCACTGTCAAAAGGAGGTAGGGAAAAACAATCATGGTCGTACCGGCTGTCTGTCTTTCCAACGTGAATAACAGCCCTTAACAGAATGATCAGAAAGAAATAAAAGAAAGGAAGAATGATATTACCAAACTTTTCATGACACAGTTGTGATAAAATTGTGTTGTATCTTTTTGTCTGAACTTCTGAGGCTGGTTTTTGGATTTTCTAGACTTCTTTTCTTCTGCCAAGCCAATCCAGGCTGCTGCTTTTGATGCCTAGTAATGATAGCAGTATTGATGTTTTTTAAGGTTTTTAACAAAAACAAACACCTCTGGCTGAGTCAACACTAATTTTTGGACTGAGGTCGTGTTCATGCTCCGAAGTGAATCCCCTGACTGTCTGTAGGTAACACATGGTGGCTGTGTTGGCAGAGCAGCTGTGTCACACAAACTCAATTCCTCTTGGAAAAAACTAAACTGGTAGTTTTGCTTCTGCTGGGCACCAAATGGGAACCAATTCCTAGACTAGGCACAGCTGAAGAGTCACAGTTCCTGGCTCTTTTTTTCTGACAGAAAGAGCATGTTCCTGTTCTAGGCACCACATCTTGGGCAGAAGGGAGGCAGAATGATGTTACAGCTGATGTAGTTCAGTCAATAAAATACTTAAATTCCTAAACTCAGCAGAGCTCACCTGGAGAGTACACTCTTTGTGACGTGGCCAAGCTGAATGAAGAGCTCACACTGAGGACTTTATAAGGCAAATGCACACAAATGCATGCACGAGAAACACATCTATTGCTATTAATTTTCATTTGTTCTAGAGCAGGACTGAGAGTATGGGTGAGATGAAGGGACTAATTGAAAAATATTGCGCGAACATACAGAAAGACACGATTCACATCACACATCTTGTGTTCCTACTAATTGCTTGGGCAGCACAAACAACCAGAGTGAGTAATACAATCAAAATTCTGTCAAAGAATTACTGCTCACATTGACAATTTAAAACCCCCCACCTTTTCCTTCCAAAAGTAAGTTTGTCATTAAAGAGACAGAGCATGTTCATGCACTGAATTAATGCTTTTATTAGCGACAACATTACCAGTATCAGTCATAATTTGAATAATCTCTGTAACTCATGTAAATATTTTTAAATTTCTCGTAACGTAAGTCACCCTAATTCAATTTCTTGCTACAATTCTTAATGATTTCTACTGATTTAAAGTGATGAGGGCTTTCACATTCAAGTAGGACAGAGGAGCAAAAAATCCATAGTGTGTATATATACCCTAGATAAAGTACTGCACTGATAGAGCTCTAGCTCTCTTCTATTTAGACAGTTTATTTAAAAATATATATAAAATAGCCTTTATCTCATTTCTGTTAATTAGGGGAAGAGAAGTAAAAAGAATTGCCCATCCGTGCAAACAATTCTTTATCTATACAAAGAGTGTGATGATTAATATCCCATGCACCTTTCTGAACTGAAAAAAAAACGTAAATGCAGTGATTCTGAGTGGAAACGATTTTCTCTCTTCTTTGAGGTGAGTGGGAGGTGATTTGCAGGTGCTTACACTGAGAAAGGGAGGGCGAGGTGAGGACAGGGCTTTGCTGGCCCTTTTCCTTTAGCAAAGCCCAGCAGTGCAAAGGTCTTCCTTCTGAGGCGCATTCACCTTGTCTTTGGCAAATCAGTGTTCTCCACGATGAACTCCTGCCCATTTTTCTTTTTAAGTGGGCAAGCGATAGCAACTTAAAGAGAGGTCAAAAGTCACACTTCATGGGGAAATCAAACAAGGTCCACATAAAATAGCATTAAATCCTACTGACCAGCGTAAATGTACTGGTACATTCTGCAGTATTCAAAATACTGCTAAAATTTCATTGCAACATGCTGAGGAACACAAGTTAAATGAAATGTTTGTTACTTCCAGACAGGAAGTTGCCTCAGTTTCTTGGAGCTGGCCTTGCTTAATATGGGATGAGCCTCCAAGTCTGATCTTTGTCCTTGCTCTAGAAATCAGTAATCCAGCGGATTGCTGATAATGATAATTTGCTTATAAATAAGGTGGTAGTTACTCCTTTTGAAAGATTCAATCATGTGCCCTAGTGAACTGTGGTTCACCTGAGTGATGCCAGTCAGGGAATGGGGTTGTGTTTTAACCTCTCCGAGCTTCCTAACTACACACGGAGAGCAGTGATGCCTCAGTGCTGCAGGCAGGCAGTCCGCGTGGTGGGACCCCTGTGAGCCCTGCCGTCGGCTGTCACCTGGCTGGGCCTGAGGGGCCCCGGGCATCTCTCTGCCCCGCAGGAAGATGGGCAGTGCTTGCTGCTCTCCTCTCGGGGTGCATGGTCGGCTTGAGGACATGCTGTTCCTGCACCCAGGGAGAGAGTGGGGGCTCCCTGTGCCCAGCAGCGGTAGCTAGTGGCCCAAGTTCCCAGCAGCCGGTTGCAGGCTCCCCTCAACAGACTCCCGTGCCAGCAGGCTGCTTAGTCTGAATATTCATTTTAAATAAAGGAATAAGCTGGCAAACCCTATTCAATATGCTGGCAGTCGTACAACGTTCTGCTTCTGCTGTTAAGCTGCGGTCACTTGTACACATTCGGATTTTAAAATCTTTCTACTTTCTTTTTAATTTTTTTCCTTTTCTTTCTTTTTTTTTTTTTCCTATAAGGCATTGGCACAGAGCAATACAAACACTTTTATCGCCCGGTGAGCGGCACGGGGAGGGGGCAGCGGTGCCGCACGACGGGGGCACGGGGCGGGAGCGAGGAGCAGCCCCGCGCTGCTGAAGCCACAGGGAACGCGGGCAGCGGATCAAAGCCCGAGCCGCCCCCGTCCCCCCGCCCCGCCCCGCCCCGCCCCGCCCCGCGGCGGCCAGCAGGGGGCGCCCTTGCCCCGCGCTGCGCCAGACCGGAGCGCCCCGACGGGGCGGGCGCCGCGGGACCCCCGCCCGGAATGTGTGTGGGGGGATGGACCGGGGGGGCTCGGGGCTTCCCCGTGAGGGGCGGGGCACAGCCCCACACCCCTACCCCGTCCCGGGGCGGGAGAAAATGGGGCGGGGGGCGCGCTAAAAATGGGGGAAGGGGACAGTAAACCTCGTCGGGCTGCGTCGCCCACCCCCCCTTTTTGGCGAAGTGTTCCGTTGAGGGAGCCGCGCGTCACTTCTCCCCGCACCACCATTGGCCCCTCCTGCCGCGCGTCACAAAGCTGCGAGCGATGACGCAACACCGTCCATGACCCCCCCGGGTCCCCCAGCACTGCATCTTTCCGCGCAACTCGCTGTCTGCACCGCGCTGGCGTGCGCGGGGCGCGCACTGAGGCGGTGGCGGCCGCCGGTGCTGCTGAGTGCATCGGGTGCGTGCGCTAAGTCTGTTTTAAATAATATGTATATGTTTTAAATAGTATCTATCTGTTTTTAAATAGTATCTATACGCACACAGTATCTACATGTTTTTTTTAAATAACAACTATGTGTATGTGTATGTGTATGTAAGTAACAGGTGAAAAACAAGCAGATACATCCATCATTATTTAAAAGAAAATGTAACTGCGAATAAAATATATGGGTATGTTTATATAATATGCTTGTATTCCACGTTATTTTTACGGCTCCGCGGTTACCCAAGTTGTACTCTATAGGCAGGATGCTCCTCTGGAAGGCACCCGCTCCTGCGTGCTCTTCGGGATGTCATTTGTCTCCCCTCGCCGGCGAGGAGGGCGGGCGGGCGCGGGGGAGGGGGCCGGGCCGGGGCCGGGCAGGCACGGCGTGATGCCGCTGCGCTGCCGCAGGCGGCTCTGGAAATCTCGGTCAGGAGCCGAGCAGCGCAAACCACACGGCCCGGGATCCTCGGCATCTGCTTGGAGAGGGGCCCTTGCCAAATTCCGTCGCTCTGGTATGAAGTTTGGCTGCGCCTGGGATGACCGGGAATGTCGGGGGGGGAGACAGGGGGTAAAAAGGCAGAGAAAAAAATATCGGGAATGAATGGCAGCGCGGAGCTGGGTGCCCCTGGGCGCGCATCTGGGTACGGCAGGAGCGGGAGGGGCCGCGCCCCGCACGGGGCAAGGAGCCGTGCTGCACTTGTTGCCTCCCCGGAGCCGTGCGGGGGAGGCTGCGCTGCGCTGCGCGGGTCTCCCAGCCCGGGACGGCCGCGCTGGGCGCTCCGCCGGCGCGGAGGGGCGGGCGGGAGGGCGGCCCGCGGGTGCGCGGGTGTGGGCGGGCCGGGGGCACCGCCGAGGCCGGCCATGCAGATAGAGGGGGCGGGACGCGGGCGCCGTGACTCGGAACCCCGGAAGCGCGGAGAAGCCCAGTATAAAAACTACTGGGGACCTTTCCCGGCCAGAACTACGAAAGCTCCGGAGACGGCGGCAGCCTGCGGCGGCAGCGAGCGGGGCGGCCTCCTGGGCGGTGCGGGGCGGCCTCTCCGTCGGCGCGGGGCGGCCTCTGCCCCGGCGGGAGCGCGGAGAGCGGCGCAAGCAGCGGCGCTGCAGGTTGGGCACCTTCCCTTATGCTGCAGCACCACCTGGCTCCGGGGGGCTTTTTCTCCCCCCACCTCCCCATTTTATTATTATTTTTTTTAATCTAATCAGTAGGTGTGTCCCCCGCTGGAAGGGACGGCCGCGGGGGAACGGAGCTCGGGCGCCGGGTGCACGCAGCTGCTGACCGCTGGCTTTTCCTCCTCTTTTGCCAGGCGCGGAGGGAGAGGGGCCCCGGGGGGCCGGCGGGGAGCCGGAGCGGTGCCTGGATCCAGCCCGGGGAGGCGGCGGCCGCTCACCATGGCAGACGATGAGAAGGCCGGCGGGAGTTCCGCGGGCGGCGGCGAGAGCGCGCACTGCAACGTGCTGAGCTGGGAGCAAGTGCAGCGTCTGGACCGCATCCTTAGCGAAACCATCCCCATCCACGGCCGCGGTAACTTCCCCACGCTGGCCATGCAGCCCCGCCAGATCGTCAAGGTGGTGCGGAGCCGGCTGGAAGAGAAGGGCATCGGCCTGCGGGACGTGCGGCTGAACGGCTCGGCCGCCAGCCACGTCCTCCACCAGGACAGCGGCCTGGGCTACAAGGACTTGGACCTCATCTTCTGCGCCGACCTCAAAGGAGAAGCCGAGTTTCAGACTGTGAAGGACGTGGTCTTGGACTGCCTCTTGGATTTCTTACCCGAGGGGGTGAATAAGGAGAAGATCACGCCTCTCACCCTCAAGGTAAACCTGCCCTCTGCCCAGACGCCCGGAGCGGGCAGGTGTGAGCGCCTGCCTGCAGAGAGTGGGCACCTTCCCCCTGGGGATGGAGGGGTGCGCTCAGGGACGCAGCTTACCCGCGACCCACGGGAACCCCGAGCGATTTTTTCACCCCACGCTTAAAACCGAGGAGGAGTTTGCAGCGAAGTGCCCTGACCGGCGCTCTTCAGGATTAATTAGCTTTTTCTGCCTCCCGGTTGATTTGCTGGGAGCGTTGTTTTACCTGGGGCGTGTGCCGGGCGCTGCACATCTCGCTCCCGGCCCGGCTCGGCGGCAGCTCGGTGTGCCGGCCCCGGTTCCCGGGTGCAGGGGGAGCGTAGATGGATTTAACATCTGCAAGAAGGAAACCCCGTCTGCAAGGCATACTTCCAGGTGTGCTAAGCACCCCGGTGGGGAGGCGTATTCCCTCCTCTAGGAGACACTTTGCTTGAGTTCATTAGGCTGAATCCAAATGCCTTTCAGATTTTTAGAGGGATTTTTTTTTTTAATATGGGGCAGATTTATGGAACCTGCACTGGTAGGATTGAGGGGAATGAACATTTGCTAACTTGTTTCTGTGGGGAGTAGAGGGAGAAGTGAAAACCAATAACTAAGATTTCTTATCAGATTGTAGTAGTGACCTTTTGCGTATGGGTGCAGGCATATTTGGTAGGTGTGCCGTGGACTTAGTGTGTAGATGTATTTAGAAGTGACTGAAAGAAGCAGGGTTGCTATATGCTTCCCTTGCATGACACAGTCCCAGGAGAACACCCTTCCCTGTCATACCCTTGCAGTGACAGCATTTTGAGCTCTCACATTAAGCACTTATTCTCTGGTTTGTACCTGCAGGCTCCGTGAAATCTTTTATGAAATGCAAGTGGGGGGGGGGGGGGGGGGGCTTGGGAGGGGGTGAGCAAATGCAGTGAAGGAGAAATTTCTTGCTTCTTTGTCTCGATTCACTCATTTTGTCTTTCTGATTATAGGAGGCTTATGTGCAGAAAATGGTAAAAGTATGCAATGATTCAGACCGATGGAGTCTTATCTCCCTGTCCAACAACAGTGGCAAAAATGTGGAGCTGAAATTTGTGGACTCTCTGAGGCGGCAGTTTGAATTCAGTGTCGATTCCTTTCAAATCAAGCTGGACTCCCTGCTGCTTTTTTATGAGTGCTCAGAGAATCCGATGACTGAAACTTTTCACCCAACTATCATTGGTGAGAGCGTTTATGGGGATTTCCAGGAAGCCTTTGATCACCTCTGCAACAAGATAATTGCCACCAGAAACCCAGAAGAAATCAGAGGAGGTGGTCTTCTGAAGTACTGCAACCTTTTGGTAAGGGGCTTTAGGGCAGCCTCTGAATCTGAGATTAAATCCCTGCAGAGATACATGTGTTCGAGGTTTTTCATTGACTTCTCAGACATTGGCGAACAGCAGAGAAAGCTGGAGTCCTACTTGCAGAACCACTTTGTGGGATTAGAAGACCGCAAGTATGACTATCTCATGACCCTTCACGGTGTGGTGAATGAGAGCACAGTGTGCCTGATGGGACATGAGAGGAGACAGACTCTGAATTTGATCACCATGCTGGCCATCCGGGTCCTAGCCGAGCAAAATATCATCCCCAATGTGGCCAATGTCACCTGCTATTACCAGCCAGCCCCATACGTAGCAGATGCCAACTTCAGCAATTACTACATTGCCCAGGTTCAGACGGTGTTCCCTTGCCAGCAGCACACATACTCTACTTGGCTGCCCTGTAATTAAGAACCGAAATTAGTAGACTCGGTGGAGAGAACATTTTCTAAGATGTAGGAAGGGGCGACGGGTCCCTCTGAAATGGGGTGTTTTGTGCAATGATGATCTGCTCTAGTTGTCAAGCTTGAGACAAGCTTGTGGTTCTTCTAATAAATAATGGGAGCATGATCGAGAAAGAACCCCAAAATAATTGGATCCTACCCCAGAGCACAAGAGGCCTGTCATTAAAAGCAACCAGCTTCCCCTGAAATAAGTGAGGGAGGAATGCTTGATGACAATATGGGTTGGCAATATCTGCTCCCATAGCTTTGGCATAGAGAAGGTGGGAAAGCCTTATTTTCTTTTATTTTTATTCTTACTCTAGAATGGGATCTGCAAAAGGGAGAATATGAAAGAAACAAAACAAAACAAAAAAAACAACAAAAGAAAAAACTTCACAAAAAACAATTCTATATATATTCAGGAGTTAAAAGTTAGAGGCATAAAGCAGAGATAAGCTGAATAAAATTGTATATTGGAATTACTGCATTTGGGGCTTGCAGCAAGTGCCGTCTATGGGTTGACCGTGTAGAATGTATAGCTTGCTTGACTAGAATGCTTTACCAGAAACAGCTTGCTCCAAATGAACAGTAGTGGATTGGTACAGTTAGAAAAACAGAAACACGTACGATGACAAAGTCCATTATTTCCAGCTGTGTGCATGCCTCACATTTTAAAAATGTGAGAATGCTGGAAAACCAGCTGTGGCAAGAAGTATATACTTAAGGACCAAAGATTTCACAAATAAGTTATCCAAGCAAAGAAGATACAGTAGAGTATATATATATAAATATATATATATGTAAAAGAAAGAAAGATGTTCCTATATTTGTACACACCAATAGTAATCAAAAGTGCCTGATGCCTTCATAAAATTTGAAGTGAAAAAAAAATATAGTTTTGTGGTTTAACCATGCATTTTGTTTTATCAGGGACACAAGGATAGAAAAAAAAGCAAACCAACCCATAAGCTTGTGAATAAATGGTGGAGGAAATGCCCTATTTTTTTTTCTTGGCAAATACCTGTATAGAGTTAATGTTTTGTCGGTGTGCTATTATTCTAGGTACGTGTGTGTATGTGTGTATATATGTTTGTGTGTGTATATATGTACATGTTATTGGTGTATATCTATATATATACACACACACAATATATATTAATGTGGTCTAGGAAAATGTAGCAATTAAGGAATGTTTAAATAAAGTACTACTTGTTTTCCAGTTTGCAACAGGATGTCATAGGACAGTGGGCACCTTGCAGTGAAATTTTAACCCACACCTGAGAAATTTGGAGTAAATGAACCAGTCAGGATTAAGGTGGGATTCAGATAATGTCTTTGGTTGCAAGAACAAGGATTACAGTAATTCAGTGGGTTGCTCGTGAGCCATAATAATTCCACAGATGGAGAAACATATGACTAGCTGATTTTTTTTAACTGTTTTGTACTGTAATGCCATTTTGACATTTAACCCACTAATGTTGTGACTGCATACCTCCATGATGTGTAATTCAGTGGAACGTGGATCAAAGATAGGTTTATTTAAACCCCCTGACAGCTAAAGAATATTGTACTAGTTGGTAATTTGAACACTAATTGTTAATATTTAAAGGAGTATTTTTAATAGAATGCATTATGCATTCCAGGACCACTAGAATTTAGCAAATGTGAAATGAATCCTTTTTAAGAGTGTTGCACGATTGCTTAAAATTATATTTTATATATATATTATATATATATATTTTTATGCAAATATTAAACATCTTTGATCTGGTTGTCACACTGCATTTACAATTTTAGTACTGTACTTTATTTAAATGGAATCACTTTACATTGGAACAATAACTATTCACTTTCATTTCCTCTCCCGAAAGACCAGCAGGGGGGAAAAAACCAACCTCCGCTGCTGTTTTCACTTCAGTGCCATCTCTGAAGGTGTTAAATTCTTTGTTGGGCTTTGAAAACCTAATGACTAAGTGACACTTGACTCTGATAGTTTGCTTTTTCTTTCTGAGAGGGAAAAAAAAAAAAAAAAAAAGGGAATTCAGGCTTTTGAAGGAAATCCGTCTCTGCCCTGCCTGGTCACAGGCACGGTCTGGCATTGGAGTCAGGGGCAGAGAGAGGGAGAGGACTCGTGTCCTGGCAGTGTATTTTCCCTATGGAGCGAGTAAGGTACATCTATTTTTGTCGCGCTTTGTACTTTTCACTCTGCAGGCACTTTAATAGGAACCCGATTTGTTTACTGAAGCACCTTCCCTGCGAGTCCTTCAGGAAACTTAAAAGCTGGTCCATTGCCATTCCTGGCATTGACGTGCAGACCTTGTCCCCACCTTCCCTTCCTTTGGTGCTGGCTGCAGCCTCCCACTGGCCTCTTGTCCCAGCGAGGTTCCCTCCAGCCCCCTGGAAGGTCCGGGCTGGGTGCTCCTGGCCCGCTGGCTCCCCTTACCTCCTGCTCCTGGTTCGCTAGCGGAAGCGAGGGGAGGGCTGGGGAAATAGGATCAGCTGGTAATGTGGTATGTCTTCTCTCCCACAACTATTTGCAGCAAATAAATGAGTCATCCTCTCTTTAAAAGGGTTTGAGAATCTATAGCTGTGCCACAACCACAGAATGCTGATAATACATGACACAGTGTTGTTTTCCTTTGAAGGACCCTTTTTTTTTGCCATTGCTTGAAAGAAAGTTTGGAATTACTTCCTCTCAGCTCAGATTTTATTGTGGGTTGGGTTTTTTTTGATTGACAGCAGCTAGTTACCTTATAGTGCATACAGCAGGGCTCTGAGCTAAACTGCACCTTTTGGCATTTGCATTTTGATACATATATAATATGTTTTTTTATATATTATATAGGTATTCCAGATCTGTTTTACGTATGTTAATGATCAAGTGGTGGAACTGGTGGAGCTTTGTATTATTTGTGACTGGTAGCTTAAAATGTGCCTGGTGTTAGAGGTGGGAAGAAGGCATGAGTTCAGGCCAACAGTAAAATAAGAACCCCTTTTCAAAGCTGGTTTATTTCTGTGGTTTGCACACCTTTCCCTCCATAAAGTCTGACTTCTTTTTAACTGTTTTTTCCCCTCCTCTTCAGCACACTGGTACTCTTAAAGTTAATACTGCGTTCTTGCTTTGTAGACTTGATCTATCCCATCCAATCAGCTGTAAGGTTAAAGCTTGTGCTACAGAAGACAGTGCCCCTTTTAAAGAGCTGAACTGATTAAAGACATTGACCTGATTACAGTAAAACTGTTTGTGCCACAGCTGAATTTCCTGCTAACCAACAGGGCGCTAAACTTGGTTAAATGTAGCGATCGTGAAACAACCAAGAGCTTTTAAGTGGGATTTTTTCTTTTCTTTTTTTATTCCTTAGATGCAGCTGTCCTCCCAAATGCAAGAACATTTCTCCTAAAAACAGAAGGGCAATTAGAAGACCAAAAAGATGATATTTTTCTAGTTTCTTGTATTGCACTTAAAATATTTTTTATCTTGCACAAAGGCCTTCACACAAATCCTCTAAACAGCTCTTATTAA
Organism: Lycocorax pyrrhopterus obiensis; assembly: GCA_014706295.1. Lineage (NCBI taxonomy): Eukaryota > Metazoa > Chordata > Aves > Passeriformes > Paradisaeidae > Lycocorax > Lycocorax pyrrhopterus. The sequence goes on from JACSVZ010000004.1 coordinate 81,434,082, forward strand.
ATGCTTGGTTTGCATCACATCAGAAGCTCCTACCGGTTAAAAAAAGGCGCTTTTTTAAATTGAGAAAATGAAGTGTGTTAGCTAAAACTGCACAGAAAAGGAAAAAATGTATTTGCATATTCAGCTCCTATTTGAATATATTCTTTTGTATGGTTTTCTTTATGCAGAGAATTTCCCTTGCAAGAAAGAAAATCAGTGTACTGTTTTGCTGTTGTAATAGTGGTTTGCTAACAAAATAAATAGTAAAAAAAAAAAAAGCCTGCAAATTTCAAGACAGCTTGGCTAAAGGCACTGCAGGCTCCTGCAGTCTGTAGGAGTCTGTGCAGATTTGCTTTCCCTCAAATTTCCTTACAACTGTTGCCTTCTGCAAGGCATCCTGTTGCAGCAAACTGCTCCTTGGATTGCTCTTTTGGAACATTTTGACTATAGGCTTTGTAACAGACAGAAAAAGAGCTGATGGAAAACAGACTCTAGAGGGAACAGATTGTGAATTTTGTTTACAGCATCCAATATTTGGATTTTTTTTGTAAATAAAAAGAAGTTATTTTTTTCTATTGATTTGTGTCTGCTGTCTTCCGTGTCTGAAATAGCTCTGGCCTGCTCCTACTGAATACCAAGTTCGCTTTCATTAAAAAAGGACAAGGGCAGCACTTTTCTGAGAAGAGTAGCGTTCGGCTGCTTTCCGATTGGAGCACAGAACATTTTGAAAAGCCCTGCCTCGTGCCAGCCAAGTTTGGCTGGCTCTACTCAGCTGCAGAGGAACCTTCCCAGCCACTGCCAAAAATACTCACTCCAGCACCCGTCGGGCCGTGCAAATGGTCCGAAACACAAAAGTGGAACAGCGCCATGGCAACCCCACACCCTCGCTGCCCTCCCAGTTGAGATTGCGGGACCGGGACCTTGTGACGGCTGTGATCGTCCACCAACCACCATGCTGGCAGGAATGTGGGGGTCCTGCTGCCCTTGAGATATATTTGGTAGGGGCTGATGTCTCCACCTTATGTTTTTGGTAGGTCCAGGGGGCAATGGTGTACTGCTGCCAGGGTGTAGAGGTGGTGCCAGCGGTAGCGGGTGGGGTGCTGCAGGACCTGAAGCTTGGGGAGCTGCTGGGGAGAAGGGATGCACATGCCTGATTGATTCAGCTGCTGAATCAGTCCGGTTCTTCCTGCAGATTCAATGTTTACTCTTCTTCCCTGCCCTACAATGCTGTCCTTGTCAGCAGAGGTATTTTCTGTTTTCTATGTTTACAGGAGAGATGCCTCAGTAATGAAGGCTAATTTCCTCAGAAAGCACTTCAAGGGAATATAAAATATTAATTTACAATGCTCGTGGCAATACTTTTTCAGCCATGGTGCCTCAGACTGACCCAAATTTGAAAAACATTGTCTGAGACTCTGCAGTATGTAGCTCTTACTAGGCTCATTCATACACCGTGCTGGTCTTGGAAGTCTCAAACTGGCTCAGTGGGAGCGTGAATATGCTTATTGTAATGATGAGTGAACCTGTATTCCTCTGTAAAAAAAAACAAACAAACAAGCTGGTGGGACTGCTCGTTTTTCCAGGCACAGAAGCAACCTCCTTGCTGAATGCTGGGTGTCTTCTGCACAGTACCTCTTTTGAAATCAGCCTGGCCACGAGGCGGGGATGCACTCAGCATCCCTGCCTGTACAGCATCTCCTTTCCTCCCATGTTACTGCCAGAAAAGGGAGGGGCACGTGGCCTAGCTTTTCCTCCTGTTAACTTGCTCAGTTAGGAAATATTTCAGGCAGTTTGACAAAGGCAACTACCCAAAGACACAGATGGAAACCGGGGGATTGGAAATCATCTAAATCCAAATGCCTTTGCTTGTATCTCAAAATCAAAGCCCAGATGGATGCTCTTATGCTTTAGAGTGAGTTAATTCCTATTTCTCTGCTTAAATTTGGGGGGATTTTTTTGAGAGCCAGTTGAGTGTCTGGAGCATTGTGAGTCCTCTTTCCCCAGCTGAGGAGGAGCGTGATGCAGAAAGAGCCAACTGAATGCTCACTTTAGAATGTTCTGTTTTTCAGGAGGGAGGAAGCGTTCAGTACTGAAGAGGAGGGAGGGCAAAAGTAAAGTGGGACAAGGGGAATCACCTGAACAACAACACAGTGGAAAGCTGGAGGACACACTGATAGGTTACAGTGGGAGAGGAGAAATAGCTCAAGTCTTTAACTTCTGCTCACCCTGCTAAAATAAGTCAGATCGGAGAAGCTGTCACTTATCAAGATAAGTTACAGTCTGCGGTTTTCCTTGGCTGCAGCAGCACATATTAATTTTATTGCCATAAAAAAAATTACGCAGAAACCCCTTTACCCAAGAATGAAGCTGAGTTCCTAGTTTTTACAGAATTATTTAGGTTGGAAAGACCTTTAAGATCATCAAGTCCAAGCGTTTACCCATCACCACCAAGTCCACCACTAAACCATGTCCCTAAGCACATCTACATATCTTTAAAAACCTCCACAGATGGTGACTCCACCACTTCCTCGGGCAGTGTGTTCCGATGCTTGACAACGTTTTTGGTGAAGAAACTTCTTCCTAATATCCAACCTAAACCTCCCTTGGTGCAACTTGAGGCCATTTGCTCGTCTGTGAAAGCTCTGCAGAGAGTTTTGTAGAAGTTGAATGCACCTTTTTCCCAAGTGTTTGTGTGGATCTAGTCATGCCTTCCTGAAGCTGCCACCAAGCAACCTCCTCTCTTTTATTTATGTGTTTTTAGTAAAATTCAGTGCATGTGGCTGTATGTACTTGGGTAAAGCACAGCTATATGCTCTTGCATTGGAGCTCATGTAGTTTTGCAGCAATGCCCTGAATTTCTATAGCTGTGTGTCAGAAGCAGCTCTGCAGTGGGGCTTTAGTCTGCATGCAAGGATCAAGAGCACAAAATCAAAATCTGTGCTTTAGAGAAGAAATACTCACCCTTCAAAAGCCTGATAAGCCATCGTGAACAGGCTCATCTCCTACATACTTACGTAGCCTTAGGCTGTCCACAGAGTGTGTTTTGTGGATGCAAAATTTCACTATTTCATGTGACTGTTACACCACGATGTGCAACGACGGTACTTGCCAGAAAATTTTCTTTTTTGTATTGTTTGCGAAAAAAACTATGTCCTAAATACATGCAATACCTAAATATTGTGTGGGTGAAAACATCCCTTAGATTCCCATAATGGCTTTGAGGGCATAAATTGCTGTTTTTCAAGAGAACATTATTCTTAAACATACTTTTCCTTCTGTTGGACTTGGGGGTGAACAAGTTTTATGAGTGAACAACTCTTTTGAGTTAAGTTTTTCTTCTTGCAAATGGAGAAATCCAGAACAGCCAGCAGTTTTAAAAAGTGAGACTCTCTGTATCTAACCCACGCAGGGTCTCTCCTCTAGAGAGTTCTACCGGGGTGTAGAACAGAGTCCCTTCTAAAGTCATAGCTAAAGACAGTAGACAATGAATGTGCTTTGGAGACCTCCAGCTCATCCTCGTCTGCGTGTGTATGTGGTCGCCTCTGCAGTTTGAACAAGACTGATGAGGGGCGCCTGGAGCAGGAAGACAGGCATTCCTGAGGGAGATGTACACGGTTCTGGGATAATTTTCTCTCAGGGAATATGTTCTTAGTGAATGTGTGCTTGAAGAGGATTCACATGTCTGCAGTGACTGCAGGGCCTTCGTTTTAACCACAACTCCCTTCCTTGGCTTATTCCCTCAATCCAAGACATCTGTGGAGTTCCTGCAGTACATTCTGATGTGGAAATGTAATTGTAAGGAAAACTTTCTGTAATTACATCCAATCTTAATTTAACTTATGCTTTGAGGAAAAGATAAAACCATAGACCTTTTGGTTTTTACTCTTTTGTCCTTGAGTAATTTCTCACAATTTCACTTCTGCATTGCTGTTCTGTGCTTGCCTCTCTGCTGCCTTCTCATCCTGATTCTTGCAGCAGAAGGAGGGGCCAGCACCACATGCTTCTCTTCAGACTGTCCGTAATTCTGCTGGTCACTAGTGTTTGACAGCCACTGACGTAAGGTCAGTGCTAGATGGGTCATTAGGTGAGGTTCAGCAAGAGGAGTGGAATATCTCTGTGCAACCAGGTGTCCTGGGTGTCCTGTGAAATGCTCTTCAGAAATATTTCCAACCAAGCTGTCCACTAGCAGTTCTTTATGACAGGGGAATTATTCATACAGCCTTATACAGTTACTTGAACATCTCAGGAAATGCAAAATAGAAGTTATATTAATTCAAAATTTAGCAAAAAAACCCCATTATGATTAAATCAGGGAGAAAATGCACTACAAGGTACTTATTAAAAATGTCAGCACGCAAACTAGTAAGAGAAGGTCTTCCTCAGCTTGAAGACTTTTATTTGGGTTTCAGCAGGCTGTTCATACACTTTGCAAACCAGGCTCTTGGATTTAGGTTAAACTGCCCACTGAAGAAGGATTTGCATCTCTTGTTCCTCACCTCAGTCTTTGTTGTTTAGGAAGCAAAAAGTACATGATTGTTGTCTGCTTTGCAATAGTGGTGTAAACTATGACTTGACTGATTTATGTAAGTGCTGTTTATAAGAAAAACGCTATAAATGTCAGCCAGTGGAGGAAGCGAAACCAAGAGTTTGGGCTTCCTTCTCACCAGCTGTGAATGGTTCTTTTGCATTTTTTATGGAACTATAAAATTGAGTAGCACATTTTCTGTAGATTGAGCTCTCTGACATGCTTTTCATTTCTTCCCAACCCTCTGTCACCAATAATGTCAAATATTTAAGGCTGTATTTTCTAGTCTGGCAAAACCAATCTTGCCTGGTTTTGCTGAACTAATGGACCCCTGTGGGGTCACACAGAGGCATTTGTGCTGTGTGCTAGTTGCTTTGGAAGCAGCATCTTACAGCTGTCATAGCTCCTTACATATACCACATTTCATAAAGTTATTAAAAATTCACAGAAGTTCCATGAACTTGAAACTAATCAATTTTCTTCCAAACCCAAACCCAGACAGCCCCAGGTTTGTCACCAGGGTCTTACAGACACAGCTTGCCACGTGCCATTCTCTGCCCCCCGTGGCAGAAAATCTGTATCTGAAGACTGCAGCATGATCTAGTTGGATCAGGCTGTTGCTGGTGCTCTTATGAAGACAATGCATTTGGCAGCAGGGACTCTGCAGGGCTGCACTGATGGCCATCCCAAAGGTAATCTACTAAGAAGAGAGAAAAAAGGGCTTCCAGTGCTGGTAGGAACTACTGTCAATCTTCCTGAGAAATGCACACACAGTATTGGCTCAACGCTGAACATGATACATTTGTTTTGTGGAGTTTTGTGGGCAGACATATTTGCCATAGATCACCTGGTGCATTACTTGCATTTTAGTTGTCATGGGTGCACATTATTGACCAATGCACACGGAAGTGCTCTTTAAACTCTGCTCTTTGACTGCTCAGAGGGTGTTCTCTATAGCAGAAAGGTGCCCAGCAGATATTGTTCACTGCTAAAAGCTCCATCTTTGATGTCTGCAGATGTTTTCATGATAGTCTTTCCTGTGGGATAAAGATTTTTCATCATCACAGAAATGCCCTCTCACAGCAGTGGGAACATCCATGAGTGGCAGGAAGCATCTGATGAAATTCCAGCCAATGCATCAGACACCTAAGCAGAAGCTGTGGGGTCCACAGACTTTTCCTTTGGCTTTAGCCAGTCTTTATATGCAGTGGTAGCAGCAGCCTCCATGCTTGAGGAGGCATGCAGGGAACATACAATGCAGATTTGGTAGCTGAGCTTGACCTGAGCATTACTTGCTAGTTCTTTGTTGTCGAATGTTTGCTCTGCAGTAACAAGCAAAGGGCATGACCAGGTTAGGACCCATTGTACCAGGCATTGTGCAAACACCCCTGTGCAAGTCCTGTCCCTTAGAGCTTCTCCGTGTGGAGGTTTCAATGAGCTTATTTTTTCCTTTAGCTATCTCACAGTAAGCCAACTAATTTGTTTAAGGCAGTCTCTTGCTTTTTTAAGAAATGGAATATAACCTGCAAAAAGTGTTCCCAAGGAGGCAATTTTCAGAAATATTATGGAATTCTGTAAATTTGTTCACCTGCTAAGCCTGTCATGTCATAATCTCAGCTTGCCTTCATGAATAACTGAACTCAGTTGCTCTCTTAAAAAGCTGTGTACTTGTTGCGATACTTTTTTTGTCAGAGACCTGAAATAAGTTCTACAGTCAGTGCAAGCACAGGTGCATTTCTCTTCCCTCCATCTTGAATTGCAATCACTTCAGGAGGTGAAATGGAACAACTGTGGAGTAGGGTGCAGCAACATTAGATGACTGCAGAGCCACAAGCAGTAAACCTGCTGAAGAAGCTGAGCCTGTAATTTGCATCTCTTGGAACTGAGCTTCCTCCAAATGAGTGGGTGTCCTGACTGGGCTTATTGCTTTTTATTTCTGTAAAGGTGATACCATTTTTTTTCCCTTTTAGGCTGACTACCAGACTAATGTATGAGGTTCAGGAATTTCCTTAACAAGCAAAGATTGATCACATTGCAGGGCTGCCTGCACCAGCCGACTGGTGAATCCACCTCCCCATAATACTAACTGTCGTAAATCTACAATGTCCCAGCCCTAAACTGATAGAAGAGACTCATTACCCTGGTACACACAGTCCCACTGAATGTGTATTGCTGCCTGAATATATCAAATTGCAGTGTTTGGAAAATTTTGATATGCTAAGCAGTTCATGGACAAAAGTTGTTAGAAAGAAGGTTTAATGATGGCAAACCACTGTATATGATGAGCTCAAGGGGAGGGGAGCCTAGTAACAGCCCGTTCTGTAATTCAATAGAATATTTGAAACTCAGCTGTAAGTCTGTGACTATGGCAGTTCTCAGGAGAGCTGTGGACTGTCGTCATGGCATAGACTGTGTTTTCATCATTCCCTGTTTTCACCATCATTCCCTGTTTTCAGGGTTTATATTTCAGCTGTAAAACACCCATCAAAAATTAGGTGAGTCCATATATGGCTTAAACCCACAAAAGGCAAGAAATTCAGACTTAGGGCTGGAACTCCCCATCCTGCCCCCCTGCCAGGCTATTGCACTGTGTCATGCTGCCAGTTGGGAGAGGTGGTAGCCTGTGGGCAATCTCCTCCATGCAGCTCTTCACAGTAAAACTGCTGCCTAAAAAGAGCTATTTCTAAATATATAATTCCACCCCTTCCATCCCAAAGTATAATGCGGTGCATTGACAAAAGTTTGGCTCATGTCTCTGATGTTGTGATAAACATTAGTGGGCATTTTCCCTGAAAGCTTGGCATCAGATATAGGAACTCATTCAAATATGAACTGTATTTACTTTCTGAAAGGCATATGGATTTCTAAATGAATCCATTTGTTAGGCATAGTTTAAATAACCTGCCAAGAAAGACCAGAAGGACAACCTTTTTTTAAAAAAGTATTTCAAATATTGCTCATTTTGGTTGTGCAATTGACAGAAAGATTCTTGTTTGGAAAGGTTAGGCTCAGACAAATAATTTTAGATCCAGCTTTTCCTAGACATAGTAAAAGCAAAAAATTGGCAAATCTGAACAAAGCCCCCACTGATTTTTCGGGAAGCAGCTGTTTCACTAATCAGAGGTAAGGCCAGTTTACTATAGAGAATGTCCTTCTCGTACTGGTCCAAGCTGACTTTCCCAACCACCAGAGATAGGTCATGGGTCAGACTCCCTACACAGCAGGAGGCTGATGTCACTTTTACTGTCTTCTTTGGACAGATGAGGGCAAAAATCATGTGGGCTGGTGAAGGCCTTCTGCTGTGTCACCTTGAATTTGAAGGAGGCTTGCAATAGAAAGTACAGCTTGCTACTCTGTTCTTTACTTCTCATCACCACAAAGCTTTGTGGGCAGAATCCATCCTCAGTTTCTACAGCCCTTGCAGGATGCTGGCAAGACGAGCTTGGGATGAGTGGGGTCAGGCAAAGGGTCAGCACACAGTTGGCCTTGACCTATGCAGCAGCTATGGTTTACACCTACTTTGCTGGATGTGAACCAGGGGAAAAGTGACTTATGAAATCCTTTTTCAATAGATCTGCATTATGCCAACTTTTCTCTTATGAGGAAGAGCTGGATTTTGATGGAGCTGCAGGAAGAAACCACGTGCTACTTGAGGGGAATGAATCCAGGATACTGGATTTCCTGCACTGCTTATAATGGGACCCAGGATGGCCAGGGTATTCAGGCAGGTCTGCCTGGTCTCTTTCCTTATACTGAACATACAAGGGACTCCACTCTCATGTCTGGCCCACATGGCAGCTGCCCCCACAGCAGGTCATGTTTCTCTCAGGCTGTCCTGATTTTGGATATAGTGACCAGAGCAATTCAAACACAGCTCCTCCCATCTTTGCACACGGTTAGGGACTTGAAATAAAAAAGAAAACCCCCTAGAGTGCAGGGAAAGAGACCAAGGGAAATGGTGGTGGGCTGCCATGCTGCAGAGCTGAGGGTCTCAGATACCATGGGGGACACCCCTGGCTATGGCTCACCCATGTCAGGAGTGGAGATGGTGAGTGAGTCGAGAGCTCAATTGGGAAAGCACTTTTTGGCTCTGGGACAAAACCTCAGAAGGCAGATGGGGACAGAAAATTGCTTAGGTTAGCATTGAAATGAAAATGAATAGAAGGGATAGAATTTGGGGAAAATTGGTACTGAAACAGGGGATTTAATGATAATTAAACAATTCATTTTGTCTGTCCTAGCTTAATTCGAAACATTTTATTCCATCTGAAACAGAACAAATAATTTTATTATAATTTATTTTATTATTTTAAAATGTGCTTTTTATGCTATTTTTAAAAACAAAGTCAACGTAGAAATAAAAAAATGCAATTTCCAAATTATAATTATATTAATTCTTACATTTTGTAGTCTAAATATTTGTCTCAAGTTGCGGGCTAAATTTATTTTGAAATAGCAAATTTTTCTGACAGCAAGTGCATTTGTATATGTGTGCACACATGTGGCAGTGAGAATATGGCTGGATAATGCCTTTTAAGATTTTTGTTGCTGCTTTTAATTATATGATTTAAAAAACAACTTAACTAAGTCCTATTCAGCTGCAGTTCAGTGACTTCTGTGCAAAACCAAGGCCAATTCACTGGTTGTGCTTGAAAGGAGGAAGCATGGGCCACCAAAGCTTTCTGTAGAGGGACTTCCTCTGCTCAACACCAAAAACTGCAGAGTTAGCATATATAGCCTTTCCCACCTCCGAGGGGAAGAGTCACAGGAGGACTATGAGCGAAAACTCTCCAGAAAGTTTCTTTGCTGTTCACTCACTTTTCAATTTACCTTGAAAGCCATAAAATACAATTCAGTTCATATATCTGGGGGCAAAGCTACAGCAAGTGTGTGTTCCTCATTAATCTCTTACAGCCCAAACTTCCTCCTTATTTAGTACTCATATATTGTTCCTATTTATTTCCTCATTAATCTTCAGTGGCCTTCCTTTTTGCAGCAGGATGCCTGCATGACATACCCTTCTTCCTTCTGTTCTAAATCCAGGGGTTTTGGCACTGAAATTTAATTTTGTATGTCAAGTTGATTTTTTCCCAATGTGTCTTTCATTCATAAACCCTTGGTTCTCTCTTTTTAAGGGAAAAACCCTCAAACAAACCTCAAAGAGGAAAAATATACCTCCAATAAATAATCTAGCACTGCTGCTGTAAGAGAAAGTTAATCCTCACAGCCATTTTTATGTCTTCAGATTTTTTTCTCTGACTTTTATTAACTTCTCATGAAAGGCAAGGGGGATTTCTTTCCCCAGTGGACACTTCCCAGCTTGCTTTACAGGCCTCTGAGTTTTGGGAATAATCCGCAAAAGGATGTCTGCTGTCACAGAGACAACATTGGGATTTTTATCTTCCTAGCAAGAAATCATTGTGTCTGTGGAAGCATTACCAAGGAAGTGGAAAAGATTTAGCCCCCTCCCTCATGATGCTGCAGATCTGCTGTGGACCAGCTTTTTTTCCCCACTGATGAGCCATGTGGTTTGGGGAGTATGCAGAAACCACATCAAACCCTGAGAGTACCTGACATGACTGTTGGAGAGCTCAGCTCCTCCCAGGGGTCTCAGCTGGCTGTTGGGAATCTGCTGGAGTGCAGCAGGATGGCAGGGAGGTAAAGCAGCAAAGGGCTGCTTTAGTCTGTTTCTACACCCGGGGGTGCTTGGTGTGCAACTCCAAAACTGTCAGTCCATGTGATCCCCTTAGCAGAGAAAATCATAGAGTCAAAGAATCATAGAATGGCCTGAGTTGGAAGAGACCTGAGAGATGATCTCATTACAACCGCCCTACCACAGGTGGGGACATTTTCTACTTGACCAGGTGGCTCAATGCTCCATCCAGCCTGGCCTTGAACACTTCCAGGGATGGGGCATTCACAGCTTCTCTGGGCAGCCTGTTCCAGTGTCTCACCACCCTCATGCCTTTGTAAAACATTTATCTCCATCTTTCTTGTGGGCTCCCTTCAGGAACTGAAAGGCTGCAATTAGGTCACCCTGAAGCCTTCTCTTCTCCAGGCTGAATGACCCCAATTCTCTCAGCCTTTCCTCATAGGAGAGGTGTCCTCTGATCACCTTGGTGGCCCTCCTCTGGACCTGCTCCAACAGGTCGATGTTCTTCCTGTGCTGGGGATCCCAGAGACTCCAGGTGGGATCTCAACAGAGCAGAGCAGAGCACAGCAGAGCAGAGGGGCAGAATTCCCTCCCTCACCCTGCTGCCTACACTGCTTTTCATGCAGCTCAGGATACAGTTGGCTTTCTGGGCTGCAAGTGCATATTGCTGGCTCATGTCCAGCCTCTCATCCATCAGCACTCTCGAGTCCTTCCTGGCAGGGCTGCTCTTAATCTGTCCATCCTCCAGCTTGTATTGACACTGGGGATTGCCCTGGCCCAGGTGCTGCACCTTGCACTTGTTATTGTTAAATGACATGAGATTCTCATGGGGTGGGAAGAGCCAGCAAGGGTGTTCTGCAATGTCCCCTTGCCCAAAGGCAGGATCAGCTGTCCTTAAACTCTTCCTTATCGTGCACTCACAGCCAGAGCAAACAAACATCTAACATATTTTCTTGTAGCAAACCCTTCAAGCTGGTTGGGAGAAAATTGGTTCATGTTAGCTCCTTCGCCCTTAGAATCCTCTGCCCTCCCTGGCTGGCAGCTGTAAGCAAATGTCCCACACCGCCTTGCCAGGGCTAGGCAGAAGGAGATTGTGCTGGCTTTGGCTGAGATAGAGTTAATTTTCTTCAGAATAGCCAGTACGGACTATGTTTCGGACTTGTGCTGAAAACAGTATTGATAACTCAGGGATGTTTTTGTTATTGCTGAGCAGTGATTGCACAGCAAGGCTTTTTCTTCTTCTCACCCTGCACCACCAGAGAGGATGCTGGGGGTGCACAATAAGTTTGGGAGGCAATACAGCCAGGACAGCTGACCTCAACTGACCAGAGGAACATTCTATAACTGTATGGTGTTGTGCTCAGCATATAAAGCTGGGGGAAGAAGGAAGGGGGGAAATGTTCAGAGTGACAATTTTAGTCTGCCCAAGTCCCTGTTATGCATGATGGAGCCCTGCTTTCCTTAGGATGGGTGAACACCTGCCTTCCAATGGGAATGAATTCCTGGGCTTGCTTTTCTTGTGTGCACAGCTTTTACTTTCCCTATTAAACTGTCTTTATCTCAACTCATGGGTTTTCTCATTTTTACCCTCCTGATTTTCTCCCTAATCCCTAATCCAGCTAAGGAAAAGGAGCAAGCAGCTACATGGGGCTGAGTTGCTGACCAGGGTTAAACCATGAGAGAGATCCATCATATTCCAAAGCTGTCAGATAATTAGCATTTCATATCTCAGACTAGCAGCAAGCAAGGTTTGCTGAGGATGGGTACAGGCAAAGGACCAGTATATCTCATCAGGACCTGCCAAGGAGGTGAGGGGTGGAAAGATTCCTGTTTAAAAACTTTGTGCAGCAGACACAGAGAGAAAGGATAAGCAGAGTGAAAACTTCAAGCCAGCAGGTCTGTTTGCCCCATGGAATTGCAGCACTTTTGGAGCCCTTGAGCTGTCTCAGCACTGAATCTGGAAGAGGCTGGTTTAAGGTACAGGCCTTTTGCTTAAGGCACTGAGAAAAAGTAATAGGAGAATTGACATCAAATCTTATTGCTGAATTTTGGTTTCCTGCCGCCCCTGCCGTGTGACTCTCGGTGTGCAGGCATCTGCTCAGCATGGCTGCAACAGTCACCGTCCGGCTGCCAGGGGAGGCTGTGCACCTGGGCAGGGCTGCAGCACCTACCACCCTAAGCTCACTCTTGTCCAGGAGAAAACAAAGAGATTATGTAAAATCTAAAAGCAGATGTATTGGCTTTGCACAGCCTGTTTTTTGGTAGCAGGGGGGCCACTGAGATGGCTCCTGTGAGAACCTCCTGGAAACTTCCACCATGTCCAGCAGAGCCAATCCATGATGGCTCTGTAAGATGGACATGCCGCTGGCCAAAACTGGGCCAATGAGAGAGGTTGGTAATGCCTCTGTGATGACATATTTAAGAAGAAAATCAAAACAAAGTCACAAGATTTTGGATTCTAGTCAGAGAAGAGGAGGAGGTGAGAACATGTGAGGGAAAACAACATGGGGACACCAAGGTCAGTGGAGAAGGAGGGGCAGGAGGTGCTCCAGGTGCCAGAGCCGAGGTTCCTCTGCAGGCTGTGGTGCAGACCATGGTGAAGCAGTTGTCCCCCTGCAGCCCATGGGGATCCACGGGGGATGCCGAGATCCACCCGCAGCCCATGAGGGAGGTGCCCGTGCCGGAGCGGGTGGATGCCTGGAGGAGGCTGTGATCCAGTGGGAGACCCGGTGGAGAGAGAGGGCCCTGCTTCCAGGCTGGAGCAGCCTGTCCTTGGAGGACTGCACCCCGTGGAAAGAGAGAGCCACGGCACAGCAGTTTTGGGAGGGCTGTGTGCCTGCGGGAGGGGCTCACGCTGCAGCAGGGGCGGTGTGGCTGCTGCTCCTGAGAGTGGGCCCACGCCGGGGAAGTTCAGGAGAAGTGTCTCCCGTGGGAGGGACCCCACGGCCTCACAGGGGAAGGACTCCTCTCCTGGAGCAGCGGAAGGAAATCTCGGTGATGGACTGACCAAACCCCCATGCCCTGTCTCCCTGCGCTGTTGGTGGGAAGGAGGGAGGGGCTGGGGGGGGGGGAAGGTGTCCTAAGGGCTTATTTTACTTCTCATTATGCTCCTCTGATTCTATTAGCAATAAATTCACTTTGTAACTTTAGGTTATGTCTGTTTTGCCCTTCACATGTTTTCCCCCGGTCCCCATCTCAACTAATGAAGCCTTCCTTAACTTTTTTCCCCCCTCTATCCTCTGCCCAGCTGTGGCTCTCGTGGGTGCCTGGTGTTGGGCCAGTGTCAAACCACGACAGCAGAGGACTGAGCAAGAGAAGGGAGTTCTGGGGAAGACTGCAGGGATGAGACCTGGACAGATAACATCAAGGTGATTCATTTCTTCTCTGGGTTTTTGTTCTTTTGGACTATGTCAGTGTGAGAATTGGCATATCAGAGCTCAATCCTGCAGAATTGCTTCATGCATACAGTTACTGGAGATGGATACAAAGGATTTGCTTCCTGCATCATATCCTGCTTTTGAAATTGTTTTGTAATGTCCTCTACATGCCTTCCCATATATTGTACTGTGGACCCTTTCTTAAAAGAGTAGCCCCTTAGATGCATCCCAGATCTAGTCCTGACCATTAGCTCCTCCAAAATGGTGCAAAAAATTCCCATTCCTCCCCTCCTTTCCAGCTCTGCACTTTTTGTTGTTTTTCTGCCTTGAAATAATTTTTTATCCTTTTCTCATTTTCCCCATGCTGCCCAGCACAACTGAATAACAAGCCCTTTTCCTCCAGCTCTTTGCCACGTCTTCCATAGTGTATCCTGATGGTTTTGGTGTGCCTGGCAGCTAAATGTTCTTCTCCCATTTATGTTGGGCAGCTACTGTTGCCCCAAACAGAATTTGAGGGATTTTTGTTGCTTTTTTTTTTTTCCCCTGCAGTTCTGCAGTGTTGTTCTGTGGCTAGGAGTCTCTTGCTGAAAAAGACTGTAATGAAAGAAAATCATTAGTAGCCCATGAACAACAAAGTCCAGCTGCTACACTGAGGAGTGGGTGCAGTTTATGAGGTGCTGCAGAGGCTCATCTATGACATGCATTTCACATTACTTTTGAACTTCCAGCTCTAATGGAAGTCCCAGACATGCAATGGATTTTGTTTGCCTTCTCCTTAAAAGCTTGAGTAGATTTTGAAAGCTTTTCTTGGAGCAGAATTAGTTAATTTCTGATATGCAAAATGCACATTTGACCTGTCATTCCACGCACAGACTTTGACCCCAAGAACCAAATAACCAAATTACCTATTGAAAGATAACAGGTCTATGGAGTCCCATGACCTCACAGAACAGGACTAAAGGATGGAAACTGTTGGAAGGACATCTCACTCTCATAAAATCTCTTTTCTAGATCTGGGCATTCTCTGCAGATGATGCTGGCTTTAGCAGGGAGAGTAGAAAACAGGATGAAGAATAGACAGGTTTTTATTGATACAAATCTAATTTTGAGAGCGTGTTCTCATCACATGGCATGTGTAGTCTTGTCCCTTTTTCAAAAGGCTCGATGGAGACTATTTCCAGTGTCCCCATTTCTTTGGCATGGTTAATGGATGGCAGTTCAGATTTTACCTGAATGGGCCCTGTTCCCAGTCACTCTTCTCCTGTTCGCCTCTGGGGTCAGATTACCTTCTTGCTACTTTTAACTCCTCAGAGATTTGGTTTCGTCTTTAGGCCTTGGCTGCAAACAGCGCAGGTTATACATGAATTGTAATGAGAACCACAGAAGTTTGCTCAGGGTAATACAAATGCAAAATTCAGTAGGTCATGAGACACCAAAAACTCTCACAAAAAACCTTTGAGAGTTGCCCACTTGTCTGGAGTTCCTACCAATAAAGGATGTCTTAAACCCCCTATTCCTTTTCAAGCTGACTACTCAGTAAAAACTATTAACACTTTGCTGTACTTCACATCAGGGAGCCGGAGAGCCAGACTTTGTCACATCTGGAACTTCATGTGCTGTCCAGCAAATTCTTTTCTTCACAGTGAAAACTGAGCTGAAAATTTCCTTTAGACAGCTGAGTGTACTGGAGAGTATGATACAATCCTGAGGTCTTAATGGAAAACTGATAATGGCAGCAGGTGGCATTACATAGGAAAATGTGAAAAACTGAGCATCGCTAAAATCTCTCAGTAAAAGTAGTGGGAAATCTGAAATATAATAAGCACAAAACTGAAATTTGCACTGAGGCCTATATTTGATTCTGTAAATTGAATCATACATGGTTATAGAATTGCCTAGAAGTAAAAAGAGTACCATGTTGATGAGAGACTATCACTAAAAGCAATCTCTAATTTTCAAAAAAGCAAGGAGAACTTAATAGTAAGAAAAGAAAATCTAAGCAATGATTTGCTATTGGCTTGAATGGGACCGAGAGTTGTTTCTTGTTCTGTAATTGGAGCAATTAAAAACAATTGTGGTAGCAGCACACTGCTCTCAGCTTCCTCTGCTTCCTCACCACCAGTGATGGGTGTCCAGCATTCCAGGGCAGGGTTACTTGCAGAAATCCTGGTAATCTCAGCTCCTCCAAGTTGCCCACACTTTCTTTTGAGATAAAAAAAAAGTCATCTGTGAGCAGCCCTGCATTCCAGATCTCAGTGTGTTTGGTGCACAATTGTTTCTCTTTAGTTGTCACAACAGCTTTGTGTTCCTCTAGCCCCCTGAAAAATATACACTTAATTTTTAATTTCTACACTCTTGCTAACGAGGAGTTGGACAAATCCACAGGATTCAAATATTTGACCCAAAAACCGACTGAACCCAATTGGCTTTGACTGTTGGTTACTCTAAGTAGGATTGCTGGTTGAACTCCCGCTCTTACTCACAGTGTTCATGCAATATAAAGCACATACTCCCTTATGTAAGATCAGAACATCTGGCATTTCTTCTTGGACTGCAGGGAAATAAAACCAGTGCACCATGTGATTCTGTGGACTTTCTCCTGGTGATTTATTGGGTGAGATACTGACCATCACCTGCCTCATGGATAGTTATGAGAACGTTTGGAACTTGCTATCTCAAAATTTGGATCTTTAGCTGGGTTTATCGAAATATCTGAATCTCAACCATGCTGAAAACACTATGTTATTTCTCTTTCCTTGTGATCTCAATGAACTTAAAATCCTGCTATGAAGAAAGGAGAAAAAAAATGCAAGCAGATTTTATATGTTTCCCTAGGATAGTGCCTTTAAACAGTAGCATTTCTAGGCTGAATTTTCCAGCCATGTGCTCCACTGCAGTACCTTAAGTTCCACATTCTGAGAAACTGAAATAAAAAGCTGAAGACTGCTCATATAGACATTATTTTTACCAGTTAAGTCTCTGATTTTTCCACATTAATGACAGGATAAAAGATATCGGGCTTCAATTCAGATTATGACAGTATCTAATGTCTTTTCCACATACAACTTCAAACTAGGAGAAGACTTCCTCTCTTGTTTTCATAGGAATTTTGTGAATTCCAGTATGTATATTTTTCCAGCTGTAGTATTTTATTTGAAATTGGAAATTGCCAGTTGAAATATCACCTTTCCTACGGAAAAGTTGCTAATACTAAATCTTAGCAACATCAATTTATTTGAAGTACTCAGGTTAGATGGTCTCTACACATAAAGCAGTGTCCTGTAACAATCTGAAATCATTCTCCATAGGTATCAACACCTGGATCTTGGCTTGTTTCCCCATATAGAAATCCACCACTTTAAAGTTGAAGGGCAGAGTGTGTTACATCTTTAGTCTAAGGTCACTTGAGGTAAACCTTTCCTTTGTAAATCTATCTTCTGACAAAAAACCAGCCCTGTTGAAGCATCCACCTGGTTTTCTTGGGAAGGACCGAATAAAAGTAGCTACTGCTGTGTTCATGGGGCCGACTTTTTATCCTCAGTCTGGAAACTGCATCTGGGGAAGCAGTTGACAAGGGGAAATCGTGGCTTATATCATACACTATATGCTGTATAGACTATATGCACTAACTTTCCTGTTACAGAAAAAGTGTGTTACTACCTACAAAAGGTAACCTAGCATTTTCCTACTCCAGTGAATCTGTAAGTGTGAGATTCTTGAGACATGGCCTCTCCTGTGCTTCTGTCATGGGGTTGTCTCCCTCTCCAGCTCCTCTTGTCCCACAACAGTAGCTCAGCCTTGCCTCCTGTTGTTGACTGAAGCCTCTGGCTATGCTGGCAAAGAAGTGATGTTTGTTCCCACTTGCCAGGCTGCCCGGCTGGTCCAGCCTTGGCTCCCTGCAGCTTTGAAGTCTGGCAGGTTTCAGGGGTTAGCTGGCACAGCACACTGTGTCATGGGGTATTATCCCCAGCAGCAGGAGTCGCAGGCCAAAAGCAGATCAGCTTCTAAGCAGCTTGATGCAGAGATCCAGTCTCTCACAAGGGTGAAGCTGGAGTGTGTGCACTGCACTGCCACCATGGGAACTGTACTTCTGCCAAAACAGTGGCAGCCAGGCTGAGTGAAACCACGTGTCACCTCCTGAGCTAAGCAGTGAAGGATGCAGTGCAGAGGTGCTGCTGTGTAAGACTTACTGCAGGGTTTTAAGCATTGGTGTGATCCTAGTAAGCATTAAAATGTGATGGGCACAGTGAAGTTGAAGAACAATCTTGGTTTAACCAGAAGAACTGGTCTGAGGGTTTGGTGACTGCTCAGGAGCAGTGCAATTTTCCTTCGTGTTCAGGCTGAGATATTTGGTTGCACTCAGCACAGCAGATGCTCTCGGATGGGCTCTGCCTTCATTTGAGAGTCAATAACATCAAGAAGTTGGGGGCTTTGAAGGTTGGGTGTCTTGACACTAAAATGCATTGCCAAAGAAGGACACACTGAGAAACTCTGGTGACAAAGGTAGGAAAAATAATGTCAGATTTACTGTTCTATGGCTGTTCCAGTCGGGTTTTCATCTATGACTTCTCCAGATGGCAAATATTTCTTGCTTATTCAGTGCAGCATGTGTGTGCAGCAGGTATGTGCAGCGTGTCTATACGTATGCTGCATATACACGTATGCATACATGCATATGCATATGTATGCAGCAGCTTTTGTTCTCACTGATCACATCTCTAATTGTTCAAGCTCCACATTTTGTAAGCAGGCACAGCATAGACTCTCCAAATGTTCTTTTGCTTTTCCCTGAAATTCTGCTGATTGTGCATACAGCGCAGAGAAATCTGACAGAATTTTGTCACCACCATCTGTAGCTGGTGTTAGCAACATTAAATTGAGTTAGTAATCTGTACCTATCACTTTTCATTGTTTGCTACACTGACACACCAAATTCCTGAACAGAAAGGTATAGATAAGTCTTTGAAGACTATACATCACCTGTTTGTCTCCCTCTCAGTTTCATCACTAAAGAGCCATTTACCACGTAAGTTAAAATTTCACCAGTTGCGCTCTGCAAGGATGATCAACTTTTCTCTCCCCTTCTCCTTGTGCACCCATAAGAAAAAGAAATACCCAAGTGAGTACTTCATTTTGCCCATAAAGCTGACTAGTCATATTTTGTTTATTAATCTTTGTGCTGTTGCTGGTCTCTGTTTAAATATTTTGGAATTTTACATGATCAGCAACTTGGACAAGATCTAGTGGATTTTGAAATGATTGTACTAAATGTTAAGAATAAGATAATATGCCATTTAAATAAAGAAAGACTATTTTAGGGGCCTTTTGCTATGACATAAAGCATCTTTGGCTATTTTGGAAAGAAAACAATCCCTAAATATAAGACCTTAAAAACAGATAATATAAAACTCCAAAATAAACTCACCCCTCCTTTTGGAAACAGTATCTCTCTTTACTCAAGCTAGAAAATTTCATAAGTCATCTTCATTTTTTGAAAAAGACACCCTAGAATGGCTGGCAAATCCGGTGATCCAATGGAAAGAATTTCTGGATGTTCAGCCAGTCTGATCCATGTTTTGACATTTTAAGCAAGGGAATAAAAACTGGTTTTCCCCCATTAATACAGGCTGCTATTACAATCATTTCATGCAGATCTGGTTACATGCATACAGAAAAGTCATCAATGTATTGGAAGAAACGAATAAGGAAAACTATTTCTGTTTATGCAGAACTTCTGGAGGCGCAGTGCAGGTGATTTGCTGTTTCATTGTGTAGCTTGCCATGGATCCAAGCCAGCAGCTGAGCACTGTGCAGCAAAACCCTCAGTGACGGCTGTTACTGTTAGCCTGGAAGGCCAACAACACCAGTCGTACCTAACTTGTCCCTAGAAGATCAGAGACGTACAGCCCCACACTAGACAGCTCAGGGAATGGTGGATGTGTTGAATGGTCTAACTAAAAAGTAGAAAGATACCATGTGCCCTCCTAGAGACATTTCAGAAACTGCTTTTTTTTAGGTGAGATTTTAGGAAGTGTGCCGGGTGCGAGACATAGCGTGGGAAGAGAGTTTTATTTAAGTGTTGTTTCATTGTGTTCTCACCTCTGGAACCAGACACATTTTGGGCTTCTTTTCAGAAGCCTTCATACCAGGAGAACCTATGATTCAACACACTAACCTGCAATTTCTGGCACCATCATGGTTAGTGACTCTCCTGATGTCTTTTCTTCTACTTTCTGACTTACCTTGCTGAAAGATCTGTGAGCTAGCTGCAGTGTAGTGTGAAAAAATTCAATCATGCACTTTATAAACTGCACAGTGTCTTGGGGAAAATAACCATATTCGCTTGACTTTTCTCCTCCAACCTTTTGAGGTCTAATTGTATGAGTTGGAGGTAGCTAATCCTGTCAGACTCAAAGACAGACACAGTCTCAACTTGGGTGTCACACTCAGGCCACAAAAAACAGCTTGACCCTTTTGATAGACAAAGGTGAAATCCCAAATCTCAAAACCAACTCCCACATGGGTCCTGTCTTACTACTGAGCATAGTTCTTGCTCCAACACCCCAACCAAGGTCTCGGCTTTTAAATCAGTCTTTTTCTGTTCAACAGAAGGAGTGCCACTGGCACACACCACATGCAACCCTGTAGTTCTTCCTAAAGGACCAGGTGGAGGGCATGACAAAGTGCAATGGGCAAGCTACATGGGGACTAGAAGCTTGGATACAGGAACTGCCAAAAAGCATCCATCCAGGAAAATTACTTCCCCAGTGTCTGTTGAGCAGAGCTGATGGTACTTTTGACCCTGATTAAGGGACTTCTCTTTTGCAGTTACAACCAGCAGGTAATGGAGAATCTGATGAGGGCTAGGGGGGCCCTGACTTCAGCCAGGTGGAGGAAGGGGACAACCTGGTTTACTGAATTGTGTGGGTCCGATGGCCTGGCACATCAGTCCCACAGAAAGATAAAGCTCTAGTGGACACTGGTGCATACTGTACCCTAGTGATACTAGATTACAAAAAGGCAGAATCCACCTGTATTTCTGGAGTGATGGGAGGATCCCAAGACCTCTCTGTGTTGGAAACTGAGGTAAGCCTAACTGGGAATGAGTGGTCATAGCACCCCATCATGACTGGCCCAGAGGCTTTGTCCATCTTTGGCATAGACTACCTCAGGAGAGATACTTCAAAGACCCAGAAGTGTTCCAGATACCCCACCTGGAGTACTGTGTCCAGCTCTGGGGTCCTCAGGACATTAAAGACATGGGTCTATTGGAGAAGGTCCAGAGGAGGGCCATGAAGGTTGGTCAGAGGGCTGGAACACCTCTCGTATGAAGAAAGGCTGAGATGGTTGGGATTGTTCAGCCGGGAGAAGTGAAGGCTCTGGAGAGAACTTAGAGCAGCCTTCCAGTACCTAAAGGGAGCCTGTTATAAAGGTAGGGACAAACTTTTCTTGTCCTTAATAACTAGAGTATTAAAAATAGCTAGAAACAGCAGCTTGTTTAGAAAAAAGATGGATTGGGACTCAGGTGTAAGGATTTGCGGGGAGAAGGGGGTTTCCTAGGTAGGTCTTATGTTTACAGGTGATGTGTGTCTGCCATACC
Source organism: Lycocorax pyrrhopterus obiensis (assembly GCA_014706295.1). Taxonomy (NCBI): domain Eukaryota; kingdom Metazoa; phylum Chordata; class Aves; order Passeriformes; family Paradisaeidae; genus Lycocorax; species Lycocorax pyrrhopterus. Next base: position 81,455,216 of record JACSVZ010000004.1, read on the forward strand.
CCAGTGGGCTCTGGGAGTAATGCGGAAGACCACAATGAGACAGGGTTGACTTACTGCTCCTCTGTGTGCTGTCAGTTCATCTGCTGTAGATGTGAGATATGCAGGACCTTGTGTTAACTGCAGTGATCTGTGCAGATATGTGGGACTAAAGTCCACAGTCCTCTCCCTCAATATAGAAGAGGTTTCTAGTTGATGCCCAAGACATGAGAAGGAGAATCCAGATAAGCAGTTGTCTGATGAAGGCAGTTGGCTATGTAAAGTTCCTGCACAGCAGCCAAAGCATAAGTTTGTTGATTTTAATTTTTGCGCAAATGGGCTCTGAAGTTGAACACTCGTCATCACATATTTTGGGAGATATTAGTCTACTAGACAAATCTCTTTAACAACAATCTTGTTGATGGGTAAATGAGTTTCTGGGACTCTCTTTTCCAGTCTTACTTTTTAGCTCATTGACAGTAGCAAGGTGCTTCTGCAGTTTCCTGATTTCCTCTGCTTCATGCATCTTTGCAAGGGATCCCAGAGTGAGTTTACTGCTTGTTTGTAAACAAGAGCAAAAATGTAGAAATTCAAACTCCCTTCCAATTATGCTGTCTTCCCAGTGAGTGCCTGTGTACCTTCATGCTTCATTTGCAGTCTTCTGTGTCCCCAGGGAACAGGAGTGTGAGCAGGGATGCAAATGTCATGTTGCTTGTTTTGCTGATGGACTCCTCTGGCCAGCTGTGAGCCTGCAATGGGGATTCCCTGTCCAGCCTCAGTGGGAAGCACATCGACCAGTGAGGCCATGACCAAAGCATGTATTTGAGACCAAGAATCATGATGAGAGCACTGAATGACACACCATCAAAGCTCTGCAGTAGTACTGCTCACTGCAGTGAGATGGGTCTTGGAGGAAAAAAACCAAGCCCCTCAGACATTATCAGTCACTGAAATGTGCTACCTCCTGACATTTTCAGTTATCTCCTTGAAGTTTGCAAAGTATCTTCCAATTAGCTGCAACATAACTACGATGAGAATTAAAGTGTAGTTCTGCCCCTGGGCTTCTTGACTCGTGTGACTCCGAAAAAGTACACTGAGTAAAGCCACTAATATGTGTAGGATGTGTTGTTCCAGTGGCATAACTTCCTTGCAGACACCAGCCTTGGGTTACTTGGGTACCGACATATCCACCTTCAGCCTTACTTTGACAGCTCTAATGATATTTGAGTTTGCATACTAATGTTCTGCTAAATAGGGATGAATTTCTGAACTGGAACAGAGAAAAAGAGGAGTGTGCAATGGATGCAGTAAGCATTTGCTTCTGTTGGGTAATATTTGAAAGAATGGTGCAGATCAGGAATCAGGCTACCAGACTGCAGCCACTGCCTGAGTATGTTATCCTTCCTCCCCCCACCACTGCTTGAGTCAGCTCTTGTCAGGCTCCTCTGGCAGTCTGCAGGTATGTCTGTGCTGGGGGAGAGAAGCTGTGTCTGCCTGCCCAAGCTCTGGGAGGAGAGGCCCAGGGGAGATGAGTGTTGTGAGAGTGGGCATGTGGTCATGCTGTGGGGTGCAGCTGAGCATCTCCAGGAGCTGTGCTCTGCACTTGCATTGCAGCGTGTGTGTGCAGACACCACTCTGCATTGTGTTGGTTTGTAACTACAGCAAGCATTTAAAAAGTGTCTTTTTTAAAAAATTTTTTAAAGTGTATCTGGTGCAATTCCTGTCTGAGTAATGGGCCCACTGAGATTGGTAAAAAAATACCACCCTCTGAGGGTGCCAGAACAGCCAGTGCCTGTCAGCTACTGGTGTTCACTAGGGTGGCATGCACAAAAATAGAAATGACAGTCATGTCATACTTACATGCAGTGGACTTGGATTTCCTCCACAAGCCCACAGATTCAGGAAGTTGTTAGGTTATGGTAATATAATTATTCTAATATTGATTTTATTTGGCATAGACATATTAGTAACACAAGTAGTTCCAATTTCTTCACTAGTTAGAAGTCCATATAGTGTCTAGTCAAAAAATATAAGGGAAAATTACACTTTGGTACAGACTTCAGTTAAAACAAAGGATCTAGGCAATCTAGGAAATGCAAATTGTGTGAGGACCCTGGAAGCAGGACTGTGTATACAGCCAAACTGAAATGGAAACAGAGCAGAAGTGAGGCTTAGGAAGTCAGTAAACGGAGATGAGTAAAGGGAAATGTCTTAGAAAATTTGTGGAATACAAACAGTATAGTAGGGGAATACCAGAAGAGGGAAGACCACAATAAATGAGACAAATCTGTATGTCTGTGGATGTGTCAAGCAGAGAAAACATAATTGGTCTTTTAGTTATAGGAACCAGCATTTTGCTACAGTGGAAGGGTTGAATGAAATTGAAAAGGCAGGACATAATAAAAACAAATTTTCTTTGTCCCTGCCCATTGACGTTGACTCAAATTCAGGTATGGTCCACTGGCTTTTGTTAAAGGTTCCAGTTTTTCATAAAGAAACACAACAAGATGTACTTCTCCAGCAGTAGCTCCTTCCTTGAAGAGTGAGATGCTTAGTCAGAGCACAACTGTTTTTGTTTCTCTTGGCCTCCATAGACATTGGTGGGATGGTGTCATCAGTGAGTCAGAAAGCTCAAGGATATAGTTTGGAGTTAATGTCTGTGTTGTTCAATGTATATAATACTAAAATTGGTCCCAAATTTAAAAAAAAGTTTCTTACACTTTCTGTAGTCTCTGTGGTGTGACTAAGATAACTAAATATATTGAATGGGACTTTGTACATCTATGCTGGGATGTGTTGCAATATCCTGAAAAAGTCCCCTTGTTCTGCAGGGCACAGCCTGACTCTTGAGCGCAGAGAAGAACACTGTTCAGAAGAGATGATTGCCTAAGGGTAGGACAGGGCCTGTGCCAAAGAGGAAGAGGCTGGTCCAGAGAGTTCTTGCACGGTGCACTGGGGCTGGGGCCAGTCCCACAGCAGCAGACAGCAGTGGGAAAGAAAGCTGGAGTGCAGGATCCTGAGAACATAGCCGGTGAATCCTGCCCAGGGGACCAACAGCAGACCCTCCGCAGCCAAACCCAACAGACCCTGGGACTGCAGAGTGTCTTGACAACAGATGGATATACATGTTTGCTCTCAGTCTGAAGTCTGGTCACAGTCCTTGTCAAATCCCAAAAAATGCTGCCTTCTGCCAGCAAGCATTACTACTGTTTTATCTGGATCAAACCAAGAGTATCAGACTTTCATGCAGACACTGGGGGCCACTCTGGATTTACACTGGAATAACACCAATGTTACTGAGGTCAGAGTCTGGCAGTGGGTGAACAGAAACAGAAATAGCTGCATATCATGCAAAGGAGACAAAGAAATTTGTCATGAACTGTGATGTGACAGAAAATCTCAGAAGGTTCATGAGGGTAGATGGACTCAAAATATATTTTGCCTTTTAAAAAAAGACTTTTATGACCTATATAATTTAATATACAAAATATGTATTTATTTGTGTTTATTATTTGAGCTTTTATATATAATGAAAAGAGGAAGCCCAAGCTTCCCAGATTAAAAACCTGTATAAATCAAACATGTGCACTAGATGTTTTTGGAAGAATGTTACAACACCAATGTCTGTTTTCTACTTCCCTGAAGGTCTACAGGGTAAAAGGATGGTCCAGCTAATAAAAAATATGTATATCAGAGTAGAACCCACAGATTGAATGTCTTAGGGCCTGCGTAATTCAAGTCAGGATGAGAAATACATTATTTATATTTCTGCAAGGTAAATGCAAATAAAACTGCATGTTGGCAAGGATTTCTATTTTAACTCTAGGTCTTTCAGAGTAAGAAATCTTCCCCTCTGCAAGCAGAAATTAGAAATGAAGGTACAAATAGGGCTTAAAGTTTATTTTAAGAAATAAAAATAGCATATAGAAGGATAAGTGAAAGCTCGCAGATACAGAGAGACAGTTTTTGAAATTAATCCAAAAATAAGAACAGATTAGATTGTATTACTCTGCCAAAGGGACAAGTTCATCTGTTGTTGGACAAAAGACTCAATTCATTAAAAGTTACTTAGGTGGATACTGATATTTTTGATATTTCACCCTCTACACTAGAGTCAAGATGGTGATTTCTACCTGATTTAAAATTGAAAAAGGCACTTTTGTGGCATAGAAGATACATGAGAAAGCTAAACTAAAACATAAAGCCAATAGCCTTTTATATTGAATTAGAATGCTTCAGCCAGATATCTGGAGGATGTCAGTAACAATGTTTGAGTGGGAATGGGTCTGGACCAGAAGTGGCTTTTTCTTCTGTCCTCTTGTGATTGCAAATCCCTGTCCTTTGAATCATAAACAAAAGCAAGAGAATCATGAGAATGAAAGGCCCACGCCTGCTTTGAAAAAACCAGTCTTCCAGAAAAGCCCTCATAATGAAGTTGATCAGCATGAATGGGATGGGAAGTTATTGCATAGGAACAGGAGTAGTGTGAAGTACATCCTGACTGTACCACCTCTGCAGGCTTCATCTCCACTCACTCATGGACTGCTCTGCTGGCTCTGCCAATAAAGCTGTCTGCAAGGGGGAGTTCATCTGTGGTGTGCAGGTGGGAGCAGAACGGAGGTCAGTGAGCAGCAGGGAGTGCGAGATGTTGTTCTGGGGATACTGCTGTAGGTCAAGGTCACTCATGCAGACTCATGTAAAGCTCTTTGTAAATGCACACCTCTGATATCTCCAGTCTTTTCTGATGGCCAACAATTGTGTCAGGTGTACCAAATCATATCTTCCTTCCTCTTTTGCATTAATGTCAACAATAGGAGGGAATATCAGCAGTTTTTCCACCTAACACCTTTATGAGTGACCTGGAGGACACTGACACTTGGCAAACCCCATGGTTCATGGAGGTAGATTTGATTAAGATGCAGACTGCAAGCTCCCTGTATACCAGCCACTCCTCTGCCTTTGTCTTTGAGTTTCTCAGGACCCAGAGCAGTTCTTAAGCAAGATCCTCAATAGTAATGCCGTTATGAGTCCAAATTGAAGGTATTCAAAAATAGCACTCGGCTGTGACCTCAGTGTAGAGACACAAACTTTTCAAAGGTCTGTGTTTTCACCATGTTCTTTACATGTTGGAATTTTTTTGGGATATGAAGTCTAAAGAGTTATACTAATAGGCTTGAAAGTCCCTGCCCAACTACACATGACCAGTTCCCCGTACTAAATAGAGATTGCCAGAACACAACTAGAGAAAATGTCTTCTCATAAAAAGCAGGAGGCAGAAGTAGCACCATTGATTAGTGCCACAGATGCTTCCCTGAAGTGTAAGTCATATTCAGTTGTCTAAACATAACTATAATATAAATATAAATAATAGAAAAAAAATAAGATCATAGTGAAGGTAAGCTCAACCAAGTCAACCGACAGAATGTACTGCTGTGTCTCCTGTTCATTTTTGTAAACCCTGAAAATCAGTACTACCCCCTTTTTAGGATATATAATGACATTCAGACATAGTTTCATGCTTTTCTTTCCTCTGACTGCCATTTCTTCCTTCTTTAGTTCATACTAATCTATTAATATAAAATGACTCTCTTTCAGAAGCATTCCTACAATATGATGTGTCTTGTTCTAGCCCTTTAAATTTAGTGGTAACACCTGGAGGCATCCTCAAAACAGTTCATTACAGTCTACTCCCATCACCTTTTACAGCTGGGTGCCCTCCTTGCTCTTATGTCCTCCCTGTATGCTTCCAGGATCTCTGGGGTTGAAGCCTGTTCTTATAAGCCTTTCTGCAACAGCATCCTGTAATGTGTGTTTTGGTTGCTAATGCTGTGTCCATTTAGGGAGCTTTGTATATATATATATATGTGTGTGTGTGTGTATGTATATATATATGGTCTACATAACTACAGGTGCAAAGGTATGGGTATTGAAAGCCTTTCCTCAGCTTGTCGTGATGTAAGGTGAGTTAACTACTGAGCTCTGTAAACTGACCATGTCATTCACCTGTAGGCAGAGGAGTATAAATAGTCTGTGAAAGGGGGAGATGTGAGTAAGCTGAAGTGGAGCTGCTAGTAAAGGTTTGTGTAGGCATGCAGGGAAGGTAGAGGCTTTTCTGCAGGTGGGTGGGGGACAGCAGTTCAAGATTAATGCAGAAGACTTAAAGACTCTGCAAGGTTTTGTGTGTGCTCTTTCATGCTATGGAAAAATATAACTGGTCTTTGCAGTTGAACAATTTGAGGAAGGCAGTGAAAGATAAGAAATAATTTCATGAAGAAAATAATTTTGTGAGCAATTGAAATTCTGTTGAAGTGAGTGTTTCAAGAAAAAAAAATCTTTTCTAAATGTATTGAACAGATCAGTGATTGGAAAACTACCAGTATGGTGAAAAGAACACCTCTGGTGGGCAAGAAGCTAAGGAATGAGGAAAAAATCTGTCTTATTTTCCAGTTAGTGTTCTTAAATTTCTCTAATGAGCAGTATATATATTTGCTGATCCAAATTGCCTATGAAATAGTAAGGGTAGCTTTTGGTTGCTAGAATAAATTCCTGATGAGACTCTGGCAGCGGGAGCTGGGGCTCAATGAGAATCCCTGCTCAGTGATGCAGAGGTTTATGCAGTACAGCCATCAAAATGGGTGATCTGGCTGGTAAAAGACATGCACGATCATAAGTAAAACTTCAAACCCTAATATGCCAAGTAGAGATCCTTCTTGGTTTCCTTGGGGTTAGCTTCTCGCCTTGCAGAAATCCATCACTCCTTCACAGGATCAAACTCTTAAATGTTCCGGTTGTAGGTAAAACTGTAACTGAAAATGCAGCTCCTGTTTGATGAAAAATAAATGCCATCCTGCTGAGAGTAGCTACAGCCTTGGAGTCAGCAGCACTTGGAAAGGATGAATTACCCTTATAGTTCTCTTGAACTATCAAGCAACTTAGGAGCTCCTGGGAATTAATTTAGAATGGAAGCTGCTCTGAGGCACTGGCACTTTCTCTGTGTCGGCCCTACCTGTTACACCAAAACTCAACCAGTGCCCCTAGTTTTATGTCTGGAAAATATTTTTCTGGCTGTTCATGTGATCTGCAAGGTTGTTTTGTGCCTAAGTAGATGAAAGAGCTGGACTGAGCTCATTCAGAAGAAAAAATGGATTGCATTAAGTAAACTGTGCCCAAAATTTTTGTGTTCTATCCATTAATTGCTAAGTAATAATAACATCTGTGGTAAGGATGTATTATTTTACCCAGTTTCCAGTTGCAGAGCTCAAACTTTTTCCTAATTGTCGGTGCTAAGTTCTGCCATTTGGATTATTAGATAGTGCACTGAAAAATGAATTCTCAAGAGTTATGGATCTGCATTTCATAGCATGACAGTAAAAGTCAAGACTGGTTTTATTGTAGGTGCCAACATTGAAAGCTTTTGCCTCTCAACCTCACAGTGTATGGCGGTGAGGAGCACTCAAGTCCAGCCCAAGTCTCCACTGTATTCAGTAGGTTAGATCAATGACTTTGGTTGTTGCTTTTTTTTTTTTCTTTTTTTTTCCTCCCTTCTCTCCTTTTATGTATTTCTCCTTCTGTTGAAGCAGACTGCTGCTTTGGGACACATGTTTTCCATTTGTTGTATCATAGGTGGTGCTGCTTGAAGAGGTTTTGATAATTCAGGGGTGCTAGAGAGATAAAGATCAGCAAGTTTGTAAACTTTCTGTCTGGTCTCTCAAGAGAGTTCAGTAACAGTATCAGATGAAATCTGTGGATTGCAGATTGCACAACAAGGGTGTACAATCCAGAGATGCTTTTGTTAATGGCGGAACACTGGGTTTTTGGAAGATTCGTCCCAGTAAAAAATTCAGGGCATGCAGTTCAGTTCCCATGAGAGCTGGTACATGGGCATATCTTATCCAGGAGATTGGAACAGACAATTAGAATACTCTGTCTTGGCTGAGGGGTATGTCAAGATGTAGCTAAATGGGATGGCTGAAGAGCTGAGAGGAAAGGAGCCTGCTGGGACATCTGCGTCTAAAATAATGATCAGTTGTTAAATTGCAGCTTCATGAATATTTTGAGGCAGAGATAAGTTTTACGTACCTGGAAGTTGTGCAGCTGGCATCATGTGGAGCTGGGTTTATTCTACAAAAAGTGAGATTATTAATACTCAATAGTGAAAGCTGTTCCATAATATTTTCTTTGACACATTTTTTCCCCCAGGTATGTTTTAAATCTGTAAATTTCACTCATGTGGGTGTTTTCCTGCTGACTGGATTTCTCTAAATTAATCTTGTTGCTCGTTGCACTAAACTCAAAGATTTTCACTACTCTTTCCTCTGTGTATGACCTAGTACTGTTTAGATATTTAAATTTTGTGCTTTGGTTTAGTTATCAGGCCGCACAGTTCCTTTCTCAAGCTTTCTTCAGTCTTTCAAAAATAATATTATTTATTTATATTTGCCAAGCAAGTGAGGTGTGGTGAGGACTTAGTGAGACAGGGAAGACTGAGTCAGTCTTACTGTCTTAAAAACAACATTTAAAATCGTTTTGTAAAGTGGGCTCTTCCAAACCAGGCCTCTGTCTCTGTGCTCAGAGACAGTAGGTGTTGAAAGAAATTTTCACTTCCATTTTACATCAAAGTAATTTCACTGAAGCAGCTACAGGGTACTATTTTTTATTTTGTTGCCTTTTTACCTCATGTTAAATCTATAGTGGTTAGATAGTTCTGCGTGTAGATTGCATTCCCATCTCCCACTATATTGGTATGTATGAACCAGTGAGAAAGCTGGGGCATTCTCATTTTCTTTGTGTATGGAGATACTATTTTACATATAACATTTTTCCTCCTCTGGGAAAACCTTTTCTCATCTCTGTGCATTTTAATTCCTTGATATTTCTTAAGCTGATGGTATTTGTAGTCAAATATGGAGAAGAAAAAATGAATATCTAGAAGAGGGAGTAAGGATTTAGCTCAATGCAATTGACTTTCCTTTTCCTGGCTTCCATATTGAAACCTAAAGGAAGCTATTACTAAAAAAGTAGGGAACGGAAAGAGTGTCTTAAACACTTTTATTGTTAGATATAGAAACTGAACCCACATAATACAATTCTGAGATCTTCTAGTGCTCCTGCCCTTGATTTCTGTAATATTAAGTGAAAATTCTGACAGTATTTGAAAAGGAGCGATTACTAACACAGCACTGGCTGAGGCAGCAGATCAAGTATGGATAGAGGCTATATTAGTTTTCACTGCCAGTGAACTCCTTTCCTAAGTTTGACATGTCTATTATTCCAGATCTGAGACACTCCTTACAGCAAAAGCTAGGATTCTATAAGCAGTACTATTTAAATCCAGATTATTTTTGCTTTTTTGTATTTGATCCAAGATTGGAGAAGGGCGGGGGGAACAGCTTCTAGAAACTCAAATGCCAAGCTGGTGATTATTCTATTTCTCCTTGAAAAGGATGCCAAATTCTTCCATCACACAAGCTTCCTGTGCTGCTTTTCTACACCATTGCTTGCAGTCCATATATGTTATGGCAGAGATCCAAGTGACTTCAGTAAAAGCAGGACCAAGAGGGAGAGGGTGGAGTGAAAGGTTACAAGTTCACCAAGAAGCAATTCAAATCAAATTGAATCATACATCTTAAAGTAGTTATTTAGCATAACCATGTTGTCCTAAATTGATCACCCTGAGTAACAGTCCATTGATTGCTGGGCTGCCTTTTTATCCCCTGCCTCGAGGAGCACTTTGATGTCTTAAAATTTGTTATGTAAATCCCATGAGAAGTTTAATCTGAATAGTGTCACTGAGAGAGCGTGGTGAAAAATGAGGGGAAAGACTATGTTCAAGCCATAGAGGATCTTGAAATAGGTCCTGGAAGAGAGGACAAAATACATAATTTATCTCCTTTGAGTATTTTCTGCACCATCTCCCCATCTAATATCTAGGCATATGGTGTGATTCTTGGGGCTGTCCTCTACAGGGCCAGGAGCTGGACTTTGTTGATGCTTGAGTCTCTTCCAAATCATGCTATTCTATGATACAGCTTTCACAGAGGTCAGTTCATTTTCTATCCATGTCTTTCGCAGGGTTCACATAGGGTTCCTGTATCTACCATCTGCTGCCTTCCTCCACCCTCCATGGATAGATTGCCTTTGCAAAAATAACCCAAACAGTCTTTTAAATGTAAGATAAATAAGAAGTTGCACCACAGAAGATAAGAGGAAAATTTGGACTTATAAACCTCATACATGGTTTGGACAGCATTAAGCACTATATCTTTTCTGAAAGCATATGAACTAGCCTCTTTTTTTCAGTCGTATTTTAAATAATAAGAGTTATGACTTTCCTATTTTATCCCTTGTTAAAATGCAAGGAACTCTGACTTGGAAGAAAGCATTTTCAATGGGCAAGCTGGCCCTGCCAAGCTCTCACTGTTCACAGCCTTCGTTGTGGGTCAGTGGGTTGTACTGTAGCAGCACCTCTTGCCGTGGGCTGTGTCTGCTGCTCACTGGAGTGTTTTCCCTCAGGGGCATATTGCTTCACTTGTCTTTTGTTCATTTGCACAGCAACTTTCTCCCCCCAGCCCACTCCCTCCTCCCCCAGGGAAGCTGCAGGGAAAACTTGAAAGAATATCTCTGTGTGTTTTGTAATGCTTTCTTGTTTTTCTGCCTGGGATCATATCCAGAGAGCATGCAATAGGTACAAATTAGACCTTCTGGTACAGCAGTGTGCCCAGGTGGCCCATAAGGCCAAAGACATCCTGGCTTGCATCTGAAACAGTGTGGCCAGCAGGACCAGGAAACGGATTGTCCCCCTCTATTCACCAGTGCTGAGGATGTGCCTTGAGTGCTGTGTCCAGTTCTGGGTCCCTCACCACAAGAAAGACAAGAAAGAGGTGTTGGAGCCTGTCCAGAGAAGGGCAACATAATTGTTAAGGGGTCTGGAGCACAAGTCTTAGAAGTGTCTGATAAGCTGGGGTTGTTTAACCTGGAGAAAAGGAGGCTCAGAGGGGACCTTATCGCTCTGTATAACTCCCTGAAAGGAGGGTGTAGCCAGCTGGGGATTTGTCTCTTCTCCCAGGTAGCAAGAGCTAGAACAAGAGGAAATGGCCTCAAGTTGCACCAGGGGAGGTTTAGATTGGATATTAGGAAAAATTCCTTCACTGAAAGGGTTGTGAAGCATTGGAACAGGCTGCCCAGGGAAGGGGAGGAGTCACCATCCCTGGAGGTATTTAAAAGACATGTAGGTGTGGCACTTAGGAACACCTGTTAGTGGTGGATTTTAGTGCTGGATTAATGGTTGGACTTGATCTTAGAGGTCTTGCCCAACCTTAATGGTTCTACGATTCTGTGAAGTGAGACCCCAACATCTTTATGACTGTTGAGAAAGTCAAGCATTGACATGTGTTCAGGAGACCTGAGCTGATCATTGCTGGTTTTAACTTTGAAGCTATGGCAGGCAAGCTGAATGTGCCTTATGAACCTGCAGCCACATTCCTGCTGGTGTTTCTGGCTGTCACGCTTGGCTATCATGCACTGACTGCCTAAAGAAAGCTGATTTATTTTTTCTGACAACTTTAGCCAGCTAAAACTCTAATGTTGATTTTGTGCTTATTCCTGGAAGCAATACAGTAAGCACAAGGTGCAAACCTTTGGAGACAGACTGATTTGGAGGTGGATAAATCTATACATCTGTACAGCTCTTAGTGCTGGGACGCTGTGGCCTGTTCAAACATTGTCAGTGCGACTGTTCATGGACAATGACAGTGGAGACAGCGAAGGTTGAGGTCATATCCCATTGACATGATCTAGGGCAGGTTTCAGTAAGGGGTAGAAAGCTCAAAAAATTTATCCCAGTCAATTACTGTCAGGATCAATTACAGGACTGAGTACAGCTGGGATGATGGGAGAAGGAGGGAGAAGAATAAGAGGGTTGATGAGTCTTGTGTGGTTTTATCCAGATCAGCAGATGTAAAACATGCTATTAAGATGTGAAAGGTCCAATATTAACACTGGGACAGAGACAGGCAGTGAAAAATTAATTATGATTTGGAGAGAAACTGGGATCCTGCCCAATTTGACTTGCTGTAGGCTGAAACCAGGAGTTCTCCAAGTCCTAACCTTCCCAGCCTCCCCTGAAATGTTATGTAAGAGCCAAACTTCAGTACCAGAAGTAAGGAATCTACCTCTGGCAGCGTCAGGTGTGAGCAGATGTTGATGTCTGCTGCCTGTGTGATTCGATGCTGGAGCTTTTCACAGAAATATTTATTCTGAAGCATATCATGGTAAAACGACAACATTTGTTCAAGTTAGAAAATGCGGGCACTGCTGCCAAGAAGAAATTAAACTTAGAAATCTGTGAAGATACTCAATCATATTTTTCTTTTTTTTCCCCCCAATACTCTTGCCTAGAGCTTGTTTTAGTGTCTACATGTTTGCACAAATGTTTAGGTCAGTATCTTAAAATGGACTGTTAATTTGAGTTCTGCTTGCAGCTCTTGGTATAAAGAGGGTCTCTGAGTTGAGGCAGACAGGTAATAAATACCATTTCTTATGCTCTTGTAACTGGCCTTTCATCAAAATGTAATTAAGAGCCTACTAATAGTAATTTAGTACAACTGTTTCTGCTTTGAAGCAAAACCAAGTCACAATGGGACTGTCAGTCTTTACTATTACAGAGCTTCAAACCTTATTAAAATCTTATGCAAATTCCACTGAGGTTAACTTAAAGTCTAAGAGGGTCTGATGGATGGGGATTTCTGTTATCAGTTTACTTCTTATTAATGAATTGTATTTAAAATTTTAAACATTATATATTAAAAAGGTGGCAGTAGTCAACAGAAGTTTGTACAAAGACAATAGATTTTAGTTTAGAGTTATTCTTCCAATAGAAATATCTGGATGCATTCCTTAATCATAAATTAGAGATAAAAAAATTAGAGCCTTTTTTTAAAATTTTCAAATAAATAATATTCCTGATGATAATAAACATGTACATGGAATGGATTATGGTACTCTCTTTGAAGACTATTTTTTTCATGACTGGGACTCATCTATTATTTCATTTGTATTACTAGGCCTAACCATTTCTTGTAAACTGGATATGCAGTTACTTGTTACTTCCTATTTCCCCACCAGTCCACAGAATATTTATTTTGTCAAGAAAGTTGTTCTGATTGACCTTATGTAATATAAATATCAAATTGCTTAATGTGCTAGGATTGTCATTGGTAATGCTAACCCCAAAAAGATATTTTTTACTTCTTTTTCAACTGTTTTTTTATATTTTCCAGTGTTATTATTTCTGTTGTTTTTACTCTTAGTGAGGGAAAAATTAAATGAATATCTTTTTCTCAAGTAAGCATTTAGGGAATCCCATAGTATATTTGGCAAGATTTTAGGGGATTTGTTTTTATCCATGGATTTCTTGATCTCTTCACTTATAAACTCACCAGATTTGAAGTCTTAAATCCTCGGAAAGGAGTTTTGCCAGAAAATGTCAATATTAATAAAGAGCGAAACAGGCAGTGGAGCAAATTTATGAATTCTGCTGGTAAAAGCAACTATTATCTGTGCTGTTGGAAATGAGAAAATTAGGTGCATATCCTTCCTAGAGAATTACCCTTGAAACAATGAGAAAAAGATATGCTTGCTCTCTGCCAGATTCCAGTAATGCCAAATATCTGATTAGGTGAAGCCAGTTTCAGATTTTGATGCCTACCACGGAGCCTGATTTTTTTCAGAGGTTAAACATCTTGTGGTTTCTGGTGGCTTTGCACTGCAAACAAACATGTGTGTCCTTGTTGCATATTATCGTGTTAAGGTTGGGATGTAATAGTTAATGCTACCATTTGTTGATACTTTCTTGAACTGTCATTCATGCTGGTTGCATGTCTAGACCCTCACTTTGCAGATGGCAGCAGGGGCTGGAGTTCAGCGCATTTACACTAGACAAAGCTTATATCTGGGAGGACATCTTTTACAAGAAGGAAAGTTTTGCAGTTTGAATCTAGTTTGATCTGGCAAAAGAGAAAAGACCTTTCTTCCCAGCAGTTGTAACTTTAAGAGTATAGGTAAACAAAAGAACTCAGTGTAAACCCCACAGTGGCTGTGCTCAGTGGAGGTCTTTGGAGAAGGTTCAGGCTACCTATTTAAGGTGTTGGAGGCAGATGGATGGGGAATGTGGCAGTTGGGTCTGGAGAACCACTCAGGACTGCGGTGCTGCTTGATCCTCACTAATTCTGGTGCCTGGAATTCACAGGCAGGTGTCTGGTGCATTTTGCTTCTCTAGAAGTCCCCAGAAGTCTCTTGGTTAGGCAGCTCAGCCAGGAGGTACAGCTTTTGAAAGGTTTGGTTTCTAGGATTACATATGCCTTTTCCATAAGACAAGTAAAACCAAAGCCAAAAACCTTGAAAGTTTAAGGAAGCAGAGTTTGGGTTTACCCTTTCTCAGTGGGCGTTGTAACATCTATGAAGCAGAGCCTACCACTTGTATTGCATTGCAGCCTTCTGGTGGAGTGAACATCAAGTCCAGTGTTGAGCTCTGGCTGATTGCTTAAAAAAATGATCAGAAAATGCATCAGCCATCAAAAGTAGAGGCCCTGGGAGGGTCTGCTGAGAAACAGATATTATGGGTCTGAATCTCTTCAGGCTAACAGAATTTGAAGCCAGTGTTTCCATTCCCTGCCTGGATGAAGGCTCTTACCACCTATTTGTCATCTCTACCTCCCCAGTCCAGGTTTTGTATCAGCTGGGATACCTGAGATAACCCAAGTTGCAGGTGGATGAAAATTTATATGGACCTGATCTTGGCTGCAGGGAGTTCAGATGCTGTTGAAATATCTGCAGTTTTCCTCCTGGATGTACCCAGGTAGTGCTCTCCACGTCAAATCATTTGTGAATATCCTTCAGGCAGCACAGAGATCCTGTGTGCTTTTGCACAGACTAGGGAACATGTTTTAAGTACTGCAATAAGCACTTTTTTTTCAAGTGTGTCTGAATATTGCCCCTTGGGACATGTTTAGCTTTCCAAAAGTGGTCAGAAAAGATCCCTTCTGTATAAGATGACAGCTTTGGTGTGATGCCTCTGGTATTTATTTCTCCCAGTAACATGCAGGTGCTGTTTCAGGCACATCTAATTCTGTCAGTATTTGTCAGTAGTGAAAGTTTGCCTTACTAAGGCTGGGGGGAAAAAAAGGTAAAATATATGTGTATATTTAATACCAGGAGCTTTGGTTATGTTGGAGGAAGGGGGTTTGCTTTGTTTTGTTCAAGAAATTTTTTACCAAGCAGGATGAATTTCCATGCTCTCCGAGGCTGATGTTTTGTTCAAGGACTTTACAGGCTTTTCTGAAACTCTGAGCTGAAAGGTGCTGGTAGCAAAGTTGTTGTTTATTCCTTAGGAAGACTGCAGTTTTATCTTTGTTTTTGTTTGCTGAGACAATAAAAATTCTGCATAAGTGCCCTAGGCCATGCAGGCATAATCCATGAGCCAGGACATACAAGCTGACTTGTGTATTCCCTAGAACCCACACTGGTTTGTCAGCAATGTGCACCGGTCACTCAGTTTCTGACTAAGCTGTAGCAGCATTTAGTTATGGGATATGAAAGCAGAAGCGCAGGGATGTGTTGCAAGCAGTGAATCTACAGGTAAGGAAAATTAAATTAATTACTGCACTGCTTGAGTGTTCTGCTATTCAGGATACAATATGCCTTTGTGATATTTGTGCTACCTACATAAATACTAGCGCAGTCAGGGAAAACATACAGGCAGTTAAAAAATATAATATGGGAATTTATGATAAGAGCATTTTTTGTTATCTTAAAGGGTCTTGTTGTGATTGAAGAATGTATTTTTCTAAGCCTCTTATGTTACTTCAGTTGCTCTGACTAACTGCTCTCTCCTTTCAATGTTTCCAGGAGTTTCAGCCAATGTACTTTCACTTCTAAAGATGAAATGCAACATTGTCATGCCTATGCAGGTTTTACAGAGGAAAAGAAATAAAATTTTGGAAACCAGAATTGGAATAAAAAAGTGTAACTGAATAATGCTCCTTTACTATAAATAACATCCTTGAAAAACAGAACTAATTGTTGCTGTGGCAGGGACATATCTCTGTAGCCTGTTGGAAATACAGCAAAGCTATGACATCTTTGTGAACTTCCTTGAGAAAAGCTTTCAGGCACAGGTTAATTCTGTGCCTTTTCCAATTCACACCTGAAATACTTCATGCAATGGGATTGTTTTGTATACAGCTTGACAAATATGAGTAGGTTTCAGCCCTTTCTCTGAGAGCCTAACAACGTGATTTGACATCTGCCAATGTCAGAATGATATGCCAGTTCAGAAAAATTTAAATTATCTACAAGTCATACATGTTGTGCTAGCAAAGAATTAGCTTTCATAGAAGCAGAGTGACCAAGCATAGTCCTCTTTATTGTCCAGTTGTATAGTTGGGTTGTTGCTTGTTTGGGTTGTTTTTTAATGTGTTGTGTGAATCCAAACTTTCTTATTTGATATAATTTTCCTCATTGCCTTCTCTGTCTGACAATGAATAGAGTAGTCTTGCTTTATGGCCTGAAATTGGAGGATGAGAACAGTGGATTCATCCACCATGATAATTGAATAATGGGACAACTTCCTTTCAAGAGAAGAATTTTCACAAATACAGACGGTCAGATTAGCCTATCTGCCCTCGAGTTGGGGGCATGCTCTCCTGGTAGTGTGTGCTACAGGGGCATGAGTTTGCACTCAGACTCTGCTGGGGTGGGAGCAGAGTGACTGGTGTAACAGAGCCAGAACCTCTATATGGGATCTTTATCTCTAAGACGGCACAGTCAGAAGCAAAAATGTTCCCTTAAGTGGTTATAGATGTTGGAAGAGAGCTCTATCATTCGCCATTATTTTTACTGTCCCTTTGCATCATTTCTTCTTTATTTTCTTCTGCAAAGGGTGTTACAGACTTTAGCAGTATATGTAGTTCCATGCAGTAATTTATGAGGGCAACAGTGAAAGCAACAGCTGAGACATATCCTTTATTCATGATAGACTTCAGCACAGGTAATATAGAGCTCAAAGCAGCAGGGAGAACTCAGAAGGAAGAATTGTGATCTATGGACCACAAAACTGCAGATTGTAAGTGCCTATGCAGCTGAACTCATGCTGTTAATAAGGACACCTCTCAGACTTTGGGTTGTGTTGTAGCTTGCTGGTATAATT
Source organism: Lycocorax pyrrhopterus obiensis (assembly GCA_014706295.1). NCBI lineage: Eukaryota > Metazoa > Chordata > Aves > Passeriformes > Paradisaeidae > Lycocorax > Lycocorax pyrrhopterus. The sequence goes on from JACSVZ010000004.1 coordinate 81,472,395, forward strand.
GCTCTTTAAGACTTTAACATCCGTTTTCCTTGGTAACAGAGTTTATGCAGCTGGGTGAGCCTAGGCTGTGCTGTGGCCCCATATGTTTCTGAGGTCGTTCCATAAAGCAGATGCGGAGAAAAAATTAGGTTTAGGTAGTGCAGGTATGAAAATCAGAGGAGGTTTTTTTTTAACAGCTTTTGAATGCTTAAGAATGAACAGGAGAAAGCAGAGGCAGAGAACTTTTCTGTAGCTGTCCCTCTTTCCACTGACACCAGGAAAGATTTTGTCCCTGAGACACCATCCTGTTGTGGAACAAATATCACTACTTCAGGATCAGGTTGGTGCCAACTCACTGTTCAACTCAGCTGAACAGGATACTTTTTTTTTTTTTTTTTAAATGTGTGTCTGTGTAGGGCATTTATCATAAAGCATTTGTGGCTTCCTTCCTGGAAACTTATTTTAGCCCATGACTCAGGTGCTATAAACACTGGTACTTGTTGCAGGGCTCCTGCATTGTCTGCTGCACCAGCCTGTATTTAAATTGTCTCAATGAATAGCTTGCTGGTGTTGTGGGAAGCCAATTGCCCCATCCAGTCCACAAGTGCAAAAAGTAGGGGAAACAAGCAACAAAGATGAAATTTTTGCTATGCTCCTCTGGCAGTACACTGTGATTTGGGAATGGTACTGCAGCTACCTTCCTTGAAAGAAGAACAGTGCTTGGGTGGCCTGACTGTGCTTCACCCCTTTGGTAGGAAACAGGTCTCCTGAGAGGATCCTTGCCCATCAGTGGGCAAGAAAATACGTGCAAATACAAAGATCTAGAAGACTTGATGATATGTATTTCTTTCCAGTTATTTATCCTCTGTAGGTGATTTCTGCTCTTTACAGAACAGAAATCTGAGCCCCAGCAGAACAATTGTACTGACACCATAACTTTATCACAGACTGATGTAGAATTGGGCCTGTATAGTACCTTGCTGCTCTCTCTTCTCTGGCACTTCCCAAGACACTGATCTGAAGGATAAATCTCATCTGGCTGATGAAAGAAGGTGTAGTGATTTGGTAGCTTATGTACCATGCCCCTGGAGGAGACACCATCAGAGGTCATCCACAACTGAGCTTGTGTGCTGACATGCCGAGTTCCCTCAAGTGCTGCCATCATATTTAAACACTAATGTGTTTTCTCAGGCAAAATTAGGGCGTGAAGAAAGGAATTGTGTTACTCTTTAAGAGTTAATGGAGCTAAACCTTATGTTCCAGGCTTTCTCCTCTTGGGACATGACAAGCAGCACGTTTTATTTGTGGTTCACCTTGCAGAGATGATCAGGGAACTGAGGGCTTATGGCAGCTGCAGGAGGAAGTGGGGACTGTGGTCGTGTGTGACCTCTGAGCAAGCTAGGGCTAGTAGCCATAGTGCTGATGCCCCAAGCAGAGTAGCCATGCTCTTTATAACAGAGTTTAGAGATGAACTGGAGGTGGCATTTTGCCCCTGAACATATGACATAGTGACTTCATTAGTGTGACTTTGTGCTGCCTGCTGATGTACTGCTACTATAATATTACCTAAGCATTTTATCTCACAGGGCTGTTGCTTGCTACTGGTGACTATTATTCTTAATGCCTAGGCTTTTGAATTATTTCTCTACTTTAAAGCTGGATGACAGCATGCACAAGATTTTTTTTTTCTGTACACGTCTTTGTTTCTTTGCCTTTTTGTTTGGTAGTCATCTTGTTGCCAAGGGGATGTCTTAACATTATGCTGCTTTGCTAGTGCATGATTCTCTGATTGATTCTTTGGGAAACTGCAAGCTCAACTTGCCGTATCATTTGCACAGCTAACAATCACAGTCTAAAAATAAGCTGGTTTCCTGATAGATTGAGGTCACCCTACAGCATGGTTGCCTCTTTCCACTTGGACCAAAAGTGCTGGCAGAGATGTTCCTAGTAAAAATTAACAGTAATTGAGAAACAAAATTTCCATTTCAGTACAGCAGCTAAAGTTACTAAAACAGACATACAGAACTCATTAGCAAAATAAAAGGCCTTGACATAGTTTGTCACAAGACGGTGAAATTGCTCTGCATTGAGCTGTGCCAACGTGGGCTCCGTGGTGAGGAAGTGCTGCCAATGCATTTGAAGGAGTTTGCTTCTTGCCAGGTGTGCTTCTGGAAGGATTCTTGCTGGCAGATGCTCTTGCAGAGATGTGCTGAATTTGTGCACCCTGCCGTCCCCAGCTCTTTTACCTCTCAGGCTGTTTAACCCCTTGTTTTTTCTGGTTGTTCTGAATCTGCAGGGCAAGGTATTGTCTGCCGCTGTTCTCTAGCAGAGGCCCTGAAGATACTGGCAAAATCTAGTGTAACAATGAATGAGTTTAGTCCAATTAATGAATTTACACAAATAAGAGGTTTTCTCTCCCTCCCCCCCCTTTTATTTTTTATTTCTGTGTAGTGCCCTGTTAACAGCTTGGCTAAGTGACACAGGCTTGGATAACTTTTGGCTGCCACTAACAGATTGTGAAATATGGTGCAAGCTTATCTTAACCACCAAGAGAAAGCATTTTCCTCCTGCACTGTATATTTTCCATTTACATGGACTCCGTAATAGTAGCAACAAGCTCTTTTGCTACTCTCCTACTGTTTATTTTCCTTTCCTTGATAAGAGCAATACTGTATAATGCAATGAGCTCCTGATGGTAAGCTGAGGGTGGATGTCGTCCTTTCTCTTTGAATAGGGCCTTCTGTTTCACATCTAACAATTAGAAGCTACGGAAATCAGCATTATTAAATAGTTTGAAAGTCAGCATGAAGGAATGAAGTGCAGAGGAGACTGAATGGCAATAAAAACAAGGCAGGCAGAAATGCAACAGCAGCAATAGCAAGGAACCTTGTATTCTGTATTGCCTGATGCCAAATGTGTCTTCTGTGCAAACAACCATAATCTCTGAGGCTTGTCAGAGTTTGCCGCTCATAGTCACATCTTTCCATGAATGAGATTTCCTTTATGTAATGTTTAGTACTGGAAAAAATTTGTTTTTCTGCCTTCTTCAATAGTTTCTGTTGCTGAGAGACTCCTTTGCTTGAAGTTAGGAAGCTGAACTGATTGAATGGGTTTTGGTCATGATTTCAAATATTGAAGTTACGGTTTTATTGATATTAAAAATTTTACGTTGTATGTTGGGCTGGTTTATGTAGTTTTGCGTGTAAAAGAAATTTTATGGTTTGGGGACACAAAACTACAGTAACTCAATAAACAAATGCAATAGAAAATGTTAGGAGCATATTTAGAGGATAAACTATGCTTTGCATTTATGACGTTCTAATAAGAAAGTGCTTTCTCTGAGGTGTGTAGGGCATCAATTATACAAAAATAAATAAATATAGGTCACCGTCACTTTTGAAAATAATTGTGCAGTAATTGCTGGCACACACAACTTAACTTTTGTATCCCAGCAACATTAGCTGGAAATTGAACATTTCTACCCATTGTGGGAACTTTAAAATGTACATAGTACTTTTAACCCATAAGCAATTTCTAGAAAAGTACAAATTACCATTTCCCAGATCTATTATAGAATTTCGCTTGAATGCATTATAGAATTACCACACTGAGCAGAAACTGCTTATTTGACCTTGGTCAGCTTCTGCTACATTGAATCTGGACTATTGGACTATCGGAATTTGACAGATGCAAAAAAAGAGCTCACAGAATGTAAATTTTAATAATTTGGGGAGCAGCGGTCCCCCTTTAATTTCAAAGCAATTTCATATCTATAGTTGCTTAACGTTTCAGCTGATTTACAATATAATAATTTTATTAATTTAGCTACTGATGGATATATGAGATCTTCTGACTTTGGTGTCTTCAGTGGACAGTTTATAATTTCAACATTATCAAGTTTTACCAAAACTTAATGCTGGTAAAACCGTATTCTGCACAGACTCTTGCAGGTGTATTTTTCGTTTCCTCCATACTCCTGGAAAACCGCTATTCATGGTTGCTTTCAGTCCCTGTAACAGTAACATGTAATTTGAAGAAGAACTTATCTTTTTCGGACATCTACATAAGCATCTGTGTACTTACCCTCCCTGATGAATACATTCTCTTCTGTCATTTTAATTCAGTGGGCAGACTGGTTGTGTAGAATTTGTCGGTTTAAAAATGGTGCATTGAATCTGCTGCCAGATGTTTCATTTCTGCTTCAAGTAGCAAGCAGTTAATGTATAACTAACAATACCTAAGGTGGACTGATAAAAAAGGAAGAAGATAGGAAGATTGGAAAACCTATTTTCACTCCTTTCAGTGATATCATATCGAGTTTTGACCTGAGCACCTGAAGGAAATAAAAGCAACTAGTGATGTGGGGTGAGGAAGAACAGTGCCAAATTCTCTGCTGCAGAATGAAAGTAGTAGAAGTCTGCTGAGGACAGACTAATTATCATGCCAGTGATTTGTATTTAATATATTTCACTGGCTTTTACTAGGAATAAGGAAGGCTACTAAGGAACACATTCCAGGATGAGTAACTTCTCAAAAGTAGGTCAGCCAAGTTTACATTTTGTGCTTTAACTGGTGCAGAAAACAACTGGTGTGATGCTCTCTTAGCAGAGATACAAACACCTCATTCTGGGACATAAAGCCACATCAGACTTCTTTTTGGGGACTTACATAGAACTGTGACCACTTTTTTGAAAGTGCATTCTTTTTATTTATATGCAAATAATATTTTTTGCAAAAGAAATTCCAGTCGAGACCTTTTAAAAAAAAATCAGAGCAACAAAATATTATGGATTGCATATGGGATGAATAGCTTATTCAGGGCTATTCAGGCTTCCAGTCACACAGTGAGGGGGATTCTTACATCTTACATGATCATTTTTCAGTCTCTGATTCCCACTTTGCTTGTATTCACCTCTTAGTTTGATTGAGTTTTTGCTTCCAAACTATAATTTGGTTAGCATCCTGATGACTGTATTTGAATACCATTGTCATCAAGGAAGCCAAGAAAAATTGGTTTCCATTTATTCTTCTTTCTTCAAAAATTCTCTCAGTGGTGCCTTGTCTTTTGTTTGTCATTATGTCAATCACATACTCATTTTACATTGTTGAGACTTTATTTATAGGAAGCCATCAGCAACAATCAAAGCTGTGAATGAGTTTTTTGTATCTTTGTATTGATATAGGACTAGAAATAAAAAATGAAGACCAAATGAAGATGACTGCAGCATGAGAGCTGCTCATTCAGTTAAATACCCTGCATGGACCAGCTGCCAACATCTTTTCTCTTTTATTATATCCACACCAATTAAACTGCTCTTTTTTTACAACGCTAAACAAACTAATGAATACAAAAAACATTTAATTTTTGGCAAATAAAGGTCTGGGTTCAATTTATATTTCTGAAAGTTATCTCTTTCTGTGAGCAGGCTACTAGTAAAAGGCAAAAATGATATTTATGAACAAATATTTGGACTTTTTAAAAGAATTTACAGCAGAAGTTATGAACATTCAAAGAAAGCAGTGCTATTGCAGGAAGCTTTTGTGCCTGAAAGCACCAAAGACTGGAAGGCAGTTCTAGGAGTGTGATGTACTTCTCGCCCCACCAAGGTCTTCCTCAGCTACCTGCAGTTTGTCCTAGTTAATTGTAGGGCCCTTGGGCCTGACCAGGTATATTTTTAAGTACAGGTGAAGAGCAAGAGTTGTGTTTGTTTTGCTTGAAGATTTACATTTTTGTAGCTTTCATTGTATTTTGTGATATAGAAGGACAACAAGATATTTACCAATATGCTTTACTCTTACAACCAAAAGCATATGTATTTCTCTTGTCTGTCAACCCGAATGTACTTCACCAGATCCAGATGTCTCAGGAAAAGTGAAGCAGCTGTGGGGGAACAAAGTATTTTTTAGTGGTCTTTATATCTTTATAAAATCATGTTTTTCTTTAAAAGGAAAAAAAAATGGAATAAGGCAATTGTTTTCCTATGCATTTTACAGATGTTTCCCAGAAGATGCTTTTAAAGTACTCTGACCACTCATTCCATTTGGGTCCAAGAAATATAATTTTGTTTTGTTCTTGTGGATCTTGGGAAATGGGGAGAGAAGAGGGGTAAGTTAATGTTATTAACCTGGTGTTCTGGCTCCCAAATTTCTTTTTCTGCTTCTCTAGTCTGAAAAGCTGTTGATAGCAAAGGGAGCTCAAGGAGGTCGTGGAACAGAAGGAAATGCTCTGTGGAGCAACATGAAACTTCTGTATAACAAAGAATGACCTCTTCGTTCTTCTGGAGATAGCTCACGTGAATAATCTGCATTAGAACTGTGACCTATTGACAGAAAAAAATAGTGAGCTTGTTTGAAAGTGCAAACATTCCACGTAATGCTCATCAAAACAGTTGGGTTTAGGCTAGTTTTACTTCCCCCCCTCCTGCTCACGTGCTGTCACATGGAAGGGGAATAACAGATGACTGTGAATGAAGTGGTGGGTTGGACCTTTCTGTGAACTGGAAAAAATGGGAATACATGTAATTTTGGGTCTATAACACTGATTATCCACGCACAAAGGAGCAGTAAATGAATAGCCTACCCTAATAATAACTCATAGGAGTGAGTAGCTTTTCAGAGAGAATGCGTTTTTATTCCACTGAGGAAAGCCAGAAAGCCTTTATGGCTGTTTAAAAAAAAAAAATAAAACAGGGGGAAAAAAGGTTGTTCTGTTGGGTTTTTTTCTAGAATTCTTGGGCCCTTTTTTTGCCATCAGATATGTCTAAAAGTGAAATCTTTAGTGTTTTAATTGGTGCAAAATTAGTATTTCTGTAGAAAATCTGTTTTAAGGCTGCTTATTGACACAGGTTACATAAAAATGAAAACTACTAAAGAGATGGCAACACCGGCTTATGTTCAAATCAGGGTCTGCCACATTAGTTGCTCTTCACAAGATCCACAGTCTGATTTGATTTTCTGGGATGTCCTTCCTATGAGAGAGAAGGTAAAAGGCAAAGGGCCAGAATTTCTGGTCAACATCAGCAAGCAGGGAGATCAATGTAATACCTATTCCATGTGATCCTACAGTAAATACATAGAGAATCAAGTTCAGACTTGGAGAGAGATGATCTTAACTCCCACCAAAGTGTAACCTAGCCAATAAATCATTTGTGTGAAGACTCTGCTTCTGCTGGGGAGCAGTGATTTTGTCTTCCAGAAACTTACATTAAATGGCCAGGCTTGTGGTGAGTATTGACAATAAGACCTTCTGAATTTAATGTATGCCTCCTATTGGAATGTATTGTACTTCTTTTACTGCTCTTGTACAACCATAAAGCAGGATGTTTAAATCACTTAAGTCAGTTAAAATGAATTACTAACTAACTGTCACATTTCCATGTGACACAAAGGGAAAAATGTAAATTCAGAAAACACTTCCTTTAACATAAGAGGGACTATAGTAACATGCTGGGGATATATTTGTAAGATACCTTACATGAATACAGGGGATATATGGCTTAGAGATTGTTTGGAATAAGAATCCAGGAATGTGTTTCTGTGTTAAAACTAGATGGTGACAATTAAAAGGTGTGTGTTGCCTGCTCATCAGTTCACAAGCCCAAAACTGATCCTTTCTGCATTTATTTGGTCTTCTACCTGGTAGTTCCCCCTGCTGATGGCCTGCTGAAACATCTGGCTTCTGCTTTTCTGGGAATTATTGATTAGATAGATTCTGATGATTTCCACTCATCAGAAAAAAATCACGAACGTGCACCTCAGTGACGGATATTTTAAAACAGATTTTCAGTTGATTATGAGATGTGTATCCAGATGTTCAGATAATGAGTGACTTGGGAGCACTTATCTGCAGCTTAAAATTTCACCACATTAGTCTTTGTGTGTTACCTCATGCACATTACAAATACACAGCTCATTAATGCTGATATGTTTTGCTCTAGAGCTCAATAATTTCAAATCCACTTTAGTTCTGAAAAGCCAAGCCAAACTCCATGTTTTCTATTAAATTCCTGAACCTGATAGATGTTTGGGATTTTTTTTATGTCAAAGGTTCAGTATCCAACTGCTCTCAGATACAAATTATTTAATAGAGGAAAATACCCCCCACCACACTCTGGCAAAGTCCCCATTAGATACCCAAATCCCTCTATGCAGGATGAATCCTTTTAAATTTTTTTTTTTAAATTTAATGGATTTGAATGTGATTGATGAACACACAGTGCAACTGCCTACGATGTTTCTGTAAAAAACTAGTCTCCGTATCCTACTCCCCAAAATATGTGATCTGAATGAAATGATAAGACATCTACAACATAAAAAAAATTCTCTGTTTTAATGTAACTTTTAAATTTTAAAATTATAAGATGATATACTTTAATTTGAGAACTGAATTTTAATATTCAGGAAATTTCTTAAAAATTGTTTAGTAAGTATTTCAAAAAGTATAAAATATTCTAATAACTTTTTCACCCTGTTCTTTTGCACAGTAGATTTATTATCTTACTTATTTTTTGGAATTTATATCCTGGTGAAAATGGAATGTTAAAAGACCTGAAAGATAAAAGTATCGTAAAATGTTAATTTTATAACTCTTAGTCTTTTGGAGGAAAATAAGTCTATTTCTTTACACATTCCTTGGAGATATAGAAGTTCACAACCAACTAATGTAATATGCATCAGGTATCTTTCTGTCTAACAGAGGAAAAGGAACCTGTCATTACTAATCATTATTTTATAAGAAAAAAAATTTTTATAGGGTGAAGGAGCAAAAGATATCATAAATCCAGCTTTAAGGGAGAGAAATGAATGACTCTTTATGACAATTTAAAATCATTCAAAGGAATATTGTCTTTCTAGGACAATGCCACTTTCCAGGATTGTCTCTGAAGTTGTATTTGGCAGTACACTTCAATGTGATGAAATATGTCTTTTATGCTTGTGTTCTCATCCAAAAAGGTAGAGCAGAGGGAAGTGTAGGCATCAGGAGTGTGCACAGCTGTCAGTTGCAGAGGCAAGAGGTGGCAAGAGTCTTTGCTCAATACAAGAGATATTTAAAATGCTTTTTCTGTTATTCCGTAGCCAAAACAGTGCATGGTAGCAGCATACGCGTTGTGCTGCCCTACTGCAGCTGCAAAGTGAGCTAGATTTAAACTCAAGAAAAGGATTCTTGAGGAGAAGAGTGCTTCCATGTTCATGCATGATAGGAATTTCTTACAGTGAGAACAGCCACTGGAACAACCTCCCCAGAGATGTGGTTAGAGCCCCTTTTGCTGGAGATTTTCGATGTACTATTGAGCAGGTACTCATTAATTTCACCTAGGCACGCTTTTCCATAGAAGGTTGATGAGGTGATTTTTCAAGATCCTTTTCAACGTGGGCTATTCTAAGGTTCTGTCATTCTCCAGCACAAATTTTTCTCTGCTAAATGCAGAGGTAAGAACAGATGTTAATTTGCTGGCACCAGTGACTGTGTCAAAAGTGTGGGAGGTATTTTTGGAAAAGTCGAGGAGTGTTATTTGCTATTGTTGGTTGGATGTATTTCTTCTGTATCTTTATCAAAGTCTGACTGTATCTTTATCAAAGGCCAGACTTAGTCATGTAAATAGGCAGGAAAAAGAAAGTGTAACACTCTAACTAGAATAATGTTCTTCTCAAAAAATGATTTTTAAATTAACTTACGTAAATAACATATGAAAATACAGGAAATATAGATTTATCCTGACTCAACTGGCTGCCAATTGAGGAAGAGTAATAAATCACATGCATGGTTTTAGCCCCTGGCAAATGAAAGTAAAAAGCTTAACTTCAGTTTAAGCAAATTTATTTCATTTCACTTCACATTTATGATAGGTGGTGTGTGTGCTTGACTCATTACTATCTGTCAGCTGATGCACAGTAATTTGTTAAGAGATTATATATGTTCACATGATTAAAAGTAATCATCATGGCTTAATATATCACTTTTTATCACTTTGGTGTCTGACTGTGAATGCCCCTAGTTTGCTATGGCTGTGTAATATTGTGCTGTGTAGATTAGCAAAAATCTCATACTAAAGTGATTGTCTAAAGAGGTTATAAACTCTCTGTTCTTGGTGGTCTTTTAAAAACAGGATAGATAAACATCTGTCAGGGATGACGTGAGATGAGCTGATCCTGCCTGTGGACAGGGAATGGACTAGACCTCTTGAGACCTCTTCCAGTCCAAGGAGTATGATTTTAGTTTAACTCAATGAAATGCCACACAGGGATTTGTGCTAATTTAATTAAGTTGGCTTTTAAACAAGTTAACAGATGTTTACACTTATAGATGTAACCTTTTAAGATCTAGGGTGTGCAATCTATTCCATTACTTCACTGTGCATTTAATTAGAAAACTTTTCCCTAAATGTAACTGCAACATGTGTAAGTCCACGATATGATTTTGTGTCATTTATTCTGTCCACCATAAGCATGTTTGTTGTAGGGCTTTTTTATTTACTTGGAGTCATGTGCTATCTTTCCCACTTTGTTTATGCTCTTTGGTCTTTTCTGTATATGTTTAGCAGCCTGCATTTTGGAATCAGAGGGGTTTTACCCTTCTGAATATTTTTCTCTTTTTCACCTCCAGGAACTTTCCAGTTAATTTTGTGACTTTGGTTGGCTTGTTGTTGTTGTTGTTTTGGTTGTTCTTTTTTTTTTTTTTTGGTTGGTTTTTGGTTTTTTCTGTTGGTTAGTTGGTTTGGATTTTTTAAACTGTGACTTCCCAAACTGCATCACTTGCTAGGCTGAATCATTATCAGTACTCATAAAGCAGAAATATATTTTCATGGGCAGCATTCTTCTATGGTGGTACATACCAGAAATTTTAAACTGTTTTCAGATGCATCAGAAGGATCTGGATGAAGACTGCTTGCAAATAATTACAGGTTTGAAATCATACTCTTCATCCCCTGCGAGTTTGTTGTAAATAAAAGGATTTTGTGTCCTGATTTTTATTTTTTGGTGAGACCAAGGACATTGTGGGGCCTGGACTCTTGAATATGTTGATATGCTCTTCAAGGTTGTGGGGTTTTCTGGTTTTTTGTAGTTTTTTGTTTCAATTAAAGTGAAGCCTCTGCAAATTGTAAGTGGAATTTCTTGAATGTTTTCTTTTATGGCCTAAATTACAGATTAAAGCAGTGTTTCTCATTTCTCAGGAGTTATTTAGATTCAGAGGGAGGATCACTGAATCTAGAGAAGGGTAAGATTGATTGAATTTCTACCCCACCAGCCATATATCCATTTATATGGCTTTTAAAATATGACTAATAATCATATAGCACCAGTACCATGAGGTGATTGCTCTTGACATGGAGGGAATTGTATGAACATTTAATGCAATTTTCCATAGTCAACTCCATAATATGTTTAAGACTTTGGGTGTTTGAATTTATTCATGCCCTCAGGGGAGGCATGGAAATAGATTTAATATTAGCTCATGTTATTTGCCAACAAACACTGACTTGTTGTCCAGTAGCCATCTACAAGGGCCATCCTTCCCGCCCTGTTTTGCTTGTTCCGTATGTTGACTACTGGATATTTTCTTTGTTTGCTCCATTTTCAGTCTCAGATGATTCAGTGGTATGTCTTTCTCATGTACCCAGTGTTAAACTCATGGTTAAAAAAAGTTTTCTATCAAATTGACAAGAATTGTTGCTTGGCGTTGATTTGTTTTATTTTGTTTTGTCCTGGTTTTGAGCACTTTCTGGTGCTTGCAGTTACTTGGGTCTCTGGTCCAGCTGGTGGTCTCCCAGCCAGCCCATCATCTTTTTTCTGGTAGAAGCAGAGTCTGAAAACATCAGCCTAAGTGCTGCAGCTGTAATGATGCAGCTCTAGGCACCCTCTTGGTTTCTAGACATTTTCACCAAAGTAATTGCCTGCTATTGTAGGAATCTTTCCCCTTTCTGTGACATAATTGCTTTTCTTGAGGTTTCTTATTTTGTATGTGAAAGGCTTTAAGCTTATTATAGGGTGGATGGTGTTTGTTTTTGGTGAAGTTGTAGGATGGTCTAAAATTCTGCTGTATGGTTACATTCTGTGCTGGGGAGCTAGACTGGATAGCCCTGATCAGATTAGTGGGAGTCATGATCTCACTATTGTTATTTGTAGTGCTGCAGCACCTTCCAAAATGGCACTGCAAAAGAAACAAATGGTCCCAGTCATGAACTGAAGAATTATAAAACGTAGAAATGAAAATTTCATGTAATCCTGATTAAGCAGAACCAACTGTTCCTAAATTCCTCTGTGTTGTATGGTGCTAGGCAATATAGTATTTTCCAAACACTAAAAATTTAAATAAGCTATAGTGTTAATTCAATTTTAGTACTTTTCTTTTTCAATCTGTTCCTGAAATCCTTTGGTCTTTGATTATTTTCTGTTGTCCTCTTTGGTGACTGAATAAAGCAAAGACTTCTGTGATTAGGCTTTTACTTGTGAAATTTCCTCTTTTGTCAACCTTTAACCCCTGACCTCACAGGGCAGTCTCTAAGAGATCTCTGAGCCCAAGCAGAACTCAACTGATTTAATGGCCAGCTGGAAACAGGGACATGCAAGAACTATATTTTGATGAAAGTTTTGGTTTGACACTGCTTCTGCATCCCTGTTTATTTATTTATTTATCTATCATAATCCTGCCCTGGCCATTCATTTCTGCCTCAGGCTTGACTGTTCTGTTGTGCTGGAATTGTTATTTAATCTCTTTCATTCCAGAGAGAATTCAGCTCATTAAAGCAGCAAGAAAGATTTTCATAGAGAATTACAGGCTCAGGAGCTGTCTGGGGGTGTATGTACACTGTGCATATGTGTGTGTCTGTTGGTGAGAAAGAGGGAAGAGGAAGTGACCAAAATAAGGAAGCTCCCTTATGTCTTCTCACATAGAAAGTGGTATCATTTTGTGTTTTTTTTTCTTTCTTCAGTTACCACTTCTCAGAGTGTCTCTCTGTCTCTCTCAGGGAATGGCAAACCCAGTCTTAGAATTCTCACTTAAAAAGTCAAAATGTTTTAAAATTTCACTTCAATTTCAGCCACCAGCTGAACCTTTTTAAAATACTAGCCATGAAATTGACAATAATAAACAACTGGAACTGCTTTACAATCATGATGACTAACCAGGTCCATGTCTTCTACTTCTTTCCACAGAACCACTGAAAGAGATCTGAAAATGGGTAGTTTAAAACACTGCTGTTTGTATCAGTAATTTGTTTTAATATTTTATTTATTAAAATTTAAAAGGCTTAATTTTTAATGAAAATTGTCTTCTCCCACTACATGCCTTTTTTATTTCAGCTAGTTAGGACACGGGAATAGACTAGTGTTTGCAATTAGCTATAATTGATTAAGCTTGCTATAGGAGGTCTGTACTGGAACTAAAGTTGGAATAATTTCTCTTTCCACTTTTGCCATTGCTTCTATGTAAAAATGGTATAGCTATTAATCTGAGGATGTCAAGCATCCATCTTGCCTTGCATTTGCTTGCAACGCCTACTGATGGGTCCTTTAAAAAACTCAAATAGGCAGTGATGACTTTACATGGAATTTGAATATCCCTGTACAAAGAAGCATGAAAACTTCTGTGAGTTGAAGGAATAGGCAAAGAATGCTGGGAAGATTTGATACAGGCCACTCTGCCATACCAAGGCCAGAATATTGCTGTGCCTAAGTCTTGTAGACAGGCGTGTCCAGCCTGTGATGTAGGCTCTGCAGTGTCCCTAGGCAATCCTGTTCCTGGTAACTGGGGACATGTATAACTCGTGGCTAGAGCCACTGAGTAAGTCATCTCCCAGGATATGCTGTTGCAAATCCAGAGAGCTGAGGTTATATACAAAATGTCTGCTGCAATGACAGCAGTGTGGATATACGCAAACAGAGCAAATAAATATTTCTTTTAACTAGCATATGGGAAGAAACCCGAGTGGATTTTTTTTTTTAAATCTGGTTGGCTTTTTAATTGCTACTGTTAAATTATGGGATCGTCTTAAAGGAATAGTTGTCTGAGAACGGTCCCCTTCTGAAGCAGGGATACACAGAGCATAAATGTATTGCATGTGGGACACTCCCTTTGCTACAAGTTTACAGTGTAGGAAGTAAACATGGAAACAGTTGGCCTGGTGACAGCACTTAAAATTATTATTTTCATGGATTGTTTTAAATATGGTCTGTCTAGTTGAGATGAAATGGAAATTCCAAGAGGATGCATTAATAGGCTCAAAAGAAGAGGGGGAAAACCCCTCTGAGGATATAACTAGAGTGGTAGACCTAAGGGAGGAGGCAGGGGCAGGGGATTAGGAAGAGTGAGGGCATCAGAGAGCAACCCTAAGTGCTCAGTCTGTGCTATGAGAGTCCATCCGGGTGTCCTCTCTCTCTCTAGAGTGTATTGGTGTGTTGGAGAACCCTGTCTGGGCTGCCTGCCCACACTCTCACGCTGCTTCTGCATCCACCTCCTTGCAGCAGCCCTTCCCCAACTCCTTCCACAAAGTTGCTCTTTGTCATTATGTTTCTGCCTTTCCATGAGAGATACAGACAGCATAGTGCCATCTGCTCTTGGAGCACAAGTCTTATGAGGAGCATCTGATGGATCTGGGTTGTTCATGCAGAAGAAAAAGAGGCTCAGGAGAGACCTTATCACTACAACTGCCTTGGTTGTTGCAAGGCGGGGGTGAGCCTCTACTTCCAAGTAACAAGACACCATCCCTAGAAGTGTTCAAAACACATGTGGATATGGCACTTGAGGGCGTGTTTAGTGGTGAACACAGTGGTTTAGTGGTGCTGCTGAGTTGACAATTGGACTTGATGATCTTAGAGGTCTTTTCCAATCTTTATGGTTCTATGGTCCAGGCCGGGAGGGGGCAAAGGGGCCTCCAGTGAGCTATAGCCTTGGAGACTGCCAGAGCAGGCTTACAGAGAATGGCTGCATGTAGAGGAAAACACAGTGTGTGTCTCCTGGGTTAGCCTCTGGGACTAGGAATGGTGTCTTATGTGATGAGTGAATGCAAAGTTGTTCATGCAGTGATTAGAAAAATGGCTGCAGTCAAACTGAAAACATTTTTAAGCAAAAATTAGCATAAATCCCGATTCCTTTATGAAATGTTTCTGCCAGATCCAGTGAGTTACTTAATTTCCTTGCAGTTTCTTGCAGACACCCTTTTTCACTCAGCTCCAGTAAATGAGCGCTGTGTCTGTTATCCTTTGGAACTATCCAATGGTTCACACCATTGGAGCAGATGTGAAATCTTTGGTTTGAATGACAGTCCAGCTGGGACCTATCAGCCTTTTCTACTCTGCTGAACATGTATTATTGCTTACAAATGAGAAATCAAATGGTTTCTCAGTTGTGCCCTGTAATTTCTAGAGGATCCATCACACATACGCTGACCTGAAATAAAATATGCCTCATGCCACCATAGTTTGCTCCAAGCTGCTGGCCCAAGACAGGCTATTGAAATGGTGCAATTAGTTACTTGCATTGAAGGTGCCCTTACTGAAATAAAACATTTAGTTTGGTATCATGAGGCTACATTGAAGAGCAACCATTGCTGTATGTGGGTAGAGCATTCATCCCTGGATCTGGTTAGAGGGAAAAGACATGAGAGCATTCCTGAATCTTTTGAGATGTGGAGAGAAATATATGGCTGAGGTATACTCTAACAAACTTAACCCCAAACAAACAAACAAACAAACAAACACCAAAATCCAACAGCTGTGGTTGTTCTCATCTTTCAGTTAGAACTTGGATTTATTTCAAATACAAAAAGCTGGAAATCTTGCCATGCAATCTTGCCTTTGGTTTCATCCCACCTAAAATGGGACAATGAAATTATATATATAGTCATACAAGGTTTTATCTGCAGTTGACAGAAGATCTTTCAAAATGACTTAAAAGGCAGATAGTATCCACTGACTAAAAGTAGAGTACTTAGTGCTTTAGGCAAGTGTCTGAAAGTAGAGAAGATGAATCCAGACCTTGAGACATCAAAAGATACTTCAGAGGAAATCTTTCAATCACTGTTTTCTACCAGAAAAAAAAAAAAAGGCTTGGTTAAAAATAATAACAACAATAATTAAAAAGTGATATATAAAGCTTTTAGCCTATAACAATCCAATAAAGACTGCAATTTGGCCTTAAGTTATCTTCAATTTGAAGACAGACTTGGAAACAGAGCCAAACCCACAGTTTCTGACATAGGCCTCTGGCTTCCAGACTCTGCTTCCTTGCTGCCACGTAGAGGAGAAAAACAAGCCTGCTCCTATGCAACTCATGTAAATGAAGGATTTCTGTTTTGTAGCTGGCAAGCAGATGCTGACTTTATTGAAGAAAAATAGCATGTCTTTGTTTTTGATTTCCATTTGCCACTAAAGAAGGTTCTCAGCTGAAAATTAGGAATTTCTTACAGCTGAGGAACCCTCACCCTGAATTCAATGGGTAGCATGTCTCTGAAACATCAATGGAAGGACTTTGATTTCTCAGATTAGCCATCTGACTAGTCTTTGCTTTTTTTTTTTTTCCTCCAAATTTTGGATGTTTGTGTTAATAAATTTCTTATCGACTGTCAGGCTATTGAAAACATTATTCTGGAATTATTGAGTAGAAAATTAGCAATTGCTTGCTCACAAATTTTAACCAGAAGCCTTCCTGGTATAGAAATGTTTTAATCCTCTCAGTCAGAGGTTCCTTTTTAGTTTATTGGTAAAAATATTTGCTCACTCTGTGTTCTCTTTAGTAGTTATTTCCAAAAATACTGCAAATACTGCAATGTTGGAATTAGTTCAGGTACAAGAACTTGATTTTAAGTTTAGTTTTTAGGTCTATTGTGATACCATATATAGTATATGATAATAACAATGTATCCAAAATTACAGTAATTACTGAAATTTTTACTATGTATGTATATCCACAGACATTTCCGCATTAATGTGTACATATATATGTATTTTAAAAATATTAATGTGTTAATAGAGATATTTTATATTTAATTTCTCCGTATGTGTGTATATAGATATTTGGGGAATTTTTTTGACTTGGGCAATGTCGAGTATCTGAATCTCCGTAGTTGGGTTCATTCAGCTGCTTTGCACTGATGGCTGTTTTCTCTTCCTGTTTTCTTTTTCTGACCATCCCTGGCAGATATATTTCAAAGAGGAAGATCATAGGTTCTCTTTCTCATCCTCCATGTTTGGGGAAAAAAAATGATCTTCTGAATGCAGAGAGGCTCTCTGTAACTTTGAGTACCAGTCCATAAATGAACATTATTTGTATAGAAATTGCAAGAAGTCCTGCAAGGGCAGGCAGTGCTGTAAATGAGAGCAAATAATTTCATCCTCATTTGAAAAGTCCTAAATTTGTGGCGAGTTTGTGCATAGTTGTCTGTGTGAGATAGCCTGAGGAGTTACTGCTTCTTTGTTTGTCTGCCCCCCTTGTCTCAGCTCTACCCTGTACAGTTCCCTTCAGTGCATGGATGTGGATGAGATCATAGCTAGTTCTGCTTTTTTGTTTCCCTTTCTCTCTTGTCTATGTTTACAATAAAGTGCCTGTATTGAAACTGCAATGAATATGCAGAGTGAAGGAGGAACTTCTTTTGGTGCAATTCTTTTTCTTGGAGAAGTTTTTCAGATAAAGTTGAGCAAGACCCTGAAGGAATATTTTTTTAACTGCAATTGAGAAAGATAGAAGGTTGCAACAATGCATGTTGTTCTGATTTCATCTGAGATAGAATTTATTCTCTTCTTAGTAGCTAGTTCAGTGCTGTGCTTTGGATTCAGTATGATAATAATGTTAACAACACACGGATGTGGAGGATTCCCACAGAGATCAGTAAGGCCTAGGGTTCACAGGGAATGACTCTGCTGTTTCCTACTGGTGCAGTAAACAACTGGCTGCAAGGTTGTGGAGAGGCAGAAGGATGGTGCAAAGGTTTCCTCATCTATAAGTATTCAACAAATGCCAGTGAATTTCATGGTCCAGCAAGGCTCCCCACCACTTCATAGCACAGATTGCATCCTCAGAGAGGGATTGTCTTGCAGACATGCTTCTCTTCCACTGGTGAAGACTTCATCTTTCCCTTCCTCCAAAGCTTTACAATAATATGTCTTTCAGTGGTGGCTGGTATACATTGAGACAAATATTGGGAAACCTGATCTGTCTTTAATGAAACTTGGAAGTTGGAAATGAGGAGATTCAGCATCACATAACCAAGCAGGTATTTGTGGATGACAGGCAAGTGCTCCACAGACCACATGGCTGGAACTTCCTGATTAATGCTTTTCCCAAAAGCTGTGCAGCCCATCCTAACTGCTCCTGTCACCCCAGGGTCTGAATGTCTACTCCAGCTCATCACAGTTATTACAGGTGGCTCAAGCAGAAATGGCTCTAGGTAAAACTACCTGGCAATTTCCATTATAAAATACTGTTTTCAATGACCTATAACTTCCCCAAAGTTTAATTAGTTTTTAACTTTCCACAGGAAATGCTTTATTCTTGTGGGGGAGGGGCAGGAAGGGGCAAGAGAGGAAGGAATGATAGTGGGCAAGGAGAATAAAGGGATAGACCTAAACCCCCTGAAGGATCTTGTCTATTTTTCTCTTCTAGAAATAGGTGTATTTTTTACCTGCCCATTTGGGAGCAAGGACAGTAGAGAGTGTTTGTGGCATGGCAGGTGGTTCCTGAGGTTGTTCCTTTGTAAATGTACCCGTGGTTATGCATTTGGAGACGTGTTTGCAGATGGTCAGACGTGTGACAGCTGGCAGTTAATTTTTCCAATGATGACGATGTGTGTGCTCCTACCCCTTGCCAGCACCCATGTCCTGTCAGCAGAGCCAGGCTCTGAACCTGTCCCTTCCTGAGTGGCATGGGACACATTGGCCCTCAGCATGGCCAGGAGCTGCCATGGTGCTGGGCCTGGGACCTGGCACTCTGGAACCAAAAATGCAAGTAGGAAAGAGGAGATGGAGATCAGAGTTTTGGGGGGAAGAGGAGCCTTGTGCAGATGGCAAGGTGGTTGCTGGCATTGTGAAGGAAGAAGGCACTGGGACAGGAGGAGAAACAGGACGCTGGAAACAAGGTGGGTGAAAGCCTCGTGCTGAATGCTGCCATTAAACAGCTTCTGGAGGAGTTACACATGTGCATGTGTGCACTGTTAGGCAGTTCTGAACTGCAGGAGTACTAATCATTTTCGCCATTTATTTCCAAGGGTGTCCAGTGCTCAGACGGTAAATTTGGGCTGTGTCACAAAGGCAGCTGCTCCCTGCCAAATCCCTTCCTTCTTTATGGCCAATAAACTTGAAGGACAGAGGATCGCTGAAGAAGAGAAGATGGCTTTTGTGACTTTGTGACTTGGTTTTGAGTTGTAACCCACACATCTCTTTCACTAATTATCAATTTCTTCCTTTTATTTTAACATATTTAATGAATAACTTTTTACTGTAAAATACTTGCTATGCTGATGAACTCCACAGAATTAAGACCTTATGAAACTTACTTTTCCTTCAGAACAGATTTTTGATAATGCCATGTAAATAAACCATGAGATTATATTTTTAGATGTTTAAATATTTTGATCTGTTTTCATTAAGTGCTTTTTTTTCATAGAGAACAGTCCATCCTGTGCACTAAATGGTCAGAGACTCTCTGGGGGGTAATAAATGCATGATACTTGAATGAAACTTTGTCTTGGCATGTAGCAGAGAAGGAAAAATGTAAGGTTTTCTGTGCAAACTCATGTGGACACATTTTAGACTTTGAAAGCTTAACTGTGCTACCCTAATACTGTATTCAATTTAAATTTTTGTATTTGTTATTTAAGCTAATATGGAAATTTTTTCTCTGACTCTTTTCACACATGTGTGTGCTCAAACATATGTGTTTATGTAAAGTGTAGTCATTTAGTATGCATAGAGATGTGTGAGAGCTATATGTTGGGCCAGAACTCTCTCATTCCTTATCTGCCTCATGAGACTTTAAAAATTATGGTTTCCTGTTTACTTGTTAATTCATCATTATAAAATCCAAATGCTATTAGTATTCTCAGTGTTCCTGGTGAGTATCTGGAGTTTTAAACAAATCCTTTATTTTCATAAAATGACAACAAGGCTTTATTTATATCACTTTGATTTTTTTTTAACAAAGAGAATGCAGAATGTTTTTAAAAACCATTCTCCCATCATCTGAATGGAAATTACTGGGGACATTTTGAAAACACAGTGTTTTAGTTGTTCTTGTATTCCTGCTATTTCCAAATCTTATGTTAAAGAGTAGATTCATGTGTCACTTAGGTGTTGCCACTGACTCTGCAAGGTGACAGGACATGCAGTGAACTATGCTGACCAAAGGAAAAAAAGAAAAGGGTTGCCTTGGCATGGTAAAGCTTAAAAAACGATGTTATCTCTCCGCCACCCAGTGCACTTTCCCAGATGATTCTGAGTGCAGCTGTCAGATCTGCCAAGTCAGTTTTCTCCTACATTCACTGAGGATTTGAGACAATAATGATGAAATTAGATGTGGGCATTTTGGTTCTATTCTCTTGGGATCTTCAGAAAAGTGCAGGTTTGGACAGCTTGACCTTGTTGTAATTCACACAGAACTTGTTCTGGAAATTCCAGTTTTCTGCCATTGGAACACACACAGCTCCTATGCTGGAGGAGCCTCTGGCCATTCCCAGACATTGTTTATGGCAAGAGTTCAGGAGGATGTGAGCCAACTCTCTTAGCTATTTGTACCATTTATCTCCCTGTCCCTCACCCGATCTTGACTTTTTCCACGATTATGAGAAGAAAAGATTTTATAGACATCTTTACAGCACAGTCTCTTCACTGATGTCACCAGCAAGCATAACCTTTTCAGTACAATGTGAAAACCGAGTCCTAAGAGGGATTTCAAGTATATTGTGGGTGACACGCTTGGCATGTTTCCTCTTCACCTTTTTGATTTCCTCTCTCTGTACTGTACTCAGACTGTAATGGTTATTCAGCTGAAGCATGTACATTGGAGTGGGTATTGATCCCTGCTTCACTTGCAGAGTTTGGCTGCCTATCCCTCCTCTGAAGCTCTCCTACCATTAAAAAGATTGTGTTTGACTGAGGCTTAGACACTCAACCAGTTATTTTGAGTTACAAAGTCCTTGTCCTTTTCCAAAGCTTCCCATGATGACGGTTACTCTTCAAAATGTTTTTTTACCTTTGGGCACCTGAAGATTGGCCATTTTAACTGCATTTTGCATTTTTGGAAATTTTTAACTGATTGTTTAGTGGTAATGTCTGTAAACATTTGACAATGTAGTTTTTGCCCACCTACAAAGCTGTTCACTGTCAGGACTCTTTACCATTCCCCTCACCTTCAGGTTTTATGCCCCAAATTTAGTATCTAGAGATGTTACTGGGCAGCAAGGTATTGCCGTACACTAAATGCTCTTCATGTATCTGTTACAAGAGGAAGTTGGATCTCTGCTAATCCGTTTGAATGCTTCTTTTGACATTAACCACACTGTGCTTCTTGATGAAAGGAAGAATTTCAGGGATCCAGCTGGAAATCCTCTTTT
Organism: Lycocorax pyrrhopterus obiensis; assembly: GCA_014706295.1. Classification (NCBI taxonomy): domain Eukaryota; kingdom Metazoa; phylum Chordata; class Aves; order Passeriformes; family Paradisaeidae; genus Lycocorax; species Lycocorax pyrrhopterus. The sequence goes on from JACSVZ010000004.1 coordinate 81,493,913, forward strand.
CTCCTTCGGTCAGTGCCAAGTTCTCAGCTGAACATCGTGTTCCTGTGTATGAGCTGAAAGATAAGAAGTAACTCTGAGAAATCGAATCTCTCCTATTGTGGTACCTGGAGGCCAATTATTGCTTCAGGTGGTGATGCAATCTATCATTCACAGATGGTGTATTGCTGTCTTTGGCTGACACTGCTTTTGTGGTGGTTGTCCAAATTGGATCAGGCATGAAGCATCTTGATTCCTTCTTAGGAATCACGCCACAATTTGTACTGATGCTTTTCCTGTGGGCCAGCTGCCCATAGATGGATAATAGATAAATTTTCATGGTTTTGTTAATATTGTGATAAAATCCTTTAATTGTGGGAAATAGTACTCAAAGAACAACTTCTTTAATGATTTTAAGAAACTCTTCTATGGAATGTTTTAAATTTTATGCATAGATCAAAGACAGAAAATAACACAAAGAGTTTAAATAGGCTGATAAGAAATACCAGGCTAATAAAGGCATAGTAAATAAAATAATTAAAAATAAATCCCTGAAATGGTTTTAAAAATACCCCACAAAACAATAAAATCCCTCTAAATCAGAAAGAGAACATAGTCTTTATACTTTTCTATGAAATTGAAATCCAGAGATCATGATGGTTAAACACTGAGAATCCTTTTATTCTGGGTACCAAAGGTTTGCATTGAAAATACAAATAGAAACAGTTCTTAGGTCAGAACATATGCCATAACCAGACCGGTTTTGAGACTGTTCTTCATCTTGGATCCCAGAACTAATAGTATTTCAGTTTAAATAGCTCTGCATCCTGTTTAACTGGACTATTTTTAAAGCAGTAGATGGATTTAAGTATGAAGACTGAACAAAGCTAATTGATGGTTTATTTTTCTTAATCCCCAATGCACATTTTCAAAGTACATTTTGTCCATTTAATCAGCCAACTGTTAGCATTACATGTCTTCAGAGAACTTTTTTTTCATTCCACTTTTCAGAAATGCTGTCTATTTTCTCATACTTCTAACAACATTGTGTAGGTTAACAATGGTAAAATCTTCTGGAGGAATGGGGAGGTTCTGATGTTTCAAAGCCTATCCATGAGAAGTCAGTGGGTATTTTACATGAGAGCATTCACTGACAGCAGGCATGTCCTTAGCTATTTAAAACTGGAAAACAAACCTCATGCCCACAGTTTTAAGAGAGTTTAAAGCTGTTTAATTAGAAATTAAAAGGACGCCACTGCTTTCTCTTGCTTGAGAATTTGGAGAAAGCAAAGAATACTACTGGTGTCTAGACTAAGCAACAGTGGTAAAACCAACCTGCAAGTTTTAAATATATGGTGAATGCTTATATTTAGAAGGTTTTCTCAAAAGACAGATGTATTCTTAGGCCAACAAAGAACAAAAATTCTCTCAAAAGAAGTAAATATATACTTTTTTTCTTTTTCTTTTGTGCAAAGAAAATGAAGACTAGCTTATGTAAATACAGAAAATATTCTGCGTTAGTTTACTACTATTCTTATTTTTAAATAATAACTTCACAAATACATAAATATAGAATATTTTGCCTAAAAGAGAGATTTTTGGGTCCTAATCCAGTCTATCTGTTCAAGCTACATATCCTAACTTATGGGAGATTTTCTTGCTGTTTTTGAGCTTAAATCAAAGGACTGCTTAGTGCAGAAAATAATGAGATTTCCTCTGAAATTTTGTAAACTCTGAATTAATATGTAACCAATAGAGTTTAGAAAATAGTCCCTCACCTTCATCCCTTTTTGTATTTCTAAAGAGAGAGCCATTTCCCCTTGCCACCTTGTTTAATTCAAATCCATGCTTCCAACAAAGAGATGACAGAAAAGATAAACTACAGAAAGAATTTGCAGGTAACTAGAAGTAGAAAGAAAGAGCTGAAGCAAGAAAGGGCAAGATAAATTTGGTAAATAGGATTTGTCATTTTGCAGAAGATGCCGTGTACAGTAAAAATCTTTTTCTACACCTGATTCAAAACCAAGGTAGAATTTAACAAACTGTGCTTGTGTTTTGAGTGAATTGGCTTCTTTTTCTCTGTGTATTCTCACAGACAGCATTTTTCAATAATCTATGCAAATCTACTGTAATACTTACTCAGGTTGCCTGCAACTATCTGACATTAAAAAAATTTAAATATTACCCTGGATTGTAATGGAGTACTCTATCTGTCTTATTAAAAACTTCATAAAAGATTTGTCTATAAATAGACTTCACAAAAAGACTTGAAGAATCAACTCAATATATTATAGGTGGGACATACTGCAGTGTTATCAGAGACCTGAGTTACTCAAGCCTGTATGAGGGAAATGACTGAAGCTCTGTCTGCAAAGGGGAATCAATTAGCAAGACAAAAATATTTGAGTGGAAAAAGCAAAACAAAGCAAAACCACATAATTGTTATTGCCATAGCAGTATATTTGAAATGATTGATGAATGATGAAGGTGTTATGGCTACTTGTCAGGAAACAGATGACAATGCCCTAGAAGAATGCGTGGGAACAAATCCCTGACTGAGCTCTGGTCTCAGATCCTGAGGACAGAAACACCTTGGCCGTGGTGTTGCCTGTAATGCTACCTGAAATTTGAAATAAGGAATGTCTAACAGTGAAAAGGTCTATTTGGAAACATATTTGAAATAATTTTACAACTCCTTGAAAAGTATAACCAGAGCAAATGCCAAAGCCGATTTCATGAATGAAGGATGTTAGAGGTTAGAGTTAGAGTGCAGGTTAGAGTGCTCTCAGGGTTAGGGAGGAGAGGGCATGAAAGCAGAATTCGTACATAGGATCTGGTTACTGCCCAGTCCCTGAATGCAATGACTGGGATTTGAGCTAAAATATACCAGTTTAAGCAGGCTCTGGGGCTACTTTTTATCTGAGAGCAAGAACTTCAGGAGGGAAGAGAGAAGAGATTGTAGGAAATCACAGGCTTCTTCAAGTTGAAGCTTCTCTTATATGCGAGCTAAGGTGTGAGCTGTGAAACAGTGACAGAAGGGTGATGGTTTCATAGTGATAGTTTTCTGTAGTGAGGAGCAATTCCAGCCCGTTATTGTATATATTTCATTATTATAATGAAAATATATGTTATGGGGTATTCAAAAATCAGATATTGCATGGCAGAAGATGACATATAAAAACACAAGCATGTTTAGATATAGAAAGTTTTGCACAGATAGAATGTAGAGACTCTTGGACAGTGGAGAGTGACATTTAGTAGAAGAAAAGGACAGGAAATTCAGATCTTTGTTTTACTCTAAATAGAAAAATTTAGATAATTTCTGCAGTCACGTGAGTTTTAATGAAGGAAGAATGTCCTTCTGTCTCCTGCAGAATGCTGATTGTCCCATTGGGTTCTTAGTGCTGCACTCCTCTTGTCAAGGCTGACTACCCTTATCCTGCTTTCAAGATATTTACAGACAACACTTCTCTAAGTTACTAAAGGTTTATACATATTTGCTGTTTTTCTCCCCATCTTCTTTTCTTTTTTCCCCCTTTTGATTCTGTTCACTATTCCTTGGTCTGGAGATGTTAGAATATAATTTTTAACACTTCTTTCTATTTTTTCTGTGAAAAATATTTGCTTTTGGTTTTGGATTTTCCATCCAATTTGGCAATATGTTTGATAATACATTCAAATAATATATTAAGCAAATTAATGTGACTCATTTAGCTTATTTAGCTGATAAAATACCTTTCCTTATTTAATTAAGAAAATCACGATTCCCTGTTTTGTGTCATAGTCACAATCCAAAACTTCCTTTACCAATATGGTTATTTAGGGAGGATCAGGCAACACAGTATTATCCTGCAATGGCTTTGTGAACTGCGTCAATATTTGTGTGTGTGTGTGTCTTTCTCATGCTCATCCAGGTTGTCTACTTTATCTTATTTATTTATTTATTTATTTATTTATTTATTTTTAAATTTTATTTAATAGGAGTTTATCTCTTTTCACAAGACTCTTGACTTGTTTCCTTCCAGGATGAGTGTCTTCGGTTTTTTCAGTGTTGCTTGTATACCAGTAAGTAGAAGAACAATCAGTTTGGTTGTTCTGTCTGTTACTACCAGTGGTCTTTCACCTCCCTGCACACTGGGAATCTCATTGTGCACTGGGTGCCACAGGTACCCGAGGTATCTGCATAGGGATAGCAGCAATGGAGAGGAACCTATAGGAGACTGGGTTACTTCTTCATTGTCAGCTGCCATCTGGGGGTCAGAGGGGATCCTTTAGGCACTGGATGTCTGTGTTTTGCTGCCTGCAGTTCAGTGACATATTTCGCTTACCCAAACTTTGCTCTAGTGCAGTCATGACTGTGCTAAATCTGCTAGAAGGCTTGCCACCCACAGCAGTGTTATCTGTGTACTACTCATGGTTTTGAATGTTCTCGTTTATTTCTAATTTACTACATGTTTAAGTCACAAGAAGCAAAGAAATATTTTGTAGTGGAGCAATGTTGATTTCCCCCACCTGGATTTGTGGTTGTAATATTAGCTAAAGCCAGGTAAATAATGCACCAGGAAAACGAATACTGAGGTTTGCACTTACTGACTCTTTTCACAGAATTCCATTATAAATTTTTCTATCAATCCTTGTTCCATTAGGGAATCTATTCTCAATTGTGTCATCTTTCTAGTAAAGTATTCCAGTAAAACTGTCATTATATTTTCTTGTTCCTTGGACTGATCTCTCTGGGGTAAAAAAAGGGTTTAATTTGAGGGTAATCAGATGCTAATTTTTAAGACACTTCTTGTTTATCTATGGTAATTTACTGCAAGGGAAATTTCAGTGGTACAAGGCAAGCAGGAAAACAAAGCAGTTTGGCTCAAGTTTCACTCACACTCTCTGAATGGGGACTGTGCTGCATATGTAAATCAGATCTGTAGTCTAAAAGAAGCTGGAGGGCTTTAAAAGGCTCTAAATGTATGGGTGTCTTACTGACCCTGCATCCTTCCCACAGCCCTGCTGTGACTAACAGGACACAGCCTGGCCCCTACCACTGTTCTCTAATCTATCTACAGTCTTGCTCTATTTCTTTGTGTGTGTGAGGGGACAGAGACATGCCTGTCCTTCTGTTCAAGTCTTCCCCCTTTATCCCTGTCTGGCAGCTAAGCCAAGCAAGAACAGGGCCATTCGAGACTTAGGATTCAAAAACTAACCCTGCGTTGGGGTGACAGTGGGCACAGCTACTCTTCAGAAAAACAAGGAGTTCTTTGAAAGGCAAAGTCAGAGAAACCGTGTTTCTTACAGCTTTATATGTTTTGATTTACCCTCAATGTCTTCAGCTCCTACTTCTCCTGTCCTTTTTCTATTACTCTTTCCACCCCTCTCCCCAGGAATCGCATTCAAACAATGCTCTCCACTTTTTGTCCCCTGTTTGGCACTCTATCCAAAAACTACATAAGCACTGTATAGCCAGCTCAGCACAGTCTGGTATAAGGAAAAAGTATGTTTAGATATCTACCATGTCATCAGTATTTCTTTAACAGACAGTTTCTGGGGAGCTTGCATCAGTCTCCTTTGAGATCTCATTAGCACCTTGAAAATCCTCACTTGAAAAGAGCAGGAAAAACCTGAAACATTAAACTTCTCTACATATTTTTATTCTGATTTGGATTGATATTTGCCAAGATTGTTTTACCAGTTACTAGTACTTGTTGCTCTGGGAAAGATCTCAAGTGTTATCAAAGAGTTAAGGAAGTAAGTTGTTATTGCTCCACAAAAACCTGCTTAGTTATCTATTGCTAACAAAACAATTTATTCTGGGGGTTTTTTTTGGAAACTCAGGGTGGGATCTGTTGTCAAATACGGATAAATTAATATTTTAAGAGCTTTCTGTACTTTGATGTGAGTGGATATCTCCTTGACCGCTGGGATATATTGATACCCAGTCCTAACCCACATTACATAAACAACTTAGTGATTTTCTAAATTATTTTTACTTCCCTAATCCAAAAAAGCAGTGTTTCTGTTTGAAACTACAGCTGCACATTGACAGGAAGCCATAAGGTCTTTTTTTTTTAAAAGTTGTGTATTACATTGAACTCTTCAGTATTTTGGTCATAGTGTCTTGCCATGTGAAAAATGGAGCTTTTATTTTATTATGGGGAAGAGATCCTCTATTTTACACTTCATTTGGCTTTCTGTTCTGTAGATCAGATACTCTGAAAGAAGTATCAGAAGATTTGCACTTGATATTCTGATATAGATTTACTGGCTCTATTATGTTTAACATTCTCAGAATAATTTTGGTACCACCATAAAATTTGAGATTCATAGAGAAAAAGAGCAAAAGGAGCCATTTTGTCATCTTTCCTGATCTGTGGATGCCTTCTATTTAACCCAGTTACTAATATCTTGAGCCAGGTGCCAAGGATCTGATTAATTAATATAATGCATTCAATATCAAGCTCTTGTTACACTTTTCACAGAAATTTAGAGAAGTTAGTCACCCTAACTCTCCCTTTCTAAAGCCCATGGGTACTGTCATTACAGAGCATAAAACTCTCTACATCATCTTTGAAATGAACTAAACAGTAAAACTCTGACTGAAAGGTATTTGCCCCCTTTCCCAGTAATTTTTATTGTTCTCTGTTACATTATGCTGTATTCAAAAATCCCCATTACAGAGGGGTATCAGAAACACCTAGTATAATCCAGCATACTTAAAAAAAATATCCCACATACAGAGAACATCATGTTGTCTTTCTTCTTTCTCACTGCTGTCTTTCTAGCTTTAGCAAGAGAAATCAGGCTTTATTATTTTTTCTCAAAGTTCTGACTACAGCTATATCCTTTGTGGTCTATGACATAGTTCGCTCATGGGTTTACCTCTTGCTTCTGTGACTGCATGGTGGTTTCCTGTTATCTATAAAAAATAATGCAACTAGGGGAGGCTTGTGATGATGGGGAAAAAAAATAGAAATATAATTGTTTTTGTCCTCCTGCAATTAATTTCCAAGCATATGAAGGATAAAAAGACAGTCAGAAATTATCTACCTGTTTTATCAAGGGAAAAACATGCTTGACCAGCATGGCTGTCTTGTGTGATTAAATGATTTTCAATGTGGATGACCAGTGAGCAATAGATAAAACTCGACTTCAGTAAAGCATTTGATACCACCTCCCTCAATATCCTCATTTAGAAGGTAATTTATGGACAGTATGATTGGACTCTTTTAGGTGGGCGACGACTTGATGCCTAGTAATGAGTGGATAAATACTCTGTATCAATCATAAATGGAGAGGCCTGTATTATTGAGTAACTTTATCAACAGTCTGGAGGATAAAAATCCATAGAAAATGTAAAGAGAACATGAAAGTTTAAACACAACATTAAATGTAGAGGATTGACTAGTGAGTGGCAGAAGTTTGTTCAAGAAAATCCTAAGGACTGTGTCAACAGGAATGTTACAAATTTTGATGAAAAGCACACATTTCCATACCAGAGGGGAAATAATAAGGATAAAATTAAGTCTGCACAGGGACAGCTGTGGTTCACAGTGCTCTCATGGCCCTGATGAGTAGAAGTAAAGCCAATTGATTGAGACAAGTTATTTTTCTCCTCTGCCAAGCACCAGTGGTACTGAAAGTTTGCTTCCAGTTTTGGGTTTCCGGTTCAAAAAAACCATTAAGAGATTGGCTGACATCAGGAGAAGGCTACCAAATGTATGGGGCATCAGGCATGGGACCTACCTGGAGAAGTTGATGGAGTTGGGAATCCTTAACCTGGCAGGAGGAAGCTAAGGGGAGGTCTAACAACTGCCTGCAGATAATTGCAGGCAGCTACAAAGATGGTGGAGCCAAGTTCTTTCCATTGATGGCAGAAGGTATAAAGAGGCCAAAACCTACATTTCGGGATGTTTGCTGATCATGACATTAGGAAGGAGACTTTCCCTTGGAGAATTGTGCAACACTGGAACAGGTTCTGTCCTTGGAGGGGATGGACTAACCAGACAAAACTACAGCTGACTTGACCTCATGAAGGAGATTGCTGTGCTTTGGATAGAAAGTTGGAGCAGATAACGTCCAGACATGCCTTCAATTAGGGTTCAGTGATTCTGTGATATATAGATGTGTTTCTCTGGATCAAAATCCAAATATTATATGTTGTGGTGAGCTGCAGCTCCCGCCATGGCATCCTGGACCCCGTAGGATAGAAAGTCCAATGGTTTAATACCCCCGAAGTCCAGGAGCCAGCATCATAAAATGGCCGCCAGCATCCACATGGCTGCCCCTCAGGCAGCTTGGCGGGAAAAGTCGTTGGCTAAGGAGGGAAATGGCCGCCGCACACTCCTCCCCTGGTTATGTCATAGTTTGCCCATTGGCCCACGTTCACCCTCCCCCGCCTACTCCACTCCTATTGGCCACCATGTAAGTGTCCCCACCCGCCGGTTACGCCCCTTGTTCATGTTACTATTGGCTGTTTTGTGTATGCTCCTCCCTGCCCAGAGGGGTATAAAACCCCCTGACAAGGGCTTTTCTTCGGGCTTTTTGGCTTCCTCCCCCTGCATTCCTACTTTCTTCAATAAATCCGCTCCTGATCCCTCAAAAAGCCTCCCTTGTTGCTTCATCTCCTTGTTCGCCTTCTACACCGGTGGCTGAGGTGAGCTTCTTATCAAGATCTCGCCCAACCTCCCGAACCCAGTTGGCACCACTCCTCTGCTGTGGTGGTGGGCGAGGGACTGGCCCAGTGCCCGACCTCGGAGCTCACCACTCGGCGAGCACTGCGGCGATTATATCTGACCATTGAGACCTTGGTGTCATTTAATGTTTTGTCAGTCATCCCATTAGTAGATTTCATGAACAATATGTAGTTTGTAGAATCAAATAATTGCTGATAATGTTGAATGCTAGACCTCCTTGAGAAATGTCACTATGTTTCATTCTCTAATCAATGATGATTTTTCAATGATTATTTGATGAATATTTCACTTGAGTTTGAGGAGCAATTTATTCTCTTGCCTACTTTGACCAATAGCCTTGTATCATTAGCGTACTTCGATGAGTAACATTTTTTAGTACATGGATCTGTATTTTTCTGAATTCCTTCGGGTCTGCGTTATGTTATGTTTATTCATAAGTTTTGGCATGCATGTACATAATAAGTGTGTATGTATATATATATGTGTATGTTTGTATATATATGTATTTGTTTGTCCATTCCATCTTTCTAAAATAAACGATAACCAGAGATATTTAAAGATGAGATTTTTGGCAAAGAGTAGCTTCCAAAGTTTAGAAAAGAACAAGTGATGTTTCTCCGATGAGATGAATTACACAGCCTAAGTCAAATTATTCGTATTATTGCCATTAGCACAGGATCTCAGTACCATCTATACTTAGTGTTTCCTATTTGAAACTCTTAGTGACCCTCTTTGCATGAAAGTAAACTTTGGTTAGTTTTCTTAAGTGATAAAATTAACCTCGTGCCTTTTTCAGCATCCAGGTAACCAGAGTTGTTTGGGAGGAGGGACATGCTTACCTACACTCTTATCCTTCTCTTTTCTATCCAGGAATGAGATTGCAGGAGAGACATGAATCACCTTGGCTTTTCCTTGTGCTCCACAGCACATTCTCTTCCCTCAACACCGTTTCTGCCTTTGGGACTTACATAAAAACAAATCACAACCCCCCACACTCTGCCCTGCCCTTGGTGCTACCATCGAGTTTTTTAAAGGTGAGACTCACTCTCCCCTCGATAAATATTTTAAAATATGTAAATATAATTGTCTGTAGAACTTAGTCCTGTGCAAACAATTGCCATAGGGAAGGAAAATACAGAGAAAGACAGATGGAACAGAGTCAGCTCTAAACTGAGAGTTAGAGGCTCTAAAAAAAGAGATTTCTTTGTTCCTCCTAATTGTATAGGTATAAACCTGAAATGTGAAAAGTTTTCTTCTTTTTTTTCCCAATCCAAGTTTTGACTTTATCCTGCTTAGTAGAGTGCTTAGAAGGGTCATCATTGAAATGAAATATGGGGAGTTAGCTCTATGTTTGTTTTGGTCTTAAAGTGAGAATCACTCACTGAATAAAGCAATGGAGATTGTTGGTAAGAGCTGCAGAATTGTCTGTCAGAACCAAGTTAGGTAGAAAGTACTTACAGGAACAAAGTCAATCTCTACTGCTCTGAACAACCATTTCTGTGTTTTCTGGGAATGCTCACCACTCAACCTGTTTTTTTCCTTTTTTTCTTCTTTCTTAGATGTCATCTCATATCTGCTCTAAATAGAGGATATTCAGCTCCTTTGATGAGTTTGGCAAGGATAAGTGAAGCTATCATTTCATTGAGACTTTTTCAACTAATCACCCTCCTTGCTGACCTGATGGATTTTGAAGTTTCTTCCTAGCTATTTAACTGAAAATATTTTGAAGTATTCTTGCTCTTCCTCCCATTTTATTTTTTCCACACATTTTACCGTCTTGAGAAATAGGCCAATGGTGGGCATCAATGGCAAGCAAATCTCTGAAAACTGCTGAAAATTTAGGTGCTGCTAAAGCTAATGATATCAAACTCAGTTTGCTTGCTGTGTGGCTGCAACCTGTAGTTCTTCCAATCAGTGAATTCATTCATCTGGAGCTGGCTTGGACAGTTTCTCATGCCACATTGCAGACAGAGCCTAGAATTTAGCTTTGAATAGAAGATGCCTTTGGTTGACTTAGCAAAAAGCTCCATATGGCAGCAGCCTTGAGAGTTTTTAGAACATGCTTTTGCTTGTCACTTGTGTTCCAGTAAATGTCAGCATAATTGAAATCCCCATGATCAATGCGTGTGCTTTTTTACAACTCTCCTTTTTTCATGCATAAATGCTTCCTGTTCTGCCTTCTAATCCTGCCCTGGAGATGCATAACAGTTCCTTATGACTATTGTTTTTCACTATTTTTGCTCTCATCTCAGACCAAACTCTTTCAGCTGTGGTGAGAAGACTATATTTGTAAACTTTTCCCTGTGAGATAATGTCCTTCTTCACACGTTTGCACATTAATGTAGTGCATCCTGCTACGTGAATGCTAACACTGCCAGTTCCTTGGTTTAGTGATACTGAAATGGGGTAGTCATGATCCACTATTTCATTATTTATGTAAATACGTAAGGATAAGGGGGGAGAAATATCCTGGATCTCCCTGTGGCTTTTATGATTCTGTTTTAGAAGCAGGGTGAAAAACTTAAATGAGCTAATAAAAGGACTCTCTTATTTACACACAAACATGACTTAGCAGATTTGTGACAGAAGACATTGTCTTAGCAACTTCAGTAACTTCTAGTCCAGTCTCATGTTAAGATTGACCATTTCCTTGACCTTAGGATGTTTTTTGCCAGATTGATGATTCTACTTTTTTGATATAATATGATTCTCTCTCAAATACAAATCTTTATTATTCTTTTGGATATTCTTTCCTATTGCTTTTACCATTTCTATTGACTGTCCTCTCATGATTCTTCCAGAGCTTCACATACCATCTTCTACTGATGGCAGCCACATTTTCTGTTAGATTCAACAGACTGCCTGTGTGAATTAATGGTCCATATTAAATAAAGGAATTTCATAACCTGTTCTACTTCTTTTCCTCCATCAGAGGCAGATACCAAGTTGTTCAGAAGCACAGACACTGAGTCACCATAAATCAAACCATTCTCTTTTTTTTTTACCCTACAATTTCTGCTAAAACTTTTCCCTTCCTTCCTTTCACTTTGAGGAAAAAAAACCCAAAAGCATAAAAACTTCACATACCCGAGCCTAAACATCAACTTCTCCCGTTCTTTAAAATGCTAGTTGATACTGTGGTCACGTCCCACATGCTTCTTGGATCCTCCAACTCTGACACCACTCTTCTTCCAGTGGCCCAAAGCAGGGACACTAGGGGCAGTCAGCCATACAACAGCAAGCCTGGGTTTGGTTAATTTAACCCCTAAATATCCTTTCTATTAAGCTTCAACTGCCTCTTGCCATCTTCATGGACCCGTGCAGATTTCACTCGCCCTCTCAAATGTCATTTCTTTTTTTGCTGTTTCACTTCTTTCACAGCACTTGTGGTCATTTTGATGAGAAATCTCTGCCTGATGCTTCTCTCTCTTGTGGTAATGAAGCAGCCAGCACCTTCATGACACAGCAGGCCACTGCTCTCTGGCTGCAAGGATCTTTCTGGAACTCTTGTTGTTCTGTAGTAGACCTAAACAGTAACTTGTATGCTTGCACTAGGGCAGTGCATAGGGGAAGAAAAGGCCAGATGAACTGTGCTCTAGGCCAAGAACTTGGCTATAACTTTCCCAAATAGCCATCTAGTAGTGGTGGGGAATGTGTTTATTGTTCTCTTATGTTGGTATTTTGGGTATTTTTTTATTGACTAAGGTTTGAGGGGTGGAGAGTGGGGGATTTTTTTTTCTTCCCTCAGGAATTAGGGGGCAGCAGATACAAAAATGAAAGGAACACAAGAAATGGAATGAGTTTATTGGAAATTGGGTATGATACAGACCATGATTTTAGACATATTTGATGCTGAGACAATTTTAAATCCATGACCATTTATTGATGTTATTCTGCCCACCCCTCAGCTCATATCTGGGCAACCAACACTAATAAGGCTTATTAAAGTAATTAAGGTTTTTCTGCCTCTCTTAAATAAAACATAGAACTTCAGATACTTCCTTCAGTGTAATACTTGAATATGTTATATAAACAATGAGAAAAAACCATATACTCAATTTGACTTAATCTTGAAAGTATCCATAGTAAATAATATAAGACATTTATTTTTTCAAATACAGTTCTAGCACTCCTAGGGGAAAACTTGAATGAACTTAAATTAAGTTTTAGCATGAAGGGGAAATGTAGAAAACAGCATTCCCCAAATAAATGAAGAAGCAGAAGAAATTAATGCTCTAAGTATGACTTTGCAGTGTAGTCCAGCTCCCAAGGAGCCTTGATGATACTGGCCTGCTTGTTACTCAAGTGGGAAGTGGTGGGCCTGATGTGCTGACTTCAATTTCTTGTGTGCTGGAGATGAGGAACTGCATTGCTTACAAGAGAAGTAAGTGGCTTGGAGTGTGTGTATTAAGGGGTACTTTTAAAGAAAGTTTGAAGATACCAAAATATGTAAAGATTGGCACGTTTGACTCCAGGAAATAAAGTATGAGATGCTGGAGTGCTGAAAAGGCCAACGGAGTTGGTATATCTTTGCCCTTACTATACCCAGGAGCATCAGGCAGGGGTTAAGAGAGGGTGGTTTAGCTGAATCATTATGAGAAAAACTTGGGTTGCTTTGTTCTGCCCTGTAAAAGGCTGACACAATTTGCCAAGTCAGGTGTGCCAGCCTTCATCCATTCAGACACACAGTGGAAAATATACTTTAAGAAGCAAATCTCTGTCATATTCCCTGCCTGTATTTCTGGTTTTTCTGCTTTTCTTGTACTTATATTTTACACCACAAGACATGAGTTCTCATTATGATTAATAATTTGATTTCCGTCTGTGTAAGTCCCATATACGGCACGCCTCGTTCCACTCAAGCTCATAACGCTAGTCCTGAATCAGAAGACAGAATTAGCTACAGGACATTTAGGACTTTATAGGAGTGAAGGAAGGGAGTCTGGGCATAGAAATTCTTCTCTCCATCTCCTAGCATAATGCAGACCTTCTTGGTTATCCCATGCAACAGCTAATCTTTCTCTACCAAATTCTTTTTGTAAAGGGTGTGGTTTTCAGTTCCTAGGGAAGTGATGTGAGGTCTTAGAATAAACTTTGACATAGTTTTGGAATGGATAATATCAGAGATTTTGCAAGAGTCATTCTAACACTGAAATCATTCTCTTCACCTCACTTGGACTGAATTCTTCTGCAACATCCCATGATAAAAACGAAAGTGCAGGAATTATCTAGAATAGAAGAACAATCTTGTTCTATTGAAGGGTAGAAAACAAGCATATAAAACCAAATTAAATTAGACTTACATAAACAGCAGTTGGGGAGGGATAGGTTCAGTTAAATCATGAATGATGTGAAAAATGTGAGCGAGGAGTGATCAGTCATTGTTTTTTTGGGGCCAAAGAACTAGAAGGCCTCAGTGAAGCTTTCCTGCAGCAGGTTTAAAGGAAACAAAAGGAACTCTTTATGATGCATATTAAATTCTAAGAATCCTCATGGGACATTTTGGAGGCCAAAAACATAGAGAGAGCTGGAAAGGATCTGGATATATTAGTGAAGATTAAGTTCATTTGTGACTATTCCATGCAGCCATTAGATGCAAGCTTTGTGTCAGACACTCCCACTGATAGCTGGAAACAGGGGATTACAACACAGGAAGAACCCTTTAATGTGGGCTCTGTTCTTGTTCTGTTCTGTACACATCTGCTGCCAGCAGCTCTTGGAGGAAGAATACTGAATATGTGGACCTTCAGTGTTGGACACAGCAGAACACTTTGTAGGAAACAGCTGGTAGCTTTCTGGATCCCAGAGGGATGAAACACATCTTCACTTGGCTGTATTTCAAGCAAATGTTTAATGTGAGATCTGTAGTGAACTTTATAGCTGACAAATGTAAGGCCATTTGGTAATAACGCTGTTGTAGCCATATTCCCTGAGTTAACTGCAGTGTACCAGGTGATCTTCAGTCTTCTAGCGATTATACTAATTTAATAGCAAAATAATAGTATTAGGTACATTAATATCAGTTGCATAGTTTGTCTATCATACACATGATAAACAAAAAAAGTAGAGATACCCATGGGTTTAGAAATCTGTCACAAAAGTCCTGAAAAATTGAGGAAATAGGAAAACATGAAGAATTAAAATTTTTTCAGGTGCTATTATACATAAAAATAACATCAGGTTTCATATCAGAACAGTAAAAGGCCCTGTTTCTATATTGTTTTCTCTGTTCTTCTGATATAGAAATATAAACACATGTTTTCACAGTATGAGGAATTTGATTCCTTCTCTACTCAGTGGTGAAAAGAACAAAACCAGCATTAAAAAGGGAAGGTGATGAATGCCTCTCAGGCTGGCTAAGTGTAAATTAAAGAGTGAGCACTGCACTTGTGTACAGCACCTAATCATACACAGAAGACCCTCTAGGACATGTGTGGCAATCCTAGACAGCCCAGACAATGATGAGTCCTGTAGTGTACTCTGAAGAGGACAACTCTTAGTTGGAAGCTTTTTTGCAGTGGGAAAGGCAAGGCAGAGTTGAAGGCTTCCCTCTGCAAATGCTTCTCTCC
The DNA here is from genome assembly GCA_014706295.1 of Lycocorax pyrrhopterus obiensis. Classification (NCBI taxonomy): domain Eukaryota; kingdom Metazoa; phylum Chordata; class Aves; order Passeriformes; family Paradisaeidae; genus Lycocorax; species Lycocorax pyrrhopterus. The sequence goes on from JACSVZ010000004.1 coordinate 81,509,145, forward strand.
AGTCCTTGTCAGGTCTGCCCTGGGGACTGACTGCCGAAGTACCTCTGCCATCTGCACCTGCAGCACATGGGAGCGGAGAGGGGTGATCTCTGCACACACTGCTTGAATTGAGGCTGTGTCGGGGAACAGAAACTGTTCCTCCTGAAGTGAAGAAGCAGTGGTATGGCAAGGGCACGGTACCAAGCAGGAGCATGCATCCAAATACATGAAGGATGCACAGCCAGAGGTGCAAGGCAAGGAAAAAGATTCTGTATCAGGTCATTAAAGAAGAATAATTGCAGGAAACACTATGTGAATATCTCTTCGTGGTGTGAAATTTATTCACTTTGGCAGTGTTTGTGCCACTCTTTATTTGTTTTAGAGCATTTGCTAAAAACAAAATTAACTGGAAAGAATTTTTACAGACCTAGCAAAGGTCAAGCAACTATCACAAGATTAGAAAGCAAAAGTTGCATTTATGATGGTTGAGGGCTCATGTTGAAAAGGGCACAGGCTTCAGGTATGTGACTCATGCAGTACCATGTGACCTCTTTTTCCAACGGAAAAAGGTCACATTTCAGACAGTAAATATTTTAAGAATAAAAAAAATTAGTTCAAAAATATTTTTTGAATATGTCTTTCAAGATGATAAATCTTTTTAGAGAGAATAACTTATGGAATAAATATTTTCATGAAAAATCGCTATCTTGTGACAAGTTGTCCACTGAACTCTGTCTTATACAAAAAATGGATATTTAAGTTATGCTATTGTAAGCACTCTGAGACAATCAGTAAGATAAAAAGGTGAAACACATGCTGCTGTTGTTGTATCAGAGCACATGAATCTGAGCTTCTTAAATCATTTCCCTGGAGATCTTGAAAAAGAAAGTTGTAAAGTAGAAAAATTTGCCTGTATATTGTAGTCAGCACACTGACATTTGGCTTTTTTCCATGTGGAATTTAAGAATTCCAGCAGGATTAACTTTTTAAAGAGATGAATATTTGATAGTCCTGTATTTGGATGAAATTCATACAGTGACAGAAAAATTCAGCAAGGAAATTTCTGTTTATTTTAAGTGTAATGCTTCAAATACACAAGGAAAACAAAACTTTTATTCCCTAAGTAAAACGTATTTCTGTCTCCTCTACTCAGAATATGTGATTATATAGCAAATCTCCTAAGCTAATCAGTGTTTATTATTTCTTCTCTATGGTTGTGTATTACAAAGAAATAAAAACCCAAACTAACCAAGAAAAAAAAAACAAGAAAAAAACCAAAAAGACCCTGCAACATGCACCCCCTTACACTCCCCCAAGAAACCATCATGCACTCATTTGCTTTTTAAAAATTCTTTATTAATTTGAAAGCATATTAAGGAAGGCCCTTCCTTACAGATGACCTGGAATTATTAATTTTAAAATTAATAAACTTTTTTCTACAGTATGAGTCAGTGAGGAAAGTTCACACACCAGCCAAAATAATTGAAAATTATATTCAGGTACACACAAAACTTCAATGAATCCTACACTTTACATCTGTTCCAGAGTCTTTATGGATAAAGCAGGGAGATCTTGAGCTGCTAGTGGTTTCACCTAAGTGGTGGCATTTATTTATTTATGTGAGGGACAGAAGTAGCCATTCCCAAATGAAAAGCAGAACTTAAAATAAAAATCGTGAGGGAACTGCAGTCAGCTGCACACTAGTTTGGCACTCAGTGTTCTGTATCTTGGCCTTGTTCTGCTTTGTGGTCTCAGGGCTAGAAAATATATTTTGTTCCATCAATTAAAGTTTCATTTTACATTTCTCAGGATCAAAATTTCTGGCTGAGACATTGCCAACAATAGAAAGCTAAAAAGTTAATCCAAGGGTGGGGCACAGCATCGAATAAATTGTACACGTTCTTTCAGAGGTTTTTTCTTTGCTCCATCCTATATCCAACACTGAAATAATAACATCTTTAACTAGGTTAAATTTACACTTTTGATTCATTCCTTGGGAGCACATGACTGCAATGTGACAAGCCTCACATTTGGTCCTCAAATAACTTTCAATTTTTTGCCGTATAGACAGGCTCAGCATTTTCATGGACTGAGTTATTATGAATTTTGAAAAAAGATAATGTGCAGCCCCATCAGTCACTGAACTCCTTCGAGCTCAGAACAGGAATACTGTAACCAGTGGGCCTGCTTCTCAACTTTATGAAAGTTAGACCAAACGTGTTTCCTACTGTCCCGTTGTTTTCCATCCCATGGTTAAGACATGTTATCTGATCAGGTCCTTGTAAACCAAATAATTCAATGAATCATTATTAACTAAACAAATAAAAAAAGGTTTTCACTTTTCATTATCTTGTTTAATGTCAAACATGTGCAGTTTGTTTTCCTTATGTTTCATTTCCTTTGTCACATTCACATCTGCATTACCTGTTCTGCCTTGTCTCATCTTCTTTAGAGGGACAACTCTGATCGCTGGCTTTCCCAAGTCCTTAGATCTCAGCATCATGAGGCTCATCATCTAACCTGTAGATAATCTATCAAGCAGAGGACTTGGTGGCTCTGGGGACAGATCTGAACAATGCTCTTGAACCTTGCAGAAAGATTTAAGTTTTCAGATTATGGTCCACAGAAAATACTATGATGAGCTGTTTAAAGTAGTTTCCTAGAAATGCCAAGGGGAAGTTTGAACAGGTTGTATCACATCTTGGAACGTACATTTTGGGGCAATGCCCAGGCTACAATTGCTTTGAAATAGATGGTTGATGATCCAGTAACTTGGGATCTGCTGTGAATTACATATATCAGCAATCTAGATATTGTGTCAGACTTTTGAAAAAAAGGGCTCATTTATGCACCTTTCTTACAAACTGTAGGAAGAAAAGGGAGGAGCTGTCTTGCTCTGTGACACAACGTGGTTGTTTTCAAGCTGCACAGCTTCTGAAGAGGGAATCAAATAGTGTTTGATTGCAGTCTTGTATTTCTTGATCACCATTTGCAGAGCCTTTAAAAGTAGCCTATTGATAACCAGCAGTCCAAAGTATGGTGGGTGAACACTTTTGGGTCAGTGGCAAAAGTAGTCTTCTGTCATATGGCCTCAAACATAGCTGAGTGGTCTTCACTGTAAGTACCTACATTTTCCCCTAAAAGATATTATGGGGTGACACTTTTCTTAGGTCTGTTAGTTGCAGTTCTATTTGTCCTGATTTTTTTTTTCCCACTGAGGCAGAAAAACAATGAAGACTATAATGCATTGGCTAAGGAACTCATCCAGAAAAATGTAGGGGATGATCCACCTGCTTTCAGATCCAGCATGGTTGGACTCTCTTTAAACATCTATATTTATATCTGTGTTTATATCAGTCTAAGATGGGGAAACAGGAGACTATAGAAGCTATTGTTTTTATTATTTTTTAGATTGTTGGTTTTTTCTGCACGAGATTAGTTATGGTACATAATACTGACTACAGAAATAATGTTTTGTTGCTTGCAAGAAGTGATGCACGTACTAAGTCAATCTCCCTATTGCAGGAGTTGGCTGAAAAGCTGTTTATAAGTTTAAACAGATGTTTAGAACAATGAAAAGTTTATGGAGTGTACGTTTATCTTTACAAAGAGAATGTTTCAGAGTTCATTCAGGCTCAGGATCCAGTCTTTCCTGGAGGAGCTTGACTTGCCTAGCTAGATTAGACAAAAACTCAATGATCACAGAAAGATATTTTTCAAATATCATAGAAAAGCTTCCTTTTCATTGGAAAGCAAAGACTATTGCATTGCTCACTGTGGTTTTTTTTGAAGATCAAAGCTGATAAAAACTTTTAAGCCTAAGTTTGTGGACTTTTTTTTACTAGATTTTCAAATATATTTTTTAACTGATTAGAGCTCTTGACAGATTTGTAGAAGACAATGTAAAATTGTTCCTTACTTAGAAAAAATTCATTTTTGATCCCAAATTTAGAAATATTCTAAATACTTACAGAAGTTATCAAATATTTAGTACTGAAAGGCCTGCTTTGTGCAGTTCTATGGTTCAGGCAAAAATAAAACTACCTTTCTATCCAAATATTATGTATTATTCAAATGTAACCTGAAATAATAGATTTCTCTGTATATAATCTCTTATATATATATATATACATATAAAAATGTTCGTGTGTCAGTATTGATTTTTTCCTTTCCCACATATTTTCCCTCTATGTGTGATTTTTTTGTTCTAGTGATCCTGCCTAGAGAATATTTCATTCCCCTTTCAAAGTGTTTAACTTCTTAACAAAAATATTCCATCTGTAGATAAACATTCTTTTGAATTACAGTGACATGAAATAAAGAGTCCTTCTGGCATAACAGCTAGAGTGAGTATTGATAAAAGTGTAGAATCAGCAGATCCATCAAATCCCCTCCCCAAAACAATCCTTTATCAGAGATCGTAGCAGCATCTACTGCCTGCATAGTCTTACATAGGAAAATACAGTTTTCAGAATGAAGTGATTTCATAATAAAAATGTTATTATCTTGGCAAATAAATATCTATGCTTCATTGCAATGTGCAGCATTTGGACTCTGTGCTTTGTCTTCTGTGAAGAGGAAGCATTAACATGTGACAGTATTATAACTTCTTGAAATGATCTCTTCATTATGCTGCAGAAAAAGTATATGTGGCGATACAAAGCATGTTTTATCCTCAGAGAATGGGCCTCTCTCCGGTGTCAGGGCTGACTATCATGTGCTAGCCATATCCATGCTCCAAGCTGGGAAGATGCAAGCTGGTTTTTAATTCAGAACTGCATAGCCACACCTCACCGGTTCATCTAGAAGGCAGGATTTGTTAGCAAGTAGAAAAATTATTAGCCTGAAGGCATTGCAGGCCTCTGTTTGATAGCCTAAAATTATGGATAGAGTGTGGCACTTGATGTGTTTGATTATTGGGATTCTTAAATACTTGGGAAAGGCATTGTTGAAGTGGGTGGAAAGAGTAGACAGATGACTCATTGCAACAGGCAAAGACCTGGGAACACTTGCCAGCTTTAAATGTCTCAGAGAGCAGTGTAATTTCTGTGCCACCTTCCCCAGGCCAGTGAGCTGCATCAGTCGCTTCCTCTTAGTCTGACGTGGCATACAGATGGATGTGCTGGATTTGTATTGCAGGATAGGACTTGATGTATACTACCCTCAGACTGCTTCTGGATGAGGTTATGTTCACAGATGAGAAAGGTTCAAACATCAGGTGAGGTAGCTGCCTCCTTATGCAGGCAATGAATGTTACATTTTATATGCATGGCACGTAGGTGACTCTGTCCGAATTACTTTGCCCTCAGAAATCCTTAGCTATGAGATGAATATTCTTAAGGACTCTGTCTTCAGTGGTTTCAATACATAGAGAAAGGAAATCACTCAGTAGAGGCTAAGCTCTTATCATCCCAAGGCTGGTAGTAATCCAAAGCATTCTTGGGCAAGGTGCTTAATGGGAGTAACAAAAAAGCAAATGAATAGAAGCCAGTAATCTGGGATCTGGCATCTGTGAAAGGAAAATAATAATGGTATATTTCCTTCTCCAAACTCTTGATGACTGGCAGCCAGAATACACTACGTAGGACAGTAATTTAACACCGTGTCATCTTTTCCCCAGATATGTTTTTGGGCAGAATTAACTCATGAAATAGCTATGAAAATTAACAGTGTCATACTATCCACTTGAAGCAAATTCAGCCATGAAGTCTGTGTTTTTTACACAGGTTAACAGGACCCTGGGAAAGCCTAGGCTTTAATTTGACTTGCAGATATATGTAAGGGTTTACAAAACCTTGCTTTTTTTTGGTGAGAGATTTTCAGTTAGTTATTTGAACTAGATATTTTTTCCTCCTTCTTTTAATGAAAGAATGAGGACCCAGAATATATATTGTAGAAGGCTTGGGGAAAAGATTCACAAGAGCTCATTTATCTGTGCAACTGATTTATTTCCTCTGAGGTGGCCTTTGCCCAGCCCACCAACATATTCTCAGCACCTCAATCTCATTGCTCAATTGCGAATTGCAAACAAACTCAAACTAAGGGGAAGATATAACTTAAATAAACACTCCTCCTTCAAGGTTCACCCATGTGATATATATTATATGTGCCTGGCACAGTGGGAATGAAAAGGAATTCAATTTATGATGGGAACACTGCTTTTAATTCAATAGCCTGGCACATTAATAAAGAATGATTAAATGTCAGTATTTGGAGAAGCCCATGTTATTCTAGAAATGTAACATTCTGGTTGACAGAGTCTTGAACTCCTGTGAAGAGTAGCCCTTTAAATCTTGAAGTCTGACTGCCGTTTGCCCGGTGGGCTGTCTTATCTGATGGAACCACAGCCAACTAAGGGTCTCCTTATTTGACCTTAACTTTCCTGTTAACCACCTGCAGCTCTAACTCAAGATGCCAAGAATTTTCTTGGCATCCTTCCACAGAGTGCCGGGCCAGATTCTGTTTCTAGTTACAGCAGCGTAAACTCTGGAACTGATCTATCCTCAGCTTCTTCAACCTTCTCCGAATCTCAGACCAGTTTCAGCCTCCCTATAGACCTGACATCTCTTAGTTCCTTGTCTAGAGTAACTCACAACAAATTCTATTTTTTTGGTCATGTCTTGTGTGTTTCTTTGGAAATTTTGCAGTCATCCATGCTGATTTTATGTATTGGCTATCCAGTCTGACAGAACTGAGTTTGGTGTGTTTGGATAATGAATATTTCTTACATTCGTAAAGTTTTAACAGCAGTACTTTTTCTGCTTCCTTGACATTGTAGTTAAGACTAGATGAATGGAGAAAAAAATATTCAAATAATATTTTTATGGTATTTTCCTTCAACTACTCTTTGTCTTTAGTGTCCACAAGCATTTGGTGTGTTAAGTAAATGGACTATTTTGTTTGGAAGAGTCTGTAGTCTTATCCAGCCAGGTGAAGGAAAACATGACTTATTGGTATCTCAGTTATCTTAAGAACTAGACTGCCAAATATTGAACACCCAATGAACTCCTTGTTGCAAATTAAAAGTTAAGCATTTGCACACACACACACACACACACACACACACAATTTAAAAGTCTAGAATGAAGTAGGTCAGTTTATGGGCTAATCTTCCTAAGGCTGTTCCATGGGCAGAAAAGAAAAGCAAATCAATAGTTCATTATAATGTACTTGTTCAAATCTGCTTTGTTTAGACTCGAGAATTTCTGTAATTCAGTACTCTGGACTTACTTTTAAAGGCTTTATCAGATAATCCACAAAAAACTCCCACTGCCGCACTTGCTTCTACAGACTTGGAAATTAGTCTTATATCACAAAATATATCCACTCTGCTATCCCATGGGGTGCTGGCTTACGAGATTCAAACTATTGTGTAAATTAATTCAACCTACATGTCAGATGAAGTTATGCTCTATTGCCAACCATGACCAGTTCCTGAGGGCATATCCCAACACCTCTGCACTGCAGTTCTGGCTCAAGGACAGTCTGTCTTCCCTTTCATTTGGAGAATATTTTTTTCATTAAGGTAAGGTTATCATATCTTCACAAACTATTTAATATGGAATTTTATGGAGGAAAAGTTAAAATATACAGTTTCTGTTTCACAGCAGATTTCTGTGGGCAGGAATGCCTCTTACTGTCCTACTTTGTATGTAACAGCATAGTGCCTGGTAATCCTAATTCTCACTGTTGTTTTTCCAACATAAATGATTTTGAATGAAACACCAAGTTCAAGTGAAACCTGAACCTGGTAACTCAGAACTTCAGGAAGATTACAATAGCCAGCAACAAAGCTATTTTTTTCTTGTCAATATGTTTGTTGGTTTTATATTTTTTCCTGTTGAGCAAAATAATTTTTTATGTTTCTCAGGCATATGTAATAATTTATGAGTAATTAATTCAGACTCTACATCACTAGAACTACACTCTATCAACTCAAACAGAATTGTCTCCATAGAGCTGTTGAAAATGCCATAAAAGCTTGCTTTTTCTCAATCCATAACAATGAATAAGTTTTGAAAAATTGTGGGATATTTTTCTATTACTGCCTAGAAATCTCTTCCCATCCTCTTGCAAACAGGAAATGCATGAAGTAGGATTAGAGTTCATTTTAAGGAACTGGAGAGATAAATGGTTTTTTTATTGATCCCTCGGTGCTCTGAGTCACAATGTTTAAAAGGGCTGCTGCCAAAAAGTTAAATAAAAAATCTCTTTCCCTTCAATGCTTTCTAGCTTTATTACGGGCCAGTCCAAGTGAGGCACATGTAACTAGAATTTTGAAACTGTAATAATTGCAAATGCTGGGCCATATTTATACATGAATGTCAGGCCACAGATGAGGGGTAAACAAACAGGTTTATGTCAAAGGAAGGTACTTTTCAGTGTCAAAAGAATTTAATTTCAAAATTCTACCTTTTAATTAAATCCTTGTTGAATCTACCAAGTGTAGATTCATTCTCTCTTAATTGGAAAATAACATCTTTTTTTTTTTTTTACTCCAAAGTAGTACAATATACTTATGTGCCGCATTATAATTGTAACATATCACATTATCTTAGAAAGGCGGTGGCTGTTTTAGGAGGGGTGACAGCCAAATCTTCAGAGGGAGTCACAGCAAGATAGTTCACAGCAAGGATGACCTGGTAGTAATGAATAGTCCTTGATTTGTAGGCAGATGTTCTCTGTGACCTACTAAATCCCTACAAATTTTGTAATTTTTTTATCATATTTTTCTGCAGTCTTGGCATGGTATCATGGTGTGTGAGATTAGTTGTTCCTTGGACTGCTCTTAGCATGTTTTATTTTTCATCTGTAGAATAATTATTTGACTACATCAGCCAAAATTTTTCAAGAGAAGTGCTTAAAACTGTCTTCTAAATATATTCTGAAATACTGATATGTGTCTCAAGCTTCTAAGTGGGCACAGGATTCATAAAGCATCTCTGAGGACTGAGAGAGTTCATCAGCTTTTAAGAACTGAATTCATTATATATAGGAAAGACACTTTCAAAGCACCCTAAATCAATGGGCTTTAGATCCCTCAGTCACATGAACATCTTTGAAAATGTTGTCCTGGATGCTTTTTGAACATGTGACAAAAGAATGGCAAAGAATGAATTTTGTAATTGATTATTTTTAATCTGTACAGGAAAGCTACCAGAGTTTAGTTAGGTTTTTGGGGTTTTTTTTCCCAAATTCCTATGTATTTTTTAATTTCTTTAGAAATGAATATATTATAGTAAATTTAAAAAATATGTGGGTGCAAGACTATGGAAACTTTGGTCTAGGAAGACCCAATGCACTGAAAGTAAATAGACTGTCTGGGGCAAAAAGTGTATCTACTTTTTGTCTACTATATTGTGAAAGGAAGAAAACACTTTATAGATAACTTAAAATAATAAGTTGATGTGCCATAATGCAGTTAGAATACTGCCTTTCTGCTAGTTAAAGTGCAGAAGAGGGGAGTTATTTTGCAAAACACATTATAGACTGAAGGCAGCATTTTCATTGCATGGTTTCTTCTCTAGAGCAGTCTTAGACTCACATCAGGGTTGCAATCTGGATTACTGAGATTTCCCAAAATGTGAGGTTTTCAGAAAGTTATTGTAATTTACGCTGTTCTTCTTCTAATTAGGAGGTGATTACAAAGCCATTTTTTTAATTTTGGTCTCTACTTAAAGCAGGAGACGCTATCATGTGATTATACCCCAGCAAGGGTTTTGTACATCTGTATACTTTTTGATGCGTGCAAAATATGCTTATCCTCCAACTTGCCACCAAACTAAATATTGGGAAAAAAGAATCTTTCCATCCTTCATCATATTCTGCTTGCCCAGGACTTTGTGTAGGATTTCACACAGCTAGTGGCTTCTGCTGTGGCTACTTGCTGTGCCCACCAGTTTTAAACTGCTACAGAAGAAAAGCAGAACCAGCAGTTTTTCAGAAATTCCTGGAGCCTGTTGTTACTCTACATTGCTGTTAGATCTTCTGCTAAGAAACATTCCCAAGAGCTGTGCTGGCTGGGCTTGGAGGCTCTCTGCAGCTTCAGATTCTTTATGTGCTAAACCAAGCTTGCAAATGGTCTGGGGGCACTTGCAGAGTATGTACGGCTGGTACTTTTGTGCAGCCTCACTGAGGAAAAAGAGAAGGTCCTCAAGTGTGCACTGCTCATTAAACTCCCTATCACATTCAATGAAATGTCTTGTCAAATAGTTCAAAGTGCTGTGTTTCCTTGATAGATAATCCCATGCATTTCTGACCAAAGATTTCTGCTGCTAACCAGATGAAATTTTAATTAGTTAAAAATACAAGGAGTTGGTCCTGATCAGCTGTTCATGGGTTCAGACTGAGAAGATCACACTCCTAGACAGAAAAACTAGTGCAAAGAAGCAACCAGCAACACTTTCAAGTGTAGAATAGATTTTACACTTACATTTCACAGTAGTGTTCAGATGTGTGCTTCCCATACCAGGAATGTTAAGTTCAGCATACAGATAGCTGCAGAATTTGAATGAGGTTTCATAAAATCCTCATATACCTTTTTTCCCCCCTTCCTTCCTACTCACTCCTTTTCTGCATACCCAAGTATGGGAGATAGATTAAGGCATTATGTTACCGTGCTTTTTCACAATACCCTGCAATATGGTAAAGGAAAAATTTTAGGACTCTCTGGCCATAATTTCAATATTCTCCCCAGTAGATTTAAACCTGAATCATTGTAAAAAAGGCAGACTAATAAAATACTGTATGATTTATGTTACTTTTCTGTTGACAGCTCTCACAAGCAAGGGTTGAAAGAGCTCACTTTTAGTCATCAAGTAGTTTAAATTGCTCCTGGGTGCTTTCATGAACATTGGTTGTCCTTCGAAATTTTTTTCCTGAGTCCTTGCATGCTATAAGCCAAGTTTGATTGCAAGAGGGAAACAAGGAACTCAGAAGCAATAAAATTTAAAAACAATCAAGAGATAAAAATTTACAAAAGAAAGGTAAAGGAATGAAACACAGAGTCATTTTTTTGCATCTGACTACTTCAGCATTGCTAGTTGATGGGACTTGACTATTTTTGTGACTCTTGTACTGAGGTCTGTTGACTCTTGCACCCATGATTTCATCTAAGTGGTGAAACTATAGTGCTGGCCATGATCAGCAAATGTAGCTTTGTTTTTATGCAGAACTAGACATTTTATAAATTTTCTAATGTGTCCTCATTGTCATGCTAATTCTACAGAACGGACACTGAACAATCAGGAAGGCACGGGGAAACCTGGTCTGCCTGGAAAAGAATTAATAAAATTAGTGCACACTAATTAGCTGTGCAGCCATGTTTAACCTTCAAATCACTGGCAGGAAAGGTGGGGAATGTATCATGTTTTTCTTCATGTACAGGTCCTTAGAATTAAGGACAGAGATGGTCTTGCTCTCACATGCCCTTCTGATTCTAGGGAAGAAAAAGGCCAAAGTGACTCTCTGATTTTGTTGGCAGACTTGCATGGAAAAAAGGTTTTGATGATGTCCGAAGGCAGACTGGGGAAAAGGGGAAGACTGCCTGCCCTGCTGATACACAGCCAGTCACAGAAATTTTCTTAAACTGATATCAGTTCAAGAAATACCTTATTGGTTTTGGTAAGCTAGGAAGTAATACCTTCCAGAAAAAGAAAGTATAGTTATCACTAATTAAAATAAATAATAATAAAAAATATTTTCACTACTAGAAATAGTTCATACCCATGCTTCAAATAAAAGGTCTATCTTTTCATGATGCTTTCTTACATACATTTGGCACTTCAGCATGCATGGCACCTGAAACCAGTTTATATTACAAATTAAAGTTCTTTACACATGTTTATACTCAGAAACAATTGCAAGTTTATCATACATACAAATGCAATAATCACATGTCACTGATTAGGTTCAACAATATTCTTCCTATCAGTTGCTCACTCAGTCCTCCCTGTTCTCAGTTATTTATTCTTGTTGTATTAGCAGTCACCTGATTCCTAGGGCATGGAACAATCAGCCCGCTGATTAGATGGCTGAAGTATATTTAGAAATATTTTAGTAATGAAAGGCAAATATTTGGTGACAAGAATAGATTTAGATTATCAGCTCTAGAAACTGGTTGGGTAAGATGGCAGATAATATTTCAAGTTATAGCTAGTCCTATACGATCATGCAGTACTAAAGTCTTCCCCTCTCCCAAAGAACAACAACAAGAATGACAACAATATCCCTGTACCTAACCGGTTTCCTATACAAAACCACTTGTAGAAAATTATAAAATATGGAGGCAAACCTTCTGCATTTGTGAGATTGTGATTTGTGTTGGCATTTGAGATTAGACATTCTCTGCGTTATGGCTTCCCAATGTTAAGAAAAAAATGCTGCTGCCGGTTGCCTTCTGAGGGTTGATAGGAAAGACTGAACACATTCAGGTGTCTCTTGAAAACTGTTTGGTATCTGCATTTTGCCATCAGAGGACATTTGTGCGTCACACAGTGAAAGTAATTTTGCTTGTCAGTTTATTAGATTGACTGCAGTGGGAGTCTGAAGGGTCTAATTTCCATTCATCTGTGTAATTTTTATGAAATTGTTACATTTTCATTATTCTTAGAAGCAAGTACAAAGGCATATTAAAAGGGAAGCTCTTGCTAGCATGAGTTATTGTCAGGATTTGCACTGCAGAACGATTCTGCAGATGAGGTGGAAGCTGGGCTGTTCTCTGCCTGAAGAACATCTTTCTCAAATGGCAACACGCTCTGTGATTTTTAACATCTGTGGTATTTGAGCCTCATATTTCAAAGTGCATTCACAAGTGCTCAGATCTGACTATTTGAAATGAAATAATGACAATCATCGCTCTGAATAACATGATGTGTAATGAAAAAGAAAAAAAACACTCTGGGGATCAGATGAGTCAAGAACCTCCTTCAATTAAGAGAAATTTATTTTATGTGTACAGGGTTGGAGGAAATGCCATGAAAATTTCAGTGTCTCATTTGGCGTGTATAAATAGTATTAGCATTTGAGGGTATTAAATTTAAAACTGAATTTAAATCTGTGGATCTACAGAGATCACAAGCAGTACTTTCATAGTGCTGCTAAATCAGCAGACTGAGCATTGTGTAACAGTTGCATTTCAACACAATGAACCAGGAAATACAGTCCTGTAACTTCTTTCTAATTGAAGAGATATCACTGCAATAGTTTCCAAGAATAATTGAAATTTTTCCAAACAAAATATTTTTACTAGAACATTGTGAAATTTGAAACTATAATTATATTGATAGACAAATGTTTCCTGTCTAATAAAATTGGCTAGTGAGGCATTGAATTCCTTCTATGAAATTTATATTGGTTTACATTTGGTACAGGGCACGGTGAAGTCTGCAGTGAGAATCTGAAACAGGGCCTAAACTAGGAGGTAAGGCAGCTAAAGTGAAAAACAGGAATAACTGTTCTTTTCAGCTCTAAGAGAAAAGAGAGGTCCTAAAAAATGATCTGTTGAAAAGCCTTCATGGGCCAGATGCTTCAGCACAAAGAGACAAGGTTCACGGAAAATTTTCCATCCAACCATCTGAAAACTACAGCTTATTCTGGGAGCAAATCCACCAGAAAAACTGCTCTTGCAGAGAGTTAGGATGCCTGAGCTCTCCAGGAAAAATTCCTGAGAAATTACAAGCAAATTCACGTGAAGCAAGATACTCAAGGAAATTCTAAGTGTGTTTGTCTGAGTGTAAACAATGATTCAGTTTCTCTCACCCAGGAATATACCCAACAGCAGTGAGAATCTTAATATTTTGCAGCTCCAAAGAGAAGCCCCAAGCTGTAATGAAGGTTCAGGGTTTGGCTTTTGATAATCACTAGTGCATCCATGGCAGCCAACCCTTTGCTCACAGAAATATTGCTGCAGTTGATTCAGAAATATCTTGATGAGCTCAGTCAAAAATAACATCAGCTGTCTTTCAGAATGGCTGAGAATTTTAATTTTTTCAGAATTGATGAGAAATGGCTTAGCTTTAACCTGTGCTGTGGATGAGTTCAGTTGCAGTGCTGAATATATCTTTCTTGTGCTGCGGGACAAATACGTTTGAGCAGTGTTTAATTTCACACATACATAAGAACCGATGATGTTCCACTTAGGTATGTTGTAGAAGTACAAGATGAAAATCATTATTTGGAGCTTTTTCTAATTTATGGCTCATCCTTTTTCTTGAAAAAAGTAATACATTAATGAGTACTTTTCTACAGTAGTAGAAATTGTAGGTAGTGAATTTTTCCTCTATAGGTGCCTGCATCCTCCTATTCTTAAATCAGACAGAGGAAAGGTACAGTCCCCATCCACCAATATCAGAGACAGTTTCAGCACCGACTTTGAGAGGAATCCGGTTGAATTTGGAGGACAGACTGCAAAAGCCATGTATACTACATGAATAAGCTGAGGTGAGGCCAGAGAGGACACTAAACATCCTATATACCATCTTATCCCTAGCTGAAAGTAGTTTCTATACAAGGACATTTTGTTCTAATGGTAAATATGCTTGATTTCTCTTTTTTTTTTTTTTTTTTAACTGAAGATTTGGAAATTTGAAAAGAATTCTACTCTTTGGTTTAGAGAGACCCAAGCAGCAAGTGGATGAGAAGGATTTGTCAGCTGCATCTCCACGGGGTGCTGCTCTGGGAAACTGCAACTGGGATTCATTCTCCTCCTTTCCAGCAGGACAGCCACATGATGACCTCAGAGGGACCACGGGGCTGACAGACCTCTGGAGTGTGCTACATGCTGCCCAGGATTCTGAGCAGCTGCAGGTGGCTTCTCATTGAAGGCAGTCATTTAAAACATTGTTACAAGTGATATATTAATCTGACCTCTTTTACTGGTGGTGAAATTTTCTTTTATTCACTGTTCCATCAGGACATGACTTAACACTGAAAGAGGCCCTGATGTGGATATATTTGAGTTACGAAGAGCATATGTTTTCCATTTTAAGGAATGTCAGTCTAAGCATTTAATTAAGTAGGTACATCTGGTGTTTTAACTAAATATAATGTATTTGTTGTCAGCCTTTTCAAGCAAAAATTTTATTTTCTAAATAGCCACAAATTCCACAAATTACAAGCACAAACCATACCCATAGTGTATCATAGTTGTTTTAATTCTGAATCCAAACCATACCATTAGTTTTGAGGTTTCTTTTCTTCAGTCTATATTTCCAAAAAGAAAGGAAGAAAAAAGCAACAGCACCAGAAGCATACTAAATATTCTTGCTTTTTGCTTTCTACAAGAAAGGATTTTGACTGTTTGAGATCAAAAAGCCCAGAGCACATCTGTAAATAATAGCTCAGCTGTCCTGAGGAAAATTTGTTCACTGGTCTTATTACCTCAGCCCTGTGTGCCTGCCTGTAGGCTAAATGAACAGATAAGTTGCCAAGGTGAAACATCAACATCTGGAATACAGAGTTTGACTTGGGATGCTGTAGATTTTACTCCCAAATTAAGATGGTCTGGAAACCAAGGCTGATAGGATATCTTCCAAGATAAAACACAGTAAAAGCTGAACTGCATAGCCCCTGGAGCTAAACAGACAGACCAGGGTTTTGTCTCCTGCCAATTGTTACTAAAAATAAAGTAAACTTAAAATACAGAATTAAAAAAGAAAAACCAAAACCCAAAAAAACAAAGCAGTAATTTTTCACGGTACATCTCTTTATATCAGTATTCTCTATCTCTGCCATTAAAACTAGTACAAAGTCTGTTAGCTAGGAGACATAATCTACTTCATACCATCCAGAATCATAATAATTATGTTATATGAAATCCATAATGTACATCTATTACCTGGAAGAGAATAGGTCAAAGAGTAAGTCATGGCTGTGCTCAGAGTAGAAACTTTGACAAAGATGCTCAACTCTCCACAACAGATAAACCAGTTCCCAGTGTGGCAACTTCCCACCCTCTTTCTTAAAACATATGTAGCATTTGACCTAAAATCCTGGTTAATAGACAAACCACAAAATTTCATACAGTCAATAGAGATAATGTATAATCTGAAGAAAACCAGGGTCCCTTTTATTTTTAGAACTAACAGATGTATTTGGAAGAAAATACAGCTCAGCGTATGTCTTCTAATATTACATAATCACCTGTAGCATTAAGATAAGATGAAATGGAAAGAAAGTATCCCTGAGACAGAGATTTGGTTCCTGCTTCTATGAAAAGGGTCTTCAGGGAGTTTCTCGACATGGGACATCATTCGTATTAAAACTGAAGTGTCTACCTGACTTGAAACTATATACTATATACTTTAATTCCTAAAATTAAACTAGTTAACTGTTGTGTCCTGAGCTCTTATGCAATTTAATGCCGTTCTCTTACATTAGTAATCCATAGTTTTAAGATGCGAAAAATTCAAAAGACGAGATGCCACCATAATCAAATGATAGTGAATAAAAATCCAGCTTGGAAAATGAAAAAATCTTTAACAGCTTAATTCAAATGTGGCCAGTACGTTGGTTTAGTGAACTCAGTAAACTCAGATAATGAAGTTATTATGGAGTTGCTGCTATGAAAATTGCTATGTCATGAATACCTCTCTGTCAGTCCAGGCTGGCTTGACGAGACGTGCTTGGCAAGGTGGTAATTAAATCCTAACAGGCAACAGCTGAGCATGAATCACCTTGCGGCAATGGGCTGGCCGAGGCCTCAGCAATCAGGGGGTTGCAGGACTGGAGCAGTGGGCCAAAGGCTGGCACAGGAATTGAGTGTTAGGAGAAGAGGATACAAACAGAGTGAAGGCCCTCAGAGATGGTAAGTGAGGGATGGCAAGTGTCTTTATTGAGGAGGAAGAGCACAAGAGTCAGGTTTGGATTCAGTAGAAAGGTGCTTGTAGAGTGGTGTTTCAGGTGCAGGAAGAAGTCACCTACTGAATCTGTGAGCACCCTGGAGGCGAGCTGGTGGGATGGAGTGAGTCCCATGCTCTGGAAGTCTTTGTAATTCTAGGTGCATTTTTCCGTCTGTAGAGAGAAAGTGTCACAGCATGTCTCTGAGATACTGAATCCTGAGTGTTATGTTGTGGACACACAGTCATGAGTCTGCAACATGGACAGTGAGTCTTCTCTAACCAGTCTTCACACCTCAAAGTCAGAGACTCAAAAACTTGAACTGAGAAGTGTAGGATAAAGAAGACATGTAACTGCAAATGGAGACATTGAGAACAGCCCATTGGCAAAGATCTGCTTGATCCTTCCAGAGCCCCAAAATGCTGTGAAGGAAGTTAAGGAGAGAATTATATAATAACAGAATCATTATATGGTTTGGTTTGAGGGCAACCTTAAAAATCATCTTGTTCAAATCCCCTGCTGTGGGCAGTACACCTTTCACTAGATCAGGTTACTCAAAACCTCATCCAGCCTGGCCTTGAACACTTCCAGGAAAGGGACATCCATGACTTCTCTGGACAACCTGTGCCAGTGTCCCACCACTCTCAGAGTAAAGAATTTCTTCCTAATTTCTAATTTAAACCTGCTGTCAGTTTGAAGCCATTCTCCCTTGTCCTATCACTACCTGTCCTTGTAAAAAGTCCCTCTCTATCTTTCTTGTAGGCTCCCTTCAGGTACTGGAAGGTTTCTACTGGGTCTCACCAGAGTCTTCACTTCCCTAGACTGAACAATTGCAGCTTTTCATAAGAGACATGCTTCAGCCCTCTGATCATCTTTGTGGCCCTCTGGGGAAAATGGTTACTCCACTGTGAATTTCAGGCTTCCCTGCCTGTGCTGCTGACCTATTTGGATTTGCTTTGTTTTTCTTGCCCACAGTACATGATACAGCACTTACAGCTCTGTCAGCAGTCACTGGGCAGTCTTGCGTGCCAGGAGGAGAGACCCTCCCGTGCATTTGTAACCTCTGGGTTTGATTATTATCTGCAGGAATGAGATGACTAAGCTAAAAAATGCTCAGCTGGTTCATAATTCAGTGGCTGAAGGAGACAGGCTGCTGAGAAGACGGGTCCTATGACACCCTGCTCTCTGGAGATGGGTCCCTGTCAAAGACAGCTCTAGACCAAAACTCCCAGTACAATCAAAGCCCAAGTGGCATATACCATTAGCTTTTCTTCCCCACTGGATAGTATTTCACCTGAAGAGAAGGATGTTTTCTCCAGCCGTGATTTCTGTTGTTGTGAAGGGCAGGGATTCCTCCTCAGTTGGTCTGTGTTTCTGGGTGTTAATCTGTAAACAGCCAAAATTACTGTAGGCCTCATCATTTTTATAGCAAAGCACAGTTTATGCTCCTCTCTCAAGCTACTCTGATTGCAATATCAAGCAGACAAAATCTCAGAAGCATTTCAAAGCTGGAGAATGTGAAGAAAAAAGAGGTTTATTCTCTTGATGATGCTCAAATGTTGTTAAAAATTTGGTCCTACTGAAGATGGGACTGGGTGCTTGTGTACCCACATTGGCAATTAGCTATTTCCTAGTTTACTCCCAGGCTATGCTCTGGACTGAGACAGCAATTTCCTTCTAAAAAGGAGACCTAGAAAGAATTGACATGATAATTTGTTCCAGGGTCTGTTCCTGGATGCAGCCCATGTCAAGATTGACTCGTTCCATCTAGGACATTCCTCCCACATTATCCCATGTGGTAATGCAGCACATATCCTTGGTGCCATACTATGAAAAACATAGATGTGCCAGACTGCATTCAGCACAACCCTCTCATTATTTTAGGCATTGTGAACTGGAATATGATGACAAATACTATATCCTTGACACAAAGGAATCCCCACAGGAGGGGATGCTTTTACTTTATAGCTGCAGCCATTACATCCTGGGGAGAATGGTGAGTTCAGTGCTGATTGTCCTGTGGGGCCTGTAAATACCAGGATTTCTCAGCCATTAACATGGGAGGGATGGTTGTGAGACCACTTGTGAGATCACCTTGTCAGGAGAAAAATGTCTCCTGGTAAGACCTTTGACTTGGTATAGAGAAAGAAGAGACCTATTCTGTTCAAGCTCACAGTTGGTGAAAAGTAACAAGAGAAGAAAAAAGCATCAGTCAGAAATATCTAATGACACCGCTTTGTAAAATTAATCAGAGAAAAATTGTTTTCCATAAAAGTTTTGCCGTGGATTCTTTCACTTATTTGGTGGGAAGGAGGCATATAATAGTCTATTTTAAATAATCCAGCTTCTTTTATAAATCAGCCAGAACATACGCGATACCTATGTGCATATGTATGTACATATTTAGGGATTGCTTTACTCATCAGAGAAAGAGCCAGTGTTGGGAGGCTGGAACATGACAACTGCTCAGAAGCTGATGCTCTCACATTTTAAAAGAAGGTTGAAGAAGAATAACACCCTTAAGAGGCATTAGAATTCTATGTCAGAAGTCTGTGTCAAGCATAGAAACTCACTTGCATCCTGTCAGGGACCACTGGTAGCTCACCTGGCATACAGAACTGTAGCAAGTGGGTAAGAATTTATCATATCAACATCATTTTCCATTTCTTTTTCTTGTGTTGTCTCCCTTCCAAATATAGGTGTGCCCTTTTTGCTTACAGGTGGGACAGTCAGTTTCACACACATTTTTCTCTGAATTTCTGTAGATGTTTTTATACTGGTTTTATATGAATTCCAGAATAAAATATATTCTTTGACCATAGAGTTTATTTTCTTGACAATATTTTTCCTGGCAATAAAATTGCATCCAGTACAGTTTATAGTGATTATTCTAATACTTTTCCAGCTGACATCAGCCAGGAGTGTGCCTCTGCAACGACACTAAGGCTGGCCTATTTACGTAATTATGCTCAGGGAATGCAAGTCCATCCACACTTCATTGAAAACATTGTAAACAATTTTTTCCTTATTTAATGTCAGAGTTGTATGTTTTAGATTATATATTAAAACTTGCATAGTTACTAGACTCGCATGGCACAAAGCACAGGCCAGGCACCGTTTGCAAATTTCATTAACGTGCTTTGTATTCAGTTTTTGGATGTTCCAGTGGTTTTTATTGTTTTAAAACATTGGCAAAAGTACAGGCAAGAGTATCAAAGCCCTGAAGGTTAGAAAATGAAGCCAAATGCATAAAGGATTCTTACCCAACCAACAAGATACTTAGGGAATATATTGGCTCATAAAGAAGATGAACAAAACTTTTTGTATTTTCCCACAAGCTGAACTGATTTTCACTGCAGTCTTTGTGGTAATCACTTACCCTCAGACACAAAAACTGAGCTACACCCCTGCATATGTAAATAAAGAAACATTTTTAATTTAGAAGACAAGATTTTTAAAGTTAAAAAAAGATGTAGAAAGGTGAGAAAAGATGAGGGTTATAATAGTACCAAATATCTACAAAGCAAGGGATATAAGTATCTTAATGCTAATGAATACAAACTTAAAAAATTGCATACTGCCATTTTTGTCTGCAGCTCCAGTGAGCAGAGAAGTGAGGAAACTTGCATATGCAGCTGCATTCAGAGCACTGAGGAAGGAAGCTGGGTAGATTTCTAGGAATGCTGGAACAGAGGACTTAACTAAATATGTTTCCTAAAGATAGACTTTATTTTGATTTTGGAAACTAAACCAAATTCCTCTTAAGCAGATTTTTTTTTGGTTTTTTGTTATTAAATAGAAAGCTCTAATGTGAAGAACTTGAGAATAATATGAAAAATCTTAATGTAGCAGGTGTATAATTTAATATATGACTTATTAAATTTTCCCACATTTTATTTTCACATGGTGTGAGCACTGTGGTATGTAGCCATTAGTTGAGTGTTCTCTTTGCTTCTCCTTCTTTGTAGTTTTCTGCAAGAAGATTTATGACAAGTCACACTATGGGGATGACTGGCTAAGGCATCAAAAGCAATCTTGCCTTAAGCTTATTTCTATATTGCATAAGATTTGAATCATACCAAATGTTTACCCTTATAATGCAGTCCTTGTTCTTTTTAAACTGCCATTGACTGGTGCTGTGAATGACCAACTTGGGACTGTGCTTGCCTTCATTAATATCAAGAGCAAGCTTGGCATCAAAGAAAGTTGATTCAGATCCTCAGATAAACGCATTTCCTATGCATGCATTGCCCTTGGTATAAGGATAGACTTTATAGAAATTGTGTTTGGATGCAAAGGATTTGGAAACAAACACAAAAGTGAATAAAATTTCTTGTTTGCCACATATCAGTGTGAAATGCTGTTTCTAAGAAAAAAATCCTTAACATTATGATACTGCTGATACAAATGTGGCAGTAATACAGTCTGGGGGCTGTTTGAGGAAAAAAATAGTTTCATTGTTTACCTAAAAAAGACTACAAAATGAGCAAGTAAAGGACTGGTTTGATTATCTCATTGCTGAAATTTTGCATCAGAGGACTTTGTATTAGTTGTTCTGACAATAATGTCTCAGTCTGAATGACCAAATCAGGAATGTGGTTTTAAAAAAAAATACCTTATGTTTAAACCCACTAGATTTAGCCTTACAGATACTTTTCCTTGGCTCGTGGGAAGAGGAGGTTGTTTGCAAGTTGGTCACCTGATCTGGATATTTGCAGCGCATTTGTTTCTCTCTTCATTATGAACTTTTGAGTTTTGTCTAGAAAAAGTGTGGACTACAGGAAATACGCTTTAACAGGGCAGAGCTGTATGTATGATATGAATACACAGGTTTTGATGCCTTTGCTGCTTTTGAGTTGTGAAAAGTTTTAATGAAGAATATTTATTGCAGTGTTACATTATGAGTTTCTGTGGTGGTGCTATGAACAGTAATTTCATGCCTTTGTAATATATTATTATTTCTTATTCTTTATATGATTTTACAAGCTTTTTTTTCTTTTACTCCTCTCTCTTTATGAAAGTTTGTGAATTAAATATACATTTTAAATTCATGGAACTGGTGAGTTTCTATAAATGTGCAGAACTCCTTTCTATAAGTGAGAAGAGTAAAGGAAAAAATCATAGAAAAGAGAGGCAGAGGTTTGTGGAGGTTATGTAGTCTATATTCAGCCTCAAGAATTCAGTTCTGCCTTTTCCACCCCTGGCAAACATTTGTCTAATTCCTCCTTAGAAGCTCACAGTGACGGAGATTTCACAATCACCCAAGGCAATCTATTCCCACGCCTAGTGATTCTTGCAGATAAAGGGGTTTTTCTGATATCCAACCTGAATTTCTCTAGCTGTAATTAGAGTGTATTTCTTCTTGTCCTCTTTCCAAGGACATGAAGAACAGTTTTCCTCTGCTCTTTGCAGCAGCCCTTTCTGGACTTATAGACTGTTATCAGGTCTTCCTTAAGGCTTCTCTTCTGTAGACTAAACAAACCAAATTAGTTTTCAATTATAGTTTAATGTTACTTAGCTGTCTGTGAGATGTAATGTGGAAGAAACGTTTGCAAAGTACACAGCATTAGTACAGTTACAGTTTCAGAAGACACACAGGAATTGTGCTTAGCTCTGCATTTTATGTGCTTCTGTCCAATTTATTTCCTAAATTTTAATTTAGAGCATTGTGTCACACTTGTTTACGAGTCTCCAGACTCCAGTCCAGGGCTGAGTTCAGGTTCCAACAGCCCCTATAGCCAACAGAATACTTTATTCAAGAGTTTTAACTGAGGTCAGCATTTACATAAGGTCAGTTAAAACTGACAATTAGAACTATCTGAAAGGAAATAACAGTGCCTTAACATTGGTCTATAGCTGTAAAGGAAGATTCTGTAGTTCATAGGAAGTTGTTCTCTGAAAAAATAAGATAGTTCTTTCTATTGATGTATTATTTATGCAGCTTTTTTTTGTTTTCCTGAAAGGAATGAGGGGATTCATAACAAAACTGATAAACACATTTAATTTGAAAAGAGTAAGTGAGTAAGCTTGTATCCATTCCTAGGTTGTCTCTCATATTCATGAAAATGTCAGAAATTTTTACGAAGCCTGCTGATATTTCTCATAGAATCATAGAAACAGAGAATATGCTGAGTTGAAAGAACCCATCGGGATCATCAAGTCCACCTCCTGGCCCTACACAGGACACTCCAAGAATCACACCATGTGCCTGAGGGTGTTGTCCAAATGCTTCTCGAACTCTGCCAGGGTTGCTGCTGTGACCACTTCCCTGAGGAGCCTCTTCCAGTGCCCAACCACCCTCTGGGTGAAGAACCCTTCCCTTCTATCCAACCTAAACCTCCCCTGACACAGCTTCAGGCCATTCCCTTGGGTCCTGTCACTGCTCAGGAGAGTGAAGAGATCAGTGCCTGCCCCTCCTCTTCCCCTCACGAGGAAGTTGTAACTGCAGTGAGGTCTCCCTTCAGTCTCCTCTCCTCCAGGCTGAACAGACCAAGTGCCCTCAGCCGCTCCTCACAGGCCTTCCCCTCAAGGCCCTTCACCATCCTCACTGCCCTCTTTTGGACAACATTCTCTGGTAGCTTTCTATCCTTTTTATATTGTGGCACCCAAAACTGCCCCCAGCACTCGAGGTGAGGCCGCCCCAGTGCAGAGCAGAGCGGGACAATCCCCTCCCTTGCCTGGCTGGCGATGCTGTGCCTGATGCCCCCCAGGACACACTTGGCCCTCCTGGTTGCCAGAGCACTGCTGACTCACGTTCAACTTGCCACCAACCAGGACACCCAGGTCCCTTTCTACAGTGCTCCTCTCCAGCCTCTCATTCCCTAGTCTCATGATTCTTTGCATTTAAGGTTATTTGGGTTTTGTATGAAAGAAAGGATTCCCTAGTCACTTCCTCACTAATGTCCAAGTGCAGTTCTTTCAACTGTTTTCCTTTCTTCTGATCATGTACAATGAAGGGCTTATGCAGTTGTCTTTGTTAAAGGACAAAACATTTTTGTCATGATCTGTTCATTTTGTTATGGTTAGCATAAAAAGGACTGACAGAGTGATAACTTTATAAGGCTTCAGGTAAAATAATCTGGAAAATTTATTAACCTTGACTTGCACAAAATATTGTTTGAAAATGCTTTATCTAAGACCATGTTATCTAATCTATACAGACAAATAGCGAACTGGTCTGGCAGCCAGTAATACGTTCAGGGGTGAGAAAAGACAAATCATAAAGTGATATGACTTGTCCACCTTGATGGTACCAAAAAAACCCCCCAAAACCCCCCAAAAACCAGACGAGTGGTGAGAGTAAGGAAATGCTCTTTCTTTTGCGTTTTGCATCAGTGAGAAAGAGGCTGGAATTCTACCTTCAGATTTGGCACTGCATTTGAAAGAAGAGTGTAAAGAATGGAAGCAAGATTGGAAAAAATTACAGCATACAGTAAGTTTTAGAGGTGGCTTGACTGGTGCATAGGCATGTTCAGAAAACAGCAGATATTTAAAGGCTCTTTAGAAGAAAAAGAGAGAATGCTTTCAAGTCAAAGGCAAATTCAAGGTAAATTCAAGACAAATTCGAACGGGAAATGACGCACATGTCTTTTGAAATGTGATAGAAACAACTGAGATTGGGTACAGGAGAAGTGACAGGCTTTCTATCTCATCATGTCATCAGATGAAGACAACCTGCTGTCCTGGAAAAGGTGTTTCAGCAAAGCACAGGTAACTAGGCTCTGCTGGGGACATCAGGGTGACATGGATGGGCTTCCAGCATGCAGGTAGTGAGAGCAGATCAGAGATCCCTGTGGTTTCCCTTTCTCAGAGCCATAGCACTTGGCATTGAGCTTAAAACTCTGAGTTATGAAGGATGTGACTAATAACTTTTCTATTCACATACACCAGCTTCTAATTCCCTTCTACAAAAGCAGCAAGTAGATGTTTATCTCTATGCTGGTTGCTCAGTGCCAATTGCTTGCCTTTCACCTTATTCACACAACCACAGTTTTGAATTATTCCATTATTTTGTGAACAGCCTTGCTGAGTGCTGGCAAAAAGGTTTTGGACAGAGAAAATTCAGTGACAGATGAGCTGTTTCTCCAAGTTCAGCTCTCAGGCTCACAGGAATTTGGTGTGTACTTCCATGCACTTGAAGCATGGTTGGTCAGCTGGTGTCACCCACCAGACTCCTCTCCGGACAGAATTCCAGTGGAGGGAATGAAGAACCACTTCAAAGTAACCACTGTTTTGTGTAAGGAGGTCTTTTTCCCACTGATGCGTCCAGTCCCCCAGGGCAAACTGTGTGCAGCTCCTCCTAGAAACAAAAGCTACTAGCCAAGTGACAGAGATCAAGAAAATGACTTCGTCACCATTCTGGGCAGATGCTTTAGAAAATTAACTTGGATTCCATCAAGGATGTAAATGTTTGTGACACTAAAATAGAAAGTATAGGGAATACAAATCCACCTTGCGTTCTCTGTGTTATGCCTATTTGTAGCATGTCCTTTCCTAAGCTTTTTTTTTTCTTTCCTAAGCTGTTTTTGTTCTTAGCAAGATGCCATAACTTGGGGCATTGCCAACACAGATGATTCTGTGTGCTAAACCCCACTCTTTTAATCTCAGACTTTCCTTGATGCCTAACACCTAGATGCCAGTTCACATCTCTCTTCCTGAGTAGCCTTGCTAGGGAAAGGAAGCATAACATGGTGCCCGCTACTCTTGCTGAAGTGGCTATTCAGGACAGGATGCAGCAGGGGTTGGCTTGTGCAAGGTGATCACAGATGTTTTTCCTGTGTGTTAAATAAGTCTAGAAGATTTGTTTGAGAAAAGAAGTAAGCACTTGCTGGAGTCTTCTTTTACCTTCACTGACAAGAACTGCTCTCTTCTGTCAGGTACCTCCAGCCAGGCATGAGTGTCCCTTGGGCTAACAAGGTGCCAATCCTCTAATGGGCTGCTCATCGTCAGGGCTGTGAGGATGCTTGTGGTGTGTGTTCAGGCCACATAGATCACTGATGAGCTCTTTCATTGCTCAGTGCTCTCATATTTCTATTCCATAACTCTGTATTGCACAACACAGGTTCAGTTCAGGCCACCCTTGCCCTGGACACAGAGACCTACCGCATCCGAATCCTTCCCTTTGGGGAACTGCTGAGCCCCACGTCCAAGGAGGTGCTGTGCAAAGGAGATGGAGCAGCCAGGTCCACATGCACTCCTGCCCTCTTCTTCTCTGGCCAGGGCAAATCAACCAGAGGAGACATCCTGGGCAGGAACAACAGCTCCTCACAAAAATGGTCCCTGTAGAGACCATTTCTGCGAGGGATGTAAAGCACCTGTTTTATCAGCTTTTATTAATCTTGTGAAGTCTGTTTATTGTTACAATTTCTCTTTCCTAGTTCCACCTAAACTCTATTTCGGGTCTTCATTGTAGTTTTTTCTAAGTAACACTTAAAAAAAATTATTAGTAGTAGCCTCTCCTGTTTCTGCTTTGCCTCCCCTCCCCCTTTCTCACCAGCTCTATTTTCTGCTTTTAATTGTATTTTGCTTTGCAGGAGAAATGAAAGACTGTTTACTGATCCTGTCCCCACCCTTTCCTTTCCTGTCACAGCTGGTCCTTGAAATTTGATGGAATAATAGCTCTGCATGTTCTGTTCCCTGTCCCCTCCCCCCTTCTCTTAGAAATGAATTTTGGTATTGTTGAAAGATTCCAGATGAAACTGCCAGCTCAGAATGTCTCAAACAGACCCTATTGAAAGAAAACAAATTTAATAACTTATAAAAATATGGTTCCTACCTAATTCTCTATTTTAATAGTGAACAAGGGGTGAAGGAAAATTTGGATCATCTTGGATGGACCCAGTATACGCTTTCTTCTGTTGAGCAGCCTGGTATTTTGATGGACTATGTTGAATAAATTCCATTTTTCATCCATGTGGAATATTGACGCAAACGGGAACAGACACCTAAGACAGGAAGTCTTTTGTACCGGGGAGGAGGGATTCCATTATAAATCTTTTACTCTGGACGTTGAAAGTGGAAGCTGAAGAATAAGCCCCTGGGAGAGTGGGAGGAATGGAGCTATGTTAGCAGATAAAGATGCTTTATTTTTAAGTTAAGCAGAAAGTTCAGGACATGGTGACAGATCTACAAAACAGACAAGATGGGGTTATTACAGTTGTCTTCAATGTTATACTTTTTCCATGTGCAATGTTTGTTGAGTGGAATTTTAAAAAAACATGCAAGCAGCTAAACAAACAGATTTTTGGCATCATTTCATAAAAAATAAAAAAAGAAGGCTGAAGATTAATAAACCAAAAAAGAAAAGGACAACCCCACCCATTCATATTGCACAGAATTCAAGTGGCAGGCTAGTTAACAGTTAACTTAGTCATGCCTATAAATGATTTATAAATTGATCAAAGGCATACCTGATCCCCGTTTTTATTGGAACAGTTGTCTGAGCAACAGCTAGTGACTACGTCCTGGTCTTGCAATGGGAGGTGCCCTTCCTTTTGGGAAAGCCATCAAAGTTGATACACGGTTACACAGCTTTGGTATTTTACCTGAAAAAAAAGTGCAAACATTATGACTGTCCAGTAGGAATGTGTCCAAAATCTGCCTTCTGTGATTGTGAACCTAATCTGATTCATTCTGGGGAGGAAAATACAATCTTGGCATGCAATAAGAGCATAGTTATCAGGACAGCCTTGTCTCATAGGGAAACGCAAATTAAAAAAATCAAATAAAATAATGGTTTTTAGATGTTTTAATTGTAATTCAAAAAACTTAAATCTTTTTGGCACTGTGAATCCAAATATTACTTCCATTTGTACAATAACATGTGAAAAGCTGAACTTGAGAGCATTCACTACTGATCTCATCAACTTGTCTAGGGTTATTACTGTGTATAAGGACAAGTTATTGTGATTTCAAACTCCTTTGTCTACTAATAAATTCAAGCTAACTTCTTCTACATCACATTCATACAGCACTGCAAATTTTCATGTACAACTCAAAGAAAATAAAAAGTTCTTATTTGGAAACCCACATAGTTCTGTGGTTTCCCAGAAATGCTTTTCTGCAAGCTGAAATAAACAATTCACAAGGAGAGATCGTGTGGGAAGCTCAAGATAGCAGAAGATGGGAAAACTTGTCCGCTTTATTGTTAACATACCAGTCCTCCCTGGCACATCGTAGACTAATCTGCTTCATGTATGTTTATCTTTGGTAATTGCAGTCAGAGCTTTTCTTCCCCAGATATTTTGTAGCATTCCTTGGAATATTTGGCAAGAACTACCTAGATTTAACCAGCCTCCGTTGAGGAAATTGTGATGAAAGTGTGCTTGTGGCTTGACTGTGGCATTATTTCATCTCCCAGGCACTCTGTGTTTACAAATACAAATAAGCATAACACTGTCCGGTGCAAATACACAGCAAGGTTCTGTCATTGCTAGAGTGATTTTTGTAGCAAAAATGATGGCAAAATGTAACAAAATCAGTGCTGTCAAAGCTCATTAATTGGCTAGTATTACTGAAATGAACTGGAAGCAGTCTACCTGGATAGAATCCATGTGTTAAGTCAATGTGTTAGACTCATCTCAGGGTCTCCAGATGCGGGTTTTGCTTTTCTTTTGTAAGTGATGAAGAGTTATCACTTACTGTATCTATAGCTAAATGATCTTTAGAAGTTCAGATTAAGTTCAAATAGTGATTCAAGACAATGTTCCAAGACAAGTTAATGCTTAAGATAGCAAACTTTCTATGCTATATTATATGCTTTATTCACAGCCTAAAACTTGACTGGATAAATAAGCTTTTAGTTTGACTTCACTGTTATTTGCTTTTTAACATGAGTTCCATCTGAGTGTTTATTAAAGAGTTCAAGAATTTCATAGGGAAGCTGAAGGGAAATGTGAAAGTATTATCATGGAAAATAACATAACATTAGGGTTAAATTAGGCCAAGGGAAGCCCATGTGATTTTTTCCCTTATGAGGGGAGCAACACTGAGTGATGTAGACTTTATCTAATATCACAATGTCTCTTCATTCTCTGTTGAGCTGTTTTATTACTCTGGCACAAATTCAGAGTCTTTAGCTATCTGTTTGAACTTCATGGATAAGAAAATAATGCCAGTAGAAATTCAGCTCCAGACTACTGCTGTTGATGGTTTTGTGTCTACGTGAAACATTGAGCAAGTTCATTTCCAAGGTCTGTTGAAGTTTTTTGTACCGATGCTTTGCTAGGAGATTTAAACACAAGAGAGCTTTGTCTTCATGTGTGTGGACAATTCTAAATGTCCCCATGGCTGTTTAGCACCAAAGAAACCAAGACTAATCTAATTAATGTATTAAAAGAGGGGAAAATCTGTCACACTGTATAAGCTGAACCTTTCTGAAGCTAGTGATTTATTATTACAGTATTAAATTTTTTATGCTAACTAGTTCTTCTGAGGGTCCATGGTGTTTCAGAGATGTTAACACAGACAACACAATGCCTATGAAAGATGGTTTAGGGGCTTGTGTTAGCAGAAGGTCCTAGAGCTTGTACTGCACTGGGATTATTGGATATTTATACTTCTCAATATGAACTTGATGGGCCTTAAGGCTAGAAAGAGGTCAGAGCTTGGGACTTTGCCTCTGCCTGACACTTTTGGCCAACTACGGAAACTAGAAGGGCTGCAGACAAAAGGGGAAGACAAAGATTTAGGATAATATCTCTCCACCTTTGTAAGTGGCAGTGGAAGGGCACATGCCCTTTTGGCAAGGTTTCATTCTGTTTACTTACAATAATAAGTTCCATTTTTGGTTTCACAGTGAAAAGTGTAGTGCTTTCTACAACATACACTTGCAATATTTAGCTGGAAAACCTTGCTGTTTGTTAATCAACCTGAGTCCTGGGAGACCTTCAGCTTGATGATCACTGAAGCTGAAACTACGGTGTTAAAAAAAATTAAAATTAGGTAACATATTTTAAACTCAGAAATGTGTTTGAAATTAAAAATCCTCTAGCTCACCCCCTTTAGAAGACTAGGCCCTTACTCTCTGCCAAATGCTAAACTCTCCTGGCTCCACAGTAATCTACCCTGCCTTCTCCACTATAGACACCCTTTCAATGGCAACTGCTAGTAATGATATATGCAGCCCTATTTGCCGGAGTACGTAATGCCTTTAATTACAGCCAGTCTTCCCTGCTGCCCAGGTTTGTTCCAGAAGTAACAACACAAGTTGCCAGTTCAAGCACTTCATCTACTCAAACCTCAAAGTTTTTTTCTGACTGATTGTTTCATAGCCAAGAAAAGTGTATTTAGGTTTTGTTTACCTAATTCTAAAACCAGCCGTTCATGGAATGGCATACATCTTACAGATATGAGACATTGAATTAAAATAAAACAAAAAATTTCCTCTATCTGTATCACAGTTTTGTCCTGTATGGACTGTGATATGGTGAAGACATTCATCGTTTAGTGTTTTTTGAAGGAAATAAAAAAGATACCTGGTCCAAAATGTACTATGAAACTACCAGGTAAATACTTCAGAAGGCCTGAGCATGAAAGTAAGCCACTAGTGTTTAAAAAGGGTTACTTGAAAGTTCTCAATAGTTTCACTCAGTTATTTCAGATTATATTGCTGAGTGCTTTTCACCTCAGCCTTACAGACCAAATAAATAAAGATTGTGTCCAAGTAAATATTCGCTCTCCTCTTAGAAAAAAAACACAACAGACTTAAATCAAGTCTCCACTATTCAAAGAGCAAGTATTTTTCATTTCTATTTCTTCAGAAATACCTTTGGCTCAGAAAGGTCTTTTTATATGACATTTATGACAAAATCCAAAATTTAATATTTGAAGCTAAAAGGTGTCCATCCTATCTAGCACACATGCTCTACAGCAGCAATACAAATATATCTCAGACAAGCTGCATGACACAGCAGGCAGAGGACAAGACATCTATTCAGGGGACAGAGCATCTGTTCCTGACCCTCACATAGCTCTGCCATGTGACTGGAGGGGAAACGGTTCTCCTCAGCTCTGGTTTCTTTGTCTGTGGAAATGGAGACAGATATTCATATCTGCCTTCTGATATGGTGTAGAACATTAATGAAAAAAATAATTTTTTTTGAGCTGTGCTTAAAAGTGTTGCGCTTACAGTCACATCTACACTTTTACCTGGAGAAATTAGTAAAACCAAAAATTATTCATCATACTCTTTTAGAAAACACACTTTCAAGTCATAACCTTTACCTGATACTACTTTTCACTGAAGAAGGTAATTGTTTTCTTTTTCAGACTTGAACTCCTGACTGTTCAGATTGACAGTCAACTTGGGATTCTATTTACAGGTTAGGTTTTATATGTTTGTGTGAATTACTAAAAGACCATTTACGTGGCAAGAACAGAATCAGCAGGACAGTCACGACACGCAGCCTTTAAAACGCCCTTATTTTTGTCTCTGAAGACCTTGCATAAAAGAAGATATGGGGGATGAAGATTTGAAAAAAGTTGGCACATCAGATGTGTATTGATGCATCCTTCAACACCAAGCAAAGCCTTTTTTACTTAATAAGTCAGTAAATGCATGCGGGGGGCTAGGTCTGTAAACCAGTTGAACTCAGAGCTCAAGAAGTGAGTGATGAAGTGGTAGATGTAACACTGATATACCGTGAAGAGCTTGTGAAGAAGAGTATTTTATATGGATGCAGAAAAACAAAACAAAACTAAATGAAACAAGACAAAAAAGTGGTGGGGGAAGTGAAGAAAACAGTGTTTTGAATATCATCTGGGATAGATATGAGTTTCCAAATTCCTGAAAGCCAGAGAAAAGAAGGTGCTTTGAGTAAGAGAACTATGATTGTCCTTTGTGATGCCAAAGGATGCTGCAGAAACACAGATTCAGACCTCCCAAGGTCACCTGGGTGTTCTGTCCTTCAGTAGCCTATATCTACCCCCATGTTAGTATAACATCTCATTAGAGAAATAAACATGTCTTACTCATTCTTTATTCCAATACTTTGCTTATCACCAGAGAAAATTTAAAATGGAATTGAAATATTGAAATATTTAAATGTATCAAATTAGCAGATTGTATTATTATGTATCTGTACAGTTCATTGACCTATTTTATTTGCCAGTTTCTCCTTTTCTTTAAGAATTTGACTTCTGAATATTCTGTCTGTCTGCTTTGGTAAAGGTCTTTGTTTAATGCCTTTCCTTGTGTTTAGATGAGACAAAACATCTGAGTCACAGCAGCCCCATGCTGTTGTGTTTTTACACTGGTTATATATTTAACTGAAACTGAACTTAATCTCAGATCCTACAAGTGTGACTTTGAGATTAATTTGAAATATATAGACTTCAGGGCTGGGCAATGATAATGAACTAAGAGATGGGCATGAAGAGGTTGCTTAACTGACATATTTTAATTCACATCCACCAAGCACTGATGTGGGGCTTTTTTCTCTTGAGTGGTAAAAGGCCTGGGAACCTGACAGCACAAGGTTGTTCCTGTTTGTGTAAGGCCTTTTGTAAAACAGAGAGTAGCAGGAAGCTAGAAGATGTGATAGATCTTTTTGAAGTCTCTCCTCTTCAGCCACCGTGTAAGGGGAGATCATGTTAGTGGACACACAGAATAAAGTCACAGGACAGGTCAAGGCAGTCCGTCACAGAGGACTGGAGACAGGCGTGTGAGAACAACTGATACCATGCTTCAGGATGATGGAGGGGAAGTGCTCCTGCTGTGATAAGGATAGTTTTGCCTTCAGAGTAATTGGTAGAGATGGCAGTCAAGAGGCTATCAGGGAAACTTCTGTTTATGTGTGAAGATTATTTATTTGGAGAACCATGGGGATATCCAGGGACCGGGACAACCAGTCTGTAAACACGTACTAAAGGGAATGTGCTGTTCAGCAACAACCCTAATTCAATGACCATGAAAGCTGTGAGAGCAGGAGGAGAATGGATCACAGGCAGCAGTGAAGTTTGAGTGCCTTTTCCATAAGGCATGTCCTATGCCTACTTTTGGAGGTAATGCTGGGTCCAGGGTACCACTGGTACACAACAAGTAGAGCTGCAGGTAGGTCGTGTTTAAGGCATCTGGGACTGTGTGTGGACCTTGTTTGCCTGGGAATCTGAAAGGTAATCAGAATGACCTGCTCTACCTGTTTTATTTATCATTCCAAAGCAGGTAGGAGAAAGAGAACAGTAAAGGACATAAAAGTCACCCAGAATAGAGTTTTCTAGACTAGAGAGGCTATCTAATAATTTGTAGAGGTCATTCTTTGTTTGGCTAAAAACTTTAATGATTCTTTTTTCATCTGATGTCACATATACAGTGGCATGAACTTTTTTAGTGTCTGCTTCCAGTGTGCAGCATTAATTATAAAATAAGGGTATGGAAAGTGTTGCCTTACAGCACAGGAAAAACAAACGACCTTAAAATGATTTTGCTCTCATGATTCAATTAAACAACACAAGACTGGCTAGAAGTAATTTTAAGCTCTGGATGTGAAATACCACCTTTCATATCATATAATCCCATCTTTCTGTCCTGTGACAATGAGAGGCTGAACTGTTTTGTCTACTTTCAAAACAAAAATTACACAGATTCTATAAATGGCATCAGTCATAGAGCAACCAAGGGAAGAAGCAGTCTAACTTGCATGATTATGTTTATATAAGTTTTGGATTTCTTTCTAAGTTTTCTGTTTTCTAAGTTTTCGGTTACTATGGAACTGTCATCACCTGCCAAAAAGGTGCTGAGGATGTCACAATCATTTTGTCTCACAAATGTCAAATGCTTCAGAGCACAGAGAACTGGACAACCCTAATGTTATTCCCTCAAGTTTGAGAAAATTTATCCTTTATAGATTTGACCTGAAATAAAATATTCCAGACATCCAAAAGCACGGGAAGTCTTCATTTAAGTTTTGCTTTCTCTCCTGTCAAAGTAAGTATATTTTTTAACAATGTGTTGCAATGTGCTTGCAGTGTCTGCATTTTTGTGTGAGATTATTGAACCAGTTGCCTGCATCAGGAGTTGAGTGAAACTCCAATCAAAGCATAAACCCATCCTGTTGTTGGGGGGTAAGCAAATGTGCTGTACTTATTAGGTCTGTTACGTACATCATGTCATAAAGAGTTAACACACACAATGTGTACTCAGGTTGCACTTCCGTCTGTGATTATTTTGCATGCACAGCAGTCCAAGCAATGAGAGTGTTACCTTCAGATAAAAAAAAAAAAAAAAAAATGGAATTTAAAAAGGAATGTGTGTGAAATCCAACATATGTTGTTTGGACACATATGAGCTACAATCAAAAAGCAGATATATGAGTCAGTTGGGTTTCTGGTTTAAAATGTGCCATTGTGGTGGATTCTGAAACAGATAAGCAGCAATAGCCTAAGCTTGGGAGCTGAACAGCAAAAGTGCAAGCAGGATTCAGATTTCAGCCTTTGCTCCTGGTCCTAGAGATACAGTGCAAGTCAAAAGTAGACATAGAGGTGGAGGGAGAGATTGGTGAGGTGAGTCCCTGCCACCTTATTTCAATGCTCTGACATAAGGACAAACAGGAAAACTCAGAGCCGTGTGTTTAAAAGTGTTCATTTGAAATGGAGTTTCTCTGTTGAATAAAGTAACGTCTCTTATTTTTACTCACATGTAGATCTAAGAACGATGATGAGTGCAATCCTTCAAAGACCATTTTTTCTTAACATGCGATGTTGAAATTTCATACAACATTTATTTGTGTTAATATGACTGTTTATAAAGAAGAAATGGTATTTATTGTCATGCACTTGGTGATGTTCTTGAATTTGTAATTTCCTGTGTAAATGGCACATTGATAAGATCGGGATAAAAATTACACACACACTATGTGTCCTTCCAGACAGGTGCACTCAGGTCTGGGAGGGATGGAGCTGTAATGGTCAGTGGTACCTAGGGGTTGCAGAAAGCACAGGATGAAAAAGAATCTGGAAAAAGCAAAGATTTAGGTTTCCACTGAGGAACTGCAAGGTACAAAAGCACTATTTACTTCATGGCACATTGTTCTAAACCTCCATGCAAAGTGGGTGCTGCCATGTGGTCCAGGGATCTGTTTTTTCTGCTCTCTCGCATCACAGTTGGTGAAGAAACAGTTGGTGGTGTGATTCACGCCCTGGGGACGTGTTATGGTATCATGCTATCCTGGTTTTCATAGCAGAAATGTTTCATAGCAGGAAAAAACCAAACGCACTGGTGGTGACAAAGCATTGCACCTCTGAAACTATGTATAGTCTTCCATTTGTAAAACTACTACATCTTCCTAAAGAGGCTCTTTCCTCCTAGGTAGGTTTAGCAAGGACTGTGTATATATACAAATGCCAGCTTGTTCCCATGTGTTTCTTCATGTAGTAGCAAATCAATGAAATTTTTTATAGCAGCCAAAGCACAAATACACTAGAACTTGGTTTTGCAAGATGCTCTGATTTCACTGGATTTATTCCAAATATCATGTACAGTTTATCCCTCAACATGCCTGAAATGTTTGCTAATTTGTAGCATTCATATTTCATGAGGGCTTGTCAGAAAGAGGAAAATGTTACATTCCAGGGAATTGCGGAAACAGATTAATGGGAAATGTTAGGAAATTTTAAACCAGGCAGGATATGGGAATGGAGGGGTATATTTCTGAAGGTGAAAAAACCCCAGAAAATAGAAAGGAATAAAGTTAGTGATATGAAAATGGAAATATTGTGGAAAATAATCTGATTAGCAGGGCTGACTCATATTACTGAAATTACTATTTCATCAAATTTTAAGGCTTTTTAAAAGTATTTTTCATCCTGGCAGAAGTCAAGAATATCTTTCATTTCTGCAAAAATGAAGAAGATGGCAAGCATGGAGCTGTTAAAATAGGCAGTGGCTGTGTCTGAACCATGGGGTAGGTGAGTTCAGGAAGCATTCTCAGTATTCTCTCTTGGTCCTGGAGCCCAGGGACTTCCTGGAGTGTACTGCAGATTCTGATCCTGTATCAATATTTCCTTCCAAAGAAAAACAAAGGGGTGCTGTGTGTGCAGGTCATGGCCAGCCATGGAGGCAGAATAAAACCGGGTTTATAAAGGAGACCAGGACTAAGTCTGCATCTGCCATGTGGTCTAGGCTCAACTAGATTGACTTTACAGATTGTCTTTCTACCTTCTCTTTTTTGGTTTGCCCACCTATTAATAAAGACGAAGAATGGAAAATATTTGGAGAGAATATTAAAGAAAATGCACTAATCATGAGCTAGGTAAAAGTAATAAGTCCTTTAAGGTGAACTTATTAATATTGTGCCAGTTTATTTTAGTGTAGTTGTCATTTAGTTTGCTTTCTACAAAGCACCCTGATGCTGTAAGCACTGCCTGTTCAGCTGAATGGCATGTGTCAACTGTCTCTTCCTCTAGGAAAATTAGTACATATATTTGTATGAGTATGGAGCAACTTTGCAATGTATATTTATTTAGTGTAGGAAAAAACCTTTTCATCTGACTTGTTTTCATAAAGTTTTTTTTGTACATGGGCCATTCGCAATGGGGAAAATGCTATAAATCTTTTTGCAGCCTGGGAAACAGTCTCAGAAGAAATATTTGTAATAAGCAATATTTGGTTTTATATCTATTGTTGGCAAGAGAGTCACCAAAGAAAATTTCCCTCCTATGACACAACCTGCACTACTATTTGCTCTGTAACATACTGAGGACATTTAGGGTGACATAGTTGAAAAGCTTCTGTCAATATTGACATCTTCCAGAAATTTATTGCTACAGAATAAAAAATGCACAAGGTTTGAAGCTGAGGAGATTGCTTCCTCAAAAAGGCTTAGAGGTTTAAAAATTTGTAATAATTTCACTTGACATTTAGGTAGGTCTGTACTGCCCTGATGGGTTCAGTTTACAGCAGATGTTACCTGCTGAGCCCTTTAGCTGTTGTTCACAAACATTGTCAATAAACTGATTCAAGCAGATTCTCTTAGAGACGTACTTCCACTTATTGATATAAAAAGTAAAAGTAGGCATTAAACTATGATTTTGGTGAGTTTCTGCCTAGAACCCTACTGCTGGTGTTAGCTTCACTTTTAAAGCAAGCATTTACAAATTTGCCCTTTTGTTCTTATTTTCATAGAAGCTGAGCTGACTCAGCAAGAGATGACTACAATAACTTTTAGACAGATAAGAAAAAAATAAGACTATTTGTCTTAGCCTTCCATTTTCTTTAGACTTTTTTTTTCCCCAAAAATGTAGGTCATCACCAGTAAAACACTTCTTTTTCATGCCCAACTGAATTATAGGGTGCTTGGCTAGTAGGAAACAGCAGTATTTTAGGCTTGTGCCTGCAGAGGACTAGATGTAAATACAGATGTGCAGAAATAATATCAAATAAATTCAAGCATTACTTCATGTGCTTTTAAAGCACAGTCACTAAGCTTTGGCTAAGTACCATTGCACTTTATCTTAAGGTATCCCCTGTTCATTGCAGTCTTCCCCACAAGGAGTTCTTTAGGTGTGCAGGTTTTATGCTGTGAAGGCTTTCCAATTCACATCTTGTGAAAGCTTTCTCTGAAATGTGAATCTTTTGCAGCATTATGTCACAAGCTGAATGAGTGGACCTGCCATTCACCTCAGGCTTTTACAGAGCCCTGTATGTACTGCCTGGGTAATGGCCATGAGACAGTGGCATCTAGTGCACTTAGACTCTGCTTTTCTCTTTGAAAACTATGCAAACAGGAAGAAACGGCTATGGATGCCTGTGACATTTTCCCAAAAAGGCCATGAGATTACTTGGCGCCTACTGAAACTAACCATAGTGAGACGGGAAATCTCGCCTGGGAATAGTGAAGAGATCAAGTCATTACCTAGCAAGCAGTATGACACTCAGTGTTGTCTGACATGCAAACTGATTATGACTAACAAATCCCTGACCCCGACATTCCACTAAATTTTATAGACTAAACAGAAAAAAAAGCAAGAAAATCTGCTAAGCCAAAGAAAAATGGAAGCAGAGTTTGTTAGTGAAATTCTTGGGATTTTAAATCTTCTTCCCAATGTCAGCCAGTTTTGGTTTCCCAGATGAAGTGCCAGATAGGTTTTCAAATGGTCCATTACCCACATGGTTGACATAAAAACACATGTTGGTGATCCAATGAACTTTTTCCTTTCTATTAGAAGTGTGGCCTGAGATGGGTTTCTTAGGTAGGATCTTTACCTGCTGGAAAAATATTTGGGGCCAACCTAGGGTAGTCTTTGGGCTACAAAGAAGGTCTGCTTTACTGTTGCAGAGATCTAAGTACCCTTCCAGCACTGGAGAAATAAACTATATTATGTGATTGGTTACCTCAAAAAGTGAAAACCTGTGACATGTTTACTCATTGCTGAATCAACACTGGATTTTGAACTTTCATAGGGCATACAGAACTGATCAGGAATTATAAAATTGTGCAGAAGCAGGCTGGTTGTACTAAAATATCTGCTTTATTTGAATTTAATTTTATTTAAAAACAGCTTGAAGCATATTAGAAAAGAAGTCACAAGAGGTGTTGTAACACATCTCTGCATTTGGCAAGCAAACTCAGTAGTATTATCAATGGATAAGCCTGCTCGATGTTTCCCATCATTGAACTCTTTTTAACCTTGCTTTTAAAGTTGCTTTTAATTTTTCCAAGCTAGGACTAAAACTTTCCATGCCACAGCTTTGCCTCAGGTTGTATTTTATATTTTATATTTGGAAAAAATCTGGCTTGTCTGAGGGTAAGGTGATAATTCTGGTGTTTCTTTCCATTTGGGAAACTTTACTGTTCTATGCTTTAATGAGGCTTGAAATTTGTCTTTTATGTACACCTCATGATTATTTGCCCCAATTCACCTTTGAGATGTTGTAACTTACACACAGCTGGGGGACTTTTCAGAGCTCAGCAGTCTGTTCTTCCTCATCATGCTCAGTTCCTTCCTTGCTCCTAGGAAGAGCGGGAGTCAGCACATGTGTTTTCCATAGCATGCTTGCGCATATTCCCTTCATCTGGTCCTCTTGAAAATGATACCTCATGTGTAGTCTGGACATGAGTACTCGGTTCAAGTTTTGATACTGGGACAGTAAATAAAACTAATGTCTGCTCACAACCACCTTGCCCCTATGGTGGAGGCAGAATCTGGTGGGATCAAAGACGGAGGAAATCTGAACTGAGGAGGAAAAAGACGAGAAATCCCAATAAAACAATCCCCCAAGGAAATTCCTTTTAAGGAGTTAAACCCGGGTTGTGCATAATGCACACTAATGAGCACAACACAGTACCCAAGTGACGATGGGAGTTGAACAGAAAATGATTGTGTGCATTCATGTAATGAAAGCCTGTATTGCCTGATTAAGTTTGTCCAGGCAGTTTTCGTTCTGGCCTTCCTCAATATTTGAATGCTTGGCTTTGAACCAAAGAGTTCTTCAAGTTCTTCTAACATATAAAGTGTCATATATAAATGGTGCCTTTGTTTGGAAGTTTGTCACTTCACTGCTTCCTCCTCTTCGCTGAAGAAAAACAGAACTCATTAAAGATGGTCATGAACAAAGGAAAATATATTGGTAAAAATTACTTTGTACAAAAGTTGAAGTTGGACATTGGAATCCCGAGGCTGTTTTGTAGAATCTGAAAAGAAAATTATGCTTTTGACATGAGGAAAAAGACAGCTGGACTCTTCATCAAATCCTTTTGCTTTGATATGCAGAAGTACTTGCATGTTAGCTTCACAACAGATTTGACAAAGAAGCTGCTGGCTTACTCCAAGATTTCTCCAAACACTTGAAATGGTCATTCAGAAATGTTTATTCAGGAAGAGATCAAAAAGCCCAAACCCAGACAATTCTCTTTTACACGCCAAACATTAAGGATAATGAAAAAAAAAATAACATCTGGCTGAATGGGGGTTGTAATAGCTGAAAAAGGAACAGAGTTTTTGGGACAGTAATTTCGACCTCTCTTCAATGCTGTCTTCATTTGATTTGTGTTGCTCCTTATTTTGACCAGTGATCCAAATGTGATCGAATCCATCTGCCCTTTCTTCGTAGAAGGAAGCTGCAAAGTTCATATGTTCCTATTATTAATTTACTTACAATTCAAAGTAAGTCTCAAGTTAATTAGTAATTAAAAGACAAATTGATCTGATCTGTCTAGTCAGGAATAGCTTTTAGAAGAAAGTAAAATTGTGCTTATTGGGGGGTTTTTTGCTTCTTTTCCCTTTCAGTCCACTTTGACTTTGTTCAGAGAGAACAAAAATCCTAACAAACAAAAAAACCCCCAGGCATACAAAAATCAAAGCAAAAAACCACCAATATCTGCTTCCTGCTTTGGAGGGATTCCTGATCCAATGGAGAATTGGCTTGTTTGGCACACCTGTGTATTGAGGGACCCGTCAACAAGAAAGAGGCAACAGTCCTCAAGGCAAAAAAGAATCATCAGTCGCCTCCAGGGAGAGGTTGCCCTTTAAAGATGGACATACAAACACAGTAGGGGGATGACAGAATAGAATGGAGAGAAACAAGTTATTTCTTGTTTAGTGTCTGAATCTCATTTTTCCTAATTTCATTTTCCCTGAGCAGAACATTTGGGAAGAAGAATGGAGACCAGGTTTGGTGTCAGAAGATGGTCGAATAGCCCTGGATATGTCACTCCCTTTCCATTTCCTCTTCGCCTTACCCTCTTATCCCTTCAACTTTTACAAACTAAGATTCTCCTTGAGTGAAGTGTCCAGTTGTTGGTTCCACGTGTGTGTATGTGTTGGCCTGCCTGGGCACACTTTTTATCTTCCAGTCCCTGTATTGACTCACCTTGCCTATGATTCCTCCTGTTTCACGCTGTAGAGCTGCACAGCTACTGCTGTGATTCACATTAGTACTGTGGGAGCTTACTCTTCCAGAAAAACCTTTCATGTACCCTCAGAGTTCTTTGTTTATTTTTCATAATCCCAATATTAGCTTGTTTTTAGTAGCTCTTAGTTTGTTGTCCATTAGCAATCTGTGAAACTGCTTCTTAAGTGCCATGTCTTCAGGAAGGCTTGTATTTGAAGAATTCCTCACTTGAAAAGAGGCGACACCACAAACAGATGGATACTCAATATGTCCCCATGGGCTAGAAAAACCCTATAGCCTTTATCTCATCAGCTCCCAGAAAAAAAAAAAAAGGGCAAGTATTCATTTTTGCTACCTGATATACGTGTGGGGACAGTATCTGAAGTGAGATCTTGAACTATGATTGAACACATCCATTGGAGACAGAGCTGTAAAATGCCTTTTCAGCCTTCAGGATTTCTACACCTGTACAGACCAAGCAGAGAAAGAAGTTCTCATTGAAGAACGTAGAAGTCCAAGGAAAGTCTGCATCAAAGGGGAATGATCCACACACGTCCATCAAAGGTGAACATTTAGTGCTATATTATAGTAGCAAGAGAAGGCAACTGTGGTCAAGGCAGCTGTCAGAGAGATCATCTTTGTAAGTTATGACCTTTTTAGGGTACCTAAACCCCACAGTTTTGGCTTTTGTTTCAGTCTTTAGACAAATACACTTCCAACAGAGTTTTAGAAAATGTCACTCCCTTCTAGAACGTAGAGCAGGAAATGCTGCATGTTATTGTTGTTATTGGCAGTCTTTCTGCCACTTTTTCTGACAAAGCAGACAGTGGAAAAACAAATAGAACAAGTACATTCTTTTTCTGTAATACCAACAAAGATATCTGTTGGAGGTGGAGAGTGTGGTCCCTACTGCTTTAGGTAAATGTGGAACAGTGAATGTGATAGAAACAGGGGTGGTTTTCCTCCAGAAAATTTCTTATGAAGGTAAATCCTCTGGGAACACATTCAATGGGAGCAGAGATGTAGAAAGAGATCTACATGGATACAGATTTTTATATGGTTAAAGGAAATCCGCTGTAGCAAAAATGGAGAACTCCTATTGAATCCAAAGGCGTTGGAAAGTTTGGCAAAATTAATGATTTATGTATTTTTTTTATTCCATGGAAACACGCAAAGTAAGCTGGAAGGGAGCCTAATTGGTCATCTAGTCAACTCAGGATTAGAACTACTTCAGGTGTTTCCATGAGATATTTGCTTGACTTGATGTCTTGGAGGATTTCACACTTTTTCTGAGCAATTTAATACAGTTTTTTACTAAGTTTCTTGGTACAAGATTAGGGGAGGTTTTAAATTTGTTGCTTACCTATTTCAAAAATTTAGAGAAAGAGCATTCTTACTGAACTATCTTATGCTTAACTTGTCCTAAATAAAATCCTGCATGCCACACTAGAAAGATAGTTACAACAAAGGGTTAAAA
Organism: Lycocorax pyrrhopterus obiensis; assembly: GCA_014706295.1. NCBI lineage: Eukaryota > Metazoa > Chordata > Aves > Passeriformes > Paradisaeidae > Lycocorax > Lycocorax pyrrhopterus. The sequence continues at coordinate 81,551,264 of JACSVZ010000004.1, forward strand.
TCTGTGACAGGAGAAGTGTTTCTTACTTGCCTTCAGATATTTACACGTTAAGTATAGGCTTGTTACCCTTGGCTCCCTTTATAGAAACAGGCACCTTTGAAGGATAATTAATCTTTCCTTTTCAGCCACTCAACCTTTGGGAGGTGGAAACTCGTGATTTCCTACAGCTATTTCTTTGAATAAAGCCACTCCATTTTCATCTGTTTCATGCTTGTTTTGCAGGAGTATGCAGGTAACGAAGTTTGGGATTTTTTTTTTTTTTTAGAAACAGTGAATTTTCAGCACTCAAAAAATTATTTAATGGAAGTTTAAGGAAAGCAAGTTTCAGAGTCAAGAGGATTTGTTATTCAGAACAGGTGCCATAAGCTGTCAGAGAGCCAAGATGTTAAAATGTAATCTTAATGCTCTATCATAATTTAGATTAATGTCAGATATAAAACATGTTCTATGAATTCTGTCTGAATAATACTAAAACCAATACACTTTTCTGGCAAATTATCTCAGATAAGGGATTTATTTGAGAACACTGCAAGCTCTCATGAAAGGAGACTGCATTTTCATTTCAGAGCTGCTTCCTTTGTCTGCAGCAAAATTTCCAAGACTCCCAAGTGAACATTTAATGCCTAATGGAAAGAAAAAGAAAACAAATTGAAATACTTATCTTGGACTTCTTTATATGTATAGCCCAATACATAATGTGATTTAGTTCCTGATTATCACTGTCATTTGTCCTTTTTTTTTGTAGCTGACTATATATACTTTTTTTAACAAGACTGGAGTCTATAATACCACAAAGTCCTGCAGATTCACCCATTTCAAGTGTTGCTTCTCACATGGGAGGTTTTTTCTCTCATGCTTATATTTCTCCTATTACAGTGTGAAATGTCCAAGAGGAGAAAGTGCCAAACACTCTAACAGGTCTACAGTGATTTGATCAGCATCTTAACATCCTGTCTAGAGAGAAGACCTATTTTAAAACAACTGTGGGTTATTATTTGGAGTTTCTTCAGTGCAGGTTTTAGTTCATTAGAAGATTTTTATTGCACATGAGTAAACTTACTCTCAAATGCTACCAGCTGTACAAATCTAGAGGTCAAACCCATAAGTTATTTCACTCTCCAGATACTTGTTTAGTTTCATTTACAGATGCTAGTATTAAATAATTGGATCATAACTCCAGTAGTTTTATTTCTAATGGAGCTCAAATCTTTATGTGCAGTCAATACTGTAAAATCATAGGAATTTCAAATTTTACTTTTTGATTATTTTTTGCCACCAGCTTTTCTTATTACTTTCTACATTGCTTCATTCTCAAATTTAGTACTATGATTTATTTACTCACAGCATTAAATGATGAAAACTAAAATAACTTTTTAATTTAAATTCATTCAAGATTTTGACAATGTTTTCTTACATATCTCAAGCTTATCTTGCATACACCAATTTTTCCTTACCCAAGAAGGATACATACACCAATTTTTCCTTTCTCTGCTTCCCTTGTTGTGCTGGTATATTTTTTCTAACAGAGAGAAAATAGACTAAAATGCTGCTGAGCAGAACACTGAGTAACTAAAGAAGAAAATAAAGCAATTCACTAGATTTTTCTCTGGATTTTCAATTACTTTTGCTTTATTTTATAATTTCTGGTATCATGGTAATATGTCAAGGCTGCTCTTTGTCAAGCTCTTGCAGCACCAGATGCTTTGAAAAAGTGGGAGTAGTTAATATTATTAATGGAAAACAAATTTCAGTATGTAGCAGATTACACCACTCCTGTCAGAATGGGCTGGACATGTCCCCAGGAGAGGGGGGAGACAATGGCAAACAGTGCTTCTGACCAGTTTTATTGTATTAGTCAATAACATTTAGAGAATAAAAAATTAAATATTTGTAATGGCTCCATAGGTCTGCAAATATTTAAAGACAAAAAATGTAGCTGAAAATGTGTGTCAAATAATGTCCAGGAAATTACGTTTGTTGGTAGTTTTTCCAGCTAGGAGAAGAAAACAGCTGAATTCTTGGAAAATGATCCATTGTGAATATGCTCAGTTTTGAAGAAAAAAAAAAAGTGCAAGGTTAAAATGTACTGCCTTTTATTAACACTGAATTTGGCCTGATTTTAGGTGCCACGTTTACCTTATCTTATCATGTTTTGACTACGTGCAATGTTCATTCATTGGTCTTTATACTTACAAGTCATGTTTTATCTCTGGTAATTTGGCACCAGCATATTCCTTGAGAATTCCTAAACTATAGCATATTTTCTCTAATGAAAGCACTGGTATGAAAAATATTTAGTCTTAGCTGCTACCACACACCAACAAAGTACCAGGAATAGACTGGAATTAAGCTACTTTGCAGTCCCCGTGCGTTAACGCTGTTTACTTGCTAAGCTGCAGCCACACCAGTGTGGGCTGCCTTTTTCTTAAAGAACCAGCCCCAACACTCCCTCTGGCTGCAGTGTTCCTCAAACTAATGAGGACAGTGGTGCGGGAGAGGATTTCAGTGTGACATCTCCTAAGAAACACTGAAGAGAGGAGGATGCTTGTGTGTTCCCATGGCTCTTCCACACACATTAGGAATAATGATACTACAGTGCATAATGTACTGGAATTATATACTCTAATGTATTGGTATAATTTACATGTAAAAACTTTTTCATTTGTAAAACTTCCAGCTCCTTTGCTCTTTTTGCGTTTTAAGCAAATGTGATCGATTTATTGTGTTAACTATTTTGGAAGATGGAGCAGGTGGTAGTCGGTGGATTTGAATATCTGTGACAGCATAGCTGAAGAACTGCAGAATACAGGTAATTGATTACAAGTATTTGGATAAAGTGTTGCTGTTTGGAGCCTGAGCCTCCTATTCACATCACTTGCTACAGTTCTACTTTACAGGAGGCTGCCAGTACTCCCCACATGGCTTTCCTATAATTTGAATGTAACCCTATTAACTTCCTATCAAATAAGGATTGTAACTGGAATCCTGGCTAGCATCTTACTCTTTGCTACAATTGTAGTCTCTCTATTAATATAAAGAATCAGTGAGTGTAAATACAGCAGTAGAAAGTCCTAGCCAAAACTCTGGAGTTGCAGTCTGGGTAGTTTCGATGTGCTCAGCAAGGGCAGTTTACGCAGAGTTGCCTGCTATGCAGATCACTGTTTTATCTCATCTTGGCACCAAAATGACTCAAAGGGCAGTGCTGAGTTAATCTGCCATCCCAGGAGACCTAGTTTGGTGAAGTTTTGAAGCCTAGTTTTAAAGGCTATTAATCTATTCCTTACTGGCAGAGATTTTTTTTTTCTACCCAAGAACTAGAAAGCCAATCTTTATGAGCTGATGGTCCTGTTTTGAAGACAGAGCTTTCTGTTATGTGTCTTTCCGACCCTTGTGGTGGTACCCCAGGATGCATTTTCTCTTTCAGAGGAGGCTGCTGCCTGTTGCCTCACCTCAGGACAGCAGGCAGGGCTGCAGCAGGCTCACCACTCTCTCCACAGGCAAATTTTGTGTCAGATCTGCCTTTACACAGGGAGAATACTTGCATTGAAGCAGTATGTCCCAATGTTTTAAGACCCTGATGTTTGTGATGTGAAATACTAACTAGACGTATTATTTTAAACCCATGAGTGTAATGACATATTTTCTGCTCACTCTCACATAGTTCTGATTTTCAGTGCCAGCTATGCATTTGACCATGGGTGAAAAAACTGTGTGACACTTTGGTAGACGATATTTTTTTTTACTTTCTTCATATGTGGAGGCTTGCAGTAAATAATGGGTAGAGTAGGACCAGGAAGACTCTAATGGATAGTGTGTAAAGACGAGGAGTAAGATGCGCCTGTTGGGTTGAAGGAGATATATTTAGTGCAGCCCACGGAGCCCTGACCCTAACTTCATGGCATCCAGCCCAGGGAGTGAAATGTATTCCAACAATAAATCACCAGAATTTGTTCTTTTTGACTGTGTTAAAGCAACAGTCTGCAAAAGCTAGGACCACCAACTATGTTGTTTCTGCATATCTGCTCTAACCAAATCACTGCTGCTTTTTATAAGTCAAATGTTACTGAGATGACCGAGAACATCATCTAGTAAGCACAGGTCTGTGCTGTTCATCACCCAACAATCTGTGCTTGATTTGCAGTGCACTCTTATCTAGTTTCCTCGGGGACCGTCTTGACATATTGAAACCATATTTTGTTGCTTTTCATATCTTCACAGCCCTTCAACTCTTGCTATGAAAATTCTAACCATCATTTCCAGTTACTTAAAAAAACCCCTAAACCTAAAAAGCATCATTTGAACTTGCCCTAAACAAAAAGATTACAATTTAAAGAACACTTAATTATATTGCAAAAGTTTTCCATTGTTGGAGCCTATGTTTTGCTGGACCAGACTCTTCTCTGCTTTTAGGCATCTTAAAAAATATCTTTCTTTTACAGCTTGTAATATTTCGAACTCTTTTTGATTTGTTTTCGTAGCGTCAAAAAGAGGACAAGATGTCAGTCTTCAAAAAATTCAATTGAATTTCTTAGGAGTATTAAGCATATAGCCAAATTTTTCAGTGGGGTGAGAACAGCAATACTTTGCCTAGAAAATGTGCAATATTGAAGTATTCCTCTCTTAAAAAAAACAAACAAAACCCGAAAAAAACCCCAAACAAAAAAACCAAACAAAAACCCCCAACCCCCCAAAAAATCAACAAAACAGAAACTGTTTGATTCCTGTTTTAAAATACACTTCAAGCACTCATACAAGCACAGACAGCACTAATGTTCTTGTCCTGCTCCGCTCTTTGGCAGAGCAGGATGAAGGTCCGCTAGTGAAAATACAAATATATATATGTATATATATATATATGCATATACATATACATACTTGTATACGTGTGTGTGTGTATACAGCTCCTCCAACCTCCTCTTACTGTGCTTGCTGCACTCATCACTCATACACATAATAGACACCCCTTATCCAGGAAAAGAGAACCAAATTTAATAAGAAGTTGGGAGAGACTGTGCTGACCAGGTACAGAGCATGGCCAGACAAACGTATCAGATGGTAGCTGTTTACATGCATCTGACCCTTTTTTATCCCCTTGCCCCTCTGTTTTCCTACACTTCCTTCCCAAATCATCTAGATCTCTCTCCTTCCCCAGCTTTAGGTCCTCCTCTAGTGATGTGGCCTGGTGGATCCTGCAATGGCTCTGACAGGATATTAGTCAGGCTTCCTGATCCCTCCCCCTTCATCTATCTGTACTCCTTTCTGGGGATGCAAACAAGCTTTTTATTACATAACCTAACATTAGTGGTATGATAGAAGTCCCAAAATGATGAAATATCAAGAAAAAAAGTATAATAGTGTAATGCAGAAGTATTGGCTCTTTCTGAAACATTCATCAAGAGACCAGTGTCTTACTGGGATGATGGTGACTCAAGAGTGGAGATGTTGGCCACGTCCTTAAGGCACATTATCAGGTGATAATAAAAGGTGACTTGTCAAACTGTTTGTCGCTAAGTCTCTCAGGTTCAGAGAACTGTTCCAGCTTTGGACATGAGTCTGAGCAATTTGGGCTGTCCTGCCCTCTGCCTTCTCTGCAGCCACAGAATGGGGTACTGCTATCTTTTCAGTCTTTCAGATCTCTGTTGGATATCCCCTTTACTGGCTTCCCTGGTTCCTATTCAGTCTGACACTCTCCTGGATGGGCAAAGTTCTCCAGGAGTTGGTGTGTTTTCTCTAAAAGTGGTCTGGATTTTTGAGTCGATGGAAATGTACCAGATCAGTGCTTAAGGCTTTGAATTTTTACAACAGGTTTTGCACAGCTTTAGCTGACAATACCAGAGAATTTTGGAAAATTCCAAAATTTTGGAATTTTGGGTTGGATTCTGCAGAGATTTGCTACTTCCTTCGCAGTAACACTGAAACATTGGAGAGCTGGAATTACTTGGGAAAGACTGTGGGATGAAGATGGCAAGTAAAGATGTGAAGCTGCAACAGTTTTGGGGAGCCTGAGCTTTAATAAGCTCATCCTGCTAGCTTTTAATATCACTGAAAAGTGAAGGACTCCTGCCTCTGTTTCTATGTAAGAGCTTGGTGTACCATACCTCTGAAATATGTCTCTTCCTTACAAAATAAAACCAGAATATAGTAAATATTTTTGACATTGTGGACCATGGATTTCAATGTCTTCCATGTTACTGGAGGGCACCAGTGCCATTTTTGCTCCTGGAACAACTATGCTTTCATTCCCTTAACAGGGAGCTTTTATGGGATTTTTTTTCACATGCTTCCCACTCATTTTTCTCAAGGATCTTCCAGATAAATTATTCAAAGGGCTTTGGCTGTAGGCTACTGTTGCTTTTTCTTGGAGTGGTGTTGCTAAAACACATCATGCAGTCCCTTAGGACTTTTTGATGTGCCCACTATATGCAAAGACCTTTATTTAGCCTTTAGAAAACCACTTGCACAATTCTACAACCAAGGTCTGAATACATATGTCTCAACAGCTTTTATTTGAACAAAGCATGGGTGTATGCAGAGCAGGTTTTGTACAAAAATAAGTCAATAGATAATATTTGCAGATATCTCTGAACCTAGCAAAAGTTATCACTAGAAATCAGCACCCGCTTTCTAATGAGATCCATTTATTTATCAGAGCTTCTAGTAAAATGTCACAAAAATACCTGTGAGATTGCTCAGCTGACTTGGAAACTAATTTGAGCTGGTTAGCAGGAAAGTTTTTAGCTAACACCAAGTATGATGCAACATGAACACTTTTAGAGTTCTAATCCTTGTGCTTGTTTGCTTAGTGAAAAAGTTCCTACCCGCTGGAATGATTGCTCTTTCAGTGCCTTAAATCAAACATAACTGGAGGCCTCAAGATGAGAAAAATAAATATTTGAAAAAAAACCTGTCTGTTTGCAAGGTTCTCCTTAGCCTGGTTCCTCTTTGACACTTTCACTTTCCCCTTCAGAAACTTGAAAGGAATATGCAGAGATCCTGGACACCTAAAACCAATACTAAAGAAGCTAAGAGGCAGGGCTTGTGAGTTGTGGGAAGAGATTATAAGCAAGAACAGGGTTGTCTTTCAAGGGTGTTTTAACTTTTATACATGCTTGACTGCTTTGAGCTCACCCTGTTTGGTAGCAAGAACAAAAATTAAACTAAACCAGAAGGGCAAAACTTTGTTACATTGAATAAAAAGGTTTAACAAATATTGTCTGTTTTTTCCTTGCTTGGAGAAGAAGGCTGGTCTTTCATAAAATGCCTTAAATTCTACTTTTACTAAAACCAAGAATCGTAAAACTTAACAATATTTGTCTCAGAATGTTTAGTTATTTGTAAAGAGGAGATTTTATATGCAGTAAAAAAAAGGCAGAGATACCTACAACCTTGCACTTTTTGCTGCTATTGTTAATTTTACAGTGTTTTCATTGGAACATAGATACAGAAGGGACCTATTTGGATCATTGGGTCCCGACCCATGCTTTGCCGCCAATGTCACTATATGTGCATAATCCCCTCCATAAAACCTGATGAAAGTCTGTGAGTTAACTAGGAGTAGTCAGACTAAAAACCTACCAGAAGTTTTTTTCAGTATTTCAATGCTGTAATGGTTACAGACCTTTATCTAATTTCCAAGCTATAGTTATTTTATCTTTTCTTACTAGATAGTCATCCATTAATATATACTGTGAAAGAGCTAAATTAACAGAGGGATATTGTAACAATTTGTGAATCCAGTTAAATTCTCCAGAGCAGAGCATACTGTGCCAATAGAAATATTTGCATGGTACTAAAAATTAATGTACGTGGAAGAACATAAATCAAGTAATTCAATGTGAGCTTTTAAAGATTTTCACATCTTGCTTGAAGAATGCAAAAAGATACGCTGGTAGTAATCTCTGAAAGTGCAACCAGGAACATTGTTCATGTGCTGGAGGTTATATTTTAAGATACATAGTGATAGAAATGACTATTTGTTTGTTATTGTCATTCATGCAAAGCCGGTGTAAAACTATTACTTTTATAGAGGCTTGGAAACGTAAATAGTTTTGAAGGATTGGAAGCATATAAATATGCATGTCTGAGAGTCTATTCACCCCGTGATGTGGCAATGGCTAAGTCCTGCACAGACTGTGCTCCTTTCACAAGCCATGCAGGCACAGTAGGGCAGGGAGTTTCTCATCTGTGAGAGCAGGCACTTCTGCAGGCTTGTGGGGAAGATATACATCTTGATTTCTGAAAGAGATATGATAGTTCTGAAATACGGGCAAGGCTTTCTCTAAAGGGCTCCTTACTGTTTTCTTCCCTGCTTCAGGGAAATGAGTCATGGGATCTGCTGGTGTTTATCCATCCCTCGCCAGCTCTCATGTTGCTCAGGGGCAATTGGTACATTACCCTGTGCACCGATGTATCCACCAAGGTGACAAAAATAGGCCCTTTGAAGGGTATTGCAGCAGACTGGTCCTTCTCCTGGAGTCTTCTTGCAGCTGACTGACTGGCAGAAAGGATGATGTGGGACAGATTTGAATTGATTTCTTGCACACTTGGGGAATCAGGCTATGGAGTGAAGGTACACTTCAAGTTGGGTGCAGCAACAAATGTGACACATATGCTAAAGGTGGGGAGACTGCTCAAATAATTGCACAGTCTGGCCATTGGAACTGTCATCCATCTTAAACACTTTCTTATTTTGTGACAGCTCTTGTATATTTTTATGTTCGCTTATGTATTCAGAGAACGCCACCTTTTCTGCAGGTAACCGTATTTGCAGAACAGCAAAGTGCAGAGGATCCCAGCCACAGACTGCACTTGTGCTGCAATGCAGGATGTATTCCTGAGGAAGGAGAATTTCAGGGACCAATCATGAGTGTTGCTCACACTAAGGTAATCTGTCTTGTTCTACCCTTCAAAGTACTATGGAAGTACTCCCTTTGTCCATTCTAGTTATTTCCAGGTTGGAATTAATGACGTTCAGCAGTTTAAAGCTATTGGCATTCTTCACCACTGCAGGTCTTGATCCCACAAAATATGTTATGAAACCCGGGCAGGTTCCTCTCCAAGTCTTTTGTTACGATTGTCACTGAAGTTTACAGCACAATTCTCAATCTACCCTTGTTTGATGCCCCCAACCTCTACCAAGTAGCAGAGATTTAACTCTTTATCTCCAAAGGCACTATGGTGTGTGCATCTGAAACGGTATTTTGGAATCTTGACTAAGAAATGGAATCCTCCTGTACTTGTAAAACATAGAGCTTTAAAGGAAGGCTGAGTAGGTGAAACTGAGGGTTTTTCTGAATCATTCAGGCCTATTGCCATGATTGTACCACCATGCCTCCTCCTGCTCCTCTCTAAAACATTCGTACAAGTAGAGATTTGGTCATGCAGATTATCTACAAAGAGACATAGTTGCTTAACAAGAAGAGTTCTGCATCTAGAGAATTCATTGTACCTTGCAAGCTTTTGTACCTATCTTTTCTGTAGTTTAAAAGTCTCCATTATCTGAGTGAGATGAAAAAAGGGTCACACAACAGAGACAGTTAGTTAGAAAGAACAGTGGTAAACAAAGAAGAGAATTTTGCCTCATATCCTATAGATTGCATATGCTTGGTATAGTTATTATTTGCTTGGTATAATTATTCAGTCAGCATCTTGACAAAATTACATAGGCCTATATGCTATTCCAGAACACAGAAATTGTATTATAAAATGAATGATTTGATGATTCTTTTGAAAGACACAGTCTGGCCACAAAGGTGCTTATTAAAATGGCCACAATGTATTATTTTCCATAGCAGGATAAAACAGACAAAAGAGTGGTATTCATAGCAGCGTTTGGGAGGTTTGGCTGTCAGTGATCTTGTATTTGTGATGTGATAATAGGAAGTTCTACAGAGGAAAAGTGAGCAAAGAGGCAGCTTTTGATGCTGACATAGAAAACAGCCTAGACTGAGTAATGATTTAAGGAGATGGTTGTCAGTGCCTAAACGGGAAGGGGGAGGGAGCAGGCTGCTATCTGTCAGCCTAGAGAATCTTCCACACAATTGTACTTCAGCTCCCAAAAATGTTTTCAAAATAGTTCAAAGTATTTTAAGAGAATAGTTCAAAAATATCACCTATGACCCATATGTATCCTTTGCCTAATGATTTCCTGCCACCTCCTGTTCTTGACCAGGACAGCTCAGAAGGAACAATGAGTACTGTTTTCTTGAAAAGATAAATCCTTAAATGAAGCCTTTTCAGTCCTTGGAGAGCCCAATAGGTCCTATTTCTCCTCTAGAGTGCCTGCTTTTTATTAAGATGCATTAAGAGGACAAAAAACCAGGTCACAGATATGGTAGCACAGATTATTTCCTCTACATTATATGTGAGGATTTAGAGAAAATGATGCAGGTTTACATAGACTAACCAGGGGGAAAAAAAAGTCAGTTTTCCAACTCTAGGTCCTTGATTCTTAAGTTTTCTTGGACAAGGCTGGACTAATTATTGAGGTAATTCCATAGTATTGACAGTTCAATTGTGTCAGAACAGAAGTGAGATGGATTTGAATTGATGGAGTTTCATCTATTTTCAGCACTCTCTTTCTTCAGTAGCTCTCTCTTCCGTCTTCACTTGTGTACGGCTGGAGAGGACACAAATCAAAGCCAGGACTGTTGACATGTTAGTAAGGAGTCCCCGGGTTTTTTCACCTCTGAGTAAAAAGATTCTCAACTAAATGAGCTGTGGCTGAATTTGCAAACCCAATGGGGTTTGGTCTAGGGCTTTGAACAGCCATAAAGGAGGTGAGGGAATGCTGCAAGCTTTGTGTGGAACAGGTGAAATTCTTTGTCAGCACTAAGGAAGGCATAGGAAGTGAATAATCTGATTTAAACACTTAGGTGTTTATGGATGATTTCAAATTATTTAATACAGAGAAGTGTAATTTGAGGCAAATATAGTTCCAGGTTCTTGAGACACCATATCCAGCTCTGCTGCAATACCTATACACTCCCATGAGCTACTGTGATACTGAAAAGCTCAAGAATAAAACATTGGACTACTCATATTTAGACTGACATGAGCCTTTAGAGAAGAGTAGATTTCAGGGGAAATTATCTGAGAGCTTCATAGTGGCAAAGGCAAAATAGATAAAAAACTAAATAAGAAAAACCAGCAAGAGAGGAAATACATGCCTCTTCCATTTGTAAATGTGTTAAAATGTTGTGTAAGATCCTTTCTGTACTTCACAGGTACACTTGCAGACCACTGGAAATATTTATAACCAATGAAAGCCACAGTGTGTGCAGGGAATTTCTTTCCTATTTTTAAGTGTAACTGTCTAGAATACTTGAGCATGGTTTTGTGTCTCTCCTGTTGTTCTCTGGTGCATAAAAGGAGAGTGCTCAGCTGTAAGTCCTGCCCTACACTGCTGAGTCTGCAATAAAAACCTCTTTGAATCAGGGGATAAAAAGAGCTACATTCTGCTGGAGTTATCACAATTTCTGAATGGCCTTGATAAACAGCACAAAGACAGAAGTGCTTCCCTTTTGACATACAAGAATGTCCTTATTACAAAGTCTTGTACACAGTATTGCCAAGCCCTGACTTTATTTGTATGTTTCCAGATGATAATTTAGCAGAGATATTAATGAAGGATAATGTTTGAAGGACTTCTGTATACATGCATTTTGCTGCTCTCTCAGGCAGTCTGTCTGTAAATATTTGGAATTTTTAGAACCCACATTTAAACCTCTCAAAACTAGAAAGAGATAATATTTAGTTTAACAAAAAGCAAGTTATATATCTTCTGGAATATTTACTTTTCTGGAAAAGCTTCTTGACCTTTAACTTATGTCATCTTAGCTCTGCTTTCAGTGTGATCTTTTAGGTTTCAGCAACTATTCCATACTTACGGCACGGTAGTGCCTGAAAGCCTCAATCACTCTCCTGTATATGAGCACACCACATACCTGCAGTGGGAAAACTTCTGAAGAACATCCTGAAGACCTTGGGCTCTAAAACACCAGGTAACCAGGTAAAATAAAATAATAAAAAAAAAATTAAAAATTCATCTTTCAGTGTTTGCTGGGGAACCAGAGGACAGACTGATGAAGTGAATTACCCAAGTTCAAATGAGAAGGCTGTGGAAGAATTTGGAATTTGTGAGTCCCTGACTACGAGCTTAACCACAGGTTTGTCTTTTCTCTGATTACAGGCACTTCACAGACATGTCCAACCTGCAAATCTTGGACTTTTGGGGCTGGATCCAGGTGCAAGATCCATGCTGGGGCTGTACCACGTCTTTGGCAGTGGGACTCTGTTGATGCTGGTCTTATGAATACTCTGAAACCTCAGCTGTGGGATGGTGTCTTCAAAGGAACAACTAGGATGCTAGGCTGGCATTGCTTGGACTCCTCCAAAGAAGCCATTCCCTCAGCCCAGTGCTGTCCTGCACTAGAGAAGTGAGACTCTTTGCAGAGACATTCTCATTCCCTGCTTCTGGACTATCCTAGTCCTCACTTTCCCAGTCCAGAGGCCCTCTGTCCTGTGTGGAGTTGGTATGTAGGTCATAGGTCTAGAAGTATGTAAATGCTTGCACTAGGCTGGATTAAATATCTGATGTTACCTATGAAAGGAAAAAAAATTCTGCATAATTTCATATATTCTCTGGGGATGGTTCTTTAAACATTCCAGAGAAATGCTGTATGTTCACCTCAGTTTCTTATAGCTTTGTAGGTCTTCATGCTGGACATTTCCCAATAATGTGCTTTAATTATGCGAGACACTTGACTCCTTTCTTGGTTGCTGTTCTTTTGTACCTTCCCTTGATGTTCATGGGAAGGCTCTCTCCCTCTCCCTCCCTAGTACAGCTTTTTACTGGTAGCTTTTTATTGATGTCATGATCATGTAACTGCTGTACCATGCTAGTGAACAAGAAAGCAATATTGAGGCATGAAGTCCTACAGTCTGCAACTATCAGTGCTCTTTTCATCTGCCAACCACAGCCCCCCTTACTATTGCCCACCTGGGAGGGAGCCACAAAACAGCCAGGGAGGAGAGTCCTGCCTGCGGTGATGGGGACATGCAGGGCTGCAGCACATCTCGCCCTGTGCACCCACCAGTGAAAGTGGATCTGAACAACAGCACATGGGTATAAGCTGATAAATCATGATGGGAAATAGATTGAAAAGATTCTTATTTTTCCCATTTCTTTTCTTCCCAACCAGTTTATGCTCTTCTGGTTGCACTGCTGAAGTGCTTCAGCAGCTTTTGATGATGAGAGAGTAAGAGGCTGCATGAAACAGCTATTCTGCTCCGAGTTCCCTGCCCCTGAATGGACTGTTATGGGGGAATCTATATCACACGGAGGAGTGGTATAAGATCCCATCTGTATAGTTGAGGCTGAGCCCTGATTTAAAATTGGCTCTTAGCACATATCAAGTCCAAAAATAGATGACGTATATTTATTCATACTTTAACTGAAATTAGCATGCCAAAACCAACTTTGTTGTAAAAGCATAACAAAAAATGTATTTCATTTGCTGTGTGCCTTTGTCCTATCTATGTGCAATTGATTTCTGGTTTACAAAAACAAAACTAAACAAAAAAAACTAATAAGAGCCAGTATCAACACAATTGTCCTGATACAACATGTTCACATCAAGGAATCAATTTAAAAGTGGTGTCAAGGACAGAATATTCTGAAAACCTTTCTTCCTTGTGAGTTTAGTAGTAATTTGGGTTTCAGTAAAAATAGATTTAGCTTGCTTCATTTACATTAAAACATTTTCTGGTGAAAAATTTCCTTTTTTTTTCACCCCCACAGTTTCCTCAGTTTGGGTAATTAAGTCTTCTGGAGAGAAGACTTAAAGTCTTCAGTCCAAAAAATATTCTGATCCTATTGAAATAAGTGGTAAATCTGACCAATTCACCACTGTAGATTCCAGCTGCAACTTTATTCCCATCTCACTTGACGGAACACATTTGAAGTAAGACAGCAGGACAGATAAAGAGAAAGGCAGCTTTTGTGGTGTGTGGTTTATTGGCTTCAGAGTTTTCAAGATGATATTTTAAGAAAAAGGATCATCTTTGGTTTCAAGGTGCATTGATTGTGTATGTCTTAAACAGGAGAAGTTACAATATTTCTGAAAGCTATCTGAAAATGCTGAAGAAAAGAGGGAGGGAGGGAGGAAGGGAGACTATGGCTTATCTTAGAGACACACTTCAGGTCCATGTTTTAGCATATATCCAAATCTATAAGGCAAAATTATGCCTTTAGCATTAGTGTTTGAACACCTTGCTGCTTCTGAACCATGGTACTCTGAATATTGTAATCAACCTATTGAAGCTCAACTTTACACTCCTTTTTGAGCTCATAAAATCAGTTCTCATCAAATACTAGAAAGCAGGGCACTGTTGAACACTGAGATCAAAAAATACTATTAAAGGATTTGAAGACATTTGAAATTCATGTCAGGCTTTATAAAATATGTAAAACATTCCAAAACAAGCAACTCTAGCACCAAGCCTGTTCTGTTCCTTCTAAGCAAAGCATAGATTTTTGATATAGGTTAAAATATTGAGTGTCCTCACAAGTATAGCTTCCGTCTAGGTTAATTTCTTCTGTTACAGTATGAAGGTATGGATCCTAAATTATGCATTTGTTTCCAGACATGAGAATTTTTCCCCTTTGGAATTACACGGAAGCAAAGGTGGATTCTGCCCCTCCTCAGGGCCGCTGCGTGCTCTGCAGTCTGTGCACAGCAGTGGTGGAGAGCAGTGACACCCCACACTCACATGCGTTTATCACTGCGACCTCATCTGACCCTGCTTTTAGGACAGTTAAAAACTGTGCCGCTCTCTGTAAATGCAGCTCAGTCTGTGTAGAGGGGAATTTGGCCAGCCATGGCTGTACCACAGATGTAAATAATTCTCGTGTTTTCCCGTGACAAACTTGTTCACTGCATTTTTGGACTGGATTCCACACAGGGAGAGCCATGTTGGCTTTTTAAAAGCTGTTGGACACAAAGTAAAGCACGATATCTTTTTTTTTTCCCTGCTGATTGTCTGTGCCACTTTCCTCTAATGGTATTTCTGTTAGCAGTTCTGGCTATAGAGGTTTTGAGGCAGCTATCTCGTAATCTAATTCATGTCAATTAGTTGTCAGTCCAGACAAAAGCCCTCTTATTCAGTTTGTGTAACTAGTTCCCAATAAATCTTTCTTGTGCTCTATCAGCACATATGGTAGCATTTTTTTTCAGTCCTCATTTTGTAGCTTTTATCAACAGCTCCTCTCAAGAGACCAAAACCTCTTCCTCACTCTGTCTTTATTTCATATACTCTTACCCATGAGAGTAATGTAATAAAGAGTAAATGAGTGAGGCTGAGTAATTACACACGTCTCTCTTTTATCTAATATTTAAGGAAGATTTTATATGTATGAACATATATCACTTAACTCTTTATTCAGGAAAACGGATCAAAGTGAAGATGACATGTTCCTCCATGGGATTAAGATACTGAGTCAAGAAGTTTGTAGGGACCCAAAAACCAAAGAAACAAAGAATGGAAATTTAATTTCTTCGAGTTGGGTTTGCCTCATTAGTAATGGTGTGTGGCTTGCCTGGGGGCTGGCTCACGAGTGAGTCTGAAGATTTATTGTTTGGGAAGGCACAGGGTGCCCAAATTTTCTTCTTTAGTTGGTGGCCTTGATCATTACAGTGATTAACATGGGGGCAGGATGACCTAAGTGAAAAGAGGTTAAAAATGAAGCTTCATACAGAAAAGTGTGAACAAGTGAAGTTCAGCAAACAAGCCAGTGTTGTGGGAGAGTGTCTTGGTTCGAGACAAGTTTAGGGGAAAATGCTCTGGAAGGAACGTCTCCTCCCCGGGAGACAGGATTCAGCACTCCCTCCCCACCAATATGGAAGGAATTTCTTGGACAAAAGTGAAAAAAACTATTTGTTTAACAAGCAGAGTGCTGGCAAGGCACAGGAGACAAATGAGTAATGTTAGATAATAAACCTCCTCGATGCAGAGAAAGCTGGTGGATTTAGAGTTCCCTCTGTAGCTGGCTCGGCCCCTCCCAAGGCCCGAGGCCGGGATGCAGCGTCCCTGCAGCCTCGCTGCCGGTCCATGGGGTCCGATGATCTGGTTCTCGGATCACAGCTATCCGAACAGCTCCGGAAGAAGTTCTGGAGGATTTCAGTGTGGCGATATGGGAAAATTCCTTGCCTCAGCTAACAGGCTGGCTAAGAGCAGGAAGGTGCTCCCTCGGCTCCGCAGCGGTGAGAGCGCAGAGGAGTGTGTGTGAGTCCTTGAACACAAACCGTGCTGAAGAATTCCCTCAGCTTCCCCCCTTTCCTCAGACGCAGCTTAAAGCTGTGGGACCCATTTCTGGGCAATAAGCAGACGATAGGGGAATACAGTATTATCATAAAATCACCCCAAGACAGAGAGTTAAGGCAAGAAAACTTTCAAGAGTTTGTATGAGCTAGGGAAGGTAGAAACACAAAACCCCAAAAGATAGTATCACAACCTCACTGTCAGTTTTGCCTTTTTTTGCATATGTTGGGTCTGTTCCCAGATAGGAACCTTGAGCCTGGATAGTTTTCGTCAAGTTCTGGCCCCTATTTGAAAGAAATGTGCCTCTGGTAGTGAAATGCGGAAAGAGGCTAACATGAAAGATGCTCCTTCCCGAACTCAAGAAGCAAGTGGGAAACATGCAGTGAAAAGCCCCTGGAAACAAATGAGTTTTACTGCATTTAAGCCTCTAGAAATAAGGAAGAAAAATGGTACTAGACGGCAGAGACAGAAGCTACAGTGTCAGTATGGAGGCAGGCAGATATCTTTCCCAGCTGGTAGCCCATACTGCCATACTGCCAAAAATCCTCGCTGCATGGAGATTCAAATCTTAAGATAGATGCTTCAGGATTGCATTCTTGACAGGTAGGAAGTCTAAAGGCCAATGCATGTCAGAGAGGAGGCAAGGGAATTGGAAATAGTTGGCTGTTCCTCCTGAGAGGAAAGAATGATCTGCCAACCAGCCTCAGCAGTTCACATAAAGTGTGGTCATGCCAGAACCTCACGTGAGACACTGTAGAACAGTTGCCAAAGGCCAACAGCTCCTTTGGCTTCACTTTGCAGTTGTGATTCCTGTGAACTGTAACAAATCTGAGCAAGGATCTGGGGGTGATCTGAAAGAGATGATTCCTGTCTTCCCATCTGAATACAAAAATCAGATATGAATCACATCCTGAAGGTGAACAGTTACTTAGATAATATTAAGAGATTGTTGCTGAGATGCCCTCAGCTGTGGAACGATGTTTAACCTGGATGTTGAATGCAGGTAAAATCAATTTAACAAATACTGTGTGAGTGGGTAACTCATGAGAAAGCTTTATATTCAGACTGACACATGTTGATGTAGCAGGAAAGACAGAAGTGTTGGCAGGGTTAACACGTTCAAAAAGGTGGTTTAGCAAAGAAAATAAACTATCATGTATGCCCTCTAAGGGCAGGACAAGTACTAATAGTTACTTATTTAGCTAAATTTTCAACAGCTGAATCAACCTGATAGTCTGAAGACAGCAAACATTTCTTCTTATGTTTAAAACTTGTTGATTTACGGGAGAGCTTTCTAAGAGAAATAATAACATCAAACTCAATCTAGACATCATGCTATAACAGCTAAGTCCACAGAAATTTTAAGTAATGCTAATCTAGTCTATTTCCATTGTGAGTAGCCTTGAAGATGCCATTTACTTTCTCAGTTCTGCCATGGGCAAAATAACTATAATATTTCTCTACCTCATAATTAAAGTTGGGAGTAATTGGCATCTATCCAGGCTCCTCAATCAAACATACCCTGTGTACAGGTTAGCTGGCACAATCACAGTTTTCCTGCAGTTAGAATAAATGGACCACTCGTGCCTGTGTTTATTGATGAGAAATTTGTGTAACTGTTGATAGGAGTTTTGGTAACAAATTGCAAAACAGAGGGGTGCTTCTAGGCAGGTTGTATAAACAATGTTAACTGCCTCGTGTTACCTGCCTACCACAGAATCATGTAGGACAGCGGATTTACAGAAACCACCTCTGTGGTACCCAGCTTTCCTCCTCCCACGGTTCAGATGTACCTGTTTTAGTTATGCTGGGTGCACACCAAGGAGATTTCAGACACTTAGGGTTCAATGCAGTATTGGGAGAATCTTCAGCAAAATTTCCTCTGTAGAAAATGTGTCCATGACATCTCTGGAGACTTTAGGAAAGTTTATGGGGGGCACAGAGATTGCAATCTGGCAGCAGCTGCTGTCTAAGCACTCTTCAGAATGATGCCAGCTGGAGGAAGATGAGGGAAAAGGGAGGACTTAGATAGAGGCCACATCTTTATCAATTCTCAGCCAAAGAGAATATATTTATGCATTACAAACTTCAGTCTGTCTTGAACTTGACTACTTGCTGTAACATTGGAGGAGAGAATCTGCTGTGCTGGTTCTAGATCTTGAACAGGGATTCTCAATTTCTGAAGGCTGAATTTCTTACATAGTTTTGAGCTTATATAACATGGAAGTTTTGATCTCCAAACCTTTTCACATTCCACTGGTGTCCTTATAAACCAAGAAGACATCATATTACATAACACATACTGTTATTGAATCAGAGAGGCAGTGTATCAGTCTTTTATAAAGTGGACCATATATGGAAAAAAGGATTTAAGGCAGCTTGCAGAAATGGATCAGTACTTGTGGAAACTAAATTGAAACCAAAATAAAAAATCTGCCAGTATCCTAGCACCCAGAGTATAAACTGGTTCCAGCAACACAACTGTAATTTTTTTCCTCTGTGTGTAGAACACAGCTTTCACAGAATATTCTCTGTTGGAAGAGACCCACAAGGATCATCAAGCCCAGCTCTTATTTGAATGGCCCATACAGAGATTGAACCCATGACCTTGGTTTTGTTAAAACTATGCTCTAACCAACTCAGCTAAGCTCAGGGGAAGTTCGTAAGGAAGCAGCTGCTGGTTGAAATAATAACCTTGGTAGTGTTAATTACGTTTCTTCACTTTGGCCTGAGAGTCATTAAATTTAGCTACATTAGTTTTTGGTAATTTTTCTGTCCAGTTCTCTTCAACTCATTCTGTTTTGAATTAAGCCCCTGGTTATTTCATTAAAATGAGTAATCAGAAGTTGGTTGTGCCATTTAAACATACCATTGCTGACTCTGATCATGTAATCTACATTGAGAACCAATAAGTCAACTGGAACAGATAAAGTATGCTAGTAGCAGTGCAAATAAAGTCAAACCTGCATTTTATGAAGTTTGTTTTATAAGAATACAGAAGAATAGAAGAATACAGAAGAGTAGAACTTTGAAAGACATATTATTGCTCTCTGCAGCTTACTCCACTAGAGAGCCTCAAAGATCTCTCAGGTAAAAAGTAAAAATAAAAATAAAAAATCAATGGTTACTTCCCTAAAACTTCTGTGACCAGAACTACTGAGGAATCACTGATGTATAAAGGCCTGTATAAATTCAACTCATGAAAATCAGTATTATTTTACTGAATTTGTATTTGCAGCAGTAAAAGGATTGTTTAACGTCCTCTTTGAAGAAGAGCCTTTATTCTGTCCCATGCACATCTTATCCCACCCTGTACTGCTTTAATATCAGCTCATTGAGATGCACAAAGTACCTTCCAAATTTGTACCTGAATGACACAGTGATTCCACTCTATTGTACTCTGATTGTATTCTTTATATGGTGCTCTAACTGATCTGAAATGGATAAGGCTGGATTTGAGATATGTCCCTTAATGCTGTTCGTCTCAGTCTCAGAAGCAAATGAAGATGACCTTTGTATACAAGTACCTCTTTACCTTTAGCTATAAAACCAGTCTTCCATAGCAGAACAAGTGGGAAGAGTGGAAACCGGCGAAGAGTATTTTTAAATTATTTTAAATTTTTCTGTATATCCCTGTAAAAAACAATATCTATCCTTCAACATTGTTTTTCACCACTTTCAACTAGTATTTTAATGCAAAAAAAAAAAAAGAAAGAAAAAAAGAAAAAGCCAAAATCATTTTAATTTTCCCCTAGTAAGTTAGAATACTTACCCCTGAAGACAAAATGCCGAGCTCAAATGTCTGAATGGTACTAACTGAAGCTTTTATAAGACATTCATAGAAAATCTAAATTTTTAATCAAATAGATTAACACTTGAACTGTTTAATGTGAAAGGAGTAAGCTGTCTAGCTCCAAACCACATGCTTTTATTCTGGTACTTCTCATTGGCCATCTGTTCTTTGTTGTCTGTCCCAATTCCACCATCTGTCCCAAAAATTACACTCAGCATGATGACCTCACCCACAAAACTGCTCTGTCAGTCAAAGCTAGTAAACAACCTTCACTTCCTTTGCACTTCTCTTTGTCTTCAGTGCTGGAAACAAGGAATGCAGATTAATGCCCCAGATTTTGGTTCTAATTGTCTCTATTTTTAAACTCATTTAACATTTTCACATGGTGGTAGGAAGAGAAAAAAAAAGGAAGAGAGTGAGAAAACCAGCTGATGGAATAGGTGCAATGGGCAGCATTGCTTTACAGAGAACTCCTGCAACTTGCAGAGAAAAAAAATATTTTTGATCAGTCAAGGGAAAATCTTCTTCTAAATTCCTTTGTTTGTTTGTTGCTTTTTTTGAGTTCAGAACAAAATGCAGATGCTTTGTTAGATAAATTTTAGACAGCTCATATTATATGAGATGTATACTGCTCCTAAAATCTGTAATAAAAGTCTGAGTCTTCCTCCTTTAGGCTGTGGATTTGCACAAGGCAAAACACTACATAGATGCTCCACACCTGAACGTCTCTATTCTTCCCACATGTAGAACTAGTTCATCTTCTTTCTTGTTTGGCTGAATAAATTCAACATTCACCTGGCACCTGCATGCAGGCCAAGGGACATCTCAGTTATGTCAGGGATGCAGACGGGTGATGGGGTCCTGACCCCAGGTTAAAATAACTGCAAGGGATGTGAGAATCTATCAGACAAGACATAGCTGGAGTTCCTGGATGTGACTGGTAACAATGCATAAATCTGACAAAGGCTACAGATAGCACTGTGAAGGGAGGTTGGATTTCACAGATGTTTAAGGAAGAGTTGCTTAAGAAATGTCTGCATAATTGGAGGGAAACATGTGTGACCTTTCGGGCACAATTTGTGCAAAGCTAGCACTGTCTGGGTAACCATATCAAAAACATCATAGAAAACCAGGAACATCTACATAGTGTTA
Source organism: Lycocorax pyrrhopterus obiensis (assembly GCA_014706295.1). NCBI lineage: Eukaryota > Metazoa > Chordata > Aves > Passeriformes > Paradisaeidae > Lycocorax > Lycocorax pyrrhopterus. The sequence goes on from JACSVZ010000004.1 coordinate 81,572,529, forward strand.
TCAAACCCACCAAATTTGGGTACAGATGCAGCAAAACTGGGACTAAGGCAGAAGAAATAATAGTGGTTATTTAGTTGTGAAAGGTCAGAGATGACAAAAGGAGGGCAAGAGCAGAGAGGTCAAGACACAGGAAAAGATATGCAAAGGTATGTAAGTGGGGTAACTGGGGCTGCCTGGGGCTACCTCTTGCTCACATCATCTTTGAATAGGACAATAAACCAAACCTGTTTCTGACCACATCTCATGTTGAACCTGCTTCATTTGTCAGGAAGACTGAGTACATGAGTGGTAGCACCAGTACAGCCTCCAGGAATGACAGCATCAATGTCCTTCTGATGTCTGAGAAGACTGCACAAATCTTTGCACCCTGGACTGTAACAATCCCTCTTTTCATCAAGTTTCTTCCTAAGAGCTAAGCTACTACCTTGTCAGTTTTCTGTCTCTCAAATTTATTTTAGTATTTGCAGTCACTAAACTGCAGAAAAACATTTGACTAACCCTTGAGTTATAATGACACTTTGATACTCTCTTGTTGCTATTTAAAGTGTTTGTGGGTGAAGAACATGGGTATCAGTGAGAAATACCTATAGGTTAGCTTTAGTGTCCTGGTGAGGTCTGGAGATTGCAGACATCTCCTGCTTGACTTCTGGAAACTAAGATGTTTTATGTCTTGCCTGTCAGTGAGATGTTAAAACAGTAAAGAGGTACTTCCTGGTTTCTGACTTCAGTGGGAGGAGGAGCCTGGTGCCTCAGAGGGTTACCCACAGAGGGCTGTTCGTGCCGGAATGCATCTGGGGCTGGCCATCAGAAACAGCTGAAACATCACACCTCGCAGGGTGTAGGTGTTTGAGGTCAACAGCTCATTAGACATTTCTGTACACTGGGAAACCAGATGCCACAGTCCCTCATTTGAGGGTAAATGCCTTACTGCGCGGGGCTCTCCTATTACATGAACGAAATAGCACCACCCATAGTCAGGCAGTCAGCCTGAAACGGAAGAATTTGGGTCCCCTAACCTCTTCAGGCTGAAACATTCATATCCCACCTCCTGGAGTGACTGGAAAAGTCCTGACTTTGCAGATGAAACATGAGGGCTCTCAGGAAGATGAAGGAGTTCTGAATTCAGCTGAAGCATTTCACATAAGATATCTCCTGGAGACAAAACTGCAAGGTCCATACATGAGCTCTCAGCAGCTGCTTGGCTGGAAGAATAGCACTTTGTGTGTGATTCAGGGCTGTTTGGGTGAATGACGCATTCTCCCAGGAGGTCTAAGGGATTATGGTGCTTTGGGGATCTGGCAGATCAGCCTGATCACCCTCTGGCTGAGGCTGAGCCCATCTGCTCTTGCACAGATGTTGATGGGTGACTCATGCCCAGCGGCAGAAGTCAGGAAGTCAGCTGGGTTTTGTTTAGCTGTCTTTCTGCTTTAGTCCAGGTAGTTTTGTAAGCATCCTTATTTGGTAAGATGAGGGTGATTCCCTTTGGAGGATGAATCGGTATTGATCTTGTGTTGGTGCTGCCTCATTCACAAGCTTAGTTGTGTGGCATGCTTAGCATGTTTTTTTTAATAGGACTGTCACTTTGTCTTATTACAACTATAGAAAGTTCAATATCTCACAGGTATCATACTGTGTGGAGGAGAAAAAAGAAAAAGAAATTATTTATACAGGCTGCATTACAGCAGCTAAATATACTGCACATAACTTCATGTTTCAGAGACCTTCACTCAAAAGTTACTCAAAGAGACATAAAGGTTCCCAAAAGGAAACCTCGGAGATTTATTCTTAAGGTACATTTTCTGAAAATTTTGTAAAAGGCATCAGTTGCACCTAGCAAAACAAGATACTGTTTTGCATGTTGCTTCCCAGGGGGAATGGGGCAGGTACCTTCTTTTTCCTCGTTTATATGCAATTTTTATTGTTACTGATTTTGTACCCCATCCCTATCTTGTGTGGTAGAATGAAAAAATTGCACTGTAAATCTTCTCTTTCAGAGATACTTATGAAGACTTATGATACTTCTGATCATAGATGCCTATTATCATTGTTCACTTTTTATTGTCTAGGCCTTGCTATAAAATTACAAACCTGTGAGTTAGCACTTTCTAAATAGGCATAAATATTTACATTCCTTCTCACTTCTGAATTCTTTTTCTCACTACTTTTGTAAGACATATCAATTTAGGACCTCAAATTTGCCATCTTTAACCTGTCTTAAGAAGCACTGAAATCTTGAGATGTGAAATCTAGTTGTGATGGTCTAGCTGACCAGAAAGTCTATGAATGGTGTGTGCCTCATTTAGGGCAAGTTTTCTCCACTTATATGATACTCCTTCTACCATTGTGAACCGTGTCAGTCAGTAAAAAATTAGAAGATTTTACATTTCTATTCATGTTGAGATTATTTTAAATGCTGTTTCTCTGAAAATATACTTATCTGTAAAATCCAGCACTACGGCAGGACTTGCAACAAAAAAACCTTTCTTATTTATAAGTTAATGTCTCCTCCCTTCCCACACAAATACTAAATAACCTTTGTGTTTTCTACTAGCAATTAATGTGTGTTTTCTCCCTTTTTATCTGCACAAAGAAGACATTTCTTTTATGATTTTACTTACTCATCTTTATAGCAATTAGAGATGGAACATAATAAGTGCTTAAAATAGCTAAACAATATTTGAACAATTTGAAAAAAAAATTTTTTTTACAAAAGTGATGTTGGAACTTCACAAAAATGTTATACATTTTTCCCATCAGAAAGTTCAGCACCATTGTTTATTTGTCTGCATGTGTGTGTGTGTGGGGGGGGTTCATGTATTTTTTTTCATTTTTAAATTTGATTTACAAGAAACCATTTTGCTCATACTTTTATTCTCCACTAATGAGAATTTGTTTTTCTTCAACAAACCAAGCTTACAGTCCAGCCAGAATTTCTCATGCAAATATGACATTAAAATTTCATTTTGTGTGTGTGTTTATAAATGTTAAATTAGCTGAGAAATAAGTCAAGCAGCTGAAAGACAATGAACTTAGCTTCAGAGAGTTCATTAGACATTCCATAACATTTGAAATCAAATTACTAAAACTCAGTCAATACATTTTCACTTGCTGGATTTCCATTCTTTCCATTTGCTTACGCAACACAAAAGAGAGGGGAAACAAGTGAGCCTGCCAAGGTCATGATAGGAAATGTCACTGCCCACCTCAGAACTGAAGTTTCTCTCTTTGTCTGAATTGGTGATTGTTAAAGTACTTACAGTTCTGCTGGTCAAAAGTGCTAAATACAGGGTAAGATATAATTTTTAAGTATTCAAAACCCTTCTGGTTTAGTGGTATGAAGCAATCAGTAAAAAAGGTCTTTTCCAGAACCTTGTACAGAGCTACAGAAATTGCTTTTAAATGGGCAAAGTGCATTTGACCTTCACACATGTGAAGCAGAAGGGCCCTAAATGTAGTATATGATTTTAAGCAACTTTACTGTAACTAAGAATATCTGTGTCAGACGTGTAAAAGACTATGCTGGATACCTAAATAAGGCTTACTGGGACCATGTCTCCCTAGGTATTGTGTCTTTCACCTCACATGGCCATGTGTGTGTGTGCCAGATGAACAGTTGTGTACATCCACACAGATCACGTTTCTGTTCAAACTGGTTTTGGTAGGATGGCACTGTAGTCTTCTGGGTTGCTTGCAAGCCTCAGGAAGCATGGAGAAGCTTCAAGGAATCGGACAGACTGGATGGATGCAGAGCAGTACAGAGGTGCCTGGTGTGTAAACAGGAAGGCAGCAGAAGGGAAAATTTTCCAGAGCTTATGTTCTCCTTTTCAATCTGAGTCCAGGCAGATATTTGGGAAGTGTGGGAAAGGAGACATACCTCAGCCTTAGCCTTAGCCTTTGCACAGAGGCTGGAAATGCTCTGGACATGCTGGTCATTCTCTTTTTCTCCTTGAGCTGGGATACTATATTCTGTGTTAGTGAGAAGGAAAAAGGGTGCCTGAATTTTACATCTGAGTTGAGAAATTTAAAAAAGTGTAATTCAAAGGGAAAAGAAATTCCTTATTGGGAAAGCAAAATGTCTGTGTTGGTGGTACATAGAAATGGGATGGATTTTGCTGCTTTTAGTGGTCTCAAATGTAGGTGTCTGTGATGATTCCATGGTCAATCGACTGTGATGTCTCTCCAGAAACCAATTAATTTTGTTTTAGACTTGTATTTTCAAATCAACTGTATTGTGATATATGTACCCCTTTGTGATGATTATAGAAGGAATCCAGAGCAGTAAGTTATCCAAATGCTTTCCTTTTGGATAGCAAACATTCTTAGAGGTGAATCTGGCCCTTGATGAGAAAATGAGGCAAGCAGATGTACGTGATAAATCTTTTGGAGGCTGCATCAATTTTCAGACTTAATTTTGAAGCAAGCATTACTTCTCATGGCAAAGTTGTTTTATAAAGGAAGTCTGCTTTCTTTGCTGCTCAGATATAGAAACTGGGTCACCTTTTAGGTCTGTAGAGCGGGGAGAATCTGTCTTTCAATGCTAAAAAAGAAAAAAGAAAAACCAAACCAAACCCACAAAAAAACCCCCAAAGAAGATAAAAAACCCTTTTATTTTCCATATCCACTAATCAAAACTGAGATATAAAAATAATATAAAAATAATAAAAGATGGTATAAGGAGGGAGAAGAATCAGAACAACTGCAAGCTATGCAATTTTATGGCTGATACATGCAGTTTATTGAGATGTAGTTTTGTCTGTCATCTTTATTTGATATTTGGGAGAAAAATAAAACCCTTATAATATGTTAGATGTATTAAAGAAATATGTATTTGTAAATGGCATATTTATTTAATATGTCTAACATTTGAGTTTCCTACCAGAGGACTATAAAATTGACATTGGCTAAAGCTCTCAAAAAATTCCTAAAGATATGAAGGAGAGTGAACACTAAAATTATTCATCAAATTACTATATTTTAATTCAATTTTATCAGTTATGAAGTTTGCAAAAAAAAAAAGAAAAAGCTCAAGCCTACTTAGCAAATAAGTACTTGATTGATAAATGGCTTGACTTGAAGGAACAATAGATTTTTGGTAAAACTAGCTTAGGATACACTAAATGAAGAGCTTCTTAGTACTTGTAGTGCTTGTGAACTGGGCACAGCAACCTTTTGATCTTGTGGAAAGAGATTGTTTCTCCCTTTTTTAATCGAGTTTCAAAAGCAAGCAGCATCTTAAGTTTATTAGTAATATTGTCTGAAGCAATGCTGGAATAGAAAATGGCTTTGAATTACATTTTCTTTTCTGTTATTTTTAGAGACTTTGTTCATTTTTTCCCCACTTTGCAGCTCGAGACAAGAGAAATCCAGTAGGTAATTGGTATACTTCAAAGAGTGTAATGAATTTGATTGATAGCAGACACGATGTGAAGACATGAAGTGACAGTTTGTTGGCATGTGTGGGAACAGAGTAAATGATCGTTAACCATTTGAGTGCAAAAAGCTAGAGGGAAAGGGGAAATGACTGATGTGTAACTTTTTGCTACAGGTCTGCTAGAGCAGTCCCTAATGGGCAATGCAAGACTGCAAAACCTGGAGGAGCCCTTAGGTCTGTTTGAGCTGGTACTGGTACACTCTGTTAAAGTCCTCTTACGTTCAATGTCGTATCACCTTCCTGGAGACAGTGCAACTTGGGCTTCTCCTGCTGTCCTCACATTACTGTGCATCACAACTTTGATTTTTGGACCTTAGAATCATAGAAACATAGAATGGTTTGAGTTGGAAGTGGCTGTAAAGACCATCTAGTTCCAACCTCTCTGCCCTATCCAAGCTGTCCCTGAACACTGCCAGGAATGGGGCATCCACAGCTTCTCTGGGCAGCCTTTGCCAGTGTACCACTACTCTCACAATAAAGAATTTTTTCTGTATATGTAACCTAAATTACCATTCTTTCAATTTGTACCCGTTACTCCTTGTCCTATCACTACAATTCCAGACAAAAAGTCCCTCTCTGGCTTCCTTGGAGGCCACCTTCAGATACTGGAAGGTTACCATGAGGTCTCCACACAACCTTCTCTTTTCCAGGATGAACAGCCCCAACTTTCTCAGCCTGCCTTTGTGGGAGAGTTGCTTTAGTCCTTTTATCATCTTCACAGCCCTTCTCTTGTCTTGCTCCAAATCCTCTGGAGTTATTCAAATAAAGACGTGGAAGCATGCTGAACAGCTATCTACAAAACAACTTGGGGAAAGACAAACCTGAAATGTAAAGATGTACAGTATCATGGCATGAATATTGTAAACCTATCTTTTTGCCAGAACCTTTGATTCACTTATCAGTACTGTTGGTCACCTTTCTAATTTTTAACACACTGAACCCTCTTCCCCACTCATTGTGCAGCCCTGACTTTCACAGTGAGAGGGATCTGTATTAAGCAATAAGGAAGATGGCAATAAATCTCACTGGCTTGGTTATGTCAGTGATGGAAGGGGGTGTCATGGCTGGGACAAACATCTCTAGTCACAGACACAAGCTATTCAGTAATTTCTGCATGAAAGTATAATGTTCAGTCTTTACTGGATAGGGTAAATTAAAGGACAGTAAATTCAGTGAATAAATGTAGGCATTGATATGTAATCTTGTTAACTGTAGGAAAAATATGAGTGACAGACAGCAATGGCATGACATTGAGGGATTTCATTGAAATTTAATCTTATTTTGTCCATTCTTAGTTAATTTGATACACCACATTCTTGTCTGAATAATCAGAATTAATTTGGAAATTGTATTGTTCCTTTCTTATCAGCATAAGAAATGGTTTAGTAAAAAGCCAAAGCTTGCCAAGTGACTTGATTCTAATTGTTTCTTTCTTTGATTTTAGGCAAGAAAAATGAACAAAACATCTCAAGATACTTACATTTTAGGGAGATTAAATACTCCCATCTAATAAATTATCAGTTGTGATTTGGCTGTGATTGTTTAAATGATGAATCACTTTCTTCTGGCTACAACTTACATATGGAAAATAAATTTTCTTCACTATTAACATAAAAATATAATAAATCATGCCAAAGTTCCTTCGGAAATCTTTTTAAATATCATTAAGTTTTATTTAGACAGTCTTCCATATCATTAATAATAATCACTATCAGAGTCTTGTGCCTTAAAATGCTGATGACATTCTAGTGCTGAGCTCAGTTAGCTCCCACAGGGTAATTTCTCAGCATCGTTTGGCTTCCCTTTGTGTCATCTGAGCTGTACAAGGTGAGTCTGCTGCCCCAAAAATTTCTCTCATGATTCATTTCAATTGCTGCAGGGCTGTGGCAGGAACTGGATGGAAGCAGGGAGCCACAAGTGGTTTTTTGAAGATGTCTCTTTGTTTTTCTGCCTCAAGCATATCTTGTGAAAGGAGAAGAATATATCCCAGTACTTGATTGACCATAATTTGCTTCTCTTTTCATATTAAGCAGAATGCATGCACCTAGAGATTTAAAACCAGGCTGGACTTCAGTCTTTTTGTTCCTCTTAGAAAAGGCAAAGAATTTTGATTATGTTTGGACAAAATTCAATGTTTAAATAGTATCTCCTGATTTAAGATTACCTTAAAAGGCAGTAGCAGGTTACATATAAATCTCTTGAAAGTATTTTATTAATTGCGGAAACAGCCCATAAAAGATGAGCCCTTTATTTGGGAAATTCCCCCTTTTAATCTCCCAAGAGTCTTTGAAGAATTCTAATCTTTACTTAATCAGTTTTCCTTTTCTAGACTTTCTCTCTGCTACTTATGCGTATATACACAGTTGTTCATGTGCATATGTACATGTCTAAAACCAGGTACTGCTGATGTTTTGTGTCTGTTTAAAAAACACTGCTGATAGGCACTCCTGATGCAGGAGCAAAGATTTTGCCCCGAGGTTTCTACAGAATGGAAAATGTTTTTCATGTCTATGGTAGTGCTGAATGTGGTAGTGGGGAATAAAGTGGTCCTTCAGTTTTTCCTCATAACTCATCCTCAGCAGTTGTGAAAGCACAGCGAAGCATCCATCTCAATGACACCTCAGTTAGCTGAAACATTTTATTCCACTCCCACATTCTGTGTTTTCTGTGTAGCATAGCAGAAAAACTACAACCTGAAAAAGGCTGGGAAATTTGTTTAGTGACATCTTCATTGCCCTCCCCTACAGTATTTATTTAAGTAATGAAGAGTTTCAAAGCAATTAGCAGAAATCATGAGAAGTAAGCCCAGGCCCTCAGTGCCTTGAAAAGCAGCAGGTTTTGTTAAGTTTGATCAAACCCATGACAGTAGCACTGCAGCACAGACATGCAGAACAGATCGAGCTTGCTGCTGACATTTTGATTGCACTCTGTAGAATTTATGTTTAGGAAAAGCCTCAGCCAGTGTTTTGGCATATCTTATCTGTAGGGCACTGCAGCAATAAATCCCGTGAAATGCAATCAAATGTTAATAGAAAATCCTTTGTGGGAGACATCTCCAACAGCGAGCTTTTCTCTCCACCCCCTTTCCACTCCAAAAGGCTGTTTATCTACCCAGACAGATCTATACCTGCCACTTGTAGCTGTGCTGCACTGTTTTGTGGAGACAAAGAGTGACTTTCAGAGAACAGAGCTGTGTAGACTTCTCCTCAGTGCATGCCAGTCTTGGCTGTGAATCTGTTTAAACCTTCGGGCAAGGTCAAGGCTGGGTCTCAAACATCCCCCTAGGATGTACCCCAAGAGAAAACCCCTCCACCAGGGCAGAAGAAATACAGAAAATAGACTCTAATATGATGGCAAGACTTTGGACAGGATGAGTCACTGACCAGACTGCTTTGTTCACCTGTCCCAAAGTACGTAGGTATTGACGAACACAGAGCACGTTTTGGCCGCAGCTGGGTATATCCTTGATCCTGTTTGCTTTTCTCGTAGCCTGTAGTTAAAGTAATTAAGTTTCTTATGTGTTGCTGTGTGTTAAGTGGCACTGAAAGCTGGGCCTGCTCCAGGTGCATTGGGAACCGGGCCCAAATGTAAATTAAGGAGAGCTTGACAGCATCTAAGCCTCGTGCTTGTCACCTGCTTCAGCTCTAAAATCTTCAGGTGTCTTCAGTCCATGTTTGTCTGTCTACAGCTACAGCAAGGTGTCCCAGGCCACAGGGAATGGGAGCAGGAAGGTCCTCATGCCTTGTGCTACCTGTGGCTGTAAGTAAGCAAGAGGAAGAAGGACAGAAGTCCCCCCTGTGTCAGGGGACTTGCTTGGTGGAGACACTACCCACAAATCTGTGTTCTGGTGCCAAAGAGCCACTGCCTACAGGACAGTCTGGCAGAGGGGCCGCAGCATGCCACAGGGTGCCCTGGTTTTCTACCACAGTTCGGGTCTCAAGTGCTTTTCCCCCAGCTCCGGAGACAACTTCCAGCTCTGGCTTGGCTGCATACACATGGAAGAGAAGGAGTCCTTCAGCCCCAAGCCTTTCCTCGCACAGCAGTGCTCACTGCAGCTCAGACTTGCAGATCCTGGTTCTTTCCAGAGTGAGGAAGAGGTGTTTATGATGAGGCTGCATTCAGCTCTCAGGGAAGGGTGGTAGGCCAGGACAAAGTGTCAGAAGTCCAGTTTGGCAAGGAGCTTCCAGTTAGATCCTGGTGGGAATGGAAGAGACGTCCATGTCCAATAGCGGAAATAGTCCCTTCCAGTTAGCAATGGTTAATTTTTTTTTCTTTATTTCCCAGTAGTAAAACAAGCATAGGACATTGAGTGAGTTGCTATTTTAGGTCTAACCTGCTATTTCCTAAGTGTAGAATTAGGAGGATGACATGTAAATATCCTATTTAAAACTATAGTAACTCAGATCTGCATTCCAGTATCACATCTACATAGAACCACCCATTACACTCTTGCTTTCAATGTTATTTTGTCTCCTTGGTAATCTCTCAATGCAAAAATATTTTCTTATAATGAAATATGCAGAAAGAAGGCCATGGTGATAGATAGACTGAAATAAAACTGATAGGGCACATAGTCTGGAAATTCCTGGCAGCCTCAAATCCCCATTACAATAATAAAAATCCAGATTATGAATGCAAACAAGAAAGTTTAACCTTGTAATATTTTTTTCAATATTTTTCTTAAGTTTATAACAATTTACTTCATCCAGGAAACACTGCAAAGTGCTGGTAACAAGCAAAAAGACAGTCAATAAACATTACAGCTATTGCTGGATTTTCAAAGCAGAAAATTAAAAATTAGGTGGTTTATTCACTATTGTTCAGGGTTTATTCACTATTTATCATTCTGGTGGAACAATTTAAGCTGGTTTTGCCCCATATCTCTTATTTAACCTTGTTTAGACTAACCCTCATACAGGGTTAGTGAACCTCGCTCACACAGGGTGTGAACAGTTCCTAGTCTTCCCATGGCAGCATGACACTGAAATATTATTACCCAATTAGACTGCTTTTCCCTGCTAGCAAGCAGTTCCCGTTTGTTTTAAAGACATATGGTTTTGTTTTGCTGTTGGAGAGGTTAGCAGTGTTTGTGCAGATATCTGAGAAAAACACAAAGGAAAATGAACTTGAAATTTACAACTCAGTACACATTTTTATTCTTTACGTAATTTGGACTGAGCTGAGATAGTCTGCTCACAAAAGGCCTGGTACTGGGAATACCAGGACTGTTATTGCAGCCAGAATTCAAACACATTGGCAGAATCTGTGGGAAAGTTCGTCCATTTTAGTCCTGGTTTTACTGGATGGTGAAACATTCCTTGAATAGTTAGTATGCTGGCCCAAGGCCTGAAAAAGTCGCTAAAGCCTTCTTTTTTCTTTATCTTTTATAGTGAAAACTGACAAGTAGATTAACAAGACAGGTTACTTACAGCAGCCCTTTGCCCCATCAGTTACAAACTGGTCGAGATTATCAGCCTGGTTCTGAGTGAGGAACACAGGAAAATGTTTGATGAATCTAATGGGGACATAACACCCTACATAACATCTTTCTTGCAGGGTGTAATCCTCTGCAACATTTTTCTCCTCTTCAGAAAAAAAACCATCTGTTGCATATGCAGTAACTGGAGTTTACCTCCCATTTTGTGAGGCATCATCTCCAGGACTATGACATGTAAACATAAGGGTTACTATCATCTTTCAAGAACTTGCAACTTTTTATTTTTTTTTCCTAGCATGATGAACAGTTCATCATCAACTCTGACTTAAGGGTAACTTTCTCTTAAAATGCTTGTCCCCACTTCTGGAAGTTGAAAGAATAATTAAATCTAATAGTAATTAAACTTACATCTTCAAACCATCCTTACACTTTTTTCTTTTTTTGTTCAAAAATTTCAAGGATGCTATGTAACTCTATGTTAGTACCTATTTTGGTGACCAAGAGTCTGACTTACATCTGGTTCTTTTTCTCCAAATTCTCAATGCTTACCAAATTTTGGCTAGGGGAAAACACTGAATTTTAGCTTTTTAGAGAGATCATTGGGTCAGGAAAAGTTTTACACTTTTAAAAATATTTGCTTTTATACGTATACAAATGCACATTATTTTAAAATAAAAAGTAGAAAAGTAGACTTAGGATTTTTATTAACTAAAAAAAATTCTGCAACTTGTAAGCAGAAATGTCTTCTTTTATTCATTTGCAATATTTTTTTCTTCCTTTATAAGCTTTCACTCTTCGCTTTGTAAGCTTTCACAACTGATCTCACCTCAGAAACAGATGGGAATAGTGACACTAGGGATTCAGTGTCCAGAGCTTTTGTTACAGCAATTTTTAGGCCAACTAGAATGAAACAAAATTAATCTTTAGTCAGTGTTCATCTGTCTCTCTAAAATGCAGAATTCTTCTAGTCCTCCACCGTGTCTTCCTCAAAGTCAAGGTCTTTTCAGGTGTGAGAGAAAAACATCAACAAACAGTTATCTTTTCATTCAACTTTCCTTTATTTCTGTCAATATAAGGGAACATTTCCAGTAATTTTCACATAGAAGAGTGTGACACACTATTTGAAATGCAGCATAATAAAATAAAGTTGCAGGATCCTGAGCAGTTTACAAAAATGGATTCTTATTCACTGAGAAATTATGCTATTTCCTCATTTATTTAATTATGAGCTAAAGAAAACCAAATGTCTTAAAGTCTTTGAGGAATGAAGGCTTGAAAAACATTAAAATGTTTTGACAGCAGTTTATGTCGACGTATCATTATATAAAATTATCGGCTGTAGTAAATACTAATTTTAATATGCTATGTCAAAATGAATGTCATAAAACCAACTGAGGGAATAAAAAAAAATTTGCTGTATCTAAATAAAATATTTTGATGCTGTCAAAATGTAAAGAAAAAAAGTTGAAAATATTTTGTCACTTGCAGATAAATGCCTTAAAAATCAACACATTCCCTTGAGACTTTTTATTTTGACAGAAATTGAGATTTCTGGTCTAAAACTCGTCTTTCAAAATGTTTTCACCTTGTCTGAGTGATACCATATTTGTAGCCAAACTTCTGTCTCAGGCTGAGCTTCCACACCAAATAGCTCTGTACCTCACTGTCTCACCTACCAGGGCAGGTTTGATCCAGAGCCTGTCTGAGACGAGAGTCACATTTTTGTCAAATTAGTTCGTGCACATGAGACAGTTTTTTGCGCTAGAGTTAGGCTGTTGGAGGGCAGAGAATACTTAATCTTGTTTAAAGCCTGTCAGGACAGCATTATTGCTACAGGATGTTTTCTGACACGGTTCCACCCTGTGAGTTTGCACTTCACGTCTTGAAGTGATTGTGTTTCTGATCTGGTAGCCACAAAGAAGGATCTTTTGGAGAAGTGACTAATGGCCACTGCAAGTTGATATTCATGGGAAGAAGATATGGACCCATGGCTAACAATGAAATGCCTCTTGAAAAAAGCATTGTTAAACAGATTTTAAATGGAAGAGAAATTTCAGCTGTGGTTTGATTCTTTTTTTCCAAGAATCATTTATCTTTGTTGCCTGAGATTTGAAAGACCCGAAAGAAATAGGTTAACCTTGTTCCCTATAAAAATAAAAATGTCTAGTTCTCTACACAAGTGGTCAGACAAGAGTGGGGCTGTGCACGGCTTTCCACAAACCCTCCCACAGCTCTCAGTATCCCTATATTTGGGGTCTTCCAAGGTCTCCTAAAGCTGTTTTCTAGACCTACAGCCCATTCCATTTGCTTTTAGGCATCTGGTCAGTGAGGAATGGCACTGTAATTCATACTACACAACTATCTGACACAAGTCCTGACCTGCTAAACAGGATATTCTGGAAGGTGGGTGAACAAGCAGCAACAAACAGGAATAAATAATCATTTTCATTTTTATTTTATGTTTACTGTGCAAAAGTGCATTTGAGTTACCTCATCTTGTCTAGGCTTTAGCTAAACTCTACTCTCAACTCTTCATGACAAATCATAAATGTGATTTTTCCCATCACTGCATGCTTCAATAGAATTTCAGCCATTCATAAAGAAAATGGGTGTTGCAAATGAGGGTGATTCGGTATTAAGTACTTTTTAACTCCTTTAGTTATAATATAGTTATAATTTCTCTATAGAACAAAGAGGGAGAGAATGAAGAAGGGGTTCTAAGCCAAACATCTGTTGCAAGCATCTATATTGTTTTAGTTCTGGAGACCTTTTGTTAGAAGTACTGGTAGAAAAACAGCCTGCTAAACACGTGGGCCCTGTTTAGTCAGCATGGGACACGCCCAGGTGGTTAAAAGAGACATGAAGATGCCAAGTTCATGAGCTGTTGCCTCTTCACTTTTGCACCATCCTTTTTTCTTTATTGAGTAGCCAGGCTCTCAGTAACTGTATGTCACCCTAAGAATTGAAATTATATGATCAGGAAAGAGCTGGCAAACACACACCCCCACACCCACACCCACACCCACACCCACACCCCTGTGTCACGTACCTGTGTCACCATCACCTTGGAGCACTCTGGCTTTGATCTTCTTTTGCACGGAATTTTTTTTTAGCTTTTCTGAAGCAACTCCTGATTTATGTTGCTATAAGTATTATGCCCAGAAGGCATGGCATATGTTCTTATAATCTCATATTTTATGGCTAACAAAAACTTTTGGCAAAACTTCATTTAAAAATTTGCCAATTTTGCTGTAGATAAGCAGATATGGTTTTCTCACATAAAATACCCAAATAATACAGCAACTGCTGAAGGCACATTTTTTTTTATTTTCCAGAGTCATTTGATATATTTTATGGGCAACCATTATGATGAATTTTTTCCACTTGAAAATACATAAATAAACCTCTTTTTCTGATTTGGTTAAATCTTTTTTAGCAAATTCTGGATTTCATTCTAATTTTATGGATGTATGAGTGTCTCAGCATTTCATATTTTCCCATCTTTGAGCCTTTAATTCACTTTTCTTCTACTAATGATGGTACATGCATGTCCAAATTCGGCATTGCCTGCAAAGATTTCATTAATGGTTGTATCATGCACAGTGATGTTTGGAAGGTCTTGGGATAATACGAAGCTTTTCAGGGATGGAAGAAGACTTTGCAGTATGCCCTTCTTGTGCACTATTAAATTGATCTATACAGGAAAAAGGATTCAGGTGCATTTTTCTAATCATCTTTCATCAACTTTTATATACTTTGGGTCTAGTAGGAGGCAGACTGGGCAATTCCAGCGCAGCAATTCCTGCAACCAGGATAGGGTCAGGTGAGGGACTGAAGCCCCTTATTCTTTCCCAGACAAAGCATTTGTCTAGGACAAATGTGGTTTCTGCTTTGTCTGGGATTGAGGAATCATCTCCAACTCTGTTTGAATTGTGGGTTCTGCCATGGTTTTCAGTTCAGTCATGGCCATGTGCCTGGCGACTTGAGGTGTCACTTGACAAAAGGGCTGCTGCTTCACAAACTTGGGAAGGAAAGCAAGGAGCTTTCTCACTGTTCTCTGGGACCTGCATTGTGTTAGTACTCATGTTCAGTGGGAGGGTTGCCTCCTCCAGGACAAGTGTTTCAGAGCTGGCAGGTAAGAGTGGAGGGAGAATAGGCTGCCTGTTGGTGCCGAGAAGGGTTCTGCAGTTTCAATTCACTAACTCAAGGGAGCTTGCCTTCAGTGCCATGGTGACTGAAACCTTGCTCTGACCTTTAACAAGGAACAACTTGAGAGAGTCCATCAAGATATGTCTATGCAACTTTTCTGGTATATTTTGGCAAAAGTAGCTCCCGTTGTCATCACAGATGACGGGTCCTACATCACTCCAAAGGGCCTTAGAGGGTCACAGTCATTACCAAGGTAGCAAGAAGGTATAAAAGCTCTTGGCATCAACTTTTTTAAAGCACTGGGGTATTCTGAACATGGTAAACACCGCACACTTGACCACGGACTTTTATGCATTTCTCTTAATAGCTTCAACATAGTCTGTACTTAATGTATTAAGTAAAAAGGTAACTTTCTTCTCTCACAAAAGTCAGTCTTACCTAGGATTTTTAAAGTGAGCTTTTGGCCTTTCTGGTTCACATCTCAACATTAATAAAAGGATAGTAACAGGAACTAGCAGAACTTTTCAAAAGCGTACGTGGAGAGTCCTGTTTACACCCCCAGAGCATATTGCCTCCAATGTCAACACCCCTAAACAATAGCAAAATCGTCAACAACTAAAGCAAGCCTCTTATATCTTCCATATAAACAGAAAACGTAGCTACTTGACTGACCATAATGTTGTTTTTAAAAACCTAAGAGCAGTTCTCAGGGCAATAACACAAGTTAACGTATGCGTAGTACATGTGCACCTTCCACACTGGATAATGTACTGTACATACCCTGATGAAAATAATGCTGTGGATACCCTGCCAGACTTCCTAACAACAGGATAAGATGGTTTTCCCAAACACAAACTTCTGCAACATACATATAACTCTTCCCACTAAAATAGAAGGTGGTATGTTTGTGGCTTGTTGCTGTCATTGAGATTACCAGGTAGTTCTTTTCATAAATCAGGTGGGAAATTGATGGGAAATGGAGGTTAACGTGCTGAGAGGACAATCTACAGAGAGTGGATACCTGTATTTCCAGTTAGCTGACAGCGTGGGCAGGTTGGATTCTTTATGGCTTCAGAATTATCTATTCATGCCTGCTGAAGGAGAATTAATTTTTTTTCAGACTGAACCAAACCTGTAAATTGGAAGTTTTACCTCTTTCTCTGCACAGAATCAAAAAGTTAAAGCTGAGTGTTAATAAGGACTTCCAGCACATTACTTTCTAAACCCTGCTTCAAGCAGTCGCTGCAGTTTTTGGTGGTGGGCACCAAAATTGCCTATAATAAAAATCATT
Organism: Lycocorax pyrrhopterus obiensis; assembly: GCA_014706295.1. Classification (NCBI taxonomy): domain Eukaryota; kingdom Metazoa; phylum Chordata; class Aves; order Passeriformes; family Paradisaeidae; genus Lycocorax; species Lycocorax pyrrhopterus. Next base: position 81,588,837 of record JACSVZ010000004.1, read on the forward strand.
AGGAGAGTCTCTTTAAGCAAGAGGACCTTTAGCATTTCCCGAATCACATCTGCATGTGTTTGTTAAAGCTGTGTGTGAGACAGACTGGACAGCATGGCTCTCATTTTAATTTTGTGAAGAGTAGCAACAGTCAGATTTGGTGTTAGTGGGAGGAATCTCATCTCTACTCCAGGAACACATGAACAAACCACATTATCTCAATAGAAGTATAATTGGAACCAGTGGAAACAGAGATGGTAAACAGCCGTAATGAAAAGCAGTTGCTTACAGGTGTGTTTATGTTGTTTGTGTGCTTATACAAAAGAAAGCACGTTTTGTCATAGCTTTTCTGCCTTTGCCAGCCAGTTTTCCCAGTTTTGACTCAATCTAGTCTTTGCTTTTTAAACTAGGCTTGCACAAGAGAGTCCTAAAAAATTGTGTGTTAATAATCATTATCACATAATGCTAGCAACTCCTTCAGTTATAAAATGTAATAAATGTGCAGTGAGTCTCATACAGATGTGATGGGACACCATGGTGCCATCCATGGTGGTGAGCTGGAAGTCAAGGCAGCAATGCCCAAGTCAGACCACATGAATGTCTGAACATACCTTGCTGTACCAGAAAATCTCTTTTCTAAAGGGCTTTGGTGACAAAGGTTTTGCAAGATTTCAGTGGTTATTGAATAAATTGTAACAGCTTGTTTTTGTGTGGAAAGTGGAAAGTGATAGCAGGAATTTGAAGGAAAGTGTCTGTTCAGATTTACTTTCATTGTGATATCTTTTCAACTGATTTGGCCTTTTAAAATGTATACAGCTGCTCAGTAGGAAAACAGGCACTGCAGGACTGATGCCAACATTTTTAAACTCTCCAGTTAAATCAAAGTAACGTTGGGAAGTCTGTGATTGGTACATTCCAGTCAGAACTGTATTTAACAGCCCCTGAAAAAAGAACAGACTCATCTGTCACTGGCTTGTAAGCAATAGTCTTTCCCAAATCCTAGTGAAGAAAAATAAAATAGGTTCCCATAGGATTTCAGAGGAAGATTAATATAGTGACAAAAGTGATTCAGAAAGCTTTCTCTTGCTCAGGACAATATGACAAATCCTCGGGCAACCTTAAAATGGGACTCAGAAGAACATCCCCTTGATAATTGTGATATAAAAAAAAACCAAAAACCAACAAGTAATTGTCTCTTCCCAAAGATAAACAAACCTCAGAAATTTCATGAGAGCAAGACAATAAAATTTTCGATAAAAATGTAGGATGGGGAATGAATGATTGTTTAAACAAACTGTCTAACTTTACAGATTTATGTATCTGATTATAACACAGAAGAAAATAAATCTAATTTCTTTTTTTTTAATCATGAAACATCATGTCAGGGAGTAGAGATGTGGAAAACAGATCAGCTCAAAGGACAGAGAAGATCTTCTCGTAAATTCTTTTGCTGCCAAATAAGAAAGAAGAAAGAGAAGATGAAGAACACACTGAGAGATGGTACTTTTTGTTTGAAGAAGAAAGCTCTGATTACTTATAATGTTACAGTGCCAGTTGGTTAGGTTAAATGATTACCAGACTTTGTGATACAACATTTGGCAGGATTTGTCAAGTTGTTTGTGAGCTAGTTGGGAGATAGGCCGGAGAGTCATCACTGAACTAAATCTTGATAGATAATTTCAATCTATAGAACATGAAAAATAGAAAAGATTAATCACAGAATTATAGAATAGTTTGATTTGGAAGAGACCTTAAAAATCCTCTAGTCCCATCCGCCCTGCCTTGGGCAGGGACACCCTCTACTAAACCAGGTTGCTCAGAGCCCTGTCCAGCCTGGCCTTTGAACACTTATAGGGCTGGCACATCCAAAACTTCTCTGGGCTACGTGTTCCAGTGCCTCACCACCCTCACAGCAAAAATTAACAGTAGCAACTTTAAAGTATCAGTTGCTACAAAAAAAATTGGAAGGAAAGAAGCTCAGTTACAAATGGCAGGGGAAGGTGTGATAGCAGTTTTACCAACTGCTGCACCTATCCTTTGAGAGCGCTATTAGTCCAAGGGATATCTCTGCAAGAAACAGACATTCATTAAGATAAGGCACAAGAGAAGACAGTAGAAAGTCATTTTCCCTCATGATGATTAAACCCCCACTTTTGAAAATTTTTAATTAAAGCAGGTTTTTATAATATTTCCCCACATCCAAAATAAATTATCTCTTTCCTTCTAAAAACCTAATCTTGTCCCATTGAAAACACCCATTCTCACAGATAAGCTTTTTTCCACAAGAATTTTGTTTTCCTTTGAAAATATTGTTCAAGAATGAAGATGATGTACTGTGCCAAAGAGGAACAGCTAAACATGCACAAGCGTGAGTAAATATACCAAAATTTATGTTATTTTTTATGTTCTCTGTTCTCATCATTATCGGAATCTGTTGATTGGAATACAACTGAAAAACCATAGATAAACACGTAGAAATTACTTTGTATCAGGTTCTTGGTGTTTGCTTAACGGATTTAGTGGCGTTGGTTGAGAGTGCCTAATGAAATTTAGAAAACAGTGGTTACAAGTGGAAATTTGAAAAACAATACTTGTGTGAAAAAGTTACATCTGGTCTGTCATGACTAAGAAGATATTTAGAAAAGAGCCCTCATGACTAAAGAAATCTCTAAATATTACTTGAAAACTTTTCCTTTTAGTTTATTAAAAAGGGTCAAATGAAAGGAAAGAAAGGCTCCCAAAACATCAAGTCAGGGAATGAAAGTATATGGTTCTTCCATATCTACACCTGAAGACCTGCAATTGCTGCTGAAGAATTGTGCTTTAATAGACACAGGATAGCAAGCAGGACAAAACTAAATCTTGTTTTATCAAGGGGATAGACTAGACAACCTCATGGGCACTTTCTGTCTATGATTTTCTCACTTTTATACCTGAAACCAACAGAGTTATTCTTGAGGTCTGGAAGAATGAGTAATGATTTGAGGAGATACACTCTCTATAAATAGAGATGTTATTATTGGGACAGTTCATTCTCACAATGGGAATGGTCTTTTGTGACAGCCCAACAGCCTCTGCCCCTGTCTGTGGCAGGGATGTTGGACTAGATGGTTTTAAAGGTCAATTCCAAGCCAGATCAGTCTATGATTATTAACTTAAAGTAAAATATGAAAGACTTGGGAAGGTCAGGAGCTACTGATTCAAAATAAAGAAATAAAGTTACTTTTCTGAAATACTCATATGTATTTGGGGTTGCAATGGCAAAGTTGGACATCATACATGATGAGCTACCATACACTTCTTTGCATGATACTTAATTGGCAAAATGCTACCATCTGCAGATTAAAATTTAAATATGAAATTTAAAATTGGTTTAAGATATAGCAGAATGAAGAAAATGCTGTAATTTATAAGTAGTTCTTATTTCCATATTTTAATATTGATTTTATAAAATATTCAGTCAAGAAAAATGGTGCATGTTTTAGAAATCTTATAGGAGTCTGTACCCATCATCCTTTTTTTCCCCAGGCAATTTTGAACATTAAGAAGTTCAGAAAAAATCCAGGAAAGTGTTAAAAGCTTTTAATACATTTACGAAAGGCACCTGTACCTGGACTTTATTAATCACTAATCTGTGTTGCACAATAATTTTACAACTATCTTTCCTCTGTCCATTGGGCAGCTTTGACAGAAAGAGAGTTTTATATTGGTTTACCTTGCCTAAATAAGCATAGGTGTCTTTCACACTTTCAGAAAGAGAAAACATGTAGAATGAAATTGCATTAAACAATGAGCCAAACTTTCAGAAGAATGCTTAAGTTCTTAAAAATATTACCAGTTTGGTTTTTAAAACAAAGAATTTGTAGAAGAACAAATTTGTCACTTTCAGACAAGAAGGAGGAAATAAAAGTGTACTTGTCTAAAAACCTGGATAAAGTGAACTCGTTATTTGTTCTTTGCATACATTGCAAATTGTTATGCCCTTATGTATGAGTAGTATATATGAATGTATGCACATTCATAACTGCACTTCTGTGGTTATAGAATTAACTATCATACTATCATGTACATAACTAGGAAAGTACTTGGAAAACTTCTTCATTTCATGTGCTCTGCTTTGCAAAAAATATTCTTTGACCGTAGTTCTTTGGTATGTCATGATGACTTTTTTGTCTTCATGTGCTGCCACGTGGTTGGAAACTGAAGTAGAATTGCTTATCACTTGTCACTTGATTTCAGTCTTGGTTGTTGGCTATAGAACTTGTTGGGTTTAACAATGGTGTACACTTATAGTTTGCTGGTGGGAGATGGTGGCTTTGGGCTGATATTTGACTCACTAATGGGTCATATTAAATGTTTTTATAAATAAGTTTCCTTTGATGATGAAGGTCCTCTTGCTCCTGTTTCAGCTCACAGCAAAAATCCATTCTACTTGTTAAGGGTCTTGATTCCATTTCCCATATTTAGGCTCAGAATTGGCAGACCTCAATTGTACTGCAATGTATTGCAAATGTAATGTAGTCACCACTAGAGGATGTTTAGTTATTCTAATGTTTAGTAAGCAAGGCAACAAGAAATAAAACTATAGCCTTGGCTTATGAGCAAGACTGAGTGTCTGACTATCCAGTTACTGAGCATCACATGCTGGGACTTATTCCATGGTCTGAGGACTCCTGACCTGGCAAAGGAAGGAGATAGCCATGTCTGTCACAGTCTGGCACCTTGGCAAACTGTCGCTTTGCATCTGTCTTCGTGGGGCCTGATGCAGGTCTCAAATAGTGTTCAGATGGCAGCATAATATATATTTAATTTACTGTTCTAACAGTTTGAACTGGGTTAAAAACAAAGTAAAACAGAAGAGGTGGTGAAAGAATGGTTTGCATGCTGGCCATACAGCAGGGCATCACAGACACAATTGTTTAGAACATCATGAGTTTATTGATCATGCAAGATGCCTGTTTGATTGGGACTGACACAGTATTTACTGACTATGAAATGTAAATTCCTAAGCTGGAGGCAAGCTCCAAACAGAAGTTTATTTCATGCAGTTTATGTGAATTTTATTGCTGAATATTACTACCAAAAAAAAAAAAAAAGTGTGGACATGTCTACTGGTTTATGTTCTGTTTGGGAAATTATAGCACACATCCATGAGATTTTCTTTGCTCCAAACCTTCCTGGGCAAATGGTTTTCTCACTTGGGGAATGAGGTTTTAGAAGGAAAACATTGCAACTGAAATAGCTCCTGAGCATCTGTGTGGAATGAGAATACTTTATAACTGATGCATTTAGCATTTCATCAGAAGCTTGTAAAGTCAGATTTGGCAGGCAAAAGCATGGTGTGATAACCTCAAACTCATCCTGCTTTGGGTGTGCTGGGAGTAAGCAAATGTACCAAAGGTATGAGAACTATTACAGTGTGTGGTACAGCGTACTGGGCCGTGTTCTCATCAATAAAATAGGTTGGACTTTCCCTTTCCATAGTATGAATTTCACAGCCATTTAAATTAATTGACTAGAATGAAGTTTATTCTCATCTACACACTCTCATGCAAATCTTAAGAGAATAAGGCCCTAACTGGAAATAGGGAACAGCTTTGGGTAGTGCTGCTTTGTGCCCTGATATTCTACCTTAGTATCAACAAAGACTTTTGGGGTAACTGCAGGACTTTTTCTGCTTATCCTTAGTTCCCTCGTATGTCTCCTTTTTAATGTTGAAAGTACAAAGTTTCTAAACTGAGAAACTATCTGCATGGTTGGCACCAGTTTAACTATCAGCACTTCCATGATGCCTGAAAGTGTAGGAGTCCTGGGATAGACTAGAAATAGCTCTTCTCAAGGATGCAGCAGAGGTAGCACCCAAGTGATCAGAGATGATTGGGAAGAAGAGATACAAATGGCTGAGGAGGAAGGCACTGAAACTTGCAGATAAGCACAGGCTGGAATCCTTCTCTCAAGTTTCCTTGTTGGTTTGATGTTCAACTCTGATAATTACAGATCACTAGCTTGCAACTTGGAGTTACCAGGTATGTCTCTTTAAATTCACTATGATGAACAAACCATTTTTAATTTTTCTTTTTTTTTGACTCTGAGAAGCCTGGGTACACCAATACCAAGCACACAGATCTACGTAAAGGTTAAAAAGGAAAGTTTGTTTTCTACTGTTTAGGGTAGGAAAAATCTTTTTGGAGAAGTCAGGAGAATGCAAGAGTACAGAAGTATGTGTACACATGGAAAACGCATATCTTTCTGGATTATGACAACTTTACTTTTATGTCTGCTGCAGCAGAGCTAAATTTGGAAATTTTATCCCACAGGAAACTTGCGTATTTTAACATTTGCTTTTTTCCTCAAATCAGGACAAAAAATATTATAATGAAAATTCCAGAAAAATATTAATCTGGAGACATTCTGACATTCCTTAAGTTGAAGCTTTATCTCTCAGCTAATTCAAGTAAGCAGAGATGCTTTATTTTTTTTATTTTCAAAATTAAGCTACATTTTCCCAGAGACATATCACCTCAAAGGGACTGACCGGAGTTCAAAGTCCTGAGCAGTGCTCCTGTGCTGGAGCTGGAGTTGAGTGTCATATCCATGCAGGCATCACAAGTACCACTTTGTATTGTGCTATTGGATACATTAGTCCTGCATGAAGCCCGGCCCGTAGAAGCAGAAGCTGGGCTTTCTTCTCACAAAGTGATGTGAGATGGTGGATTTGAAACCGTGTTCCTGAGCACTTTAGATAAAAAGGCATATCAGATAAAGACCTGAAAAAGTGTCTCACTTGTTTTTCAGTAGAAAGTCTTGGTCCATTTGGCTGTCTTTTTTGAAGCGAGCATTTTCCTGAACTGTGCAGGAGCAAAGACTGCAGATATGAAAACTGAGAAACCTCCTTCTCTCTCAGCTGCACTCTTTGCAAGGCTTCCTGCTCCCTGGAAAAGTAAATTCTGTGAGCACCATAACCTAAGATCTTCACAGCAGCAGCACCTCTGCACAGGCGTAGCTCCTCCAGAGGAAGAGCTCCTTGGCTCCTGAGTATTTATCTAATTTACAGCTCCTGCCTTGATGGTACCATGTCATAAGACCCCTTTTATTTCAAAGGCCATTCCTGTGCCTTTGTGTGGCCTTGGTTAACAGCTTTTTTTGATGCTGAAAAATTTATTTTTGGTCTACACACATACATGTGCTCTATCTGCACTGCACGTGCAGGAAGAGACTTGATGTAGGATAGGTTTTGTGGGCATTGTGGCTGTGGACAAGCACACTGGTGCAGCCTTTGTGCAAGATATACTTAAGACTTTAAGGACAGCTTACACGTCGTATATGGATGAAGAGGATGTAGCAAGCATTTATATCTTATTTCCATGGGTTTGTAAATATCCATGGCTGATATTTATTACCTGCAGCTGGATATTACTCACCACAGTTGTTTATATATTTTATCCATAATTTCACACAGTTTTTTAACTCCATGTGAGGTCAAGACCTTTGCTAGCATAAATTGATATTGCCATATTTAATTTAATTGAGCTAGTTTATACTGTCTAGGAGCTGGTTTTCATACAATTTTAGTTATTAATTACCAGGGCAATTACAAATGTCCCTATTTATGAAAAGTTCTGACAATAAGATCAATTCCTTTGTACTTGGAATTCATGTTGCATTTGATTAGATTTAAATTAATTAGACAGAAGCTGATTGTATAGACATGTTTGTTGTTAGTATTCTAATTAACAAAAACAACTTTCCTCTGAAAATGTATCTTCCCACTTCCCTCAAGGAAAGGAATTGTCCTTGTTATTTCTCCTGTCCAAAACATGCAAACCTTTGGGATAGGCAAATAAGCAAATCATTTGGCTATAAATGCACTTTCCTTGTTGTCTGAGCAAAACCAAAAGCAGCTGCATAGTTCTATAGTAGAGTTGTATTATATTTAGCTATGGATGTTTGTTAGAAAACACTTGTCCTGAAAAAGTGTTAGTGTCTGGCACTGCTTTCCAGGATGGTCTGTACTCTGATTTTAAGGTTTGAAATGAAGATGTATATATTCTGGCTGCTGATGAAACAGACTGGCAGCTGTTGATGGTCACAGCTGGGGAGTGAATTAACTGTATAACAATCTTGATTCATACTTTTGAGAAATGGCCCAGGGAATCGTTCCCTAAAATAAAATCCTTCTGAAAAGGACTAGCTTCTGGCTCCCAGGTAGGACAAGTTTCTTTAAATATTGTCAAAGCTAAATCACTTATGTAACCAAAGTATTTATGCAGTTGGTAGATGTTAAAATATCAGAAGAAATATGATTTTAAAGTGGAGGGGCTGAAACCTCAGGAGGCTTATTTCTAGCAGTACAAGATTATTTCTATCTTATTTCCAGCTTTACAAGATGTCTTGTGTGACATGCAATTATCATATCCTGTGCATCCCATTTTTATTAGTCTGAAACACTGGAATAAACATGAACACTTTTCATTGCTTAAATGGTTCTAAAGCAAGTGTTTTGAGGTTTGTCCATCCTATTTCATTAGGAAGCACTTGGACATTTCCAACTGAAAATGCTTTTATGGTTTACCATGTTCCACTGGCAAGAGTTTGAAGGGAGTGGATTGTTGCACCATCATTTTGAAGAATTTGAACAGCTCAGTTTTTTAAGTATCCTGGAAAAGGTGTCTCGGAGGCAACTCTTTTAATCAGTAACATATTTCTGCCGATGTAAATTATTCTGGTCTACTGCAGAACCATCAATAAATTTCATCAGTTTAATATTTAGTATCCACCCTCGCTGACTGCGAAAAGGCAATGCCATAAGATAAAAGGAAACACTCAGGATAGTTACAAGCACTTGAGAAATATCTTCAGATCTTTCAACAATTGGACAAGTAATCCACATTCTTTCAAAATGCTTAAAGTTTATTGGCATGTGAACTGCTTAGCTGAATGGATAGATGAAAAAACCAAAATATTTTGCAATCACTTTGGGCAATTTCTTTCTCCTTATTCCGGGAATGGTCTGGTTAATTAGCATGCTTTAAACACAGCATTTGGCTGTCTGATCTGCACAGATGTACAATTTGTGCTCTGCTGGTGATCCAGCTACACAACATGCCACACTCCAGCTGCTTTCTGTGTACTGGCAGAAGCAATATCTTTACTGCTACATTTAAGGCCGTTTTTTTTGTTTGGTTGGTTTTGTACTTTTTTTACTTTTATCCTTTTTCCTTTTTTTTTCTTTTCCTTAACTTTATCATTCACAAGTCAGGAACTTGAATCATTACATTTTAATACAAAGCTATTTTACCTCAGGTGAGTTTTCCAGAGATGATGCCCTCAGTACAATACAAAAGACCCTGACTGAAAAATAGCTTTGATAGCAAATCCTAGCAATAAGTAAAAGAAGGTCCATCAGTACAATTTCATGGAATCTAAAAAAATTGTTTTAACACACCCTGATTTCTGTTCTTCCTATTTTGAAGAGCTGAAAGACTTTCAAAGTCTTCCATAAGACAGAACATGCTCACCCAGCATTGAGAGGGTGTAACAGATGCACAATTTAAATCACAGAGTCTCAAGGATCTGATGGAGAAACTTTCTTTAAGATTAGACAGTAGATTTAACTACAGCAAAATTACATACCCACCCAAGTTCACATATGTTTGGTGTTCCTCAGAGGGAGCTGATCACATCCAGTGGTGGCTCTCCTCTCCTTGGCTGTAGATGACAGTTATCTGTGACATTATTCACTCGACTAGTTGTTTGGGGTTTTTTCTGTTATAAAAATACAAATTTCAAACTATGAAAAAAAGGGGCAGAAAAAGGGAAACACTACAGCAATAGAGTTCAAGGCTAAGTGCAGCAGTCACAGAATCACAGCACTTCAGACAATTCTCTCTCCAGCCTGTCATGGTCTCAGCACTCTGGTGTATTGGCCACTCCTCCCAGCTTTGTGTCATCAGCTCACTTACTGAAGAGTCATCTGCCCCTTCTTCCAAGTCACTGGTAGTTAAGTTAAACAATACTGGGCCCAGTGTTGAACCTTGGGGTACACCACTAGTGACAAGCCTCCAACTAGACCCTGTGCCTCTGGTTATGATCCTCTAGGATCTGCCATTCAGCCAGTTCTCAATCCACCTCACTGTCCACTGAGACAGTCCACACTTCCTCAGTTTGCCCATGACGATGCTGTAAATATTCCAGCAACTTTCTCGGCAAGGGTTTTAACAGGGCTTACGGTTTTTCACGTACTCCGAGTTGGATGCACGGGAGAAATAACAAGATATTCTGAAGAGGTCAAAACAGCAAAAAGACTTTAGTGGTAACTTTAGAAAATCAGAGAACTTTGGCAAATGGTTTAGAACAAAATTCCATCAGCGTCAAACACTTCTCAGAGTATTAACTTGGCCTATTCAACTTCGCAAACTTTAAGCCCGTTCGATTTCAAGTTATTCAAGAATTCTAAGACGAGATAAATAGAAGAAAGAAAGACAGGAAAGATATAGAAAAGCACACATAAAGCTACCAACTTCTAGGTTCCAATGATGGTAGAAACTCCAAGAACAGGTACGGTCCAGACAACATGATTGCCTCATGTTTGGCCTTAAATACCTCTTTGCCTTCTTGGGCCCTACCCCCAGGTGGGATTTCCAGTTGTTTGGCCACTCAGGAGCTGGGTTACTGGCTCCAGGGGCAGGAGTGTGCCATGACTGGTAGCCGTGGCAGGGCTGGGATACAGACTCTAGGGGTGTGGGGTGTGGGGCAAGGCACTGCCTTGCGTGGGCTAGGCCTAACCTGCCCCTTTCCCCACACATATGCGTCCCAAAATGTCTCGAGGCATCAGTCTTTCCAGTCTCTCACAGATGCTGTGAGAGACAGTGTCGAAAGCCTTGCCAAAGTCAAGATAGACAATATCCACAGCTCTCCCTCGTTCATTCAGGTAGTTGTTTCATCACAGAAGGCAATCAGGTTGTTCAAGCATGATTTACCTTTCGTGAACCCATGCTGGCTATTCTTGGTCATCTTGTCATCCATGTGGATAGAGATGACCTCTAGAATGAGGTGCATCATCACCTTTCCAGGGATTAAGGTGAGGCTGGTTGACTAGTACTTCCCTGGGTCCTCTTTCTTGCTCTTTTTGAAGATGAAGGTGACATTTGCTTTCTACTAGTCCCAGGCATCTCCCCTGATCTCAACCCTTCAAAGATGATCGTGAGCAGCGTCACTGTTGTGTCCACCAGCTCTCTCAGCAGTGTGGATGCAGTCCGTTGGGGCCCATGGACCTGTGCATGTCAAATTTGTCTAGTTCTCTAACCCAATCGTCCTTGACTGAGGGAAAGTCTTCAGTCTTGAGGCTGATGGCGACTTTCCTGTGTAGAAGTCATACTTTGACTAGTAATATATCATCTCTGACACAGAATTGTTATAACACTTCTATGAACGCACCAACAGTGTTATTAATCAAACTGTTTATATACAGAGAGCCTTTATCCATGATATTTCTTCTAAAAATTGTTGGTTTTCTTCTGACCGCAGTTTCTGGTATCCCAAAGGAACACCTGTTCATTTTTCCATTTTTCTTCTTCCAAAGAAAGGACAATTATTACAAAATCTATCGCTGTAAGATTAAGGTCATATTTTATTCAAACAGTTTAAGGGAGTAAAGTCGCATTCTGTACAGAAAAAATAACCTGCAGTACTATCAGAACTAGCAGAAGTAATGAAATTTTCTGTCATCTAAAGTAGGCCAAAATTTCTTATTAAATATTTATGCAATTAGAGAGATGATAGTGGAGTCCCAAGAAATGATAACCGCAAGGTCTATTTTCTGAAAAATGATGCCTCTGAATCTTGTGCATGTAGGAGTAATGCTTTTAGTGTAATTTTTTTTATGTTACCATAAAATAGCATTGACAATAGGTTGGACCATAATGGCAGCTTATAGAAAGTTTCTATTAGACAATATTTTTAGGGGTCAGGATGGCCTCCCACTGCCTCATTGCCTTTGAGTGCCTGAGTGCCACTCAGATTTAAGGAGGAGTTACAGAGGAACAGGAGAAGCGCTCTGCTGTGATTAAACCCAGTAATGGTTTTAAACGAAAAGAGGGTATATTTAGATTAGATATAAGGAAGAAGTTTTGACGATGAATGTTGTAAAACACTAGAATAAGTTGCCCAGAGAGGTGGTGGGTGTCCCATTGCTGAAAATATTCGAAGTCAGGTTGGATGGGGATCTGAGCAACATGATCTAGTCGAAGATGTCCCTGCATGTTGCAGGGGGGTCAGACTAGTTAACCTTTAAGGGTCCTTTCCAGCCCAAAATATTGTATAATTCTGTGATTCTGTGGTTCCCAAGACGGCCATGATGCCGTGGCCCTGGGGCAGGGTGAGACTGCAGAGAGGTGGGGAAGCCAGCAGGGCGGCTGGAGTCAGTGTGGTCATGACCTTAGGCATGGGATGTGCCCTGTCCTGATCCTACAGCGCCTGCCTGGAGCCGACATAGTTGATAAACAAAAGCAGGGCTATGGATAAACCAAGCGCATCTGCTCTGTCTCGGTCCAAGAAAACAAGGGTTTTTTACAATTTAGAGGGGTAGAACTGTGGAGAGTGGTCACACTGGCTTTACCTTTGCTCCCAAGAGGAAACATTACAGTATAGTCATAAATGTCAGCACTCTGGGCCAAGCAATAACTTTTAATGTCATCGTAACCAAGGGGCATTTAGAAAATTTGTGAGGGGAGTTTGGGACTCAGCCATATATATGCACATCAGCTCATATATAAATTCAGTCATTTCTTAGGCTTCCTCAATAAGAATTTATTTTTACTTCAAACTGCAAGTATGAGATTTATGACTTTCAAGCAAGCTTAGCTAGAGCACGTAGCAGCATGCTTGCTTTTCTATGCCACTGGAGCACAGCATTTCCATCCTCTCATCTTGCCTGTTCACATTTTAGCTTCTACTGAGACAGCATCTCATAATTGCCTCCTGCTTAAAGGATGGATACTGGCATGTGAGTACTGGCTAGCTAGGCAATGAAATGAGACCCACAGCTTCTTTTTCTGTGGCAACCAAACATCTGTCTCATGTAATAATAAATCTTCACGCATGATCTGGGGGAAATTTTAATTAAAGATTACAAGTCAAAAATCTTTATATTTCTTTTTGAATTCCTTGTTCCTGTCCATTCAGACCTAAGCACACTTGTGTACTGTGGCAGAGCCTTTAAATAGAGCAATTAGCCGTGCTGGTGATTACCCTGAAAACGATAGTGGTGGGTAAGAGTTGCTCATGTTTTGAATAACTTCTGAATGTGCCGGCCTTGTGGAAGGTACAAGTTGCTTTGACCCTCAATGACCATGAGTCACTGATGGGAAGAACTTCGTGTCCTGGCAAATCAATAGGAAGGAAACGCTTTACCCTGCTACCTGCTAAACACCCAGCACTTTTGCAGCATAAGAGTTTCTAAACAGGAATTAGACCCCTTGAAAAATCTGGGTCCCCTTAAAATCATCAGTTGAGGGCTGCCAACATCTTACAGAGCAGACAAACAATGGTTTTGTTTTCAACCTATTGGAACAAAACACCCTTCTGTTCTAGAGGGGAGAGAAAAGGCAAAGGTGAACAGCTGAGGAGAAGCAGAAAGAGCTGCTGACCACCTTGAACCGAGCTCTCCATTGTTGTATATGTAACCAGAGATACTGATTCTTGTCTGAATGCCATAACCTGGCCTTCTGAGTTGCCTCTGTGCCATGTTCACAGCTGCACAGGGAGCTAACTCAGTTGCCTATTCAAAGCCCTTTTACAGCAGGATTACGGGGCTGACTTTGTCAAACTCTACCCATATCTCATTTCCAAAAAAAACCCCAACCAATAGAGAGAAAGGAGAAGATAGGTATTCTCTTACCAATTGTGTATGCACTCATAGGGGAAGGAGCATATTGCATTTCAATAATTATTTTTTGCTTATTTTTTACTCTGAAACCAGAAATACGGTGGTTTTACAACCACTAACTTTCTTCTCCTAAACATTCTCTAGAGTCAGTTTGTCCTCACCTGTAACTCATTTCTTTGGCTGTTAAGTGTAATGGCAGAGGATAATGTGTTGTTGGTTATTGATCACATCAGAAGTATGAGCCCTTCAGTCACGTCTGGTAAAGTATTGTTTGCTTGAATAATAAATGAGCTCTTATAGCCAATGGCACTTTCATGTAGGTATCTATCCTAAGTGATGCAAGGGGTAGAAATAAACCCACTGAAAATCAACAGATACATCTGGGCCCATTCTTGAAGAAAACAGTTATTTAAAGTTCTGTACTGAGTCACCCTCAGGTTTAGTAGACTGACTATTAAACTGCAATGGGGCATACTAAAAACATTATACAGTTCCTGCAAAATTACTTACTAAAGTTGCAGACCCTGGAAACTCTCCTGACTGGCTGCTGCAGACATCTTAGTGCCTCGCTGACTCAGAGCTGCTGGATAGGGAGCTCTCAGGCCTTCCCTGGAGAGGTCAGGTTTTATGTGTCCATAGACATCTGCTTAAGTCCTCTGGCTCTATTCTCTCTATACCTTGATACCTTGATTTAGATACATGCAACTTTTACATCTAATTTTATTTTGATGAGGTGTTTCACTCCCTTGGGTGACTGCTTGTGAAGCAGGAAGAAGAAAATTTTATAGGTTAATGAATTCTTGGAAGAACATATGCACTTACTTCCTGGAGATTGAAATAAATAAAGGCTCCCAAGAAATCTAATTTCTCTAACATTGCCTTGCTTTTCCTCTGCTGGGACTTCTTTGGTGAAAGGTTAGGAAACCTTTTCCTTTGTTTTCCTCTCAGGACAACAGCAAATTAGAAAAGATGAGTTGTCCCATCTTCCTTTCCCTCAGGAAATTGTCCCTCAGGAACTGTTCACAGACTCATAGAATCATCTAGGAAAAGACCTTCAAGATAGTGGAGTCCAACCTTTCATCAATCGCCACCTTGTCAACTAAACCACAGCACTAAGTGCCATGTCCAGTTGTTTCTTGACCAACTCCCTGAGCAGGCCATTCCAATTCAACCTAACTCTTAATTATGCCAATACAACACCATAACCACACCAAATATGGGATTTTTCAGGTATATGAACCTCTCTTCATTAAAATATTTTAAAGTTTCTCTTGGTGCTTAAGAAAACTGCATTTGAAAATATAAACATACATAACCTTTGAATTTCTCTCATGCAGCTCAAAGTGCTGAACAAATGTCAGTGCTGTTTGAACCACTTAATTCTCACAGAAAGTCAGTATAGAAAGTTTAAGAGGTTCATGTCAATCAAAATAGATCTCTAGACAGGCCTAAGTACTGGCCATTATAAACTATATCTGATAATACCTCTTTCAGACATTTTATTAGTTATCTAGGTCTTTGAGCAGGAAACCTGATGTTGGAATGATGAATTAATTTGGATATACTCACCTGTTTAAAAACATAGACACTGAGTAAAGCTCTCCACAGTCCCAGTTTTAATTTCAAAACCATCTTTTATCCTTATTTCAGTATATGTGCATGAATTGCACCAGCGTTTCTGTCTTTCTCTTATTTTGTACCTAAATGCTGGAAAACAAAAGTAAGATTTTTTTCTATAAACTGCAGCTTTCAACTGTTTGATGTACCAGAAGAAAGATGACATTTGGAGGATCGTTTCAAATTTCCTGTCTGGACTTCAATTCTGTTGATGCTTATCAACGACAAACTCTAAATTTTCTGGCTCATATTGGGAATATTACAGCAAAAAGCTGGCTTCACTGACTTTACTGGGAACGGTCCTCCATCTCTGAACTCACCCACAGTGAGTTGAAAGGTCATTAAGAGGAAGGGGTACAGAGCTCAGGACAAAAACCATATCTCTGTCTCAGCTGAAATGGGATTCCTCCTTCCTTCCTTCTGCCCCCATTTCTATAACTGTTTAAGGAAAACTGAATCCTCTGCAGGTTCTTCTCCCTGAATTTGATGGAAAATTGTTGTAGTAGTCCGATATGGAGATAGACATGTGATTTGGCCAAAGACAGACATTTCCTAACACTATTAACATTGATAACAAGTTTTAACAGAGTCTTCTGGCTGTGTGTTATCTTGGCAGTTTAAATTGCTTGCCTTTAAGCTCAAACTGCTATCGCCTCCCAAGCAATATCACTTTTTCTATATTCGGCTAGAAATCAAAATTTCTTCTTTTTGTGCTGGTATTTATTTCTGTCAGGTGTTGGCATCGTTGACAAAAATTATATCTGCTGATGAGCTATAAAAGTGCTTTGTATAAGCACTTTGTATAAGGAGGTTGGCATAACTTTGCCAGTTTAGGCTTGTGGTTGTTCATGGATCTGTTTTTAAATAAGAGGTGTGTGTGTTCATTCTGGCTGTCCAATGTCTGTCCAAAATTAAGAAATTAAATGAGTCTGGTGTTTTGCAATTTCTTACCTCTTTATAGCAGGTAAGCATAGCAAAAAAAGGACCCCAAGCGATGTAGAGGCAGCTATTTGCTCATGGGCTAGTTCCTGGAGTGATTGTACCAATGTTTCGTCATTTGTGGCACTCTATTCTAGGATTTTTCCCTTATTCAGCAGTTCAGCACCCATTTTCCAGGTTTTGGAGTACATATCCAAGGTAGAAAACCACAATATCTTTTTGCATTCATTGTCGAAAACAGGCATATTTTTGGAATTTTTTACTGGTACACTGTATTTCAAATTGTCTTTTCTAAGAGTCATAACTGATACCAAACTTCATTTAAAGTTTTCTTGGGGGCCCAAACTGCCTCTTCTTGACCCAGTTTTCTTTTTTTGTTTGTTTGGTTGGTTGGTTGGATGGTTTGTTTTGGTTTTGGGGTTTTGTTGACAATGAAAGCTACCTAAACAAGAACAACAGTCCCTGAAAGCAGTTTTGTATTTACATTGTCAATTTTGTCAAATCTCAAGAAATAGTAATACCTTCACCTTGTTCTTTAAATTGAAATAAAGTGCCCTGTATTTCTCCTTCTGTTGACAGCTGTCTCTGCATTTGTGTGCAGTTACACAGCTGGAGTGAGATAGGTTTTAGGGTAATACAGCATGATATATATTTGGATGTAGTTTGCTTAGGGATCCTGGCAGAGGAAGACGTTGTAGATATCCAGTGAAGTTAAAATACATTTGTTTATTTAATTATTAAATAAACTCTTGGGCTACGTCTAAGTGACCTTGAGTTACTTAGCACATGTGTTGACTGAGGTGGTGAGAGCTCACCTCTCTCTCTCACTGCACTTTCTAGTTACACAACACGTAAAACATTTAGCGTGGTGTCTGGCATGTTACAATGATGCAACCATCTTTTCATCAGTGTTGGGATTCAGGGAAAGTATTATCATCTCGTACCAGGTCTACTTTTCTGAGCTGCTTTATGTTCTGTGTTCTGTGGTCTCAAACAAAGAAGCATGGTGGAGGCAAAATGTTGGTCTCCGTGTGTCTGTGCCTTATCAGTGACTTTCCTGTCACATCTTTCCCTTTCTCTGAGCTACAGAAAGCTTCAGACCACGTGCACCTTTCTCCCTCTATGTTTTCACTGCTCCTTGTCCAGACTGAAGAATCTGAATCTTTTCCTTCCAAAAGATACATCTAAATGTGCAGAAGACAAATGTATTTCATTCCTACCACGTGTTGCAAATGCCGTAGCAAGGAGATATCCTTTACAATTTTACTCTTCTTCCTAAATATTATTATGAAATGCATTATACCGTGCTCTCTCTCTCTTAACAGCAGATTGCAAGAATTAATTTTCTTTTGTACAAAACAAGACCTATTGTGTCAACATAACACAGATATGCCTGCTATCATCATGCACAGCAACTCGGTTTACCAATCTAACCATGAATAAACTGCATAGGATAGCCAAGCTCTAAAACCAATTAGTATTGAATTGCAAACCTTTCCTTGGATATAATTTAGAATTAATATATAAAAGTATGGTTTCCCTTAACAGAAAGAGTACAAACTTTCTTAAGTGGGAAAAGAGCCTTAGAAAGAAATTTTAAGGTTTGTAACCCTGGTGAGAGAACATTGAGTTAGTAAGGAGCATACGACTGGGAAGGCAAATATATAAACTAGGTTCTTCTTCTCCTTCCTAGTCAGACAAAAGGAATGGCCATTATTCCATTCATAGAAGGATTCTGAAACATAATAACATAATTAGGGGTACAATGCTCGGCCAAGCTTTGTTAGCTATTCTAGTGCCACCACAGCAAATTCAGTGTGATTTTTACCAGAAGAGGTTCTCGGTAATGTAATGCCAAGTACGAATGGAAAATACATTTTCCCCATTTTAAAAAAAAAAAAAAATTCCAAATATTTTGATGGTGTCATGACAAAAGCAGCTGCAGTCTAAAACTTTGCATGTAAATATTCTTAATGAGGGGAAGTGCCTTTAACAGATGGGGTGTTGCAAAATTTTTAAGAAAAAAATCTTCACAAGCATCTGCTAAGAATTTAATGATAAAATGGATAGATACACACTTTTTGTGAGATGAAAGGACAAGGGCTACTGTCCTTTTCCTCAGGTTTCTTGTTTCTGGTTTCTACTAAGGAAGACTCTTAGCAACAAGTTGAAAGCTGTACTGACTTGTTATAGCTCTCAGTAGTTGCTATGCACCTAGCTTTTCTTCTTGGGAAATGAATGGCTTCATTTACATCAGAAAATGCCGTTAAAATATCAGAAAATGCAAGTTCACTTAAAAAATGAAATTATTTGGTAACAAACTAAACAAAATGGATGAACACAGGTTTGTAGATAAAGTGATGCTGGAGAAAGATTTCTGCCCCATCTGCCACGAATGCATTGGCCTCATCCACAGGGCTCAGTGGCCTTTTGTGTTTCCAGAAGGCCGTTAAATGTCTCCTGAGGTGGATGAACCCATCACCAGCAGTCAAGAAAAAATCCTCCAATGGAGTCTACAGATGGTAGTATTTGGCTCTGGGGGGAGAAGTTTTCCCCACAATTGTACTGAATGCTGGTTCCTAGGCAGATGCTGTTCTGTGTGATGCCAGGAAACCTGAGCCATGTGTCACCCACACCTTCCAGAAGTACATATATGGCGTCAGCAATCACATCAGTATACGGGCTCCAGCACTGATAAGCTAAGGCAGTGCAGGCAGATGCGTGGGTTTGCTCAATCCTGACTCCAGGGTCACCTAATGTGATATACTCAAGGCTAGGCTTTCATTGATCCTAATTCTGTCAGTAGAATTATGTTCATTTTCTGACTGCTGTTGAATTAAGCTCTTACTTATTTCAAGTGCTTGGGCTTAGCTGAAAAGAAGTTTTGAATTTCCTGATGGGATCAAAGGTTGTGAAACTCTCTTCTGAAAACTCAGACCTTGCTACATTAATTAAATCTTCCTTCCTATGTTAGCCATTCTTTAATAGACATTGAGTCATTAACCTTCCTCTTTCTTTTTATTTCATGATGTGAAGAAAACTCTTCAGCCTCAAAAGCTAAAGCACATTTCGTCTTAAGACAATGATGAAAGGATCTTACTGTTTGTTTCAATAGTGGCATAAAGAATGATAATTTTGTATGGCTCTGGCATGCTTATATCTGCTAATTCTTAAATGTTTTCACATCACCAATGCCATTTTTTTTCCTTTTTCACCTACTTATTTTACCATAACTTAAATGTCTGATGGTGTCTCCACCTGGCTTCCTGTAAAGACTGTGTTCTTGTATTTAGTGCTTTATAAAGGCCCTTGGGAGACAAGCAGCCTATCTCCTTCTCTGCCCAACTCTATGTCCTGAAATGCCTATAGTAACTCAGGGCACCTTTCACGTTGTATTCATGGGCACTTTGCTGCTCCAGGACAGCCAAGCAACTGTCTTAGGAGAATGAGGATGTGTTCACTAAAGCCAAATTTTCAATGGGAATATAGTGGATGTACCAGGTATTGCCTATGAACTGACCTGTGACAGCTCTTCACATGTGTGTTCATATAATTGAAGAACACTCACATTATTTAGTTTTGTATATTAACTGATACCTTAATAGAAACTCTCATTATTTATGAAGCAAGAATGCAAACGTGAAAGTTAGGTAAATGCTTTCTTCCATTTGGGTGTATTATTTTGCTTGAACAAGAACTACAAGATGAGAGGGGTTTTTTTCTCCCACAGACATAATCTGAGTTCTGGTTGTTTTCATATTGGATGGTTGTCTAAGCATGAAAGAGGATGTTTCCCAGTGCGGAAAGCCACTCTAAAGTCCTCTGTGTCACTTGGACCCTGTGAGGATCCCATACCAGGACCACGTGGAGCAGCAACAGAAAAAAGAGCAAAGGGGCTTAGCCTGGAGAAGACCACTGGAGTCTGTCCATGGTTCTACCACTTAGACCAAGATTGCCAAACCCTTACCTACAGCCCCTGATGTTATAGTGTATGTTCCACCCTGTGAAAATCAGCAAGTCTTCAGCAAGGTTTTGTCTTATAGGAAAAAATTATACAACTTGTTATGAGCTTTGCAAAAACAGTTGTAAGAGTGAAACAGCACATGTTGTCTCATGTCTTTGCTGAGACAAAGGTCGATTGACTTAAGTTGTCATTTGCAGCTTCTGGGTTTCTGTTTGTGCATGTGACATAACATGACAGAACAGTACATCCGAACCCTGAGAGGTTTCTGCCTTGTACCACACAGCTCAGAATTTCAGCTCAGTCCCAATTTGCAGAACAATTAAAAGTAATTTAAAGCTATCAATAGCTGGAATTATTGTAGTGACTCTTTGGTTTTCTTCTGTGCTTTGTTCATATAGCAACATTCTTGCCAAGATTGTAATTTTTCTGTTGTGCTGTTGCTTCTCGAAATCTCTCAGAGAGTGCTAAAAGATGTATTTTGAAATTGTTGCCATTATTATGTTACAGGTGCATAGTATTTAGGGTTGAGGAGCAAGACTTGAACTTGATTACATAGTCAAAGACTGTGACTGTATTTCAAGTTGAGATCATGCTTTTAAAGTCATAAATGTCTTTCAAGCTTCTCCTGCGTATCATAGTACAGTCTATCATCTAAGGACATGGAAGAAAAAAAATGGTATTTTGTATCTATTCTCACTCCTGTATCATTCGTGTACATGTGAGTTATGACACTGAGACATTCATTTCAATATATTGAAACTTATTTTTGTCCTCATAGGATTATTTTAAGCAAGAAATATTTGGAGAAAATATTTAATTTGCCAGCACAATTGATGCATTCAGCAAGGCAATTTGATTGCATTAAGATGTCTCCAAGAGAACAACATGCTTGGCTAGCACATAATGCACAGTGAAAGCTGCTGCTAGCAATTCGTGTCAAGCATTGAAAGATGCTATGTCAAAATAAAATAAAAAATTCAATAAAATAATTCCTGTTCATATATGATTTTTCTTACTTTTCTTTCTTTTACAGTACATTGTAATCCGCAAGTCTTCCTCTCTCCTTTGCTCCATGTAAGTTGGGCTTTTAAATATGTAATAAATGTCAGTAAATTAGAGGTAAGTTGTGTAATTTCGTGTGTCGAGAGAAGGCAGAGCAAATGCCAAAGCTCTGTATTATGCAGCTTGCAGCAAGCTCTTACCATAAAGTAGTCTGCTGGCAGCTGGACACCACCATGGAATCCCACTCCCTTGCCACTGATCACCTGATACAGTGTTTGGGGGAAGTTGAGGAGGAGATCAGCTTGATGTCCCTTAGAAATGGAATTCAGGGTCCACAATCCATTTTGCAGATTTACTCAGGTTTCAGGAAAATTCTTTTTGTGGCATTAAATCTTCCTGGAAGATTAAAGATGTGGAGGAGGAGGAAGGCATGGAGGAGGAGGAAGGCAGGGGGGAGGAGGAGGAAGCCTTGTATATTGGGAATAGTGTGAATACTTAAGACTTCCCTCAAGGCCCCCTGACCTGCAGAGGTTTTTGAGACAGATTCCCCAAATCCTGCTTTTCCTGGAAGGCCGCTAATTTAGCTGTGAATCTCCACGTTCTTCCTTGTGGGCGGGCTGGATCTCCAGTGGCATCAACAGATCCCACCTGTGCCCAGCACCACTGGGCCATGAAGAGCTAATAGGATGTGCCTTAGTGCATTTATTTCTGCTCTACAATACAAAACTCTGCACAAGAAAAGTCAAATCCTTATTTAGCTACAACTATTTGATATTCAGAGCAAACCTTGATCTTTCATGTGGATGAATGGATAGAATTTGATCCACATTGTTTAAATTGGCCCAAAAGAGAAAGTACTTACTTGATTCCATGTTTTGGTGCAATTATTTTTCTTCCACAAGGCTTATAGGGAATATAGAAGAATGAAAATAGAAGTCAATGTATATTGGACAGATCCTTGGAGTTTTATTTGCTTTAGTTCAGGATTTGCAGAGGCCAACTTGTGTTGTTGGTAATCCCTTAATGTGGTTGCCTTTGCTGGTCTTAAATTGATGACTCAATAGTGATAACACTCTGAGGCTGTGAAAGATCAATACATGTGGGTTTTTTCAGTGCCCTTCATTACTTTTTGTGATTTATTTCTCTCTTGGCTAGCATATGACTAAGCCTCTTGGATTGAGTTTCTTGCATGTCTACCTTGGCAGCTAAATAATTGAAAACTTTGCTAAAGGAAGAGAAATAAAACTTGAAAATATGTTATCTACAAGAATTTTGGTTTGTAGCTCTTCTGAGCTGCAGTAAACCTCTTCAGAACAAATAATTTTACATCATTTAAAATATTATGGAAATTAAAATTTTCAATCTGCCTGAAGAAAACTTTGCTCAGAGGCATTCCTAGGTCTCTTTCTGACATACTAGCAAGAATGACATGACAAAAGCTGGTAGCTGACTGGTAATGGCAATCAATGAATCACAGCTACGTAGAGCAATGTTTCAGGGTAGAATAAGGTGCTTGTGATCTACTAACAGTGTCTGAAATGAAATATATCTGTGGAGATTTGGGAACCCAACCCTTCTGGGAGAATAAATCGTACCACTACACTTAGTAGAATTGAATATCCTGGAGTGGAACTGGTCAGAGTAGTATAAATGTTAGTGAAAATTATAACATTTATATTTGTTATGACTGAATGCTGTAGTGGTAATAATATTCACATTCAGAGACAGCTCTCATCTTATTGGGCTCAATGCAGAGCAATGCCAGCCCACTCTCCAAAAAACATTTTTACTTTAGTTGAAGAAGCTTTTTACATCATTGTTTCATGCTTTAAATAGTTTAAAGTAACAGCACATTTCTTTTGACAAAGGTGATGACAACAGATATGTACCTGTAGAGAAAAGATACAGCTTTTTTTTTTGCTGAAGTGTTGAGAAAGAGAGAGAAAGCTGGCATTCATACAACTCCCTCTAAAAAATGTGTGGGTCTTGTACAGACCTCAGTGGGCACAGAATGAAGGAAATGATGAGCTATCTGGTAGATGAGGAGGGATTTAGGCGTTGTCAGCTTTCCAAGGTTAAAGGCACTGGAGCCCCAATTGCAAAGGCAGAGAAAACTCAACTCCTCATCCAAACTGGAAGCTGCTGAATTTCTCTTCCCTTGTCCCAGTAAATGATCCTGCTGTGATGTCAGTTTTATTTCTCTCCAGTTTTAACAACTTGTTTAAATAAAAAAAAAATGCTATAAAGAGCTGTTGACACCTCAGGGATATCTCTGGAAAACTTTGTGTTTTGAAACAATTTTGCAGATGCTGTATTAGAAAGGCTTTGGCCTTCCCCACATGATTTCTGTATTTTATTTACAAGAGATGCTTGCAAAGGAACATGATCATGTTTCAGAATGTAATTTTTTTGCTCCTGCTTATTTCTTATTTGAGGTTCTCACTTTCTACAGCCATTATGTGAATGACTGCTGTGCTACCAACTGCAGCCCTCTCTAATGTGTTTATAACACCTTTACTAAATACATTTTTGAGTAGGCATTCCTGTTAGATGGAGGACTATGATTTTTATTCATCATGGTAAGTATATTTGTATAATATGAGTATGGCTACAGTTGTATTAGTACGAA
Source organism: Lycocorax pyrrhopterus obiensis (assembly GCA_014706295.1). Lineage (NCBI taxonomy): Eukaryota > Metazoa > Chordata > Aves > Passeriformes > Paradisaeidae > Lycocorax > Lycocorax pyrrhopterus. The sequence continues at coordinate 81,612,852 of JACSVZ010000004.1, forward strand.
GGATGCCTCTGTCTATAGAGCAATGAAATATACTGATATAATAACACCTATAGCACCATCAAACTGCAGTCTTTGAACAATATTAGTTTGGCTGATGAGACAGCACTGCAAAGAAGCCCAAATTGCTGGGATGATGGAGATTGCACAGACTTTTTCTTCCCATGGTTGAAAGAAATTTGTTCAGGTAATTTTGTTTTTCTTTTCTGTGACTGCAAGAAAACAGCAATTTTTCAATAAGGAGACCATTTTCCATGTGGTATAAGCACAACCGCAGGAGGAGGGCTCACAGAACAGGGCGCAGGGGAGGAGGCGGTAGGGCAGTGCTCACCCAAACCAGTGCTGCACCAGGGGGAATGATTCATCTCCTCCCCAGCATCCAGTCCTGCCCTCCCCTGGGCCCTGTCTCCTGCCTGTTTAAGCCGTTGTGTCTGAGCAGCAAAGAGGATCAGGGCACTCACTGGGCTAGACAACAACTGCCTTCTGCCTCCAGCATTAATTTTCAGCCACCTTGGTGTTTTAATGCAGTGCAGAATGAGCTGGGGAGGTGAGGACTGCTCCGGGCAGCACCCATGGCTCAACCTGCACCGCTAGCCATAGCCCAGTGCATCAGCTGGCGGGTCATCAGTGGAGGAAGAAACTCTGATTCTGACAATCAAATTTCTGAAATTTCAGACAGTGTAACATATTTTCTTCTGTAGTCCAGTCTGTCTTTGCAGAGCTGGATGTCTGGTCATAGAGGTACAGAACTCCCAATTGTCACTAGTACAGGAAGAAAAGAAAATGTATGATCAGAGTTTGTCTTTCAGGAAAATTAAACAACCATAGACAAACAAGAGGAAATATGAAAGCTTCTCATAAAATTGACTTTCATGACTCTCTAGTGGCTTGAGTGGTCAGCACACATATGAGTTCTTTGTATAGGCTTCAGCACAGCAGAATAAACCATGTGAGGCATCATGTGCTTGGAACTGTTGGAGGTTTAACAGTAATGTATTTTACAGCACTTAGAACAATGAGTTCTACACACACCACTACTACGTACACCAGGAACAAATGAAATAATGAATGAAAATTTTATAAGGTTGTTTCTTTAGGTTTTTTTGGTTTTTTTAAGGAAGATTATGCTGTACCTCAAATTCTGATCTGTACTGGTTTTTTTTCCAGCTGAGAGTGAGAAAACAAGATTGATTTTGTGAAGATGTTTGAATTGATTGCTCAGTCTTGCAGCAGGGTTTTTCCCAGGAGCTATCAATCCTCAAAACTGTGTGAAAAGCAGAAAGGAGAGTTTTGTTGTAGGCTCCTTTCTACTTCTAAATAAATAATTGTATTAAAAAACACCTCTAAGTTCAACCCATCTCTGTATGTTCCTTACCAGAATTTTATGAATGGAAAATTGTTCACTGAAAAGGACTGTCCTAACCCTTGGGACTGTAACCAAATGCAAATAAAGGGGATATAGTAGTTTGCAAACATTTCTCTTGAAATAAAAATAAATAATTTGGACACTCCTCTATAATGTTGCTTATGTCACTGTTGGTTAGTCATATTTCTGTAATAAATGACTTGAAAATTCTACATATGTTTATTAGTGCCAGTGAAAATATTCTCTGGGCTTCCATTTCTCTTTGGCGTATTACGTACAAAAGACCTATTGTCCTAATTTAAATAAATAAACAGCAGTTTGCTCTTTGCAAAACCATTCATTAAAAGAAAAAAAATTACTGATGTTGTTTACAGTTAGAGAATCTTGTAGTAAATTAGATGTTTGTCTAGTGCAGTTGGGGGGAAACCTTATGTTCACTTTTTTTATTTTTTAATATGCATATTTATTTAAAAGTAATTCATACTCCTGTATCTTAATTCCTGAATTCAATAAGATCTTCATGCCATAAACATATTAAGAAGAATTAATCCATGCAAGACTTTGAACGATATAAGCATGTGAAAGGATGTTCTTCTTTTTAATAAGAAGACAGTTTTTCAGTTTTCTTAAATTGATTATTCATTCATCTAGAATGATTATAATATTATTGAGAAAACAAAATGCAGAATTTTCTTGCACTGGGTAGATAAATATTTTAAAACCTTTTTTTCTGCAGGCAGTAAGGTTTCTAGGCATATAGATGATAACAAATAGAAAAGAAGTCACAACAGAAATATAAAACTGGCTGAGTTGGTATATGTATCTTTGTATTGAATTCTTCTGCCTCTTAATCTTTTATCTGATATCATATATCTCCCTCTTTTTCTTCTTCCTATATTAGTAAATCTGGGTTCACAGACTATGGGAGCTATGGAGGTCCCAGCCTCCAGTCATGATGTGGTTGCAGTGCTGTTGTAAGTGCTATTTAAAGGTACACTGATTCCAGCCTTATTGCCAGAAATCTGTGGTGTAACCTCTCTTCCACACATTAGCATCTAGTAGAGAAAGCTTTCTTTATGGCCAGACTCATGAAAAGCATACAGTCAATTACTTACTTGACTATTCAAAGTTAATGAAATGCCTTTTGCAGAACTTTAAATCTTGCTGTCAAATAGAGACCTCCCTATCTACTCCCATGGAAGGTTAAGATCAACCTTCTGTATTTAGAGGCTAGCCTTTGGACCTGACTTGCTACTCACTCTCTTCTTGTGCCTTGTCCCTGGCTTAAAAACCCTTCTTAACCCAGGCTTAGCATCCAGGACAAGAAGCAACTTTAATGGCACCAGTTGCAAGGTTGCTCTCCCACTAGTCACACATTGTCTTCTATGCCTCCCGACAACTGTGCCACCCAAATATAGGCCCTGCAGCCCTCTCACCAAAGCAATTACTAAGCCATGGGCAAAGTTTTCCCTGGAAAACAGGCTTAGCAGAAGCACAAGATCAGCTTGGTACTCCCTCATGCTGCAGGTTTCTGAGGTATGAATCCACCATCTCTCATGTGGACAGATTGGAACCTTGGAGCTGCCACAGAGTGTGCTGCAGGAGACTTTTGTAAGGACAGTCATGACTGCCAATCACCTCATTGTCTCACAGCACATCTGTTCCCATGAAAAACAATAAGTTAAATTTACTTATCTTCATAGCCTTTCAATATTTACATTGAGAAATGGTGTTTAATGTCATTGATGAGCAGGGCTGCATCACAGAAAATCCTGCTACCTGCCTCTCAGTGGAAATAATCCATGAGATCCCATACACTGTCAGGCTGCTGGAGAAAGGAGAGAAGAGCACATAATGACATGAGTAAGTGTGCTAAACCACTGTGCTGCCAGCAGTCGCTGTGTCCAGGCTCCCAAGTGAGCTCTCGAGTATACACCTTGGCCGTCTCCTAACTCCACGCTGGCGTGAGACTTGAGTACGCACCAGTCCCAAGTGCCCTGGTTTCCTCAGAAATTAAAGCCCTGCGACATACAGGAGCCTTTATAAACACCCAGCTTGGCCTCAGTCTGGACAATTGGAGACAACCTGCTCCTGCTATGATGCACAGCTGGAGATTAGTTTGGGTCTTTTATTTTTTTCTTAAAAAGAAAGAGGTTGAGAAAAGCTCAATTCCCATCTGACACAAATCATTATGTCTTCACTGTGCCTGATGGGGCTTAACTGGTTTAGTTTAACTAAGGATCTGGAATACTGTTTAGTTGCTGTATAAATAATCTGAAGGATTCCTGTATCAAGACAGATGCTGCCTCTCTGTATCTGGTGGCAATGTACCGTATAAACAAGCGGTAGACCTTAAGCAACAGACATAAAAATCATTGCATAGATGGATATTGATACAGGCAATAAATACCATGGCCTTTGACTGGGATTTCAAAAACAGCTCATTTTACTGCCCTAATATGCATTAATGGAACTGTAAATGACACAGAAATAAAATTGTTCTTTAAAAAGCAAATAGCATCAGCTTTAAATTCAAGAGTTTGCATTCGTGTAACATAATGGGAAAAATCACCAGGTTTATGAAATTATTTCTGCAGTAAAATGTATCCCCACTTTCTCTTCAGTGATGTAATCTTCATGTGTCTTCTGTATCAGGACGAGCTTAGCGCATTCCCATAGAACCCAAGCATTTTCATCTAGGAAAAGTAATGGTGTTGTAGGTGGCATCTTTTGCTTCAGTTTATGAATCTCTAGAACAGCTAAAAGAAATGTTTAATGATTCTCCAGCAATTATTTTTAAATAGTGTGTGTTGCCATCTTAAGAGCACTATTGAATACCAACACCATTATCCGACAAAATTGCTCCCAGTTCACTCTAAACAGGTGTGTCAAAATTGCATCAATACTTTGCAAGTTGTTGCCATATGTTCATAACTGATTTTATTAAAATTATTGCAAGGTATTTTTTGTCTATAGGGTCCCATGACCTTTCACAGATGTGAAAATTTTAGCAGCTTTCGGAAATTAAGACGATATTTTTACTTTATTCTTTTTTTTTTCTCTTTGAAGTCCAGAGCACTTCAGAGATTTTGTAAGAAATGGTTAAATTTTGAGTTCAGAATCCTTATTTTCCAAGCCACTTTCCATGTTCATATAATGGTTCCTTTAAGCAATTCACTGTGTTCATATCACAGTTTTAAATATGCCTGATTCTGCCCACTTTAAGCCTAATTTTGAGACCTAGTGTCGTATTAGAGAAAATGTGAAATTGCTAGTAAAAAAGGGTAGAACTGTAGCTAAAATCTACTAGCTAGAAAATAATGCAAAGCAGGAAGGCATAAATTAGCTATAATTATTGGAAGATTTAACTAAGTTTCTTTAATGTGAACTAATGGGGGAAACATACTGCTACTCACTTTCAAAGAAACCAACACTGGTTGCCAATTAAGGAACAGTAAGCTCTGATCTATGCATCCCTCAGCCCAGGCAAGAAAAATTATGTTAACCAACTTACATGTGTAGAATGGAGCATGATGTGGACATTTGTCCCTGTGTAATCACTCATTTGTAATGATCTGTGAAATTACAAAAGCTGTGGTTGGTGCTCAAAAATTGTTGGGAACGCTGTGTGTAGCCCCTGTTGTGCAGTTTATATGAAGGCCTGTGCATAGGGGAAGAGCAACAACCTACAGGAGCAAACATAAAAAGCTCAGAGACTGATCTGTTTATTTCTTGCATTTATTCTAATCTTCGGTCTGTGCTTCTGAAACTGCTGCTATTTTAGTTTAGATCATGTTTCAAAAATTCTGCTTATTTTTTTGGTTTAGTTGTTTCTCCCACTACCTGGATGAAATTTGAACATAAAAGTTAAAATACCAAGAAAAAAGCAGCTGTTCAAATTTCCCAGAATTTTCTTTGCAGAGCTGCTGCTGTGGAAATACAGGTTTCTTGATTTTTTGTTTTGTTTTTTTTCCTCATAGTGCACTTATTGGGTGCCATTTCACCATGGCAATAGGACAGTGTTTCCTACTTGTGATCGAAATCTTCCATACCTGTTGTGAAAATGATCATTTACATTAAATCAGAAAAAAAAAAGGCTGAGGAGGAAAGAATTGAAACCTCTGCACCTGATTTGCGATACGGTTAAGTTTTGTGGAAATGAACTGGAGGCGAGGTCTTGGCAACCAAATTCCTAGTGAATGCAGGAGGGGAGCTGGCTGTTGCTCCACTATGGTTGAAAATTGTCTTTTGATACTTCTGATAATGGCGAAGAGCAAGGACAGGGTGAGGGTTTGAGGCAACATTGGGTAGGAATAAAATGTTCAGATGGAAACATCCCAAATGGCAGTATTTGTGACTGGCAATAAGCAGTGAAGAAAGTGACACCATTTTTCAATCTGTACAAATACGCCTTTAGAGAATTTTACGTTTTTCACATACAGTTATGAACTCTTCAGTCTTTTTCAGCAACACCAAATACAGAGCAGACTGATTGCTTATAAATCTGTCCTTTTCCTGCCTTCCTGCTCAGGTGAATCATGTTCATTTAGCTCTTTCTTTTCTCAGTGACTCAGTATGTAACAATCAGTGATACACTTCTATAATGAAGCTTACCCTCCATGATTTGCAAGTTCAAAACACAATTTTTCCAGGCTCTGCTTTTAAGGACAGCCCTACGCTTAATTCCCCTGATAATTTTCACCTCCCCCAATTTTGTCTGTACCCTTGTTCACCTGGGCAGCCCATTCTGGCAGGGTACAAAAACTTTCAGGTCTTTCAGGCACAGGCTGAAGAAATTGCAAAATGACATTTCAGAAATCCTGAGACAACATATATTGTGAATAAACAATTCTTACTAGTTCATTAATAAATCCTTTCTCATGATAACCATTTTGCCCAAGGACCAAAAAGTAGGGCAAAATGAACAGCATACTGAAGAACTTGAAAGTGCAATGGAAATCTAGATATCATACCATTTTTATGATAGTAATTAATAGTTGAATGCCACAATAACATGCTATTGCTCATATGCAGCAGTTTCTGTAGTATAAACACTAGTTAGCATCTCAACTTTTTCACTCAAGGAAGAGGGACAATTGGTGCAATAGAAAACAGTCACAGTCAGGATGTTTAAACGCTTTGAAGGACATAAAGGAATGGATCTGGTATACGCATATCAGACCTGTGATAGCTGCAGCCGATGCTGGAAGTGCTGTCTGTTAGTTTTCTTCTTAGGAATGGGGAATAAGAACTAATATGAGGACAAAGAGGTGGTATTATAGATGAGCCGAATCACTAAATGAAAAGAAAGCTCACAAAGTGAGTGAAGCAAAACCAATTTCCCAAGCAAGTGATTAACTTGCTTGTGAATGCTGCTCTAGCAGGAGCTGCCTTCCCACCGAGGGGTCAAGTGACAGCACCTAGAAATTGGCCTGCGAGTCACTTGGTGAAGTGATAAATCGGCAACATTAGTGAGAGTCAGCAGGGAGGAGAGCCCATTTTACTCTGGTGCTCTTTCTCAAATGGTAAAGAAATATAAAAGTGTTTTAAGCACCCCATGCAGCACTGGATGAGAAGTTTCACTGAGCATTAAAACAACTGACTTCTTCGGCAGCAAAGCAGCGCTCACCATTTGAGTGGAAAGGTGGGAGGAGCGGTAGACAAGCTGTCCCGTTTGCCAAAGGAGGGGCTCCAATTTTTATGGGAGTGGAATTGAACATTAAGCAACTTTGAGACATCCAGCTTTGGATGCCATAAATATTGAAGTAAGTAACAGTGAGATGGAGACACATAATGCCTTGGGTCAGAAACCAGTGGAAACTTAAAGACTAGACATAACGTGGGCCAATGCTGAGCCTGAATAATACTTTATCTTAGGCCGAGTGAGGACACATGAAGATTGGTTCAGGAGGAAGATTTAAATGGAGCAAGGAGCAAAAGGAGCTGAACAGTGGCACATTAATATTTTAATGTAAGCACTCCAGTGTGTCTACGTAAGATTTCAGTTTGATATTGGCCAGGCTTTTATAAGGCTATAAATTTCTTAATTGGGACTTTCATTAAGTTTCATTTTCTCATAAAGGAGTGCATTTAGATCTGGACTTCCCAGTGCAAATCTTTTCCCTGCAGCCCAGCAGCGGTGCTAGGGGTAGTCTCAGAGTACGTCGGAGGCACATTTTAAAAGTATCACCTGAGACGGGGATTTTCAGACAAAACAGCCCCTTCTCCCTCCTCTCCCCTGTGTCTATGGAAAATGCATTAAAGTCTCTTGTCTTGAGATGTGCAGCTGTGTCTGCTGACTCCTGAAAGTGATTGAATGTGACTAGATTTTCTGAGCCCTATGGGGCTGCAAATCGCTAAGGGTAATTTGACTCTGTATATTCATATTTCTTATTGGAGGCATATTCATGTCCAAGGGCTACAGTTCCCATCTGTCTCGTAGCAGGCAACATCAACACCCTTCTCAGTCAGACCCAGAGCTGTTTTCTGTGTAGTAACAGTGACCTGACTTTGTTTCCAGGGCAGAGGGAGGACCTCGGTGCAGCCAGTGTCAGCCCAGTGTTCCAGGTCTCTTTTGGTGTGAAGGGGTCCTGCACTATGGCTTTTCCCACATCTCAACTTAGCTCTCTTCAATCCCTCATATAAGCAGACAGTGGGCAACTGGTGAGTGTGGATCCGAATTTGCACTCTCACAGTACACACAGAGTCAGACAGCTGAACCTGTATGTCATGCCAGTGCTATAGGACCAGGGAAGAACTGAAATACTTTTGAAACAAAGCACAAGACCTGAAGAAGGCCCTTCTTGTGGGTTCCTTCAAGGGCTGGTGGAAGGAACATGGCTCTGCCTCACATGCAATGCTGCAATGGATTTTTGGTGTTGCAAAGAAGGAACCTCCCCAGTTTGGACCCCAGTGGCACTGTGCAGATCTCTTTCAATCATTGCTACCAGCTAAGTCTCCAACTGGCCCAAATTTTGCCTTTCAATGGAAAGTTCTCTATAAGTTAAGTTTTGTTCAAAGATGTATGCTTTAACACAACACATATGCTTTCAATTTTTATAAAAATGTATTGGCATATTTATTCTATTTTACTTGCTTCATGGCTCTTTTCAAGTCAAAGCTTTCTTTTTCCAGAAGAAGGAAAGCTGCTCATATCATCATCTGCTTTATGCTAGAGCCGTTTACTTTTTTTTAAAATATCTTTTTTCACTGACTCTTTGTGGGTGTGTGCAAATTTCATTTTCTAACGCAGTAGTCCTAATGTGCCCTCATCTCCCTGCTTTGACATTCAGCTGCTCTGCTTCTCTGAGCTTTTTGCTGCTTCCATATTTATCACTTTTAAATATACTGTCCTTCCATTCCCTTTCCTTTGATTGTCTTTTCAGAGCAATTGATTAACCCAGTTCTGATTACTGGTATTTATGAATTGTCATCTTCTGGAAGAAGAAAGAGAGAAATGCCATCAAACCTCTGAACTCCATGTGTTTGCCCCACACACTCTGCTGATCTATCAAAATCTGCATTAAGCCTCACAAAAGAGCCTGAGGCTATAGCCATCTGCAGCCCAGCCTGGCATCTTTTGCCTCTGTTCTCAGCTTCCTCCATATCATGCCCCGTGTCTCACTTTGATATGCCCTTTGCTCTGGCCTGTCTTGCCCTGTGCACCCTTTGGGATAGAAAGGGGATTGATATTGCAAAAGATGTATAGAGAACAAGGATTAATAAATCAGTGTAAACCAGTTCATTACATTTTTTCAGACTGTGCCTGTACATGAAATTAATTGTACTACCAAGAGGAAATACAGGGATGGTGCATCACTGTAACAGCATTTTTTTTTTTTTACAAAACACAAAGCAAAAGGAAAAGAAAAAGAAATGGGGACATCGCAGAGGACACATTTACTTCAGTAGTTGAAGGCTGTCTCATATGATAAGGTATGACACGATATTTAAAGCTTTTGTTTGAGAAAATTCATCACAGTTCTGCATGTATTTTTAGGCTGGTTACAATATGCACTCCTTTGAAAGTCTGAATGTGCATCTGTTAAAGTCACTATGTACTAAAATCTTGCTAAAAATTCAGCACCCTCACAAAAATACGAGGGCTGGGAAGCAAGCCCAGGGAAATGATACGGAGTTGTTCTTTTCAGTGATCTTGGCACAGGTCAGCTGGTCAAATAGTTTCCTGATTAAGATAAGCAGATGAAGAGGCTTCCTACTTTTGCAGATATTTCATCTCTTTCGAGAGGGTTGAAAGACACTGGGGTTAAAATATTTTTGGATGTTTTTACCTCAGAGCTTTAATAGTTCCTCATTGTCATGGGCACAAAGACAGAAAATCTCAACAATTTCATAAAGGTCACTGTGAACATAACTTTTCTGTCAACAGGTAACCATTCTGAATCAAACAGGGAGAGAAACTAGCCTTTTAAATTACACCTTGGCGCAATTAATTTATAAGTGAAAAAGATTGTACTGTGTTGCAATTCCTCCCTGGCAGTTTTCTTAATTTCTTCTGGCCAATGGCATTGCTTCTCCTGCAAAAATCAAGCAAGGCTTCAGTGGTAAATAGTCCTACCAAAGTCAGCTGGGACAATTCAGTGCAATCACACAGGGCATGTTAGCAGGTGTTAATAAAATTGAAGTCCATGGCATTTGTCACTTGTTCCACATGCCAGGGTGGTTAGAGACATTACTGGAGTGTTGTACTGGCCATTGGCATATTCTGGCCTTGTTTTTAAAAACAGGAGACAACTCAGTGAGGACAATGTCCAAGAAGTAAAATCCGATCAACAACATAGGATTATTGAAATGTTAGTGTCCTCTATACTACATAGTGAACCATGGAGCAGAGATGGCTCAACACCACACCAACAACAGCTACTGCATCCACAAGCTATGACATGCAGGACAAAAACCAAAAAACCAGCAGCCTGGCTCTTGCAGCTGGAAGGCTCAGCACTGCAGCGGTGCAAACCTTACACCTCGTGTCACTCATCCTGGTAGCTCAGCAGCAGGTGCCCTGCTGAGGCTGTCCAGGTGGCTGCTCAGCATTCCTGTGCTGCTAGCACTGCTGGGGCAGGTATCACACCAGGACTGACACACACGGGGAGCCTGGGCCCACAGCTCTGGGGATGCAATAGCAAAAAAGCCAGCAAATGTCTCAAACTGGCTGTCTCTACACACCCATGGAGTTGAGTTGTGACTAAGAAACACTGAGATGATGGAAAACTCATTCTGTGAAGTACCTTGGTTTTTACAGAGTTAGATAGCTGGGCCCAAGATAATACCTAATCCAAATACTAAAGTATAAAAGCAGGCTCTGTAGCATAACAGTGTGACCACTAACTTTTAAAGTGCACAGGGGGAGAGAAACCACCTTATATACAAACTTAGGTGTCCATTACTTTCCCCTTCAGGAAGAAGTTCGTGTTTCCATCTCCCAAAAAGACTTTCAGTCATGGGAGCTGGGCTATGAACTAGCCTAGATGGAAATTACTGCCTGCCGCTCCTTTTGAGAAGGTGCATGAAAGAGCATGAAATCTGTCTGATCCTGTCAAGTGAGCAGAAGCAAGGGCATGTTTCTGAGTGGCTGGCCCACCAGGCTCGTATCAGAGCTGACCTATGTCCCTGCTCTCGTGTCTCTGTGTATAACAGACTATTGCTGTGTTATGTGAGCTGTGGTAGGGCAGTCTTGAGTGCAGGGGTTCAATAACACCCTGTCACTGCAGTTAGCTCTGTGACTCACCGTTTCTTGTGAGCTCACAAGGAACTGGCCAAAATGTTGTACCCACCAGACTCTTCAAAGAAGCGTGGGATGAAAGAGACAGCAGCCCTGCCTTCTGTTCCTAATGCACGGGGCTGCATTTTCGCACCTTTGAGGGAGATGTTTTGGAAGGGAATGAAGTGACACTGCAGACCCATGATTCCAAAACACGGCCAGCTTAGCCATATCCCTATGGCACCTGGTCCTTTCCAAGCCCCCTTGAGGAGCCTGATTTGGGCTGTGTGGTATGCAGAGGGATTAGGGGCTTTCCCAGAGCCGTTGATTTTCCTGTGCTGATGTATTCAGGTGTCCAGGCCCTGTGCTATCTCTGAATCTTGCCGTTCAAAAAAGGAATGAAATAAAGTCTGTTTAGAATTAATTAAAAAATGCAGTGTATTTAGAAATAAACCAAATCTTAGAAGAATTAAAATCTTAGCATTTTCAAAACTGACTCAGATTGTGGTATCTCATTTAGAAATGTCTGTTAGTAAAACCCTATTCATACCTCACTACCCATGAAGACTTTAGCAAATTAGAGCCCTATCCTGTTGAAAGTTGTGTATTGATTTTTATCTTCCTCCTATTTTCCTCATCTGTGCTGTCTACCTTGCAGCATTAAGAGCTCTGTCCCCTGAGCTCAGGAAATACAGGAGAGCTTCTAAAATGGGAACATTCTAGATGCTGGGCTGGAGTCAAGGAACAGTCTTCACTTATTGAACACTTTTTTCCAACAGTAGAAAAGCAATGCATGAATCATACAAATGCTGGCAAAAATAAATACACTTGCTCCAATAATTATGAGCTCACTCCCTGCCACTCCGACATAGGATCTTTTCAGCAGCTGCCTTCCTGTGAGCCTGAATCTAGCCATCTGCAGAGAAGCAATGTTGTTTGTAAGGCACTGTGACCCCCTTCATGGGAGGCGTTGTGCAGTCAGACACTGATGGGGAGTGCAGAGTCCCCTCAGCACCTGGGATGGAGATGGGGGTACATGCTACCCCAGCCTTGTCAACAATCCCCCAAGACTGCATGTCCCAACCTCACCCAAATGTGATTGTGGGTAATGCTGACCCAGTTCTGTATGAAAGGTAGCCCTGGGGATTTGATGGACACTCTGATGCCATTTCACTTAGGAAATCAATGCCTGCTTTCAATCAAAACTTGAAGCATGGATGGAAAATGTTCAGGCTGGTAATATCTTGATGTTCCTTGTGAGGCATGACACAGTGGTTTTATTTGTTGTATATGTTGTTTAATAGCATGGTATCTATTTGGACTTAAACTATATAAAGCCCTTAGTTGCCCTCTCGTGCAATAGTGATTACTGTAATCCAGCAGCATTACGATAATCACTCAAAAGTGACTCAGTCACAAACAAAAAGAAAACTCTTCCTAGGTCTTTGTTGTTCTGGGAATTAATATAATCTTAATCCCCTTTTGGACTAACATGACTGGTTACAATTTTTCTTATTAAATCCTGTTAGTTTTAAACTGCAGATTAGGAATTTCAGAGTCTATACACCAAATGGGGATGTTACATATATTGAGAGATGAATTTCAGCATACAAAAAATATGTTAGCTTTTATTTTCAAAGTAGCATTTCCAATTTCATCTGAGTGCTTCTTTACAAAAGAAAAAGAAGTGTAAAGAAAAAAAATATACAGATCAAAATATTTTATTTAAGTGAAACATTTGATTTTGGCTCATATGGTGAATTAAGAGTCAATCCATTCAACTGTTCTGATGATGTTGCTATTTTGCTAGAGTTCAAAAAATAACTGTTTGGGATATTTGAGACGTGAGGCTATTGATTCCCTGATTGCTAGGAATGTAAGCCAAATTATTCCATAAGGATTGCATTAAAAGCCTTAATTATCCAAATTTTCACTGTGACAAAATACATTATCCTCAGTTGACATATGTAAAAATGAAGACAGAAAAGTAATCTTAAGAGAGGGTTGCTCAGGACAATTGAGTTAGTATTTCAGCACAGATCAGGAATTCCTGGTTTTGTTCTCATGGTTTTATTCTTCAAGACTGTGACATATCTCACACTGTTATACTGTCCCCCTCTTGAGGCCAAAAAGAATGGATTAAATCAATAAAGTAGAGAGAAACCACAATAACAGGTAGAACAACGTTTCATTAGTTTAGTCTGTGCAGAGAGAGGGGAGTAAACGCGTTGGCAGAGAGCATCATCTCCATGCAAGAGAAAGCTGATAGCAAAATTCTGGGAGACACAAGGGAATGTTCTGTTAAAGGAAAAGGTTCAAAGTCATGAACATTATTTCAAGCAGAATAAGGAAAATGTTCAGTTTTGGTTTTCTTTCAGTAAAGTCTGTTGAAAGCAGGAACAAAATCTATTTTAAGAGGGAAAATTAAATAACCTTACTACTGGCATGAAGCTTAAACTATCAAATAGAGACCAGAAGTAAGAGTCAGATAAACTTAGGAAAGCACTAAGGTGGTACAATTCAGTGGCATTTCAATAAACATATTGATTGAAATTTTCACTAAGGACCAGAGAGAAAAAAGGGAGCAAGTCTCAATTTTGATCTCACTGCATGAATAGTTTTGTGCTTTTGGAATACTAATAAGGCACACAATGCAGTCAGTTTGATCTGCATACTTTTTAAATGATGTTGGTCTTGTACTTCTGAAAAAAACCTACATGCGATATGTTTAGTATGTAAACTAGCATTGAAAAATGCACATGATTGAAGTAAATTAAATCAAAAAAGAAAAAATAAATTGACTGTTCTGTTTGGGTGAGCAAAAGTTTCTTCTTTTTCTGACAAATCAATATTTTAAAACCTATACAAGAAAATTAAAAAATGGAGGCAATTCTTTTTTTGCAGACTGTCTGTAAAGTAGATTTTTTGCTGAATGGGTTGGTGAAAGCCCAACTACTTTTTCTACTTGAAATTTTCTCAGTATATAAGGGATCCTCCTTTACAGATACCTCAAAGTGAGTAATTTTGTCTCAGGTGGCCACCTAGCTGCTTCCTGGAGCCAACACAGAGAAATAGTCACCTCTGCAGAATGGCTCATCCAAGTCAAAGAAATCCGTATCTGAACTGTAGGGAAGGAGTTGCTCTCTGAAGTGTCCCTCCATCTTCGTCATGTTAGGTAGAATTTGGAAGTTCAGCTTTTAAGTTTTGGATGTCAGGAGTACTTCTCTTGAAGAACAAAAACTTAATGTTAGGATTTGTATTTCCCTATATAATCTCCAATTAAGGGAGTAAATCCTGGATTTGTGAGTAAAAGCTTTCATTTAGTTCATTTTTCCATCTCTCTTTGGGAGACCAAGTTTGACAATTCTCGTTCTACAATTCAAACAGCATTGGGAAAAGTTTTAGGTTTACAAAGCACAAAATTATATATTAGATAACAATATGCTTCAGTCACAGAATCACAGAAACACGGAATGGGTCAGATTGGAAGGGACCACAGTGGGTCATCCTGTCCACCCTCCCTGCTCAAGCAGGGTCATCCTAGAGCACATTGCACCAATCAAACCCAAAGGCAAGTAAGTGGAAGTTTCAAGAAATCTGTATCTTTATTTGATCCCTAAGTTAACATTCTTTTGCAAGAAAAGAGCTGGCCAAAATCAATAAATTCATAAGATTCATAAATTCACATTTATGATGTGAATAATGATTCATAAATTCACAAGACAAACAACATATCTAGCCTAAATTTGCATACTAGCAAGATTTGTCATAAGATAATATGAGTAAGAACATGTATTTACACAATGAATTTTTGATCTCTTTCTTTAAATGTCATTACTGTATTTTAGCACTGGTCTAGGTAAAGCCCAGATCTAACTTGTTCAGAAGTCCAGTGTATTTTTTAAAGTTCTCAGTATTTATATTGCAATACAGATGTATAGCAATTTTATATTGCACTGTTTTAAAAAGTCCGAAGTATTTTTATAGTAATAACTCTGTGTTACAAAACTTTCAAAATGCTTTATAATGGTTTTTAAACATAAAACAAAGGAAGAATAAGTCAAGCTGAATTATCTGTTTTGAGTTTGATAATGTCTGTTGTTTTATCACTGTTTTTTATTTTATTTTTGCCTGCCTCACAGATAGGAGATCCCTAGTCACAGGCCCATTCTCCTAATACATCTCTCCTGTATCTGGACAATTTCAGTCCTAATGATCCATGCCTTTATAATGCTAAAGGAAGGAAAACATCTTAGTTAAAGTGTAACTGTGTATGAAAAAAAGGTTTGTGCTTCCAAAATATACTGAATTGCGCAATTGAGACCTTTTTCCCCCCTAGTATTTCAGAATTGGCCTATAAAATGTTATTTATTGTAGGGGGAAAAAAGGTTAGGTTAATAAGAGTTTTTCTAATTGAAAAAATATTCTTTTGAAGTTTCCTTAAAAAATAGTTGATTTTAATATGAAGTTAAGATTAAAAAAAAGTGAATACATGTAAAAAAGAAAAAAACCACCACAAGAGACCACTTTATAAGGACATGAACTTTAACTGTTGTTAAATGAACATAAATCTAATCTAATCTAATCTAATCTGTGCATAAATATAATCACAATTCCATTCCAGGTATAGTAAAGTGGATGTGCTATTGCCTCCGTTATCAACTGCAGGTCTTTACAGATATCTGGCCTCTTTGCAAAACTTACATGTAGGATGTTTAAATCACAAGTCCTTATTTCCTTGGACAGAGAAAGGGGTTTGATAAGAACAGGTTATATAGAGGCAAGTAGGTACTTCTATAGATGATGTATAGATATCTAGAAATGGGGGATAGTTAGAGAGTATTCTAAAGCTGTGGGCCTACTTAATTATCTGGCTTGAGCTACTCCTGAGAGTAACAGGTATTATAAAGGAAGAAAAAGTCTTTAGTTGACTTCCCCATTTGTCCTTGCCTTTTATCAGGGCTTCCCTGGGGATAGCCACAACAATCACACGCCTCTCACCTGGTGAAAATAACTGAAAAATATTGGTACTGCTCACATTTTTAATAAAGGAGAGAGAGGTTTTCAGGATAGTTTTTATGCCACTGCCAAGGTGTTCTTAGAAACAAAAGTAGAGACTTTCTGTGACCTTAGTGATCTATTCAAGAGTTTTGCAAATATAATGAATAGTAGGGATCAGAAGACTGAAGTTTGTAGAACAATGCAGTTCATGACATCTCCCATCAAGAAGTCACGAAGATGGGAGGTAGAAGTGCCAAAAGTTGAAGAACTTTCCAGGCCAATGTCTGTCCTATTTCATAAGCTGTAGATGGGATAGGGTCACCAACAAAAGCAGCAGGAGCCTCACAATTGAAAACTACCTTCCCTAGAAAGCAGTTGTTGACAGCTTGTTGACAGTTTGTTAACAGTTTGTTAACTAGGTTGCTCGGATCCTGCATGGAAACTCAGTACTTGGCTTGTTCAGTACAGGCGTAACAACTGAGAGGTTTGGCGAGGTCAGTCATGGCCTCTTCCCAAAGGAAGGGCAGTTTCCCAAGGTATTTTGGCTTTTTGCCCTTTCGTTTACTTTATATGTATAGAAATTCGAAATTTCATGATTGTGCCAAATGTCCTGTGGTCCTATCTGGCTTGGATAGTTGTAAAGGGAAGCCATTCACCTCACCTGGGCAACCTGTCAATTAGCAGCAACAACAGCTTCAGAAAAATCTGTATTCACGTTTTACTTCAAGGGTTCTGATTTAAACAGAAGAATAAAATTTTGTGACACATGCAAATATGTTCAGAGTGAAAAAAAGAAGAAAAACCCCATATATAATAAAGATGCTGTTTAAATTTTAATTATTTAAGCAGATAATCATCCTCATTTATGGAGGCTTCAGAGCTGGAATGCAAAACCTGAGGTCCTTTATAGTGGTAAACAAGATAGATAGGAACACTTCAGTTTTTGCTACCTTGACTCTTTCATAGTTCTCCCATGTTTTCTGCCTGCCATGTGTTCTCCAACTCAGACAAAGCAGGAGAGGTCATGAATTTCCCAACCTTTTGTTTTCTGAACCATTTACCCAAAAGTGTCAGTTGTGGTGGCAGCTATCTCAATGTGACAATCTGACTCACCAGTCTGGGACCTCTTTGTTATTTCACAAGTGCTCTAAGCAGCTGCAAATTTTTATGATTTTGTGGCTCTTCAGTGTTTGGCTACACAGGATCCACAAGATTTTATCTAGTGACCTATAGAGAATTGACACTTATCTCTGGGACTATGGTGGACACATCTTCAGTCAAGTGAGAAATTGCAGTGTCCTCATGTGCAGTGGTCAGCCTGGATAAGCAGTGCTGTGGCATCACCACTGAAAGCTGTGAAACGGGATTTGATAGACAAATCAAGTATCCCACTAGTACCCAAACTAACAGTTCTCAGCTTCCTATGATATTCTCATTATTGGAGCTCCAGGCGTTCTGTTCATTTGGGAATTAGAAGGGCAAATTTTCCTTTTTCCTATATTACTAGATTTTGGCCAAACTGGCATATGCATTAATTGGCATCTAATAACATAGTAGTGCCTGAAGCAGCCTCTGCTCAGGCATAACTACACAGGCTCACAGGATCGACTTGTTTTCCTCAGCTGCCTGTTCCTATTGCATGAGCAAGAACTTAATGTTTGTCAAACACATATGGGTGTACTCTCATACCCAGTCACATACCGTGCTTTGTCATTGCTTTTTGCTTTGGTAAAGAGATCAAAAAAAGAGGTAGAAATCCTGAATATCTTTGAAAAACGCAACCCAATCAAGTCAATAAAATGAGACACAGAAGGGGAACAGCAAGGAAGAAACCTGGTTCAGTGCTACAGTCAGAGCAACAATTCTCCCACTGTACTCAACAAAAGCAATGGCCCTGTATCTTTGTTATTAAATGCATAAAGTTTCATGGCTACACTTCACATGTAAAACTGGCATTACACAAAATGAGGTTGGGTTTTAAAACAAATATAGGTATGAAGATGCAAAATAAATACAAGCTTTAGCTTGGTAAATCAGTGTCTGGGAGTATACTTCCTGTTCAGCTGTGAGGTCTGCCCTTGCCTCCTGGCACACAACCAGCCTCATCCCAAGCATCCCGGCATCCCAAGTCAGGGCCAACCACATAGGTATTTTCCATTTATCCTGCTTTTTCAAAGGAAAGGAATTTAATAGTTTTGACAAGGACTGTTCTGTGCCTGCTGATTAGAGAATGGGCCTGGACCTGTTTTATTTACTAGTATAGATATATATTTCTATGATATGTACATGCATTAAAATTTTCCATGCACAGGTGGGGCTTGGTGTAGGACCTGTGTTTTTGTAAAGACTGATTTAGCTTTGTAGCAAATACAGGATCATAGTTGTGATGATGCTGAAGGGGTGATCTGAATATAGTACGTCAATCTGTATTTTTCTTCTGACGGTTTAGGGTCTCAGAGAAATTCATGTTTGAGTTTAGAGATGTCCGTGGTAGGTAATACTGCAGGAAAAAAAGCCATTGTAAGTCTTGTTTTATTTCACTCTGGAAAAAAAAACATATCCTGGGGGACATCTGAAGGATTCATAGTGAGTTTCAGTCTACTGACTACAAAAGCCTTTTCTAATCAGTTTTCATGTATCCCACAGAAATATTTCCTAGGTACTGAAAAGTAATGTTTTGGCATGTTTCCATTTAATTCCACAAATTTTCAACCAATTTTAAATTTTTGGAGAAAGTTAGTAATTTTTTCCTAAGTGTACCTTGTTTTTAAAAAGGTTGCATATTACTGAACAGAAAAAGAACTGTGATTTTTTTGTGTAAATGAAAGGGCATTTATGAGTATTAATCTCACTCTGGGCAGCTTGGAGAGGCCACGGTCTGCATGCCGAACGGCATCCATCTCAGGGCATTTCTCAGTTTTTAGTGCACTTAGAGCAAGCAAAAACACTTCAGGACTTTATAAGACCCCCATCCTTTGTTTTGGAAAAGCGTGTTGTGACACAGATCAGTTTTGCTGAACAAAAAGATTGGTTATGAATATGATTGATGCCCTTAATTTGGCTAATGCTTGGTTTATTCCAGGACAATGTTTTCACAAATTATAATAACTTTCTTGCATCTGTTGCTTACTTCTTTTGAGGATCTTCTACTTCCCTCTGTTACAACAGTAATTGGGAACAAATCAGCAGGAAGGAAATATACTCCCTAGTTTAGCTAAGACTATAATGTTTGTTTAAGTTAGTGATGCGTGAGCGGTTTGCAAAAGATTAATTTTAAAGGTCACTTCCTACTTGGAAAGGAGCCTGTAATAAGCTTTTCTTCAAGTGAAGAGAGCTTTTTCTTCAAAATTCTTATTCTGGGTGGTCTGCTTTACTCCCAGCTCCCACAGAAGTCAATGGGAAGGGATGTTCCATTGTCACCTGGGGAAACTTCTGGCTCTTTGTGAAAACAAAGGATATATTTCAAGGAGAGAAGGTGGGAATGGAAATATTGTACAGTTAGTACATATATAAAAAGGGGCACCTTTACCAGTCTTGTTAGGACAAAAATAAAGAATCCAGATCCTTTAACTGTGTACAGTCAGAAGGAATTGAATAAATCTGTGAGAAAATGGATGAACTGGATTAGCTAACTCCCAAGTATTTTTCATATTCTGTGTGGAGCATAGCAGGAGGGTTCTGGCAGGTCTTTGTATCTCACACTCATTGTGGAAAATGTTACTTCCTCCAATCAGCATTTGTATTTGTTTGGTAAGGAATGGTCATAGCTCTATAAAATGGAATGAAACACATATAAACTCACTGTTCAAGTAATGTTAGTAACATAAAGTATATAAAGTATATTGCTAACAAAAAATATACAGTATAGTGCTATAAATACGTATACATATAACATATAGTGCTAACAAATATATCACCAGGAAGTTTAATTAACCCCAAACTCATTGCCTTAAGAATAAATGGGTTTATATGCTGGAGATGCCAGAGCAATTCCCTTGCAAAGACCCAATTAGAGGAGTAACATATACAAAGCACCCAGTGCTGTGACAACCCCTGAGAATTTAGTGTTTTGTTAAAACAACAGGAGAAGTTTTATTTAAATTCTTCTATTTCCCTAAATGCATTTGAATTCTGTCAGGGAGGTATTTCACCCAGGGATGTAGCTGAGACCCTGAAGGAGGTAACCTGCACAAAAAAATACAGTCATAGGCAGAAGGGCTTGCTGAAAAAATAGGGAGCTGCATCGTAATCTTGCACCTGCACTGCACTTGGCACACACCCAAACCTCTGCATATGACAGTAATTCACTATTTCCTCTTGTCCTTCCTGCCCCAGAACCCTTAATCCCCACCATTTGCATTCATCAGGTAGGAGATTATTCCTAGCCTGCGCAGCAAATAAAACATAAATAAAGCTTACAAACAACTAAAGCTGACTATGAAAGTAGTTGTCTAGGCCTTTTCACCATTTATCACACAGTAAGAGGATTTTACATCTGTGTCTCACTGCATTTTGTAAGTTGTTATTATTCCTCCCCTATGAATCTTGTACCTAAGAACCTCTCTTCCCCAGATAGATACAATATATGCTCAAACGTGACAAGACACAATTATTAGCAAGGGAAATTCACTGTCTCCAACTTAAAACAGTTAAAAGTTATGGAAAAATATGGAAATCAAATGCTCTGTTAGCCAAGGTTGTTGTTTCAGTTTTTTTAAAGTGTAACACACAAAAATTATTTGACTACATCTGAAAACATTGTATATGGTATGTGTATGATTATTCTCTCAGACTAAATTTAAAATTTGTCATGAAGAGATTTTTGTTATCTAACTCAAACTCAGCAAATATTCTAAAGCAGTAAATTTAAGAATTTTTTTTACAGGAACACCCCATTCTGTGAGAACAAAACCCAACCACCTACTCTACTAGTTCATTCCCACCTAATTTTTAGAAATCAATATAAGAGAGGTGAATGTTAACCCTGCCAGGGGAACATGATAAGGACATGCAAGGACCTGTCTTTCACTGTCAGCTAAATCTCCCCCATTAAATGCTAGATTTTCAGTTAGAGGAAATGCTGAGCCGTAATAAACAGCAAATATCCAAAATAAGAGAAAGACTATTTCACATCTTATTCTGACATCTCAAAATTTAGACAAGTGAAAAACATAATTAATTATAAAGACCCACCATTTTTTCCCTGTAGCCTCATGTCTTCCTTGCTTTGTGACAGGTTCTCTATTAGAGGTATAAACTTCTGTGGCAAAATCTGAACTTGAACAATGAATAATGATGAGGTATCAATTCTTGTCGCCCTAGTTGGCTGACTACTTTCAAGGGTAATAGTTTATTGTGTCATGACCTGCAAATATATTTGTGTCTGTGCATAGAGGGCAAGTGCTAGCCAAGAGACAAAACTCTTCCACTCCCTTAAGTGGTCTGACAGGACTAAGAATATATCCATATTTGACAAAGCTTGAGCCAAAGATACTGGTGAGACATAATTGTGCTAAACATTTTTGACTACTAGATTTTTTAAAAAAATTTGAATTAATTTATTTATTCTTCTAATCAATGATCCTCTGTCTGCAACCCCCTTAGTCTGTCATTGTCAGAGTACATAAATATGTACCTATAGTACTTCCAGTGGTATTGCCATGGTGCATCTGTGTAGAGATCCTCCGTTTTCATCCGATATGAGTCAGATGCCATTAGCTCAACGAGAAAGGATCTTGACGGCTTGCTGCTTCCCAGAGGGGCTTTGCACAGTGACAGGAGAAGCCCACAGCCAGACTGTGCAGGGAAAAAAAGTGATGTTATTCATCTCATGCACTTGTGAGCATGAAAGGGATTGCCTTGGACTGCCCTTAAGATTAGATTTTTCCACCAGAATGTAGGGTATTGTGTCAATTTAATTTCCTTATATGAATTTTGGAGGATTATATAAATCTGTTTTTCTGCGTTCAATTTTTAATAAAAACAAGAAAGGGCTCTGGAGTTTGAGGAGATTATTAGCAGCATAAGAATAAAAAAAGAGCTGACGTTCCCTCAGCTCCACCGCGGCCTAAGTGAAGAAAATCATTAATATCAGAGTTCAAAATACAGAACACACAAGCTCTGCGGGGTTTGCTCAGCTGACAGCAAGAACAGCCTGAGTGTGTTTGTTAGAGGGAGAGGCAGTCTGCCACGGGAGATTAGCTTGTCAGCAGCGAGCAGGCTATAGCCAAACAGTACAACATTTCCCTTCTCAATGACCAGAAGAAAAGGATCCAGAGCGAGGGCAGCTGTGGCCACAATCCTGCCGAGGTTGGTGCTGAGGGTCAGACTTCCCATGGCTACAGGACACCGACTGCAGCAGGGCTGCCATAAATGGGGGATTGCAGCTTGCTGCTCTGGCATGTCTGTCTGCTGAAAGTAATTCTTTTCAAAGACGTGCTATAAACATCCATTGTTCAGTGTCTGCTTGTCAGTATTGTAGTCCCACTTCAGAAAAAAAGACAGGATACATGCTGTACATATTCCAGTTCCACACCACATTTCTTCAACTCTTTAATCAAAGCCCTGTTACTGAAGACAGTGAAGTCTTCAGTACATTTTTTGTACCATTTGCTTAAATTTTTTTCTGCTCATTTTTCATTTAAGCAAAAGTTAAAATCATTTTCATTTTGCATTTTTGCATTGCAATTGCAGAAAACATGTTTTGCACCCAGAGATCCAGGACTTCAGTGACTTTTCTCTCTTATCTCACAAAACCTGACCCTACAGTAATGCTTCATGGAGTGTTCCAGAGAGGCACCTAAACATAGGGGAGCTGGACTCTGAGCAGTCTGCACCCTATGGCCTTTTCCTAAAGCTAACATACAAAAAGTGCAGGGTTAACCATGGGCATTTCTCAGTTTGGAAAAATAACATTTTTCCATTTTGAATGTACACAGTGTTAGAAGCAAGAAATGTAGAGTGGAAATAAGTGTGGCCTCCACCTTCGGAATTTAAGCTGACAGATCTAAGCTTGAGCTGGGTCTATAGAGTCCCAGAGATTTTACAGCTAAAACCTAAAAGAGTCAAACCATATTGTGTCCAGCCCTACCATTTTATTTTCATAGTACAGTAGCTACTATGATTTATACAATTCATCTCATAAATCATGGATTTTGTGATGATTCGTAATACCTGGAAGCAGGATTAAAGTCTTCTTGATAAATGAATTAATTCTGTAGTTTGCTAGGAATTTCTGGTATAAGCTGCTTGAATCTGTCCTTTTGTTGACTGTGAATTGGTATTTAAAAATCAATGTGTGCATGCAAAAAATCTCAAGTGAGGTCTTCATGGTTATAATGGTGACTCTGGCTATGTTATAGTTAGAGTCAAGTGTGTGTTTCCATCATGAAATGTGTTTTTCTTGTGTATGTACTTTGCCATATAAATGCACTCTTGAGTGCTTCTAAACACTCCAGAGTGTTTCTAAATAATAATAGAAAATTATAACATTTCTAAACCTTAGAGTTAGAAAAGGATTTTTAGAAGTGATTTTTTTGGTGGAAGTTTTATGTGGTTCTGTACAGTTTATATATAAAAGGTACAAAATTCAAAGTTTATTGTTTAAGATGCTTTTTCACTCTTGAATAGCTAAAAATGTATCCAACTTGAAATATGTATTAGTTCCGCAAGGACTAATCTGTTCAGTATTTTTGAACCAATTATAAACACAATGAAATAATTAGACCTAAATATATGCTTTATTTTGCCCCTCCATTCTGTTAAGGCTTGTAATCTGGACAAATCTGGTCCATATTTTAGCATTACTGATAGGTTTCTGTTGATGTTTGTGCATCCGTACAGTGATAACTTGTCCCCAGGGATATGTTTACACTGCAGCCAAACGTTTAACCACGGAATTTATAGAGTTTAAATTCTCTAGCCGGGGGACTAATTCCTGTTCAGTTGTGGCAGTGCAGACCTCAGCTCATGTTACCCTTAAAAACGTGTACGTAGAGATAGCTTTGTGATAGCCTATGAAAAGCTCTGTGCAACAGCCAGACATCCTGTTCCTCACACCTGCTATGGTGAATATAGACCAGATGAGTCTATAAGTGCTGTACCCAACACTTTGAAACAACCATCTAACTCTGTTAACAAACACCTCAAGATACACTTTAGGGAATATTTTTATGCAGGGTATTGCTCATCTATTTCTGGACATGACAAAATTGTGTAATTGTGATGTGAGGCGTGACTGATAAGCTGTGTAAATTTGAGGGTATGGAGGAGTTGCTACTTAGCCATAATATGTTTCTCCAAATATGCATTTATCTTTGGTATGAACAATTAGAATATTAAGGCATTTTTTTCTTAAATTATAATTTTAATATTATACTTTTGAAAGTGGCTTTGGAAACATGGGAAAACTACTATGAGCCAATGGTTTATAATTATGGTACATACAGTTATAACTATAATTATAGTGCATGGAAATGGCAATTAAAATCTTCCTATTTTGCTAGTACATATCTAAATATACTGAAAATGACATCTTCTACTTCAAAGAGGTTATGATTCAAATAATGTCAACCTTATTCTCCATTGTCATGTATTCTGTATGGTCAAGCAATGTTTTTAAAAAATATTGTTGTTCTGGGAGAGCACCTCATGCTCTCTTTCTGTATCCATAATGTACATAAATGTGTGTGGACAGTGGAAACAGTTTTTGTATAAATGTATGCAGTCCTTTCAAATAGAGGGTCAATTGAAAGATGTTTTCACCACTACCTTTACCCATTTTTATTTGATAGAACAAGGACTGCTTTCTAGGCTTGAGAAGGGTCATCAGACACCCTTTTGTCTGAAACAGTGATAACCTGAAGTTGTCTCCATTTCTGTGAGCCTCCTCTAATCACAACTAGATAAAGGCAATCACTGTTTAAGAGAGCTTGGTGAGTGACTGAGGTGGCTCACCGGACATTTAGGGCTGATTGGCTTCCACTGACACAGGTAAAAGTTGAGTGCCTTTCATGAAAGCAGCACACTGATGAATTTAACACACTAACCTCTTGATATTTCAGCATCCATATTTCCAAATTCAGCAGCATTTATTTAACTTTTCCTGGTTGTTCTCTGACAGCTGTAAGAGTTTTCCCTGTCACCTGCTACTGTTTTTATTTCCATATGGATTTAAGAGATGGCAGTGAGAGAAGACAAGCTCTTCAGTCAAAGTTTGAAATCTCAGATTCAAAAACTCCCCTTTAGAAATTCATAAACATTCACATTACAGATTGTTTCACATTACAGGTGATGAAGAGTTCCTTGACTCAGGGAAAATCTTGGCAGGTCAAACTTATTAAGTTTGTGAGAGCAGAGTTTATTGCTTTTTTCCCAGACAATGTTATTTTCTAAACTCATGGGAGCTCATTTCCAAATAGCTGCCAAAATTTGAGTAGGATGCAAATTGAATTCTGCCTTTGGTGGGGTCTAAATGAAGATGTAGCCATTGCAGCTTTTACCCATTCCTAGAAATATTACATATTCATTTAATATGTCTGTGTGTCTTGGAGAGAGTATCTTACTTCTGAAAATCAGGCCACTGATACTTGGCACATATGTGTGGGAACCTGGGCCAAATTATACCATTACCAGTTATTCTCTAATGCACTCAGTGAGGGAAATAAGTAATGGATTAGGAAAACTTAAGCTTTCTAATTCTTGCTCTTTTTACAGTCAATTTTCTCATCCCATATTTTAGGCTAATATTGAGAATCAGCACAGCCAACATGCATTTGTCTGTGAGAATGAGCAACTATTATGGAACAGATGGATTTATTTAGAAAACTTATCTGTGTCCTAAGGAATAAAATACAAGCAAATGCTCCTAAAACAAGAGAAAGTCTAGGATAGGGAAGAAAGCAAAGGAGAAGAAGGAAAGAGTATAAGTATTTCTTGGCTGATGTGCCGATGTTGACACTTTTTTTCCATAAAAAGTGCCTAGCTACTTCTCTATCCCCTGTGCATTCAAATTGGCTCAGTATAATACAGTGGCTTGCTAGAAATGTTAACTTACCTGCCTTTTCCAATGTAAACTATGATAGGGGTGACTCTTTTCCCTCAATGCCTTAATGTTAATTCAACAGTAAGGCATTATTCACAAGGAAATTCCTCCTGGTCTATGACTGAAAGGTGTTGTTAACTGAGTGGTCAAGCCTTTTAATGAATATTTGTCTTGGTTGCACTGAACCAGGGGAAAAGAAAGAATTCAGATCTAAGAAGCATGGAAAGTGCACCAGAAGTGTGAAGTTAAACACAAGAACACTGCAGAAATTGCTTTCGACTTGAGAAAGTGTCATAGTACTTCAAAACATATTCTCATATTAAACTAACTTGCAATTCCAAAACACTTAATAGTCTGGACTTCTGTTATTTTATGTCTCAATGTGATTTTTTTTGTGTTTGTGCAACTTCCTTCATCTAAGAATGCATGATAATTGACACAAGCTAATAGGAAAGGAAAAAGAAGAAGGAAAAACAACCCCAAACTTTTCTTCTGATGCTCTTCCAATTAGGACTTTGCTAATTTCTTTTCCAACATGCTGCACACAAATGGACCAGCAAAGCTTTGCAGACAGTGTCACCACCTGCAATTAAAGATAAAATCTATTAATTTTCGTTGTAAATGTACTTTGTAAGACACCTGAGTTACACTGAGGAAGAGCTCAAATTACAACAACCACTTATGCAGAACACAAAACTTTTTCTCCAGAGTAGCATCAGGGATACAGTATAAAAATCTGAGTTCTTACATAATCAGTGTCTATAACAGGAAAAAATTTGATGACCATATATATAAATAATTGGACAAGGAATTTAACTAAGCCTCTGTATTAAGAGCCTCTGTAAGGCTCTTGTATCCCCTTTCTCTTTAAACACTGAAAATACATTTGTCGTGCCTGAGCTCATTAATAGCCCATGCTCAGATTCACACTTGGGTATAGAATTTCTGAACTGAACATCAAATAAACTTGCTCTGAAAAAAAATCTGATAATTAAGGCCATCAGTAGTTTATCACAGACTGTGGGTTGGCACCCATCATAAACTAGAAAACTTGGAAAAACTGATATTTCTTTTTATTGTTGTTCTTTACAGCTTAGCAGGAACATATTTGCAGTTTCCTAGACTGAATAAAGACCAGTCAATTCTGAAAACTTTCAATGTCAAAATAATCCACAATTTATCACATAATGAAAAGGATCCACAAAAGGGTCAGGCACAAAGGGTTATAGTGAGTGGGGTGACACCACACTGGTGACCTGTCACTACTGGGGTTCCACAGGGCTCCATCCTCGGCCCTGTGCTCTTCAACATCTTCATAAATGACTTGGAGGCAGGACTGGAAGGGATACTGAGCAAGTTCACAGATGATACAAAACTGGGAGGAGCTGCTGACACCCTCCAGGGCAGGGAGGCCCTGCAGAGAGACCTCCACAAATCAGAGGGCTGGGCAATCACCAACCACATGAAGTTCAACAAGAGAAAGTGCTGGATTCTGCACCTGGGATGGGCAACCCTGGATGTACAGACAGAGCAGGGAATGAGAAGCTGGAAAGGGACCTGGGGGTCCTGGTCGACAGAAAGTTGAATATGAGCCAGCAGTGCCCTGGCAGCCAGGAGGGCCAACCCTGTCCTGGGGGCATCAGGCACAGCATCGCCAGCCGGGCAAGGCAGGGGATTGTCCCGCTCTGCTCTGCACTGGGGCGGCCTCACCTCAAGTGCTGGGGGCAGTTTTGGGTGCCACAATGTTAGAAAGACTTTAAACTATTAGAGAGTGTCCAAAGGAGGGCCATGAGGATGGTGAAGGGCCTTGAGGAGAAGCTGAATGAGGAGCGGCTGAGGGCACTTGGCCTGTTCAGCCTGGAGGAGACTGAGGGGAGACCTCACTGCAGTTACAACTTCCTTGTGAGGGGAAGAGGAGGGGCAGGCACTGATCTCTTCTCTGTGGTGACCAGTGACAGGAGCAAGGGAATGGCCTGAAGTTGTGTCAGGGGAGGTTTAGGTTGTATATTAGAGAAAGGTTCTTCACCCAAAGGGTGGCTGGGCACTGGAACAGGGTCCCCAGGGCAGTGGTCACAGCAGCAACCCTGGCAGAGTTCAAGAAGCATTTGGACAATGCTCTCAGGCACATGGTGTGACTCTTGGGGATGGTCCTGTGCAGGGCAAGGAGGTGGACGTTGACGATTCCTGTGGGTACCTCCCAATTCAGCATATTCTGTGATTCTGTGGAAAAAGCTACTTTTTCCAGGTGGAGCTGAGAAGGCTACCAGTTGTTGACAGATATTCCAATATAATTTACCAAAACAGGCTATTGTTACCTGCTGCCTGATGCACTGCTGTGTTTGGCTGAAGATTGGACTTGTGCATTAGCCACTGTGACCACCTCATGTGGCAGAGCAAGGACTTTTTGTACACATTGAAACAGAAGTGCTAGGAAAGAAAATGGGTTTACAATCCTGTTTTCCTTTTGATTTTTTTAAAGGTTGGTTGGGGTTTTTTTGGGGGGTTTTTTGTTGGTTTTTGGGGTTTTTTTCTGGGGGAAGTTTAATCTTCTACCACTTCTA
The DNA here is from genome assembly GCA_014706295.1 of Lycocorax pyrrhopterus obiensis. NCBI lineage: Eukaryota > Metazoa > Chordata > Aves > Passeriformes > Paradisaeidae > Lycocorax > Lycocorax pyrrhopterus. The sequence continues at coordinate 81,641,540 of JACSVZ010000004.1, forward strand.
ACAGTGACTTTATAGTGAAGTCTGCCTCAGGAAATTATCTGACAGCAACACTGGATTGGAACTGTTGTGGGTTAGCAGCCCACTTTCTGTAGTTTTATTGTCAAGTTTGCGACCTTATGGGCTCGCTTTGTGGTAAGAGTTGCTTCTATTCATTTAAATGATTTTTTTGCAGCATTTGGGGGCTACAGTCTGTGTTGAGAGTATGGAAACTATTTCCCCAGATGGAGCCAATGAATGTTCTGAGGCCTAATAATATGTGTATCCTCTTGCAATTCACAGCAGATTCCAGTAAACACTGGCCTTCATCTGAATGCGTGAATACACCACTTTCCAGAGCTCTTGGCAAGAATGATGTGGGTGTTAGGAGAGCACATCCATATCTTGTCATTTATCTGTGCAGAAGGAATCTGTGCTGGTTTTCTGAACCTTACTTGACCACTGACCACATACTTAGCTTTTGTACTTAGCTCTGCCAGAGACCTACAAAGATGAAACCTCCATTTTTCATCTGCCTTTTTTTCCTTTTTTCACAAGCGGGATCCAAAACCTTCCTCAGCTGCTGGCTCGTAATCTCACTCTTTGCACTTTATATTTGGGCCCTCTGACAGCAGTACAGAGGAGCGACATGATTTAGCTAACATCACACTGCAATTCTAGCTCTGACATGCTGACTTTCAGGTGACCCAGCATGTCCTTTGGTTCTGGTATGCTGGGAACAAACAATTGGCAATGACAACAATTCATAAATATTTTTATAATTCATAAAAAAAAGAAAATAGAAACCCAGAATATTTCATTATCAAACTCTTAAAATCTCAAAGAATTCTCTTGTAAACATACTAAATGGCATTTTAAGTACTGATAAAGTATGTGCCCAAAAGGGTTTATCCTAAGATTCAAACTTTGGGTTGTTCAGGTGGTCAGTTTGCCTTTTGCTAATCTTCCTCTGTTGCTTAATTACAGAGCTATAGGTTGACTTTGTTAAAACATATGATTTGTTTATCAAGCTAGTACATTGGTGCAACTGCTGAAACAAATTTACTATAACTTGGTAAGCAATGTATGCTGTGCTGTGCAAATCCCCCTCTGTTGAGAACCTGAGACTGGTTTTCTGCTGGAAAAGTAAATAATATCTGCTTTCAGACAAGTGCCCTTGGCTTATGCTTAAATTCATCATTATGATAGGCCCTGTATCTTCAATGAACTTGGTAGACTCCTTTTTTTCTATATAGTTTGCCTTTGGCAGAAAGCTAGACATACAAAACTTCTGCCTACCTGTAGCTTTCCACACAGCTTTGTGACAGCTCTTGGACCTTCTGTTTTACTCTCGTATGCAGTAACATGGAGTGTAAGTGATGGTAAAGTTTGTGTTGCATGTTAGTCAGCTTGCAAGGATTAGGAATACTATATATTAGTAAATCAACTGAAAGATAATTAATTGGCTGTATATGAATGTATGGTCCCTTCCTTTGTTGCACAGAGGAAAGTAAAAAGAGCAGATTAAAATTTAACATAAGAATTATTTCATTATGTCATGTTATTTTTTGTGAGGTGGTGCCATTTCTGTCATGACTCCTTTCATTATCCTAAAATGAAATACTTAAGTGTAATATAAAGCAATACAGTGTTACAATATAGTCGCACCAACATAAATGTCTCTTCACATTCAATTTAGATATAATTTGGTTGCCTTCAACTACATTATCATGAGTGTAGTGCTAACTCTTTATTTGTCTTCCTGCTCTGGGCTTCAGTGGAATGAGTTCCTGTACTTAATCTCTTTACAACTTTGTGATATTTATTCAGCGTGTTTGCTAAGCAATGAGCACTTAGCATTTGTCATCTGGCATCTTTCATTTTCTTTCCTCAAAACACTTTAAAAAGGCCGCATTTTGTTTGGAGAAGGGAAGAAAAGGTACCTTGGCATATTCTGTGTACTTTCAGAGATACTCTGCATTTAGTCAAACAAGCTCTTGTAAATTTAGCCTGTTGCAACAAAACAATAGTTCTTCTTCACTGTCTTCATCCACCATAGCAAGTAGAAATATTATTGAATAAAATCAGGATAAAAGGTGAATCAATATCACCACGCCTGCTTTCCAAAAGCCATCAGAGCAATGTATAAAGTTTGGTTTAAAGTAATACCTGCTACCTGCACACTAACAAAATGAAGACTGTTCTAGAGGGACATCTGTTTCTGTTTATAAAATAGCCATGCTGATTAGCCATGGTTAATGGTCCAAAGTCTGAGCTCCCATGAGACATTTCATTTAGGCTGCAACACCTGGCTCTTAGCAACACTGCTCATTAATTTTATTGTGCGGAAGCTGACTTACACTTTAGAGGACTATGGACACAGCATAATTTACTGCTTAGGTAGATATTGAAGGAAGAGAAGTATTTATGATTGTCTTATGTAGGAAACAGGTAAACATACAAATGTACCTTTAGAGGTCCATAAAAATACACTTTTGCTACAGCCACTGTTGTGTAGTTGAGTCCCTTGGTACAAATATATGAAAAATTTTCTATTTGTTTATATTGATTAAAATTCAGAGTCTACATCTATGCATTTCAGAATGCTATGTCCCTTGATCACATTTGGAACAGGATGATGACATCACTGAGGGTATTTTTGTAATTCTGAGTAGAGCTCTATTGGCTTCATAGTGGGAGGTACAATTCCCTTTACGAGTCTGTTTTCTGGGGTCCAGATGTTCTGTTCTTTAACCATGAATGAAGCACGGGGTCAAAGTCTACATCCTGATCACGGTTAATACTACCATGGATTTTGGCTCCTAGATAAGATTCCTGGATGAAGAAAGTGTACTTCTGATTTTGCCTCATTACTCTTAGTGTCCTGAGGCTATTGACAAAAGTGCTCCACATATCTTTATGAATTAAGACAGTAGAATGCAGAAGAATGCACCACGTTGCACAGAGGACTTTCAGTTTTATAAAACAGTGTACAACTTGGGAATTCAAAGAATTAGGTCCTGTTTTGCTGATCATGGGCTAAATGTACTGTCTTTTTATTTTCCTTCAACTTTCTTCCTTCATTACTTACAGCTTACTAGGTTTTCCAGGCTTTTTTTTTCTCTTCTCTCAGTTCCTTATTACATTTCTTATTCTATGAGCATTGCTTTTGTGGTTCAAATACTTGAAACGATTGAAATGAAAGAAGTCTGACCCTAAAGTGTTATATGGCAGCATATAGCATCTCTAGACTGCACTAACATAATATAATATAATATAATATAATATAATATAATATAATATAATATAAATAATATAATAAATTATATTTTTATAATATAAATAATATAATAAATTATATTATATATATATTATATTATATTGTAATCAATATAACACAATACAATAAAATAATGATAGAAATATCATTACCTTAATTCATTCAAGGTTAAAAATAAATGTAGTTATGTTGAACTTTACAGTGATCAATTCTAATCAATTATACTCGTACTCCTACTTCCAACTTGCCCTCTTCTTTGGATAAACTGTGATGTAAAGTTTTGGAATTCATGATGAATTCATATGGATTAACTTTTCCAAGAGTCTCTTCTCACAACAAGGTTTCTTATTTCTAGATCAAGGTAAATATAGACCCAGGTTTCCCATGCTTCCATCTAAAAACCCTCCTTTGGTCTTTGTTTCACTCTTCTGAAGGTGCCCAAGATCAGAGGTTTGGCCTATTGGTAAACCTTTCTGTAATTCTCAGTAATTACAATCGTGAGTACCCCTTGTAGACGCCGAGCCTAGGAATAGAATGCGTGTGTGCTAAATAAAGCATATCCCTTTTTAAAGTAGTAATTAGAATCTGCAGCATGCTTGAATAAACTTTATAATGTGCAAGACAATGAAGGTATATTTCAATGTGAAAAAATTTAATGCTTCTGAAAGCATCCTATTGTACACTTTATAGTCAAATTATACCTCTCAGCTTTGAAATATAGAACACTTAAAGTTAGACAGCATTCTGTTAAGTATTAAGCATACAACTTTTACCATTTTAAACTTTGCTTTTTCCATCTGCCTCTACTTCTATTGCGATATATGCCTCCTGTAAAGGAACAATAGTTGATTAATAAATTGTGCACAAGTTAGAAGGATTTTAATGAGAAGAAATCAAAGGAATGTATTCTAGTCCTTGGTTTTAAAAAACAAATATTACTTGAAAAAAAAAGTCTGATGAGACTAATGGTTTTACAGAATGGAGTTCAACACTTTGAGTTTTGTCCTGAACTGCTTTTCACCTCTCCCTGAAAGCTGTTCTGTGGTCAAACAACATTTTATCTGCATATTTCTTAACCGGTCCATCTGTACTTTTCACCACTTTCTTACATTTTGATCTGATAACTCCAGGAGCAGTCTGGTTTTCTGAGGTTACGGTCTTCCAGCTGCACTTTCGCAGTGGGGAGTCAGGACTGTTTCTTGACTTATCAGCCGTTTTTTTTTAGTTAAACCCAACTGAAATGTGTACCAGTGAGAAGGTGTTCAGTTGATGATGCAGGTTTGGAGCAAAAGTAAGTAATGCTGTTCTTAATCAGGTGGCAGCAAAAATAAAGGCAAACAGAAGGATCCTTGCTTGACTTTAGTTTTACAGGTTGAGATAATCTGTATCTCTCAACATCCCATTACCTGCAACAAAAAACATCTTCATTATCTTGAGTTTATACAAAGACTGGCTAGTTTCCATGGATACACACAAAATGGCCCTCCCTGTAATATCCTATTTTATACTAATTAATTTTGATTTGATTTACATGACTAAAATATCCCACATAAAATACAGGTTCTTTATGAACTCTCAAACAGTAAGCTTCACTTTCTTCAGTTTGTTTGAAGTTATTCACAGAGGTCAGACCCCTGAACAATTGCAGTTTTCTGTGTTGCTAATTATGTTCTACTTTGACTGAGAAAAGTGCAGTCCTTCCAGTCCTCAATTTCTTTTGTCCAGTACTTCCATGAGACCATGTCCTTTGAAATGCACAAAGGTAGAATAAATTTTGCCCACAACAACCTGCTGAAACATTCAGAATAGTCAGTACTTTTTCTTATTGTTTACAGCATGGAAAATGGATAGAATAATCTGATTTGTGCATTCCTCCATCCTTGAACATCACAGTACATAGTATCTGTTGAAAGTATTGAATCATGAGAAGATCTGAAACACAATTAGCAGTGGAACCCTGCTATTGCTTACGCAAAACACATGTTCTATAGAATTCACTTGATTTTACTGGTATTTTGGCCATTTTGGTTACACCCTATGTTAGCTCACTTGCCCAAAATTGAATTTCTTGCAATCACTCTTTGAGTGCTCCACAGTGCCTACAAACTGATGAGTTCTGCCTCACGAACTCTAAGCATAATGAAAAAAAGACTGAACAAGTGGGAATCTCAATTAGAACAAAATGAATGTCCAAGAAAAATGAGGATAGGGTCACTGAAACATAAATTATGTTTCTTTAAAAAGTTGTTAATTCTGTTAACATAAATCTTTTCCCCCAAATCTTGGCATTTAAAGATAGAAGTGTTAGGAGTTCAAGAAGAACATGCAAGAACTAAGGTAAAATCTACATTTTTGGCTTCTTTGTGGATATGCTCATTTTCATTATGTGAACTCATATGATATTTCTTTGATGTGTAAGAACTGTGAAAAAAGTCAATAGCAGTTTTGTTACCTGCTGTCTGGGGGTGTTCTCATTTTGTTTTGTTTCTCCGTTAGCTAAAATCACATTCTTGGATATCTGTCTCATTTTGATAAAAGATCAGTGTATAGCACTTTTTAAATGTAATAAACCAAATGGTCTAAAGAGCACCACTTTCTCCATATTGACAAGGCACACACTCAGATTCCACAGATGAAGTCAAGTCATTTTTTGGAATTTTTTTTAATAAAGAAAAAAATCATATATTTCTGTAGAAACTGCTGCATTTGCCATCATTACATGGCACAATATTCAAGAATTTAGTTTTCTACCTATCTTTTTTCTAAGAAGATATCAAGAAAGAGTAGTAGATAGGTTTATTGATAAAGTTTTTCTACACATTTTTGTATGTGCACCATATAAAATGTCAAAACCATATAAAAAGTCAAAACTCTTCAGCATAGAATCTTGAAGTATTAATACATCACTGGCCACTGCAATTGCTAACACCTTTACCAGCAAAATAATATGGAATGACTGCATACGCTCCTGACCAGATAACTTTTATCTGTTCTATTTTTCAAAGACAAATAACAAAACTTTACATTTCTTTTAGTACCTTCCTGAAGTTTAATTGCCGAAATCAGGGAATCACCTTCAACCTTTTGACTTCTGCTTCAACATTTATTGCTTGTCTTTGAAATCTTTTCAGGGCTATTTTAAGGGTATCATTTAAAGCCCTACTTGATGATATCTCAAACTCATTGCTAAGAGTGAGAGTCTGTAAAAATTTATATCATTGACATTTGACTTATTAGCATTAATTACTCATTTTTCCCAGTCTTCCATAAAAGCTCCTGCAATTTCCTCTGTCTTCCAGTTTTGCTTTTGAGTCTCAGTGCTTATGTTTGTCTGCATATGTACATAATATAAATTAAATTACATGAATACAGATGGCAAGAGGGAATTTTTTGTTAGAACAGAATATGATATAAAAATAATTTGGGGGGAAAGGAGGAAAAAATGCAGCTTTTCTGAAACTCTAGTAACAGTGACATATCCATTTTTTTCCACTCCTCTTTTTCTTTTTCTCAAAGATGTGTTCTTTATCCTACTGTAAACTTGGAGTTTAATATCCTTTTTTAATGAGCTACATGTTCATTTCTCATAGTCAGCCACAAGCAAGAGAAGAACAACCCTCAGGACATAGAGGACACGGAATTTACCTCATTCTCCATTGTTAGAGGTACTTTTATGGTAGGCATTGCATTTCACTCTCTGTAGATTATGTATCTCTTGTGTTGCCCAGTAGCAACAAAAACCCCCCATTTTAGTGTGGCTACAAATTCTGCAAAAGGGTATGGAACCCTTTGACAAACAAACAATAAATTACTCCTATGGAAAGCATGAACAATTAGAATGAGACTAATGTTCTGGTGGATTGGTTTGCCCTGGAAAATTCAGATTCAGTAAAATGAAATCATCTTGAAGGAACACATTAATATTGCTGAAATCCCTGACAGACTCCAGTCTACCAGGCAGGCAAACTGGGCCTCCCTGCTGGTTTATGGGGCTCCCCACTCCCAGGAGCAGCTAAATCCATGGTCTGGTGTGATTTCTATTTAAGGTATTTAGCCAGCTGGCTCTGTGGCTTGGATTTTTTTAAATATTCCATTTCATTCTCCCAAAAGAAAATATTTTGAAAATTTACGTTCCATGGAAAAGCTCAAATTTATGAATTTTGTTCCAGTTTGGGGTAAACACCTTTTTATTGGAAGGGAATGTTATTACTGAAAGGTTATATCTGTTTTCTCAGAGCCCCAAAAAACAAATGGTCTTGGCTGCAAGTGACATCAGCAGGCTGATTTTACAAATCCCTTATACAGCTTTATGAGAAAAGTGCATACTTGTCACCATTGTATAATCTTATGTTGAATTTGCACTAAGACTTGAAACGAAATCTGCTCAGAGGAAATGTGGATTTAAACCTGGGAATTAGTTTTTGCTTTTTCAAGACAAAAGAATAAGCAGTGTTCTTCTTTTTAAACGTTCATGTCATGAACTGTACTGAGACCATTAATGCTGTATTTTGTTCTCGATATTGACTTTAATTCTCCAGTTCTTTTTCATTAATTCCATGTGAACAGTGATATTCAGGAAGTAGCAAAGCTTCTGCAGAAAATCCCTCATTGAAAGTCATTAAAATTAGCAGCAGATACTACTTTAATTCCTAAATTTGACAGCGGAATCCTTAAATCCACAATGTCGTTGCAGTCTATTCTATCTCAGTTGTAATGTAGAAAGCTCTAAGTTTTTTTTTACTGCAGTCTTTTATACATTGCAAGATATGGCAAACTTCCTAACACCTGGAATTCACATTTTATCTTTTCTGACAAAAAAAAAAAAAATAGTCATAGGCAGTCCTACAATAAACAAAATAAGACTCTGAAGCTATATTTCACTCACCCATGTTTTTATCTCTGTCCCGTTAGAAGACATAGAAAGGAACTGAGGACTCCAGACTGAAGACTAAAGTCTAAATTTAAAAAAAAATTAAATAAAAGATCACCACATCTTCCTCAAATCATAGAAGAAACTGAAAAATAAACTTAGGAAAACATTTTCTATATTTTTCAATCCTAATAAAATTAAACTTAGAAGTTTTCTGGTGGTTTTTCACATTAGAAGAAATATATTTATCTGATGTATACATAGAGATTCTAGTTTTTGTGAGAAACAAAAAAAATCGCTCACAAGAATGTTCTGTGAACTCTGAATTACAGTTTGATTAAAACAAGAGGAGAATGTTAATTGGAAAGCAACAAATTGAAAAAATGATAGTTTTAATATTTGCCAAATTCTATTTCCCCCTACTTAGTTTATCATAAAACTGTCAAGGTGCCAAGCCTTCCTGCTTTTTTTTTCCATAGACACAGGAAAGTTCAATCACTGACCAAGAAGATGCTGTTATCCTCTGGTTGGAAGAGTTCTGAAGCTGCTTGATTCCTGTGGCTGTTTAAAACTGATCAAAACTTCTCAATTCCTACACAGATTCCAGCCAAATGCAACCCATCCTATCCTTGCTGCTGGAATCTGAACCCAAATAGCTCTGAAAAATAATGCTACGTGTCCATACCCATTTTTAGACATCTGTTTCAAAGATAGAAGGTCTTGCACTGCTTCAGTTCTTGTGCAGACACTCTAGAAAGGAAAATTCGGACTCTATTTAGGCTAAATAACACTGGACTTACAGATTATGAATGTAAACATAAGAGAAAACAGTAGCTGTGTCTTTTCCATGAAGTACAGAGGAAGTTAATGAGGTATATAATTAATGAAATCAATCCTCTGGTAGTAATAGAACAAGCATTTAAAATAGAATTTAATGTATGAATGCTATTGACTCTCTGTCTCCATCTCTGTAAGAACATCTCTGGTAAGAACAGCAGTTATTTTAATAAAAAGAGAAAACACAAAAAAACTATTTAGAAGTGGAGAAACAGCTGGTCTGATTCCTCTGTCATTGGTATATGCAATCCTGCAATGAAATGCTGCTGACTGAATGATTTTCCTTCTGTGCTAGAATACAAAACTGGGGAGAATATGACCCAATTAACCCATCATTTATCTTTGTTGGTTCTCCCCATTGGACCATTTATAAATGAATTCTTACATACTTGATATATTCTTTATAACCTTCATATTGTAATGGAAATATAGGAAGCAGAAAGGGATCGAAGAAGCATCAAGTCTAGGAAAAGAAGGGAAAGGCAAAGTTAGTTTATTTTTTTAGTAGCCTTGAATGAGTTTTTTCTTTAATCATTGAAATAATTTCTACATCATTGGTGCAACTGGTTTCAAGCTGTTTCTTTACAAACTCTTGTTAAGTTTAATATGCTGGAAAAATGACATCATGTCAATTTAAGCAGGACTGGTGGGTTAAACATTTTGGGAATATGTCTGTTGTTTGGGGCACTTTAGAGTTTACCTTGTTACTGCTTGTTAAAACTGGAGCTGATGTAAATTCTGGAAATAATTACAAACCTGACAAAACAAATTAGATCTCTGAAATGATTCCAAAATGAAACATCAAGGGAAAGATCCTATTTATAAAGACAGTAGAAAGGAGCTTCTTATCATAAACAGCAACAGTGTGTGGGTAGCCTTTCTGACTGCATTCAGTGTTGTCAGTAAGTTTGTTGCTCTTTGTAACTTTTCTCCTTACTTGCACATTGGTATCCGAATGCCTGTAGGAGGCATGGGGAGGGCCTTGAGGTTGCTCATTGTTTCCTCCAAACCTGTCAAGCCTACTCATCTGAGGAACTTAGCAGAGGAGTTAAACCTTTCATATCTCATTACCCGATTTGTGATTTTTGTGCCACTTATCCAGCCTAAATTTTCCTAAGTTTCAGACAATTGGATTGTTTAATTCTTTTGGTGAGTAATTGGTTGTGACAAAGGTGCAGCTTCTATAGATGCTGGTTCATAGCCAGGACTACCAGGATGTCCCAGACATTGTTGTGAATGCACATGAATGTTGCATACCAGTTTTACCTAGTCCAAGATTCTTGTTATTTTTTGGAAAATTCTTTCTTCACAGACCACTGTCTCTAGAGTCAGATATTCGGGTAGAGCACTTTATTTACATGTGTTGGTGATATAAAGTGTTAGTTAACTGCGTGTCTCTTGCTGATAAACACTGTAGCACCCTGACATGGTCAGAGGCAAGTAGAAGGGCATTGTCACAGAAGAGCTGAGGTTGGCAGGAACATCCAGATGCCCTCCCCAAACCCCCCTCCTCAAACAGGGACATCTAGAGCTAGTTGCCCAGGTTCACATCTGGATGAATTTTGAATATCTTGAAGCATGGAAACACCATAACCTCCCCAAGCCACCTGTGCCACTACTTGGTCGCCCTCACAGGGAAAGAGTGTTCCTTGATGTTCAAACATAATTTCTACATTTCAGTTTGTATTCATTGTGTTCCTCAAAATAGTTCAGTGTGAAGGTTTACCACTTCTCTGGATTATTTCTAAGGTCTCTTTTATGCAGATGGTTCTTTATTCCCTAGCCTAGAGTAATGTCAGTGAAAGGTGTCAGGAAGGGAAATTCTGGTGGAAAACATCAAGGGTACCTTTAACTCTTCTAAGTGGAAAGCTTCCATACCTCTTTCCAACCTGACAGTGATGAACCCCACAAACGTGTTTTTGTGGAGGTTTGTTCCACGTGTGCAATATCTCATATGAAAAAATATTTCCAGGTAGTTTGCCTGATACCTAAACAGTCATACAAGTGTGCTATAGAGGTGATCTCTGTGTGAATATTTGTGTTTAGAATGTATTGCTCACTTGTTCATTAGCTTTGCATCTCACAGGCTCAGAATTTCCCAGAAAATAATCCAGAAGTCTTAAGGGGGAGCCATATTTCCCATAGGTGGCAGGTATGCATCCAGAAATGGGACAGCAGCTATGAATCACAAGCTGTCAACCAGCTCTATCCATAAGTAAAAAGATTACCATTTTACATGTAACGTAGAACCTGACATAGTCAAAACAGAAGTAATTCCTCTTGTGTCCAGACATTCATATAATACTGATAGGATTTGCTAAAATTATTTAGCTTACATTCCTTTCTCACATTCGTCACAATAATTTTCTGCATTCAGAAAAAATGTCAGCCTGGAAAACCAGTTAATAATAGCTATGTTTATGCAGATATATATGTATTTTGAGAATCTACGATGTGTGCAATTTTCCAATAGGACTGTAACCTTTCAGGAAGTCTGGGTACCTTGTTTCATTTTCAAATAATTTCCATTAACATTCTTCCACACAGCAGATGCTCAAAGGCAATTTTTCAAGACGAGCAAGTAAAGCTTGCTGTAACTCATGCTACAATGCTCTGACCCTGGAATGCACTGCAGCACAATGTGATGTGTCTGCATCCTGAAGGTAAAACAAAAAAAAGCTCCAAAGAAAATGTTTAGCCAAGTGTAATAATGAATTATGATTATAGGAATCCCTCTGATTCATATCTTCAAACCCACATAAAGCCCCAGGAAAAGTCATTCAAAGTCCGTTTTCTCTCCATAGTTTTGTGGATTTATTTTTGTCAACAGAATTTACATTGAGAGGAATAGGAGAAGGATCTTGGAGTCAACTAAAGGAACAGAAAAGGAACAGCTTACCCTCTGATGTGCTGTAGATGTTAGCAAAAATCTTTCATAATTCTGGGCAAGAAGTCTCTTAAAGCTACTGGTTTATAGTAGGCTTTCCAAAACATAGGCACTGAATGTCAGGACAGGCTGCTGTCAATTGAAATATGCCTTCGGTGAAAGGGAATGCGTAAATTAAACAATTGCTTCACCAGCATGTTCAGTAAGCATCATAACTCTGGCAATCCTTGCCTGCCCTTGTAGACAGCCCCCAAGGATTTTGAACACAGATGATGAAAAATATAGCTGCAATTAGATTGCTCCGTGGGTGGAAAATATTTTGGAGGTCCTGAAGCACAAAACCAGGCTCATTTCTGCTGGCGTTGAAAGAATTTGCCTTCCTACCTTGTTCTGTGCTTCCTCAGAGTGAGATATTGGACATGGGCAGTCAGCTTCTGCCAAAATAAATCTCAAACCAGTCGTTTGTCCATCTCTGAAATCTCAGTATAGCCATTCAACAATCAGTTTACATCCCTCATTCCCTCTGCTTGTAGAATCACAGTTGGATTTGCCTGTTATCATGACTTTTATGTTTTGCACTATACAAGAAAAGGAAATAATTACTGGAAAATGTTTCCCTTAAAGGAATTCTCAAATTTGAGGCAGCATTATAGGTGAAAAAACCATATTACATTTGTCTTCCATGCTGTACAATCTGAGGAAAAAATATGGCCTTTTGAAGGTATTACAAACCTTTACATTGTTCCAGGATTACATGGCATTCCATGATTAGGGTATTTTACATCTTCTTTTTAGTTTTTTCCATTTTTGACAAAATTTATTTTTCAATCTGATGATTGTCTTGCTCTGAAATCACCCCAATCTGGACCAAGTTAACTTTGTTTCATTTACCCTTCTGTGTCTTCCTGAACAGATGAAGAGGCATTGAGGCATTAATTGCGTTTAGTGACTATGTTTAAACCCCCTGTTAAGAAGAAACATCTGGAAAAGCTGAACCTTTTGGTGAAAATTAATGCCTGGCTGCCGTTGGCAGACAATCCTGTTTACAGATAAAAGTCAAGGGTGTAACTTTCCATACAAAATTTATTACTTAAGAAACTGGAGACAGACTATCCCATTATAGGGGTATAATGGTCCAGGGACGTGATCCAGTATCGCACTGCACTTAGGACACGTATGTGGCACTAGTTCTGCTGAGTCTGAAGCTAATTCATTGTCACAGCTTCAAGAGTACTGATATATGTGACGATGGAACCTGCTGAGTTGCTCCCACAGATTGCACGGACTCTTGCCCATCACAATTATATCATATACTCATGTTGAGAAAATGCACAGTGGAAAGAGAAGGACAACAGCTGAAAACACAAAAAAATCACTGCTTCTCCTCAGTTCTTGCATGAGGAAAAGAGCAATGGGTGCCTGGGTTGGTTCCTGTTCTTGTCCATTTCAAGTAATGAACACTAATTTTGTTCTTAATCCTAGCATTATATAGGATTTGAGAGGATCTTATTTTCTGTGCTACATCTACTCAGAAGCAGAGTAACATTTGGGAAAAAAAAACTCCAAATATCTTAACAATAAATTTGAGTATTTCCTCCAAAATTGTTATGTCTTTCTCATAAAATATAATTAAAATTGCCTTACTATTAAAACGAAAACTTGTAAAACTGAAACTTTTGCTAGGGAAAAATATAGATTGAGCGTTTTCAGACTGACAAGTTAGTTACTTGGTTATTTCTCTCTCAGAAGTAAGGAATTGTCTGAGCCAAAATTTGTCAATTTTTTTTGCAGCTTTTAACTAAATTCTGCATCCTGGCAAAAGAGCTGCACTGTACTGATTGCCTGATGGCCATCCATTTCATGAACACAAATATAGTTTAAAAAACCCCAACTTTAGATGAGTTTAAGAAAAATGTTTTTAGTAATCTGCTGATGTTTCTTCAGAGAGTACACCGGCTTGTTGAGAAAAACTGAAACTGAATGGCATGAATTTATTTCTCAATTGTTACAAGGCTAACAATCAGCTTTGGGAATACATCAGTTACTTCTCACACTAGGGGAATTCAGTGTAGTTATTCTCCGAGATGATACTGCTAAATCGGTGCAGGGGTAAAAATAATAATTCTGCTTTTAACCTAATTTTTCCCTGCTACTATGCAATTTAGTTGTAGTGAAGGTTCATTTTACAAACCCATGTAATAGATGATTTATTAAAACTTCGAAGCTAATCCAAACAGTTGTTCAGACACCTTCACAGTGTAGATTTTAATTTAGACTGTGGTCCTCGCAGGACTCTACCTTCACACTGCAGCAGTTCATATTACATGTCGTTGTTTCAGTCTCCCTTTTAGGTGCAAAAAACCCTTTAATCAGTCAGACGTCAATATGCAGAAACACAAGAAAGAGAAACTGCAACATACTCAGTTTGGTTAGACAATTTGTCACACATCTAAGTATCTTTCACAGTCTTTATGACAGAAGTGGCAGTATCACCTCAAGCGTCAGCTGAACCTGTAATCCAAGCGGATTTTTGAAGGACCAGTGCATGTTCAGGGAAAACAAGGAACAACTATGAGCATTCAGATGTTTTGTTTTTCTATTTGCGGTGGTTGTTTCTGTGTACATCAGGGAGCTGGAAAATGTAAGGTACGGGAGTTCAGAATGAAAATAAATTTTTTATTTTAGAAGTAGGCTGTGAACCTGGGGTCTCAGTATTAATGTTTTGTTCCATTAAAAGCATTAATAACTTAGGAATCTATGTACAATTATGCATTGAATTTGCATAAGGAAGGAGTCAGCTTATGAAAAACTAATAACTTCTGCAGTATTGTAATATTTTGAATCAATATTGCTTTATTTTCCAAGGAGTTACATATTTCATAACGGGAAAAATTTATGGTCTTAAGAGACTATCTGGGGGAGGAGATAAGAAGAAATTATTCTTCACTGGATGCAGACAAGATACAAAGAAAGAGAAAAAAAGCCTGTGTGTGTTCTGTGTGTGTCCTGGGACATGAGGGCACTTAACAAAGCTGAACAAATCAAAGCTGAGAAATCAGGACAAGTGGGAAGGAACTGACACACAAATGAAAGAAAAAAAATAAAGGTGAAAAAAAAAAAAAGGAAGAAGATGTTGGCAAAATACCACCCTCCTCTCACCACAAAAACACCTGTAAGCAAAGAGTTCTCATTTCAGAGAGAGAAAAATTGGGCTCTGTGTAGAAGTAATTGTAAGACACAGGATGAATCCAAAAACATAGGCACTGTTTCAGTAACTGTTGGCCTGCATATGTCATGTGATATGTTGAGAAGGGCCTTTTTGGCCCCAAAACCTGTGAGTCTTCACAAGATGTGCAACTTGATGGCAAAAATAAATGCCTATTTGCAACCATCAACAGCCTTTTTAAACATTAGGTTGTTTCATAATGTTTTGTAAAACGATTATCCTATTTTTAATAGGAGAGATATATATAATTCCATCTGGAAGTGAAACAAAATAATATCTATAACCTTAACAAACAGAAATGGTCATTTAGCTCTCTCTGCAATGTTACATCTGGAAATCTTTTAAGCAATTCAAAAAAAAACAAATTCCACAGAAAACCCCTTAGATAGAATAAATGAGATCTGCATAGTGTCCAGTTGCAGGACCAGGCTTTTTCTGTTTCTTTACACAACTGATACACAATTTCATTGCATATTTGAGAATCCAGCTAAGATGTTCTCTTCTCATTTGCTCTAGGATTGCCTCTTTCTTTGGACTTTTATTTGACTGTAAAGATAACGAGTTTCATAGGGTTTTTTTATTTTCAACAAAAAAATTCCAATAGGTCTTGAGTCAAGGGTAGCCTGATGTGCTGGGAAATTTAATATAAAGTGGACTACACATAGCTAGGAGCAGAGAGAAAAGTCTGTATACATGGAATATTGACGTGGTGCTAACAGACACCCAGAATAACTGTCTGAAAAAAAATGACTGAATGGCTATTGTTTTTATTTTCTTTAATTTGTTGCTCTTCCTCCTGTCTGCTACTATCTTCTAATGTTTAAGTGAAATATCATGGCAGTGAATTCTTAGGAACATTTGGCTTTCCTATTTGTTTGCTGGGGGAAGGCGATGCCTTTTTTTTTGTAATCCCCCTCTACCCTTTCACTTCATTTTGGCTATGCTAACAAAGAGGGCTCCTGGACTCCAAACAGTGTCTTAAAACACTTGTGTTCATATATAGAAAGTTTTAGCTTGATTGAACTGTAGCTCTATGGAAATACCAAGTAAACACTCAAAATCAGAATTGAGCTTCTGCACTGAGGGGACTTCAGTGATACTCACAGCTCAGATATGAGCAGGGTCGTCTCCTGAAATGGCTCTGTTCATGTGTCAGCGAATCAGGCAGAGATTTACTCATTCCATTTTTCAAACACAGTAAATTATGCATCTTGAAGTTCACCTGCCCCCTAGAACTGCAGCATGATGCAGGACATGTAAATAGCTCTGTTCTCCCCCATGATTTCTTGTGAAACTCACACAGGCAGTGAATAAAACTGCCAGCAGCTTTCATATTTCACCCCAGTAAAATCTGTATTTTACAGCTCATGGGGTTGTGGATTTCTCTTGGTTTTGGTTTGGTTTGGGTTTTGTTTGTTCATTTTGTAAGGGCTGTTTATTTTGGCTTATTTATTAATCAATATTTCTCCCTATTACTTCCAAGAGAGCAGTAGGAGCACTTGTAAGCTATTCACTGTGGGAAGAGGAGTGTACACACTGAGAAAATGTTTGCTGTTAATATTAGACTATTGTCAGCCAAGGTTAGCTAAGATGTAAGATTTCATGTAGAGTTTGTACTGCTTGTTCAAAAAGATGAAGATTGATTGTTGCTATATTTAAATGGATTATTTTTTTCCCCATTTTTTGTGTTGTCAAAGCCAGGAATACTTCTAGTCTGAGTTCAGCTAAAAACTTTTAACCTTTCCAACGGTCCTTGGCAGTACTTTCCCTAATTCAATTGCATTGTATTTGGTGCTAGCTTCCAATTTTTTTTTTTTTGTAATTTAGGCATCCAGTTAGGCTGCTGGTGTATCTGACATTTTCCTTTTTCCAGAATGAGTGCCTAAGCATGGACACATGAATGTGTATGGAGATCTGGTGTTGGTGTGGGCTCAGGCTGCAAGGATTCTCACAGCTAGGAGAAATATCCTCAGCTCACACTGGCCTGAGTTTCTGCATGTGTCTCTGGGGGCCACATGCAGTACAACGTAGGAAGTGAAAAGTTTTCGAGAGCTGGGACACTCTCATATTTGGAAGCATAAAGCTTGCTAAAACTGCGGAGGGAGGTAAAGAGCCAATGTTACACATGGCTCACACTTCCTGTATTCTTATCAAATGGAAATCTTATGGAGCTTCTGGCTTAGTAACTCCCAAGTAAGATGCAAAAACTATCTGAGTTTGATGGACACATATCTACTGTTCTCCCAGGATCCCGATATCAAATTCTAAGGTGATTGTGACTGGCAATGCAGAATCTTTCTCCCCTTTTTTTATAAGCGGTCCACATCCCTTCAAAAATTACTATTTGGAGGTGATCAAAAATTTTAGTTTGTCTTCTAGGGAAATGGAGTTGATGAGAATGTACCGTTGGTGTATCCATTTATTGGTCTCTTTGCTGGTCCATCAGCCAATTTCATTCAAATCAGATAAGCGGGAAAAGTCTCAGAGACATTCAGATGCTTTTATTTTAAAGAAATACATCAGCATGAATAGTGAAAGCACGAATTGCTCTTGCTTAACCAAACAGTTGGAAGTCAGGGGTGGAAACTGGGATGTTCTAGTCAAAGATACAAGAGGGAAACGTGGAGGGATTTTTTAAGGAATTTGGTAGAGAAACCAGAAACGGATGAGACAGCACAGATGTCAACAACTTATAGACACTCCAGTGTTATCTGCTCTTCTGTACTTGGAACAACTTTGTCTTTAATATCATCAATAGAAACACATTTTCTTCCTTTTTTTCGTGCTAACAGGATGACCTTTGTGTATGTATCTATGTGCAACACATTTATAAATTTTTTTTCAGTATAGATATGCATGAAAACAGAAGCTGAATCTATCTACAAAGTCAGATGATTTTTCCAGAGGGGCTTGATTTTAATATGAATATATTTTTTTGCCCTAAATCAGTAGAATGATGGAATGATATCACTGAATCTAAAGAAAAGTCTTTGTTTGTTTTAAACTACAGCCTATTAGGGCAAAATCTTTCAGGTCGATATATTTTCTGTAATGTAAGTACATGGCAATAGACAATATTTATGACAATAATTAGGAAAATAAAGCCTCATATTGAAATTTCTTGCAATGTCTCTGTAAATGCACCTAGCATTTATTACTTGGTTAATAATGTCTTAAAAAAAAAGAGCAAAATAAATTTTTTAGGCCTTTAACAATGGATCTCCTAGTGTTAAAAATTTAACATCAGAGTTGCTAGTTGTAAAGCTGGACGTTGCTCTAAATTCAAGAATTGAATCCTTTACCCTGATGGCAGTGTGAAAGCAGATTTCTTATCTTTGAGCTCCACATCAAGAGTGTCAAGAAATCATTCTTTCACTGCATTTTCTTACATCTTTAGAGGCTAGGGCTCATCTGCAATGGTGAACCACCATAGATCTCAAACCGTCGTAAATATCATGCTCTTCAAATTCTTCAGAACTATTGCAAAAGTCAATCATATAGTGAAAGTACACGGTCACCAGATGGCCTGGGCTGTTTGCCATGTAAACTGGTGCTACAAGAAAAAGAATCTCCTTTTGTGTTCTGGTGTACAAACACTGCATGGACACCATATGAACACAAGGTCCTATGGCCAGGCTATCGTGCAAAGCAACTGCTTTGTTTCCTCAGTCTAATTCCTTGCATTTTCTTTTCCAGTAAGTCCAAAGTTAGTCCATTTTGACACAGATGTCCTTTGTTTTACTACTGGTTCACAGACATCTCAGATAAACAGATATTTTTTTTCTTTTTGGACTAGTTGGATGGTTTCTAAAAATGAACAGTTAGAGAAGCACATTGACTTTCTCTATCAACTTTCTGAGATCTATAACTTCTATTGGAATTTCAGTTTCAGGCAGGGCTTCTGATGGCTCTTCCACAATGTTCCTCCCAAGCTCCCCCACAGTGAACTTATATTAAAATATATGTATCTGATTTAGTCTTTTCCTACCATTATCTTGTACTCTGTGAATGCTTCTTTTAGCTCTGCAGTTTCTCTGGCACTCTTCCTGTTCCTGATGTGCTTGAGAAAGATATATTACAAATTATTATGGGTTTTGCAATTTTTTTTCTCAGATATGTCTTTGACATGCCATATTCTGGTTTTATCTTTAGACTGCTTGAATTTATGGTTCTTTCTATTTATTTCCCTCATTTTGATACGACTCTGATTTCTATAATCATAGCTCTCTATTTCTGTGCCTACTGTGCCTTGCCTAGCTTTTGTTTTCTTTCTTCCTCCAGCCCTCCACCTCCATTTCAGTTTCTACACTTTCTATGCTGGTTTAGACAAACTAGTAAGGGAACATGCTCATAACAGAAGACATTGGAATGAACAAGAGCTGTCACATTCTAAAAAGGAAATACGTGTAAGAGATGGGTAGAGTGGATGGGGATTGATTTCACATAACTGTGGCTATCAAAAAGTAAAGAATCTGTCTACCTTGATCATCTAGTCTTCCTCTATTGTCATGAAAGAGAGAATCATCTGCAGGAGGTGATCTCTCTCACCCAAAGAGACAGATATTGGACATGCATACTTACTTTTGTTAGCTAAGGACAGAGACTAGAAGAGTGGGTTAAAATTGAGGCTTACTAAATGGCTTACTACAGTTAAGTGAGATGTGGGGTCATGACCCAGAAGTGTCAGTCACTGCTTTTTTTGTGTTCTTGGATTAATTCAGTCTGAGGAATGAACTGAATATGATTTTCATTGGCTTAGGTAAAGTTATAGATTTAGAAAATACAATCTCTTCTTCCCAGTCTCTTAATTTTCAGCAGATACATGTCCTTTATTTTAATACTTCTGTTTTACAAAATCATTTACTTATTCACTCAGTCTACAGGTCTAGTTTCACTGCACATCTCCTGGTGAAAAATTCCTTGGCTGTCGCCATAAATGGGAACAAAGCAATTCAGACACCCTGCAAAGAAAAATGGGTACCATTTCTGTCAGCTGTCAAGACCTTATATCATGAATAAATCCTGAGGAGGAAAGGTTCCTTTTGGCAGCTGCTGCTCGGTGTCTCAGATTCTCAGCCTGAGAAGAGCTTCTGTTCTCTGGCTGCGTTATGTAGTCATGTCAGCTTCATACCTACCAATGAACAGAGATCCCGGGTACAATGAATCATTCAGCCCTCTGTACAAGGAAGGAAATACTTGGATGGCTAAAGGCAGGGTAGAGTTTCACTCAGAGCTGCATGAATTTCCCCAAAACTTTCTTAAAAAAACAGTGTAATGCTGGTTTTAGTGCGTTCTATTTGTCATTCAGAAACACAACACATTAGCAGCTTTGAACTCCCAGGTACTAAAAATACATGTTGCATAAGCAGATTGAGAGAAGGACTCAATGATGCTTTCAAACTGAAAATATTCTTAAGCATCTTTCCATTCCTCCACCTAAATAGTGCAATTCTTGCAAACAGCAGAACTATAGACACTGAGACAGCCAATCTGTACTAGAGAGTGTAAAGAGGTAACTGAACCAAGATAAGTATTCAGACAGATCTGCAAATTCAAGAAAGAAATTTTTTTTTCTGAAATAAAATGTGCCATTGAACCTAAAAGTTTTCCTTTCTTTTTCTTTGATTTTGCAGGTATTTTCCTACGCTGTTTTATTCATTCTTCATTTTTACCATTAGTACCTTTTCTTTCAATGACAACATTTTTAGCTGAATTCTAGCATATAACATCAGGGAAGCACTCGTATAACATATTAAGGATTTTATTTTACAAAATGCCAATCGTAACAAAATCTTTGAAAGAGACTTGTTTCTTAAACAAAATTCTGTGCACAGTGTTAGTGAAATACATACTCCAAAAGGGAAACTATAATTGAAATAAATCTTTGAGCAGCATTTTTGGCCAACTAAATAAAAGGAATGCCTGTTACCTTGCTCTAAATTTAAACCAACCTTCATTCATAATTGCAGTAAGAAAAACCCCAAACCTCTGCTAGAATGGAAAAAAATACAGCCAAATTAACCTGAATAGCTATGAAACCAATAACTGTACAACAGAGGGGTCTTAGAGAAAAGCAGTATGTGAAATTCAAATGTAAAATGCCCAAACGAAAAAAAAGAACAAAAAAGATGGTCCTAATTAGCAACAGACATAGACATTAAATAAAATGCAGAGGGGCACAGGATACAGGAAACTATTTCAAATATGTTAGCACTTTAAAATGTCAGACAGTTTGAGACAGTTATGAAGAATTTATTCCTTGGTTTTGGAAGGCCTAACAGACATGCAATAAAATTCACAGGAGCACTGCTAGAACAGAGCAGAATATCAGGAAGAGTCAAGTGTAACAGTAATAGAATCCAGTATTTAGCAAGTTTATATTTCTATAAAGAGGATGAACAATGGTGTACTTATTTCTTTGTCTTTGCATGTTTTTTATATACATGCAGGCATGCAGAATCCATATAGAGATCAGAAGTGCCATGTTATGATGGTTGTAGGAAATCTGGTCCATTTCAACTTAAATAAAATAACCAGATTTTCTCTAAACCTCTGAGGGGAAAATGAGAGAGAAAATGTCAAAGGAATAGCAATGTTTAATTTTCAGGAATAGCAGCAATAAATCTCAAAAGAAAACAAAAGCATTCAAAATTAAAATTAAAAAAACCTAATGAGCACTTCACTCTGAAAATCATGAAGAGTTGTCAGAACACTGAGTTGTAATTTATATCAAAAAGCAACACATTGATATTTACATGAAATCATTATCTCTAATGTAATATTTGAAGATGCCTGCAGTTAGATTTTATTGTAAGTGTTCATAGAGTTGCAAGAGCAGAATGCATTTACCTATGTTCCATCAGGACATTATATGCTGCTATAGCTCATTCATTCTGTATTTGCATTGGTCTCAAGGCTGTTAGAGACATAATTTAAGGAGAACTGAGGGCTTTTTTATTTCTTTGAGGAGATGGAACTTTTTTCTAATTATGAGGTGACATTTAATGACATGCTATCTGTAAGAAACAAATACTTTTTGCTGCTAGTATTTTCCTTTTTTTTTTTCCTAATGAAAATTGAAAATACTTCCATCTTCTTCCTTTGTATTCTGGTATCTGGAAGCAAACCATTCAACCTAATGGCCCAAAATATTTCAGAAATATGCAAAAAACATAATTCCCTGCAGTTCTTTTTTTTCTAAGCAAAACCTGTATATCTGTGAGCACATAGAGTGAAGAAGAGACAGGATCTTACTTGGAAAATGTAGTCAGCTATATACTACTGTAAGAACAGCTTGCTCTATTAAGAAAGAGGGTCCCTGGAATTATTCCATTTACTTTTTTAAACTCAGACATGCGATGAAACATTTCACCCACACTGTGGATCCGCCTAGAAGCTTTCCTCTTCCCTGAATGTCATGGGAGCAGCCAGGTCATCACCAATACCTGTTCCTCCATAAGGACATGCATTGATTTGCCCATACTGTATTTCTGCAGGTTGGCTGGGGAGAAGATGGCAGATCCTTCTACCCATTGCCTGGCTCAAGCTGGTGAGCTCACTAAGGGTGGGATTTTTCTAAAACACCTCAGTTATTTAGGACCATGGGTTTCTGTTGACTTTTGATGGTTCATGTGAAACAGAGATCATGTGTGTACCTACAGAATCCCCTTCCAGAATTTTCCTGCCAATAGTCAGCTGTAACATATTCTAGACAGCTCTTTATTGGCAAGATCATTTAGGGTAACTGGAGTTCACCACATTGTCACAGCTGAAGTGGACTTTTAACCCATCTGTGCCAAGTTGTATAAACTTCTTGACTTATGTTAGTCATGTGATAAATTATGTTGGTGTACATCCAGGAATTTGCAAAATTGATCTGAGAACTTTGGAGACTATGTGGAACATCTGCATGGCATGAAAAATAAGTATCACACATTAATAAAAAACAAAGCAAAACAAAACAAAACCACCCCAGAAACTGCATTGCTGAAATTGCTGTCTTAGCAGTTCTCTACTTTTGTAGGAAAACCAGTTTCCAAGAGAAAGATTCATAAAAATATTTTCACTGTGACAGCTGATGAGGCAAGGAAAGTCAAGAAGTGTTCATGCTTCATTCTCCAAGCAGAAACAGTGGAGATTGGGTGAAAACCTCATTCTTTATGACAAAATTCTAAGAATTCAACATTCCCAGTTTTCACTCCAAATCTTCACAGAGAAAAGACTTATTAGTCTATTCTCTTTGTATTTATTGCATCTGAAATGTGCTCAGTTTCAATTGCTCTTCATCTGAGATTGCTTTTTTTTTATGTTACACGGTTTTGAATATCACAGGGGCATGGAAACAGAAAATAATTTTTGAGGCAGAGCCATAAGAAAGTCAGGGCTTTGTGTGCTATTATAGAAGCTTTGCACAAGCCTTGTACACTTGGGGCATGTTTTTGGGAAAACGTTAGTACTCACTACTCACTTCTTGTAATATAAGGCTGTGATTAGTAAAATTAATAAAATTAGCATTGAGTGATAATAGTTAAGGTTTAAATCCACAAGTAAATTTTCTTTACGTATATTTTTTTAAGTATATTAAAAGACACTTTTTAGTGTTTTGACGGCACTGATTGGTATCAGGCTTTTCTTCTTTTTAATCAGAATTTCAGTATGCTTCTAATAAAGCATTTTATTATGAAAATATGAAAAACTCTCTAGCATCCAATCAGCTAACAAGAACCTGTGCCTGGCTGTATCTTTATTCCAAATTAGTTGAAACACAGGATTCTCTTTTCTCTTTCTTAGAGAATAAATATTAAGTATGTATGTTAGGCATTGGACACAAACCTCTGTCCCTTTTGTAGTTTTATTTGGCTAATGGCAGATGAGTTCAGTGTGGTTCACATGCAGTGCAGACACATCTCCCAAGGCACAAAGCATTTCTCTAGCAATAGGGGAAAGCGGGATTAGTGCAGCATTAGGCACAACAGCAGAAATCCAGCTGTAACCTCTACCAGGGTAGAGGGTAAGACCAGGCAGTGCTCTGTCCTAAAGCTCTTCAAGTCCTCCATCTCACAGCACAGCAGAAGCCTGATACATCACTCATGAGAGGGTGTTCCTCCTGCTCTTTAGGGTACTTGTGGCTGATTAAGCCCTTCTGTCCTTATGCTTCCTCTAGTACCTTGTTTCTTTAGAGGATTGTGCCTTTACACAAGGATCTCTCCTGCAGGAGCTGAACCAATCTCCCCCAAGCAAGGGAATCTTTTTGCTCTGAGGACAATCCTTTTGATAATCACAAAATTAGTGGCAGGCAATTCTAGAACCATTTGATAGATGACGTGACCATGCTACTGCCTTCAGAAAGACATAGGAAATAACACTCCTATGGGAAAAGAAAAAAAAAGGGAAAAAAAATTCTGCTCAGAAAAAGAAGAGAAAGACAGTGGACATTAATTTTGATTAAGTGCAGATTTTTCCTACCCTCCTCCCAGAAGTGCCTTCTAATCCCAGAGTCAGAACCTGTTGAGAGACTGGGTGATGCTCAGAACACACATTCATATTTCACAGACGATATCTTGCACTGGGTTCTCAGAAGCACGAGCCCCTCTGGTGGTGCTATTAGCACAGTGAGCCAAAAGAAAAGCTGGCCCAGCACCTACAGATGCAGGAAGAAACCTGGCCAGAACACTGGGGCTCACTTTGAAAGGATCCATTGTCCCTGTCCTCACCAAATCCTTTCTCAGCAGCTTCTGCAATTGTTAGCATGAGTATTAAGGAGCCCTTGCATTATGGAGGCGCAAAGAACTTTTTTGTTTTCTTTCCTAGAGATGTATGCAGAGCCAGATTCACATAAGCCTAGGATTTTACAGGTCTGATCTGAGCCCAAGACTGCAAACATTATCCAGGCAGATCTCCATGGAAGTCAAGTAACAGCCTACTGGCTGAACCAGTTTCCACTTGGAGCCTGGTGTAACCATGGAGCAGGTGTGAATGCAGACATTGTATCCACCAGAATGAGGATTATGCAAGGCTTTCTTTAAAAAAAAATTAATATAAGGCACATAGTGCTTTAAGACATTTTCTGTACATATTCTGTAACGAATTTAACCAGATTTTAAAAAAATAGCAAAATAAAATAAACAAGTAACGAGAAAAAGAAAAAAGTACTGTAGATTTCAGCAACTTGTAGGATTAAAGAGGTGGTCTCCCCTTTCATCACACTGCCCACTTCAACCTGCTTGCTCAGTATCTGCCAGGAAACTGTTTAAAGTTCCTGTGGCTTGAAAAATGGCCAATCTTTACAAAGAAAGAGATTTTTATCTGACCAGCCAAGATCTTAGAATGTCAATACTTGGCTCTGACTAATACAAAAATAAACAAATATGCACGCACATGCACACATAATCTAGGATGGAGGTCTATTGCTGGGTAGTTAGAAAGACTGGACTATTTAATTATGGTAAAATTCAATTAGAAATATAAAGGCAAGGAAGAAAATTTACTAAAAGGATCACTGGGAGCCTTCAGCCTTTCATCCTTATGTTGCACAGCATACGATGATCAAAATGATGTGTCCCCATCGACTTCCTAAATGACTTGTGTGCTAGTCATGACTCTCATCCTGGTACATGTCTGTGATAGAACTCTTCTCACCCACCTTGAGGCATCTCTGGTCTAGCCAACCAGGCTTCTATAGGCAGTAAAGAAAATTAGAACATGACTGTTCAGATCCATCTCAGTAGCATCCTTAAAACAAGGTAGTTGTACTCCAGAAGATATTATCCCCTCTCCAGGAAGTATAAACAATGAGGCTTCACTCTGCGTGAATAACCAATCTTCCCATGCCCTCAAAGATCAACAGGGGCAAGGAACAGAAGTTTTACCCTAACAATCCTCCACTGTGCTGTGAGAAAGGTTAAATACTGGGCTCACCATCCGAGGATATTTAATGTTCAGTGATCCACTCCTTTCACTGATACACTCTCCAGTGAGAGTTCCTCAGGGCAGTTTAGTTCACATATCTAAAGTAATACGTGTGACAAGACAAGGGGATGCTGAAAAGCTAAGTTTTCTCTCTCAGTTGAATGTGGAGGCAGGTAACTGAAGAATTTTAGAAACTCAGGATTTGAACTCCAGGGAAACTGAGGATATTTGCAGATGAATTTTGAAGCGTTATGAAGTGAAAGAGCTTTAAAGAGAAGTTTCTTAAAAGATACAGTCCAAAACACAAGAATCTGTTGTCAGTAGAACAAGAAGACTAGCATAGAAACTCTCCTATTGTCTTGAGCAAAAACATAAGACTTATATTATATAGGGAAAGCAAATACACACATTACCTTTCCTTCAGAATATCCAGCAAGGGGCAAATCAGTCCCAGAATAGGCAAGGATGTTCTTTGCATTTTCGATGTCCCCGATACTCAAAGGTACTACATGTTAGAGAGACATCATGGGAAGAATTACCTTACCCAGAGAAAAAGCACATGTTGGCCCTCTGTGTAAGAAAGAACTTCAAGTAATATTTCTCTCGTTTTATTAATGAAAGATAAAACTATACATTTGGGAACCTAATGTAAATATTTTCCTTCTGATCCCCTCCCCTTGAAAATATTTAACATATTGAGTAGGAATATTTCAAAATATAAAAATAAAAGAAATCCAATCTGTGAAAGCAATTATATGTTTTCATAATACTCAGTTCTGATGGCAGAAGGGAGCAATTTTGCACTTGCTCCTGCCTCACAGTTAAGTCTTTTGAGGCAGCAAGTCCTCCTTAAATTAAGAAATGAAGCACACTGTAAAGGACTGCTAGCTGGCATGCCTGCTCTGTCTTTGCAGCACACTTAATCTATACCAGGAGAGAAAATGTGGAGTCCAGCAAATGCTTTTGTATCCAAATCTCTTCCACAGCATAGAGCTACAGCCATGCTATTTGAAAAGCAGAGCTCTCTTAAGAGAGCAATTGCAAAATTTTTCAGGTTCTTGTAGGAGACAATAACATTGGCTGTTCTTTTGTATTTGCTTCTCCAAGATGAGAATGCACATGACTGCATCTATCTTTCAAAAGCTTCAATTCTGATTTGATGTGTTTTCTTGATCTGGCTTAAATTTGCACCTTGCATTCAGCCCTTTTATTTTGAATTCTTTTGGGTTCCCTCTTCTTTTTCTGCATTATTTTAACAGGCAGCTGTTCTGCATTAATCTAAATGAAAAGAGTTGTTTCCTCTCTGCTTTAATTATGTTCAACTGATGTTTTTGATTTATCTTCTTCAAAAATGTATCAGTGTTGTTTTAAATGCCTACATGTCTGCCAAATACTGATTCTTTTTAATATGCATTTATGCAATTCACCTGGAAGCTGTTTTTCTTGCACACTAACATAGAAACGCCACTTGCATTTCTGAGGCGTTTATTCTGGGATCTGAAAACTCAGCAGCTAATAAAACAGTCAGTTTTGGATAATGATCAGTCCAGAGAGGCCATATGGGGACACAAGGGACACTGGGGAATTTTTACTTCTTATGGAATTGAAAGAAATGGAAAAGTTGGATAACCACGTATTTGAAATTGCTTGTGATAAATTAGACAGCATTCTGGGAGGAGTAGACAACATTGTGTCATTTCCATTGTGACAGTCAATTTTGAAGTGAAGCACAAATAAAGAAAGAAACCCAGGAGATCAGTCTCACATGTTCTTGATATGTTCCTGACACAGGAATAAATCAGCCTTCTTAGAGGGGGGTGAATTTGCATCAGAGAAAGCCCATCTGTTTTTATGACCTCCAAAAATACTGAAGCAGTTGCTGTTGCCAAGTTCTCAGATCCTTTTGTTTTCTTCAAGTTCTCTCACCTTCATGTGTTTTTTTCCATGCCACTCCCAATGGAATTATTTCCTTAGCCCAGAACTTGAAGATCCATCTTTCTTCATTTAGGGTCTGATTCAAGCCCATTCAAGTCAATGGAAAGAGTTCCACTGACTTTAGTGGGCTTTGGACCAATCCTCACATTCCTCTGGAATATGCTTTTCCTTCCATGGTGCTCACAGAAAATAGTGTCAGCTTTACATAGTCCAGAAAAAAGGGAAAAAAGGCAGGGGGCCCAACCTACATGAAGAAGATGTCTTGGCATAGGTATAGAACTGTTACTACTCCTCAGTAGCTATGTGTAAATCCATCCTATTTTGGAGAAAAAAAAATTAAAAATCACTACATTATTTTTTTCCTTCTCAAGTGTTAGTCAGCTATGGTTATGCTGATCAGCTGGTCTAGTCAGGAGAGTCTCAAAATGTGTCTTAACATATTCTTACCAGGCAACATATTTTTACAAGACCTTTGTGATTTTTTATTTTACACTCCATGGTCTTTCTGCCTTTTGAGCACTGTGGACATGGCAAAAGTCTGCACTTCCAGAAGACATTTAGTTACCTGCCATCAGACTGCTGTCTTCTAATGACCATTGGTGCTTGAGAGAATTTTGGCCTCTTATCACACAGCTGCTCCACCAAAATCCCTGTATGTGGAACAGCCCATTCTTTCTCCGTAATAGGAGGCTTTCTCATAGATCCAGTCACAGTACTTGTGCCCCCACTGCAATCACAGAGAATCTGGGAGCTTCAAGAAGAGTGGAGTACTACGTTCAAGCACATGAAATTGCAGATCTAGTCAAAGAGGAAAGGAAGACTTCAAAGGGACAGTGGAGGGGCTCTTACTCTGCGGGGGTAGGAGCAGGCAGGTGTCAGCCACTTCCCACCAGGAGTCATCGTGCACAACCAGGTAAGCAGTACTGCCCTAGGAATAAAAAAACCCCAAACCTCTGTTGGATGTTAGCCTTTATTTCTGGAGAAGCAATTTTGTAGGCTTTGGGGTCAGCCTTTAAGTTTTTGTAATACTGATGATTTGGCTAAAGTTTTTGTGGAAGTGGAAACTCAAGGTATCGTCCAACACACTTCAGGAGTGCTATATTTTAGCAGGAGGAGGGAGCTGTACTCTGCATTTACTGACTTTCAAAGTAACTCCCTTAGAATAAAACTACTTTGAGACTAAGTAACACAGAAAATATATTAATTTGTTGGGAACAATCAGTTTACAATTAACCAAATTCATGTCCTGCTAAAATTCTTGATCAAGATTTTAGTAATTCAGACAATCACTTGAAATTTTGCATTGATTCGTAACTATGGAAAACAAATGTTTCTGATCCATTTTTTCTTATTCTTGGAGGAGAAATATGGATCTACATTCTTGTAGACAGCTCAGATTGCCCATTGTTCCCCTTATTTCTGCTCAAAAAAAAAGAAAGTGAGATACTTCTTTAGAGAATTCAGAAGAAACTATTAATTTTTCATCACAAAGCTGTGAAGAGTGATGGCTCTAAGACAGTATCACAGGTGTATAATTATCTATATCTGGTCATGAAGGAATTGCAGCAATCTTCTTAGAGATCTATAAAATGCAGATATACATAGATATCATATGTCATCTTTGGTGACGGCCAGGTATTATATGACAATGAACACCCTTTATAAACAAATACTGAGTCATCAGCTTTGATGCCAAAGAAGTGAAGGTTATGATAAACTTATATAAGAACCAATTTAATTTTATCTCATGTCAGTGACTCATCTTTCTCCCACACAAAATAGTGGTTCTGGCTCTCCTACTCTTTTATCCTTCTACAGTGTGTAGCAAAGAAATTTACTACTTAAATGCTTGTGCTTTATGTTTATATAAAACAATGCAAAGAGGAAATTGTTTCTGAACATATTTCAAAGGGCAAGGGGCCAAGAGACAATGAATCAATTTAAAATACATTTTGAGAACACTGGTGTTTTAATTTGAAATAATTTGTTTTATGTTAAAAAACATTCTGAGTATATCCACTTCAGTGTCACACTTCATAAAGCCTCTCTCTCACTTTCTACTATAATTGCCTACACAGTTTTACTAGAAAACTCTTAGAACATGCTGATCAGCTGGCGTAAAAAATTCAAGGAGTAAATAGGAAGACAGATTTCTAGAACCACAGGAAACATACTGTAGATGTTTATCTGACTTGTCTGTCACCTGCTGACATCAGAAATGTCAGATGCTGGAAGGGAGGATGATAGTGTCTCCTCCAAGCACGGCATACTTCTCCCAGCCCAGACATTAATACATGGTTCGAGGGGGTCTGTCTTCAGTGATGGTCTCATTTTATTCTATTTCTTTACATACTGTCTATAGTACCATCCTCCTTTTTCTGATCCATTTTTGTTTTTTAATGCTTTGGCATAATTTCTCTTCATATGTTTTTTGTGTTCCTGCCTCTGTGGTATAAAATTCATCAGTCTTCTCAGTCTCTTCATCAATAAACAAGCTCCTCATGATCACTCAATAAAAAGTTTGAAGTAGCAGTGCAGAAATTCCTCCTTACGTCACCCACTTACACAGTTGTCAAATCCGGTTCTTACTTTACTTTGCATTTATTTGCTCTTATTCAGGTAGCATGGAACTTTGTAGTTCTGCTGCAAAGTGAGTTTCATCATTTGTCCCTATCTTACACTCAAAATAATTTGAATTGCTTTGTTATTCTATAGTTTCTACGTTATCTAACCAATCTAGAAATCTTTTGCTTCTCCCTCCATAGCTTAAGATTCTTTTTGTTCGCTTGTTCATAATAGAACAGTTTGCTTAGAACACAACACTGGAGATTTGTAAAACTCTTTCTTTGGCCATTCTTTTTCCCCAGTTAGTCATCTTGACAGCAGCGTATTTTGCATGTTTTACTACTATTGTTTATTTTGCACCCTGATAGTCATGTTTCATGGACAAGGTGATAATTCTTGCCTTGACTCCCATGCCCGCTCCCCAGCACTGTGCCTACAGCTCTTGCATTAATGATGAAGCATCAGCAGTTTTCTCCTTGTGCTTGTTGCATGTGGTGCTCAGCCTGAGCCACTGTCCACTGTTTGGCTGTTGTGTTGGGTGTCTGGGTTCTCCATGCCATGGCTCTGTGCTGCTGCTGCGAACAAACATGGCCAGTGCAGCAAAGGCTCCTGCTAGATGTGCTTCCTGCAGATTTTGGTGAGATCCTTCACCCATGCCTTGTCATGAAATAGAATTAGAATTGTCTCAGGAAATTTGAACCTCAAACATACAGATGCATACATCTGTAGCTACTTAAGACTTCCTTTATAATCATTGGTGAGAAACAGGCACTTCTCGGGCAAAATTATTATGACATATTTTAGATATCTGCAGTAGGATGAGGTGACTCATATCCTAAAAATGCTTGTTTCTCTCGAGTGACTGAAAAATTAAGACAACTAGCTTTCAGATGTAGACATCAACATTATAAATACCCACACTTCATCATGTGATTTTTATGTGTAGAATCTCAGGCTGAGGCTGGTGAAAATGAGTCTTATGCCTGATTTAGATGAGTGGCTCCACCGAAAGCTGAGTGATTAGCCTCTCTGAAGGACAAGACCACAGAGCCCTTAAGTGGAGACAGCTACCAGTTTTGAGTTATTTTGGGGGTTTTTAGGTCTACGTCTGACCATTAAATTTCAGCAGAATAACTTCTACAAAAAAATTGTTATATGTCTTCCTGAGACTCAAACTGCGAAGAACAGTGAGGAACATCAAAAAATCGGGCTTTCAAAATTTCTTTTTTCCCCCTTCTTTCCACACATGGACAAAGATATGATAGGGAATGTGCTGAGGATTACAGCTCTGGAGTTTAGCCTTGTCTATGAGGCACAACAAAGACTGTATACATAATTTTGTATATACAATGGAGGGGATTTGTGTATATGATTTGTATATATAATGGAGGGAAATAGTGAGAGCTAAAGACTTGCAGAGCAGGAACTCTTCCAGTTTTGGGTATTGTTTGTTCGATTGTTTTCAAAAGGCATAGAATGCTTACACAGAAAAGAAAGTATTTCATCTTGGTGTCTGGGAGGAATCCATCATACTCCACCTGGAATGTGCTTTGAACTTTCATTGCCCAGATGTGGATGGTTTGTTTAGAGGGAAATGTAACTTATCTATATGCTTATGCTATGCACTTCATGATATGACTTGCAATAAACACAGTTACAGACATACATATCACTGTTATCTGAAACATGGGATGGTTTAGAAGCCCAAGAGCAGCAAAGAGAGTCTTATACTGATTTAGACAATAATTAATTTAGATTCTGTCCTTATCAACATCAGTGACAAAAATTCCATTGACTTAAGCAGTGCTAGAAATTCAGTCCATGTTACTTTGTCATTTGCTGTTAGCAAAGGGTTCGCATCATGTTCAAAAATGAATGAAATTTAAAAGCTCTTCTGTCTGATGCATCAAAAGTGCACTTTGATTCAAAGTGTACTGTATCAGAATGCAGCCTATTTACATAGCTCAGACTCAGGAAGATCTCATTAAATCTCAAACCTCATAATTGAAAAAAATATTGGTAGGCAACATGAAACAGATCTTTGTGACAACATAACTATGTGAAATATGTAGTTTATTACAGATCAAAAAGTTTGTCTTTACCTACCCATGTTGTAGCCCTACTCAGTGAACACATATGAAGTACATTTTTCTTGTAAAATATGGATCTAGTGGCTTACCAAAATTTCATTCTCATGTGATCCATTAATCCTTCTGTATTTGTGCTGTTGACATGGTGTTGCAGATGAGATATGTTAGTAAACAGCTGAGGGGCAGTAGTTTTAAAATGTTCCTTACCTATAACTGATCCAAGTGAGCACTGTAATTTTGTCCTCCTGAATGAAGCCAAACATCTTAGCTTAAGCTGAGCTTGAAGATAACTTTATCTGACCTATTTGACTTTGTTCTGAAAGAGATTAGGAGCATGCACACCATCTTTTGAGAGGTAGTTTATTACCACCTTTTTATTTTTTCTCAAATAATAGTTACAGCTGAGATAGATAGCTAACTCTTCCAATGTCCGTTTCTGCTGCAGAGACCTGGTTTGTACTCTTGCCCTTGGCTAAGACACATTTTTAGAAAATGAGAGGCCAGTCTTCATCTACTCTGAAATTACTCGTTTGTGGATTCTGAGTATGTTGTTTAAGGAATAAATTCTGTACCATGAAAACCTGTCTGTGTAGGAATTCAATTTAAAAAAAAGTTCAGGCTAAAAAATGTGCTTCTTAGCTAGGAGGGAAATTAATAAAATGGAATGTGCACATTGTCTATTGGTAGAGAAGTTTAGACAAGTTACCGGAGGTGACTGAAAGAATATTGGAATTTGTATTTTATTTAAAACTAATTTTGTTTTCTTCAGTTTTCAAAGTCACAGATATTGAAAATAATAATAAAAAAGAAGCAGTCTTAAATATATCATTATTATAAGGCAGTTTATTTGCAAAGCTTGCTATTAAGAAATGTTCAGAACATCATTATATATTCGGAAATTTGTGAGTCAGTATTCTGACAGGTTATAATAAAAGAATAATTTGCGAGGGAAATTCAGCATTTTTAATCAGTTATTCTTCCATCTGTGACAACGAATGAGTTTTTAGTGCTGGCTGTGAAATTAGGGTGCAATGTTGGAATACTTTTATAACAAAATTTTTATTTTCCTTTCCCTAGAACCTCGGCATCTATTTTCTCATATATTTATAGTCTCTTCATCAGACTTTGGACTGTTCATTCAGGTTACAAATGAAACAAACCCCAAGATTAAAGCCAAGTCTTCAAAGCAGGTACATCCAGTGTGATCTGTAAGGCCAAGATTGAGAAGCACTCTTATATATGCTCAGTCTTGAACACAGACACAAGTGCTTTACTGAAGTCATGAAGAGATGGAGATTAAAAGTTGTTGTGGTGAATGGACATTTGTAGCCTGGGTGAAAATCACGATGCTTGTGTGAAGTATATGTGTGACACAAGTTTCAGAGAACCTTGCCAAAATCTTAAGAGTATTACAGTGCTGAATGCATTCCAAAATATTTGTCATACTTGGTCTTAAGAAATAACTTGTCTCACTACGTAGCTCCTCTAAAATAGCTGTTTTATGCTGGTCTTTAATGGGTCTTTTCCAAACAGAGCATATGAAGTCAGAGAAGAGGAATTAGGTTGCTTTGCAGGGCACCACAGCTGACCCGTGTGTGCTGTGATGTACGGAATGGCTGAATGTGCACCTGCTGCCATGGTGATGCAAGAAGCAGACGTCCCCCATGACGGCTGTCGGGGCCACAGCCGGACAGGCAGCCTCGCTGAGGTGAGCAGGGCTGCTCAGCTCCCTGGCCCCGGACCAGCATGCTAATTATTCATGCACAGCAGGATCTTTGCTCCGGGAAAGAGGATACAGTTAGCAATGGATTAGATCAGCTGAAAGCTCAGCAACTTTTTTTGCAGGGGAGTGCAATGCAGAAAGTGTTGTTTGATCAGAGCTGAGTTTCATGGCATTCTCTCTTAAATTATAAAACTAGCATATGCGCTACATTATACATCTACATGTGGTTTTGGTACTGCTCTAGGCATTGCTTCTATGCAATAGCTATCCCCTTTTACTCTGACTTCTAAAGTGGTAGTAATGACTTTGATTTGAAAATCCAATTTTACATGTTCAGCTGCCCCTGAGACAAAAGGTCTACAGTGTACCATACCCCAGGAAGAGAGCAGACATTCTGGACAAACAGCTCTGAGAGATTTAGGTATGTCTCATACTGCCTTGAGGCTAGTGGGTAGAATAAGTGACCTCTTTGATGACGTCCAACCTGCTCTCGTTTTGGAAGTGAAGGTATTGCGACATGTCCTGCGGCCAGGTTCTCAGGTGGTTCTAAGTCAGTCCTATGCAGGTGGGTTAGTGGCCTTATGCTGACTTCTGTTCAGAGCATAAGGCTTGGATCTAGCGAAGCAAGCCACAGGGCATTCCACTTCCCCCTTAGTGGGGTTCAAGACTGAAGCAGAATGATACTTTTTAAACTTACTGTTAGAGGACTATTAATTCCAATGTTTAGGTCAAATCAACAGGTAGTTACAATATTGACATGTGCCATCATGCTCACTGCAAAAACAAATCTTTGTCTTGTGCTCCTAAAACTGGCACCCAGCATTAACCCAGGGCTGAAGGAACTTGTCATGTAAAATTAAATGGTCTCATCTATTTTAGTTGCAACACTGTTTGCTCCTTCTGGGGAAAAGTAGAGCAAAGGAGTCTGGCTGGGATCTGAATGCAAGATCCAGATAGACTGAATTTGCATGTTCAATATGTTTATTTTCATGACCAGACCCTTGGCTAGGGACTCAGAGGTAAGAGTTATACTGAAGTATTTCCTGGAAGTAATTTGTGCTTTTGAAAGGAAGAGGCTATTAAACAGACATACTTTGCTCCATTTTCTGAGAAAAGTCTATTGGTGCCTGTCTGTATGTTGCTAGATGTTCAACTAGGCACTGCATTGACAGGGCTGTTGGCTACCAGACTGGCAGTATTAGGTGCAAGTTCTGCCTGACTGGTGCAGGAGATGTATCCCAACCAAGACCTCCCCAAATTGCTTCTAGAAGCACTGATTCCCTGCTGCTGCTCCAGTTTACTGCTGCCTTCCCTTCCTTCGTGTCTCAGCTAACACTTCTGCCTAGCTGTTGGCTTCCAAACCACTCAGACTGAAGCTGTTCATTCAGAGAAGTTGTAGATGCCTGTTGTGTTCAAGGTCAGGTTGGATGGAGCTCTGAGCAACCTGGTCTAGTTAAAGGTGTCCCTGCCCATGACAGGAGGGTTGGAACTAGAAGGTCTTTAAGGTCCTTTCCAACCTAGGCCATTCTGTGGTTCTAAGTTAGTCAACTAGTGTCTCTTACACCAAAAAGGGAGGTACAAGGCACACACCTCAGTGTAGCTTACTAATTTAAGAAGGTTTGGGTTTCGTTTGTTTGTTTGGTTTTTTGCAATGACTTCTGTGAATCCCCTTTCTGTGTCGAAATCTCCTCACTTGTGCTCGGTGATGGCCGAGTCCTCCTTGAACCTTGATCTCTTTGGTAAATGGAGTTTTTAGTCACAGTGAAAGAAGACTTTACACTTCTCATTGTTCTCTACTAATTCCTACGCTGTCTCTTCCCTAGAGCAAAAAGGAGGCTGAAGAAAATCGTAGTTATGAAGCACTCCCATTCTTAGCTCTCTTGTGCAAACGCTGCCACTTCCTTAATTCCACAGCTTCTACCTCAGGGAATTTATTTTGGACTCTCCTTCCATTTTTGCCAGAGAGCTCACTGTTTCCAAACAAAACAACCTCCCTTCATGACCTCTTCAGTCAGGACATTAGCTTTCTCCTGTGGAATAATGTTACTTGCTTGATAACTGATCTCCTGCTCTGGTTTGTGCTGTCTGCCTGGTGTGCCCAGCATGCTGCCAGCACCCTTTGAAGAGCAATTAAAAAGTCAGAAAGAGTTAGCAGCATTTTTGTGCAATGAAGACCTTAATGGATGAGGCCAACTCCCTTAAGCCATGCTACCCACACAGTTTAAGCCAGGGAAAATTTTAAAATGTATGTGTTTCACTAATGCAGTTCTGTGTCAGTCACAGGTACATGCTTGAGTATTTGCGTGTCTTGTTAATAGCCTTAAATAACCTAACACCCAATCCATGAGTTGTTAACAACTTCCTTGGAATAATAAGGGATGAATAAATCACTGTGTTTGGGTAATCATGCCATTAACCTTGAAAAGAAAAAAGAAAACAGACGGGAGAGAAAGACATAAAGGAAGTCCCAAAAGACTTTGCTGTTTGAGAACATAACACCAGTATAAATTTACACGTAAATTTATATTGTGCAATTAAAGCAATACAGAAAAATTTATCCTTTTTCACATCTTATTTCAGAGGAACAGCAGTATTTATTTGGATTTACTTTAAATCATTTAGTCACAGATTAAACTGAATCAAAATTAAGCCAGTCATTCTCAGATAAGAAAATGAACCCAGACAATTTTACAAATATAAAGGCTGATTTGAGTTGTACTGGTCCAATTTTTTCTCATCTGTGAGTATTTAGTGATGGTAAATGAGCAAAGGCATATGCGATCACAAAGATGAAGCTGCAGCAAATCACTTATTTATGGATCTCTTCCTTGTATTTTCTTGGTCTATCCGTAATAGAGTTAGCAAGGGAGAAAAGATCAAAATCTGAATAGTAACATTTAGCTAAGTTAAAGCTAACAGGGACTATGCAGGGACAGCAGAGCAGGAAGAAGGTGTTTCACTGCCTGGAACTGAGAGCAGGCTGGTTCAGTTTGGCCTGCAGTTGGTGACAACGCGTTGGCAGAAAGTCTATCAACTCATTCGCTTTCTGTGTGTGTGTTCCTTCTGCCATCCCCAGTACTAGCAACCAGAATTAGTTCTGCTAGCAAGTATAGTCATCTCATATTTTTTCTTTCTGTTCCTCAATGAGTAATAGGAACCTGTGCAATCTGAGGATTTTTCTCTTTCTCTGGGTTACAACGTATGATGTGAATGAAGCAATGTATTTGTTATTACACAAACCTCAACAAAACATGCAAGGTCAGGTATGTACAATCCATACCTGTACTTCTTAACCTCAGTGACCCCGGGTTAATGTGACAAACCTTTCCCTGGCCTAGGAGAGAAAGTGATTAGAAGCAAAGAGTGGCTCTTTCTTCACCTCATGATCAGGGCCTGCCAGCATCAGAAAGAACTGCAACAAATGTGTTGCCATTATTGTTTATAATAATTCTTCTCCCTGCCATGAAGTGGTTCTTGGCCTAATGGTTATAAACTGTTGTCAGTGGAAAGTCTGAATTCTCCAGGTAGGTAATATATTTCTTCTGTTCTGATTGTCTGGAAGGTAATATTGTGGATTTGGGTATCAGAACACTTTATTCACAGACACAGTTTTAGGGATCACAGGCCTTCCCTGTCTTATGGGGAACACAGTGCAGTAAGGGAGAGAAATTGGGCAGTTTAGCATGACAGTTGCTTCCACGAGATCCTTGTTCTGCTTGCAAGATGACACAGTCCAAGAGGGAGGTTCGGCAGGTCAGCATGGTGGCTCTTTCCATTCTGAACTTCATCCTGGCACAGGAACATGAGGTGTCCTGGTCTCTTTGTTTCCTCTCTGACCCCCACAATGGTCCTGATCTGGATGCAGGGCTGCAGGTTCTCCACCAAAGTCATCAGGAACTCCTGGGAAGATCCCAGCACTCACTCCCAGGTTTCCTCAGTTATAGGATTAGTTAGGGAAATACTCCATTAGCATTTTTCTGATCAGCTTGAGCTGTTATTGCCTGGTTTCCCATCACCACAGTTGATGGAATCCATAGTCAGTTTGTTCCAGATATGTCTTGGACACTTCTGTATTTCCTGAAGATTAATTTTTTGCATAGTTTCACTATTTCCTGAGCACACCAAAGTGCTTTGTTGTTCATGGGAGGTAGCTGATCATATTTCAACTACTACAGCAGAAATTCGGTTAAAGTTCAAGGGCTCAAGCAATGTAAGTTAGGATTAATAACATAAATATTATTTGGAATAACCCATACCATGCAAGGACATCCAATAATTTTGTCTGGTAAGGACTAGCTCAATGGTAAACAAAACTTTGCAGAATGTCTTGTCATTTTGTAGAAAATATCTAAAGATTTTGGTCAGTTCACTTGGTCAGCTGCACACAATCTTTGCATGGAGTTTATATGAATTGCAAACAGTTCACCTTGTACAGTAAATGCAGCTTCTATCTATGGACTCGTTACCAGTTCATCATTTCTTCCTAGCTGAGGTCCTGTTAATTTTTCAGATGTGGAGTGTGCAGAAAAAAAGCTGGATTATTGCTCTAAATTTAGTTTGTATTTAGATAAGGAAATGAAATTCATATCTGCTCCAGTGATGTGCTATGGCTAAATAAAGTACTTAGGGATGAAAGTGATAAGGCAAAAAAATATTTTCATTGACTCAACTATATTGCTGTTAGGTACGTAGACACTTGCATTCAAATCTTTGTTTCTCATCTCTGCTGTTGCTAATACCTCTGGTAATAGGTGATTTGTCATCTTTGTACAATCCCACGAAGCTTTTTGTACGCCCTTCCAGTCCTACACTCAACAGAAACAGAATAGATCAAACTAATATTCATATAAAATGAAGCTTGGTTTGTCTGAATGGGTTTTTTGGTTGCTCTTAATTAGATTGAGGAACAATCTTTGTATCTATCATTTGTGGAAATCTTGCTGTGTTTTATTTAATAAGAAACCCCAACAGCTGTGAAAAAAACCTAAACCTATGTTCTGTAAGCTGAGATAATGTGGTTTATCATAAGGAGAGGGTTAATAAACCAAGCTGTGTTTAACCATTCTTCAAGTCTGGCCTTGCTGAATGAATTACTGCAATTAGACTTCTTCTAGGAGAGTATTGTGTCTAACAGAGCTCACACACCAGGAATGGGCAGGATTATGAAATTTGAGGAGCCAGAAGACCTCTTCTTGGTGTGGGTGCGTGTGCAGGTCTAGCAATTTATATCGTTACCATTTCAAGGGTGCTACTGTGAACTAATACATGTGGTCCAGCACAAGCAATTTGGAGATAACTTCTCTTTCGGATGCCTGTTTGTGAGACTGAATCTAGTAACACATGTGTTTCATCCGCCCATCAGTAAGGACCCCAGTAATGGGAAGATGCCCAGTGACTTCAGTGGGAGTCAAATTTCAAAGTAAATGAAGAAGTTTAAAATACTTATTAAACCATGGCTCTAAGAACTGCTAGTCTCTGATATTTGAATATAAGACGAAAGAGGGCAGCCAGGGGCTTGAAGGAGAAAATGCTTGCAAGTTTTAGTGTTTGAGCAGCTTAGCACAGATATATGGAAATGAATGTTTGGGAGTCTCTGGTAGTTGCAACAGACCAGGGCATGAACATTTGAGTGCATGTTAATTAGCTAGTTATTTCTGACCTATGACCTTTTCCTTTCCTATTAGGTGTTTTCTATGCAAAAGTGATTAAAATGGGGAGACTGCACAGACACCTGAAAGGCTAGAGGCTGTTCAGATGAAATCCAAATCCCCTAAACTTTGTTGCCACATTCCACTAATGCCATGAATTCTGTTTAGCTGATACCAGCATCGTTTTATTCATATTAAATTTCTCAAAGTTTTATTTGCCTGGTTTAAATAGAAATAAGAATTGGTCTAAGCCTTCCAAGAAAGAACCTTAAAAGTCTCAGATTTAAAAGTACAAAAAGATGAGGTAATTTAAAAGGAAAAAAAAAACAGAGAGAAGTAAAAGGAAAAAATAGTAAAAGGAAAAAATCGAATAGCTGTTCCAGGTTATACCATTTCAAGAAAAAAAAAGTCTGCAAATATGATACCCTCTAAATTTCCAGTGTAATTTTTGAAGCCTCAAATTTGAGGGCTTGATATGTATTTAAGCTGAACATTTTATTATTCAATCAGTCAATATTTTGAGAAGAGACAGGCATAAGCTGTCATCAACAAGACATCCTATCCAGCTTTTTGTTTTCCAATAAAATTTGCAGATTTGGCTCAACCGAAACATTTAATATGCCTAACTCAATTTCCAATAGTTATTTTAAAGTAAAGATGAGGAAAAGTTTAAAGGTAGCAATTAGATGTTTTAAAAATCAACACTTTTCTGTTATGCAGAAATAAGTCTTCATTTTGAAATTCACTATTTTGTGATGTCTAAACATTTT
Source organism: Lycocorax pyrrhopterus obiensis (assembly GCA_014706295.1). NCBI lineage: Eukaryota > Metazoa > Chordata > Aves > Passeriformes > Paradisaeidae > Lycocorax > Lycocorax pyrrhopterus. Next base: position 81,682,255 of record JACSVZ010000004.1, read on the forward strand.
AATTATTTTCCAGTAAAATTAAATCTTTTTTTCAATCTAGTATTACTCTTTTACTGTTTTGATCACCTAAATATTCTTGTGGTATATATTCTTTGGAAGCAAATTTTTGCAACCAAGGCACTTCAGACAAATACCACTACTTATGTTTTCCAGCATTATAACCTATGAAACTCTGTCACATCCTAGAACCATGGTGCTGGACATGCAGAACAAAGACTGATTAGCCGTGAGTGACTGAAATTCTGGCTGCATCCCAAGGTGAGGCTGACTTGGTTTACAGGTTTTGACACACTAAATGATCTTTTTCCTTTGTGCTACTATCCATTTCACTGTGTAAGAGGCAGCTGGGAGAACGGGCTGCCTGGGCCTCGGGGTGGATGTGAACTGGCATCACCACACAGCCACTGGCAAGGGAGTGAGAAGCACCCTGCCCTTTGCTCAGAAGACCTGTGCAAAGTAACCATTACAAATGCTCAGAAGCAGCATCCTTCTGGAGCTGTGAGAATAACCATGTAGTGGCTTTGCAGGGCCTTTAGCAGGAGTGTAAGTAAAAGAAGCGGCATGGCAAATCCCAGCTACACTGCCCTCCTGTGTATTTCAGGTACAGCATCCATGCACAAGCCCCTCTACCATTAGCTTTAATTACCATGGTGAAACATTTTATAAACAGCAACATGTTTCCTGAGTGTTGGTCATGATGTTACTTCAGTTGCAGGGAATGCGACTATCAAAGGAAAGAGCATTTACAGAGTCTCCCAATGCACTATAAAAAAAAATAAACCAGGCAAGTAATCAGGACTTAATTTCCACCGGAATTTTTCTTTAATTTTCTCCTATAATGCAGCATGAGACCAAGCCCCATTGCTTGTTTCTTAGCTTTCTCCCTATAAAATGCTTCAGAGTGTCCCTTACCCACCAGCAGGGAAAAACCTTGTGGATCCTGTGATAAGAGCTAAAGACCCGCATTTAGCTCCTGAAGTCAGAAGAGCAGTCTGAATGTTCCCCAAAGCAGCTCCCATTCTCATCTTATCCCACCAGGAGATCGATACTTGTGAAAAAAGACTGAGTTTTTCAATCCCACTCTAAATCTTGGAACACAGAAACAGAGGATGAAATTTTGTCTGAAATGAAGAGGCTGTGTGTCCTGGGTGTTTGGCATGAGAGCACATGTGGTGCTGGCTGACCTGGGGAGTGGGAAGGAGAGGAAGAGGTCCTTTTGCTAGTCCTCCTGTCTCAAGGAACAAGGCTGTGGGCCTGTCCCTAAAAACTGATGTCCTGAGCATGCAGAAACACAGGGGTGTGAATGCAGTTGCACCAGCCTGAATTGCTTAGGCTAGTGCTGGAAGCAACAAAAATAGTGCCAAAAACAACAGGTGAAAGAAAGCTACTGAAGTCCTCATTGAGGAAGAGGAACCTCTGAGGAATTACAGAAATCAGGAGAAGCCTGGAGCCCCTTTTGGGCCTTATAATGTCTTGATCGTTCATTGGCTTAGTTTCCTCATATTTAAAGCAAAACATCCATATTACTTTTCACTTGTCCCTTTTTATTCTCTTCCAGCTTCCTTGCAACTGACACCAGACTGAGCTATATGCTTGAGTGCATTGCTGACTTTTTTCCATTCCAAAACATTTTTTATGGAGTGACAAAATAACAATTTTCTAACTTAGTTTTCTTGAGCCTCCCCAGATGTTTGAAAAGAGTTTTGGAATCATAAGCTTTCAGAAATATTATATAGACAACTGTACTCTTTTATTTTTCTCCTTCAGCAGGTCTTTATCATTTATTTTTCCAAATTCATTGTGTAGGGACGATTGTCAGAATGTGCTGACTAACAGGAATACCTAATGGATGTACTGTGCATGCCAGTAGTCCTAAATTTGAAATGATTTCCAGCTGTCTTTTCTGGAATATGAACAGTACCTGCTTTTCCTCTCTGTATACTGTATTTCAGATTCTTGCCTAAACAGCCAAACTATACTCCTCCCTAAGAAACTTCATAGGCACTAAACCTTCAAATTCACTTCTTCATTGCTCAGTTGAGTCAAAAATTTACATAATTGCTCAGAAGTTATTTTCTTAGAATGAATATGAATCTTGAAGGAAATAACTCAATCCAAAGTCCACTTGTTTTCTAGTTCAAAGGTCTTATTGAGTCCATTTACATGTTGTGTGGCCAAGAATGCCTTCATATTCTGAATGTTGACTAAACATTAAAAAAAATGCTTTAAAATGTTCCATTAATATAGTCAAATCAACAGAGCATTGCTCTGAATCTGTACAGGTTTTTTCCAGGAAGAAATTCCAGACCGATAGAAACCATATTTTCTCAGCATGGCAGGCCAAGTGAATAATGCATCGAAAGATTGGATTTTCTTTATTTACTTTCTAAAATATGAAGAAACAAAAATGACAACAAAATTCTAGAAAGTAACCACTTCTTCAAATCATTTCTGTGCTTTAATGAAGAATCCAGGATGTTCTTCATCTGGAAAAGGAGTGCCTTTGGGTGATTTGTAACCAAATTAGCTGTGGAGATTCCTGAACGTCCTACAAAGCCTTGCTTTTCGTAGAGGCCAGAGCCAAAGCTGGGGTCTTAGTGGGAATTACAGCAACTGGACAGGAATTCAGTGAGACATCTCAAGAGGTACCTGAGCTACAGGTACCACTTGAGGTATCTGTAGCGCACATTGAAGACCATGAACTCGAGAGCAACTTTCCTTGATGTCAAGTAGGGATACTGGTGTAACTAAAGGAAGGGAAATAACATGTCAGGGGACTCACAGTAGGAGGCCTTGAGCCTCCAGTCCTGTTGAGCCATTGGAACACAGAGAAACTGCCAGGGATTGAGCATCACCCACAGCGAACCTGTCTGGGTTATTTTCTTTTCTTTCCCCCTCTGTATTTTCTCTGTAATCTTGAGGAGTAAGGCTCTGCAGCTTGTCTAAAGGAGGTCCCTCCTTATTGAGTTGCATACTGTTGCTTCATAAAGTTCTTCATATGCTGGATTAGATGAGGCCACAAAAGTTAGCACTCTGTCTTGCAGAGCTGCTGAGAGCAGAAAATGAAGAAGCTCCAGCTTAGATAGATGAATAAAAATCTAAATCTTACTCCCTTTGAAAAACTCATTCCATTTCCTGGGATCAGGACTTTGTTTTTGTCATGGAAACATATTTTTATCATCCTTTTTATTATCCACTCTTTCTTGTTATATATGTTAACATTGGATTCCTAGCCAATACAAATTTTATTCAACTAAAATGTCTCCAATTTCTAGTTCAATCATGTTACAATCTTGACACAGACATATTCCATAGGAATGAGTAAAATGTCTACTTATCCTGTATGTCATAATTTCATTTCAATAGTGCAATTTCAGTGCCTTCTTCCTCATCTGAGGATAGGTATGTCTGCATGTTCAAGACAAGGCATGAGGAGATACCAGTGATGCAAGAAAAGGTACAATTTTTCTTGAAAACATTTTATACTAGTACTGTGTAAGTGCAAACTGAATAAAAGAAACACCTGGCAATTTAAACCCCAGCATTTTCGTATTTACACTGGTTATATAAGTTACAGCACTTTTTATTTTACTGTCTGCTCTCCCAGATATATATATATAACGAAAAGCAATAACTCAAACAGTGGGCAGCAGTATAAATGGATGTCTTTGTTCATTACTGTTGTAAGAGATCCATCCCTTATTTCATCAAAGTAGAACGGCACTTGACTAGAAAGCAAATATTGTGTTGAATTCAGCACCTCTGTACCAAAAACATTTTTCTACCACAGCTCATCTATCTGTCACACACATCATTTGGTATTTCAAACTGTATTCTGAAAGTGGGAAGACAGATCTATTTCAGACTACAGTCTCTTTTTCCTTCATCCTACCTCTTTCAGATGCCTCCTTTTGATTTCAACTTCTCTGTTTATATGCTAATGCTATATGGAATTAATTGCTGCTGAATCTCTCTGAAATCATGGTTGTCTTGGCTCGGCTTCACCTTGGCTCCAATGATTGCTAACTAAGTGCTCTTAGTTAGACCAGTCCACACACAGTGATGTTTCTGCTCCACTTTCATCCTTTGCTTTCCAGGGCTGGAAATGCATGATTTCCTCCCTGAGGGGATAACACTTGTGAAACACTTGGACAGTATGGTCTTATGATCCTAGAGTATAACTGAACAGTTAAATAAGTGTTTAAACCCACTGTACAGAGTGTTTATTTAGAGCAAAAATGCATTAACAGTTAAAAATGTAAGGATTTTGCTTTATGAGCTGCACATTTTCTAACTCCAGCTGTAGTAGAAGGTACTGGGAGTGTGGAAAACTACAGTTCCTTAAAAATACCTCCATTTTGTGATGCATACATGACCAAAAGTGTAATTAAGAGAAGGGAGTTTATAGCCTCTAGACCTGGGACACACCACACTGCTGCATTTCCCTCTAGCTAGGTCAAGACCACTTCACTAGGAGACACAAATTATTTTCACATTTACACCTGAGAACAGGTCTCTCGGCTGAAAAACTCCCGGCTTAAGTAAAAGTTTCTTAGGGGACAAAAGTGGCATGAAGTGAGGGAAAAATGAATGAATCTTGGCCTATAGAAATTATGCACTTCCTGCCTTGGAGCACCTGTGATAATACCCTGCCTACCCAGAAAAAAAAGCCAGGCATAAAGCACAAGATATCAACTGGAATTAATTTAAAATATAAGCCACTTTGTACTGTGGTTAAACATATTTAGCACTTTCTAGTGTTTTAGGACTTGGAATTCACAAGGGGAAGAGAGAGGCTCCCTCTGCTTTCTCCCTGCCAAGAGCTGCTCCCCTCTGCTACTGTATTTGTGATGGTTTCAGAACAGAAAGAAAAAGAAGCAGTAAGCATTTTTCAGGAATTAGCAATACCTCTCAAAAAGGGAATGTTTAAAATCATAAGAGTTTGCACATTTATGCATCTGTCTTTTGCAGACAGTCTTCCAGTGAGTGAATGCTCCATAAGAGCATTGCTAGAAAGGCTCACAGCAATAGAAGGAGAATGCTCTGCAGGGGTGCAGGGTAAGCAAGGTGTTGCACGAGACCCCATGAAGAGTAACTCTTCATTTTCTATATCACATTATTAATCGGAAGCTCTCTAGAAAGGGTGAAATATAGAAGAGCTCATATTGATATCTGCCTCACAGATTTTTATATTTTAGCTCCTCCCTAAAGCAGCTCGGGCTAATGCTTGCCAAGAAAAAAAGTAGCTCTGGAGAATGTCAGCTTGTTTTACCTGTGTGAGCCAGGCTTCTGTGGACGTCTGTGGCAGACTGCCAGCAACACTCTTGGGAACCCTACAACCCAGGGCTGTATGCTCTTAACAACTGTGTTTTTCAGACCTTATTGCATGCCCCTAAATGTTTTCAAGCCCTACTGTAGACTCCTGCAATGTGAATTTAAGTATGCTGGCTGTAAGTTTGCTTTCTTGGTTGCTGTTCGTGGACCTCTTAATAAAATCATATTGATTCTCAGATAACAGTCATAGAATGAAATCCATTAGTCAGGAATTTTATAGGTCTGCTCTGTAATAAGTTACATTCCAAGGAATGTTAGAGTACATTTTATTTTTAAACAGAGGGTAAGGAGGAAAAAATGCATTTGCCTATCAATATGGTTTTACAGTGATGGAGCAGTACCCCCCTTCTGATGCATCATTAGGGTTAAAAGTAGCATCACCAGTTCTCAGCTGCTCTATTGCCCTTGTTGGCTCATTAGGCTTATCGGTTAGAACTCACTCAACTCCAAAATTTCTTAGAGCTTTTTCTGTCCTGCTGTGACTGCTGAAATCAGAGCAGGACCTCTCAGCACATCCATCTTGGATTCCTTTTCCAGCCCATGGTGTGGCTACTGTTCTTTTGTCCCTGTATCCTGTGAATGCATTCTGCAAGATCACATTCAGTCATGATTTTTTTCTCCATATTCCCTTTCAGGTTCTCTTTGGAGAGATTTAGCTCTTTGCCTTCACTAAAATACGCTTTCAGGGTTTCTCCTGCTTTCCACAGATTACAAATGAATGAAACCACTGACTTACCTATAAAAAGTAAATGCCAAGAAAAATATTAATGGTAGGAGTTTTTATTAGGATACACACAGGTTTTTTTCCTCTGAATCTGCACAGACTTTGCAAACTTCACTCTACAATAGAAACAGAAAAAAAAGACATGTTTAAAATGGCAGTTGCCATGGCACAGTGTCCTTCTCTCCCAAAAATGCTTATCTACCACTTACAAGGTTCAAGAGACCCTCAATGCAGACTCAATAAAAAGTGTCTCTGCTTTCTTTATTGCCAACACTAGTAACTGTCCCCTTTCAGGACTTGTTTGAGGAGGTACATGGCTCTGACTGATGTCAGTGCCTTAGCACTACTTTTGATCTGTTTGCCAGCAGTTATTTTACCCAGCACTTTCTAGGAAGTGGCATTGGGAAAGCATTTCCTAAGACTTAGGAGCGATGTGGGGGTTTCCTGAGTGACTCAACTTGTTTCAGAGGCAGCCAGCTGCCTATTCAATGGTCCTACCAACAAAGATTTTCACTTGGAGCAAACATCTTACTTTCAGAACTACTGGGAGAATATGAGCCCTTTAATTTTCAATGGCTACGAAAAGACAATTCTTAGAAATTTGTTTACTCCCTTAAAATGCAAATAAGGAATCAGATGTGATGATGACACAGAGGAAAATCATGACTCCTGGAGGATAATCTTAGTAGACACCTGCATACAACTCTGTGTGCCTCAAGGTGCTTGAAACAATTTTGTTTCTGGGAAGAGTGACATTTTTGAAAACAGCATCTTCACATTCGTGCACAATTTCATTGAGTATGATGATGCACTGTGCAAATTTAGGGGTCTGATTTCACTACATTTAGATGAAACCTACATTTTACCAGTCACTTTTATACAGCAGCTGCCAGTACATTGAAAGGATGACCACAACTACTTCTTGCTGATGATCTCCCACACTTGGCATTCATGTTTGTAAGGCGATGCGGAGAGCTAATCAGGGAATGGATTCAGCAGAACATTATCCTGGAAAAAATGGCTCATTGAAGCTGGGTATGAGCGTTTTCTGAGACAGCATGGCTGTAGGGATTCTAGGAGATGCAGAATGAACTTCTGTGGTAAGTGGATGGGACAAATGTATCTGGTGTCAGTGCTGGTTTCTACTGGAGTGGGGCATTGGTGCAGAATCAGGGTACCAACTCCAAGTATATGACAACACACGTCTGCAGTAGTCTGGGGGACATCCCAACAGGGGGATTTTCTGGCATACACTTGAGACCCCTCATAGTTCATGCATTTGGTCCTCCTTCCTATTACAACCAAGAAGTGGGGAATAATAAGGGGCATTCCCAGGTGTCACTCTGAGATGGAATCCAGATATATCCAGTGGTGCATGTCAAGATCTGGAAGGTCCTGGTTGCCCTGTTTTGTGCAGTTTTTTTGCATGGTTTGGCTACTTTAAGTACTCTAGAGATTAGCTGTACAAGCCTGGTTTACTTACTACAGAAACCGAAAATGTTTAAATAAAACCATGGGCTTTTAATTAATTCTCTTTAACTAACATATCAACTATAGTATTCAAAAGACAGAAAAAGACACAATCAGGCACAGTTGTTTGTCATACTCAGACTCAAAGCATTTGTCTTTTGTGAAATGGACTTCACATCCCAGGCACCTGCAGGCAAAAGCTAACATCTCCTGGCTCGTACACAAAGCTTTCATTATTGTATCTATACTCTATAGTTTAAGAAATCCCTAATGTTGCTGTGGCTCCACGAAAACTTGTTTAGTTAATATCTCTAGGGAGAGCTGATGATGAATTTGCACCTTTCTCTGTATTAAGACCCTCTGTGGTGGATTTACTGGCAGAGGGATGAAGAGGTAATATGCAGTATGCAGGGTCCTGTGCCCCGTGGTCCATTTGTGGCTTCCGGGCTGCACAACCCTTTCATTCAGACTGGACTAATATCTGCCCTTGGAGCAAGCTGGAGATCATAATTTACAGGCTGCCTTAATTAGCACTTGGCTGTCAGAAGGGCCCATCCATATGTGTACATCCTCAAGGTGCTGTCAGCCAGCTGCACGGATCCAAGGTTTGCAGGAGACAGTTTTTCCACAAGAGTTCTGGGGGGGAGAGCAATTGTATCTGCACTGGCAGCTTTCTTCTGCCTCTGCTGTGTGAAAGGGGCAGCAATGCGGTGCAGGAGCTCCTCACTTGGAGAGAAATCCATTGTGCTTCTTCACTCATGCTGGCCAACAGGGTGAAGTGGAAAGCATGGTTCTAATTCAAGTGGTGATTTTGACAGAAGAGCATTTTAGGCAACCATGATGACTGGCTTCAGAATGGAATGGGTGTCTGTGCCATCCATTCCAAAAACTGGTCCAGACTGTGTTCGAGCAGCAGTGCAGAGTAAATACAAACTCATGAAAAGCCTTAACAGTGACTTGCCTGTGGATGTACTGGGAATGAGCAGAAGTATAAACGACTGATGTCTCCAGGTCAGGCTGGCTTAGCATGCTGCCCCTCAACTGAATTGTGTCTTTCATAAAAATGTTCTCATTAAATCCAAATGATCACAGAACCCAAACAGCCATATTACTGCAATGACTGGAAGCTCTGAATCACTGTAGTTCCTTTTGACCCTTTAATTTTCACAGCTTTTAATGTAAAGAGTAAATAACTAATTAACCCTTAGGGTGTGAACTTGGATTTTTATCATTTCCATCCTGGCTGGCCTATCACATACGGGTGCCTGGACCACCTGTCTGCCTGGTACCACTCCTCCTCTCTCCTCCAAAACATCTAGATCAGCACCATCACAGATCACTGCCCAGAGTCCGGGCATGTGGCATTAATTTCCCCCACTACCTAAAATGTCAAATGGAGCTGGTTTTGTTTTCCTTCCTGTTGCTTACCTTAATTTGCAATGCTAGACTGCTGTTTTAGGTGGTGAAAACACTAAAGAGTTAAAAAACACTATAGAGTCCCTGCCTAACCTTCCTGAAATACTAAAGGCTTTGGAAACTCTGCCTCGTGCTGTTTGCTGTGACACCACAACTGTGTGTTGTGTGATTCCAGGACAGAGAACAGTCCCTACTTTTAAACCCTATTCATTGTGTTATCAGTGGCTGGTTTCTTAAATGTCTGTACAAGATGCCTTCATGCTCATTAAGCTTTTATTTTTAAGAGCTTTAATGGGGGTGAGGAAATAAGATAAGAAAGATATTTCTAGCACAGTCCACAGACACAGACTTAAGGCTTAAACCTTGACCATCCAGGGGAGGAAGTATATTTCTTCTTGTCCCTTAGGAATAACTCTATATTTAGGAATAATATACTAGATTTATTTAGTTACCATTGGAGTTCAGATTGACAGCCCCACTCTCCTCCCTCCTTCCCTCAAAACCAAATTCTAATAAATAGCCTCAGAAAGCACTCTGTCTCTGTGCCAGGCAGTTATTTACTCAGCAGGAGTTAATGGAGTTCCAGGTGATGGAGCCCCACATTTCAGGATGTTGGTTTGCTCTGGGAACAGCACTGCAGCTTCTCACTTTGTCAGTGCTTTTCTTCCCCCACCCCTTGTATGTTACATCCTTGGAAAGCCTCATGCAGACATGCTTGTGCTCATTTGGAGCTAGCAACCCTAATTGAGTTCTGCAAGTAAAAAAATCAATATGAAACAGGCTGAGATCGATCTGAAAATGTCCCTGCAAGAAAAGACACCCTAATTTAATTGACTTTAAGAACTGTACTTTTAGTTAAGGTCCTCGTGTAAATCAAAAATCTGGTGAGCAAGATCACAAAGAATTAGGCAACCAAGTTCCCAATACTTTACTCATAAATTCCCAACAAAGGCAAGGAAAACCAGGTGGATATTAAAGCCTGCACCCTTAGAACCTGCTATAAATGTACAGTGGACACATTCCAAAGCCTTGGAGAGTGGGGGGAAGATATGCCTGTGTGGCAGGCAATGTGCCTGCACAGCTGCAGATGCTTGGCTGGCACAGGTGCACAGGCTTGGGCACATGCCACTTATAGGATGTGCCATCAGTGCAAGTGTCAGGGAGCTTCCAGCAGCAAATCTGGGGTTGTTGCAGTGGAAGGGAGAGAAAGTAGAGTGATATAAGGGTGTTGACTGACCCTGGGGAGGTAGGGAGGCTGTGGAGAGGTCAATAAGAGAGTCTAGGTGAGGGAGGGTTGGAAAGAGGCTGGTGAAACTCAGGGAGGTTGAGCGCAAGCGAGGAAGAGTGTCATGTTTTGTGTGACTTTGGGAAGAGCATAGGGATCTCTGCCATTTTCTCTTGTTCCCAGTGCAAATTAAGACACTAAGAAACATATAGACATGGGTTTGAACCTATTCATCCCCCTTTGAATGACAGAGATCATAACTCTAAGATCCACATTCTTTGAACCTGTAAGCAACTAAAATAATCAGTTTGAGAACAAAATATATATGCAACCACTAAGAATTGGGTTTTTCAGAAAGCATTTACAGTGCAGTGTTTCCCTATGTTGATATGACATATAAAATAATATCTCTCTGGTACTGGATAACTGCTGGACAGTTAAGATATTTCGAAGCCAAACTTACTTGACACTTTCAAGTTTTTATTTTTTATTTTATTCATGTTCTGTGAGAAGGACAAGAATGATTCACTTTTATTGTATCTTATTTCCTGACCTGGTACCTGATAATATTTTGTTCTAAGAAAAGTCTTCTAAGATCAAACACTGAATAGACATTTGAAAAGAAATGTTTGTGTTTTCACATTCAGTGAGATGAACAGGATGGAGAAACAAAAAGAGAACGGACATGGTAATCTTCCAAATGCTATTTCACTCATAGAGAACTTGAGTTTCTCCCAGTTTTGTTTTCTCTTGGGGTTAAGGTGGAGATAAGGCTCAAAATACTTAAAATAGCCCTCTCAGTACAGAAAACCCTCCTTTTTATTTTTTAACTAATTTCTAATGATAAGAAGTCTTATTCTGAAAACATTTCAATTAATTTTGACTTACAAGCCTTTCTTTTTTTTTTTCCCCAAAGGCATTGCCAATGCGTTAAGAAGTTTGTTTAGTAACCTTAGACACACATCCATAAATCAAATATTTACACTGCTCAAGATCTGTGTAAAATAGGGTCATGAGTAAATCTGGAATTCATTAGATATGAACATGTGTTCTATCTGTCATAATGTTCTGTATTTCCCCATGTTCAGGTTTCTGCTTATGAGTTTTTCTTCAGAATTTACTGCTAAGAATAAAACATGATAAGGCATATACCTTGAGATGGTTAGAGCTGCCTAGAAACTAGAACTCCTATTCCCTAGGAATTTTCAAAATGAAAAATAAAAAAGAGGTCTATTTAAAAAGAGGGTATGTTCTTGTGCACTCTCCAAGCCCCATTAAAAAACCAACCAAGCAAACAAAACAAAGGCATAAAGAAAAGAAGCCTTCACATTCAAAACGTCAAACACTATTTTACTTCTGCCTTTTCAAGGAGCTCTTAAAAACAACACAAACAGTGGCATTTCAGTGATCACAAAGCCAGGCAGGTCCGAGGTCTGGAAATCCACATCCCAGAATGGGTAGCCTGGCCAGCAGACTCCAAGGCTGGCAGTTCCCTCTCACCCTTCTGGGTGGATTGCTGGAGAGCCAGATATCCTGGTATCACTGGCAACCTGCCATCCATCCCATCCTTCAGCTGTCCAGGTTCTTGTGGTGTTTTCTTACCTGCTGGGTTTCTGAGGCAGGGGGAGGAGCAAAAATATAGTCCGCTCTTACAAGTCTCAGTAGCATGAGCATTCCCTTCCAAAATTCCCTAAAGAGGGAAGCCAGATATAGGCATGACCACCTACTCAGAGAGGAATAACAGTCTGAATATTGAAACCATTCTACTAATGTATTTTAAAGAAACTGCTTTGTAAAGGACAACAAAGTGTAAACCATGTGAGTGGCTCAAGCCAAACAAACAAAACCACTGACACATGACACTCCCACAATGGCAGGGAGAAGCACAGAGGAAAACAGCAGCTTTCCCACCAGTGAATGACACCACGCAATGGCCGCTGCAACACGATGTCACTACCTGTCTTCCTGCAGGTTAGTGCTCAAACCCTGAGGCAGAGGAGGATGAGGACCATTGCTGTGGGCCAGACTGCCTATCCCTGGCTCAGCTTTCACTGTGTTGTGAGAAGCTGGCAGTTCTTTGCCCATATCCCTCACCCAAAGAGAGTCAGTTATTTTTTGTCCATCCCAATCTTCTTACTTCACTTTTTACTTTGTGAATGATTCAACCCAGAAAAACACAATAAATGTGCAATTGCTTCTTTTATCAGACTTGTTAGCTCTCTCACACTGCTCCATCCCTACTTGAGCCACAGTGAAACAGCATTTTCTTAAAAGGTGCTGAATAGCATGATGGGAGACAAAATAAAAGTACATTGTGGGGAACAAATTAGCTTTATTATCAGTTTTTCTCTCTGGGACATTCAAAATGAACGAAAGTTTTTATTTTGTCATAGAAGGAAGAGCCTAGCACCTTTCAGTTTGCTAGCAGGCAAGGAAGATACCTAGGTGTTTTGAAAAACCCAGTCGTGATCAATTGCAGAAACCACTAATTTGTGCAACATCTGTTCATTTCTTCTGACAAGGCATTTCATACAAAAAACAAAATCTCCATTTTCTGTGGATAAATAACTCCTTTCCAGCACAAAAGGCAGTTAAGTTTATAAAACATCAAACTTGCATACTATGTAATTGTCTTTTGCCTCTCCTTTAGACTTCATTAATGACTTAAATCAGTTTGCAGTTATCAGTTCCTTCCTGTTTAGACATGTAATCTGCAAGGCAAAAAGAGACATTGAGACTGTCTGCATTAGCTGAATTCCCTCTTCAACACATCCTGCCATTTCTGAGGTGCATCACCTATCAGTGAAGAGTTTTATATCTCAGTGCTGTGTGGGAATAAGAAAGTAAAAAGCTAATTCAAGCAAAGTACAACAAACAAAGCCCTAATTAAAAAAATGGAGATTGACAATAAAAGTTGTCAGAAACCTGTTGTATCTTTTTTCCGTAATTGTTTACAAAGAGAAGAAAACCTCTTTGCAAAACCATTCCCACAAAATGAAAATATCCTTTCAAAGGGCATTGTTTTAACGTTGCTCGACGTTAGCAAGCTGTGAGCATCAATCCCGTTTTGATATGCCCTTGCTGCTCAGTGCCAGGTTTCCCACGCGGTGGTTCTGCTGTAAAGCGTCCTGCTCCCTGAGGCCCACGATAGGAAATGCCGTCAGCACGTTACCGTGGCTCTGCGCAGAGACTGTTGACTGTGGCAATTGTTTGCTAATCTCTTGGCTGAGTTGCCATTTGTTGAGCACAGCATTTTTTAGGAGTGGTCCAAGATGACCACACTTTTTTGTTATCTTTAGCTAGTCTCTCAGGCTGATCTCAGGTTTTGAAGTGCTTTGTCATCTGGTGTCGCAGTGTCAGAGCCGCATGTATTTTAGCTTATCTGATCACTTAATTTGAATGTAACCATTTTTTGCTGAAAACCTCATGTTTTTTCCTGCACATAGGTGTGTTATAATCTGGTGGAAAAAGCCATAACTCAAGTTTTGAAGCCATAACTGGATCAAAATGTTTTCAGGGGTAAAGTACTGGTAAAGAACATTCTAGCCCCCCAGGATAGCATACCTCTGGTTAATAAGAAAATGTTGGTAAAGGTAAAATATCGAGAATTGCTGCGAAGAGGAGGATGCAAACTTGGGATGGAGCCAGTGCAAGAATGAGTTAATGCTGTGACTGGTGTGTGATTGGTGTGGAACCAGCTGTATGCCACAAGCCTTGCCAAAAGTCTGCCAGTGAAAGGAATGTCTGTACTGAAAGCACAGCAGTAATAAAAGGATGAAAGGATGTTGTGTAGGTGACTAGCCATGCAGGACAAAAATGCCCGCTGCTGCCTGAATGGACTGGAGTCCGCAGTTAATGTTAGTAGGATAACACTAAAGGTCACACATGCACTCTTTTGAAAGGGAGAGCATTCTGTGCTCTCATTATTCTTTTAGATGAGTGAGTGAGAAGACCTACCAGGTCTCTTTTTGTCTCTCCAAGCCAAAAAAAGCATGACATGAGCTCACGCTACAGATTTTAATTATTTTTCTTTGTGCAAAGAGTGGTCCAACTGTGATTTTCTGACCAGTGGGAAAGATAATGGCTCGTGGACTCTTGGCAAAAAGCAAAGCATAGAAATGGAGTAGATCTAGTAGGCATATGGAACTGTCCAAGACTCTTCTGCTTTGCATATTTTTCCTAGTTTGTTCATCTGGGTCCTTCCTTCAAGATCATTATGGATTGTCTAAGATTGATTATGAAAAAGTTCTTAAGAACTATCCAAATAGTCTCTTTTGCTCATTAGCTGTCATGTCAAGAATATCTCTGGGGAAAAAAAAGAAAAAAGAAGTCATTCCAGCATAAAATTGAGTGAGAGAGGAATTGAGTTGTGTGTTTTGACAATTTTCTCTTGTTATGATAGTCAAGCTTATTTTGACTGGCACAAGTTTTAGTATATTAGTAGCAAATGTGACTTGCTTTGTGAAATGGAAATGCAATCAAGTTCACCCATTATTGTAGTCTAACATTCTAATTCAATTCATTCCTTGGATTTTGTTTATATAGTACTTTTGGCTAAAATAACGAGTGTATTCTTTTATTTTTATAAGTGTCATGGGGAGGCAGGCAAGTTAAATTATCAAGTTAAAAATACACTACTAAGACTCTTAAAAGTGGCTATAAAATCTACAAAATTATGTAGCTAAATTTCTTTTTTTTTTCTTTTTCACTTTCACACACTGCACAACTATTGTATTTTAAAACCCTGGCAACTAAAAGGCTGAAAGTCAGGCTGCCACATTTTCAGTACTTTTTTTTCTTTTTCTTTTTCTTTTTTTTTTTATTTTTTTTCAGAACTCTGTGTAGTTCTTCTCCACCTCTGATTTCTGGTTCCAACATCAGCCACAGGAAACAATGCTTCTTCCCCTCATCCCTTGAACATCTCTTCACAACCACACAATTTTTGGTAGAGAACATTTGAACAGTAGACAAACCATCTGGGATACTTTTGTGGAGTTTGTGAAGATGCAAACTGTGAATTAGTTTCTTCTGCTGCTGCTCTGCTTCTGACTCATTGGCTGGGATTCATCTGGTCAAATTAGGCTTCCTCCCGAACAGGTGTGAGCATCTATTTAGCCATTTTTGACTTTGTTGACCTTTGCAAATTCCAACTGTCTATTGAGATATCTAAAATTAGGTGCTAAATGTCTCTAGGTACACAGATCACGTCTTCTGCACATCCATGGTGCAGATACCTGTGTTTTTATGATCTTTCAATGCTCTTCTTTTTAGACACCTAAACTGTACCTGCAGTGTTTTAAAATCCCAGAATCCAGCTCTTCTGGAGCAGTCTTCTTCATAAGTGAGAAGCAAATTAGTGATACCATCTGTGTTTGTCCTGGCACAAATGGAGGGCCCAGGAAGAGCATAACTTGTCACAATACACATTATTTAGTATTAGATGAGGCAGGTAGGGATTGTTGAGGGGCAGCAGATAGCCTTAGCTGGTACTGATAACTAGAATAAAGAGTATAAAGAGGCTAGAGAGAGTTTGAGTGCCTTAAGGAAGTGATTATTAAGCTTGAGTTTGGGCAGAATCTAGGCTAGGGAGGGGAAATGAATGGATGAGTTCTGGAGAGGCCTGAGACAGGACTCGAAAGAAAACTGTCTATTTATACTGAGGCATGTGATGACAAGAGGTGGTATAGAGAAGAAAAGACTTAAGAGGAGATGATATTCTGAGGCCCTCCTCCACTTCAGCTACTCAGGCTTCACAGGTAAGGCTGTTGAGACTGAACTATAACTCTGGTCCTCAGCAGACCATGGACTTATTGAACACTTGGACTGTGGCGATGGATGAGAGGGCAATAAGGACATGTAGCAGAAATGCAATGAAGCGGACAAGTGGGGTGTGCTACTGAGAAGGTGAAAAAAAATATTCTCCCGCTGAACCCAGTTTTTAACATGTTTCTGAGGATACCAACACACCTAACTGCTGATACGTGTTTCCTGGGCCTTTCTCCCTGGGCCATTCCGGAATTTAGAGATCATTTGGAGTGTTGTCACAGGGTCTCAGTGTTTTATCCTGCTCCTTCCTGTTCTACTTCATCAAGAAAAGTCTACCTCCATGTCTTACATATGCCATTCTTTACAAGGACAGATGGAGCACACAGACTATGTTGTGTCCAAAAAGAATCCCACTGTCCACAGCAGCTTTTTGTCACTTGAAATGCAGGTGGACTGCTGGGCTCCAGTGCCTGATTGTTTCAGGTACAGCCTAGCCTCTGACAGATGAGTCCTAGTCTTTGTGTCCTATTTGAAGATACAATTTGGAAGCCTGATTTTAGCTTACCACTTAGATTAGTTTAGGTGGTTTCACTGTCTAATGATGCTCAGTCTGAAAACAAAGCTAATTGATGCATGACTAACAGTTTTTTCCAATTGTGGTCTCTATACTACATTAGCTATGTTTGGCTAAATAGACTGCATTGTTCAAAACCCAAAAATCTTTCCTACTGTTTCTTAAACAATTTATGGTCTCGAAATGTTTCCATTTAAAAAAAGAAATCACCAAACAAAGGGACCTGCTAATAGAGTTGCTGACGCTTCTCAATTTTTGCTAACAGCAAGGATCCACTTTTTGGAACTTCACTCAAAGAAGGAAGACAAATATTTTATTTACACAGCTCATTATTTATATCTGGTGTCATGAGTGTCCTTTCATTTCTCTATTGGCTTCTAAATCTCTTCAAAGAGAACTGCAGCTGTAAGCAGATGTTATTCCTTGATCCTGGCAGAGAACCATTCTTCAAGAGTAGTGTCCTACAGGGCAGTTTGATAAAGCAGACTGTTAGCATCAATTCCGCATTGAAAGATCCATCTTGCTGTCTTATCCTCTTATTTTTAGTCTTTTATAAAATCTCATTTCCAAGTCGCAGGAATGTCTTTGACATCAAGCCGAGCTTCAGCTGTTTCTGAAGCAGTCAGTTCTGCTCATTTAGCATGAAAGAAAGAGGCCTCTTAGAATTGCAGTGCAGTCTTCCCAAGATCTCAACTGCCCTCTGAAATATCTCCACTCCAGTAAGTAGAGAAGGATGGGTGCAAGCCTAGACATCTCAGCTGCCTAAGGGGAGGCCTACATTAGTGGCCTTCTAATCAGAAGTGCATTTTAAGCCAAGTGTCTCTAACATGCCTATTTCCTATGTTTTGGTTCGTGAGCTGTGTCAGAGCACATGAACTAGATTTCATGCTGATTATCCCAAGCTGGAAGATGTTCTCCAGAAGTGCGCATAATGTGCATCAGTTGCTGATAGTTTTTTGGTCCATGGGACTGGAGTAGAGCCAAACAGAAATACCCTCCCGTGTGTAGTATGGACAGCAGGCACTCTTGCCCTGAATATTTTTTTTACAGATCTGTTTGTGGTTTACTGCACTATCTATAGCCTAAAAGAGTGAGAAAGACATCCAGGAAGGTGCCAGGACCATCATGTGGGTGTATATTCCACAGACACCTAAGACTGAATTTACATTGAAATATAAATATGCTTTGCAGCATGCTTGGCCACAAGGTAGAGATCCATGTCCCCGTTTCACTCTGTGGAGACACAAGGCTGTGCCACACTCAGATGCTTTTCCTTTGGACACTCAAGTAAAAAGGGAGTGACAGTTACCTATGGGTCTCCAGAACTAAATGCTTCAGGTGAACACTGGAAGCCCTTTTTGGGGTTTTATAACTCTAGAGAGAAATGACAAGAAATATTTTGTACTTTTAAGTAAAAAGAAGCAATAAACCTTATGATGAATTCAATGAAGGTGAATTTTAAAGTCTGGATGGAATTCCTTATATGCATATGAGGAAAAATAAAAATTAATTATATACATATGCTGTAATTAATCATATACATATGATCTGTATGCAAATTCCAAACATCTTACAGAGAGACATGTCGCTGTTTTCCCCACGGACGAGTAGAGAAACAACACGAAGTCCAGGCTCAGGGATAAATGGAAGCGCTTTAATGAATTCTCAGAAGGCTTTTATATGTTAGTTCACAAAGTGTATTAAATGGCATAAGGTAACTGGTTTTTTGCCATCCACCCCTTAAGGGGATTGGTCAAGTTCTAAGACACACATCTCTGAATGTTTTTCTAGTTAGAACCATAACAATTCTGCAAAACAACCTGCAGCTGCAAGAAGTTTACAAAACTGTAACATTGTTTTGAGTAACTTGCACGGGAAAGACAGAACTCTCACAAAAATGCTTCAGAGAGCTGAAAAAATTCTCTGCTGGAGCTTTTTCAGCATCCATAGAGACAGAATCCTTTGAGCAAGGCTGAAACTGAAACTGGGAATATTTTTTTCAACTATAAATTGAGAAAACTAACTCAGCATTTTGCTCTTTGAGTATTGGGTTTCCTTGAATAGAAATCTGAACACCAGGAATCCCCTTGCATTCCCTTTACTGTGTGCCTTGCAGAAGGGCAACACACATACTAGGAGACAGAAGTAATAGGGGAAAAAAACACAGGGAAGTGAAGACACTGCCCAAACATTTATTTTGAAACACCTTACAGTTTAGTCTACTTCATTCAAATCTCAGAAGCTACAGCTCCCACAACAAAATAAACAAAAATGAATTGACTTTGGCTAAAGACCATAATGGATCTGGCTGTTTTACCAAACGGTTTTCACCTAAAATGTGTGAGATCGACCTTTGGCTTGTGAACAAGGTTTGATTTTCTTAAAGACCAGCTTGTTCAACTGCTTAATGTCTTGCCATGTTGATTAATTTAATATTTTAAGAGCAGACACCAGGAGACATGATGAGCCTGCTAGTTCAGTAACAGGTAAGCTCATATTGTCACAATGGTCACTTTTGTTGCTTCCATTTTTCACCTACCAGGCCATTTAGTGCTGACCTCTGATGTGTTTGAAATTCATGCTGAATGTCTGCAAAACCTACTTTCCCTGTCTATCAAAATTTCATCTAAATGTTCTATGATTTCCAGCAAAAAGATTACTCTCTCTCTTTTTCGTAAATAAAAGTGGAGGTGCCAAAAGCATTCTGTAAAACTGTACTGGAAAGCAGCCAGGATTTCAAAGATGCGTGAAACATTTCAGTCCATCATCTGGTGACATGCTGAGGACACATAGCAGAAGAGTCCAGCTGGGGGAGGGGGTCAACATGTGGCATGGTCTATCGCTGGTACTCCCTTTTGGGAGCACAGCAAGCAAACAGAAGATCTGGATCTTTAATTTCAGGTTTAAAATGGAGCTCACGCATTACCCTAGTTTAGATCTAGACTAGCTTAAATTTCAATCCTCCTCTTGAATAAAACGAACTCTTAAGAAGACCCTCCAGACCAGGAGCAGAAAGCATCAGTGATTAATAAAAACCAGTGCAGGGCTGTAAAGGTCCAAACAGGTGCAAACTCCTTCCAGAACATTTTGGGTAGAGAAATTTGTTTCTCCTCTGCTAGTAATAGCTCTAGGATCCAAAAGGATATTCCATATAAAGAGGCATTTAATGTAATTTTCAAATGCTGCTGTTTTTTTCATGAATGAACTCTGATCCCTAAGAATAGTAGAAAATTGTGAGAAATGTGTCATCAGGTAGCAGATAGCCTGAGATCTCTAGTGTTAATATACTAGTGTGGATGTCCTGGTCATCACTATTTCAGGACTTTCACCCAGCAATGCAGTTTTACAATTTGGATTTAAATCTAGAAAGACTAAGCTGAGTATTATAAACCGAGTAATAAAGTATTTGGGAGATTAGAACAGATAGTCCCACTCTATTCCACACTAGAGAGACAATCGCTTACATCTCAAAAATAGTGGAAAGAAGGAAGAAAACCACACCTGGCTGACTTATGGGAATTTAACCTGAAAAGCTGTTTTACTATGTGAGACTTAGGTCATGTCAGATACAAATGTACAGCAGCTACAGATGGCAGTGGGATTCACATAGATGAAATAAATGCTGTTGCACATACTAAAAGCATTCTATCTCTCCATTCAAACTGGGGCACAAAGGATACATCAAAGAAAACTTTCCTTGTTCAGACCTCTTGAAAAGTCACCATCATTCACTTAAAAAAGAGAGTATGAAGAATAGAATTCCATCAGTCCACTGGTGTCAGAAGGGCTGTATGACCACCATCAGATTCACCCGCATGGAGGAGGTAAGGGCAAAGTACAGTCATAATGCAATTAGACCCATCGGATCTAGGAAGACTCAATCCATGAAGGGCCATTAAGAACAAAGCTGCTCTGACTCAAGAAATCTCTGAAGAGCATTCTGTGAAAAGATTGGATAGGCAAAAGGAAGCACCATGATACACTTTGATTTTACGTTTCCCTGAGAATTGTATGTTGACAAAATCAGAGACTGAACTGAACTAGGTGGCCCTTTCTGTCTGACCAAATAATGACAAATGTTTCTGGGTCCTTAGGAAGATATCCATAGGGGGCTGATTACCACTTCATTCACCTGATCAGTTTCCTCTAACTGAGATATAGCTGTCTGCACTAAGGAGAGGCATTGTGTTTAGGGTTAAAACGTGGATTTTATTTGTCAATGCAAGAACATAATTTTAATAGCGTTTCACCTCAGGTGAAAAGTTGTTTACGTGTTTGGACCTTTGTATTCATCAGGTGCTGGTTTTAGTATTCTGAAAATGTTCTGAAGCAACTGCTTTTTCTTGGCAAGGTGACTTGGTTGATCTGAAAAAATTACTGCAGTAGTGAGGGGTTAGCCATGCTAAACATCTTGCCCAAAAGAATGTGTGGAAGTATTTACAGATTCAGCCTTGCTCCTGACAGTCTGAGACTCCCATTACAGTGCACTTGGGAAAGGGAAGGAGTGACATAAAAATCTGCATGATAGATCACATTTTGCCAGTAGTTTATTTATTGCACTTCACTGTCTGGAATTCTCCATTATTTAAATAACCTTTCCTGTTGAAGATAGTTTTGTACCATTCAGTGCTATGGAAATTATGTATTCTTTTCCAAAAAATCAAAAACCTCTTCCCAGTTTCCAGGCTTGCTGTAGGCACTTAGGTCAGGTCTGCCAGAACAGAGTACATATGTCTGCATATTGCTAGAAGTGTTTCTCAGTGGTGCGTGAATGTACTCTTGTGCACTGTGTAGTTTTGGATAATAGGTCCTTTCCCATGCAGCTGGCTGTGGAACAGTGCACTGTGGATGTGCTCCCACAGGGAGACATAAAAGGCTGGAAGGTCTGCAGCTCCTCAGCAGCCATAATAATTTAATATATATTTATTATAATTTATTTTTTATTATAATTATGTATTTAGTATAATTTAGCTCAAATTACCTTCCTTTCCCTTGTTTTTACGCACTCCTTAGAACCTAGGTGACATGTCAATGCTGCACAAAGCAACCCTTGTGCTTCTTGTGTCGATTTTATCTGGGCAGACACACCAGGGATCACTGCATCACACATTAGCTGCAGAAGTCTTTAAATGATGGATTTTCTTTAAGGAAAAATAATTACACTCAAGGCTCACTAAACTGTTAGTCAAGATTTTCCTTTGTAAGAAATCTTTCCATCATTAGACCAAATAAACAAGATGGGTGAAAACCAAAACCACTGTTGTTGGTTCTGTGCTGAAGAACAGAAACAAACCTCTCCGCAAAGAAATCCCATCACAAGTATGCCTTTGAGTCCTTTGACTAAATTGAAAGCACTTCAAGCTATTTACAAAGCAGGAGATTCCTCTCGTTGTTTATCTGTGGTGTGCCTCCCTGGTGCGTTCTGTCTAAGCATGAATGCGTCTGTTCATTTCGTTTCTAGCTTACATCCACAGCAGCCCCAGCAGAGTGGCTGGAAGAACTACTGTGAGCAGCCAAATCTGGAATTGTTTGGATTTATTGTCTTTTCTGGGCATATGGATGTTGGTGTCCAATAGACGGATTATGGCTGATTAATTTGCACCAGGTTGTGCAGACTCTTGGGAGGATTCAGCTGGAGCCATTGCTTGCTTGCCTGCTCCCTCCAGTAATCTCTGACTTCTCATTGCCTCAGCCCCTGCGTCCTGTTCAGCTCAGCTAAGTGCAGGACCTGGTGTGGGCAGATGAGACGATCTGAGAGGGGGCAGAAAGTGGCATGGCTGTGGAGGAGTGCCCTGTGTACATCTTCTCGCAGCTGGAGATTTCTGCGTGCCCAGCAGTGCAGCACGGAGATCTGGGGCCTGCACAGAGGAGCAGGACACCCAACTCCTTCTCTGTGCCATTTCCATGCACCAGATGCTGATGTATGAACAAAACTTAATGAAAATCCATTCTGAAGGACACTTGAGCATTAGGAATGTACAAATGAAAACCTGAATGAAGGTACTGACTCCAGTGTAACATTTGTATGCAAATGTAAGTAAAATATTGTACACCTGTGCTGGATGAATTACATCCACTCTGTGAGCCTCAGCTCTCTTTACAAAATGTTAATCATGTGTCAGGGACTGCTAAAATTAAAACTTGAGTGGTTTTTAATTACTTGGTTTTGACTTTCAAATCTCTTAGGCCTCATATATTTTCCATTAATATTGTAGAAAATTTACAGGACCAAAAACTTATAAACTGAAGGAATTAGGTATGGAAAACACAGATATTAAATAAAAATAAATTTTAAATTGTGCCAAACACAGTGGAATTCATGCTTCATTAGTGAACAATGTGTCCGACAGAACTGGAAACAGAAACTAAACCTTGTGAGTTTGTATAATTGTTGCCTAGTTCTTCTGAATTATCTAAGTGACATGCAAAGGTATTGAAAAGACCAATTCAAGATCAGCTCATAAAACAAAAGAATAAAGTGAACACTTGTATATTATAAGTTACTGGTTCAGTTTCTCTGGTCAAGATTTAAAATTAACTTTAAAAAAATTAAATCCTACCAAAGACGGTAAAACAAATGATACAAAGCCATCCAAGCACAATCTCTGGTTTCTGATGCACGGATTCTTTCAAGTATATGTACCTTTTAGATTTTAAAAACATTCAGGACTTGTCTTTTGGGACTGAGTTTTATTTCCCAGGGTGAATTTGATTTCCCACAGTGACAACACTTTTGCAAATGCATAGGCTGTTGTCTTACAGAGAGTTGAATCATATGTAACATAATAACCACAGGGATTTGACCTGATTTTTTTCTTTACAAAGTTGGAATTATTATTTCAAACAGGGAAAAGAAACACTTCGGGTTATTTTCCAGTGCAGTTCCTGTGGAAGGAAAAAATATTATCCCAGTCTCCATCCAGTTAACATCCCCTTCCTTGGTCAGCACAGGCCACTTTTGAGATCTTTCAGTGACAGTGCCATATTTCAGTCAACCAGAGGAAGAGGGAGAGTACTGTTCCTCCCAGACAAAGCTGCACAACTGTGTGATGGGTGGTGGTACACAGTGGGTCCTGATTTCTTCAATGGTGCACAGACTGTGCTTCAGTCCTGTCATGGTGGGTTCATTGCCCACAGACAAGAGTTTACCCTGTAAAAGGATCTTGGATCTATCCAGGTTTCTGGACATTTGAAATCTCAGATGGATATCCAGGCTTGGCTACGAGGTAAGAAAAAATAAACTGTTCCAAGGGAAAAAGTACCCAGTGAAGGAAGCTTGGTCCTGATGAGGGACCATTTCACCTCACTGAATATGTAGGACTGTGCAGCAAAAGAATGTGTTCAGTGGTAGATCCAATGGCTTTTAGCTTGTAAAAGGTACTGTGCAAGTGCATTCCGTTTTGTGATGGGTTGTGGTGCTGGGCTTTGCACTGTCCATGCCTATTTCAGGAGGGAAGCAAGTCTGAGTTTACTGAGGGTTATAAAACTCCAGTGGAGACAGGCCATCCTATCCCCAAGGTAAGAATCACCTGCAAGCATGAGACCTTTATCCAGAGCATGTATCTCTTTTAGGAACTATAACTGCACTCAGCACTTGTGCAATGATGCAGGACTGTTCGTTGTTCCTCATGTGAATGACATAGGCTTGTTTAGTGTTCCTGACATTCATTTGGTACAAATCATTATGCTCAAAAAGCAGTCTGGGCTGGCCAACTCTTCATGATTAATTCTGTTCCATGATCTCATCAGAGCTGTGGGGTTTGAATAGCTCTATATGTTATTGCATCCCAGCATAACAAGGAAAGAATGGTAGTCAGTTTTTTGCAAAAATATGAAACTATGATTACATTCAATGTAAACATGCAGGAATATATTCACAGATGTCTCTTCTAGTCATCAGAGAAGGAGTTCCTGCAGATAGATCTCATCTATCTTCTTTATCTTCTTTATTCCCTCTGCAGGCCTTATAAGGTTGTTAGCACCAAGGTTAATTTGGGATGCTTTTGACTATTAATTACTGGTATCAAAATTTTGCCAGCTTCTACTTTTTGTTCCAAGTTTCAACAGCAAAAATTCATGGGATCAACCAGTTTCAGTTGATTTAAAGTTTTGGTGACTTCTAGAAAAGGAAGTAGAAACTACATGTTGTCCGGTTTGGGATATGGGCTAATAAAAAACCACGTGTGAGTGTACAGTGGGGAATAGTCAAATCCAAATTCTGTCCTTGAAACTCAAAATTTCCATCTGGAAAGTATAACGTTTAACTCCTAGGAATGTCCTTTCGTAGTCTGACCTTAAAGTGCTGTGCACAGTCTTCTGTGCACTGCCCAGAGATACCAATGTAATAAAACCCAGCAGGGTGACTTTAAACATACATATGATGCCACTGGAACCTATAATTCATCTTATTCTCAAGTGCTCTTTTAAAGGTAACTGGAAAGGCGCTTACGAAAGTGCACAGGGAAATCATCCCGTTCAGGGGTGCGTGTACACAATGTGCAGAGGTGCACACGCACCTCACAGCAGCAGGAGATCGCGGCGGTAGCAGCAGCAGCAGCAGCAGCAGCAGCAGCAATACGCTGACACTCGGCAGCTAACAGAAAAGTAAACTAAGTCAGGAATTAGGTCCAGAATGCAAACACAGAAAGAATTTCACATACTGTGCCATCAGCATGCAAGTTTCCAGAAGCTCTTCCAACCCCGTACTGTCTTTTCTCTCTGGTCTTTCTCATCTCCCATCCTTCCTTCTGCGTTGGTGTTCAGAGACAACTTTGCCATTTCATTTGACCATACCAGTTATTAAAAATGAAGAAAATTAATAGAAAATATACATTAGAAATCAGCAGGGATAAATCCCATATGCCTCATTGCACAGTACTGTACAAAATGTACTCCTGCATGTACAGTAACACGCTCCATTAAGCCAGAAGGAAAACTCTTTCCTAACTTTGGCATAACAAAACTATCTGTATATTAAAAACAAGCCCTTATTTATTAAGACCCCCAAATCCCAACATCCATTTAAAAACTGGGCCTCTTTCAAAGTATCTGAGTCACCACGAAGAGCATGATTCATTCAGTAACCCCAGCTCACCATGACTCTTTTAGGAGTAAGAACAAATTCAGTTTTAAGCTTCCTCTGGCAATTTGAAAACCAGTATCTGGCTACCAATCTCTGTTTCTAATCTTAAAGACAATTGCATCCTATTGCTGGTTCTGCATTCCTGTCCTAAAAATGAACCTCGCTCTTTCTTCTGAATAATTTGGAGTATAATCTCTTTAAATGCCTTTTAAGGAGCCATGAAATTCTATTTTCCAAGTCAGACACAGCTATTTTGAGGGCTTGCCTTTCCAGGAGAGGGAATTTCACAAATGTTAGTCCTTTCACAGAGCTAGGAACTGGTGCTGTCCAGCTGTGATCTCCTGGCCCCAGCCTGAAAACATGCTGTTATATAAAAGCTCTGTTAACCAGAGACTCAAGAGATGCCTGCGTCATGGAACATATTTGTTCCAGGAATCCTCACCAAATGCAGGCGTCTAATGAATTTCTTTTTGTGAACATTAGGACAACTTTATTGATTAACCTCTTGTGTCTGTTCAGAAGGGGCAAACAAAGCAGAAGTGCTGGGAAGCACATTTCACTCTGTGCTTGGAGGCACATATGGAAGTATTTTCAACCCAATAGTTCAGTGAATATTTGTGCCTTTACAGTTTAACCAGTGTTTTCTGATGACTGCTTGTTTAGAAAACTTGGCCACCCTTCGTCTGTATATATTTCTTTATTCTTATGCTTAGTGGCAGCGCTCCATACCATTTGCATTCGATACCAAATACTGGAATTTTTGATGCTTTCTTATTGCTTTCCATTTAATGATGCGCTGTATGATGCTCTTAAAAAATGCGTGAACTCCCCTTGACACGCACCCAAAGGAAGTGTGTGACTTGTTCTCCAAAATATCATGTGAATTATTGTGCTTAAAGTATCAGGAAAAAGGACTACAAATTCTTGCTTCTTTTCTTTTGGGAATTTTCCAGATAATTTGCCATTTAAAAAATGAAATATAATTGCAAATCATTCACTTTTCTGGGATCACTCATTTCATACAGGTTATTAAATAATGAGTAGCAGGCTCTACAGATAAAAGCTGAATTTGGTGAGTTTTATACTCAAGGTATTCAAGGCCAACAGTTTGACTTAGAAAAATTTGTTTGCTTTTGCCTACATGCAATTTAATGGGGGGGTTGGCTTTTGGTTTTGGTTGGGGTTTTTTTTGTCTGTACAAGAAGACATTCTTCTTTTCGCTTAGTTTATTTGATTACTGTGACTCTCCCAAATGATGCTGAATTATTTAGGAACTGATCTTGCTTTTTTAAATGAAAACAAATTCTAGACATATTATACCACGCATCTGATCTTTAATTTCTTTTAGATAGTCACCTCAGGGGTAATTTAAAGTCTGTGGTCTGAAACCTTGGGAATGCCTGCACTGTTTTTAGGTGGTCTACAAAAGCATAACTAAGCCTGTGTTTGGGAGGCTTAAATTTTCTGAAAAGGAGCCTTCCCCTTGATAATAAAAATTGTTAAGACCCAAAAAAAAAAAAAAAAAAAGGATTGCAATCACTCCTCTACAATAAATATTAATTAATTCCCATGCTTTCATTGTGGAACCAAGTAAACAGTGAATTAGGCATGTTTGTTTATGTGTTGATGGGGTTATTTATAGGAGTAATGGTACTGTCTATAGTCATGTCTTAAGAGAAAACAGTAACTGAAACACTTGTAGAAAAATGAACAGCAGTGCACAAAGAGGATGAAAGTCAAGAAGTCAGGTTAATTTTCATAGCATTAGTAAACATTCTTCCTATTGTGGGAGAACCTGAACAGAGAATTGATTTCAGAAGCATCATAGAAATGAGAATTCTCTGAATAATTACTTTGAAATTAAATCCTTTTTCTAACAAATCTGAACTGGAAAGAGAAAAAAAGACTTTAAATATTCCTTGTATATGTCTCAGATATGTCTGTTTTCCAAATTACCATTATTTTAATTGTTTCGCTATTCCTTCAATGAATACTAAATTCTTCACCAAGTTGGTGGATTAATTTGGAGTACTTGAGAAATGAAAGAACCACAAAATTTAAAGTAATGGAAATGTATTTTTAAACTATTTTAAATACTTAAAGTTGCTGTCTTAAACCCACTTAATGTCAGTGAGCAAAGTTAGAACAAAGATATTTTTATTGAAGGTAAATCAACCTTGGCTTCCTTTGGAGATGTGGAAAACACTATCCACTAGAGATAAAATATAATTATGTACACATGGAGATACACACACATATATTTAAATTAAAAAATTAATAAAATAAGGCATTTTTAAAGTAAGGAAACATTCTGTAAGTCCATTTCAAAGGAAAAGAAAGCAAGAATTGGTGACCCTGTGGAAGTCTGTCATTCCTCATTTTGGAATGAAGGAATTTTTTTGAAGGTTGTTTAAGTCTACATGTAATACAGTTGATGTATCTTTTCACAGGGCTGGCTGCTGCTTGATATAATTTATAACACCACTTTGCATGACTGCAAAGCTAAAACCCATAACTCACAGATGCAACTACAAGATAATTTCTGTGGTAGTGAAACATTTCATTATCAAATGACTACTCCAAAATACACCAGGTCTTGGTTGATAGGTGTCTACAGGAAGCATATATTGCTACTTTGTCACCATCTAAAGGATAAGATATTTGATCTTGAGAAATGAGTTAAATGTGCTATTTGCTCATATTTGAAAAATATACTTTCACTGTGCTGTAAGACCATGTCACGCACCAGTGGTAATGTCTCTGGCTCCATCTAGGAGGCATACATCTATTCAGTGACAGCACAAACACAGCACTTCATGAAATCAGTAGGATTGCTTGTACACGGCTGTTTCAACTCATTAATGAACTGGTTATCTGGATGTATCAAAATAACAGATCTAACAGACTTCACTGTCTAAAACCAAAACATTTTGCTTTTTTTTAAAGCAGGTTTAAAGTAAGTTCCAATCCCACTGCTGCTAAGGCCAGCTGCTGAGGTATCCTCTCAAGGGACCAGCAATGTGAAGAGGACACCTGGTTTGACACTAAGGTTTTACTGGAACTAAGGTTTGACTGAAATGAGAATCTGTTACTCATGGATTTCATCGTCTGTGTTCTGTGAAATAGCCTCATGCTAGGCTGAAGGCCAAAACAGCTGCTTGCTTAAATTCCTTGCCGGCTGGAGCACCCCAGGACTGCCTCTCTGGCTGTCCTTAGGCTGGAATCCAAGAGTAAGGGAAATGAGTCCTTAAGCACACAGTCTGAGATGTACCCTGAAGGGTTTGACTCTTCTTCCTCCAGCTACATCACTCACCCTTGCCAGGGATGACAGCAGCCAGCAGCCATGACCCTGGTTCCCTCCTAGGGGCATGGAAGGGCTGGTGAAGTAGGTGGCCTGAGTGCCAGGTTACTCTGCAGGCAGTAAGATTCTTGTGCATGGGGGAGTTTCAAGAAGTTCAGAGAATGTCTGGGTGTGCTCTTGTTGAGGTGTTCAGGGTGCAGAAAGGATCTCTTGAGCTGTGTCCATTTTGCCAGGGATAATGCACTCACCTAATCATGGGCAACAGTAAAATCCTCACTGATCTTCCCGAAATTAGGCTTTCACCTAGAAATCCATAGAAAAGAATTTGCTGGAGTCCTGTTTTCAGACAGTTCAGAGACCTGAGTACTTCAACAAACAGAAATTTTCTGTGTTAGCGTGCCATTCACCAGACCATAATTCAAGGTCCCTCTTCATTTCTGTGTGAGCCACTGGCATGGGATTTGTCATGTTGTTTTAGATGGGAGACCTGCAGGTTTCAGTATGTACTTGTTCACCCACATAGAAATCAGTGGTCATTTCTGGAGGGTGGTTTTCTCCAGCTTTGTTTACGGTGGCACAAATATTGTATCAGATTAATAGAGTCCATGTAAAGCAGTACTTCATGGCATGTATTTGAGATTTTGGCTATAACAAACACTAGAAATAAATGCAGCTGGGTTTCTTAATACTGAGTTTGTAGGATCCTTCCATACTAGATACCAAACAATACCAACAGACTCTAAGCACTCGCTACAGACTTGAATAAATAATTGCAAACCACATGTCCAAGTTGCACTACTTCTAAGAAACATTTGGATGCCCTGTTCTCTTTATTTTTGCATATTTTTAAAGATGACATAATTTCTTCTTTATTGTCATTATGTAGCTGTAAAAATGAAATGAAACAAGTTTACAACATGCTGTCTGCTTTCCTGTCTGACAGAAGCTTTAAGATACAAACAGGCATTCATTCTTCCCTGCCAGGGGTGCCAACTTCTTTTACTGCTCTTTTAGCAGCAGCTCTGAATAACCACCTCCTGATGCTGTTTGTGTGACGCTAACTGTCCTCACTGTGAGCTGGTTCAGTGGCCCTGCATGCTGCTCTCTCTCTCTCATACAGTGCTGAGAAAAGTATCCACTTAAAGCATTGAGGAAAAGGTGCAGACGGATGCTCGTTGCTACGTCTTTTCAAAAGCTGTTAATGAATATATCTGGATCTCTGTCTTCACAATGTCTCCACATTCATCTGCCACCCACCTCCTCGGTCAGGCAGTGTGAGATGGGAACTACACGTACTGTCTTGCAGATCCGCTGGTGTGGTAAGACCTTGTGCTTGAGGCTGCTGAGCAGTGTCCGTAACAGAAACGTTAAATCAGCCCATGCACCCAACTCTCCCCAAATGAGAATGGCTTGTTCCTTCAAGCTCATGTGCATTGACTTCCATGACATCAAAGTACTCATTACCCTGAAAGCTATGCCTGTTAGTTGTAACAAAGGAATATTTCTTGCTTTTTAAAAGCACACGAGGTCACAGATCATCCACGTAGCATCAATAAAAGTGTATGAAATGAGACAATACTGTAACAATAGTTTTCCTCTTAGTTTGTGAAGGAGCACTAATTAGAGAGGATTTTCAGACATCAGACTGGGAAGTGTTTGCTGTGTGAAATAAAGATCCTAAGGATATGAACTGAGTCATAACATCTCTGTGGCCCTAAAATTTGTTTTTCTTAATGGAAACAGTGTAACACAGTTCAGAGAAGGAATCTTGTTGAACTCCCTACACTTGAGGCTGGCAAACAACAAACATGAGGAGTTATGCAAGCCACAGTTAAAGCTCAAAAATGATGCCATGGCTGTGGAATTTGAGAGCCTTATGCTTTCCAGTTCAAAATCTTCTCTTTGGAAGAAAAGACCTTGCAGTAATGAATGAAGACACATTTAACCATAAATATACAAGGGAGCCTTTGCAAGGATCCAGAAGAAGCTGTAAGGGAAATCAGCTTAAGGAGGCTACAGAGTACCCTGTGAGCACGGCAGCATCCCTGTGAGAGGACCACATCCTGGTGCCGTCATGACGAGCAGCTCCCTGTGCCACTCGTACCTCCCTGATGAGGTGAATGGAACTATTCAGTGAGCAAAAGGCTGATTGGCACAAGCAAGCTGTTGGAAGGACTAAAATTTCATAGCAACGGGACAGAGAGCTCTATTTTTGGGGATGTATGTGGTATGTGTGACCCTTGTGTTGTCCATTAGGAGTACATTTCACTCCTTCATGGTTGAAGAGCAATCCAGACATACTCATGACTCATTGAAGGCAAAAGTAAAAGAATAAAAAATGCAGATGAAGCTGATAATTATGAATCATCCAGTTACTTTAACACTCAGATGTTTTAAAATATTCAGCCAGACTATTCATGTTTGTTTAAATTCAAAACTTCATGGCTAGTGTAGCTGACACACTTAAGCAGTGAAAGGCAGTCTTACAAAATAAGATTTGCAAACAGAAAAATATTTTTCATAGCTGAGGACAAGATTTTTTCCATTATCAGAAATAACCAGATTAGTGGAGAGACTTGAGACTGTCATAGTTTGCAGAACAGGACATGCCAAGCACTGAGCTCTTGTAAAGGAACTTGCTATGGAGCGGTGCTGCTCCAGCTAGAATTTTGTGCAAAAGCATTGGTTTCCCTCCCAAAGCAACGAGGTCTGTTTTTCCGGGGTTGGACTCTTCAAAGGGTCTTATGCTGCTCCTCATGTTTCAGACAATAACTTCTACCCAGGTTGGTGGGATCTAATTTCTCACAGTGTAATGTATAAGGGAAACACACTTTCTTATCCAAAATTTTCAGTTTCTTAACCCTTGATACGCTGAGGTTTCCCAAACAGTCCTAAGTACAAATATACCTAAGCAAAAACAGAAAATGAAGGGGAGATACTTTTCACAGAATGGTCTATCTTCTGGTACTTGTGAATTATTAGAATAATTAGAACAAAATAGAAATTAGTGCAAAGGAGCAGCGAGACCACAGGAAAGTGAACAGACAGCATTATGAAGGCTCAGAGTGATGTCAGACATACCCACATTTAATCAGCGATGTGGACTGTGTCTACAGGGAATGGGACTCCAGACTTCCCTTCTTCAGCCACTCTACTTCACAAAATCACCCACTTAACAGGAAAATAAAGTTAATCAAGTTTAGGCTTCCATCAAAAATTAACACACCTTTCCAAACCGAAGGGAAAGTCATTATTCAGATGAATTCTTTAAACTAATTTTCAAGGAAACGTGAA
Organism: Lycocorax pyrrhopterus obiensis; assembly: GCA_014706295.1. NCBI lineage: Eukaryota > Metazoa > Chordata > Aves > Passeriformes > Paradisaeidae > Lycocorax > Lycocorax pyrrhopterus. The sequence goes on from JACSVZ010000004.1 coordinate 81,714,441, forward strand.
AATTTCAACACAAAATTGAATATAAGAAAAAGTACTCAGGAGTACATGAGCAGTCTCAGAAAAGGCCCATATAATTTTATAGTCTGAGGTTTCACTAAATATTTTATTCCAAAAATTTGCAAACATCCTGTCTGTCTCTGTTTTTGTGTCACTGACAGACCTTTTTAAACTCAGAAATGTTTACAAGCAAATAAGGTATTGCTGCACTAAATTAAAAAGTACTGTTTCAATGAAACTAAGTACAAATATCAGTGGACTTGAAGAAAGAACAATTTAAAAAAAAACAAAACAAAAAACAAACCAACAGCAAAAGTTTACCGCCTCCAAGAAGTTAATTAATTGTCAAAAAACAGCAGAGAAATTTCTGTCTGAAATTTTAATGAAAAAAAATCAATATTGCTATTCCAAAGCACTTACAAACCCAAAATAGGTGAAAATATTTCTATCTGGACAAAAGAAATGGATCCAATCCAAAATGGAGTTGAATCTTATCTTGCCACCTGACACCCAGAGGAGTGATAAGACTCTGAGGGCACTCACAGCCCTAGTGAGCGCTTGGAGATGAGCTCAAGGGGAAGAAGGGAATGATCAGCTTTGGTACCTGACCTGAGACCTGAAGGTAGAAATGTGAATGGCCAAAGCTGATTACAAGAAACATCAGATATTTTTATATGTCAGTGATTTCATGACAGAGAATGTTGCATTCACTTTTGGGGTTTTTTTTTCCAGGAATGCCAGTTTTTCTTCCTCAGCTTCCATTACCTTTCCTCTCCTTATCCACCCACAAAAACAGCTTGGGAATCTCAGCTCCCATTTCTTCACTGGAGCTACCCACAAGTTCAGAAGAGCAGTAATCCAGGTGTTTCCTACTTCAGTTTCCAGCTACAGCTCCACTGACTTGCAGCGCATTGTTCCTTTCATCTGTCTTGTTTCGAATTTGACCCCTATGGAACCTCATGGGAACTGCATTGCCAACCTCCCTCTTTGGAGACAAAGCCCAGCCAGGGCCCCGTGCCCAAGGTGAGGAATGGACCTCCCTGCAGCCCTGTTCCACATCCCCAGAGCAGCAGGGTACATCAGAGCTGCCTTTGCCTGGAGCCACCGTGTGAGAAGAGCATTAAAATGGATTGAATCGTACTCAAAGCAAATCGTATCCACACAACAGTGCACACAAAGAAGAACCTCGAAGTGGTTTGTCATCATGAAACAATGAGGTGAAATATTTTGGATCAGAGCTCTTGTTCTGTGAAAAGTTTAAATATTTAGACTTTTGGTCTCAGTTTCAAAAATCAAATATTAAAGTCATGCCTACAACTACTATTTTACTAGTTGAGCACAATAAAATGGAAACACTCAACTTTTTTTCCATTTTTTCTTCCCCCTTTTTTCTTTGTTAATCCTTAAAAAAGTTAGAACAGAAAAGGAAAAAATGAAGTAAATGAAAAATTATTGTTTTGGAGTGGGCAATGAAGGAAACTAATACCTGACATTATTCATTCTACTTTATTTTATGGCAAAGAAAAGGTCATAAAATGATAAAATGATAGGGAAAAAGCTGAAAAACTGGAAAAATCCAAAGGAAGTTTGCAAACTAGGTCCCCATAGCTCAGGGAACTTATTTTTTAGTTAGCCTTTAAAACAAAAATTCAACCAACTCAAATGCTATTCGGCTCTCCTAAAACACATGACTGAAATATTCCCCTAAATTTAGGTACCTCAATACTGCTGTCCTCTGGGCTAAGAGTTGCAAGAAGTTACACTTGCAGGTTTTAGTGCATTTCTGAAAATTAGAAAAGGTTAAACACTTGGGGCATAGTGGTAAGGAACTTCTAAAAATACTGTTGGACTCTGGCTAGCTGCATTTTGAAGCAAGCTGAAGTCAAAGTTTTAAAAAATCAAAGCACTTATACAAAGAGTAACTCTCCTACAAAATTAAGGAAATCTTCAACTTGAGGATGGGTACAGTATTGCCCCACTTTATTTGTTCATAAACAAGTTGCTTCTTTGACACATGCCCACATTCACCAAATACCTTACTTATGTGTACAAAACACATACTCTGCTTCACATATGAGGTTTCTCACCTCCATGTAATCTCCTTTCTATTGTAATAGCCTGTCTGCATATCCTCCAAAACCAAGGTGCTGGGTTTGTGTCAGTGACTTTTTGAGGGACTGCTGTTCAATTTTGCAGGCATTTAAACTTAACACTTAAACCATGACCATACATGGGAACATATGGATATCTATGTCAAATCATGAAAAAGGACTGCCTAGCCTCCAGTGTCTGGTCTGGGGAATCTTGTCAATTCACCATCCTTCCCTCACAAAGATCAATAGCTGAAACCTCTGAAAAATTACCAGGAAAGCATGTTTCTGTCATCTACAGTTTTGAGATTTCTAAGCCAAGAATATGAAGTTTTACGTTTATCAGCCCTAATGGATTTTCCTTCCATCAGTTTGCCCAAAGTTCTGCACAAAATGTTTCCCTGTTAACATTTATCAGTAACAATGTCCTGTGGAAAAAAGAGGGAGTTTCTTCTTTTTACCATCTTATTTCTCTTTCCCACTGCATCCCTCAATGAAAAATATGCATCAGTGCGTTCTGGTATGCACTGCATCAGAGGCTTCTGTCATGGAAAGGCAACCCATGTAATAACATTCTGCAGGGACAATAAAGAAGATAAGACAGAGATATGAAGTAACTGGTAAGATCACAGCATCTCCAGAAGATTCATGCAATTCATAGGCACTTTTGTTTTGTTTCCAATCCCACAGCTTACTTTTTTAGTTAGCTTCCTTATTTTGGTTTAATAAAACAACAGAGCTGCATTGATAGGCTTTTTCATCCAGACATTTTTGGTTTTCTAATGTTTGATTTAGGTGATTGTATTCAACAACAAAAAGGTGTAAAATTTTTTCCTTTGTCTCCCTCTCTCTTTTTTTTTTTTATTTTAAATGATGCAATTTATCTTGATAATTTTCAAAGCCAAGATGCACCTGCCACCAGAAGGGTCCAGTTTCAGGAGGCTGGTTGAGACAGGCCAATTTCTGCCTCTGAGTAGGTCTTGCTGGCTCCTGAGAGTCCAGCTGACCCCACTCCTCTCTCCCTCCTGCCCCCATCCACAGGCAGAGGCAGCTCCTTGAACACTGCAGTACCAAGCCCTTGAGGTGATGTGTCCCTGTCCAGGCTGCCTGCTCCAGACTCCCAGCCATTCTGGTGTGTGGACCCAGCTATCTGTGGCCAGCTCTGGCAGGCAGGAGTAACTATTTTGCTTTTTGTATCCTGTTTGCTGTTCAAGCATCATTTTCCAAGAAGGATGCTGAGCTAAGTAGCAACATTGTGCAAGATGCCTGTGGGAGGTTTTTAGAACAAAGGGACAGCTTCAAAACTTCAGCTTTTCAAATATCAGCATCTCTTTAAGGACAGTGAAACATCTTCTTCCCTCTTAACCTTATGGTGAACCAAAGTGAGGTACATGATTTATGTGAAACTTTGGCTTTATCAGGTTGCATTTCAAAATAGTACAAAAGTAGTAGCATTTCAAATAGATTGTGAAAGACATTCAGGAAATCAGTGCAAAGCAGTCACTGATGTACAATGCTTAGGTGTGTCTTGAATAAATCCTTGGCAAGGAAATCTTCCTCCCTACAAACCCGTGGTGTTCGGCAAAATGCTTGCAAATGACACTTCGTAAGGGTTTGTTTCACATGGAGCTGTTCTGCCTCGGAGATTATCATATAAAATACTTCAGCTCAACTATTACTTGACTAATGTTTCCTGGATAGTAAATCATTCAGCAACCAGAGAACACTGCTGTCAAAACATCTTTCCTCTTCATATCTCCGTAGAGCTGGTAGCGCTTCTATTTGGTGTAGTTTCACAACCCTGTAACAAAGCTGTTTGTTGAAGAATATTTCACAGCTGTAACACTCTTTTTTTAATCTGTTTTTGACTGATCTGTCACAGTTTTTCATCCCTCTTCTAGCTCTGTGTACTCCATGACCTGAATATTGTCAAAACCAAGGACTTCCATCATGTTTCATGTATTCATTGCTATTGATAGTAGTGTTGAGTCTCTACAGCATTTACTACAGGACTGAATTCAATTTGTATGTCACACCCCGTATGTTTTTTATTCCAAGAGAATGGTGAAGAGAGCAGCTAAAAATTTTATCATCAGAGTTGCCAGCTCTGAAATGGAGCATGTTAAACCACTCACTTGGAGAGACTAATCTGAAAAATGAGCATTCTTGTAAGCGTTGAACAAGACTTGAATAGCACAGGAAAATGGAGACTTTTTAAAGCTAATGAAATTGCATGATGACATTTCATCAGGTTTGGGTATTATATTTTTTCCCTTCCCTATTTGGATTTTTAATATGGTTTAAATTATAGCTTGATCACATGATAAGAATATTTCCCTTAGTAGTACAATGCAGGTGTAAAAGTTGTTTCTTGACTCAAGTAATACTAACACAGTAAAAAATTCAAGGCTTACACCTGAGAACAATATGAATTTTTTAAGAAAAGCATGGTATAATAGCTACTCATTACAGAACAGTAAACAGATGAGGAATTTTGAATTTACAAAGATTTTCATTATTTTGCACTTGTGTACATCCTGTCTGTACCATAAAATAAAGCAATATCAGAACAAATAGTTGCATCTGCTCAACGTGGTCCCTGATTAAAGAAAACAGCTAGAAATTACAGGTTAGTGATTGTAAACTGTGGTTTCATTTCTGCAACAGTGTTTGCATCTGGCTTCCAAGTTGTTTTAAAATAAATGTGAGGACCTTCCGTATTCTCATAGATATTCTCATAGACTGCTGTTTTGGATCTGTGTTTTACAAAACTGACAGCAGTGTTACCTGTGGATAGGTAATTACCTATGTTTATTGCTCTTATCCTACTGCCTTTCACTTGTATATCTTCCCTTAAAAAGAAAAAGTGCTCTGGATTTCAAGATACAGGTGCATGGCTCACTTCCCGTCCAGCTTAATAAATTGCTTTGCACACTTATTATTAGTAGCCAAATTTCTAAAGATTGGTTTTGTCAATTTGCTAGAGATTGCTGAGCAGAATGATCAATTACACAATTAAGTTTCTACTTCACGTGTGGTTGCTTAATCTCAGTTTCTGATTATTTTGAGCCTGCAAGAAGTGCACACAGCATTTTCTATTGCTCTGACTACTAAAAGAATAAAAAAAGTCACATATTAAAAAAAATATGTTACTGCTGGTAAACAACAACAACAACAACAAAAGTACAAGAATTGTCCAAAGTCCATATGGATTTGAGGAAAAAAAAAAAAAGGGATAATTTTGGTATAGAGGACTTCCCACAGTACCAAGACAACTTTTTCCCATGGCTGAGTTGAATATCATGAAGATAAGCATGTATTTATGGGCCATATGAAAACTCTGAATCTCTTTATCTTGTCTTATCTGGGTAACACCACAGTCTATGCAAGGAATGTTTCTTAACACCGGTACTGGCAGCAGTAATAAAAATGTGGGAATGGAATATATTTTAAAGTTTTCCCATTACTTGTAACCAGTTTTGACTCTTTCCTGACTACAACCACGACTAAAGCCATGATTGTGGCTGACTGTTCCACTTTGAAAAATCAGACACAGAGAAATGACTAATCTGGCCTTATCTTAGCAAGCTGGTATGAAAGAGAGGTAGAATGAGGGGTCAGCATTGCCCCCAGTCTCATGCTTTACTCACAGACATAGAGTGCATGAAGAGGTCAGTTACTGCAGATGTAGAAAAAGGGCAGTGGCTGTATTAGACTGTAAAGAACACAACTCCTCATAAAGCTGGGGTTACTTCTAGTTGACAGATAAAACCTGCTTCAGAAATCCCCAGGAAACAAAACTGGCATCTCCTACTCTGTATGGCATATTAGTGCTACAGGCAGTGGAAACTGGCTCTGTCCTGGTAACCTAAGTTCAACACGAGTGTTGATGTATTGGAGGAGATTCTGCAAGGAGACTTGAGCATAACACATGATTAATTAATGACTTCTGTATTTCAATCAGTTAATTCTTTGAAAGTGAGTAGGTCAAGGAAGAGAAATCTGATAAGAGAAGGATATATAAAACATAAAGTGGCTGAAAGCTGCAGTGAGAGTAGATGTGTTATCCCCATTTCTTATGTTGAAACTATTTACTGGATGATTTCCTACAAGATATGGCCCTGTTCAAATACAAAGGAAGAATTCAAAATTATTCCTTCTTCAGATAAATCTTACAGCCAGTGTTATGAAGGAGCAGAGCAGCAGCACAGTTTCTGGTAAACTGGATTTCACTGGAAAGTATGATTTTGTCAGGAACATCACAGCATTTAAACTCTGAAAGTTCCAGGTCTGACTGGACCCAGCAATTTTGGGATGTCAAGCAGCATTTTGGTTAAAACAAATGGTAGAGAAACTGAACAGAGTTTTAGTCCCACCGAGTAGTTGCTGCATCTGCTAAGCACAGTTTTCTTTAGAAATTATATTTGATTGCATTTTAAAAATACAATTTTTCAGAAGTTCCATGATTTTTTTATCTCTCCTAATTTGGTTAAGTCTAGTTAAAAGTGAGGAAACTATTCCCTTCCAGATCAGTCTGCTTGTGACATCTGTTATACTCACCATGTGCTGCTGCAGCTTCTGTATTTTCTTCTTAGTTTGTGTCTACTGTGCTGTAGTTTTGATGTTTAAGACTTTGACTATCACAGAATTGGATGAAGACACAAATGTCCATGAAGGGAAACCATGTTTTCAGGAATATAGACAATGAAATATAAAATATCTGCAGTGAATGGGGATGTAAAAAGGAACACAGGGAGGAAGAATTGGAATGGGGAGAACTTCCCCAAAATAATCTCTCTTATAGTCTTCAACAAAATTTCTTACCTGTCATCAGACTCTGTGTCTTAAACACTAGGAAAATAGTTCATCTTCTTTTCATGATGTCATACAAATGGAAGGCATATTTCAATCCCAAATTTCAAAAGATTAGCATAATTTTCAAATAATACAGTTCAAATAACATAAGAGAGTTTTCCCTGATTTTCCACTGTAAGGAATTAAATGTATAATACCTTATGGTTTTGGTTTGGCAAGTTTCCCAGTGCCTCGCTAGCGTTCATGTGGAATGCATTTTATTTGAGCCATGGATTAAGAGGGGCGTAGCTGACAATGCTGTGCACATTTTATAGCAATGTATCTGTTGGAAACTAATCTGAAAATGTTTCAGTTGTCATCAAGCAAATAAAACTTCTGTACCCAGATGAATTGTCTTCAAATCTCCTCTAAAATTGGAAATTATGTAGATAGAATTTCATTTTTAAAACAGATTTAGGCATCTGTTAAATTTGTTTTCTCATGTATTTTCACTTCATTAAAATTATGTAATTGCATCATACATTACAAGTATGCGGTCTGCTTCATTAAAAGTAATATAAATATTAAAAGCATCTATTGCTTTTATAAGAAATAGTGTGTCCAGAAGGACTAGAGCAGTGATCACCCCTGTATTCAGCACTGGTAGGGCCACACCTCGAATACTGTGTTTAATTTTGGGCCCCTCACTACAACAAGGACATTGAGGTGATGGAGGGTGTCCAACAGAGCTGGGGAAGGGGCTGGAGTCTTATGAGGAGTAGGTGAGGGAGCTGGGGGTACTTAGCCTGGAGAAAAGGAGGCTTATCTCTCTCTACAACTACCTGAAAGGAGGCTGTAACAAACTGGGGGGCATTTTTTTCTCCCAAGCAACAAGCAATAGGAAAAGAGGAAATTGTCTCCAGTTGCACCAGTGGAGGTTTAGATTGGATGTTAGGAGAAATTTATTCATTAAAAGGGTAGCCAGGCATTGGAACAGGCTGCCCAGGGAAGCGGTGGAGTCACCATCCCTGGATGTGGCACTTAGGGGACATGGTTTGGTGTTGGAATGGTCAGCTTTGGGTTAATGGTTGGACTTGGTGATCTTAAAGGTCTTTTCCAAACCAAGTTATTCTAAGTTTCTAAAGTGTTTGACACAATTAGAAGCAAGGAAAAGTAAGAAGGGAGAAATATAAAAAGAAGTAAAGGAGAAGGATAGAAATTTTCATTTCGTCTTCCCACTGCTTCTCTTTCCTCCTTCACTTTTTATACTTTGGCTGGGAGGAAGCAGGACAAAAATCAGGATCATTACCCTGGATGTCAGGAGAGAAGTCTTTGGCATGTTCAGGGATCTGCTTGGAGGAATCTCATGGGTTATGGTCCTGTAAAGGAGAATGGTCCAAGAGAACTAGTTGATTTTTAAAGATCATCTCCTTTCCTCCTGCTAAAGACTCCCATCCCAACTATCAGAAAAATAAAAAACAGGTGGGAACAGCAAAAGGAAGATCAGAGGAAACATGGGCCTGCTAATGGATGGGGCAGGGTACGTGGTGACAAGGGCACAGAGAAGGCTTAAGTATTTGATATGCTTTTTGGCTTGGTCTTTACTGATACACCTTACACTCAGCAATTGCACATCCACATGGAAAAGTCTGAAGCAAGGAAGACTGGTCCTTGGAGAAAGAGGATCATGTCGGGGGACACTTAGAACTGGACATATATAAAACCTTGGGACCTGATAGGATGCACCCATGAGAGCTGAGTGACCTGTCCTAAGCCACCAGCGTCAATTATTTCTGAAAACTTTAAAACAATCAGAGAGGGTTCATCTTTTAGAAGGTGAAGAAGGAGGATTCAATAAAATACAGGCTGATCAGCCTCCCTTTGAGCCCTGAGAAGAAGATGGGGAAAGTAATCCTAGAAACCATTTCCAGACACATGAAAGACAAGAAGGTGACTGTCAGCAGTCCACATGGATTTACAAAGGAGTTTTGGATCCAATTCTGGGCTTCCCAATGCAAGAGAGATACGGAGCTATTGGAGCAAGTCCAGTAAAGCACTGTGAAGATGATGAAAGAATTGAGACATCTCTCATACAAGAGGATGCTGAGAGAGTTGGAACTGTTCAACACAGGGAAGAGGAGGTGTCTAAATACCTGATGGGGAAAGAAGAGACAGCCAGATTCTTATCAATGGTGTCCAGTGGCAGGACAAGAGGCGATTATCACAAACTGAAACAAGCAATTGTATCTAAATACAGGAAAATATATTTTTACAGTAAAGGTTGTTGCAGAGAGAAACAGGTGCCTGGATATTGCCCAAAGAGGTTGTAGAGTCTCCAACACTGGGAATGTCCAAAACTTGACTGGCCATGGTCATGAGCAACTGGCTCTAGCCTACATGAACAAGGGCTAGACTAAATGTCCTTTTTGGTACCATCTGTGATTCTATAATTCTGTGATTCTTAACTTATTTTTTCTTTCTTGTTTTTTTTCATACTGCCTTTTACACATCATACACAAACGTATTTATTTTTCTAGATTGTTATATACTCCTTATGATCCTTTTTTAAAACTTTTTTTTTTTTTAGGAATTCTGCCGCTTTTCATGGTCTTGGAAAATGGTTTCCTCCCTCTCTATTCCAATCCATATGTATACCCACAGCCTTTTCTTGTCTGTTAATTGCCTTTTCAAATCTGTCAAGTCAACTTATAGAGTAATACATGACATTTTGCAGTCTGAATTCCTACTTAACTGCATTTTTCTTCAGTTCTTGCATTCAGCAACACCAGCCCATACCACAGATCTTCTAGATCTGTAGTCAACTTAAATAAAATGTCCAGTAAAGGCAGTGACTTTAAACAGGTGGCTTGAAAAACCTTTTTAAATTCAAAATCTGAGGTCAGTAAGGAGAAGAAAATTAAATCAATGTTTTACACCTAACGTTATAAAACACAGTTTATAGAGTGCTAAGCTTTTTAGTGATTGTTTTTTCACTGACTACAAGCTTGAGCTATCTCAGCCTCTGGGCTGTTTTAAAGCCTTCACAATAAAGCTCATTCAGCTCTCACTAGACCTGTGAGCTTCATCAAATTTGTTCTGCAGTTTGATAGCTAAATTAATATTTTAGGAGCATATCCATTGTCTGTAACTAACATCTTATGGTGTGCTCTCCAGAACATTTACTTAGTGCATCAATACTTCTTATAGACTGCACAGTACGCCAAATGATCCACATCCAGTTTTTGGTTATCGTGGTGTGAATCTGCCACAATTTCTTTAGAGTATAGTCTCCAATTACTAATAGTGCAATGTGGATGAGGGAAGAATCTGTTAGGGTACATTTCTTTATGTGCATGAAGAAAATAGGATTATATAGTCATAGTTATAGATTGTACAAGAACTGGAATCTGAAAGTTTATCAGATTTGGTTTTTAATAAAATACTCATTATTTTGATATGACTGGAAAGTTAGACTTAAAAAGCTGTTTATATTAGAAGAATTAAATCACTTTTGATTTGGAAAAGTGACAAAGGCTCTTTTAACTAGTATGTTTTCCCCTGTAGTTTTTATTGCTGACAGACCTGGACTTTAGTCTGACATTACTCCATTATACCAATAGAATTTTTATTTTGGCACATTCTGTACAGGTAACACTGCCTCTGTGTTTGAAGTCTTCAGGTCTGCATGTTTCAATTGGAGTTTTGCAAACCAGGAGGACCTTCAAAAGATGAGGCAGAACTACACCAGACTTGAAATCATAACAAATATCTTGGTGTCTTTAGCATGGTTTAAGTGGGAGCAAAAAAAAAAAACCATTTTGAGAAACTTCTGGATGCTGTAATCATGGGCTTTATGAGTTATAATATTTTATAATGGGTCAAGGGCATCCTAGAGCCCAAATTAGCAAAAGAAACTGATGACTGATAAGGCCAATACAAGCCTGGTCTACACTTACATTTTACTGAAATTTTTTAGCTAATTAGAAGTATTAAAAGGTTAGATTTATAACAAATATGACTATGTTAGCAAAATGCATGGAGGACACATTTATCAGACAAAATGTCCCCAAGAAAATACATTCTCAGCGAAGGAAATGAAGCTCATCAATTAAACCAGCAAAACAGTAATTATTTTAGTTTAATTTTCATTTTAAGTTGCATTCTAGTTTTAGATAATATCCTTATTCCTTGTCTGTGTTAATGTAGCTCCTATTTTCACTCATTGTACCCTGTTACACATCCTGGTTGATGGACTGGAGACCTTACGATTATCAAATGTAGCTTTTATAGGTTTATCAAAGTCTAATTTAAACAAACTAGATTGAGTCCTCTCTCACTCATCACCACTTGGGCTGTCAATGAGAATCTGCCAGCAGTCAGGCAGCCTCCTTTTGCCCAGGGCATGGAAGATACCTCAGTCCTGCTCCACTTGAGAGGCAGGATCTTTCTGGACCTTTCACTGCAGTCAGCAATTGGCCCATTCCTTTTGGACCCAGTGTTTCACAAATTGCTGAGGATGAGCTGACTGTCCTATGCATCTGATGTTGTTTTCAGAGCAGCTGTTTCCTGTGTTGAAAAGTTTACTTGCGTTGTGGTTTTCTGCATGCATATTTTATCTGTGTTTTTTAAAAAACAAGCAGAATTTGTGTTCCGTTTAGCAAGCAATCCCCCTTGTTCTGTACTGAAAGCCTCTTCTTTTAATTGATTACCATTCTGCTAATTGTTATTTCCTTAAAAAAACCATCAGAAAAGTCCTCATCATTTCAAAATCTGTCTTCTGGGAGTTCTCACTGGAAACAAATTCTCTCATTTATCGTTGCTGGTCTTGAATACATTTTGATACGGTTCAAGAAGCTAATCACTATTTTATTTTCTATCTTCAATACATAAATGTTGTGATTAGAAAATACAGAGCAATCTATTAATCTGTTAATAACTACATTAGGCTAGCCATGTGAGTGAATTAAAGGAATAACAACTTTAACTATCATTCTTCCTGTAGTCTTGTATTAATTAGATGAGCTCTTTTTCCCTAATTTAATTTTTTTTATGAATAAAACCTTCCTCTTGCAGGTTTTTATTCGACTGATGACTGGGCACATAATCTCCCAACTCTTCTGGAATTTACCCAGCTTGGTTATTGAAAATCAGCATTCCTGGTGCTTGGTCAGCAGGCATTTCTTTTAGAAATCTAGGATGCAAAAGGTCCAACATCTACTAACTTAAAAGCATGGATTTAGAAACTTGTCTTTAACCTTTCTCTCTTTTTCGTCATCCCCCCTTTATTATGGTGGGAAGGATTCTACCATTTTTTCTGTAGCAATGGATAAATACCACTCTTTGGGCTACTCCACTAGTGCAGTATTATAAAGGGCAGTAGGGGATACAGGGAAGACTTATCATGCACAGGATGTTCTGTTTTCTCAAACCCTAGTGCTTTAATTAGTTAGGGTGTTTCACTCTATCCCACAACGGGGTGTTCCTTACGCCATATCCTCCAAGTTCTGCACAGAAAAATGCAGCATACTTGTCTCAATATTACCTGTAAATAGCAGACTCATTTAATTACATGCATCAAGTGCTGCACCAAAATTAAATCCCCCAACCATAAGACCCTAGGGCAAAATATCAGCATCTGACTCATAACTCTCAGTTACAGTTACTGAGATGAAAGCATGTTGTCTTGAAAGTGCCTACAAATTATGTCCCATGTTAACAACCTTTTTTCTTTTTTAAGGAATTAACTAAATCACATTAAACCAAATAGATTAGAAATCTTCTCTTGTGCTCTGCTATCAGCTGCCCCCAAGATCAGAATAATTTTCAAGCATGAGTCTGTTATGATAACTTTCTTCAACAAGCCATAAGTCTTACCTTTGCTAATATATCATCTGGTTTAGCTACACTTTATTGTTCACCATGAATTCAAGTATAAAAGGCAGACCTTATCTGTTTGCTATGTTTTCAGGATCATTGTCATGAGAGGCCATAGCAGCTTCTTCTCCTTTTGTATAGCAGTGTCAAGCTTCCAAGGTTCTGGCTTTTCTGCGTAACATAAGCAGACAGTAAATTTTTGTCCTATTTAACTGGCCTGTTGAGTCTTTTTCTTGATAATTAAGTTCAGCAGCTGGCTTTTAAGTCTGGTCAGAACATAATTGATATTACCCCAGAGTATCAGATGAAATTAGCAGCTGTTTATTCTTGCTTATTCCAATTATTTACAACTCTGGCTACATCATTCCTTTCTGTGCTATTTTCTTCAAATTTCTCAATGACTTTAATTGGATAAGGCTCAATAAATTTAGGAGCAAATATTTAAATATTTATATCCCAGCTTTCCTCAGAAAAAAGTTATGCCTTAGGCCTAATCTCTGCATCTTTGATGCTCCAGTTTCCTCAGTATCTGCAGTAATGTATCTGAGCAGAATGATAAAAAAGAAGTAAAAATAGAAATCCTTACAATCTACATATACTATCTACCTCCATATGTTGAGATGTTGGTGATGACTGGGATAGGACAAAAAGAAAGAATGCTACCTTGATTTAAGGAGTAATTAAAAGTAATCCCAAATTATGGTAGACTGTGCAAGCTGATCCCCAGAAGCTTCTGGTTTCTTAAGTTTTACAAGCCAAACCAAACCAAATCAAAGATGAAAATAAAGAGTAAAGAAAAGGGTACAGCAGATGAGCAGTCAGCACCTTATCTGAAGGTTTCTTGGTAGTGCATGAGCTAAGAGGGTGAGAAGGGAGGAAAAGGGACACTGATGAGGCAGAGGGAGGGAGAAAAGGGCATGGACAGGTCAAGCACATGGTGCCAATGAGGTTATGGTTTGGTTTCCTTATTGGAGGATGCCATAGAAGGCTGAGAAAACTGAGGACACTTCTGCAAATTGGCCATGAAAGCACCATAGTAGCACTGACCCACATCTGCCAAGGGACGGAGGTGGGATGAAGAAGTCTGGAGTAGCAGCAATAACCTTCACACACAAAACCCACCAGGTGGGTGAAACAGAAGCTGCTTCGGCTGGACTAACACCTAGTGCTGCTTCCCCTCTGCTCCCTGTGAGCTGGGCAGGGCCATACACCCTGCAAACAAGGAAGCAGATCCAGCAGTTTCTGTTCGGAAAGGTCAGAGTTGCATAATAGCTCAACCAGCGTTGAACACCCAGGTTACAAGATAGTATTGGATTTCAGCACGTGGTGTTTTGGTCTCCCTGGCTTGACAAACTAGTACAGGTTGAAATACTGTGTCCGAGTGATAGGAGGCTATCCATGTGCAGGGAACAGTGTGGTGTTGTTTTTTGCTTTTAAATATGCTTTCCATTTCATTCATTTGCAATTGCTTTTTCAGCATCATATAAATGAATCAGAATAACTGCTGATGACTCAGCAGGAATAGCATAAGCCTGGCTGCTCTAATATCTAATGTTTCTCACAGAACCAGTACTCTCGTCAGTTTTACAACATGGGGAGATGAGACCCTGCCTGAATCAGTGGTCTTCTTTATATGCATCATATCCATCTTGAAGGTGGCACCAATCCATCTACTGCACATGGTAGGTGTGCTGTGAATTTTGTTTGGAGAATAGAATCTGTTCAAGGTGAGAGAGATACTAGGGATCCATACAGCTTTTTCCTACTTTTTCAAGCAATAGCAAGACATCCAATGAAACAAGTTCTGGGATTCTTGTTCCTAATTCCTATTTAGCTTTACTCTGGGGGGTTTTTTTGCTGTTTTGTTCAGTCTAACAAAGAATGCCCTTAGCACTCAAGTTTTACATGGAGCATGTAGACTGAATCAAAAGGAAACATAGACTGGGTACAAGGCTGATTCAAACCTTTTAATTAACACAATGCAAGAAATTGGTCTTCTGCAAGTCCCTAGTCTCCAGTCACAGAAACGCGCAGTTATGTATTTCAATTTTGAGGAACTCAATGGAAAATTTTAGGTTGCCTTTTGTGTGTCTGGAATTTTTTGGATTAAAAAAGAGACTTTATGATGTTTGCTAACAAAACTGTTGAGGACTGGAAGGCTAGTTCTTATTTCCAAAAAAATTAAAGCACAAAGTCCATTTGTAAGCATTTCTGAGCCCATGGCAACTGTAGATCTGTTAGAAACAAGGAAACAAGAAACACTGTGGATGTAATTGCAGCTCTCTGCCCACTTTGAAACCTAGCATGGCATGACTTGTTTACCAAAGATCATGGTTCTGAAGGACCCAGCTCATGCAGGCTGGAACGACCACATTCTCGTCACTTAAAAACAGATTCTAGAAATGGAAAAATATTTTCTTGAAGTTATACAACAGCTAACTAGCTGTTTATAGTATGTTTTAGGTCTGATGGCACCTTGTCTTGAGCAACAAAGCTATTAGAGTAGTTAAAGTAATGGAATGAACAAGCTAACACTTGCTAACAAATAAACAGTAATAAGCTATGTTATGATCTGCCTTGGAACACGATGAAAGATATGAAAGGAACTTGATGCCTTATCCATCGAGCACTCCAGACACAAATTCTTTTGTTCAGAAGTAAACAATGAGAGCAAAAATATTCTCTCAAGTACCTATGAGATTTTAGTTGCATTTTGTTTTGTTCAAAGATTACAATGATTTCAGTCAATAATCTCTTCTTTGTATTCTTTGATGTGAAAAGAATAGAGGAAGGTCAACCTGCATTGCTTTCGGATATCACCTCAACCACTGTTGAGATGGAGAAGTGCTTATTTATACCTGTGCCAGCAGCATGAGCACTGATAAAACTGGAGCTCCTGACTGTTTGAAAAGGTGACCACTAATGGTCAAGTGAAAATTTGACCAAGAATGACAGCTTTCAGGGGACACATTATTTTCACAGCATTTTTCGTTTGAGAAATATCCTAAGTCCTTTATTGGTCATGAGTCACTCAGTGACAAGTCAGATCCATTCAGCTCATACATTCTGGACCAGATTGCTTTACATGAAAGAATGGCTGTTTTCTGTGGTTATTAATATTAAATGCTAGAAATATTCTGTTCCCATATCCATAACTTACACAAGTAGGGTGGTCTCATATATAACAGGATAAGCACTTGTCAGGACAGTTGCTTTCATATATTGCTTAGCATTAAAACACACAGGCTACATAATGTCTGTATTTTTGTCCCTAGGACAAAGAACATATGTGTTGTAGATTATTTTATGCAAGTGATCCCACAGGTCTTTAATATTTTCCCTTTCTTCATAGCATCCTGGCAACATTCTAAGAAACATACTTCTTTGTCTCAAAAAAACTACTGGGTCCTTCTTTAATTACTTCTGTTGATATCCTCACAATGAGATCTAAAGGAAAGTGTTTTTCAATAGTACATATTTTCCTTAATTGTGCAAAACCTTTCTAAAAAGATTCAAGTCACCGTATCATGATAAACTTATTTCAGGTATGTATGCTTTCACTATTCTTTGCAAGACAACTGGTGATACAGCAAAACTTTTGGTTTTTCTTGGCATTGCCATAAAATATAACATTTTTGTAAAAGATGCACAGGTATACAAAGAAAGTTTACATTTCATTTCAGACGTGAATTTAGAAGATTCTTTTACAATTATTTTCTTGTTTAATATTTTTCCATACCTGTCATTAATGGCAGGATGTAGCCTCAGAAATGAGTATGCAATTTTCATCATCAGGAGCAATGCATAACAAAATATTGTATTACGGCATCCTACTCCCTGGGATTTTTTGGGTTTTGTTTTTGTGGTTCAGGTTTTAGGTTTGGGGTTTTTTTATTAAGAGGTTGAGTCAAAACATTTGTTGTCAGCCAAAACCTCTGAAGCAAAAGTATTCTATCTGGCTAAAATCTTTTACTATTTTGTATTATATTAAGCATCTCTTTTTTTTTTTCCTGACATGTCCCTAGGCATCTAAACTGCCTCATGTTTTATGCTACAAAAAGGACCTGTTCTTTATGTGTTTAATTCATATGAGGAGGAAATGCTAGGTTGTAGATGTTCCATTGGGACATCCCCTTTTACTGTATGAAAGCACAAGATGGTGTAGTGGAGAGAGATAAGACCTTGGGGGCTGGAAGGCTTGGATTGTTTTCCTAGCCATTTCTGCAAGATTTCACTTCTCCATGCCTCAACTTCACCATCTGGAAAAGGGGACTAATGGTACAAACCGCTTTTGTAAAACAAACAAGCAAACAAAGAACCTCTTTGAGTTCTCCTGGTGAGAACACAGCTACACAGAGAGAGTTTTATTATTATCAGCATTATCGGCTGGGCTCCACAGTTGTACAAATCCTGCAGTAATCACTTCCTTCCTTGTTTTTTTTTCAGAATAGAGAAGCCGAGGCTGTTTAAAATGCCAGTGTAATGCAGAGGATATGCCTGCATTCTTGTTTGTCTAGAACGCCATGTTTCTCACATTAAAATTTATGAAACAAAATTCCAATTAATATGTCGACAGAGTGGATTTTGCGGGGCACCAACACAGAATGTACAGTGCTCAGTTATCTGGCCCTCAGATTTGC
Source organism: Lycocorax pyrrhopterus obiensis (assembly GCA_014706295.1). Taxonomy (NCBI): domain Eukaryota; kingdom Metazoa; phylum Chordata; class Aves; order Passeriformes; family Paradisaeidae; genus Lycocorax; species Lycocorax pyrrhopterus. Next base: position 81,731,836 of record JACSVZ010000004.1, read on the forward strand.
ATTCCTCTGTCATATCCCGCTTCAAAGAAGACACTTCCTTTAATTTTGCTCTTTGCATAAATTATAATTGATAAATCCACAGAAAACACAGAAAATCCCTTGGGCCCCTACAGGATGTTATGGGTTTTTTTTAAAAACTTATTTAAAAATATATCTTTATTTTTTGGGGTGGTATTATTGGCTACTCTATTTTTCTTCTTAGTAAAACCCTTTCCCTTCCCTGGACCAAATATATGAAATTGATAGAGAACAGCTGCTGTTCAGTCTGCTGGAGTTTTATAACATGTTATCAAACCCTTTGAACACAGCTGGTAAACAGACGCTCCTCAGAGCATGCATGCCAGCAGCACTTTGTGTTGAAAAGGTAAGACAGTCATTTGGGGGGAATTCTGCTAAAGCAGTACAGATACTGCATCAGAAAACTTATATGTAGGGAGTGTATGTTCTGCACATACGGGGTTCAACCAGAGGTTGAAATTCACATTAGATGGGAGATCTGAACTAGAAGTGAAGTCAGCTTCCACAAAGGGATTTACCTGGAATTACAGAACTTTAGCAATGACTCTTTGAACAGGTTTTCCCTCTGAAGTCTCTTTACAAGAAGCCTTGGGAAAAGGCCAGTGTACTGCCGGAATATTACTATGTAAACCTGGAGTTATTGTGTGATTGCCCTGAAATCCTGAGCACTCAGTGGAGGTGGTCTGTTGACAAAGGTGTTAATCTTGGTTTATATGGTTGTCTATCCCCTGTGGCTTTCTGCTACGTGCATGTATTCCTGCAAAGCAGATAACACTGAGGTCCCAAGAGGATTTCTGGAAATATGGAAGCAGTTTTCTAGGCAGAGCAGAAATTGATTGAATACACTGCTGGAATGGGGTGGCAGCTTCGCTCTGCCTAAGGGATCCCCTGATCACAGACTGCAAAAACTGCAGTTTCTCTGGCAGCCACTACAGCTGTTTCCAACAGAAACAGTGTGGCTGTCCTTCGTGGCCAAGAAGTAGAAATAGCAGGGCTCTCTGGAAAGCTCCTGGAGCCAGCTGTGCTTTCTTGTGGGCACCACCCAAAAGCATGAGACTCACAGGGTTGCGAGTGTTGTCAACTCTCTCATCCTGAAACTGAGCAGGCTCTTTAGCTGGGAGGTAAGTATACCCAAGATGTCTATTGCATTGTCAGATGCATTTAACACCTGTGAAAAACCCATGCTGTTGCTGCTGTGTTGCAAACATTGTGTGACAAGGCTGACAAATGACTTCAGCAATGACGTGACTGCTCTACCACATTTTCCAAGGTGGTAAACCAGAGAGGAAAGTGTGCATCATTTAAGAGGTGTTGTTGGGACATCTGGTTTTCATATAGATAAAAATAGATGCTATCAAATGACTGCTCAGTAGGCTACATGATATTATTTTGTTCTCAGTTGATTATCTGCCATATCAAAATATCCACAGTCATGCAGACATTAGGCTCTTGTCTTCAAAGGCAAGAGCAGGAGTGGAAATCTTGATATATGAAAAAACATGCAAAGGGCCAGTAGGATGTACCTTTTGTGTATCAGCCTGTTCAGACTACTGTTTTACATACTTGGGTGCATAATTCAGATTGATCAGCCAACTCCACATTGCAAGATGGCAGATTTGGTCCATTGCTCTCAGCTCTTTGGAGACAGTGAACCACAACTGCTATGAAGCAGTACTTAAAGAAAGCAGAGTATAAGTTTCCTTCAGAATGGATACATAAACCATAAGTTTTGGGATACTTCATATGTGGGTTGATCTGGACCAAAATAAAATATCTTATTTATTTTCCCAGTAGGAGATTCAACTTCTCTACATAGTTAGGGGATTTCCTGATTTTATTTTTTTTTTCAATTTTCAGAAACTGAAATAACTTTTCCAGTTAGTGATGGAAAAGCTTACTTCTAATAAGTTTGCGTCAGGCAGGGAAATTAAGGGGAAAGATGCAATATTGTGCAGAAATGTCAGTCTTATGGGTCATAGTTGAGTCATGTTGGCTTGAGCCAGACTAACTCATGATGTAAATCTAAAATTTAGTGAGGGATCCAGTTGCTGGAATGCACTTTGCTTTCAAAGGAAAGGTTAAAGATCTTAATAGTCATAACACCCCGGCACATTAAGATTCTGGAGAAACATTAATGATACTAAACAGAAAGTTTTCAGCTTGTCCCACCACATCAGTCTAATTTCCACAGAAACAGAAGCAGAGAAACTTGTTTTGCACATGTTCAGAGAAAAAAATTACTTATTGCTGCAAACTATGGAAAAAGAAATCAAAAATCAGGAGAGAAAATGGTAAACAGTAGTCAGCTGTAAACCCAATAGTGGGAACAGAAGGAGGAAAATTATGAAGCACTTAGCAAATTAAAGAAACCAAATGTGGTTTAGATAATATATCACACTGATTGTAAAACAACATTAACATCTTCCTTTGTCTAGCTGACAACACAAGGCAAACAAAGCCTTTCTTCCATCTATTAATTGCTCATTGTTCTTGTAAATGAACAATAGCTATGAGGAGTGCAGCATCAGGTCATGATCACATTTACTGAAGGATGAATAAGAATTGCCTCCAGCCCCTCAGAAGTGTTATATACATTTAGCAACAACGGCAATACTGCACCAGAATAAATTACTTATGGAAATCTATGAAGCCCATTAGGCTATATTTTTGCCAGTTTGTGTCTCAGAACAATCAATTAGAGTGTTCAGCCAGAGAGGGATTTTTCTTTTAGCTTAAAATGTAACTAAGAGCCAACAATTCATTGCATTTGCATAGGGAAAAGACTTAGATATGTTTTCGGGTTCTGTATGGTTAAAATGCATGTCCTGTCAAATTAATTCAGCCATAAGCATACTGCAAATAATGTGCAAATCTCTTCTTCCTTATTTGCTCAGTTACTTAATCTGTTTTTTTCTTTTAAACTTACACTTGATCTGGTTTTCTACACTTCTTTTACCAACAGATAAAAGACAATTATTTCTGTTTGCCATCTAAAGCCTTTCAGCTAGCAAAACAATTGCTTAAACTCTACCTTCATCTGACATAGGTGTTGACGCAATATGTGGAAATTTACAGCTGCTGCCAAGAGTCACGGGGTTCACAGAAAGTACAAATACTGAGAATACACTTATCAAAGTAAGTGGAAGAGAAAAACAGTAGAATACGTAGATACTGAAATACATCTTGTCTCTAAAAGGGAAGATACCTCCATGCTTCATGGAGATGTTAGAATAAGAAGTTCTGCCTCCCACAAAGGCTTGAGAAGCATTTATAAAATACTTAGCTGTGGACAATCACAATTTTCAGTGAAGTCCATGATAAGCCTGTCTGGATCATCTACCTAATAACATAGAAGTAAGGCAAAGAAAAGATGATCTAGGTTTAGCAATAGTGGGGCAACCCACCCGTGTCGGCAAGGAAGGGTGCTGATACACGATTTCAGGTCAATAGCTGGAGTCTGGAGTAACTTCACTGAGGTTCCATGGAAAAGGGGACTTCCTTCATGGCCTTGGATTTGACACATGCTTTATTTCCTCATTTCAAACTCATGGAGGCCCTTTTACAACCCCTCTTTTGCACTGGCTTGCACAGTCATCTTTAAGCTATCCTGGCAAAAAGACTCAGACAGGAAAATATACACAGATTAACAGTATAAAGCAATTACTTATTGGCTAACGCACAACACTGAAAAAAGCATTGCTGAGATTTACTGAGCTATTTGGGTAAGTGTTAGTGTGCTCACCATCCTGGACAGAGCAGCTTTAATAAAGGAAATGTTAACTACACCCCTAGATGTTACATTATCATCACTGAAATGGAACACGTTATTCCTGATGACCTGTTTGGTCACGACCTTCTTTTGGCAACAACTGAATGCAGAAATCACTGCGAGAAGGAGAGGAGATCAGACCTAAAATGCTTATGAAAATGCCTATGAAAAGCGGCATAACTTACAAGTGAGAAGGTCCATTGTTTGGTGCGTGCATTTTCCTACTCAAGCACCACATTGCTGCACTGATCACAGGAAAGCGCAAGCTTCAGGATGGTGTTCATCTGAGTATCGTGACTATTTTAATGCTTTTCTTGTCCTTTCTGCCCTCCCCTAACACATCTGAACCTGGGGCGAAACAATAACTACTGTGACTTCACTTGTTTAATATGCTTTCCTACTTACATAACTTCTTAATTTCTTAGAATCATAGAACCATGCAATCATTTAGGTTGAAAAAGACCCTTAAACTTACTGAGTCCAACTGTTAACCTAATACCATCAAGTCGACCGGTAAACCATGCCCCTAAGTGTCACATCTATACACCTTTTAAATACCTCTCGGGATGGAGACAACACCAGTTCCCTGGGCAGCCTGTTTCAATGCTTGACAATCCTTGCAGTGAAGATTTTTTTTCTAATATTCAATCCAAACATCCCTGGGTGCAACTGGATCCACCTCCTCTTGTCCTGTCTCTTGTTACATAGGAGAAGAGACCGACCAACCCCCACCTTGAGACACCCTCTTTTCAGGTAGTTGTAGAGAGTGATAAGGACCCCCTGAGCCTCCTTTTATCCAGCTCCCTGAGCTGTTCCTCATAGGAATTGTGCTCCAGACCCTTCTCCATCTCCGTTGCCCTTCTCTGGACTTGCTCCAGCCCCTCAATGTCTTTCCTGAATCGAGGGGCCCAGAACTGGACACAGGGCTCGAGGTGTGGCCTCACCAGTGCTGAGTACAGAGGGACAATCACTGCTCTGGTTCTGCTGGCCTCACAATTGCTGATACAGGCCAGGATGCCATTGGCCTTCTTGGCCACCTGGACACACACTGGCTCATGTTCAGCTGGCAGTGACCAACACTCCCAGGTCCTTTTTCTTACGGGCATCTTTCCAGCCACCCTTCCCTAAGCCTGTAACTCTGCATGGGGTTGCAAGTGCAGGACCCAGCATTTTGCCTTGTTTAACTTCATACAATTCTCCTTAGCCCTCCTTTTGTTGCTGATGTAGCTACAGAAACATTTTTTATTGTCTTTTATGGCAGTAGCCAGATTAAGTACTTGCTGGGGTCTGGTTCTTCTAATTTTCTTCGTGCAGAACCTCATGACTTCCTTGTAGTCCTCCTGAGTTTCCCACCCCTTCTTCAAAAAGATCATACTCTTTCCTTTTTTTCTGAGTTCCAGAAAAACCTCTCTGTCTATCCAGGCCAGTCTTCCCCACTGGCTCATCTTTCAGCTCGTGGGGACTGCCAGCTCCTCTGCCTTTAAGATTTTCTTCTTGGAGAACATCCAGCATTCTCAGGATTGTCTATCAAGGGACTCTGTCAACCAGGCTCCTAAACAGGCCAAAGTCTGCTCTCTGGAAGGTCAAGGCAGTCATTCTGCTGTCACCCCTCCTTATTTCTCTGAGAATTTTACGATCGCTGCACCCAAGGTTGCCTCCATACACCACTTTACCCACCAGTCCTCCTCTGTTCACAGATAGGAGGCCCAGCAGGCACGTTCCCTAGCTGTCTCTCTCACCAGCTATGTCAGGAGTTTACCTTTCACACACTCCAGGAACCTTCTGGACTGTTTCCTCTCTGCTGTGTAGTGATTGGAACAGACATCTGCTAAGTTGAAATCTCCCACAAGAGCAAGAGCTAGTGATTGTGAGACTTCTCCCAGCTGCTTATAGAATTTGTCATACCTAGGCTAGGTTCAGTCAGGACTTGGAAATCTCTGAAAAAGGCAGTTCTCCAACGACACCCATGAAGGAAAAAACCTTACCTGATTTGTCCTGCATATGGCTAGAACAGATGGTGTGTAGTGTCAGAGTTGGAAAACTCCATGTTGCCAACTGCAGAGTTCAAACTGTAGCAACACTGTGATATGGAAAACTCTTCATAGGTTGCATCAGGAAACCTGTGGTTTTATATGTTGCAATTTTTATTTGTGTGAGAAACATCCAGGAGAACATCATAACTTGCATTTCTTGCATCTCTCTGGTGGCACAGATATAACAGGAGTAAAAGAGCAAGACTCGTATGAAATCTGCTACTTTCAGTGTTGGTTGACAGCTCTGTAATCCTTGTCAATATCTTTGACAAACCTTATGGTATTGCAATTTTCTTGATGATATTTGAAGGGGAGAAAGGCTGGAGTTATCAGTTTGATATGTCATGCAGTATATCAAAACAGTCAAGTAATCTGCCTGTGGGTATTTTACTGTATGTCATGGTTTGACACTGGCCTAATTCCAGGCACCCACGAGGGCCGCTTGCTCGCCCTCCTCTGCCACAGCCAGGCAGAGGAGGCAAAAGAAAAAAAAATTAATGAACACTTCATGAGTGAGATAAGGACCGGGAGAAACACTTCAAGGGTGAAACAGGCTCAACTTAAGTTGTGAAGTGAATTCATTACTAACAGAATCAGAGGAGCATAATGAGAAGTAAAATAAGCCCTTAGGACACCTTCCCCCCCCAGCCCCTCCCTCCTTCCCACCGACAGCGCAGGGAGACAGGGCATGGGGGTTTGGTCAGTCCATCACCGAGATTTCCTTCCGCTGCTCCAGGAGAGGAGTCCTTCCCCTGTGAGGCCGTGGGGTCCCTCCCACGGGAGACACTTCTCCTGAACTTCCCCGGCGTGGGCCCACTCTCAGGAGCAGCAGCCACCGCCCCTGCTGCAGCGTGAGCCCCTCCCGCGGGCACACAGCCCTCCCAAAACTGCTGCGCCGTGGCTCTCTCTTCCCACGGGGTGCAGTCCTCCAAGGACAGGCTGCTCCAGCCTGGAAGCAGGGCCCTCTCTCTCCACTGGTCTCCCACTGGATCACAGCCTCCTCCAGGCATCCACCCGCTCCAGCATGGGCACCTCCCCCACGGGCTGCGGGTGGATCTCGGCATCCCCCGTGGATCCCCATGGGCTGCAGGGGGACAACTGCTTCACCATGGTCTGCACCACAGCCTGCAGAGGAACCTCGGCTCTGGCACCTGGAGCACCTCCTGCCCCTCCTTCTCCACTGACCTTGGTGTCCCCATGTTGTTTTCCCTCACATGTTCTCACCTCCTCCTCTTCTCTGACTAGAATCCAAAATCTTGTGACTTTGTTTTGATTTTCTTTTTAAATATGTCATCACAGAGGCATTACCAACCTCTCTCATTGGCCCAGTTTTGGCCAGCAGCATGTCCATCTTCAGAGCCATCATGGATTGGCTCTGCCGGACATGGTGGGAAGCTTCCAGCAGCTTCTTCACAGGAGCCATCTTTGTGGCCCCCCTGCTACCCAAAACCGGGCCATGCCAAACCGATACACTGTGTCACCATGCTCTGCAATCAGAACTGGCATAATTAAGAGTGGTGGATATCTAATGGGAAAAGCAGATTTTAATAGGATTGTTTACCGCCAGGGCGTCTGGAGAGTTTTCACTTCCCTGGTTTTTAGTTTCAATGGGAATAGGTACAACAAAGTATTCTCCAGGGGATTGTTTGGTTTCATGAACACATCTTGACTTTAAGACTTTCAGTAGCTTATGCAGAGAGGAGTAATGAAGAAAATGGGTTTTAAAGTCAGTTGTCCATCATGGAGATGAGTTTTGTAGTTTGTGGGCCCAGAAAATATAGATGTTTGCCAAAGACTTTTGAAATCTATCTGGGAGGTGTCTCAACATCAAGGACTGCCTCTAATAGTGGGAAAAGCATAGACCTGGCACAGTACTGTAATTTGAAACACCCTACTAGCTGATGGAAAAAGGAAAGGGTTCTCAATGTTTTTGCATCAAAATTCACAGTACTTATGCCTTATGGGCACTGTGAAGATGCAGTAATTTTTAACTGAGCACTTGAAATTTCTTCTCTCAAATTACTCAGGCAAGAAAAAATTTTTTTGCGTTGCCTAGCTCAGACTGCAGTGCAGCCCATGAAAGGGAGAACATCTCAGATTAATGAGCCACTTAAATTGTGTATGTGTGTGTCTGTGTATCTGTGTGTGTGTTTGTGTGTCTGTGTTTGTATCTTTTCCTCTGAGACATTTAATAAGCAAATAACAGCTGCGCTCCAGTTCTTTAGCCCTGCCCAGTTACCAGATCTGTAATCAGCATGCTAGAGAGCACAGGTTATGGGACTGTTTTTTGTGACTGATAAAGCCATTGTAGCACCTTACCTTAAATGACAGCTACTTTTCTGAGAAAGGAGAAAATACAGGATCAGGCTGGACATATTTTAATTGCTAATCATGTTTTGGTTGCTCTGAAGGTTCCCTGGTTGTGATACGTACAGTACTTGTGCGAACTGTGTTATATTACACACCAGTGAAAACGTGGCCAAACCCTGTTATCAAGACATGTACAAATTTTGGTGCAGAGTAGGGCATTAGTTCTTAAAACCATATTGTTTAGAGGGTACATCAACATGCCCAGTGTTCAGTGTTAGCATGGCAGCCTGGCACACAATTGATGACACCCATCCACTGCCTGAAGCTGAGGATAAATAGCACAATGAAGGTAAGATTAAGCAAGTAGTCAGAATGATTCAACAACTGGATTAGCAAAACAGAAAAATCCATGAGGCTTTCCATGACCTCCCACAGGCTTTTGTTTTCCATGGAGCTGAGAGTGCATTATTTCCAGTGGACGGTGTGAAACAATGCAATGTATCTTCACAGAGTGAGGGGCAGTCTGAGGCATAACTCCACGGCTGCCTATGGTCAGTAGGGCCCATCCCTCAATCACACCCCACTTCTGCTTTTAGACAGAAAGGAGGATTGGAGGCTGCAGAAGGGAAGAATTTGGATTGCATGCTGGCTGCAAGCGAAGCCCCTCTGCCAGGGACTCCAGGTTCTAGCTTTACTTGATTGTGTACATGTGGTTTTCCTCACTCTGAATTTTAATGCTCTGGTTTGAGTTCACCCAAATCTGACAAAATAGAGCAGCCTTGAAAGAAACTGTATTTCATAAAGAAGGTTCTCTGGGCAGAGAGAGGGAACACTATTGATGTCTTCACTAACTGAACTGCTCTAGCAAGGGTCATGGGCATCCAGAAGGAGAGAATCCAATCAATGAATCTTAATACATAAGAAAGTGTATGGGATGGCTCTTGATCTTTTGAACTTACCTCTCACATTGCAAGCTGAAATGGTGGTTGGATGATCGAGATCCGTAGCAGAGAAAAGAGTAAAAAGAAGTGGAAGAAAAGGGAAAAGGCAACACACAGAGAACAGCCAGTGGGAATGATGAATTTCTAGACTTTGTAAAATCAGGAAAACAATGGGATCCAGAACTGTATCTGTATTCGGAGCTTACAGGCTTTTGCCTAGCTAGAGATTAAAGAAGAAAAAGCAGACAAATATTGTTTTCACTATTTCATGAGGTAGATGAGAGGTGAGAAGTGAATAAAACATGATTGCCAGTGATAACAAAGTCAGTGGAACAACTGATAAGGTAATTTCATGTAAACCTAACACAAACTAAGCCTTAAAATGAGACTGGTTTACTTTACCTGTGGCCAAGAACTAGAGGGACAACCAAAGCACTTTTCAGAGCAGGAATATCTGATATTTTCATGTGACTTTGGAAGGATTTTTAAATTCCTTAGCTGAAAGACAGGATCATTTGTTGTACTTGTGACTTCAGCATGCAGGAATTATTCTTGAGAAAAACAGATATACTCTCCAGAAATGCTTTTGAAAAGTGGGGACAAATGCACTATCTGGGGAAAGGATTAAATTCATGGCAAACACTTGAGCAGAGAAGGTAACAACCCCTACAAGAAATCTAGGAATCAGGCCAGAGGGAGTTATACTCTTCAGTTGCAGAACCACTGCTCAGAGCAAAAAAAAGAGAATACTTAGGGTACAAGAAGGTGGGAAGTGAAAGGCATCATATGTACTTTCTTCTGACGAGAAGCAAAAAAGAAAAAAGGAAAAAGGCAATACATACAGGGTGTAGAGATATACTGCAGGAGGGTACATGCAGTGTGACTGGAGACACTCTTTGTGCCTCCACTGGAGCAGGTGATTTTCTCTCAGGTTCAAAGCTGACAGGTGGACACCCAGTATTTTCTTTCTCTCTTTCTTTCTTTCTTTCCTTCTTTCTTTCTTTCTTTCTTTCTTTCTTTCTTTCTTTCTTTCTTTCTTTCTTTCTTTCTTTCTTTCTTTCTTTCTTTCTTTCTTTCTTTCTTTCTTTCTTTCTTTCTTTCTTTCTTTCTTTCTTTCTTTCTTTCTTTCTTTCTCTCTCTCTCTCTCTCTCTTTCTCTCTTTCTCTCTTTCTCTCTTTCTCTCTTTTTTCTTTCTCTCTTTCTTTCTTTCTTTTTTCTTTCTCTCTTTCTTTCTTTCTTTTTTCTTTCTCTCTTTCTTTCTTTCTTTCTTCTTTCTTTCTTTCTTTCTTTCTTTCTTTCTTTCTTTCTTTCTCTCTTTCTCTCTTTCTCTCTTTCTCTCTTTCTCTCTTTCTCTCTTTCTTTCTCTTTCTCTCTTTCTCTTTCTTTCTTTCTTTCTTTCTTTCTTTCTTTCTTTCTTTCTTTCTTTCTTTCTTTCTTTCTTTCTTTCTTTCTCTCTTTCTCTCTTTCTCTCTTTCTCTCTTTCTCTCTTTCTCTCTTTCTCTCTCTTTCTCTCTTTCTCTCTTTCTCTTTCTTTCTTTCTTTCTTTCTTTCTTTCTTTCTTTCTTTCTTTCTTTCTTTCTTTCTTTCTTTCTTTTTTTCCTTCCTTCTTTCCTTCTTTCCTTCTTTCCTTCTTTATTTCCTTCTTTCTTTCTTTCTTTCCTTCTTTCTTTCTTTCTTTCCCTCCTTCCTTCCTTCCTTCCTTCCTTCCTTCCTTCCTTTCTTTCTTCTTTCTTTCGTTTCCTTCGTTTCCTTCTTTCTTTCCTCTTACTGTGTCTCTCCTGGAGCAACAAAGAAGGGATGATCTGCTTTTTTACCCAAACCTCTCAATACACAGAAGTATTTTCTCTTTTAAGCCAGTTATCCAAAACTGTAATGTTCCACACAGAATTCACTCTTGAGGTGCTGATGTAAAACTTACTAAACTGAATAGACAGATCTTGTCCTCAGTGTGTTTTGGGTTAATATGGTATGTCTACAGTGTCAGCCACGGAAGAGGTGTGATTTTGTTCTCAAGTTCGTAGTCATATCTAGTACACACAGTAGACACAAAAATATTAACTCAAGCATATATCCCTCTGTGAACAGAGAATCTAGATCTCTCCCAATGAGTTTTACAGCACCAGGGCTCTGGCCTCTGTATGGTAATGCAAATGTCTTAAAATTTAATTTTTGCATAATCTTCAGCACAGCTTTCTCCTGGGTAACGTTCTCACATTTTCCAGCTTTCCAAGAAATTTCCCAAAATTTGCTTTCCCAAATTGCAGTTTGGATGGTGATAAGAAGACTTATGTGGTTCATGTGGTTTAACAAGTATATTGCTGGACTATACTAGCTGGCATCAGGAGCAGAGAATAAGGCTTGGCTCTGCTTGGTTTGCAGTAAAGATACAGGCTGAAAGAGAAAGGTCAATCACGGTGACATTGCCTGTTAGCATTTGACCCTGCAGGTCAGCCTCAGATGAGCTGTGTCACTAGACCCCGCTCCAGGTGGAGGTACTCCTAGATCAGCTACTTCTGTACGCTGTGTGGAAGTTCTGAACAGAGCAGCAGCCAACATACAGTCTCCTGAAGGCTTGCATGGGCAGGCATAGAGACATGGTGGTCAGCTCTTCGCACCTCACAATGTGAAACTACATGGAGGAAAAAGAAAATTACTAAACATAACATATCATCGTCAGCTATTAAAAAATATGCTGAGCCTGGCTGTACAGAGAAAACAAATACATTTTTTCCTCTCTACTTTTTCTCAGAGTTACTTCTACCACTGAACTTATCTCAGTGCAGTGGTGACGCCTGGCCTAGGAACCCCCAGGCAGTATTTGTACTGCTCAGAGGGCTGACACAGGCTATGGCTCAGCCAAAGCGTGCTATTTCAATAACAGAAACCAAACCTTGTGTCTGAAAAAAGATGTGTCTTCCAAGTGTTGGAGAGGAGAGTTGATATTTGTGAGCTTAAAAAACACATCAACTTGCCATGAAGTCTATGAAAAACAATCTCTTTTTCTTGAAAACAGTCTTTTGATTCCTGTTTGTTAGATGAAATCCATTTGCCAATATTTTGAAGTTACCTTTTGGTTTCTTTTCAAAGATAGAATGTTTTTTTAAAGAACTGTAAACAGAGTGCTAGAGTTATTTTTTAAAAATTAAATTATCTTGGAATTGTTTATAAACCTCCTCCAAACCGTCACAGAATTGAAATACGGATAGTAATGAGCTCGGTGGATATTGGATCACTAAGCCTAGCTCATCCAAGACTGCACTGATCTGTGAGCTGGTTTTCTTTACTTTTCTCCCTTAGAAGCTCTCCAAAAATGGCTCCAACATTTTCCAGATATGAATGCTCTTTAATTACTTTATTTTCTTCATACTCTTTGCTCTGTTTATTTCAATATTTATTAAGTCTTTAGAATCAAATTATTAAGATTTGTTAACAATAGCTACCCCCACAACAAAACCTTTTAAATGTGTGTGGCACTGCTCACTTGGCTGCTATTTCTGTGAGTTTTAGAAACTGCTTTTTGTAAATGGCATGTTTTTTCATGTTGGGAAAAATCAATGCAATTGGTCACACATGAAAAGGCCTCTTAAATTCATTGTCTCCAATTATAATAGCAATTGTGGAGAAAGGTGTCTTTTTGCACAGGAATTTATCCAGTAGACTTTTGCAAAGAATCTATTCATGCACATTTGTACCTCTGTTGAAAGCATTCGTCAAGTCAAAGAGGTCCTTGAAAAATTGGGCTGGTAGCTTAGAAGCACATTTTCAAGTTACAGAAGCACAAAGCCTTCTGGTGAGTGATGGTATTTAACTGATCCTTCTGTACATAAAGTCTGTGCTTCAGATAAAGATAATATTAATTAGTTTCTCCAAAAGCAAGCTTCAGAGTATGAGCAGAGTTCCTGAGAAAACTTATAACATCATTCTCTTGGTATTTTGGCAGCTGTCTTCCATTTCTTATATTGGAAGTAATTTTACATATGAGAAGAAGCAACACTAGTGCTTCCAGAAAAGGAAACAAGACATCTCGTTTCTAAGTTCATTTGCCTCGTCCATGAGAAATTAAATAGAATCCTTCCACCTCTGCTGTGCTTCCAATAAACATGACCTGAAGACTCCAGCCCAGAACCACAATGCAAAATGTCATCATTGTCAACATTATTGTGGTGCTATATCCATGCAGGACGTGATTCTTCCGCATCTTTCTTTTGAAAGGTCTTGGTTTCCCCTGCAGCCTGGTACATTTTGGGCTTGTGTATAGGCAATGGAATTGAAGCCAGGACTTCCCTGGTTACTCAGATAAGTGTCATGTTGGGGGTTTCAAAACTTAAAACATATTTGGACTTTCAGGCTACTGCATACTGCAGCAATATCATAAAACAATCAGTTAGAGTAAATTGATGCACGTTTGGGTAACATCCCAAAATTGCTAGCGGTGTTTCCCGTTTCTGGGAAAACTTTGAAACATGCGAATAAAAGCAGCTATAATTAGAAGAAAAAAGAAAAATTATTTTAGTCTTTTGTTTTATTATTTACTTGGTATAAAATGGAAAGTGTTGGACAAGTGTAATTACCACTGTTGTATATAGCACCATCTATAATTATGCTATTAGATAATCCTTGTGTGAAACAGCAGTACTCTTTATGGAGATGTGCTAGTGACTCTTTTATGTTATCTGCAGTTCTAGAAATAAGGCAGAGTTTGTTTCACTGAAAAGGCTGCTTTAATAGAAAACTCTGTCTGTTATATCTGGTTTATCAGGTAAACACACATGTTGTTTCAGCTGACAGTTGAAAAACCACGGTGTGCTGTAATGAAGCCAAGTGCATTCAATAAAGGTCCTCAATTCCTGGCAGAGAGACAAACTGTTCAGGATTTTCAGTGAGACACTAATGGAGATCTGGTAGTGCTTTTTAAAAATTTTATTCCCCTTTAATGGCATTATAAAACCATTTCACAGACTGCATAAATGTTCCTTATTGTTTTACTTTATGGTCAGTGTCTAAGTAATAGTCCCACTTTGCGTAAACACTATGCACTTCTGTAGCTGCGTGCCAGAGTGTTTATTCATTGTTCTGATGAAAAAATGTATTTTATATGATGTAGGTCAAAGAAATATTCAATTGTTAATATTTAGTGGCTGCCGGTAGAGGATAAGAAAAGGAAATCCTATACTGTCCTCTGGCTTTTAATTTTCCACTCAGATTTACAAAAACATGACAAAGAATTATAGAAGAGAAAACCCACTTAAATACCCACAGAAGTACGAAAAAATATCCTTTTTCTTTTATTTTTTTTTAAATAAAAAGGAATTTCAAGAAGATGCAATACACAAAAGTAAGTTTAGGAGGAAATCACCATGAAGTTTTAGGATCATGCCTTTCTCTTCTGGAGACCTCCTGACTAGTCTAGGTGTCCCTCAGGCTTTGGTTGCTGGTTACTGTTTCCTGGTAGCTGTCATCTAGGTGAGGCAGATGAATTCATCTGGACTGTCCTCTCACAGTCACATGTGGCAATATTCAACATTGTCCTGCTTTTTCACTTGCCTTTGAATGTGAATGAAGCTACAGTCTGGTATGGAACTGTATTATATTGAATCAGCAATATTTAAAGTTGCACTGGGTAAGGCTGTGAAATAAAGTCAACTACGATTTTTATTATGCAGAGAAATTTCTGAGTAACTTAACTCTTCACAGAAAAAAACCAGCATAATTGAGTGTATAATTGAAACCTTGTCAGAGGTTTAAGAAAAGCAAGGTAGATTAACCTGAAATTAAAAACTAGCTGAAGCTTGTAAGAAAAATAGATATGTGCATTAAGGTTCTTGTTTCTTTCTATTCAAAACATGGAATTGACAATCTGAAGCTGCAGGGTTTGCTTTATCTACAGCACTTAATACCTGTGCACCTCTTTCCCCATTGAAATGGAAGGTAAACCCTGCAGAGAGCAGGGATAGGTTAACACTGAGTGGTTTTTCCATTGGCTTCACAGTTTTTTAGCAGCTTTTCTACAGAGTTCTTTTGATTTCTCTATGAAAAGAGAAAAAAAAATAGTAAATAGTCCTACCCAGGAACCATGAAAAACACCTTCCTTACTTGCCACCTTCATAGATGATTTTTGCAGGAGTTTATATTTAAATTTAGCATCTATGTAATTGGATTAGATTGAGATGAAACTGCATTACCATTGGGATAGAGCTGCATTACTTTATGATTTCATCCTAAATGTTTATTATTTTCAAGTTTTCTTCCAATAAAATTTTCATTCTTTGATGACAGTTTTTCTCATTAAGCTTCTTCAGTATTTAATTGTGTGTGCGGTTATTTGATGAAGCCATTTTCATGCAACACAAAGGCCAGTAAGACAATCACTAAGAGAATACTCTGAAGACATAATATTGTTTTTCTTTCATGCCACTGCAGCCAGATTCCTTGATTCAATATTTCTTGCCACAGAGGAAGCTATTCAAACGTACAAGTTGCAGATTTGCTTATGGAAAGGCCTTTTAGATGTGCATTTAGTACAACTCTCCTTAAACAACTTCACGAGTAAAGGCAGCCAGGAAAAAGAACAGCAAAAGGTGTGATTGCTGACATTTAAACTGAGCAAAACCACATTCACTGCTTACAGTGAAGAAATATTTTATGGCCATGAAGACAAGATTCATCTCAAAGGATAGACTTTGTCACTGCAATGTAAAGCTTTTTGCCCTGCTCAGGCGCTGTGTAAGAAATAGTTTTGCCATCTCCGACCTACGGCTGCTCATGCCCTTCTGCTCCCTGATATTGGAAAACTGGCTGCCAGCCTCTTCTCCCCAAAGTGTCAATTAGATTGAAATTGATTTTTACACTTCTGTGACAGGTGTAACAACTTGGGCAAAGATGACGATGGCATTTTAATTTGCTTTAATGAATAAGGATTTAGCAGAATTCATGTAAACGTGGTGCCTGTTATTTTGCATCACTCAATTGTCTGACTTTTTCAATACTTTATTCTCCTCATCCTGTAGCATTTTGTTTTCTAAACTGACAGTTCATTCAGCTTGCGAATACAGGTTGAATTTGGGTAGAATCTAACTTGCTGCTTCTAATCAGTTTTTAATTTCACCAGTCTAATGAGAGGTCCACTGTGGAAAGAGGATGTCTTGAAAGATTTAATTCCATTTAAGATTTACTAGGACGAAGTCAGTGCCTGACAATTTTTCATTGTTTATCCTTAAATCTTACTCTTCATGTGTGTGTTGCTGGCACTACCGTCTCAAGTCATGATCAGCAGCAGTAGTGATTCTGGACCTTTAAAAGTGGAAGCACTTTTGCAAGCCCTGTGAGCAGCAAAACTTAATTTTAAAATATTTCTCCTCTCCATATTTCCCGTTGGTGAGTTGGACTTTTCTTGACAGGAACTGTTAACAATGGTAAGACGGATACTGCTTGAGAAGAGGTTTAGATCTTGCCACTGAAGGAGAAAGATCAATTCAATTTATGCTGCATGAGGCCTGAGGGAGCTATTCACAGAGCTGAGTTGGTCTTATTAGCACAGCTGTGATTCTATGAGTTCTCTCTGCTGATTTTAGGTGACATGTGAATGGAACTGCCATGGCAATAATGGAATGTGGGCTAACAGTGCTATGCACAAGCTTCCAGCACATCTCTGTCCCTCAGAAGGTGAATGGTTTTATGGGGACCCCAGATGCTCCCTCAACTGATGAGACAATCAGCCAAGGAAAACATTCTAAAATAAGCTGCAGTGGCTTTAGCAATGAAAAGAGCAAAAGTAAACCAATTTGAGCAATTAGCAAGCCATGTCTATATAGATAAACTGAGATTTGACATATGTAGGATTTAAACACAGTGACGATATGCAAGCAGTAGATGCACACAGAGTAAATTTCACACAAAAATTTATAAATCATACTGAATGCAACAGCTCACACAAACAGAGCAGTATTTGTCCTTCTGATTTGTAGAAAAGCTCTCTCTTCATCATTGTAATGTGTAATATTTTTTTGGGTGGATTTCCTAACTTAATTCTTTCTTAAACTTGCAGGATCAACAGTTTGATAAATACTAACACCAATATGGAACATTACACCTACAGCTAAATCACTGAATGTAAAACCCAGACACTTCCACACAAACTGGGGATATTTTTATGTTCTGTAATGCTTTTTTTCTTCCCACATTACAAACCCTCTGAGGAATGTTACATGTTCCAAACTGCTGATGTTTCCCTTTTCATTTACTGGCTGTTTATAGCTTTTAACTCGGTTCATTATTTTGTTTTGATGTAGTAGTTCTTCTGCAATAATTATTTCAATTTTCATGCAGTCATGAGAGGAATCCAAAGAGAATCATGGTCAGGGTGTTTTATTTCTAAGTGTTCTTTTTAATTGCAGGCTATTTCTGTGCCTTTTCCTGAATATATTCAGTGCGGGCACACCCTGTTGTTGGGCAGCTACCAATTCCATCATCTCTTCAAAAGAAAGCAGCATTTGTTTGCCTGTTGGACCAGACTAAGCTGAGCATGACCATAACTAAAAAGAAAGATGTTTCACAGGGTGGTTCCCATAAGACAAAAAAAAAAAAGATACTGGAGAAGAGAGAATCCCTCCGGCCTATAACTGTGGCTAAAAATAAAATCCAGAATGATAAAAAAATTGTTTGTCAGCTGCACTGCAAAAGAATGAAAACTGTTGCAGATTTTAAGAATGCAGGGAATATTATTTCCTGCATAATATGATTTTTCTCAAAAATGGAAATTTTTCCAGTTGCAACCTAAATGGAATTTTTATCTACCAAATACGTAATATGTTCACACCATTGCCAGCCTGTGTATTGACTGTGTCTGTAGTGTAAGGCTGACCAGGCTGAGTTGCTGGCTTGCTGTTTTCCTTATTGTGGAACTGCTGGGCAGAGTTTCAGCCCATAACAATGACTACACATTCAAATAATACCTTAGCTTGATATGGGGGATAAAACTGGCTAGGGTGGTCTCCTTTTGGAAGTTTGGAGGCCACTGGAAGGAGAAGTACTTTTATCTATTTGGGCAGGAAGAAGACTGCCTTGCTCTCAGGGCTAGAGAATGGGACATACATATTTACTAAAGTAGACTTAGTTCAGGTTTGGACCATGCTGTGCAAATAAGAAACACACCAGTCTCTCCTGGGATGTGGAAAAGCTGGACAGGTTCACTGATGTAAAATGTGCAAGATATCCTGTAGCCTCAGTTTGTCTCTCTTCAATAAGTTTTGTGCCTAGACTACTCTGCTTTTTCATGTGGCAGTGACACTCAAAGGAAAATTTATCCCAATATGCTAACCAAATGCTCAACAAAATCTGAGGGCATAAGGCATACACTTTGTCTGCTATATAAGACTGTAGACGTATTTTCATTTTTTTTTAATTAATTTGAGATAGAAAATATAACCAGCATCAGAGAAAACTACAGACTGGAAGCTTCAAAAATCTGGAGCTGGAGTGATAAAGCTTGACAAACTAAAAGAAAAGTAAATAATGAACTTATCCTTTGAAGTCAATATATACATATGAAAATTCTCAGAGTTCTCAGAGATTTAAAAAACTCACCATCATTTTCTTGTTCAACACATTGAGTGCTGAAAGCTGACTTTCCTACTGTCTAAATAAGAACTAAATCTCTTGAAAATTTGGTGACATAAAGGTACAATCCAATAATGGATGACATTGAGTGGTACAGAAGAGAAAAACTAAACAGCAGATCACCATAATCATTTTTCCAAGAAAATTAGTTGCTTAGTCTGTGCAGGAGAGAGGGTTCTGTATTTGTTTCATTTTTTTCATGTATTGTGTAACTTTTGATGTTTCATTTTGTTTTGTTTTCTAGTAGGTATGTTAAGGAGACCTGATTTCATCCATCAGTTTTCACTGTTCTGTACAAATGGAAGTATCAGGTGATAAAGCTGACACTGGGGATTCATAGAATCCTTAGCCTTAAAGTCATTTCTGGTTGCTGGCTTAAAATGGCAATATTATCTGATAAAGGTGTTTTTTGCTTTCTGGATTTTTTGATTTACAAAGAAACATAAAAACACTTGGCACTGACTGCTGAGACTAGAGTCAGTGGCTGGCTATTATTCCTGGAAAAGAGGTTATTTCCCCATTTTGAACAAGCCAATTTGCCAAAAATGTTTTCAAGAGGAAATATATTCAGAGTGTATGTTACAAGATCTTGTCAAGATTTCAAAAGTTTAGAAGTAACTTTCCAGGGGAGTACCTCAGAAGCGATGTCATCAAAAGCTTCTGTTAACAGACTTTTCACTTCTGAAATCAGGATTCTTTTTGGACAAATCCTTTATTTGGAAAGCAGAAAATACACTGTGCTCAGCTTCCACTCCTCTAATCACACTGAGTTATAGTCTCAACATGTTATCCCTATAGTTAAATGTCTTCCTTATGAATCACTTCCATGCATCTCCAAGATATCACTTGGAAGGGCTGCAAGCTACTGTTTTCACTCCCTTGCACTTGTTAAATTAGACAGTCAGCAATGGGATGATTTTTTTTCCTATAAATATGGGCAAATAATGGATATGGATAATTATTTCAATTGGTAATGGAAAATAATATTAAAATTTATACCATTCTGGTCTTCTCTAATTTCCAGCTAGGATAGTTTTTACACTTGTGAAGTGAATGTAAAAAAACACTTTTATGACTTCTTAAAACCATATATACTTTTTCAAGATGAAAAATCTTCCCCAGATATGAATCAATAAAGAATGAGGCAGCAGAAATTTATCTGCTGATCTTTGAATCTTCTCCTGCTCTAAAATTCTCTGCAGTCAAAATCTTCAAAAAAAATTTCAGGTGTTAACAATGTCATGTGTTATTTCAAACAACAATGTCTGGAAACAAGAGGGAGCAGCAAATTATGCTTCATAAAGAAAAAAGAATATTTGAATGGTTGAACTTCTGTGTAGTAAGCAAACAGAAGGAAGCAGTGCTATGGATGACAATGAGCAACTATTTCATGCATGGTCCACATCAGAATTTGCTACTTCTACATGAAAACATGTCAACAAATTAGAATAAAGTGGACTGCAAAGAACTCTTCTTTTAGATATGGTACCTACAAACCTGTTCCTAAATGCCATCTCTCTCCCTATCCCAGGCATTCCTTATGTTTAGCTGGCACTCTGTGCAGCTACTTGTTTAGAAATGTCAGACTGCTGGTAGCTTTTCCTAATTTGTGGTTAGAATGTGAAGACAACTGAAATGATGTTCTGATTGCTTTCTCTTATGAGTGGTATGAAAAAAGGCTTTTGTCTGCTGTTCTGAGTAAAAAAGTCTGAAATCCAGCTCTTGAAATCCAGCTCTTTGTAACACATTTATAGTTATTTTTATGTTGGTGAAGAAGATCATCCAAAGACTTAAACATAAATTCTAAGCTTTGTTCTGTGTTTTTCGTAACAGAGTGAATGTCATTAAATTAATGACAATAAATGGTAAATTAATGATCTGAGAACTTTGTAGTGTTAAAGTTCTGATAAAAGGCTTTGGATGCATCTAGTGGAGAATATATAGTGCGGTTTTGATCTCAAAAATACCTTCTCTAAAGAGAAAATTACATGTTTTTAAAGTAAAACAGGAAGCAGAAGGGTTTGGTTTGTTTTATTAATAATAAATTCTACCATATCATGGCTGAATTTTATGGCTCTGGGAAAAAATGTAGAATTTTGGGTATCACAGAAAGAATACTGGTTTTAACATACTGTCTTTGGAATGGTATTTGTGGAAGTGATATTTCTTTCCTGCTCGAATTGAAACACAAGTCTTTGATTACCACCAGGGAAGATGCAAGCCAGACCTGTGGTAGCTTCCTCTGAAGATGCTTCTTTTTATATGTCCTGTACTTGCAGTCTATATTCAGCATACCACTTTTGCTTTAAAACCACACTTTCCTTCATGAAGAGTAAGGATATCATTCCCAGTATGAGTGATTATGTGGAACTTCACCATGTGAAAGTCTTATCTGGAGAATGAGGGTATAGAGCCAAGAGCAGAATTAGAGCAGAGAATTAGGAGTTTGCCAGCAAGGACTGCCAGCTGTTTCAAATGGCAGGATCATATTCCTTCATATACAGTCATTTTTCCTGCTCTATTAAATAATGTTGACCAGGGATGTCATCATCCATTTGTATAAGAACCACACTAAGAGAGAGAACAGATACTGATGGTCCTGTTGGAGCAAAATAAGGAATGCTAAGGAAATAGTTCAGCAGAAAGCTTTTATGCTAATAAAGGAGACTTCTTATGTGGATGGAAGCATAGTGAGAATTTGGAACACATCACCTTTCAAAAAAAACCCACACGGACATATTGTTTATCATGAAGGAAATAGAATCTGTAAACTCCAGAGGGGATAGATAACATAGCAATATATTATCCGGAGGTAATACAATGAGCACTGTGAAACAGGCTAAATGAACTGGGAACGTGCTAAGCAGCAAGGGAAGAAATGCCAGCCTTTAGGAGGCTGTCAGGTCAGTAAATTAATGAAAGAGATTTTATTAGTGGTGTTGCTATGCTGCAGACTTCCAGTATCAAGTGCTTTGTTCTCTCCCTGTAGCCCTTCTCATGAGCAAGATGTCCCCCTTTCTCCTGCAGCTTTACCTGTTGCCATCAACAAGGCAATACTTCTGACTGCACAGCACTTTATTCTTTAACCAGAAAATTGCTAGTCCCTTTAATAAAAATATTTTGTCCTTCTCCCAAGCATTGCTGCTTTTGTTTCTGCTGCCATGGATATGGTGAGCTAGTTTTGCTCCTACCACAACCTTGTCCAAAGAGCACCATGGCACTGGGACACTTGAACTGGTTAGCTGCACTAGGGGAGGGGAAACCATGAGACATAACTTCTGAGGCAACAGTGAACTGAAACTTCTGCTTGATGGAATGCTTGTGGATCATGACCTCACCTCAAGCCTTCAGGCATGAATTGAAACACACAGTGTCCCTGACAAGCAAATACAAATGATTGATTACATTTACTGAAAGTTTGCTCTTCATTTCTCCTTTAAAGGATGATACTTTCACCTCTTTTGCTATTCTGTGCTGCTATTAGCATCTCACTCTGAGTATGTCCTTCAGATCATCAGCTATTCCCTACTAACTCTTCAGCCATCCTCTAATCTACTCTGCCAACTTCTGTATTTCATTCTCAAAGCTCACCCACATCTTTGTGCTTTATGCTGAATGAACACTTGGGAAAAATCAAAAGCACTGACAAAATACTCAGCTTGATCTCAGTTCTGACACTGGGATGAGTTTTCAGCCATCCAGTGTAAGAAAAACTCATTGTTTTTGGACTAAAACATATTCAGATGCTGTAATTATTTCAAACTCTTTAATACAGATAGATCCTATGGAGAATTGAGTTGCTTAGTATGGTTTTACCTAGCAGGCAAATCACATAATTTTTCCAAATGTAAGTTTTAGTTTGCAGGTTTTGGTTGGTTTGTGGGTTTGTTTGGGTTTTTTTTTTTTTTGTGGGTACGTATATCTCAGGAAAAAAAGTAAGGTCTTTCACAGCAGAAAGCACTTTTTTTTTCTTATTTGTGGCATACTACCTTTAGAATACTGTTTATCATTTTTTCTTGATATTTTCAACAGATTCCTGTTCTTCAAAGACTCAAGCTAATGACCAGGCTTTGGTGTATGAATTTCAGCCAGTATCCTTAATGCAGATATTAATTAGAAGCAAATAGAAATTGTCTTTCCCAGCTTCTTATCAGTTTCTTTTAGCAGTAGGATTTACACCATTAGCACCAGTAAGGATCTGGGGGCACTAATAAGTCTGGCCCAATTTTTAATTTTTTTAACTTTTCAATTCTTGTTCTTACTAATTTATAATTTCACCAAAACTGATATTTTTCACTCCCTAACACTGTTTAACATTTTAACATTTGCATATCTTTTCTGTTAAGATTGTTAGGGTTTGACTTTCTCTTAGGTTCTAATTTCTAAGTACTGTTTTAATAATTAATGTAATGTTCCAAGAAAGCAACCCTTGGTGTGCCAAGTTATCCATGTGTGACTCATACTGTATTTATGCATTGTTGATTTAAAAATATCATTTATTTAAACATATAATCAGAATACGATGTTATGATTCCTTTATCTGTTTTTTTAATCCAAAATAATTGAAAATTTTCTAGCTCTTCAAGATCTTTATATGCCATTTTCATGATTCCTTTTCAGAGTCTAGAATAAATTGAAATGTTTTGCAGAATCAGAAATCTGGAGGTAATAATACAAGTGGAAGATTAAGGGACTTTGGATATTCTCAAGTGCAACAGTAACATAAAAATCTATTTTTTCCAGGTTTACAGACTCATGGAGCCATGCTTCCTCACTGAATTTTATGCAGTATTCAATACAAAATGCTGCATATACCTTTACCATCATATGTACTATTGGCGCTTGTTTCTTCAGTCTGATAAAACTGTGGACGTGAATTCAAGGGAAGAGGGAGCTTCTATTTCTATGCACCTATCCAGATAAATACCAAAAGCAGAAATGCTTTGTTATGAAAAATACTGTGGTTTTTGCCATTAAATTTTCATATGCTGGCAAACTCTCTATCAGGAAGGATAGCTGTCCAAACATCTAGCCAATAAGATTTCTCTCAGTGATAAGTTTTTTAGCATGAAACTAGAAAAATCTCTGATTTTTGCTAAAGGCTCTCAGCAACTGAAATTGTCAGTCTCCAGCTTGTCTAGAGGGAAGGAAAAAGAAAAGGAAGGAGACCAGAAGAAGGGAAGTAATATTCTGTGATTCTATAGTATTTTTTGGGAAGAAAGCAAAGGATATGTATTCTGTAACTTTTGCTCTGGGTTACCATATTCTGTGAACAGTACAGCCTTAGAGTTATAATATGCAATGAAGTAATAATAAAGAGTGGAAATATTCACCAAATGTGTCCTATAGAAGTGGCCCATTGCAATGGGTTGACCCAGACTGGACACTAGGTGCCCAACAAAGCCACTCTGTCACTCCCGAGTCCATTTTCAGCATGGATTTCAGTGTCTCTCTTTCCCACACAATGCTTTATTTCATTCCCAGTGTAGTTTGGGAAAATTGTATCTCAAAGGAATCGTGTATGTCCAGAAAATGTGCACCTGCATCACAAGTGAAGGTATTTGTGGCACGTGTCTGCGTAAACTTCATAATCTGGCAATTGATGGCGTATTCTAGTTCTTCATATTTCTAATACAGACCTAAGGCAATCAATTCAAATTCCTGTGTCTTGTCCAGTTTTAATGCCTCTAATACCTAGTTTTTCGTCACTTCCCTGGCAGGCTGTTTAGTAGTCTTGCTATCAAAAAGATTTTCCTAACATTTATTGGAAGTTTAATTTTTTAATGTCTTCTCATTATATCTAATAATGAACTTATATACCAGCTTTTATGACTTCAGATGTTCTTCCTTTCCCACATTTGGTGCGTACGAGTATTAAGTAATTTGCATTAACTAATTGAATTCAGCAAATTGGTATGTTCACAGGATACTTATCATCAAAACATTCTTCTCTGGATTTATTTGTTGTCATATTCATGAATTGCACAATTGTTACGGGCTCATTGTGGACAACTCCCTGAAAGCATCCAGCACTTGATTTGAGATACAAAACCCAAGAATCAGAAATTCAAGGTCTTTCATTTATTGGGATGACATGCATAACATGGTATTAACTTGCACTCAATCCTTGAATAATTAAAGCAAGAGTAATTCTGATGCAATTTTATCCACTCAGGTGGACAAAATTAGAATGCACTGCCTGTGCATGCTTTGAAAGTCATGCCAAATCAACACCAAATGAGTCAACCTGATAGAAAATAAATATGAAAGGCATCAAACACAGCTACAGAAATTTTCTTTATCTTTTTTTGTTGGAAGTGGAGACTGTATATTTCCTTTGGAAATTTCTAATCTTTTTTGTACTTCAAGCATTGCTTAGCAGAGTTATAACCATATTCAGACATTTTATTAATCCATAAGATAATAATCTAAATACCTTTTATTGTTTTTCTCAGCCTCAGATGTGATCTTTATTCTGAATTGTCTGAAGGGGAATTAGAGCTGTGATAGTTAACTATATATCTGCTTTCTTACTCCTTGTTCAAGACTTTCTTAGAGGAGCTACCTAGAGCATCAACAAGCCTGCTTAACTAAATATATGATTCAAAGGGCTAGATAAAATGGGTAAACTTTTTGTGTGGGTGCTTCCCCAATTATTTCAATTTAATTTACTCCAGCTTGGAAAGTAATTGAGGGAAACTGAATTGTAGTGAGAGATTTTTAACTCTGAAGAGTATTTTACACAAGGAATTAAGAGAATTTTACTCATTCATTTTAAATGTCCTTTCTAATTTTCTGCAACTTTTCTGAGAATTTCTAGGCTAGTAGTTCTAGTCTCTGCTTTGCCTCACTAAAAACATTCATACAGGACATCTCCTTTTTCTCTTTCTCTTCAAAAAAAATCCCAACAACTCCCCCAAAAACCGAACACAGCAAATAGATTCTACAAAATATTACACACCATTCTTCTCCCAGTACCCTTTTCTTTACTTATTACTGGAGCAAACTCCATCTGCTTTACTATGCCACCCAGATCTTATATGAGTGGGATTCCCAGAAATGAAGCTATGATCCCAAGCACAGGGAAGCCAAGTGGATGTGCAGTGCCTTTAACACTCTAAGACATCCAGGAAGCTGGGCGCATCTAAAAATTTTGATTGCACATTATTTGATCAGCTAGCTTTCACTTTCTGGTGCTCTGCTCCTTCAAACAGGGCCAGCTGGTGACGATGAATCATTTCAGTGGCATAAGAGCTGCAACAAATATGGAAGCAGTGCCCACAAAGCAAATTCAGAACGAGGAAAATGATGTGAAAACGGCACAGATTAGGAGATTCGACCACTGAATGACTTTAGGAAAAAAGAACACAGCAGAAAGAACATGACTTCATTATACCAGTAAGTAGGAAATTAACACAAGATGAATGATTCATAGAATCACAGAATAGAATCATAGAATGGTTTGGACTAGAAGGGATTTTAAAGATCTTCTATTTCCAACCCCTCTGCCATAGGAAGGGACACCTTTCACTAGATCAGGTTGCCTGGAGCTCCATCCAGCCTGGCCTCTGGGGGATGAATAGATCCCTCACAAACCTCCCAATACTGCAGGTTTTCCTGACCCAGGTGCAGCTCCTTGCACTTGGTCTTGTTAAATCTCATGAGATTCCCATGAGACCACTTCTCTTGAGCTTGTCCAGATCCCTCTGGATGCCATCCCATCCTTCAGGTATGTCAACTGCACAGAATTCTGATTATACAATAGGAAAAAGAAGAGGACTATTTAAAGATTTGGATTGGTCTTCTGAATTTGACAATACTTTTGTCCCTGTGTGTTGACAGCACTCATTGACTTTCATTGAATTCGAGGGGTCTTAGGACTGTTCTGACTCTGCAGGACACTGAAAGACATTTCAGACATTTCAAACCTGGAAAACGGGACTGTGGAGTCTAGATCGCCTAATGTTTGATGACATTCCAGGCTAAGGTGCTTTTCTTTAGCAGAACACCAGAGTCTTGCGTGTCTTGCCCTAACAGCAAGTTGAGTTACTCATAACACCAGTGAAAGTGGGGAAATTATGCATGCTTAAAATTGTTGTTACTAAAGATGATGCTGTCACTGGCACATTATAGGTTTTCTCAGTATGGAATAAACTTTCAGACAGCTTTGGAGTAAAATACACGCAGCTGAATCCCATCCATGGGATTCACATTAATTTCACATTAATTTTGCTGCTCCTCTAGTGTTAGGGGTGGCAATCTAGTGACTCCATACTGACAGGTGATCTGTCATTTCCTATTTTCAAAAGTTAGCTGTAGCTGGAACAAGATATAGGAAAACCATAAAATAAACTTTACAGTGAAAGATGCAGGAGTATAAAAGAGACTGTATTAATATACATCCTATTAAAAATGTTTTCAATTTTCAAGACACTGTACTGGGCTCTTTGACAACTGAGATATCAAAGTGGTGCACTTGCTCACATCTATACTCACATTTGCACAGGAGGAGATAATTTGTGAGACTAACTACGGCGAATGAGGATAAATGCTGAGGGGTGAGAAAAACCACAAATTAATCCTGCAAAGCACAAATCTGAGTGGTGTAGATAGCAACATGCAACATTTAATAGTGTCATGTCACAGAGAGAAAGGAGTTTCCAAAATCTTTTGGACAGGTATTGCACTGATGCATTCACTTACGTGAAAAGTGCAAAGGAAAGTGGTTGCCCACTTCAAATGATTTAAGGGCTCACACGTTCTTTGTAACAATTGGTTATTGATGGAATTCCATCTTTGGAATGCAAGATGACACTGCTGGTGGTATCAAGCCTTCTGTCAATGTGTAGAGCTAGAAAGACCAGCCCGTGACTGACACAGTGATGGGCACTCTTCTGGTCAATATGTTTATTTCTGCCTTATAGGGCACTGTTTCACTTCATCCAAGAGTTTGACTAAACAGCAGAGGTGGGTGAATGTTTGGCCAGAATATTTTTGAGAGAGTTGGTGGCTGTGCCAGTCATGCAGTTCATCTCTGGATGAGTGCAGAGCAGGAGATGGGTGATGCAAGGACTGGTTATGAACTCAGGCTGGAAGATTTCCACAAAGAGCAAAGCCTCTTCAGAAAAAAAAAGTGTGTGCAGTGCTTGCTGTCTGGGAAAGAACAGAAAGTGCTGGACAATAAGTGTGTAAGAAAAGGTCCTCAACACAAGGAGATGGCAGAAAGTAGTGAGAAGGATTGGTTTTTAAAACCTCGTATTGCCATCTGTCTCAGCTAACAGAGTACAGGTATTTTCTATTCAGAATTTGGGTTGGGTTTTTTGTTGTAGTTCAGTGTTTCACATTCCGATAAAACCTAGATTTGGAGCTTAAGTGACTTTTGATAAGTTCCTTAGGCAAATATGTGATGTATTCACCTTGGGATGCTGACTTTCATAGAATCCTGTGCAAGCACCCTCTACATGTTGAATAAATATGTCACCAGAGTTCAGCACTTCTTCCTGTTGACACAGTTACGGCTTTCATTTCTGCTCATGACTTAATGCCCAGCATTGTTCCTCAGACAAAGCCTCAACTTGAATTGCATACTCTGTTTTCTGTCAGTAACGCACAGCTTCTGACGTCAGTTTTGCTTTGCAAAGGAACTGCGCTGTAGTGTCTTTCAGGAATACATCTGCCTTTCTCCCCAACAACACTCCCATCTTCAGGGTACTGTGTAATTGTTATAACTTCAGTAGTCTATGTCTTCCATTCCAGACAGAGAACCAGCTCAGCACAGCTTTTGTGCTATTGTCTTGGCATCCGTCCCAGCATGGCAGTCCCAACTCAGTATCTTATCACTGCAGATTTTTATCCTGGCATCTGATGTGCATTCTGTTATGTGGGCACCCCGAACAGCTTTGGCCTGGAATCTCAATAGTAATCCATGGTTCACAGGAGAACTTGCACAACATGACTGTTTGGTAAAATTTTATTTGCTTGGAATTTGATGTCTCTTCTCTTTGCAGTTCTCTGTGATAATTGATCAAAAGATGATCTGGTCATTTTAATGCAGTTTTTCCATTCCCTTTCTGAGGAAGAAATTGATGTATGTATTCACTATTAAGACAGTAGCTGTACTTAGCAAATTGTAATTATTTGACCTATATATCTGTTCCATGCTGCAGTCTAGGTCTAAATTTCACTTTCTTACTTCATATCTTAATCCAATATATTCCATCTAGCTTTTTAAGCCATCTCACAATCATTTGTATGTCTTCCTGTGTTTGAATGGGTGTACCGCTGTGTACAGTCATCTCACAGTTTCTAGTGGTACCCTAAAATTAAATAGCTGCTAAAGATCAGAAATACATTCATGTCAGTACTGTTAGGTGAGGGTCGGTCTTTTCTCCCAAGCAACAGGTGAAAGGACAAGAGGAAGTGACCTCAAGTTGCATCAGGGAAGGCTTGGATCGACTATGAGGAAATATTCTTCATTGAATGGTTGTCAATCATTGGAACAGGCTGCCCAAGGTGGTATCACCATACCTTGAGGTATTTAAAAGACAGGTGGATGTGGCACTTAGAGACATGGTTTACTGGTGGACTTGGCAGTTATAGGTTAGTAGTTGAATTTGGTGCACATTTATGTATGTAATAAATAAATAAATCTTTTATTGCATCAGTGTGGGTAAATGGCTCTTTGGCTGTCTGTCTCATATCAGTAAAGGATTATCTTTTATGTACTTGACCCATTTTTGAGACTACAGCCTCTCCTTTCTTTGAGCAGCTGCTCTTTAGATTGGCAAAATGTTTTTGTGATTCTTGTTTAAAATTATTATTAAGGATTTGATTTCTGACAGTAGATATAAGCAACCCGTCAGATGCGATCTTTTCACCAAAGTCCAAAGATAGCAGATGATTTTAAGGCACTTTTTCTCTACCTTTCATATCTCTGGAGAAAGCCAAGTGCTTCAGAGAAGGTTTTCTCAGATAGTTGAATTGCTGCCAAAACCGTGCACCTTCCACCAGGGCTGCTCAGTAGGTGTGCTCTCACACAAGTAAGCAGCGTGTACCCACATGGTTCACACTCATACCTGCTGTGCCGCAGTCATGTTTTTTGAGAACTCTTCTTGCTCTGGGCTTTTTTTGGGGGGTGCAATTACCATGCACGTCGCCATGCACATGGGCTAGTTACAGCGACTGAAGCTGAAGACAGAGAGGTTTGGGACAGTACATGGCTTCTCTGAAATTCCTTATCTCTTCTTGC
Source organism: Lycocorax pyrrhopterus obiensis (assembly GCA_014706295.1). Lineage (NCBI taxonomy): Eukaryota > Metazoa > Chordata > Aves > Passeriformes > Paradisaeidae > Lycocorax > Lycocorax pyrrhopterus. Next base: position 81,761,770 of record JACSVZ010000004.1, read on the forward strand.
CTGGGACCTAGGAAATCACCTTGTCTTTTACAGGCAGATTTATTTTTTTGCCACAAAGTTTTACCACCTTAATCCATCACCCTGTTCTTTACGTGGTGCTTTAGGAGGTGTCTTTGTTCCTTGCTGCGTGGTGCATCTGACAGTATGACCTGGAACTTGGTGATAAGTTTTGCAAGGATAAATAAAGTAGCCTGTATTGAAGAGAATTCGAAAAGTGAGCATCAGCTCTTTTGCGGCTCAATGAAACATCTGGAGACACGGGATTTGCAATGCAGTAGGAGAAGATACAGGCACCTAGGTGCTTCAAAGCCAGATTTTCAGGGATGGAGACACTAATGGATAGAATCAATCTCTTCTCTAAAAGTTGATTGTTGTAATCTTGTGTGGTCAGCAGATTCTTTTTTGCAGACAGTGGGAAAAAAATGGAAATCTTCTATTTTATCTCACCCCAAGGTGATGCCCTAGAGAGGTGACTGAGATAGGGGTCAGGAGTCCCTCTCTGCACAGGTCTGTGTCTCCTCATTTTACTTGAAGAAATCTAGCCTAGAGGATTGAGAGAGTTAAATATACAGAGATGAAATGCACATATAACCTCCATGTTTCTTTTGCAATAAAGGACTTTTAAAGTAGAAATATGTGCTGTTAGTCTGAAGCTGACATACTTTTACCTTCAAATTCTGCTTCCTTATTTTAAATATTATCACCTTAGATATGCACACACTCCCATTCAGGAGTGTGTTTGTGTTAGAGAATAGTTCATGATTCATGCACACATGATTAAGTCCTTCCACTTCTTGGGGCCTTTGTCTGTACAGGAAAAGAGATGCTTTATGTGATGCTTCTTAGAGAGAGTCTCCTGACGGATCTGTCTGTTCCCTTTGCAAGTATGCTGGACCATAAGCGTGCACATTCCATCTGTACGAACGGGAGAGGAGAAAAGTGCATACAACATCTGTTGCAGGCAGTTATGAATATTACAGCAGTCTGGTTTTCCTAGGAATGATGCCTAAAGCAGGACCTGTGGCTCAGACATTAAAAAGGGAAAAACTAGCCTAGTACAATTTCTCTAGGTCTCTTATTTCCTATGATTTTCCTTCAAGTTTTTACCATATGTTCTTGAGAAAAATCAAGGTCAAGTTTCCTTATCCTGATTTGTAGTTTTATCTTGTCATAGTTGGACGTCTGGATGATCCCTCACAACATTTCTGAAATAAATTTGTGTGAATAATTGGCCTGGGTAGCAGAGGCAGGAAAATGTGATGCTAGGAGGTAATTAATGCTTTGAATTTTCAGTAAAATTAAGGAAAAAAAATGTTTTGTAATACAAATTTGAATTAAAAATACAGCCTTCTCTAGGATTTTATTTTGTTGTCAATAATATTCAGCTTATATTTGTGTTTAAAATACGTGAGGGGGTAAAAACCTGGAAGTTGATTGCCTGAGCCCAGTTTCACGTGACAGAGCAAATTGCATATATGGTGGAGTAATTAGCATGTTCTTTAAAGGATCATTCATCATCTACTTCTATTTGCTTCCCTAAGAGTAAAATGATATGAAGTACTTTCTAAAATTCCTAACAGAATGACGGATGAACTGCCTTTATAATAAAAAAAATAAAAATAAAATATAATAATAAAAATTAAAATATAATAAAAAAATAAATCAGAATGGATAAAGGAATTTCCTTTCTTTCACACATCTTCAAGACAGCAAATATGCTTTCTTTCACAGATCTTCAAGACAGCAAATATGCTTCAAGAACTGAAAAGTTATTTTTGAAAGTTCACACAATTTTACTTTTTTATCAAGGACAGTTATTTAGATCTGACATCCAAAAATCACTAATTTGCATGAGCTTATAGCAAAAGAAAAAGTATCAACGTTAATATACATACTCCTTTCCTTTATAGACTCAAAAATGAAAACTAAACCTCAGACTCTAATTGCAGTGTAAGACAGAATGATATATGTTCTGAAAATCGCTATATTGAGGCAAAGAGTAATTAGAAATGGTCTTCATAAGACAATATACAAGTCACATTTTTTTAGGATTTGAGTTCCATAAGGAAACATGATAAAATGATATGCAGTAAGTTATTACCCATTTGAAACATATGCTTATGTTAATAATAGGACTGCACTCTTCATTTTAAACTGTTGCTTTCAGCACTAATTATGTGGCTTCCATCACACCACATATTTATGAGAAAGAAAAAAATTGAAGAGAAATTAAAAGACGAAAGAGAGAAATGTTGACAAATATTAAACAGTTTTACTTTGACATAATTGTGAGCTATTGAGGTATGCCAGCAGTGATGTTCCAATGGTTGGTACATAATTATCCAGGGAGAAAGGGTTTTAAGAATTCATAACAACTCCTTAGCATATCTTATTGGATTTATGCCAACATGAAGGATTTGGTAATGAACTGTTAATCCGACTGCTCACTACCTGCCTGAGGTTTAAAATGTGGGTCTGTCTAAATGTCAGCTGCAATTAAGTGTTAGGATTAAAAGCATTTCAGAAAACGAGAAAGTAGTAGGATAGATTTTACTGTCTGTTATTGGTATTTATGGCTCTTCTCAAGTTTAATCATTTGCACACTAAACTCTTTCTTGCAGATGTGTCTGGAAATAGTGTTTAATAGGAAAAATGGGGTGAAATGAAGACAGGGAGTTTAGAACAGCTAAAACATCCTGATAATGAAATCTGTTAGACAATAGAAGAATCCCCTGGGGGCAGAAGAGGAAACTTCAGCGTCTGGGACATGTGCAATTAAACTTGAAAAACATTAGAAAATATTCTCCTTGGGACAGAAAACAGGTGTAATTAATGTTTTTCATGACTAGTTTCTGTTATTCTCAAAGCTTTTTCCCAGGCAAGAAATTTGGGGTTTTTTCCTATCACTTCTGCAATAGGTAGTTTCGTTGCCTTGAGTGATTAAGAAAAATAAAGTTGCAACATATATATTAACTTTGAAACTACAAATGGAAAGTTTAATCATAGTTTAATCCAGACACCCCTCATGCTTACCTATTAACTGATCTTATTTTGGGAGCTATCTAAGGCTGGTAAAACAGGAACCTCTTTTACCACATTCTTATATAAGAACAATTATAAGAACATTTCTACTGCGAAGTATTCCTATATGTAGGAATCCTGCTAGCAGTCATGATGCTCTTTTGTTATTTTTGAGGGAAGAGTAGCTTTCTTGGAGTCGCTCACAATTTTTCACTTACTGGGCAAAGCTAGGGACATTTCAAAGAAGTGGATGCCTGCTAATGTAATCCCAATATTCTAAAAGTACAAAAGGAATGGCTCAGAAATTGGGAACAACCATCTTTTTAGTCCCAAGATAAAAGGTTAAAGGATAAAGCCATTAATTTGCAATCCTTCAGATTACATCAGAACTGACTTTACTGGTTCTTAAAAGTCGACCATTAATTAATATTAACGAATTAATTTTGTTCCCAGATTAAGTTACAACTGCAACCATCTCTCATTTAGGCTGGACTGATTTTTCATTACCCTTCTTCTGACTCTATGTTTAAACACAAAATTGGAAAGCACACTACAGAAACTATTATATATAAATACATACATATACATACACATTTTCATAAAAATACATATATATATTATATTTAGATTTAGATAGCAAGAAACAATAATTCTAATAATTTGGCTAAATGCTATTTATATTTTTCTAAACCAAATAATTTTCTTTAATGCATTTAATTTTGTAAAAAATTATCAGTTTTCCAAAATTTTTACAAAAATATTTGCACTGTTTTCATTTTATTGTTTTTTCATAACGGAGTTGGGTATTTTACCTTAAAGGTTTGTTCTTCTTCACTTCTTTCATCTCAGAAAGTGTAGTATATATAAGGAAGGACAAAGCCAAAGCCTAGAAATGAGAGTAATATACAAAATTTCAAACTAGTTTTTGTTATTTCCTCTAGTTTTCTAGTGGGAAAACAGAGAAAACATTCTTGTTGCTTTCACAGTGGCTTACTTTCTAACTTTCTGGTTTTTCTTTGATGAAAAAATTTGTTTTTAAAAATTAAAAAGAAAGTTATTTTCTCCATTAATAAAGAAAATATTAATTTATAAGCAATTTTTAATAAACAAAAAATATTAATAGATTATTAAATAAATAAATAAGCCTTCTTTTTCCTTTCTTTAACTCATTCAAAAATTACATTTTGAATACTATTCTTTCACTTTTCTGCTGATATTCCAAAATAAAATTTGCAAAGTCAAACCATCTAATAAGCACTTGTTTCTCTGAGCATTTGCATGATCTGCAATAGTAAACATACAACTAATAAAATTTTCAGGAGGATTTAATCACTGCAATGTATAACAGCAGTGCTTCCCACTTATTCCTGCCAGTGCTGATTCTGTGCTCATAGAGTTTATCTGTGACCCTGATTCAGAATTTTTCTCAATTTAAAAAAGCAGCAAGTGATGCACTGGCAGTGTTCAAAGCACCCTTGGTTGTTCGTGAGCATTTTATCAGACCCTGAGAGCAGCTTTTCCAGCTGACAGATCTTTTTGTGAGCTTTAACTAGGTCGGCACTCACATTGTGATGCATGTCTGGATCTGAACTCTGTGGCCCTGCCCTGTCTCTGCTTGCTGTAGAGATTCACATTTTCAGAAATGCCTCTTTTCTCAAAGATCTGTGCAGAGTGAACTGCAATCTGAAGTCACAATACACTGCCTAATCAGCACCATCCCTTGAGCACACTGCAAGAGCTGATTAAAAAAGAGAGGAAGATGAGTTTGAGAACAACTCTCAGAAAACTGTTTATCTCTTTTTTCTTTTCTTTTCTTTTCTTTTCTTTTCTTTTCTTTTCTTTTCTTTTCTTTTCTTTTCTTTTCTTTTCTTTTCTTGAGAAGTGGAGGAGGGAAAAAGCAGATTTTAAGAATAGGTCACTTTACTCTTAGAAGTCAATTAATTAACTTATTCATTTCAGTTTCACGTTCCCAATTATAAACCCAAGCCAAAAGACTAGGTCTGCACACTGGTGTAGAGATCAGAATAGCATCCTTTTGCCAAAAATTGTGAAGAATCAGTGAAAACTAGATTTTACATTTGTTAAAAGACAACTTGGTCATAAACCAGACAAGCTAAGGGGAGGGGAGGTGATGGAGAAGGGAAGGGGAAGGGGAAGGGGAAGGGGAAGGGGAAGGGGAGGGGGGGGAAGGGGGGGAAGGGGAAGGGGAGGGGAGGGAGGGGAGGGGAGGGGAGGGGAGGGAAGGGGAGGGGAGGGGAGGGGAGGGGAGGGGAGGGAAGGAGAGGGGAGGGGAGGGGAGGGGAGGGAAGGGAAGGGAAGGGAAGGGAAGGTGCGGGAAGGGAAGGGAAGGTGCGGGAAGGGAAGGTGCGGGAAGGGAAGGTGCGGGAAGGTGCGGGAAGGTGCGGGAAGGTGCGGGAAGGTGCGGGAAGGGGCGGGAAGGGAAGGGAAGGGAAGGGAAGGGAAGGGAAGGAAGGGAAAGGGAAGGGAAGGGAAGGGAAGGGAAGGGAAGGGAAGGGAAGGGAAGGGAAGGTGCGGGAAGGGAAGGGAAGGTGCGGGAAGGGAAGGTGCGGGAAGGTGCGGGAAGGTGCGGGAAGGTGCGGGAAGGGAAGGGAAGGGAAGGGAAGGGAAGGGAAGGGAAGGGAAGGGAAGGGAAGGGAAGGGAAGGGAAGGGAAGGGAAGGGAAGGGAAGGGAAGGGAAGGGAGGAAGGGGGAAGGGAAGGTGCCGGAAGAGGAGGAGGGAGGTGCGGGAAGGAAGGGAAGGTGCGGGAAGGTGGCGGGAAGGGCGGGAAGGGAAGGGAAGGGAAGGTGCGGGAAGGGAAGGGAAGGTGCGGAAGGGAAGGGAAGGTGCGGGAAGGTGCGGGAAGGTGCGGGAAGGGAAGGGAAGGAAGGTGCGGGAAGGGAAGGGAAGGTGCGGGAAGGGAAGGGAAGGAAGGGAAGGGAAGGGAAGGGAAGGGAAGGGAAGGGAAGGGAAGGGAAGGGAAGGGAAGGGAAGGGAAGGGAAGGGAAGGGAAGGTGCAGGAAGGGAAGGGAAGGTGCAGGAAGGGAAGGGAAGGGAAGGGAAGGGAAGGGAAGGGAAGGGAAGGTGCAGGAAGGGAAGGTGCAGGAAGGGAAGGTGCAGGAAGGTGCGGGAAGGTGCGGGAAGGGAAGGTGCGGGAAGGGAAGGTGCGGGAAGGGAAGGTGCAGGAAGGGAAGGGAAGGGAAGGTGCAGGAAGGGAAGGGAAGGTGCAGGAAGGGAAGGGAAGGGAAGGGAAGGTGCAGGAAGGGAAGGGAAGGGAAGGTGCAGGAAGGGAAGGTGCAGGAAGGGAAGGTGCAGGAAGGGAAGGGCCAGGAAGGGAAGTGCAGGAAAGGGAAGGGCCAGGAAGGGAAGGGAAGGGAAGGGAAGGGAAGGTGCAGGAAGGGAAGGGAAGGGAAGGGAAGGGAAGGGAAGGGAACCGGGAAGGGAAGGGAAGGGAAGGGAAGGGAAGGGAAGGGAAGGGAAGGGAAGGCGAAGGCGCGGGAAGGGAAGGGAAGGGAAGGGAAAAGGGAAGGGAAGGGAAGGGAAGGGAAGGGAAGGGAAGGGAAGGGAAGGGAAGGGAAGGGAAGGGAAGGGAAGGGAAGGGAAGGGAAGGAAGGGAAGGGAAGGGAAGGGAAGGGAAGGGAAGGGAAGGGAAGGGAAGGGAAGGGAAGGGAAGGGAAGGGAAGGGAAGGGAAGGGAAGGGAAGGGAAGGGAAGGGAAGGGAAGGGAAGGGAAGGGAAGGGAAGGGAAGGGAAGGGAAGGGAAGGGAAGGGAAGGGAAGGGTGAATGACTGCTTATATCATTCAGACAGCTGGAGACAAACATTGTATAAAATGAGGAGAGACCTTTAATTGCTGTTGATAGTTTATATGAAGACTTTATTTTCACAAAAACTTTGACAGTTGCTCTCTGCTAAGACAGGCCATCAGAGAATTAATTTGTACATGTTTAACATTTACGTACTTTGTGAAAACTACAGACCCAGGAAATTGGAAAATATGTTTCAAAGCTTAAAAGAATTTCTTTCCCTAGCAACTGCTTAGAAAAAATGAGACCTTTGACTTTGTTTCAGAAATTGTTTATGCTTCTAATGGTAATTACATCAGCATTTGATGAAGGTTCCCCATTGCGTAAAGGACAACTGTAAAACATAAGAAGCATCGGAACAAGCATGAGAAAATCACAAGAGATTCAATTCACAAATGAGATTTACAAGGTTTGTGGCACATTCTGTGATTATGTCTAGATTAAAGATAAACCAGAACTGTATTTTCCAATTGTGGTGGTACATCATCTGCAAACAGCCTAAATAGCATGCAGAGAATTATGGGCCTAAATAGCATGCAGAGAATTATTAGGAACAATCACCTAGCCCACACCCTGCTCCTGCTTACCCCTCAGACAAAGCATCCTCACAGATGCACAGGTCCAATCCCTGATATTGTTTCATCAAAGCCTAGTATCCCTCTTTCTCTCTCCTGTATGGTGCAAAATCCTGTGTACTCACTGAGGACACATTATGTACATTTCTTCTTAACCCCATCTTTCTTTCCTGTCTTGTAAGCATTCCCAGCTAGTAAAACTTTTATACATAATGTAATCTGTTTTTTCATAAAAATATAGTCTTTATGACTAACAAGATAACATACAATCAAAGAATAATGTACATTGAAAGGGATGTCTGAAGGTTTTCTTGCCCAAACCCTTACTCAAACATGGGACAAGTGCAAAATTTCAGTAAATTGCTCAGAGCTGCATCCAGTTGAGTTCTGAATGCCTCCAGGGATGAAGATGACCCACATATCTTCAGGCATCCTCTTACAGTGTTGCATAAGCTTCACAGCAAATAAACTTTTCCTTATATAGAGTCTAAATTTTTTTTGCTCCTACTCAGGTCCAGTGACCTTTGTCCTTTTGCTTTGTAACTCCAAGAGCAGCCTGGCTCTCGCTTCTCCATACCTCCAATTCAGGTAGTGCAACTCTACAATGAACTCTTCTCTGAATCCTTTTTTTCTGGGCTAACAAGCCAATTTTTCTGTGTTTCCTCATGCATCATGTGCTCAGGTGTTCCACTTTCTGGATGGCTCTTCACTGAAGTACCTTCAGTGTACCCATGTCTCTCTTGCACTGGGGAGCCCAGACCTGGACCCAGAACTCCAGATGTACCTGAGGAGTGCTGACCAGAAGGGAAGGATCCCCTCACTCAGCTGGCCGGCATTGGTCTTCCCCCTGCAGCCTGATACGTAGTGGGCTTTCAGCACACTGCTGGCTCGTGGTCAACTGGTTTTCCATCAGGACTCCCAGGTCTTTTTCTGCCAAGCTGCTTTTCAGCTGGTTGACCCTGTGACTGTACTGGTGCTTATGGTTATCCTCCCCAACGGCAGGACACTGGATTTCCCTTCACTGCTCTGCATGAGGTTCCTGTCAGCCCATTTCCTCAGCTTTGTGAGGTCCCTCTGAGTTGCAGCCCTGCCCTGCAGTTTACTGACAGTTTCATTCATATGGATTTTATTCGTGAAGTAACTTACCGAGGGTACACTTAAACATTCCTTGGCCCCAGATCATTCCCTCAGGAACACCATCAGCGCTTGGACTTTATGCCACTGACGTCTGCCCTTCAAGCTCAGTGGTTCATCTTATCTATTCTCAAATATCTTCACTGTAACTTTTTTTATCCCTTACTGTGAGTTTTTTTAATTAAAAATAGGCAAAATTAAGAAGAAACACAAGCATGCCATTCACTTCCTATGCTTGAAAATCCCAACTCCCCACATTCAGATTTCTTACTCGTGCTTTTCTGTTTTCCAGAAAATATTAAAATAATGCTTTCACATTCTAACCTCTAGGGAAAACCAAAGAGGGGACAGATACTTTTTATTTTAAAGTTAGTTCTTTAAAATGGATCTTTCAAAGGGTTATCTGAGTTCATGACACCTGGATGGAATTTGCAGAAATTTTCTGAGCACTTCTGCTCTTTTTTTTCTCTCTTTTTAAGGAAATTGGCAAAGCAAAAATGTTCAGACCTGTATTTCCTTTCTTCAGAGGCTAGTCCTGAAAAAGCCCTCTTGAACTAATATGTAAATGTGTATTGCTGCATAAATTAAGGATTAGAAAAATGAGGCCAAACTCATCCAGTTTGCTTTTTCCAGCCAGCCCTGTATAAATGAGGTGGCAATCTAGAAGAAGCTGGTCTTTTCATTTAAACTGGGACTGTTCCAGAAGACCATGTACGAATAGAAATATTTATTGGAGATGAAATGTTCCAGACTTAAACAGGGGACAGGAACAGTAAATTCCTGAATAGAAAACTGTATTTAATTTTACAATATTTGCTTTTTTTCATTCTTTTTTTCTTAAATCATTAATACTTTTAATCTATTTCAAAAACCATAAATTATGTTGCTCTGGTATTTTTTTAAATTTACTTCAGACATTTATTAATTATCAGTTAGATTACTTACAATTATTTTTTTCTAATTCTGCATTAAAAAGTTGTACATCTTTTTCTGAGAGTAGTCTGGCATATGGGCACTTGTTCATTTTCGTGAGTCAAGTGACATTCAGAACTGACTTAACATAAAATATATGTCTTTATTTTGGCTCTCAGTTACTACCCTAGTTCATCTTAGTCCCAGTCCAAAACCTAACAGCAGACTTCCTTTAATATAGGTATGCCTCATAGCAAAATTCAGTAAAACAATTGCCTTCCTGTGAAAGAAAATTCGAGGTAAGGAGATGTGCAAAGAGTCTTAGAGACATATTCAAAAAGACATTTGTGCCTTGAGTTCAAATCTTTGTCACAAGGAAAACTCACTGACAAAAAAATAATAAAAGGGTTTGTCAAAGAATTTCTGACTAGCTACTATTTCAGTATCACAAATAAGTATCAGAAACCCGAAGCAGCAGTGGTGATAATAAATTATTAATTGCATTTCATTTTCCTTCATTCCTGCAGTCCCTTAACTCATGACAATGAACAGGAAGAGCAACCCACCCACCACCTGCCTCCAAACCAGGGTAGGCAAGGTCTGAGATTTATCTTCCTGTTTTTTGCATGAGGGGACACCTCAAGGTAAGAACTTGGCAGAGGTGTTTTCAAACTGAGTATCAATGAGTGAGCAAACACCCCACTCCAACACTGGTGGTCTGCCAAGTCTGATCCTGAAGATCTTCTGACGTCCGAAACTGTGGCGTTCTTTCTATGAATGCTGTGACTGCTGAGGAGGTCCCAGTGGGACAGACAACAGAGGCTGGTGAGGCCCACACAATCTCCTGCCTGTCTTCCTCTACTGCCACTGCTAGCACTGGATGGACCTTTCCACTGACCCAGTGGGGCATTTTATTTTCTTATTCTGGCAGGATGACCCAAACTTTTCACACACAAGTGGTTATGGGCTCTGAAAACCTTTAAATTCCATATCAAGCCTGTCCCATCTGCGCTCTCTTCCATGCCAAGGTCCCATGCAAGGCGCTCTGTCTCTCTCTATTGCAGCATTATCTTTGAAGAGAGAGTGCCCTCTTAGGTGTCTGAGAATTCTGTGTGAATTGATACATAGACCAAAGACAGAGAAGTGAGTCTTGAGAGCTCCAAACAATATTTCTTTGTTGACAAGCTCAGGGGAGTCAGCTCTTGACCTTTTACATGAGTTATGCCCTGCCTCCCCCTGCACACACACTGACACTCCACAAACCCCTCAGCAGCCCTTTTCCAGGTCTGTTGAAACAACAGCAGGTTCATTTTCATGGCTTGGGGGGTACAGAGATATAGATGGAACCCAGGTTTCCCCGGGGCCCTTCTCATGACTCAACCAAAAGCATACAAAGGATAAACCATAGCAGATGGTGAGAAGTCTTGACTCCGTGCTACCACTAATGGGCCTGTTCCAGGACAGTTTCCATGACAACTGGTGAGCCTGGATTTATGGAACCTGAGATATAATACTTACATTGCCATAATAAGCAAGCCTAGTTTTGTCTTTGTGTAGGACCTTGTGAGGATCTGCTTTCCTATGAGGATTAACCTCCAGCTCCCTATTCTGACCTGAAATCCGTGGTAGTAAATCCTCACACAGCGCATCCTGAGCTACTGTTGATCAGGCACCACCACAAGTGGCTGCAGATCCACTCCCTGGTAGTGGCAGTCCCTTGCTGGGCCATTTTCACATGCAGGGAGTGGAGTGAATTTATCCTTTCCTCGCTCGTACACCACCTCCTCAGGAAAAGACCCCAAACCTAGCCTCCATCACTTTTCCCCTCCTCTTCTACACTCGGAGCTTCCTTGCTGTCCATACTGCAATCAAAACCAGCTTTCTTCCTCTTTGGGAAGTAGAGATCTCAGATGAAATATAGATTATGCCTGGGGATCTACTACACAATCATATATTATTGATTTACAACATTACTTTGTACTGCTAGTCAGATACATGCTTCCCCCCAGTTATAGTCAGACTCTGTCAGATTTTTTTCCTGAGACAGTTGTTAATTCTGGAATATATTTACAAGGTTTGAACGTCCACTTGTCATTTCATAAAGCAACACAGTGCAAAATGTGTGCCAATTATCTCCCCTGGCAGCAGACAGGAAGAATAGACCTTGGAATTTGTATGAATTCCACTTTAAGGAGATAATGAATTTAAGCGGTACAGACCCACAGACGTTAACAGGATTTACTAGATACAGAGCAGTTATCGTGGTGTGTATAAGCTGTACGTTATGACTTTATAAACCAAAAGTTGGCAGACTCTGCTAGCTAACCCTAAGTAATAATGACCCTGATTTACGTGTAGAGCCCCTCATTACGTTTAGCAAACCACACTCCTGCCTTTTAATTAGTCCTGTGGAAGTTACAGGGGTTGTGGGTCACTATGAGATGGGTACTTAGGGGGTGATAACAAATTAGGAAAGAAAGAAAGAGAAAATGCTCTGAAATTTGTGACTGTGAAATTAACAGTAATACAGAAAGGAATGGGAAAAGGCCTTCTGCACATTTATTGATGCCTTGAAGCTGCAGCAAAAGAAAGTCCATCAACTTATATATTGCAGTAATTAGCAATTTCCAGTCTCTATAGTGCAATTATCTTCAAACACAGGCTTAGAGCTCCCCTGTTCCTGCATTGGAAGGCACAGGGCCCTGCCAAGTCTGCACACAGTTCCCTCACTGTATAAGTGAAGGAACTTCAGATTCTCTGCAGTGCGACTGGCATCTCCTTCTGAATCATTTTGTAAGTTCCACAGCTGAGCATAGCAGGTTAACCTTGCACTTCTGAAAGCCACTATGTGTGCTCCCTTTCTCCTCCAGCGTGTCAGACAGTGGCGTATCTGTGTTCAGTCGATGGTGTGGGTAGCCGGGAGGTTGTCTCCAAGTTGTGGCTGCCTGGCTGTGTGCTGTCATTCTCTCTCTTCAGATGAAAAGACATGATACATTGAGTCTCTGTACCTTCACTGTCAGGTAATGCACAGAAGAACAAAATCAAATACAGCATGTGGAGGGGAGTGTCCTCATCATCATGAAAGTCATCTTAACCTTGCATTCATTCTAATTTCAAAACAAATTTATTTCTTATGTAACAGCTTACTATTGCTGCTAGTTACTTCACTGATATACAAATAATTGCTGCAGGCAAAGCCCCAGCTTCACTGCACTTATATTTAAAACTGGAATATCTTTTTACCTTTGTCAGATGCCAAAAAAACTGTTCAATAATTTGAAGTTAAAAGAACTCCTTTTTATTGCATCTTTTGCTTAAGATTTTCAAAAGCAAAAATACAGTTAGGCCAATCTCGAGTAGCAGAAAATTTAAATCTTTTTCTGTCTGAGATTAACAGGGCTACCCAGTGAGTGCTATTATCTGGCATTATCTCATAGAATTAAAAATTTCCCTTTGCAAGCTGAACTCTCATCTAACAGCCAAGTGCTTTTCATTCCCATTGAAAACTTTTGCTGTTATTTTTGTATTTACTGTTAGCTTTGGTAGATAAGCTACTAATATACATCTGTGCAATTTTCTTGCAAAGTCTCTGAATGGCTTTCATGGCAATTTCTGCCATCAGGGACCACTGTTTATTAAAACCTTGTTAGATAGTTATTTGACAGGTTTAAAACTCCAGGCTTTGACATAGCAGAGGTAGCTCTTGGAGGATGATTTCTCAGCACATCCTTCACAAGAAGCTGTGTCTCACCAAGCAGGGTGAGTCCTAAACTTAGAAGCAAGTAAGGTGCAGACAGATCAAAGAAGATAGTGAAAAAAATATTTTATTTTGTTTTACTTTTGTTTTATCTGCTATAGTTACCATGAAAGCCTGCTATAGTTATCATGAAAAGACCTCAGTCTTATCTTAAAGGAAGTGAAACTTTTCTGAAGGAAGAGCAGGAACTGAAGGAGTAAGCCAAAAAATACAAGTCTTTGGTTCACCTGAGTTCTTAAAAAACAGTCATGCTCCAGCCTGGCTAAAGGAAGACAGTGGAGCAGAGACAAAGAAATAGATGGGAGAATCTGCTCTAAGAAGTTAATGCATCCACTGATGGCCCAGGAGCACATGCACCAAGATGAACCCTTTGTCTGCCTCTTCCCCCTCCCCTCAGCCCCCCCCCTAGTCTGGGGCCTTAAGGCAAATGACAGTCATGGGTGCCAGCAGCAAAAAGTGAGAGCAGCAGATTCATGTTGTTCCAGCACTCAGAAACTCAGTGAAACTGAATGCTCAGGTTGCTGACATATGTTGTGGAGACAGATTTCCGCAGTATGCAGACTGAAATGCATAATCTGAACAAGGTTATGAGCCAAACATCTTCAGTGTTTATTGAAAACATCCCTGATGTTTAAAATTCTGTGGTCTTCTGAAATCCAGCCCTGCAGTTATTTCTCCCTTTCAGAGAGAACGAGACACACAGATACTTCGGGAACACGTGGGTCCCTTTTTCCCCTCCCTCCTAGCAGGAGAGACAGTTTAGCCTGCTTTTCCTGGTTCACATCCTGAGATGAATCACTGCAGACAAACAGCTCCAGCAGAGAGGCAGCTCAGAGGCCCTTACAGGAGCAGAAGAGGAGCAGTCTGTCGCTCTGGGCAGGGTTCACTGTGCAGAGACAGGGAGAGAGGAGGAGAGTGATTTATGTGGGTCCCTTTATAAGGGAGTCTGGTGTTCAGATACAGTGTGGGATTTTTCTTTGAAAAACAAACAAATACTAGTTATACTTCCCTGTCTGGAAAAACTTAGTCCTTTAGCCAGTCCCTCTCCTCTTTGCTCATTCTTTTAACTCTCACTCATGCTAAGCTGCTTTAGAGGTATTTTTGGAGATATTCAGACTTGGAACGCTGTGTTCCTCCTAGCTGTTTTCAAACCTTCTTGCATGACGTTCCTTTCCACAGCACTGGTCTTTAGACCAGCCAGAAATAAGGATATTGCTGAGCACAAAAAAGGCCTTGTGTATCTTCCCCAATAACTACTTTAAAGACTGTAACATATCTGCAGAGGGATTTCAGCATATTTTAAAAACGCCAAAGGACATTTAAAGGCAGTGTCTGGTGACATTATGCATGACAACACTTCGCTGCAAAGGTGGGAAGTGAGAAGAAATACAAGCTAGACAGGATTATTTGTTCAAATGCACCAAGACTTGGCTCTGTGTGAAGGGCTGCTGTAATCTCTTAGCTCATGTAAAACTGCCCCTTGTGCCAGTCTCTGCATGTGTGCGTATGAGTAAAAGAGGGAGCAAGTGAGAGTATGCTTGTGGCAGTACACAGAGCTGTTCCTGTCCATGAGGCACTGGTTTTCTGGAATTGATATCTTGAAAATTCAGAAATCCTGCAAATAGGAGAAAGGCTTTTGTGTAGGAGAGAACTGCTAAAGGTCTACATCCATAACAGACATCCATGCTCAGTTCTGTGACATTTTAATGTCAGATATTTCATTTATTCATTGTTTTCTGTCAAGTATCATCAGGCAATCTACTGGTCTGCCTGAAACCGTGTAATATATTGCAGACTAGATAAGAACTAAGAAATATTTCATCTTTGTGTGAATAAAACTTACAAGCTATTGTGTAAGGTAGTTTTTCAGAGCATTGCTGCGAGTGTGAGCTGGGTTCCTGCTATGTGCACCAAGAGGACATGGCAGCCCTCTCCCAATGTTCTATTGCAGTTTATGTTCTGGCAAGCATGTTTCCTAGCTGCTATCCTGGATGTTGCTACAACCGTTTTGTGTCACTGCTGCTGGTGGGAACATAGAGAGGGACAAAGGCCTGAGACTCAATGAAATAAAGCATTACCTTGCTTTCTCAAGTAAAACTTTATTATTATTTCTCTTTGTTGCCATGTACCATTATATTGGTCATATTGGTTAAATGTCCATCATCACATTTTTGATTTCCATAAAACACGGACTTTTCATGGAAGGGACTGGAACCCTTAGAATTTTAGTCACTCATTTGCACTTGCCCATAACAATTTTTGGTGTAGGTAAAATACGTAAAATGTGTATACACACATGCACTTACAGACATACACGCACATACAGACACACACAAATGTGAAAAATGCCATGGTTATTTATTTTATTGAGAGCTGTTGGATTATATTGAGAGCAAAGATATACATTACACTCCGTTTATTTTCTACTCAGTTTAAAATGGTGTGCTATAAGCAACAAACCTATAGTTAAAAGAAATTCAAGCCATACTGTTCCTAGGAGTCTTCTGTGCCTTAAAGGTCCACACAGATCTCACATTGAGGTAGAATCAGTTGTAATCTTGGTTTCAATAATTTTGAGGGTAGACTGGATTTACCCTGAATGTTTCCTAATCCCATGATACTTTCATGGCATGCAACTGAATGTGCAGTCACTCATAGCATGAAAATTTCTGTAGTGTACATTACAAAGAATGGTTTATTTTCTCTAACAAATCTTGTGGAAAATATTCTGTACTGCTTTCTGGGAGCAGTTTTAATCATAAAGGAAAAAAAGCCCTGATAAAAATATTCTGTGAAAGGTGATTTAGGTTGGTAGGCGAAAACATTAAGGTTTTAGCACACTTTTCTCTGGTTTGTCAAGTAGAGCAAAGGTGGACCTAACAGGAATCTATTCAGCATTTTCTCTTAAAATAACCCAGTGACAGATGCCTGTACTACTGTGCAGAGCACTTAAAGTCTGACTTTCAGAATGATTTATGTCGTTCAGCATGCTAAGAAGTCCCTTCAAAGGTACTTTTCCACTGCTTCTCTAACAAATTGGTTCAAAGTAAGATACTCATGACTCTAGCACACAGAGAAAACACATATTGCTACCATAAGAGTTATTTTATTTTCTACCATTGATGCCATGATGATTTTTTTGCCTTTTTTTATGTATACCTTTCATATACCCTTTTATATAGCTTTTATGTGCGCCCAGTGCTTTTAGCATGCATGCTTGTAATTCCTTAAGCCTGATAACTTAGCTTAGACCCAAAATTCCATTAAGTCAGGAGACCAAGGATCCTGGTGGCCTCGCAGTTGGAGGCCAGAAAGCCCTATGCTATCCTGAGAAACCAAGGTCTTCCCTAGAACATCCTGTAAACTAAGATAGGCCCATCCAAGAGGAGATTCCTCACAATGGAGAGTTCATTCGAGCCTCTCATTGGGGAATCTTTGATAAATATGCTAATTTGCAAGGCCTATAAATTGTATACGCGATCTATCGTGTGTGTACATTTCGGCGTGCATTTCGGCGCATTCCACCTGGACGAAGTGGTGCACCTTGAAGATCCTTAAGAGAATACCGAGATAAAAACCCCTTTTCCCCTTAACCGTGTCTGGCTCTTAATTTTAAGACCAGAGAAAGGCAACACCATCAACACCAGGATGGTGCCTATATTTTTGGAAGTGTCAGGGCTGAGGGGCAGTACTAAGGTTGAGTTTCTACCTATACTCTTATAGAAAACAGCAAAACCTACAAAAACAAAAACAACGACAACAACAACAACAAAAAGCACTTAATGGCAACTGCATTTAGTTTTCATGAAGATCAAACAATTTGTTGGTAGTTCTTAAATTTTAGTTACATCAATGCTGCTTTTATCACACTGTGCTTTTCCACCTCTTACCTTTTTTCTTTTCCATAGGCTGGTCTCCTGACTCAGACAAGACTGCACGTGAATGGTGGCAGCCGCTTGGAAATGCCTTTGTTATTCATCAGAGACTGTTTGAACTTATGCCAGTGCCTTTGATGGGGCCTCATTCAGAAGCCATCAGGATCAATGGAAAAGCTCCAGTTAACAAGGCCTTGATGCCAGTCCAAATCTGATACCAAAGGTCTCCCAAAAAGGATCTGCTTATGACAACACGGAGTATGGTGCTTGATAATTCTTGTGCATGGGCACATTTTTCATGGGGAAGAAAATGTATTTGCTTGCATTCCACTACAGAAAATCTTGCATGTGTCCTTGGATTTTTGGCAGATGTTGAAAGCTGATCAGGAGCAGATCATGTGAGAGCAACAATATGTCCCTGAGCAACAGCAAAGCAGCAGGTGCAGGAGGAGCATATGCCAGATTCCCATCAGCAGAAGGAGCTGCATGGAGGGCTCTCTGGGACTGCATGTGAGGTGCATGCTCCACTTTTCTTCTGGCACTGGGGAATATTAATAAAGTCTTCATCAGGCCAAGCAAATCATTTGCAAATTTAACTTTCAATTATGTAATAATTCATATCATAAATACCTAGAGACTCTAGTGCAAGAAAATTTCTCATGCAAAACAACCTGGTCTTTAAAAACCATGATATTTTACTTTTAAAATTGTATGTCCATAAAAAAATTATGAAGGAAATTAGAAACCTTAGCTGCCTCAAAATCTTTCCTACTCATCCAAGAACATGAAAAGTTTCCACTTATTTAATTTTTTAATAAAAAACAGTAGTTTCAAAAAATACTGTATAAATTTAATTTGAAATGCTTTGATGAGACCAGTTCTGAGACACTCTTAAAAGAAAAAAAATTAAGAAAACCAATGGTTCAGTGACTGGAAGCTTTTTTCTGCTATTCAGCCCTGGCCCTCTGCTTTGCTTTGAATGGACTAAATAAAAATATGTCAAAATTGAGCAATTCTGGATAGAAGTTATCCATTTTTCTCCAGTGTCATATTATGGTCTTCTGAATGGAACTGGACAAAAGTCTGGTTTATGAAATACACATGCATATATGCGCATTTTACCTCGAGACAAAGCCAAGATATTTCTAAAACAAAAAACATCACACCCTCCACATAAGAGCCATCAAAAAGCAGCGAGTGCACAAGAGTATAAACTTGCACTGTGCTGGGTCTGTTTCTAAACTCATACGTTTTCGTGCTAGTGACCTGAAACTCATCATCAGGAACAGAGGTGCTTTCTCTCTTTCTTCCCAGCTTCAGTGGAAACTTTCTTATTAGAACCTAAAGGAAGATTTGTATTTGATATTTTTTCTTTTAAGGAAACTTTTCTTAGAAATCTCCAATTCTTCTCTTGAACCATATGATGACATTTAATGAACTGGCTGGAAATCTAAATGAATAGATTTTTTAAAAAAAATCTTATTTTCTGCTTTTTCAAGTAGGATTGAAATGCCAAAGAACAATAGAGACAAAGCACCTCCACTGGCCTAAGTTTTTACCACTTAGTCATCTCTAAAGTACTCAGAGCATGACAAGGATTTTGTGAATTATGTGTTTTGCAAACTTGCATTGTCACTAATGTAATATAATACAAAAGATCTAGACCAAGTGTTAACAAGACTAGGAATTCACTTTGAGATGACCAGCAAAAAAATTTGGTTCTAAGTATTTCGCAGCAGATGCATTGACAGATTTCCCAGTTATGGCTTACGCCAGGAATCACCCTATAGCCAACCTTGAATTTTATTCAGAAATACTTGAAGAGGTTGGAATGGGAATTCACGGACTGACATCCTTAGCTATCTCAAATTGTTTGATAAATAACATGTGGATACAGCAAGTGTTTGAAATGGTGATTTAAATTAACACACCTGACTGTACTGAATTTATAAACCACCTGTATGACTTCTCCCAAACCATGTCTATTCCTTGTGCTCATAAATACCACAGAGACTATAAAACTTATCCTCTAATCCTCACACAGATATTACAAGACTGAACCTTCTGTGACTGGAAGCGCCACACTGACATTACATATAGGTCTTAGATGCAAAGTTTGCATCTACCATCTCCAAGGGAATTGCTTTTGCAGTAGGAAATGAGCAAATCGGTCATTCCAGACAAACTACAGGGGTTTCTTGGAGCCAAAGGGGAATTAGAAGACTTATGAGGAGCTGAAATATCTCAGCATTTGTTAGGAAATCCTAGAATGCCTATCCAGAAATGTGTTCCAGTCACACACCCATGCAAAGCAGGCTGGGGAGAAAAAATAATCAACAAGGCAACGCTCTTCACAACAGATAAAGGGGTAAATTTCAGTTTAGATATTCAAATTTCTTCAGGGAGCTTTTGAAACTCTCCTGGTTTAGGTTGGCAAAGAGTTGTTCATGCTAGAACTCTAGCAGGAAGGACGGTATAGGACGTAATGAAAATCAAGATGAAAAATCTAGAGAATGATAAAATGTTGTAGTTTTGAAAGAATAGATTATAAACCCATGTCCTAAAAAAACATGTTTTCATTTTCTCTTCTTTTCCCCCACTTGAATCCAGAAGGTACACAGGTTGACATCATTTTGTAATAGTACCTTTAATTCAGAAATTACTCACAATCATAATACTTAATTTTACGTGTAAGTTCACTAAGTTCTCCTAAATACGTTATGCTTTTCCAAATTAATTACAGATTTATTTATCCAAATTAAAATGAAATATGCTTAAAATTGTGACAGCTGGCAATGGGTCCATTGGAACCAGATGCCATCTGGGGGTAGACAGAGAGCATCATTTTCCAGCCATTCTTCTGTCCCCCTTGGATCTACTACTGGATGAGAGATTGCTCAAACAGGAATAGGAGTCAGTTATGCTAATCCTGGTCACACACCGTGCCTCCACAGAAAATCCCCAGAGATGATGTGCAAGACATAATTGCTTCTGTTTATAGAGAGTAGAGCAGAACAGAGAATCTGTCTTGAAATCCTTTGGGAAAGTGGAGCTGAGGATGAAAAGTTGGACATGACTGAAATAAAAGAAAGGATTTGGGGGCTTTTTGCAGGCATCCAACTTTTACAGCTGCTTTTTAAGCTGATCCAGCTAGTTTTCTTGAGACACTTCGACCTACAAGGTCTCAGACTAACCAAATTGAATATCTCACAGTCTTGGGAAAGAGGATTTCATAGCTTCCTCTGGCCTGTGGTGTAGCTACTCTGTTCAGCTGGTGTCATGGATGAGCGGAATGCACCTCACTCAAAAGAGAGAAGCAGTAACATGTTTTATTGAAGTGAAACAATATTTTAAGGAAGTTCAATAAATTTGATGGAATGTAACAGATTTTGGAATGATCCACACAGAGCGTGGAGACACAAGGGGTAAGGAAGACCCTCTCATTGATTCATGAGGTTCAGAGAGGACACGCTTCATCCCAAAACTCTGGATGGAGCCTAGGTGTGGCTAGGTCCAATCTTAGTCTCTGACTTAGACAATGGTTTGTGCCTAATGGATTAATTATACAATGTTTATAGTAATATTGAGTAGTTACATGGGTTAATAAGGGTTTTTCAGTAGTAATTCAGCATGCTATCAGTCACTGAGGATCTGTCACAAGAAAGGGGTGTCTCTACCTGGAGCAAGGAATGAGGTCAGTCTCAGGTAAGGAGTATTCCAGCTTGCAGGCTCATCACAGGGCATGAGGTCTCTGTTGCTTCTTAGTCAGCCTGAACCAAAGTACAGCCTGGAGTCAAGTGTATCCATCACAGATAGCCTCTGGATAGCTGAAATAATTTTGGTTTCTCAGATACTAGGAGAGGTTTTCCATGATACAGATGGAGGGTAGAAACCTTGCTGTCAGCTGTTTATTTGAAAATATCCCTGCAGATGTAGAAAAGGATCTTTTTACTGTCCTGCTCTGCTCTCCCTGCCCTTCAGATTCAGAAATTCTAGAGCCAAGTATAATTCCTCTTTCTTTCCAGTTTGGTTTTGTTGTCTTTTTTTTTTTTCCTTCTCTTGTTGGTCTAATTACAGTATGCAGTTGTCTTCTGTCAGCAGGAAACATATGAGAAAAGGTTTGGAAATTTATATGCTGAAGCTCTCTACTCTTTTACAATCCCAGCAAGAGCTGATTTCTAATCCTTTAAATATCAGGATTTCATTAAAGTTTTCTTTTCCCCTTCTAATTCTCAGTATGATTCACAACTGAATTGAGCATTAGGCTGTTTAAACAGTAAAACATTTACACAGAAGAACTCCAGCTGTAGTGTAAATACTATTTAACAAGATTTTTTTTAAAGACATAGTCCTGGAAAAGTCATTATAGCTATTTGTTTGCCAGAAACTATAGGAATAAGAGAAAAATCCTTTGTGTGTCATTTATTATTGTCACTTTATAGGTCAGGGAATTATAAACAGCTCTAAGTATTTTGCAATAGCAACTTTTTACTCAAAGCTCTTCTTTTTAAAATGCAGTGTCTGGTTTTTAGCTGTTACAATACTTCAGCGCATACTTTCAGTCACTTCAGCTGAGTTCCTTAAGTTTTTTTACAATTATTGATGCCAAGAAGATTTTATAGGCACATGTTAATTCTACCAGTTTTGCTTACTGTGTATATAAATCTTGTACCAGCATTGTGACTGTCAGTCAGAAAATAACTTTTATAAGTATGGCTGCTAGATGGTTTACTTAATCTAATAGCTTCCAATCCACATAAAGTTAGTTAAGAGTTCCTGCTATAACCTTTTGTAACAAACTTGCATAAAACTCACATAAATCCCATAAATATATACTACTTCTCATCAACTTCAATTCCTTCTGCTGACACATAATCCATAGTAAATTTGGTATAACCTATTGATAGACTCCATATGAGTCTATGAGATTTTTTTTCATAGGGTTGGATTTTCTGAAACTCCCTAAGACACACATGGGAGAAATACCTTGACTGTCCAGTGGTTTTAAAGTCAATATTGTCCTGTAACCTTTCCCTTTTCATAACAAGGGACTCCAAAGGCTGACTAAACTCTGACTAAACTAAAATGCAACATGAGTTGCTTACTAGATTTCTGAGATAATGCATCCAATGCGTTTTAACAAACTTAAGAAGACATTTCATGCTCTCACTTCCACATAAATTCTCAGTGAAAGACCAGACTAAATGTGTATTAAAACTTCAGTGGGAGTACTTAGGTGGTGAGAGACATTCTTTCTGGTTTTGCGGGGTTGTCCTCAGTCCTTATGTTTTTCAAAAGAAAACAAAACATTTTCATTTACATAACACATGAAAATAGAGTCAAGAGACAAGTATCCTGTTTTCAAAATGTTTTGGTAAAAGAAAAAAATAATGCAGCTGTACTGGTTCAACTAAAAATGATATGCAAAAACATTTTCATCAAACCAGTACAAGCTTTTCATCAAATAAAAATTAATAAGCCAAGATAATATATAAAATCACTATTCATTTTAATTTTCCTCAAAATTTTACTCTCAGAACACAGGAATTACCTTTAACGAGGAAGTTCAAAACAGATAAAGACGTAACTAAGGACAAAAGCCTAAGAAAAGCAGCTGCTGTGAAATAATCATGTTCATCAAAAAGGCTTTATCATAAGTTTCTAAAATTTCCCATTTTAGGCCAAAAATAAAATATGATACATGAATTAAAACCTGCAGTGGGAAATTATACAATTTAGGAAATCAGAGAGTTCTTAGGAAAAGAGGAAGGTTGTTGACAGGTGTTTTCAAAAAACCCAGAACCCTCCTGAATATATGCAGAGTTTTCCAAGCATGATATCTTTACAGATCTGTGTAAGAATAGCAGTCTAATCTGAGATTAAATCAGAACAAAGTCTTCTGTGCTTGTGTCATGTGTGCTTCCCTTTCGGAATGTTAAATTACCTGGGCCAGTAGCTCAGTATGTGAGCCAGACAGACCAGGGAGATTAGTCCCAGATATTAAAGTTTGGCTCCAGCTCAGCAACAGAAGGTCCATTCTTCATGTATTTACAGTGAACAGATAGTTGCAAGTTCTTTTACAAAGTAAGAATACTTTTGACCTAAGCATCAGTCCTGTATCAAAGAATTCCATGTAGTGAACCTCACATTGTCATTAAAATATGAGTAAAAAAACCACCGGTTTTAAAAGAAGATTGTCTTGTTCTTGTCTTGTACTGTAATTTCCTTCTTGCTTCTCCCATTATGCATTTTTAGCCCTTCCCTTACTCATTTTTTACTCCTTCAATTCCTCGTTTCCACCTCAGAAGAACAGTCAGCTCCTGAGCAGCCAATAAGTTTACTCACACAGATATTAACAAGGTTAGTGCATCATCCCTTTTGGTGACACTATGTGGGGGAACTAAAAACATGAAGTTGCCAAGAGAAATTCATTGAAGAGTCAATTGTTTAAGGCTGACTGTAAAACTATAATGCAAGCCCAACTCATATTCATTGCTATCCAGCCAAATCCTGAGAAATAATAAACTACCAACAATAGCTATTTCCCACAAGGTTGGCTGCCCTAGCAACAAAGTGTACTTGGCAAGCCTTCCTTTTGCTGATCCTGCTTTATCTATAGCAGATCAGAGAGGTGGAAACCATGCCCCCACAGCGACCAACCTTACAACCACCAACAACCAGCCCTGTATGAAAGGGCTGCTCACCAGCAGTGAACCACAAAAAAGGCATGGTATGCATACAGTGGATGCCCCCAGCCTTCTGCTCCACAAGTGCCTTTGATGTGTTTTCTGGTATCAGTATCTTATTTCAGTACTTAATCTGTAATGGTAAATGCAATTCATTCTCAAAAAAAAAAAAAAAAGTGAGTAGATGATATGTTGCAAACCTGGACTAAGTCTGAGTTATATGTAACTGTTACATGTAAGGAGTAGACGTATTTACCTATTACTAATGTAATTCATTAATCATAAGGAACATTAAAAGCAGGATGACTACAGTTCTTTAAGGCATTGTTAGAAAAAATTCAGTTTCGTGTACATTTTCACTTTCTTATATATGTTATTGCTTTGTTTTAAAAAGTTTGGATGTTTTACAGTCAGGCAGCTTCCCTACCTCTCTCCTTAGCAACATTTTACTTTTTTCAATAGTTTATGTATCAAATGTGCTTACATTAAAAGCCTTCTTCTGCCTCTTTCCAGACTTGCAGTTATTTGCAGTACTCAAGCTACTTTCTTTCTTGTACATCATTGCTACTGTTAAGACTTCTCCCCACTAAGTTGTGATTGCATTAACATGATCCCAGTGCTGTCTTAACAGCTCACAGTGATGTCTGCTGCTTTATGGAAGTCTAGTCTCTAAAAGCAGTTATCCACTTGTCAGGATATGAAAGCACAAATATCACTTCTGGCAATGCATAGCCTGGAAGGAAACCTATCCCAAGTCGTATTTACACTGCAACTGTTTACTGACCACTTACAAGGTAAGGATACAACCAGTTAAAAATTTTACAGAGCTCCTGTGGAATGTGGTTCACATTCCCTTGCAAGTAAATTCACTACACTGTTGACAAATTTTTTGTCCATTCCTACAAGTTTGTTTAAGCTGTAAAGCTGCTTTCAGTTCCACATAGGGAAGGTCAAAAGTACCAAACTCTCTGACCATAAACAAGAAACTTGAAATATTATGGGCCTAAACTGTGAACCACAAACCCAAACCAGAAGACTCTAGAATTAGTCTAGACTCGTATCTTTCCAGGGAACAGGCTTCAACAACCCCAGGCCGTGAAATATACTCTGTGCCTGAAGAGGGCAAAAGGACCATAGCTTTCCTGACAACCTGACCTTCCCTCCTAATCCCAGCTTTAAAGGTTCATGTGGTTCTCACCACTTCATCAAAACAGTGTTATTTGGACATGAACACAAGGCACAGAGTTCTTTGCAGCACCTCTGAACACCTTCCAGGTTATCTCCCCATTGTTTTCAATCTTTGACAATAAGAGCTGCAGGAAACTGTAAAACCAATCTGCAAAATATACATTTGGTAAATTGTTTTTAGGAGAGATCGGAGAGAAAGTGGACCAAAAAAGAACAAAAATAATTAAAAATGTAATGAGAGAATTCCAACTTAGAAACATAATTCTATTTTTTTCCTAATGTTCTGCAGAAACCAAAGTCTGCATCAGGTCGGTTTTGGTCATCCAGCATGCTTAATTAGATTGTTATTATTATGTGTCTCTGACATTATCTGCATCTTGGGAGAATTTGTTTTCAGTAGAGCAGCACATTTTTAATCCTATTAGCTATGTGAAAATAATGAGTGAAACCAAAAATAATCTGGCTATAGAATTTCTGGTTTGTTGGCCCGGTGACACAGCAGCACAACTTTTGTATCACAAAATAGCATACTGAGTACAGAAAGCACTAAATGAAGACTTTCCCTGGCTGTCAAACTGAAAGAACTGCGATGTGCCAAGGAGTGGGGGACTAAGGAGGCTAAGAGTAACTTCATATCCATGCCATTTCTCCAGGCACAGAGTAAACTGGAGCACAGCATTAAAAAGCAGTGCTTTAGATTGCTAGTCTACAGACTGATTTGCAGGTTAAATGGACAAAATTGATGGCAACCAAGTGAGCTCTGGGGAGAGAGCCATAACTTCACTTTCTGCTTTGGTGTTTTGTGTCCTGATGGTCCTTAGTCCAGAAGTTCACTTAAGCTTCAGGTATCTGTGAAGAGCTAGAAAAAAAATGCAGCTCTCATTTAATGTTGAGAATCAGATACTTTGAGAATGAAAAGATTTAAAAAACCCATATTGAATAAGGTTTGGTCGTAAAAAGAGAGTCTTTTAATGCTTATGACTTCATCTGACTATATACAACAAGTGAAACTCAGGAGAGTGAAAACACATCTGTAAGATGGTAAGAATATTCTCTAGAACGATTATTCCTGTTTTTTCACAAGAATAAGAAACCTTTCCTATGGTTCCCATTGATTTATTGCTCAGACATTGATCCATGAGATACAAAAGCATTCTGACTGGTGTTAAGAGAAGGATACATCTGCCCAAGCATAAATAAAAAGTTAGCTCCAAGTGCCAGGTAAATGCTAAATGTGCTTTGGGTCCCTTTATAGTCCTTTAATGCAATAGGTACCTCTGGATATCAAATCAGATCAATTTATTCTAAAAATAAATACCTAATACGTGCCAGAATAAATGTCCTTTGAGAGTGCCTGTTGATCACTATAAAGAGAGAGACTGCTTTAGATTTTAGGGTTAAACTTTAAAACACCTAAAATTAGCTGACATAAATCTCACCCTACGTGCTTCCCTTTGTCATTTTATCTTCAGAGTTATCAGAGTATTAAAAAAACGATCAGGGGTCTTTTTTCAGTGGCAAAATAGAGGACTTTTTGCTGACAGTTGCCAAATTGAATCTAGCCTGAGCCTAAGAAATACTGCAGGGCTGCAATGTAGGATCACATGCAAATCATTCTTCCAGGCATAAAGACTAACAAATAGAAAACAACAGAAGTACTGTTTTTTGCTAATCTTCAGGATGATTCATCAAAGTAATGAGAACGTACTGAAAAAGACGAGTGTCATTAACCCTCTCTTAAAGGAAGAATAAATCTTATTTCACAACAAACATGCCAGCAAGAAGAGTGGTACCCTTCAGGCATGATTGTTGTCTTATTGAAGAAAGGCTTAAGAAATCCAAATGAATTTCACAGTTCTTAACTACCTTCATTCTTCCTGCACTTTGAAGGAAAGTTAGGTTTAGCAGTTCTCTCTGGCACCAGAAACAAAGGAGGTCAATACTTAACAAATGAACAGAACTACAATCTGAACAATATTACCACAGAATTTTTTTGGCTGAATTACTTCTATCAACTGTCTGTTCAGCCTAAAGTTTAAATTGGCAGCACTCAAGGGTTCTCAGTGAAGTTAGCACAGCTGATTACTTTCACGTCCAGCCATCCACAAATATCTCAACATGTTGAAAGTCACGGAAATTTGCTAAGAACATGAACACCGTGGAATTCATAGCTCCCCAGACAGCTGTAACAAAATGCAAGCAGGGGTCCTGACCCTGTGGATGCTCAGTTCATTAGGTTTATACAGGAGAATAAGTAGTTGAAGTATCAGCCCTTTGGCTAAACACTCAATATTCTAGTAGCTGATGTGCTGTGGCTGACATTCACTAAAACTGTTTATCACAATTTTCTTCCTTCTACTGCTATTTTCCTTAACTCTGACTATTATTTCTTCTCACATCTTTAGAAGAGAACTCTGAGACCTGAAATTTCATGTGTGTTACCTAAACACAACTATAATGTGCTCAATGACATGGTTGTTTAAACAACATTGCAGCACAAAATGTAAATAATTGTAGGTCATGATGAGTGTGACAGTCATCATCATCCAGTCTGTGATGAGGTTGGTAATGGGGATATAAAACATCGCACTCCTGCAGAAGCTTCTTTCTCTTAGCATCAACATTTGAGTAAGAGCAGTCTTTTAAAAGTACATTCAATTAAAAGGTTAAAATCAGGTACACTCTGTGCTGTTTTATGATATATTCATTCAGCATCGTGAGTAGGGGTACTGGTCTACTCTGTAAAATGGAAATTATGTGAGGTGCAATAGTTAGGCACGGTGCCATTACTCTGTAAATCTGTCAGGAGAATTGGTTAAATCTCTCAACAATCTTGTCTAAAACATGAAGTGGGGGAGAGAATTTGCCTGATTTTTCAATGCTATTGGCACATCTGTAACTAATAACAATGGTCCCTAGTGTGCTTATGCCAGGCAATCAAATATCTCCCAAACTACTCCTAGGCATGACTCAGAAGCAAGCACGTGCCAGTGACCATATCTAAAAGGCAGCCTGAACGTGACCACCCTGTTCTGGAAGGTAGGACAATTTAATAGTACAAATTACATCAAACTGCACAGCTGGCATCAAGGTGCCTGAAAGGTTTAGCTTACCATTATAGCTTGTGTGTCCAATAATGCTAAGGATTTAAAAGGTATTATCTTTTCATACACATATATATATATGCATGCATTATATTACATTATAAAACATTATGCTATAGTATTATTCTATTATTACTTTGTTATACAATTATACTATATGTAATTATAACTTTTAGATTAACTTATTTTTCTTACTACAGTGCATTATAAAATGCAATATTATAAAACTCTTATGAAGTATTGTGTCATATTTGTTAGGTTATAATCACATGAGAATAAAGTGTGGTATTGGGTTTGCATGGCCAAGAGCAGCCTGTCCTTGAAGGACTGCAGCCCGTGGAAAAGTGACCCATGCTGCAGCAGTCTGGGGAGGACTGCTGCTCATGGGATGGAGTCGTGTTGCTCCAATGAACTGATGTCATGAGCACTTCAATAAGTCTGCTTTGACACTTATGACGTTTTTTTGACCTTGTATAAAGAAAGTAAAATGTGATTTGGGCAACACGAATTTGTGAGCAACTAATTTGAAAGATGAACAGATTTTTGTCCCAGCACTGGCTAAGTTGTTCCTTTCCAAGAACAAAGACAGTTTTAAATTTCATAGGCTGGACAGATCAAAAAAAAAGAAAAAAAATAAAATTAAAAAAAAAGAGAGAGAGAGAGAAAGAAGGAAACAAGAAAGTAGAAGAAAAAGAAAGTAATAAAAGAAAGAAAAAAAAAGCACCACTCAAAATCCCTCTAGTCATTTTGGAAATTTTACGCCATTTCCTGCAAATTATACTTTCTGAAAAAGAAATGCAGCACTGCCCATCCAGCCTGTCAACTGCTACAGACTTTCCAGAAGCACCACTCTCTAAAGTTGTCAACAGTATATTTTACAAAGATATACAGTCAGCAAAGAAGCAGGTAGCACAGAGATAGCCTTTATTCAGAGCAAGTGGCACGCACAACCCTTCTCCAAATTGTCAGACACTTACATCTGTTCATCAGCAAACCACATTGTTAGCAGGGAAACCATGGAAGAACAGGGTGTTGCAAATTTCCAGACCAAGCCTGCAAAAGACATTGTGAGACTGCAGCATGGAAAGTAAGGCCTTTGGAGACTTCTACTCATGCAAACAATCACTGGACTACACGAACTTTAGAAGTAAATTATTGGAGTTGGAAGAATAAAAAAGACACTCCAATTTCAGGGTTTCCCTACCACAACTCTGGGATTGGAAGTCCAGGCTTTAACATCATCACCATATGTCAGGCTGTCTCACATTTTGCTTGTTAAAATATAAGCTGTTATTTTTATATTTGTTGTATAAACAGTAGCCAGGAAATTCTTTTAAACTTCTATTACTCATGCAGTATTTCCTTCTTCTCAGATATTTAAGAGACTCATTCTTAAACAGGCAGAGAATGGTTCTCCTGTTCATGATTTGTCTGTTTCAAGTAGTTCAAGTTTTACTGATTTCTCTTTTTGACATCTGGGTCAGAGGAGTTGAATTCTGTATGGAGTAAGTGATGAGTGCACTTTGGCCTGGAAGTGTTCAGGCTACTGATTCAGTAAATATATTCAGGCTAGAGAGATTAGTAGGTGTCTAGTTTCAAATACTTATTTTTAAAAATAAATGAAAAAAGCAATATTTTTACAAAACCTGTTTACTGCAGAATGGTTTTTATTGGATTTGAAGGCTTCTCTTATTTTTGGAAAGTAGAAAAACACCTGAAACAAAAGCCTCCTTTAGCATTATGTATGTATTCAGACACAAGCAAAGACTCTACCTTCCCTGTTTACTGTGCACTATGGAAACTTAATTTTTCAATATTTTCCCTCAAGTAAATAAAGAACTATATATAAATCATAAAAATTTTCAGCCTGGTCACATCCCAATCCCAATGCATTAATAAAAATATGTTTTCCTCATGGCACAACAACTACTTGCCTTTAGCTGTCAGCTCAATTTTATGTCAATTGAAAAATTGCTATTCCTCAGAATATAATTTTTGCTACAAGCGCAGATGCTAATTAGCATAATTAGGTAGTAGTATAGAGGTACTAGGCAAGTATTTGTAGAAATCAGGCAATTATTTCTTATCATGTAGAATATCTTCTGTCTACATTTTAAAGGAAACGGTATTGGCCAGGCATTACAGGAATCATCACAGGGAGGTTCAGGGGCTTGTGGTCCCTCAAACATGTCTTTTTTAAGACTTGCACCTTCTGTTTCTCTGAATTTTTCTGTGCTGATATAAGCAATGCATAGGTTTTATTCTACTTTATTTTTTTACCTAGAGGATTTTTAGACAATCACAGTATTTTTCACCAACGAGATGCAGTGGCAGGACAAGGGGCAATAGGTCCAGACTGAAAGAGGTTAGTTTTATGTTAGCTATAAGAAAGAAATTCTATACTGTGAGAGTGGTGAGGCACTGAAACAGGGTGCCCAGCAAAGCTGTAGACACCCCATTCCTGAAAGTGTTCAAGGCTGGATTGGGCAGGGTTTTGAGCAGTCTGGTTCAGTGGAAGGTGTCCCTGCCAATGGCAGGAGGGTTGGAACAAGGCGATCTTCAATGTCCCTTCCAACTCAAACCATTCTATGATTCCATTACGTGAAGAGTTGGGCAGTGATCACAGAGAATTTCCAGCTTTGCAGCAGCATCGCCAGTTAGCAGAAAAGCAGCTCTGAAGGATGAGGTAAAAGGAGGTGTGTGTATGAGAAAGGTGTTCACAGCTGGAAGGGCCAGAGCTGAGGAGACAGCTGAGCTTCTAGTATTGTCTACAGAACTGGTTGTGAGGATGGACTGGGGAATCTCCAAAAAAGTGATCTGGATTTGTGTCTGAGCAGCCTGGTTCACCATTGCGTCTGTGCCTAACTTGGAAGTTGGCCCTGCTTTGAATGGGGTTTGGATCAGATGATTTCCAGAGCTCTCTTCTGACATAAATTATTATGTTATTGTGACTTTAATAGGCACTGCCCTCTAGTTGGCATATGTATCCCAGAGACAGATTCTAGGAGAAAACAAGAGAGAAACGGAGCAGCAGTCTCAGTTTACCTGACTTTTTCACAGGTGTCTAAGGACCCTCTGCTACTCCTCATTCCTTCCACCCCTGACTTCACGTAATTCCTCACCTCTTCCTCATTCCACAACCTAGAAGTGTCTTTTCTATCCCTGACCATCTCCACTTCCTTATAAGAGCCTTCAGGAATCCTCCAAATGAAAAACCTTGATTTATATTGTGGAGTTCAACCACTTGGGCTCATGTGCACACTGAGTGCAGTCTTTGACCTATATGAATTATGAGTATAATGAAGGCTTCTAAGCTCCTGGGTTTAGATGTCCTCCCTGGACATATCCCAGACTTTCACAAGTTTCCAATTCATTGGTTCTGTGGCTACAGTTTGCGTGGGAGAGAAAATTTGGAAAACAGCATCTACATTTGTAAAGAAGTATGCAACTAATTTTTGTAGTTTCTTATTCTTCAGTACAGAAATGTGGTTCCCTTATCCTCTAGTGGGATTTTTTATCTGATTATCTTAATCATACATAACAAGTAATACAAAACATGATTTTGGTTTTTTCTTCTGGATTCAAATAAGAGCTAATCCAAGGAGCTTTTTCTGGGTTTCTTCTCCAGGCAACAAAAAGGTCAGCAGGATGGGAACAGTGGGAAATTAGTGCAGCTACTTCAGATTTTCACTATGTCATTCTGCATACAAATGATTCTCTGACTCAGAACCTGATTTTTAATCAGATTTTAATATGACTTTGAAAATTTGATGAAGAGCAAGTATAGCTTGGATGTTAAAAAGACAGCAGCAGTTGGAGGGGGAAAAAACAAGCAAACAGGAAACACATTTGATGATTTATTGGTTTTTCTCAAGATTTTGGCATTCCCTGTTGGTCCTAACAATGGTAGCTCAGATGTAGTTGAGGATAGTAAAATTCCTTTGGGAACAATCTGCTCTATCTTACAATGTCTAATCCTTGTAGCTTGCTGACTAGGGACTTTTCACTCCCTAATAATGCATCAACATATGTCATAGAGTATCTAGAAAACAGTAAGAGGAGCTTCCTGAGAAACTCTGGGGGAGAAAAGTAGACCTATACCATTTGAGAACATTTAGCTGAGAACTTGAGATAAGCACTTTCTTTCTTCTCTACCTGTATCTTAGGCATATCCTCCTGGTGTATTAGCTCCTCAGCAACTGATTTGACTTCAGTGTTTAAGTATTCCCCGTCCTAGCATCCAAAGTTGCTGCTGGGACTGTCTCACGCTGCATGCATCTATCATAGTCATTTGTGTCTCTGCCATTTTTGGGCAGGTAACCTGCTTTCAGCACTCCTGAGACAATAGGTGGACAGCAATAGGAACTAAGAATGCTCAGTGTGTGTGGACAAAATTTGTCCCAGTATTGATGAAAAATATTCCTTCTCATTCACATGCAGGTACTGTAGGACCTGAGCACTGAGATGTTTGTCTTGTCTATGTTTGGTTGCTGTGGAAAAGGGCCAGGATATAACACGAACCTGGGGGAGAGCAGTACCTGAACTAGCTCCAAGCACACTGTACGTCGATGCATGGTGGGATAGAACACCTTCCAGAACCTTCAGCTCAGACCCCAGCATGAGCATGGGTGTGGTAGTAGTGCTGCCTAACTGTTGGGGTGCACTATGTGCTGGAAGAGAGATAGGCCCTGAGGGCCGAAGAGAGAGCCTCTTTCCTGAGCCTGGAGGTGACCCTGGGAGTGCATCCAGGTCACCGGGGATGGGCTGAGAGAGGATTGTGGGTTTCTGGACCGTGATGGACCTATGAGATGTGATAATTGTAGTTTGTGACCTTATAGGGTATTGTTTGCATGTTACCATAATAGGTAATGTCTGTGCAATACCCCAGGAGAATAGGGGACACTGAGGTGAACATTTTTCCTGTTTATATGATGTTATATCCTGTTAGGTGCTGGTATTTAGGGGAATTTCGGGTGCGCAATAAACAGCTTTGCGCTTTTTCCACCTTGCGTGCGGAGTCCATGCCCTTGCGTGATTACTGCACCTAACATGGTGCATAGGACTATATTCTCACTTCTTTGTTGCTTATGGCTTACTTGCAGCTATGACAGGGGTTCCCACAAGACTTTGTGTAGTTTCTAGTACCTGGTTTAAATGCTGTAAGGGTGTATGGGCGTAGGAGGAGGGGGAGGCAATGCGTTTCAGAATTGCAAATGTCAGGGGTCTTGGGTTTCATTATCACTGCAGATATGCCTCCAAGGATTGATCTCATGTTCTGGAAAAGCTATTTAGGCAGGGGCCTAGATATATCTACAAAATTTGAGTCAGCTTACTTCTGTCTTGCACTTAATCTAAACATTTTGGTAACAATCCAGGACCCTTTTTTTCCCTAAAGAGCCATAGGATTCTACAGACAGTTTTCCACAAAAATGAGATTTTCCCACATAACCATGCACAGACCTGACAAATCAGGTCAGATTTGTAGACAGTTATTTTCTTCTGTTGGAATGAAGTTGGCTGAAATGAGAGAAAATTACTGTAAGCAATTTAAAATATATTGCTTGCTAATGACTAGAGGATGTATGCAACTGTGGCACACTGCAAGTAGGTGCTACAATAATGTTGTTTTCCTCCATAAAGAAATAAGACTTAATTAATAGAATTTTCTAGCAGAGATCAAAAATAAATTCAAAAAATACCCGAATAGCACCTATTTTTCTAACCATTTAGATGTAGAAGACTGCAGTGATATGCAGATCTATTTCACCTCAAGTGTCAAAACAAGTGACAAGTGATTAGAATAATAGTAAACAACAGAAGCAAAAATTGCATTTTCAAAATTCTCTAAGGGCCACTTTGTCTCTCTCAGCAGCGACTTCTGCCTACTAGGTTCTTATGGGTCTTTGAGAGTTATTATGCCTAAATCTTTCAAATATATGTTAGAATGTAAGTTGATCTCACAGCAGAAAAGGAAGAAGTCATATAAAAAAAGGATTGGGACTTTGCACAAAAACCTGTGAGATTTTCTTATATATTGGTTTATATTGAGTTAAATTATGCAAGCTATACAAACATGCACGTGTGACTTTTACTTGTGATGCTTCCATCTATGAGATGTCAGAGGGGTGATTGCAATCTCCCACTTACCCATTGGCGACAAAAGCAGCAGTGGATAAACCCACAAGAACAGAGTGGCATCAGTCACAAACATGCTATAAAAATCCAGGTTTTGAAAACATCTCTAGCCTTTCTTCATTACTACTGCTGGCAGAATTCAACATAAAACCTTCTGAAAAAGAATGTAATCATAAAAATGTGCAGAAGATTATACTAACAATTCAGAATGAATAGGCTCTTGCCATGAAAATCATGCTGGTGCTGAAGGAACGTATTCTTTTACAGTAAGTTGGTGATAATTCATTATTTTACAAGAGCAACTGGAGTAGGGATTACAATAATGAAATCAATGAAAAAAGCTGTTCAGTTTACGTATTTGTTTTGGCTTTTCATAATCAGCAGCGGAATAACATAACCCTAGGGTTAAGCCTGGTGCCTGAAGAGCTCTTGAGGTCTCCAGCTGATCACATTATATGAAATTACAACAAAGACTGTGAGTGATGTTTTCAAGAAGTATGGATATATTTTTGAAAAAGTGGACATTTGATTAGCCTTGCTAGAAGGCTACAAAAATAAGAAATTACCAGCTCTTCCTCAGGGCTCTGGCAGAGAGATCATGTATAGTTAACATAGACACCTTGGAGGAGCTCCCCCAAAAGCAGTTACTGGTGTTCCTAGAACATGCTGTACTTCAGAAACATTCATTTGGATGATGGCAACGAGAGCAAATGGTGTGTGCATGATTTTGAGGTATACCATGGAAGCTTTGCTCCGAAGTGGAGTAAGCTGAACAGTTTTAACTTCCTGAGCTTTCAAGTCATCAAAACTATTTTTAAAAAACTGCTACTTAGTGTGTTTCAAGTTAAGCAACTTGCTCAGATGTGACTCGGAATTCTTCCAAATAACATTTTCCTCTTAACTCTATAATATGAATAAATATATTCTGATATATTACAATATACAAATACATACTGATTTAATAGAATTTTTGGTATAGTGCTAGTGGGACTACTAAACTGTTAGAAATGTGAGAAAAAGGGTCTGTGGATAAAGACAATGCTGTTTTGCTTAGGCAATAAGGTAAGTATGATCGTATCTCAATAGTCTAATGGCTGTCTTCAACAGAGGCCTGTGGATTTTGCTGGGAGCACCAAAGCAACAGAATTACCTTTTTGCTGGCAGATGTACTAAAATCCAGATACTAAATCTGGTTCAGAACCTTATGAGCCAAAGCTTTATCTAGACCATCATGTTTACTATCCATCAATGGATATCTGTCAAGATTATATCTTATCTTTTTTGAAAACATTGACAGTTTCGACATTCACAGAACTTTTTAGAAATAAGCTCCGCAATTTAAAAATAATTTCATTCTCTTAGCATGCATGTCCCAAGGATTTAAGGCATTTATATGATGCATAAATGGATTTGTTGCTTGAGGTGCAACAAAGCTTGGGAACAGCTGAAGGCAGGTAAAGCAAATGCAGCTTGCGTTAGTGCTACTAAGGTTAGGTTCTTGTAATGTGAAGAAAGTGCCTGCAGTTCTCTTCTTGAGGGATTGTGATGAGCTTGAGGAAAATCAGCTTGACAAATAATCTCAGTACATAGCTCAACAGTTACTGCAGCTTTGGCTTGAGGAGGATTATTTCAAGATAAGAAAGCAATATTTTAAATTGTACCTTAGATGATTTTTATTTAAACAAGAATTCCCACTTTCTAAAATTATTTGTATGTTTTGGGATATGTTTACGGCCAAATTAATTCGCAATCCCTTATTGGCTTTCCACTTCTCTAGTTTTAAAATCTTTGGGGGTGGACAATGGGGAAGGGAAATCAAAGGTCTCAAACTTGGCTACCACAATCTTTCCCTCTGCCACTGATACGTAAGACGTGGTGTGGCGAGTCTTGTCTATAGCCTGGTTTGATCACAGAGGACAAAAAACATCTGGGTTACCCTAGGAGGCCTTTGGTCAGAGTCCAGTAACAGATTCATGGCCAGATGCCTTACTTGCTCTGCAGACCATGACTAATGAACAGCCATATAGACATTAACCTTCAGCTCAGTGGGTTCAACTGTTCCCAGTCAGCTGGAGACGCAATCAAAAACTTTGTTTGCACTACATGTTTGATGATATTCAAAGGCTGACTTATTTTCTGCTCACTAAGAAACATGGACCAGAGAAGACCACTGAATGTACGTAAAGGATAAAAGCTGTGGTGACCCTGTTGCAGAGTGGTCATTGGTTCCTAAAACAGACAGGAAGGTGGCTCAGGTTGGAAATTAGTGCTTTCCTGAATGCTCACACTTGCTAGCCCTATTCATGCTAGGAAATTAAAGAGCACCAGGGTGTGTTCCCCATCACTGGATCTGGAGTCTGTACTTATTCCCTTGTCTGGTACAGTTTTGGCTTAATCTAATTAGCAGCTTCAAAAGTAATTGCTGGGCATAATTTGTCAGCTAGCACACACCAGAATCCACTCATGATATCAGTCTAGATGTATTTGGCAGGGTAAGACTGTTCAATAAAGGACAAACAAGGTCATTCCGTACCTCAGTATCAGAGAGAAATCAAAGATAAATGCAATTTTCTAATACAGATGGAACTTTCCCATGTCAGCTTGTGACCTGTACATAACAGATTCTCAAAGCCTTAAAAAAAAAAAAAAAATCCTGGAGGAATTAGGTAATTTTTTGTAACTGCTTGACAGTGATCCAACTCACTCTGAAGCTGGCACATGGTGACTGCCTGAGTGGCTAACACTTGCCTGTACTGATTAGAGCTTCACTGACTAATGGGAACATAAAGATCTACAGGCAGACACCTACATTTCAATGTCATGATCATGACCTGAATCCTGTCCTCCTGTCTTCTACAACTTGGTGAGACCCTTGTGGTCATTTGCCTCAGATTTTTTTTACTCTTTTCCTTAAGTGCTGCCTGGTGCTGTAAATGCTGAGAGGAGTCCAAACTTCTCCAAACTCTATGCTTGAACAAGACATTCCGCCATCTTTTGAAGAAATTCCTAAACAGTTTCAGTTTTGTTAACAGCCATGCACATTAACTCTGTTATCCATATATTTAGCTCAGCAAGACTCAAGAATGTGCAGTGGCTGTTCAAAATGTCTGGTTTTTTAAACAAACAGAAGATTTAAATGGTTGAAAATACACTTCTGCAAGAGGGATTACTTGAGAGATCAACTTTATTAAAGGCTAATATACTTAATAGCATTTTTGTGTCACCACTAATTGAATTAAAAAAAAAAAAAGAAAGAACTCATGCCCTAAGGAACAGAAGCAGCAAAATTTCTAGTTCCTGGTGCAGGTGGAAAGAACTCCTATTTCATACTTTCCACATACAGCACAGACTGCAATGCAAATGGAGCAATATTATCCTGGAACAGTGAAAGGAATTCCATGGGAAATATAAATTCACAAGGCATTTTACCTGAGGACATATTCATAATCTTCTCCACTGATACAAATTGTTCTCATTTGTACTGTTTCATCTGAGGCATTTAATCTGCATTTTTTCTCAGAGGAAGTCCTGGACTATAATACTTCAAAATATGAAACAAAACAACCCTGAAATGTATAATCTGTCTGTAGAGCTAATGCAAGTATTTTCCTTAACATGACTGCCATAAAACATTAATGCCTCTTCATTTGTCTAACCTTCTATACAAGAAGCTTCCCAGATGCATTGCTCCACAGGGAGTTTAAAGCCTCTGAAGTGCAAATAAAATGTAAATTCAGTGAAGTGAGTTGTTACACACTTCTTTTACTAGGTGAAAATTAGTCCGTTTAGGTATAACATATCCTTTGTTTCTTTCAGGTTTTAAACCTTTTTTTTCATCCAAAGTTCTCCAGTGACAGTAACAGTAACTTAAACCTGCAGTTAATCCATATATAGTTTAAAACATGATCTTCTAGAATGATTTTCCCTAATACCATCATGTCACTGTGTGTTCCAGTCCTGAGGAAATGTATCATCATTACAGGTGAAAAGCATGTTTATTATTACTGGCCAATTTTCACCCAAGTCTCAGCTCATATTTCATATGAGATCATATTTCTTCTTGTTGTTTTCATACTATGATTAGGAAAAAATAAGTAAGTATGTACAAGACCTCTGAGCTGCACACATACAGGGTGGAAGTAGACTGTTTACCTGATTGTTGGCAATTTACTTATAATAGTGGTTAAATCTAAATCTGACTGTAGAATTTGTAGACATCTATATGATGAATTTATAAAAAAGTAAATGTGTAGATATTAAATATTAAGGTAGAAACCCATGCACATTTGACACTTTTCTGTGCCTTAATTATACCTCCCTGGATGGGGGAGATTTTTTAGAGTCCTTGCCAGAAGTCCAAGAGACGAACGCGACCTTCAGCATTCTTTGCTTTCAGATAGTTGTTTATTAAGTCTTATCAGAGAAACAGAGTCACTGATGTGACCCAGACACAGCACAAAGCAGAGAATGCAAGAGAAAAGCCAAATTATCAAGATTACACAGTCTTTTAAAGGTAAATCACCCAATGAAAACTTAAAATGAAAGATATTTTTACTTTTCCACCAATGTTCAATAAATCACTTTGTCACATCGACAAAGGAACTGTGGAATTCTTTATCCAATCACCTCAAACTACTTCTACTGCAGAATATGGAGTAATAGAAGAAGGTCTGGAGAACAACAGCAATCCTCCATTTTTAAGTTTTTTGCTTTTTATCTATTTACTTCATTAACAAACACAACACCTCTAAATTTTTCACCCTGTGACAATCTTACATAATGTTCTATCACCTAGTTCACACCAGTGTAGATTCTACTTCTTCCCAGCGGGTAAGCAATTTTCTCCATGGACAAAGGTCAAAAACAGTGTTGTCCAGGGGGGTAGAACCCTTCAAAACAGGCAGAGAAATATTCTCTGCACTCTGGATTCCCACGACATTTATGGTGGGTCGATTCTGGCTGGCTGCCGGGTTCCCACCAAAGCCTCCCTCCCTCTTCAGCTGGGCAGAGGAGATTAAATATAACAGAAGGGTCATGAGTTGAGACGAGGGCAGGAAGAGATCACTCATCAATTTCTGCCATGGGCAAAACAGACTCAACTTGGTGAAATTATTTTGAATTTACAACCAACGTAATCAGAGTGGGGTATATGAGAAACAAAACCAAACCTTTAAAGCACCTTCCCCCTCACCCATCCCTTCTTCCTAGGCTCAACTGTATTCCCAATTTCCCTACCTCCTAACTGCTCCTGACTCCTAACAGGGAGGGTTGCTCCCATTCTTCACCTGCTCCAGAGTGGGGTCATTTCCTTGGGAGACAGTCCTTCTGAACTTCTACAACTTGGGTCCTTCCCACAGACCCCCATGGGGTCACACGTCCTGTCAGCACACCTTCTTCAGGGTGGGTTTTTCTCTCCACATTGCCACAGGTCCACCAGGAGTCTCCTCCAGCGTGGTCTTCCCATGGGATCACAGGCTCCTCCGGCTGCATCAATCTGCTCTGGCGTGGGTTTCTCCAGGGGCTGCAGGTGGATCTCTGCTCCCCCATGGCCCTCCATGGGCTGCGGGGAATCTCTGCTCTAGTGCCTGGAACACCTCCTGCCCCTCCTTCTCCACTGGCTTTGGTGTCTTCAGGGCTGTTCCTCACATATTCTCACTCCCCTCTTTGACTGAAGTTGCGCAGAGCTTTTTCCCTCCTTCCTAGATCTGTTATCCCAGAGGTGCTACCACTGTTACTGGTGGGCTTAGTCTTGGCCAGCTGTGGGTCCATCCTGGGCCCTGCTGGCATTGGCTCTGTTGGACATGGGGAAATATTTTGGCAGCTTCTCATAGAAACCATCCCTGTATCCTCCCTGCTATCAAAACCTGGTGATGCAAATCCAATATAAAATTTTAATTTTTCATAAGCTCATCTGTCTCTGTGAACAAAAATTTACACAATCTTTAGTTTTTATATTCAATCTTTTTTTTTTTGCTTTTTTTGCTTTTCAGGCTCCTGAAAGTATTTATAGGGTTTTAAACACAACGACAGCAGGCCCATTGGCTGCAGCTGTCACATCTATGAAGGAAATGCATTTCATTAGGGACTGCTGTACCATTCTGACAAGTTCTTCTTCTGACAATATATTTCCAAGTCTAATGGTCTGAATAGCTGCTTATGTAGGACTTGATTTTTACTGTAATCATACAACTATAAGCTTAGACTAATTCCACTAAAGGAAATGAGCTGAAAGATATGTTTTATGGTCTTACTTTAAAAAGTTAGATACTAAAAAAATTTGGACATACACTCAGACAAGAGAATTAGTACTGTTAGTCTTTGAAGTGTTTAGAACCTTGGGACATGATTTACCACACGGCAAGGTGGCTGCTGGACGTTTGTTTTCTGACACAATAGCATGATATGGCTCTGTATTTTTGCATTAGAAATGTGCTAAAGACTGGGCGTTTTTGGGAGCTCTACCTGCCCTGCCTGGGTCAATGGCTACATTTGCCAGTGGTGCTGTGTATACTCTCTAAAAAGATGCAGGGTCAGTTCTTTGGGTCTAAGTTTGGACATTTTCTTCTGCCACAGAGTTGCATCAATCAAATTAAACTCAGCAACTGCAACACAATAAAGCACCTGAGGAAATTCCTTTGTACAGCACTATGCCAAAGGGTCAGTGCATCCTCGGTATTCTCGGCTTATCACATGTGCCACTTCTGGATTGCCAAACAGACTCTCCATGCAAAAAGAGCACACCCTTATGTTACAGATTTGACACATTAATCCACAGTTCATATGGAGAATTAATTATTTACAGGCAGAAAAATGCCTTCTGCACACAAGTGCTTGAAATAGAGCAGTTTCAAAACACAGCTTAACTTTAATACTCATTAAACATATATGAAACTAAAGGTTAAAAAAACCCTATCTTCGATATATGCTGAAAAGATTTGTTGCTCTTGGCTTTTGGCTTTTGTTCAGCTTTGATCATGAATGAAAACAGAGCTATTTGTGGGCACTAGTTCGGCAGTCCTAATACCAATCTCCTAATTTGAAAGAGCTTTTAACTCACCTGTTTCTGACCAAAAGACAGGATTGTGTTGTGCTCTGTGGACTACATTTTTAACATCAATATCTTATCATAATTCATGTTAAAAATCTGGACAGTCAGATCTTTTTTTATTTTTCTCATCCACCAGATTTCAAGAACTCTCAGAGTTGTTACTTTTACTGTCACAGTGAGGGACTAGTGCACTGTGGAAAGACCAGCCTCCTCAGGCAGAGTTTTTTAGCCTCTCCTTCCCATTAACTGACTGTGTGGTCCATGGAAGAGCAAGAGCGTAGGAGGCCATGAGGGTGGCCCAAAGACATGGGAGCTAACAGCAGGGAGACTCTCAGTGACTCTCCAATGTTTTCTTCAAAAAACATAAGACGTCGGGAAAAAATAACCATTTTGGTCAAAATCTTTTTTTTTTCCCTTGGGTTTTGATGACGCATTTTCAAACAGCAGGAGCTGAAAGTGATATCAGCAGGTTCAGCAACAAGGACAAAAAAATACTGATATATCATTATATTGCTGGCCGCAGTTTAAGCTCCCTGATGCAACAAGCTCTTCATTCTTCCTACTGCTTCTCCCTTCACAGGCACTTCATAGCAATCTCAGCGCTTTTGCCCTTCTCCCCTTCTCCTGCTTCTGTGCCTGTCACCCTTGTCACGGTCTTTTTCAACTGTGCTCCCAGTTAGCTCATTGCTGCTTAAGTGTAAGGCAAATAGATCAGAAAAAAAGTAGCTGGTGCACTGTTTTTCTACCCCGAGTCATACGGCAACCAAATAACAGTAATAGATTATATGCATCCTGGGTTTGCTTTGTGATTTCCCTAAGCCACCATGCCTGGAGAAAGCCCAGGTGGGGCTAACACTGCCTTCTTTGCTGAATAAATAGTGCACAGAGTAAGAGCCCAAACCTTCCTAGTTATTAGATCGAGAAGACACATTTCAAATATAAATTCTCCTTCACTTGTTATTTTATGTTCTGTGTAAACAGTGTAAGCTACATAAAGGATTGTGCTTCCATTACAGGTATATAAAGAATTTAACTAAATGTTGTCATAACTCACAAGCAGGACAGCATTTAGGAATAGAAATAGGAAGGATAGTTGCCTGTAGGCTCTTATGGTGGACTGTCAGAGACATAAGTATATTTAATGTGTAAAAGAAGAAATTTCAGTCTTTTCTGTGACTGAGATCACCCGGCACAGCTGTGTTATAAATAGCAATGAAAAAAAATATGTGGAAAAGTACACGCTTAGGATGCTGTTCAGGCATACACAAAAATGGTAAGACATTTAAAGTTCAAGGAATTAATGCTAGTGATAAAAGATATCCAGGAAAAAAGCTGAAGTCTCTAAATTCTGATTACAATAAAAGCTAGAGTGGACAC
This sequence comes from Lycocorax pyrrhopterus obiensis, assembly GCA_014706295.1. Classification (NCBI taxonomy): domain Eukaryota; kingdom Metazoa; phylum Chordata; class Aves; order Passeriformes; family Paradisaeidae; genus Lycocorax; species Lycocorax pyrrhopterus. The sequence continues at coordinate 81,804,384 of JACSVZ010000004.1, forward strand.
TCCAGTCCTTTCTAAGCCCATGCCTTCGAACCATCTGAGTTGAAGACAGAGATGCCTTGACCAGGGAGGTATGTTAACTCCAAGAGAAGCAAATTTGATGTCCCAGCCAATCTTTTTTTGCAGAAAGACAGAAGCTAGACAGAAAAAACTCCTTAAACTTCACTTTTGAGACACTTCCTTGCCTAAGAACTGCAACTTCAGGCCTATATGAATTACAGAAAAGATAAATCATTCCACAGGTCATGAGTTCATAGAAAAAAAATTCCATACTACATAATATTAGCAATTTGGATGATTCATCTGGTCTTGAAGCCTCTGCAAAATCATTAATCTGTGGAGGGCTCCATTAAAGCGCTGAAGAGACCTTTTTAATTTTCATACAGCCCCTAGTACTAGGCACACATAAATGTGTGTGTGTGTGTGTGTGTGTGTGTCCTTAGGGGCCCAACCCTTGTAAGAAGGAGTGACATTTAAATTTTTTATAAGCTCTGGAAATATATCCCTATGACAAGATGGACAGCAAGTCCTTATTAAACTAACTGTTCTAATTGCTTTTTACTCTACTTCATGCACCTCTCCTTGTACCCATACCATATTGTCCTCCATATCTCACCCAAGAGCTACACTGCTTTCTGCCCTACAATTAGTTGTTTCATGTATTTCCAATGTGTTCCCTCCATCTGTTGCTGGTAGCTCCACAAGTCTGTGGACTGCCACCTCTCTTGAGTTCTGCTAGTTCCACGATCAGTTTTCATTGAGGTAATGGAAAATGTCAGTACCCATAAGCCTTTCAGTGATCGTCATAAATCGTGACTTGAGCTCTCCAGAACACCTGCCTGTACATCTGGGTTAATCCACCTCTGACTGCAGATCTAGCTTCTTAAACCAAAGTGCTTCACAGTGCCAGCAGAACCTACCTGCAGCCGGAGTTGCACGCAGAGAGACAATTACTTTCGAGTGAGTGCGTCTGTCACTCTTCACAGTGTTAGTTCAGTTACTCATTTCAAGTAACAAACCAGATCTTTTCCCTGAATTTATGGTCTTCTGATATGACATTAACAGATTCACAAGAGAAAAGAGAATGGGAAACACCGCAGTGCGTGTCTGTCTGTCCACCTAACCATTTAGAATGCATCAGGGATCCATACATTTAGCAGCTTGAAAAGAAGTCCAGGATTTAGAGGAAAAGCTTCACTTCTAGACTGAGGACAGTTTCAACATTAGAAGAGCATTTTATGATTTTGGATAAAACTTGCAATCCATGATAATGTGTTGTTTGAACACTTCATGAATTGCAAATACTTTCCAATTGTTCTAGAATTATTGAAATAATCTTCTAAAAACCCAAATTACCAAGAAAAATAAAGCCAGAAATCAACACAAAAATGTCTTAGAAAAGAAAAAGCAGACAAAAAACCTGTTAGCTGTGGAGATGCAACAGAAAAAGTAAAATCAAAATTAATTAAAAAGGGACAAGTTTAGCTAAAAAACTACTCAGAGACTTTTATGAAAGGATAAACTTTTTATTAGAAGTAGTGTTGTGTGAATGAGTGACATGAGGATTCCAAGACAGAAACTTTCTGAAAATTATACACAGGGCCTCTGACCTTGCACCATCAGCTATTTGTTCAGTCAATGTTTTTTGTGCTCCACTGACATCAGTACAGTTTGTGTAGGCATCGAGGTCTTGTCCTTGTGGAGTGAGAGTGGAATGAGAGCAAAGTCAGCTGTGTGAAATAGGAGTTTTGAATGAGTGGAAAAACTTGCTTCTCTCTGTCCTTCCTTTTTTTTCTCCTGACAAGAATGCTGAAGTGCAATACATTGCCACTCCAACGTGTTCTGAAGTATCCATTTGGAAATCATATTGTGAGAGTGGCAGAATAAAAGGTAAAGCTGATTGTAATATGTAACACCTTCTGCTGAATTTCTTTTTAAAAAACCAAAACCTTCTGGCAAACATGGCAAGAATGTAGATGTTCCTTTGTCTTTAGCAAAGAAAAACATGTAAATTTTCTATTTGTGTCTAAAACCACAAGTATTTGGTTTTCCAAAAAGAGAAATGCAGCCATGATTCCTTTATTGTCCTCTATCCTCATCCAAACTTCAACAAAGCTACCTGAAATTCAACTCTTTTAGCATTTGAATTGACCTCCTCTTTTCATTTCACCATGTTCCTCTTGAACAACTTTTATTCTTTAATCCTCTGCTGTAAAACTCCTTCTGTTTTCATGTTATTGCCAAATGCACTTATATGTGAACTGTACTTATAATTCTATATAAAGCTCTGTCAGAGTTAAAGTATCAATGATAGGTTGGATTTATCTGAATTAATTTCAGTTCTAATGTTTATGTGAAAATTAATCAATTTTATTAAAAGCAAATTCTTTTTTAAGCACCATAGTAATAGCTTCATTACTACTGTTCCTGACATTATCATTACTAAAATCAGTATTGCGTAGCTGAGGAACACAGAAAAAGAAATGTGTTTTTAGTATTATTGGAAAAAAATTTCTGTAAATATAAAATGCTTCTGAGGAAACCTAATATTAAAATCTAATGAGAATTAGATTTAAGGGAAAAAAGAACGGCATTCCCTGTCGTTATTTGGTAAAATGTGCAATAAAACCAAGTCAAATAAAGGTACAGACCGTGTCTATGCTAGCAAATTAAGCAGCATGAAGGAACCAGGCTGAACTCTGGCACCTGTACCTTGTTTGACTGTCCCCATGCTCCCCAGCATGGTTTTGGTCCAAAAGATTTTGCAGGATCAGAGACAGTGCTTGGTTGGGAACAAGTATGTGTTAAAGACTGTTAGTAAATAACCACCTGAAATTCAACATGTAGTGTTAGGGGGCTAAGAGATCTCAGCTGAGTGAACGTACACCAGGGAAAAGTCCTTGTCCTGCTTTTTTGATAAGAATAGTATAACTTGGGTTGTCTTTTTCTGGAAAACCCCTATTGAAGTCCTGTAAGTACTATAGCAAAGAATTTCACAGGTGGGAAAGTTCATTGAAACAAGAAGCTCAAAAAAATATTCTACCATACAGACAGAATGAAAATGCCAGACACACAGACATAATCAGTTGATTCTGAGGATTGCTACTCTTTAAGAGACAGATTCACAACCCTTGCAAGTGGCTAATATGCTGAGATTAAGGTTATTCACGTTCTTCATTAACTACTTTTGGCTATTTTGCAGGAGCCAGTTACTTAGAAAGAAGTTGTATATTTTAAAGTAATAAACTTACGGAGGGAGAATTTATAATCCGTTTACAAAGTCAAAAAATTTGGGTTTGTGTATTCCTTTTGATTTCTTAATACATTTCTTCTTCTAATACAATTTCTTCACTAGACTGGAAGAAGCCAGATGGGATTGCACCTAGCATTTCCAGGGATAATCAAAATGTTTGCACAATCCTGTTTACTGAAGTGTAAGTGCTTCCTAGGAATCAGTGACAGACACCTGAAAAGAGCAAACTACTGACTTTTAAGTTGCCTGCATCTCAAAATGCAGGTGGAAAATTTGGCACAGATGATCCCTTGGTGGGTGTGGTGCTGTCATGGGCATTCCCCAGTTTAGTACTCCCACTAAAAAGAAAACCAGGAGCCACTCCCCTGCCCCACTCCAGAGGGCGACAAAAGGCAGAGATGATGGGTTGAGATAAGAACAATTTACTGGAAACAGCAATGAGATAAGAAAACAAATAGCAACAATACCAATGACAAAGGTGTCACCTAGAGAGGGTGATTTACATGCAAAATGCTCACCATGCCTGGGACAATGAAAAACAATGACGGATCCACCCTCTGCCCACCATGCTTTCCCAGGACCAGAAAGGAACAGTCTTCCTTCCCAGAAGGGAGAGAGAGTCCCTTTTCCCCCATTTCCTGACAATGACGTAAGATGGTACTAATAACATTTGGGTCTTGGCCATGTCCACATGGCTCCTGGCCCCGCCCCCTCATAGCTTCTGCAAAAACTATCCAGGACAGGTGGCAAGGCCAAAGCAATAAAAAGAAATTCCTCTGGTTTCTCAGTGACAATAGTTCTAGACTTGTACTGTGCTACTTAAAATTTATATCTAGAATTGCATTAGCACATCAATGGCAAAAGAAACATTTCTCAGTATGGATATCTCAGCAAAGGTGAAAAAGGGGAAGGGAAGAAAGAAAAAGGGTCAGTCTGCAAGCTTAACTGCTTATCAAACTCTAATAAAGCATGTTCTTCAGATACAGAGTGCTAATCTCAAGGACTCACCAACTAGACACTGCAAAAGAATCACCCTGGTATTGCATTGAAAGGTGTCATAGAAATGAATTTATGCTTTTCTTTAATTGTTAAGCATGAGAGGACTCACCCTCAACCACAATCTCTCTTGCAGATGAAAAATAAAAAAGTTCAGATCCACTTTTAGTTTGTCTGAATTAATGACATGGTAAGAGTGGTATCTGTCCCTCCCTTCTGATCTGCAGTTAATTAGTAAACATGAGAATTTGGAAGCAAGGAGGAAATGTTCTGCATGCTCCACAGGCATCAGGTCTCTAGCACAGCTGTCTAATCTGCATGCTTGCTTTCATGTCTGTCCTGGTGATTTCATTGTGAGATGATTTAGGTGATTCCTGCCCAGGTGGTCTGTTGCTAAAGTGTTCTCTCCACTAATGAAAAACTGAACATTTGCTTCAGGGTTAAAAAGACTTTTGGGCACCGGACCACTGAGGATGAAGTGTTGCAACACAGAATAATATCAAAGGCTTCTGAGGATCTGGGAATAAAAAGCATCCAAGATATCACCACTGGAAATAATAGGGAATGCTGAAAGAAAAGCAATTTAATGTTGTTTCCATTTGTTTTCATGTATGCTTTAGATATGTATGAAAACCTGATTGAATCTGACAGATTGTGGTGCTGGAAGCTGTTTGCACAGAGGTTGGTATAGAGAAAATGAGCTGCAGCTGCACAGATTTTTTTTGAGCAACTAAAAGGATCATTAGATGGGAATGGTTGAATTATAAGGGACTAAGAAAACACCTTATCTGCTTTTAATAAAACTGTATTTTTTATGATTAATTCCTTATAATTTTTCATATGGAAATATAATACAATAACAATGTAATCTTCTTCCTTTTCCCCTCTTACATTTTGATAACATTTCTATTAGTTCCCTATCAGTCAGATTTTACAGATTTGTATAACAGCCTAGGCAATAGCTCACCATTTGTACTGATTTCCTGTGCTTTGGTAATCACTTTTCTTTCACTGCTTCTTTCCTAGCACCACTCCTCAGAAAGTACTTTGGACTGCATCATGCTTATTACCTGGTGTTATTATCTTCAAGCAAAACAACCAAATCTGAGCCAAACCTTCGGTAGTTGACTAATGACAGGAGGATAATTTTTAACTATACTGTTTGTCTGATAATTACTGGGAAACTTATCAAGTTCCTCAGTGAGTTCTTTTTATTCACTTGTCAAAGATTACCTTGCTAGACTATTCTTTTTCTTTTCTGAGAAGCACAGATCTTCAAGGTGCTGAAAAGAAGCATGTAGGATGGAGTTCAAGCACTAAGAGGTCTCATTCCACTTCACTAAACCCATATGAACCCCAAATGTAGTCAAACTTGTAAGTCTGAAGACTGTGGGGAAGTTTAGAGAACAGCCTTTTGCTGTGGACATAGATGGCTCCAACAACCTGTGGGAAAGAAATGCAAGTTCCGAGTGACTAAGACAGTCTGTACGATATGTTTTGGATAGGGATAAGATTTTTTATTTTAGTCCTAAATATGGTACCAACCATAGAGGATACTTTACAAAACTCTGTTTGAATGTCACCTAGCAATCTCCCACCAGCCTTTCTTCTATAGATTTTACTCAGGAGCTAAAGTATACATTTGAAAATCTACTACAATAAATATTTTACCACTACCTTATGTAGACATGAATAAGATGCTGAAGTGGCCAGGTTCTTGTCAGTGATATTGTATCCTCTGTTTTTCCTACTGCTTTACAAATCAGTTCAGATCACCTTCTACGACTACTATGAACAAACTTCTGAAGCATCCTCTGAGGTTACATTTCTTTAACAGTGTTGATAATACCAGCAAAACATTGCTCCAAGAATCAGTCAGCACTGAGAAAACAGTATCTGTGAATGCCACAAGAGATCTTTTTACATTTTTCAAGATGCTGACAAAAATTTCAGTGGGAGATTGTGGATGCTGCATTGCATTAAAATTACAACTTAACAGAAGGAAAATATGTGTAGAGGTCTTTAGAAGACATATTACTCTGGCCTTTGATAAACATAAAACAACACTGCCTCAAACCTATAGTGATTACAAAAGCATATAGAGACAATGTTGTGATGATAATGAAAAAACAAGCTAAATCATAATCCTGCAGTAGTTAGGGAAAGCAACCATATTATCTGATCTTCAGCCACTGCTTTGATGCCAAAGTCCTCTCCTGTCATCCAGATGGTTTACTCTTCAACACTGGCCAAATATTTGGTAATTTTAATTTTTTTTCAGGTTGCTGTTATAATTCTATGAATGTCTAGATTTCAATACGAAACAGTTTAAAAGCCCTCAGTACAGGGAGATGATTGCCTCCCTCTTCCAGGATGAAGGCTGAGTTCACTTGCAGTCAGCGAAGGTGATATTCATTACAAACCCCTCAGGGCAGGAAACACGCACCTTTTGTCAGAGGTCTTGCCCAGGACATTGTAACCCTGGGTTCTCAATGCTCTGCCCATCCCACCACGACAGAACCAGGGCCCAAATGTTCTTTAAACCTTATGTAGTCAGATGTTCTGGGTGGGTACGTTCTCCAGCTTTCTGTTGAAGCAAGGTCTTTTTCATGATTGTTTAAATCACCTCGCTTGAAGCGGCAGAAGCAAAAAAAATACATACAGAAGGGAGTACTTGCCTCAAAGTCATTGGGAGTCTATTTCTTATGACAAGTCTAAAAAACATAAAATTTTCAAGCATAAATTCTCCCACCTGCATGCCCAAACCATGAGGATAGAGAATTTTGGTGACTCACTGAGCACCAAGATTCAAGTATCCCTTGCAACACCATTGCTGTTCAGTAGGAAGGAAGCAGAGAGTCTTGGAGACTGCCCCACTACATCATCCTGGAGTCTGCAGCACTAGGGCATCTGAAGCTGCACATAGTCAAGGATCCTGCCTAGTGAGCATCTGAATAGTCAGAGTTATTTGCCAAAAACACATTTCTGGGGCATGAGTCCTCATAAATCAGCTGAACCTTCTGGACCCCAAATGGATGGGCAGGTTTAATTTTTAGTCTGTTAAAGGAACTCGTAGCCCAGGGAAGGACGAGAGCTCATGCTTCTGGACCAGCTTCACGCTCTTTTAACTCTCCTCAATAACAGTCTGTGAAACCCAGTCCCTCAAAAGAGGTCTGATCTCTCTGCTGGGATAAATACATAGCTTAGGTCTTGCCAAGACTCTGTGTCTTGTGTATATACATGTGTCCACTGTACAGCACATGGTTTCTTACAGACTTCTTGAAAATCTTAAGTGGTAAAATCTGTTTTAAAAGTATGGAAAATGCTTGAAGTTAATAATTTTTTTTCTCATAAGGATCATATTAGCAGGTCATGGTGAAACAGGCCAATATATAAACCAAAACAAATAGATGGCACAATGAATTTGGTTGTTTTTTTTTTTTAAATCTGCTTGAAATATATGCATATTTTTGGACATCTGTGTGAAATTAATTTTGATTTTACATAAACAGTCAGTAATTGCAGTTATTGTGAATTCTAAAGTTTTTTTTATTAGATTAACAAGACCATAGAAAAAAACTGAACAGCAAATATACATGATTTCTTGAATGATTAACAAATAAATAAAACCCACATTTCTTCCTAGTTTTCTGTTATCACAGAAAATAAGTCTATCTGATCAGAATTAAGTAAGAAAGAAAAATATTAATTATAAATGGAAGCAATATATAAATCACTTCACCTGCTGTTCTCTTTCCGGTTCACTACAATTCTTGGCTGCTTCTGTGTTATTCAGCTTGTTTCGAATGCAAGGTAATGCATTATGAAATCTTGTCCTCCTAAGAGACTGAACATCCACAGAGCAGATAAAAAGAGCAAGGAAAAAGAAAGTATGTAGGCTCCAATAGATAATGTACAACAGAAACCACCAAGAGGCAATTGTTGTCTTGGAAAATATTGCAATATTTGTTCAAAAGTTAATAGCTCCTGTCAAACTCAAGGGTGGGAGTTTTTCAGGGGGGTTGGGGGTTTTTTTTCTTCTTTTTTTTTTTCTTTTTTTTTTTTTTACTTTTTTTTGTTTTTAATCAATATACAGTGCATTTTTATCCCACCTCAGTTTCAGGATTTTCTTCTGCACTCTGTCAGGGTTTTTCTTCTTTTACACTGATCGCAATGTAAATCAATGATTTACATCTAAGGTGCAAAATAACCAGGTGCAAAAACCTTATATGGTGCAATTCCTCCTATGGAACAAGTTTTATAAGATAGTGTTATCCTTCAGTACACAGCTACAATTTCCTCATACTGTTGTTGCTTATGAACATTTCTGGAGAGGAGTGAGAATACGGCAGAAAAAAACCACTGCGTATCCATGTGAATTACTTTGAAAGGAGCTTGGGGTTTATTTGTGGATGACAAGATAAAACTGTCCAAGCTTTTCAGCTGCTCTCTGCCTTATTACTGGCTTCTTGAAATAGAGTTGGGAACTGTGGAAACAAAAAGACATTCTTCCTGATTCTAGATCTTTCAGAGTTGTGGTTTTTCAATGTCTAATGAGCAATTAGTCATTTACAGGGATATTGTAAATATTCAGAGCTTTGAAACCCCTGGGTCCCTGGTTAGTAGAGTACTGGTATTTCATCCTTGCTAAGTAGGTGGATGAGTTTTGATAAAAGAGAAAATATCTGTATCTTTTATGAACAGATTTCTATGTGCTTATAGAAATACTCCAAATTTTATGAAGTCTACATATACCTATGTTCATATTACTCAGATGCCAGGATATAACATCTCTGTTATAACTCTGACAATTCAGAGTTCATATTTTAGAGCTGCCATAAAAAAAAAAAAAAACAATTTTTTCATGAAGAAAATTTTGAGTTGCTCCCAAAACTTTCTAGAGGAATTGTAATGGGGAGGAAGAGATACCAAGGAAAAATGAAAGACTGGCCTTCAAAGTTCAGCCCTTGAAACTTCAGTCATGCAGGTAAAACACAAATCAACTACTGGACAATCCTCAAATTGTCCTTGTTAATTGTGCTTACAACTTGGTATGCAAAACGGTCTACATTTTTTTCTTCTTTGTTCTGACTAATTTGAAGTTAGTAACCATTGAACTGATGCCACTGGAAAAGGACAGGCACCACGTTTTCAGCTTTGGGTGGATGTTACCTTTTACAAATACTTGATAAATTTTGATCTCAGTATGCTAACTTTGGAAACAAGAAAAGCTGTGAAGAGAAAAGAAAATTGGACTAAAAATCTGCCATCTGGAGTGCAATGAGAAAATTACCTTTGGAATTTCAAGCAGAAAAAAGTAGCTGGCCTTGAAAATAGAAAGTAAATCAAAGTACTTTGCAATGCTTGCTCATATTTTTCCTTCTCATCTCTCAGTTAGAAAATGTAGTTCTATTAACTTCATCAACTATGAGAGAACATTGAGGGTTTGTTGTTTGGTGATTTTCATTTTCTTTCCTACTTTCAACAAGCATACTTTTTCACTGTATCAAGTAAACATCAGTAACTTATTTACATATAAATGTAGACTTACTGTATTTTCTCTCCATCTAAAATATCTTTTGGCTCTTTTCAGCAAGCTCTAGGCCAACAGTAGAAATCCAAGAGAAAATATTAGCTGAAAATGGTCAGAGGGTAAGTTTCTACTAGGGGGAAGAAATCTTTCATTAAATGCAGCTATGTTTAGATAATTTTTCTTCCCGGCAAAATGTGGCTTTTAGTGTAATGGGTAAATAGAACTCCAACGTTATGAGTATATTCTCTGGCTGTGATGGCTGTTGTGAGAAAAACAAGTGAGAAATTACATTATGTCTAGAGACTACTGATGTACCTTTGAAATAAGCTGTTAGCACCAATGGAGTTTAGGGGTCCTGAAAACCAATAGGCTGATAGCCCAAGAAATTCTCCTAACTTTTCACAGTCCAGCTTTGTGCAAGACTTGGCATGCTAAATAGAATTCAGGGGTGCAAGACAGGATACATGAGTGAGGTAGCTTGTCTCATCATATCTGTTACACCAACAGAGGTTTAGGCTCTGAGTTTTATCTGGTTCCTACTACGCCCAGCAGGAGAAGTTTAGATGCTAAGACAACTCCAAGGTCGAAGTACTAAAGCAGATTCTGGGATTTTCTAGAGCTCAGCTCCTGATGAATGTGTGCTCTGAAAATCTGGTGATTGAAATACCTTAGGAATCTAAACCTAGTCTGTTTTCCTTTCTTTTTTCATGGTTTTATTTTGGAGTATATTTTCTACTTGTCATGTCAACATGTGCCATGATAAGCTGCCCTCATAATCCAACACTGCAAGTCGTGTCCAGATTCAAGTCGTAAAATTCAACATCTCCCACACACTCATATTATGTCTGACAATAAATGTATGTCCATAGATTTGGTTGCCTTTTCTTTTTACTTCATTTTCCCCAAACTCAACTTCTACATGGTGAAATGACAGGAACATTTCATTCTGCAAGGGCTTTTTAAAATTCGTATTTTAGTTTGCCTGCTTGAGTACAGTGAGAGACTGATGACCTTTTCCTCCCTGTCGGCACTGTGGACAGCAAGCTCCCTTCAAACATTATAGCATCCAAATACTGTGCTGCCTCACTTCAAGTAAAGCATGAGCTTAAATATATTACTGTGCTGAGATTCAAATGATGAGTTATTTTAGCATAGCTGTTCCTCAGCCAAGTTATTCATGAATCAATAATTTCCATGGAACTGTACAAGGCCTAGAATAAAGTCAATGTAATGAAGTTTTTATAAAAAATACACAAGCAAACTAAGAAGACACTAAAAAAAGTTATAACCCCTGTCACTCATAGATGACAAGTTCTCTCGAATGTAGACTAAATCTTAGCAAAGTTAGTTGGAATTCATTATGAGTTTTGTAAATTCTTCAGTTTTAGAACTCAGTTCTGTGGTGTTATCCACAGTATCACAATGCACTCTTTTTGGTCAATTTTTGGAACCAAGCAGCTTTCTGAAGTTCTTTGTGTCTATTTGAAGCGTTTATTTCTTTTTCAGTCCATATTTTCTAATAACTGCATGGGCCGTGGGCACCATTTTGCTTGATACAGTGCTGAAGACAAAAATGAGTCTTGTCCCCACTTGCTGACACTCTCAGGCAGATTGCACCTGAGCCACTAACAGAGGGGAAACACGATGGCATGATCTGGGATTCACAGACAGCTACAGCCTTGTCACTAACCAAACCCATCTAATGGCTAAACTCAATACTGAGAGACCATTAATGCTATTTAACCTGTATTATTCAATATCTCTGTTGCATAAAGTAAAGTTCATCTCTGTCTCCGTGTTAGAGTTGATATGGAAAGACTAGGGTGTTGACACAGGAAAAGCCAGGGGTAGTGTATAACATGTGGACAGTAAACACGGTGACTCAAGTCTTACCAGGATCCTAAGGAACAAATGTTTCCAGGAAATATTCGCTGCACTGCCTTTTGTAGGTAACCAGGGCTTTTAAATATAGGAGTTGGCTCCTAATAGTCAGATACATGCAGGCACAGATCACATACCCTGCCATACTGCTAGTGAAGACTCAGTAAATCCATATTATCATTTTGTCTTCAAACTCCTGCAATAGGCTCCATGTACTTGGGGACCAGATGCTCTAGGGAAAGTGCATGGTCCCTGCAGCCTAGGAAGGGATGTGGTGACAGTACCAGTTTGCATTTATGGGCGCTTGTTGCCTGGCAGTTCCTTTGCTGCCCCGTAAAAATACTACCCCCAAGGACGAGCGCGGGGCTGAGTAGGGGGTCACAGAGATTTTCTATCTAGTACTGCATGGACATTACTGACACCTGTCTGAAACAGCAGCAGAGATATAGAGAATAATGGGGGAACCACAGAAAAAAACCAATCAAACACTCAGACAAGCTGGGATTACACAATACAAACTGCATGAGAGTGTACATCTAACATAGGTTTTCCGTACATGAAAATGCCAATCCCCCTTTGCTGTTTTGTTTCAAGGGGAACCCAGACCTATGTACATTGTTGCTTCTACAAGATTAGCACAACCCCTGTGATTCTGGGGTAGCAACCATACCTTCCGTAATCACAGTTCAGCAAAACTTTCCATTTAATAAGCAATTTTTTTATGTATTTGAAAATTCAGTCAAAGTATCTCCCTTTATCATGCAGAATTACTAAAATAAGGAGCAACGTCTTCATAGACTGCTAATACAGCCAGACTGCTGGGTTCCAGCTGATTGGTCACAGAGAAAAAGAAAGACTGAGCTTTACCAGATACTTTACTGAGCTGAAGCTTTAGAGGGAGAGGGACTTTGAAAAATACCTCCTTTACATCAATAGCTTGGAGTATTTTCAAAGAACAAGGAAAAGTAAGAAATTAACAAGGAGTTATGAAGTACTGGATTGAATTATCTTTGCTCAGATGCAGGCACATTTGACAATCCCTGATATCCTCCAGGAACGATTTGTGAACAGGACTACTTGGCATATTTGAATGCTTCATTTTTTGCAAGGCCATCTTTTCATCTTCCACCTACACCCTTATCTGAACATCCTGTTACTTTTAAGCACCACGAAAAGACCTGTATGGATTCAGAAGATAATTTTTTGCTTTATCTGTTTATACTTCATTACAATGTCATGTTTTGGCAGCATACTAATCTTTTTCACAAGTCCATGATGTAGGCACTTTGTGTTTCTCCCAGGTATATCAACTTTGTGTAAAAAACAAGAGTGGGCCCAGTCTATTCTAGATGTTCATTATTTCACATTTTCTCTGTCAGAAATGGCATCATTAGAGAGAAAAATATATAGGACAGTCAGTAACAGTAGCCTCTTTTTTTTTTTGGCCTGTGTTTAGATAGCATAGGGTTCTGCCAACTTTCTAGAGAAAAACATATGGCTTTGTGAGTTTTATACACTTATAGAGAATAATGAATATATGCTGGTACTTTTAAAAAAAATCTGTAAACCAGAAATAAAATGAAAAGTTGTACGAAAATACGAAGGTTACAAAGTTAACCATGTTGCAGAAAGATGATTTTGACATATTGCTCCTATTAAATTTCTATAACATTTAGTTAGACAGCTCTGGTTCATGCTTTCTATAACAAAGCTGAAGTTACATCACTGCACATGGAATGCAATTGCAACAGGAAAAGATACAGTAAAATAGCCTAAGGAAACTATTAACTAGGTTGTTATTTGTAATAATTTGTGACCAATATTGTCTCACAAATAAGTATTTACTTAAAAGTAATTTAGCAGCACCTATTCCAGTCTTTGCTTTGGTAGCAGCTGTGGGCTGGAGCCAACAGGAGCTCTGGAGTAGATCTACTAAAAGCATTAAGGACCTAACACAAAACTAAATCCAATGATATCTTCCCTCACAGGTGCCTCTATCCTGTGCATGCTGCCGTGGCATTTGGGTAAGATTTTCAGATTTCCAGAACTTCCAAACCATTCTGAATCCTATCCTCAAAATTAGTAACATTATGCTCACATAGAGGTGAGCACAAAACTGACACCTGGTTTCCAGCAGTGTTTTGAATTCTGCTGGTGTACTGCGTGTTGTTAACACACTGATATTGAAATAGTGGGTCATTGTAATTTGCTCAATTAATAACTAGGACTTTTTGAAAAAGAAATTAAGGAATATATGATCAAAGAGAATTAAAGCTGAATAGTACAGAACAGATTGAAAAATATGTTTTTAAGGATTGCTTTCTAATTGCTATATCCTAGAATTGGTTTCTAATTTAATCCTAGAATACCAATTACCATGCCTTTTCTGGCAGTGTGTGTAAACATTGAGAGAGGGCTAATAACAGGGTTAATAACAATCCGGTGTGAACTCCCTAGAAATTTATGCCTAATGCTTGGAGGACAGGAACTCATTGACAATGGTTTCTTGAAGAAGGGTTTTTCAAAGCTGTGTCTTTATGTTATTTCTCATTTCACTTTCTTTGGAAAATAAGGAAGAAATAACAAAACAGAGAAATTGTGAATGCAAAGGCTGAAGTAATGAAAAAAATCTATTTTGGTATATCTTGTCTCTGTTTCTTCCACAGGTGAAGAAATGATCTGACACATTTACTTCTAAGTTAGTGAATAAAATATGCTTACATATATATATATATACTAAAACAAAAAAAAAAAAATGGAGACAGCAAAAATGTGTGTTAGCTCTGTCTTTATGAAGTTCCAGATATCCAGTTAGATATGTGGCTTCACAGAGTCTGGATGTGGAGGAAATTGAAATTGCTGAATGAACATTTCAAGGACAGTATATTTCTGGGGTGATGAAAGATGCTGTGGGGCTTGGACATTGACTTAAAAGCAGCATTCTCATTAAAAACAAAATCAAAACAAACAAACAAAACCACAACCAAAATAACCTCTTTTTGAAAACCAAAATCTTCCTCTCTTTTAATTTAATTTTTTTGTCGTTGTAATGTGAAAGAATAAATCTAGAAACTTTCTGAAAGTCACTAACCTTAAAAAAAACCTCCAATTTTTAGAAGCTGTTTGTCTATCAGATGGAAATGCCAAACCTTATTCAACACTGACAGTCATCTTGTGAAAACTGTACCATAGATGATGATACAAAGCAAACATCCATTTTCTTCATTCTCTTTTCTGTCCAACATACACATGGCAGAGGAATCTGACAGAAGACCAGCTGAATCATTACAGGATAATAGAACTCAGAGTTGAAAAGATGTTAAATTATCTCATCTGCTCTTTTGCCCAGATCAAACTGATTCCTAGCATGTATTCCATGCAGTTTTTCTCAGGTTAGTTTTAGATTTCCTTCACAGGGCCACAGGCTTCAAAGTTGTCATTTAGAAAGTCTACACATTTACATGAAAAAGAATACTGTACTACAGGAAGAAATAAAACACCAAAAATCCAGACACCATTTGAAATGGTGAAAAATTGTATGTTTCACTACAGAAAACAGACAAAAAGAGGTAGAGGAATCTTTCTTTGAAATTCAAAATGAGTCAGGGCTAAGTTGAGCTTAACTTTATCTGCAGTTAAGGCATTTTAAAAAGCTTATCCAAAACTCTTCAAATGCCACAAGAATTTGGGCACTGGCCACTCTGAGATATCTGTATCTCGCATCAATACCTCAGTAGCATTTCGTTGGGGCTTTTCAAAGCTTACATCTTGGAAATATGCTGACTATATTGACGTTCATATTTGAGTCCTCCCACAGATCTTCCCTCTCAACTAAAACTGAAGCAAGACAGAAATTACATTAGAAGCTGATTGTTCATTATAAACTCCTGTTCAGTGTTCCTTTGAATATGTGGATACTGGCCACCAAAAGATAGTAGAAAAAAACAGTTTGAGGTAGCATATGTGCTTCTATCCCCATAATTGCTGGAATTAAGTTCTGTTCCAATGTGGTCCATCCCACTGACATCAGTAGGTATTTAAAGGATGAGTTAGGTGCAATTGTGCTATTTTCCTTTGTTAAAGAGGTAAAAGTATCTTACCTTATACATCCTGTAGATGAAGAATGGAAAAATCTCCATGAAATTCCTGCCTTCATTGTCATTATCTGTCATAACTTCATCCACTTCCAACAAAGAATTTGTTCTCAATGTATTGCAACAAAAATAAATTCTCTTAGAGACTACAAATACACTGCAGAGTAGGCCAACAAGTAGAATCAGGCAGAGAGGTCTGTCAAATGCAACTATTTTGGAAACTCCAAAAGATTAAAAAGTACAATAGATTAAAAAATATTTTAACTCTGTAAACAACAACAATCCTTTTGAGAAATGCATCATTTTGCAAAATAATATCCTTTTGAGATTAGATCTTTTTGACTAGTTAGCTCTGTTCAACTGAAGTATTTCCGACAATAAAATATATGATCTTTGACTTTATAGAATGCATATTAATTTATCTTGAAAAATGTAAGTGGGGAACGAGAGCTAAAAAACTCTGAGTTATCAAGGCAGAATGGTTTGATATAAATTATTCTCCACAGGAAAAGTGATGGCCCACAGGAAGAGCGAATGCAGTAACTGTTTGCCAGCTAGATTCATCTCTTTGTGATCATGATATATTGCTCAGGATATGGTCTGAGAAAGGATGAATCAGAAGTGTTAAAAAATGCATTAGCACACAATGACACCATTTATAAAAGAAAAAGTATGATTCTTGTTTAATGGTAACAGAAAAATCTCTTTTATTTTACAAAACCTGTAATTTCAAATTATGAGGTTCTTTCTAAATCTGGTGGGTTTTTTATAATTTATTATTATATTTTTTTAATAAAATTAACATGAGATCTGCTAGTTGGTTCTCAGACTTGAAAATGGTAAGGCTGTCTCCTACATAACCTCTTGCTCTTGCTTCCTCTTTCAGGTGCTTCTGCCGAATGGATGAAGAGATGTGAGGTTTGGCATAATTAGGCCCTGGATTGCTGAGTGGAGAGCAAGCAGCCCAGACACAAAATTCTCCCAGATCCCTGGTACCATTCAAGGGATAGCTGCAGTCAGGTTCTGGCTATTTAGACTGATCAAGATCTTCATGTGGTGTACATTAGCAGAGATCACTGACTTTTAGTATTGCATCAGGGACTCTAGCAGAGAAGTATTTAAAATTTCTGCAAGTGCCCTACATTACCCACAAGATCAGCATTTCTACCACCTGTGTGAAAGGCTATCTAAAACCATATATCTTTTATCAGTATGTGTTCAGGAAAATAAACTGAGTTCTGAAATAGGACACAATTTAATGATGATTAATTAAACACGAAAAGAACAAGATAAAAGACATACCTTTGTAGCCTCATTTTCTTACGTCATTTCTGAGACTAATTGACATATTAAAGACAGCTGTGGAAGCAAGCAAAGCTTGTTAGCATGAAATTACTTCCTTGCTGAAAAGGTGCCAGTGTTAACATTTTCCATAGAAGTAACAGGTGATAAAAGATAACTGTGTATAACAGCTGCAGTATCTTTTATTTTGGAACGGTAAGGGTACATATTTCCTGGGGGAAGAAAAAGTACCTGTATAGAATAAAAGTGGTTACAGCCTGCCTGTGCAGAGCACAATTGACAAGTGGTGATGAGGATTCATCATGTCTAGGCAATTACATTAAAATGACTCAGGAATCCATATGATAACTAAAAATCACTGATAGGTTTTCTTAAACTGCCTAAGATTAATTTCTTTTCTTTTTAGACACAAGACTTACCAGATAGAAATGAACAGAAGAGGTATTTATTGCTGTGTGGAGTAATCAGGGTTATCACTGGAGCATCTATCTTTGTCTAGCTCTCTATTTTCATGAATTTTTTAATAAAGATTGAAGTATATTTTTTTTATCTGAATAGTTTAAAGAAATACTATGATGCTCCAGATTTGGCATTTGCTAGGTTAATTCCTTTTTAAGATTTGAAAAACTTTAAATAAAGAGAGACATAAAAAACACCCTGTGATTTTTGGCTCTTCTCCCTAAGAATGCTATCACCAAGGTCCTGAAGCAAGTCATAGGAATATCAGCCTTGCTCCAAGTCAGGGGAAGCCCTGACTTATAACACTAGGATCTGCGCACCTAATTTTACCATGAGCGGATGTGCTGTGCTGTATGTCAGGCTGGAGAAAGGGAGAAGCAGGTGCTTCAAACAACAGAATCCAGGGATTCATATCCTATGCCCCTTTTCTACCTCGTCTTTGCTGGTGGTCATATCCAGAGGGGACATCTGTAACCTTTTCTTGGATCAGAGCAGTTTAAATTTATAGTTTAATATGTAAATACGACCTAAATTAAAGATACCTGAGCTATTTTAAAAAGCACCTAGATGTTTGACTTTCACTGAAAGCCAAGACTTAGTTTTGTGAAGCCAGAGACATTATGCGACACTGGCATTTATTTAAATCAAAGGGCATCAAATGTGTAAGTACCCCAAAGTCCTCCCAAAGCTCCACAAATTTTTCTTTTTCCAGTTTTGTCACTTGTTAAATTTACTCATTTGCATTCCGGCAACTTCCGCGTTACAGGGAGAGCTCTTAATGGGTCATAGTACATTCAGCTTCAGATTAGAACAGCAACTGAAATGCTAGGTGCTCTGAAATCAGAGCTCTGGTTTCAATGTGTTAAGAAATCTGCTGCACATTTTCACTGAAGTAATACACATTTAGAAAGGGTAGCAGAGTGGCCACACTTGTAGCACATTTTCTCATGTATTGTGAGAATGTTCTCAAAACCACAAACCTCTGCTTAAGTAGGACCCTACAATGGTTATCAGAAAAGCCCCAGGTAACACATTATCAAATATTCTTACTTCATAGCAGCATCTCTTTTGCTCACCTTTCCCACTTTTACTGCCTAAAGATTACACAGCTAAATCATCCCCTGTGTTCAAGGGGAAAACAGAGTCATTTCCAGAGGCAAAGCCATCGTACCATCTTGAGCTCAGGATTAGCTGAATTACCACCAGGAAACACCTGTTTCTCTCTATTAGTTCAGTAGTTTCTTACACATCCTACTTAGACTCAGGTATTCATCTTTTAAGACACTTAAGTTAGGGTGGAAAATTTCTGCCCGGAGCAATTGTGCCTTCTGTGCCATGTGCTCTTTGTTAGCATCCTTCGTTGTGTTGCTTAAAGCTTCAGCAGTGGTCTGGATATTATTTTGACAATCCTGACCTCACATGTCTTATTTTTATTTGTCCTTAGTCTTCTATTCACTTTGGAAACTATCTTACAAACAATCTACATTTTATTAGAAGTGGTCTCCAAAGAATTGAGTTGTTCCACACTAAATTCTGCAGCAGCAGGCCAAGAGGAAATATGTAACAATCAGAGAAATTTGACTGTTGTTACTCTAAAAGGTTAACTAGCCCATGCTGAGCTCCATGTTGTCACAACTTGCGTGTTTCTGGCATGGCAGCTTGCTTGGATATCTTTCATAACACTGTGGTTGAGTATTAGCAATGCTTGGAGTGCCTAATGGAGGAGGCAGTAAAGAGAAACAACCAGGCAATACCAGCACCAGACTCAGGCTTGAGAGGTGGGAAAGCTCAAATGAAGCAAATCATTTGGTTCACATAAAGGAACTTGAAGTGATGCAAATGTTTCTAGTTGCTAACATAAGTTCTACACAGTGCTTTACACAAGAGTATCCAGCTCATGCATCTGCTAAAAGTTATTGTAGCTATTAAAAAATAAAGAATTTTATAGTAGAAAGGTACAATAATGTAAAGAAAGATAATTGCTAGGTTGAAATAGAAAGTGTCAGGCAAAAATAGTTAAGCAGATCCTAAACTGGATGAATGTCTTCCAGCAGTACCTCACTAAAATTGCAATTATAAATATGAAAAGATATTTGAACTCAGTTTAATTACTCCAACATAGAGGATCCTGCAAGGCAGGGCCTTTTTCTTGCAGAGAATTAAAATGAAATATGAGAAAGCTTAACAAAAAACACAAATATTAAGCTAGAATAACGTTTGTGTTTTGATCTCATTTCTTCCTCTCAGGAGCATTTTTGGATGTTGACCCCTAAGGCGGACAATTCAGAGTGCTCAGTGCAGGAATCTCAGTTTTGTTGTTTAAAGAGATATTTTTTCCCCATGATTTGCTATCCTTGGGTTTACATAGGAAAAATAATGTTTTCAATCACAGAAAAAAATGTTCTCACTGCCTCAGGATAGATTGGAGTAAGAAATACTTGCATGGAGGAAAGCTGGTTTGCCTTTTCAAAGGATTGACTCGCTCCTCACAGGGCCATGTTGGGGTGCTAAGCAGGTGCAAGGGAGGAGCTGACATTTGTGCACTTCTTCAGCTATCCTTGTTGAGCCCACCAGCCTTCCCACTGCTCCTGATCAGCCTTCTCACCGATGTCACCAGGCATTCCACTGTGTGCTGAGCAGTGCGCACAGCCTTGCGGCAATTCACTCTTTGATGCTTCTCTTGTCAATGTCAGGAAAGTGGAGGTTTTGCTCCTGTACCTGCCTGAAAGCTTAATGGCAAATGTTTTATCTTTGTCCAAACAGAGTTGGAATGGTCACGCCACCGTCTAATACAACAGCTTATTCATAGACATGGCATGCAGCATCAGGGCAGGTTTACCTTTATTCCTGCTTTTCATTTCTCAATAGCATCCTACAAATGGTTTCAGCAGCCCACACTCATCTTCCCTTTCAGCTTCTTATGGCTGTAACTGACATTTAGTCTTTCCACATTTGAGAATGATTCATTTCCTACAGCCACCTGCAGAGCAGGGATCATCACTCTGGACATATCTGGCATTGCTCTGATGGATTATGAAACAGGGGATGAGATGCAACTGGTTGGACCTGGACACTTTCTTCTCACATGAGCTCAGGAATAGGGACTTGGTAATGGGACAGTTTTGCTCCACTCAGACCAAGCAGTAGGCTGTTTTTGAATCCAGGACTCTTCACTCTCTGCCTAACACAGAACAGGTCTGCAGTCTTCTGGGCCTAGGTGTTTGACCAGACCCTCAGATGTAAGGCTGTTGCTAATGAGGAAACTCACCACAGAGTTTTCCCTGCACCTCTTGAAAGAGCGTTTAGTCAGTACACAAATGTTCTGATTAATAATTTTTCATGGTGGGTTTCATTGCACGTTTAACAACACTGAGATAAAACCTTAGACAAACTTCCCATATTGTTCCCTAATCAAGCACTTCAGCATATATACCAGTGGGAGTGCAAGAATTATCCAAAATTAACTTTGCAAGCAAATGACAGCTGCTGCTCCATATCAAGACGGTGTCCCAGCAAGAAGTGGACAATTTCTTGCTTGTCAACTTAGCCTTTCAGTTGTTCTTTGACACTGAATATCTTAGGCTGGATTAGTGTTTCATTTTCTTAACACTTTCTTTAGCTTCCGAACAGGAATACCAGTAAACTAGACAATATACAAAGGCACTTCTAGGACCTTTTTCACAGATTTTTCTGCTCTGCATGTGACCAAAGCAATCCTGAAAACCAGAAAACCATCAAAAGGCCATTGTGATTTCCAATCCAGCAGCCATGCCCAAAGCTGGCTTCATGCTGGCTTGTTACAGTGACTGCCATACTACTTCATGGTGGGACATGCATACTCGTCTACCACTCACTTCTTAGCTAGTAAGTAACCACAGCATACTGCCCATGGAAGTACTGAAGTGACTGTATTTGGTTCCTGATCATGAATAGCTCCCCTTTTTCATGTGAATATAGTTGTTCAAAAACACTGCATACTCAGCAGTCCACAGTTAGAGATGTAATATCTCCATCTGCCTCCAGATGGATGTTGGTGACAACCACTGTGTAAAATTGAGATTGTTCTCTTGCCTATGTCCCACCACACCTCTTTAAAGCACATTGTGAAGTTAGTTTGGAGAATTAAGTAGTGGCACTTAAAGATTCATGTCAGGTTTATCATGCAGTCCTGTGGTTTATCTGTAACTGTAGTTTCACATACAGCAGGTGTTAACATGCAAATAATAAAATTAATTTCAAATGGGCTACTACTTACTATGGGTCTTTTAAAAAATACTTCATTTGGTACTATACTGACATTCAAAAGCCAGTATTCAGAAGTAAAATATCTGTAAAACAAGTCGGCTTTGAACTCACAGAAAACCAGCCAAGTCACATCAACAATCTCAACAAAGAGTAACTTTTCACTTCCTTAAACAACAGTCAGTGCCAGAAACAGCTCCCTTTGAAAAGCTGAACGACCTTACTGTGAAGCCAAGATGTGTCAATGAAAATGATTTCTCAATTTGTGACTAGAGACTGTGCTCGGATTGTTATTACTTGGTAACTTAAATGTTCAGAAATGACACCTTGGAATAAATGGTTTTCATACAATAATAAAACAGAGACTTTAATTTGTAAAATGAAGCATATCAGAGGTCACTGAACCAGAAGCAAAGACAAAGAGGCATGGCAGTAAACAGCTTGATGCTTCCAGAAGACATGAAAACCACAAGACACAACTCCTAAATACCTGTTCTTTTCCTGCACAAAACTTACAAAAGGTAAGTAAGATAAAGAGCTCAACTCATGCTTATTGTTTAAAGTTTATCTTTTACTTATCACATACAACTGAAAGCCTGTGTAAAGCAGATTACAAAGCTGCCCATATCTTTAAAGAGACCTGGACTTTATCCTAAAGCCAGTCTGATTGACTGCTGAAGCAGAGACCTTTCTGACTCGTGTTCATTGGCCACTGATGGTCCCAGGACCTGAAGCAAGCATGACCTCCACTGGCAGGGCTGGGTCAGCTCCCTGGAGAGTGCCAGGAGCTCGGCTCAACACCTCTCTGGCTGGGCTGTCACAGCACCATCTTCATCCCACCCGGTGTCCGCCTCTCGCGTTCCTTGTGTCTAAGTGTCTCTGTTGCCTTGGTGGTTGCTGACTCCATGCAATGTTCCATCTTAGCATTTCATGTTGGTCTGAATGTCCAGCTGACTTCAGCGGCCCTGCAAGTGCTAATGGAAGCAGTGACTTACTGACAATACTTTACCATAAATACATTCAGCCTCATTCCCCTAGACTTCGGAAGACAAAATCTCGTAGCTCAAATTCCAAGTTCCAACTCCCAGTACTTAAAGCTGTTTTTATACTCTTTCTACAGTGGCCATCATTTTCATAGCTCTTTTGTATGGACCCTTCTTCACAGGCAGGAGAAACGACTCTGTCTGAAGGACAAATACTTTTTGTGACAAGTGAGTTCAACTCTTTAGTTTCAACTCTTGGCAGTATTTCTTTTCTACAGGGTCCACCACAAACAAATTAATGCAAGTACTGCATGACGATCTTGAGAATTGAAGCAAAATGAAATCTCCCTTCTTGCCAATCCTATTTAAATTAGCTAATTTGAGGCAGTAAATGAATGAGAAATAATTCAACCAAAAAAATCCCTTGGCATTTACTTCAGATGCCTAAATGGAAGCAACTTATCTTTCTAGCAAAAATAGAATTTAAGAAACAAATAGAGTTTTCCAATTATTTTACATCCTCACAGGACCATTTGCTTAGACATTCAGCTCAGATGACGAAAACAGTCTCATTTCTTTTTTTAATCAATCAAATAACCACTGAGCTTCTATGTGTATCTATGAAACTGTTGTGCTTTAGTTTTCTGTGAATTGCACCTCTACTTCTGAAAGTACTGCTGTCATCAAACACAGGCAGCTGGAAAAAAGAACTAGAACAGAAATGAAGATATCCAGATACTGTTCACTGAAAACTGTTGGAAAGCAGCAAAACAGACAAGTGCTCTCTGGGGAAGCACTAGACTGCCTTTTTCTCTCAGGCTAAAATTAAAGTTAACACTGACTGAAGGCAGGGGCTGGGGGCAGGGAGGGAGTGTTTGTGCACAGATAAACATATCACCAATCCTCTAAGAAAATTTCACCTCAAGCATCTGCAGGGCAGTGTCATTTTGTATGGAAGTCATCCAGGCAGAAGACTTCAGAATGTCTGAGAAGGCAGTTAAGATTTTTGAAATTATATTAATTTGGATGGGATTAATTATTTAAAAAAAAAAAAGAAGACAGAAAGTATTAAACCCAAATCATTAAAGATAGCAGAAAAAAAATTCCAAGAGTGTGAACTCTTAGTTCCTTCAAGGACTGCTGCTACTAGCTAAGGAGTCAAGCTCCAAGCTGCCTGGCCATCTCAGACCAGTCCCACTACAAGGTTGCCCTACTGAAGCTGCATTTCCAGCTAGCTGAAAAGCCCACTCACAACTATTTTCTTTGGGAATTACTGGTCTCCAGACTGGACAGAGAATTTAGGAACCCACAGCCAAAGCTACTGAAGGTCCAAATTAGGACCTTTAGCATTTTTGAACTGTGTCAAAACCAGCTCCACATCTGTCTTCATCCAGACCTCATCCAGCAGCAGTTCAGCTCCCCCAGGCTGGGTGAGGTAGGAGCAGCTGCACATGCTGGCCGCAGGTGCAAGCAGTCACTTCCAGCCCTGCGGGGACCAAGCTGCTGCGAGCCATTGCGAGCACTTAACGGCAGATTTTCTCTTCCTAATGTGATCCCTTCAGCTGTTTTTGATGCCTTCCCTGCCAGAGGAACTGAGCTGCTGACTGCTAGCAAACACATTGCATCCCTGTGGTCACTTTTGAGTCCTTGGAGGCTCACAACACACAGTTAAGTGATCCATTGTGTAAGAGCAATTGTTTCAACTTCTTGGATAATTACCTAATTTTAACACCTACCACATTTTAGGGTGAGCCAATTTATACTTGCCTTGTAACGTGTCTTTCTGGGGAATATTCTCAGTCATTTAGTCACAGATTTCTTTTTAATTTATATCTGCATGAAAAGGTGGTCACACCACTTAAACCTTGTACTGACTGATTCTCCAGTACATCCCAAAAGACTTGTTGGAGTATTTATCGAGTGCAGAAGTTGTGTGGAACATTTTTCCAAATATATAATAAATACTTATTCCACATCCTATCTTACACTTGTTTCAGTACTGCTGAAAATTTATGGGATTCTGAACAAGTCAAAGCAATTGTCAACATGGACTGTTCTACTTTGAGCCTGATATTCAATCACCTTGAGTTTCCCATAACTTCATTTGAAGTAATGAGGTTGCAGTACTCTTGGAAGTAGATCCCTAAAAGACTGGCAGGAGGTCAGAAACACGAGTAACTGGGGATGCACTTATAATGGCTCTCGTCAATAGAGGTTTCTGATATCTCCAAATATTCCAATTCAGAGCACAGTCCCAAATTTCTGAAATTTTTGGTGAAACAAGCAATGAAATTTGCCCCAGTTTTATGGGAAAGGCTGTGGGACCACATGAGAAAAAAGAGGATTTGGGAAAACTTGAACTCAGAGCAACCTGATTACCCTCTGAAGTTACCCTCTCTAGTGGTGCTGGTGTCCTCTGGTCATTGTTTTTTTGACAGCCTGGGAGCTGAGGGAGCAAGGAGAGAAAATGAGACCAGCTCCCTAAAAGCCTTTCCTATGTTACTGAAGATTTCATGAGCAGTAAGAGTATAACCCTTCAACTCTAACAAACCCTCACATTATACTTCCCTGAAATCTTTCTGACCCAATCTAAAACTAGTTGTTGCAATGCAGATTTATTGTAGAAGGCTGGAAGCAGTCCTGTAGTACAATCATCATATTTTTAACCACTTCTTACTGAATTCCTAGAAATATTCATATCTGTGGCCAACACATTAGCTGGTAGGACTCCTTTTTACTCACAAAAGTAATCATTGAGACAGGCTAGAGGAGGGGGAAAAAAACGATTAAAAATTATTAGACTTCTAATGAAACCTTTTCTAGTTACAGAAATGTATGCATATAACAGAAACAATATTTTCTTCTTCTAACAAAACACCAAATGATACAGGCTGCTTGCACAGCAATGTCAGCAACATGAGCTGCAGCATATAACCTGGCCAGATCGGTGGCAGAGAGGAACTTGCTTTCAGTAACTGGGCTCAGACCAGGTGTAACAACAAGTTCTTGGTCTCACGCAAGCACCACATCTGTGAAAGGTGCCAAGATGTTTCCAAGGTCATGAGGATCAATTGATACCAGGAATGGATTGTGAAATGATTAGTTATACAACACACTTTTCACTCTCCTAAGTGAGAAAACTGTGATATTGGTATTTGTAAAAGAGGAAGTACTGAAGGCTAGTAGTTTGAACAGCTGCAAAGTACCTCACTTCTCTGAAGTTCTTTGTTTCAAGTCTTCTGTTTTAAATGCTTTGATTTCCACCACCCCCCCAGAAATGAATACCTACTCATGTAAAACCCTTAAAACTTAAAATTCTGGACTGAGGGTCTCTTGTCATTTGCTACTGGTACCAACCTGCCTTGTATCTGAGCTCAGATATCCCATCTCTTCAGTGCTCAACTTGCCAATCTTTATTCAGATTATTCATTCAATGACTAGTTCCGAATTTTACACAAAATACAATGATTTAAGTGAAGGAATGGAGGGGACACTTAGGTCAAATGCATTGTTTTGAGGAGAATGCACCCGAGATTCTCGTTTTCTTGGGTAAAAATTCTTACATGAGATTCTCTACCTGGAACTGATCCACATTCTACTGAGGTACTCCATCAGTCCATAAGCCCCAGCTGGCTATTAGTCTAAAGGCTGGGACATCGCCAGGGAGGTGTGACATCTGGCTTCCAATCCCTGATCTAGAAAGCGCTTCCTTAATTACACAAAGCGAAGACAGCAGGTGCACGCTTTTAGTCTGGCTTGATTCTGAGCCCTACTCAAATGAACCGAGCAGTCAGATATACTCAGGCAAAAAGAATGGAACCATAGAATCATTAATATGGGAAAAGACCTTTAAGATCATGAAGTCCAACCATTAGCCCAGCACTGCCAAGTCGACCACTAAAGCTACCACCTATCCAAACCATGAGAAGCCACTTTCTCCAGGAGAATATTATGAGAAATGGTGTCAAAGTCTTTATTAAAGTCCAGGTAGACAACATCCACCGCCTTTCTCTCGTGTCACCTTATCAAAGCAGACGATCAAGTTGGTCAAGCAGGATCTTCATTCCGTAAACCCAGATGGCTGAGTCTGATCCCCTGACTGTTCTGGGAGAAGTCTTTAGTAGCAAGACTAGTCTTTAAAAGCAAGACCAGTCAGTGTGACCTTGGTGCTGGGGAAGATCATGGACTAGATGATCTTGAGAGTCATCACAATTGTGAGACTTTTCCCAGCTGCTTGTAGAATATTTCCTCTACCTCTTCACCCTGGTTAGGTGGTCTAGAACAGATTTGCACCATGATGTCTGCCTTGTTGGCCTTCCTCCCAGCTCTTACCCATAAAAACTCAACCCTATCATTGCCATCATTAAGCTCTAGTAGTTTGGCTTGGATTTTAATTAGCTGTTGCAACAACTGAACTGTTAGAGTAAGACACAGTAAATTCCTCTTCAGAATCTCTGTGAGTCTGCACTCCAATGCCCTTCAAAAAATTGTTTGGCAAATTCCTACATTAATTTGCTAATAGATTTAAAATTACAAAAACTGCAACTCCTATGCAAAAATTCATTAAAACTCAACAGGGCCCATAGAGACATGAATAATTTACATCAACCTTATGATCATTAAATAATAATTCTTAAAAATACTATATTTTTAGAAAGAAATTTGAATTAAATAAAGTTTTCAACAGCAGCAAAATTTTCGTAATGACTACATTTTTCATTTTTTCATGTTGGTATCTTGCTTGTAAAACTTAGGAATCCCTAAGCACCTACAGGGAAAAGACTCAAAAACATCCATGCAAGCTAATTCATTATGAAAAAAAGAGAGGAAAATCCATGTGAAGAGAAAAGCAGACAATACAATTATCACATAAAGTACAGTTGAAAAGACTTTATTTAAGTTGCCTTAGAAAATTATATTTTCTAAAGCAGTACTTGTTTTTCCCGTTTCTTCCTTCACAGAGAAAAGCTTTCTGGAAACAAACAAAAAAAACCAAGAAACCCAAACACCATCCCCCCCGCAAAAAAAACTTTTCTTTTGGAAAAATACCTTCATCCTATGGGTATTGCCCTAAAGACAATATATATATTGTCTATAATTTAGGATCAGCATTGAAATGAATGAATTTCCAAGATTATATTTTTAAAATGTCAGCTTTATAAAAAGACAGACAAAGTACTTTAGAAGAGTTAGTCAGATCATTGGAAAGTAGAGCTGCAGCTGTTACCAAAATCTTCTTTTTGTTTGCCTTTAACTGTGAGGACATTTAGCCGTAAGCCATATTTAAAAACGTTGCCAAGTAGTTATTTTCCTTTCAGATCAGTTGAAAAAAAATCTCTTTTTGAGCAAAGCCGGTTAGGTGAGCTTATGTATTTGTTCAATAAAGATTTTTTGTGAAAGTCTTCTATCTTCAAGTCCTTGTATTAACTGCAGAATTTTGTTTTCTTTTTGATTTTTGGGGTTGGGTTTGGGATTTTTTTTTTATGCTTTCTCTCCTGAAAAGTGCTGGCATAAGTGTCTGGTAGACAGAGCTTGGCTGGCAGATGTTTTTTACATAACTCCGTTGCCCAGTGTAAGAAACATATATTTTTACTATGAGATCATGGGCGTTCTGTGTCCCTTTCATAACCATTAAAGTTACTTGGGCAATGCTGTAAAATATCTTCTTGCTTTTACTTTTTCCTTGGGACAGCTTCTTATTTTTACCTGTCTTTGCAGTGGAAGGATCAGTATATTCAACACTGGACTTACCTAAACGTTGTCTGGCATTCAAGTACAAGTCCACAAATGTTAAATGCTAAAGGAACTGATTGTAGTGTTTCAGGATTGATGTTCTTTTAACTCTTATTTTGTCATTTAAATCTCATTTGCTGGATTGAAAACAAGTAGCTGTATGCCAGCTGATAAACACTTCTAAGTTCTTCTGTCTTCTGTTTCCAACTAACCTGTATTTTTCCTCTTAGATATATGCTTGTTCCTGGTGTCTTAAAAGGTATGGATTAGCAGGCTGCTGGAGTATCTTTGAGAACAACATGAGCTTCATGTTGTTCTTTAATTCTTTTTTTAATTTCTTTTAGATATCTACTATCTCATGGTATCATCGAATAATTTTGAAGATACTCTTATCTAACTCTCCATTTCAAGTAGTTAAGTTACACTTTCTCTTATACTCTCAGAGAACTTTTGTTGTTCTCCCCATACTCTTTCCCCTTGTAGCCTTCCTATTACATTTTAAAAGCTCTGTGAGTGTTCTTCAGGTGTATATCTACAACTACCATGCCCAGCATCAAGAACGTGACCTTAAAGTCCATTGTCTTATGACTAAAATATTGTTGCCTCTACAGATCTTTCTTTTTCCCCTAATTTTGTTCTTTGAATTGTTTCTCTAGGAACCAGATTTTCAGAGCCCAGATGGCAAATTCTGGGGAAGACTGGACAAAAATAAACGGCAACAAGTGAAAACTGAACTTCAAAGTAACTATAAAATAAGTGGGGTTTGCATTTTTCTACCTAGAATACCGTAGCCCACACACGAAACAGAGCAATTCTCAACCCATTCCACCCCACAAACATTCAAGAAAAAGTGAGCTCTGCTTCATCAATGTGATACACGCCTTTGGAAAAATATTTTCTGGAGTGTTTCCCTTAACACAACACAATCCACAGGATATATTAAGGAACTCACCAAGTTGCAGTTGGTATTGTGGGAGGTGTTATGAGTTAGTAGTGCCAACAATTGTCTGTGAATGATTGGTGTAGTAAGACCTTAGCAATGTTCAAAGAATATGTGCCAGCTACATAAAAATTGTCTTTTGTTCCATTTAGGCAGCCACATATAAAGTTACATAAGCTGAGTGTGGCAATAGTATTTGTAAATCACACATTTGAAAGGAAAGCAAAAGAGCAACTCAGATGATAAAAAAAGTAGAAGGTGAAATGCAATGTAGTCAGTCTGGAGTTAGGAGGCTAGAAAGTCTTCTGCAAACTACCGGGTACCACGACATATGTCCACTGCAAACTTCTATTCCTCTTAACAACATGACATGCATTCACAGTTTCAAAAAACTGGGACTACCTGAGACCAGTCAACCTCTGTCATTTTTTCTTCATTTTAGGGGCTCAAAAAATCAATTTTCTCATAAAGATTCTTCAAAGTGCACCTTGTTAACAGAAATGGGGAAAACGTCTTTACGAAATACTGTTGTCTTAGTGAATGTTGTCTCATTTAGCTGTGAAAAAGAGCTGGGCAAAGCTTTCAGTGCAAAATTCCAAATGGTATGAAACATCTGGTTTTTAATTCTGTTAAAATCCAAAACCTAGCCCAAGTTCTTAGAAAGTTTTTCTGAACTTCACAAGCATTCTTGTATTATGAAACATAGTACTGAGGAAAGTTGTCCTGATTTGTGGTTTTGAATGGATACCATACAAAATCTCTGGATTTTTCACAAGATTAGGTGAAACTTGGTAATTTTGACAGAAGGTTTTATTTGAATTTCTGGCTTTTGACATCAGCGTAGACAGAAAATGTAGTCTTTACATGGATTACATGGATTACAATCTAAACCTAGGGTGAGTAGAAAAACAAAAATATTTTGAAACCCAATAAAAGAGGATGAGCAAGATATTTGTTATCCACAGATTTTATGAGACAATAACATAAGCTAAAGTATGATAACTGTGAATGTTTTTACATTTGTGGCTGGTTTAGGGTACAGCTTATGAAAATTAAGTAAAAATATCAAAGTTTTGTGATCATGATATCAGATATAGACCTGTGAATGTGCATGTTGATTAACTCTGCCTAAATGAGCGCTAAGAACTCAGTTCAAATTTTCTGATTCTTCTTTTTTCCTAGGAAAATCCCACCAGGAAGAAAGAAGAAAAAGAAAAAAAAATGGGAAAAAATTACTTGAATTAAAACTCTCAGAGCTAGTGGTTTTGCCCAGTTCTTTTCTGCAGCTTATGCATTTAAAAATCCCTACAGTAATGACAGATCTGTAAAAGTTAGATTTCTAAAAGGCTAAAATACTCCCCAGTTTTTACTCGAGTCAGATAAGTGTGTCCACACTTATTTACATCTAAGTTGGATTAACTTGTATATGTGCATTATTGATTTATCTTGAAGTTCACATACAATGTCTATTTCTTATCATATAGGCGATGTTTGACTTTACTTGTGTTACTCAACATTCAAATACCAGTCCAGGAAACTGCTTTAAATATAAACCACATAATTTCACAGAGCCATTTCCAAACTCCAAAGATAATTCTGGCTACAAGAGAACACCAAGACACTGCTGTCACCAGAGTGCCACCAGCTGAGATCTTACCTATATTTGTTTTTGCATGATGCATTCTTTTTATCATGCATTTGTGAGTCACAGCACAACATTTTGTACCAATTTCAACTGTATTTATACAAGTAAATTTTTTGACTTCTGGGTCTTTTCATCTGTTCAAGAGAAAGTCTGCCACATTAAATGCAACAGAAACAATGGCATTGTCTTGCAGAATAAGTATTCTGCCAGGAGGAAACAGAACTAAGACTTGTTTGACAGAAATATTTCCTTGACTCTTACTACACTGTAACCCATACAAAAGTACCTCAATCTGGATATCAGAAAATGTCTAATGGGAATATTGCTCAGATCTGGTACTAATTAAATCAGCCCTGTACTGAGGATGGTGGTATAGTGTTAGACACAATTTGGCTGTGTGACTTTGCACACAAATAACAATACCTTGATTTGACCTGTTTAATCTTGACTTGATCTGCTGCTTGTCAACAGAGAGGATCTCATGAGCAAAGTGGAGAATGGTGGCCATCCTGGGCACAGTGATCACAAAGCAGTCAAGTTCAAAATCTCTGTTGACAGGAGAAAAACTGTGAGCAAAACCTCAACTCTGGATGAGAGCAGACTTCAGGTTTCTCAGGGAGTTAGTAAGTAAAGGCCCCTGGGAAAAATGTTTTTGCAGGTGTTGGTCAGTTTTCAAACATCACCCCTTACGGGCACAGGAACAGGAAATTCCCGAGTGTTGGAAGTCAGTCAGGTGAGGCAGAAGGCCAGGCTGGCTGAACAGGAATCTTCTCTTGGAATTAAGGGGACAAAAGGAAGCTGTATGCCCAGTGCAAGCAACGTCAGGTGACATGGGAAGAATACAAAGATGCTGCTTGCCTCTGCAGGGAGAAAATTTATGCGGCCAAAGCTGGAGTTGAAGCTGGCCAGAAACATGGGGGACGATAAGAATTTTTTTCAATTCTATTAATGGCCATATGCAGTGTAAAAATAACACAGGGTAAGGACGGTCACCTCACATGCAGGGACACAGACAAGGCACAGGTGCTTAACACATCCTTTGCCTCTGTCTTCAACAAGGGGGTCTCAGTGCCCTGAGCTGGAGGACCATGACTGCAAGAATGATCAACTCCCAGTCAACCCTGAAACTGTGCGGGATCTGCTGCTCCAGCTGGATCCCTGCAAATCTATGGGGCCTGGTGGGATTCATCCGAGAATCCTCAAAGAGCTGGCTGATGTCACTGCAAAACCTCTCTCAATGATTTTTGAGCAGTCTTGGAAATCTGGAGAGGTCCCAGCTACTGATGAACATTGTCCCAGTTTTCAAGAAGGGCAAGAAGTAGGACCCCACACTCTACAGGCCTCTCAGTCTCACTTCAGTGCTTAGTAAAGTTATGGAGAAGGTTATTCTGGGAGGTATTGAAAAACACCTGAAAGACAACGCAGTCACTGGTCACAACCAGCACGGCTTCATGAGGGGAAAGTCCCGCTTATCAAACCTGATTTCCTTTGATGACAAGGTAACCCACCTAGCTGACCAAGGGAAGCCAGTTGATGTAATCTTTTTGGATTTCAGTACAGCTGTTGATACTGTCTCTCACAGGATCCTGCTGGACAAAATGTCCAGCACACAGCTGGATAAACACATCATGGGATGAGTGAGCAACTGGCCCATGAGTTGGACACAAAGGGTTACAGTGAACGGGGTGACACCACACTGGTGATCTGTCACTACTGGGGTTCCACAGGGCTCCATCCTCGGCCCTGTGCTCTTCAACATCTTCATAAATGACTTGGAGGCAGGACTGGAAGGGATACTGAGCAAGTTCACAGATGATACAAAACTGGGAGGAGCTGCTGACACCCTCCAGGGCAGGGAGGCCCTGCAGAGAGACCTCCACAAATCAGAGGGCTGGGCAATCACCAACCACATGAAGTTCAACAAGAGAAAGTGCTGGATTCTGCACCTGGGAGGGGCAACCCTGGATGTATGGACAGACTGGGGAAAGAGATGCTGGAAGCAGTGCCACAGAAAGGGTGCTGGTGGTCCTGTTCAAAGACAACTTGAACATGAGTCAGTCCTGAACAGCCAGGAGGGCCAACCCTGTCCTGGGGGGCATCAGGCACAGCATCGCCAGCTGGGCAGGGAGGGGATTGTCCCGCTCTGCTCTGCACTGGGGCGGCCTCACCTCGAGTGCTGGGGGCAGTTTTGGGTGCCACAATGTAAGAAAGACATTAAACTGTTAGAGAGTGTCCAAAGGAGGGCAACAAAGATGGTGAAGGGCCTTGAGGACAAGCCGTGTGAGGAGCAGCTGAGGGCACTTGGTCTGTTCAGCCCGGAGAAGAGGAGACTGAAGGGAGACCTCACTGCAGTTACAACTTCCTTGTGAGGGGATAAAGAGGGGCAGACACTGATCTCTTCTCTGTGGTGACCAGTGACAGGAGCAAGGGAATGGCCTGAAGTTGTGTCAGGGGAGGTTTAGGTTGGATATCAGGTAAAGGTTCTTCACCCAGAGGGTGTTTGGGCACTGGAACAGCTCCTCAGGAAACTGGTCACAGCAGCAGCCTGACAGAGTTCAAGAAGCATTTGGACAATGCTCTCAGGCAAATG
The DNA here is from genome assembly GCA_014706295.1 of Lycocorax pyrrhopterus obiensis. Classification (NCBI taxonomy): domain Eukaryota; kingdom Metazoa; phylum Chordata; class Aves; order Passeriformes; family Paradisaeidae; genus Lycocorax; species Lycocorax pyrrhopterus. The sequence continues at coordinate 81,838,032 of JACSVZ010000004.1, forward strand.
GTGTGACTCTTGGGAATGGTTACAGAACCTGGCAAGGCCAAGAGAGGGACTTGATGATCCTTGTGGGTCCCTTCCACCTCAGCATATTCTGTAATTCTAACAGAAAGAGTCCTACAACCTATAGATTTGCTGATGTGTTTGTTTTGATTAAACTGTGATGTTGTTTTCTTTTTCTATTTAATTGCAACAGTAACTTTGACATGTATTAGAGCTTTCAAATATTTTCTTTAATCTTATATTTCAATCTTCCACTTTCTGTTTGGCTAATTGTGACAAAAGTTGCTCTAAGAAATGTCAATTGTTTGTTTGATTCTTATCTCACTCTGAGTTTTTTGTGTTCCTTGACAACAACAAAATCTCTTTGAGCTTGTTATTTCCTAAGTTTCTGTCATATCTTTTTGAGTCAAAGAGGGGAAAAAAGCACAGAGTAATGTGTCAGGTTTATCGAATGATCTTGAAGTGGAAAGTTAATCAAGCATGACTTTCTGTTTGAGGTTTGTTTGATTTGGGTTGGGTTGGATTTTTTACACAAAGCTTCTCCTTTTGCAGTGAACTGTGACAGAAATTTTGAAAATTAGTAAGAAAAGAGTTCAAACAAACCACCTTGGACTTAGGCATTTTATTCTCTGTCCAAGTCTTTCAGTTTAATGTCATTGACAGTTTCAGACCAGCTGCCTAATCGCTAATCGCTACCCTTTAAATGCCTAAATTTCTGTAAATAAATGCATGGAAGTTACACAGATATTGGGAACAGAAAAGGGTTTTTGAACTAGTGGGAGCCCATATTTGGTCCACATCCCAAAATACGACAAAGCAAAATTACCAGTCTCTGAAAACACTGAAGTTATCAAACAAGACCCAAAGTTCAGTGTGTCTGCTGCCTTCTAATATGATGGACACAAATTCAAAACTGTCCTTCAAGCAGGGAATCACACCTCACTTTTCATACCATAGCCCCGTGTGACATTCAGTGTAATCATCCCTTTCCTTTGGCGTTGCATTCCAAAGGAAGGCTCAGAGCTGAGGATTCAGACAGAAGACCTGCTTCGATTCCCCACCCAGCTCTGCTGTGTCGCTCCACGTGAGGTGGCCAAAACTCACTCTTTACCTCTGCTTTTCACCTCAATGTATCCTAGAAATTTATTGGAGAAAGGTTTCTGAGGATCCCTCTGTCAGATAAAATGCAAGGGGAGCTTAAGACCCAACTCTAGTTCTGCATTGCTCTGACTGGACACCAAAAGCTGGAAGCTTTTGAGTGGAAATGCTTTTGCTGAACTTTCTCCTCTCTTCTCATTTTCTTCCCTTTTATAATAGCAGGTAATTTCCACAAACCATTCTTGAACAGAAGAGAGTAATACAATAACAGCTTATTCCTCCACAATGTATTGTTGCGGAGAATTCTCTTCCCACACAACATGGCTAAGTGACTCAGTCTAGACTCAGAAAACATGAATCTTAAACATTCAGTTTAGTAGAAAAGTTGCAAAAGTTTAAACAAATTGCATCTGTAAGATTCAAGTTCTGTCCATTTAGCTTCCACTGAATGAGCTAACCACTGCTTGTATCACTCTCATTTGCATTGCTAAGGTTCAAAGGTAAATCAAGATGATTTAAGGAAAGATTGAGGAGCTTTAAGTGTATGTATGTAGAAATTTCATATAAATTAGCTATCATCTCTTGCGTTGAAACTAGTTTAATCTTCCAAATTACTATCAAAACCAGTGAGGTTTCAGAAGGATGGAAAACTATACAATTTTGCCATCAATCTACAATTTTTTGAAAGCAAATTCCAAAGTACTGTAGTACTATTGAAAAACTATTAGTATTCTAGTCCTTACAGGCTCTAGGAAATCTCCTGCAAAAAATTAATTTTACCCACAATGAGATTCAAGTAAAGCATGTTTTGCATGCTTTTCAGCTGTCACTAATTATGCTTAAATTAATTATGTTCTCAGTAAAATTATACAGTATACCATAAAGGCCTCTTCTTGTTTAGTATTTTTCCTTTAGATAATCTAGGTGCTAATTAAAACCAGGGGAAAAAATCTTTTGTAAAGAAGGCTAAATTCTGTCATCATAGCACAATGCAGCAATTAAGTATGAAGGCTTATATGCATGTTTCCAACTTTTTGGGATCCATGAAAATCTGTTTCTTTGTCTCAGTGAATTCTGCCTAAGGAAACCAATCTACGTATGTCAGGTACAGGAGCATCTACAAGAGCTAAAAAGAACAGTAATAGCACTGAAATCTGGAAGTTCATCCTGAACATTGAGTCTGTCTGGAAATACAAAGCAGAATAGAGAAGGAATTAGAAAATTACATAGCCCAGCCCAGAAAGTCAAAGGTACCAACTGTGAACACATGCTTATTATGGCTGCCGACAGCAGCTGGAAGGAAACCCACCTTAACAAAGAGAGAAAATGCCAGGAAATCCCACACACTTCGATTTTAACACTCTGCATTATTTTTATCTGATAACAAGGTCAATAAGATGAAGGATTTTAATGTAATGACCGCTGTGGAGTGCTTACAACTTTGTGTGCCCTCTCCGGATAATAAAACAGAAAGAAAACTTCTTGCACTAAGGAATCTGACAAACAGTAAATGGGAAAGTGGGTAAATTTCCTTGTACCTGGTACACACTTGAGGAGAAGAGAAATGTTCTACTACACCAGCTTGAACTGCCCAAATGGTATCTTCCCAAGTTTACCCTACAACACTTCAGTGTTAAGCAACAAGTCTTGAAGAGTGAACTGCATCTAAAACTAGGGCCTCATCAAAAAGATTTCTTTGGAGCCAGCACTTCTCAAGTCTAATAAAAAAGGAATCTTGGCATGTAGCACTATTCATATTGACTATTCATAACCATTTTTAGATGTTATATATTCACCAAAATTGTTACATTTTCACCAAATTTCACCAGCAAAGCAACCTTTCATTTAAAAAGTAATTGCAAGAAATCTGAGTTAAACAACTACAGCCTCTTCCACTGAGTTTTGAGGGAGGATCCAACCAAACTATTTATGCAGATTTCCTCAAAAAGAATCCAAGATACTTAGTCAGAAACTGATGCCCCCCATGTTTCATAGGAAAACAAAAAAGGACAGAAACAAAAAAAAAAACCTCACCTTGCTATTTGTGCTTGAGGAAATTAACTTTATATTTGGTCAAACCAGTAATATACAAAAACATACTTCTTTTTTTTCACTTCTGAGAAATTGCTGTTACATGAAAAAGGACTTAGTTCAATGAAAATAATCTGGATTCTCTTCCAGTTTGAAATGATGATTTGTTCCAAAATGGAAGCTACTTATAATTACGGAAAAAAAATTTTTGAAAGACAAATTAGAAGTAATATACAAAACTAAATGTAAGCATCCATTCGCCTGGGGCCAAAAATTTGCTGGAGAATGAGAAAAGCTAAGATGCTTTAGATGGTTTCCGAGCTGAAAAAACCCTGTCCTTCCAGCTCTATACCTTTAATTGTAATATGTTAACATGAGTCTGTATATTTCCATCTTTTCAATATCTAGTTTTGCTGTTTTCTTTTCCATTTTGCCTGAATTTACCAATTTACCAAGCATCTGGAAGCAGTGGCTGCAGATGGGCCTCAGAAGCTTGAAGAAACTTAACAAATTAGAGGGGTCCTCCACCTTGTGGCCAAGTGTTCAGGACTGATTCCCTGCCTATTTGCACAGCCAGGTCATGGCTGCATGGGAATGCCATTACTCTTATCCATAAGTATTTCCTGCTGAGATGAGATGGGATTTTACCCCATGTTAGGTCCTTAGGAGCTCTACTAACCTTCTCCTGGCTGGAAATTATTGATTCCAGAGGCCCCTTAGGTTGGTATATCAGATGGTAGGATGGGCTTCTGAACCCTAGTTTTATGCAAAGTTCCTCTCAGGATATTTCTCCTTTAAAAACAGAACTGCAAAGTGATTTATTTCTTCAACTTTTTAATTGAGAAATGATGTGGCTGTAGCTTAAGTTTTTCCTAGCATTAGGGAAGTGTTGCAGATATCACTTCATTGTCACTAATTGAATTTCCAGTTAACCCTTTGCATACTATCTACTGATATGTGTTCTTAAGGTCAGCTCAGTTGGTTGTGATCTCTTTCGTTCTCATTTATTTTTTGATACAATTCCTTCTCCCCTGTGTTTGGCACTGCATATTTTTTTCCTGCTCACAAGTTGGTAATTTTGATTCTTAGTGCTTTTCTTAGCCCTCCAAAAGTATTTCAATAAGAGCTGAAACAGCCAGGTGGAACAGCCTTGTTTCATTCTGATCATGGAATGAAACTGACAGTCTAAAGTTTTCAAGGCAATTCTGATAAATAAAAGTCTTTAAGAAAACTGTAAAATATGGCAGAAAATCCTAACCATGGCTATACAACAACTATGGGGCATCTGAACTGCCTGTATTTCCTGTAACTCCTGACCTACAACTCAGGAGAACATCTGAGGCATACGGTCTTCCTATGGACCTCCTTACCTCCAGAACTGGACCAAGAACTTGTTAGCTTAGCACTAGACTAGTTTACTTGCTTGTTTCATGCAGTCTTCTATGCTTCCAGCCATCATATTCAAATCAGTGGGAACATCTGCAGAGACCAGAACAAACTAAGCAATTGTTTAATTTACAGTTTAGCATAGAAAATATTATTATGCAATCCTAAGTGTCTTGCATTTATTTTTCACGTCCTATCAGCATACATTATTGCTTGTGGAAATAGCTGTAAGAGACTGATAAATGAAAAAGTACAAATAGATTCTTCTTCCATCTTGACCTCAAAAACAGTTGGCTCTATTTAGCAGAATTTTTAAAAACAGAATTCTCGTATAACCAACTGTCTTATCTTACATTATCATCTGCTGGAATAAGACAAATGTAGACAAAACAACATGCTTCTGTAAGACAGTGCAACATAAGTAGATTAATGGAAGGTCAGTTATACAACCTTTTAGTTTTGAGATATGCAAAAAAAGATGGCACTTTCCATGGTTGATAAAGAATTCAACATTAAATATTGAAAAAATACCATTAGCTCTGGTTTTTATTTCACAATATTTATAAAAATATTTCTTTAAAACATGGAAACTAGTTTACATTTTTAGCACTTGTCTTTAACGACTTGAATTGCAGTAAGCTTAAGTTACAAAGTTGCAGTATCTAGATACATTTCTAGTCAGTACAATATAATCAGTGTGAGCTTCAGTCATATGAGTTTTCTAATTCCAGTTTTAATAGAAGAGTCAGGTTCCAAGTACAAGCATAAATAATACCTCACATGGGATTAGAGGCATCTGTTGCGTTACTAAATACCCGGAACAACTGCCCCTAACAGCAGACACATCAGGATCTTTCCACTCACTCTGCTTAAGTGTTCATTAAATAAATTCACATGCTGGTACAATAATAACAAATTCTTTGAGTATTTTATTGTGGTTGCTGTTACTCATTTTAAAGCACACTCATTGCATTTGCCCGTGGGAAAGAAATGCAAAGCGCACTTTTGCTCCCTCATCTTTTTAGTAAGGTTTTGAAAAGTTACTTGAACTTCATGGTCATGTAGAAGTGCCCTATAGTTCCAGCCCAGAGTCCCCACTCCCTCTCTACAAACTGGAGCCAGCCCATTAAAAGGAGTGCTCAACCTGGTGTAGTGTGACAGCACAGCCAGGCCACACACAGGGGCTCAGGGACCCAGAAGCGAGGGGAGTTGCAAGAAGTGATTCTGGCTCCCCAGGGAACACATTACTCAAACTTTCCTCTGAAGAGGGAGCAAGAAGCTTAGAACTCCCAAGTTCTGCTTTTGTTAGTGACTTTCTATGCTGCTTGTTAAAATCCGTAGCTCATCCTTGGAGGAAACGATATCTTCCACTGACCGTATAAGAAGAGTGAGCAAGTGATATGATTTGTTTCACTCTATGCAGAGAAAGAAAGCTAATTTTTTGCTTTGCAAACCTTAACTGGAGGCACCTATGTTGCATCTTAGTATCTCCCCCTAAGCCCTGAAACTCATCCAGATTGATAAATAGTTAATATTGTCATCAGGAAGCTATAGGATAGGTTGTAAAATCTCCAGTCTTCAAGAGTATACAAAACCCTTTACCCTTATCTGCAAGAATTACTTATGAAAGGAAAAGATGTGCTGTTTTACCCTTCTCTTGTGGTAACAGGAAGTCCAAAGTAAACCTTAGGAGACATGCAACAGGCCAAAGACTGATCTTCATCTTCCCCAGCAGACCTGGCATTCTCATCCTGCCATTCCAGACTGGTTTAGGAAAGATCATTCCACCTTTGAAACAGAAGCTCTGGCTAAGGAAATATTCTTGAATAAATTTTTCTATGTTGACTGTACTTTCTGTGCTTCCTATGCTAAAATGAATGTTCTCATACATATTTCAGTGAGGGTTTTTTTATTGAGTTAACAGGTCTCAGTGAAAATTTCTTTTTATATATGATTAATGTCACTTCTTAGCGTGTCTGAGTTTGCTGACATAATATAATCCTTGTAAACTCAAAATCCAGAGCAGCTGGCATAGGAAATTGTGTCTGCGGGAGCATGTTTCTCTTATTCAGTACTAGCCAAAAGTCAAAGATACGTCATTAGTTACCCAAGTAAAACAAAAAAATAAAAAGAAAGAAAAAATGGCCTTGAATTCTAAAGTATCTCTTATTTTGAATTTTATTTGAATACTGAGGCATCATTTTGATCTCACAAATCAATCTGCCCATCCCAAACTCTACCCTTTCCAAATGAAAATCCTTGAAGCATTTCTGTTTTATTATACTGTAAAAGAGTTACAGAAAATGACACTGGGAAGGAAAGGTTGAAGAGAAAAGATGTTTCTCTGACACAAGCATGATCTGCTTTCCCATGTAAGTGCTTGCAAACATATATCAAAACATCCCTTAAAAACCTTTGGTGACAAGAACCTCCCCAACTGCCCAGACCATAAAATCCAGAGCTAATCAGACCCTTACATAGCTGGAAAGTTTCCGTAATATACAAGTTGAATTTTCCTGCTGCAATTTAATATCCCCCTCCTGTCCATAGCAATCCGAAGAACAGATCCCACTCTCTCTATGAGAGGTTTATAAACTTGAAGACTGCCACTGTTTCTCTCTTCCATCATGTTTCTTAGACTATCCAGCTGCTTTTAAGCCAGGTTCACAGGTCATTATTTCTGGTTTTATTTCTGTACTTCTCAAGACTGATAGACTTTTTAATTGGGATGAAGGTCTTGCAAGAGGAAGGCAGGAAAAAGTGATAGGTTGCTTTTTCTCTTGTCAGTGAATTCAGGATACAGTCCAAGAGTTCAAGCCAGGCTTGGCAGGAGTAAGCTCTTCACACTGATTTCTAGAGGTTCTCCTTTGGTCTCTCTATGTCCTCGTGTTTTCTAAATGTGGTGAATAAAAAAGGCATTCTGTCCTCTGACCTGTAAAAATTGAGAAGAATGGTAAGACAATTTTATCTTTTGTGTAAATGAAACTTCTTTTTATACATCTCTTGGTTTTCTTCATATATCCCAGGATGACAGTTGTCTCTTTTTGTACATGTATATTGTTGACTTTTGTTCAGCTTGTCATCTTCTATAAGCACTATTTTCTCTTTCACAGGTCTGCTGTAGCTCTTTCTACACTTTTTTCACCCCAAACATGGATGCTTTCATTCATCCTTTTAGCCTTTAATCCTTATATTTTTCAGATCATTTCTCCAACTGGTGAAAATCATTGTGAATTCTAACTATGCCCTGCAGCTCGTTCCAATTTCACTTCATCACTAGGTCATATTCCTTGTAAACATAATGAATATCCTCTTCAGTCAAGGGTATCCTGGGCTGCATTAGGATGAATATTACCTTCTGGTTTATCCCTCTTCTCTACTAATCCCTAGTGAGACCACATGTTGACTGCTGCATCCAGTTCTGTGCACCTCAGAACAAGAAAAATATGGACTTCCTGGAGCAAGTCCAGCACAGGGGCAAAAAGATGATGGACTGAAGAATCTTAGATATGAAAAGAGGATAATAACTGTTCAGCCTGGACAAGGAAAGTCTCCCTTGCTGAGGTCACTTTGCCCTGAATGCCTGCATGCCATCACTGCCAATACTGGCCACCAATCATTTTTCTTTCCTAGACCATGACATCTGATCCTCCTGTATTGCCAAAGATACCCATAGGTGCTGCTCTGTCTCGAGGGATGCCACAGCCAGATGGGATTTCCCTGAGTTCTGGGGCCATACTGTTGGTCTTGTCTCTCTTTCCAGACTTAAACATGCAGTCAGAGCTGGCCAGCCCCATCATGCCAGACAGGTCGACTTGTCCTTCAGCTCCCTGGCTTCTGAGAACAGCAGCTGGTCAGGTCTGAAGCAGACTAACTGCATGCCTACTGTAACTTGCTCATGGTCCCACACCTCTGTGAACTCTGTCCACTCTGAAGAAGCTAGGGCTGATTCAGTAGCCTTGTAAAGTGGTGGAAACCAAACTTGCTCTTTATTTTTATTTAATTAGATAATATTTTCATTTAAACTTAATTAACAGTTTCATTAGATCTAAATAAAGAGTGTCTGATACATTATATACCTATATACTTGTGTATATATATTTGATATTTTTTGTCTTTATATTTGGATATATATTCATATATAAGTAAATTAAAAACAATATTTATTCATATTTGTACTCTCTTTTCTATAAATAGAGGGGGGAAAAAAAAGGTATATGTCTTTATATAGCAGCACTTCCATGCCCAAAGGAAACAAGCAGCCAGTCAGAGGGTGCTTTGTGATCACACGGCAGCGACAGTTTCAAGAAATGGCAAAACTGCCACATGAAAGCCTGAGAGGTTATGACATTTTCCATCATAATGACTTTGGTGTATGTGGTAGTCAGGGACCAGACTGCTGTATTTCAGGGTCAACTAGAAGGGCCCACTGATCCTGCCAGCCAGCCAGAGAGCTGCCTGCCAACACATGGGAATGCCATTTTACCAAAGGGGGCAGAAGGAGGTGGAGTAAAAAGAATGCATGACCAGAGGAAGGGTGAGACTTCCAGGGCAAGTAGGTCATGGGACAACCAGGAGGGGTGGCACTTCCCTCAAAGGCAAGGGGCACCCGCCACTGCTAATGTTGGATCAAAGACATCCTTACCCTCCTGCTGAGGATGGTGGAAGAGAATTTCCAAGGGGACCAGAAGCCACTCTGCCGTCTGAACGAGAAGGACAATGCAAATTCAGCTGCTGTTTGAGAGGGCTGCACTTGCTATGTCAGATCCACAGAGATTCACTACATACAGAATGAGCAGGGGACAGTTATAGAAAAAAAGCAAGTCACAGCAGCTCAAGCCTGGGGAAGAAAAAGAAATTAAAATCAATAAAATGAGGCCAGTAGATGAAAGAGTAAAATGTGTGGGTTTGACTTCTCTAATTGGTACATCGATAAAATTCATATATTGAGGAATCTCTTTAAAACAAGGCATTTTATAATTTTCCATTCCATAATGAAGTTGATTTGACACGATAAAGTTATATTAGCTGAGTTTAGAATGCCTGCATTCTCTAAGAACCTCATTAATTGTAATGTATATGCTGCATCCTGCTGTCTACTGGCTGTATATAATGACCTTTCCGTTGAAGCAAATCAATCCCAAATGAAAGAAGCAAAAAAGTTTGCAATAGATAAAATTGATATATGGCGAAGACTCTGCACATTTCATGCCGAGATTTGTTTATTACATAGTTGCTCAGTTCTCTAAATCCCTTATAATAGGAACACATTTAAATAAACAAATTCCATGTTTGTGTTCATGTTTGCATTTTATCTCACATTTTTATATCATAGGATCATTTTTAGGCCTGTTTTTGGGGATGTCCCAAAAGATTATTGATCCCAGAGCTGAGTACTTTAGATAACACAGGTAGTCAACCTACCTTTACGCATTAAACTTCTAGTGAATAAATGCCAGCTAATAATCTTGCTTTAATATCTCCACATTAGCTATAAATATAAATAAAAGAAGAGTGCCAACAAGATATTTTATTCTAGGGGTTTTTTAATTGGAGTTTTAAACCCTTGCTTGGCATCACATCAAATTAAGAACTTGGTAGAACTAAGTTGGATGTACATTGCAAAATTGGATTTTATCTTAGATGGAAAAAGTTGGTTGGAATTGATACGCAGAGATATAAATGTTGAATAGAGAGAATAAAGCTAAAGACATGTCAGAGCTTCATGATGAGACTACTCCATAAACAGGTAAGTCTAAAATGAATTTTTGTCAATCAATTGATGCCAAAACCAAAGTTCACCTGAATCAGGTACTAAGAATGCAAATCACCAGGGACTATTCCAAAACTTCTTTGGGCTGCTATATTCTTTCAAAACAAGAAAAATCAATGTAGCCAGATACATAACACTGCGTGACAGGACATCTTTATCCATGTGTATATAGTTTTACTGTCTTTTTCTTTCCAGAAAACCTTATCAGCTAGAGCAGCTCAATTTGTGAGCCTCCTTGAGAAGAAATAAAGGATTAAACATTTTTTCTTTTGCAGTATCTTGTCCTTATCAGGAATGACCTGTTTATTGATCTTGGTTACTCACTGACTGTGATTAGTTTGTCCTGCAGGTTTTCATGACTTTCACAAATTTTCACAAATTTTATTCAGTGCTTTCATAGCAGTGTCTCATATATCTCATGTACATCTGTCTCTTATTCCTTCTCTTTTCAGATCACTAATGTGATAAAATTTGACTACTCTAGCATGATAAGGAAACAATTAATACTAATTTTCCTGCAGCTTCAAATATAGTTTGTGATATTCTCTTTTGTCTGATATGAAAGGTTTTTATTAATATTTTCTGGGAGATTTTCTAAATAGTTTGTGGTATTTAATCAGCATTTCATTTTTCACATGAGGGTTAAACATGATCAGTTCCCAGTAGAGGTAATTGGAGGTTATAGTTTTAATGCTATTATTGTTTTTGCAACTGTGTAATGGTTTAGCTGAGTGAAATAATGTGGGGAAAAAAACTGCTCATCCGAACTTGAGGTAAAGGCCAATTAGTTTTGGAATATTTTAATTGTAGTTCCTAAGAGCTAGGAACAAAACATCAGGAATACTTGCAGCAAAACCAAAACAGGCCATCTGTTTGTCTCATCAGACAAAGAAATTACTATATTTTTCCCAGTACCTGTAAGGGTGGAGGAAAGAGGATAGTTTAGATATGAATATTTTTATATCTGCTCTCTTATTGATTCTTTTGCCTTACTGCTTAACAAGCGTTAAGGCTGAAAGAATTGGTAGGTAAATATGTAACATGAAGTCTCTTTTCTTTTCCCTTATTTTCTTCAGATTCATATCTTTCCCTTAGTTTCTTTGGATCCAGGCTTGGATGATGATGATGATGTTTGTCGATTTTCAGATGTTGAATGCAGAACACACTTCCTGCACTGCTTATTGCAAGTTTTCACACTTTCCAAATATATAGTTCTTTCTGCATAGACTTGCAAGTTGATATCAGGGAAGCTTATAAAATTGAGAGAAATAATATATTCAAATGAGATTTACTTTCTAAACCAGTTAAGCCAGATAAATCAATTAAAGCAAATAAAACTCTATCTGCATTTGAATACCAATTTGGGATGTCAAATGGAATTGGTACTACATGAGTGGATTAAGAATTCATGGGGTTTTGGAAGGATAACCCAGAATGTGCAATCATACACCCAATCAGGCAAGAGCTCTCAGGCTCGAGGAGTTACCTTGGGCAGCAATCCCATCCAAGGGGAGAAGCCCCAACTGCAGTCCCCCTGCAGATCCTCTGCTCCAAGCAGGACCAACTCAACAGACCCCCTCTGGCGAGTCTCCATTCATATCCACGTTGAGTCTGATCTGTGGTCAGATATGGTCACTTCAGCCGGGGCCTGTCGGCGTTATAAGGCTGAAGCCAAATATCACATGGCTGAGGTCAGACACAAGTCACTGGCTGGAGGGTCTTGATCCCTGCTGGAGCAGGTGCACCTGCCATGGATGAAATTGTCCACTCAGGACACGTTAGATTAGGGAATATTGACCTGTAAATCAGGGAAGAAAGGTTTCTCAGAAACAGACGTCACTTAGTTTTTACAGCTGTTCATAGGCCTATCTAATCAAGTAAGGGCCACCAAGATAGTCTTGCCTAATAGAAAGGGTAAGGCCAAAACGATAAAGACTATTTGCTGAAGATAAGTGCCTTCTTTCAAATTCCTGTAATTTGCAACAATTTATTTTCTACTTCCTATCCTCCAGATACAAAGGCCTCAACCCCTACAGAGACCTACTTGTCACTGCATCTCTTCCTCTCTTTGTTTTCCGTAATGCTATCGGACCGGGTCCTTTTATGTTACCAAACCTTTCTCCTAATCTTGCCTTTATGTTCTCGGCCAAACCATTTTCTAGTAAGTCCTTGAAATAATGTCTGTTCTCATGCCACGTCTCATACCGACAGTCTCCTCCTACACTCCTACCTAGCTTCCACTCAGCATCAGTAACCTTGACAGCCATTCTCATCCAATGTGTGACATCAGGTCTTGCTTTGCCCATTTCTTGACAGCAAGTAAATCCCAGAATTAGGGTCCCAGCTCTTCCCAGCACTTCCAAGCAATGGACCTGCAGAATATATCAGGTTCCTGTGTCAGAGAGCACATTTCAATGCACAGTAAATGTCTGTGCCACCTTTGCATTCCTGGACACCAGTTTCGTGTCTTCCAAACTTTCCTTCATCCGGGGCTGAATAAAGCATAACTGGTTGTGCTCAACAACACAGTCCTGTGTGATCCCGTTTTTTTCCCAAAGAAGAATGGATTTCTTTGTAGGAGAAATATAACTTTAATCTTCTGACTCCATAAAAGCACTATTACTGTCAGTGATAACCTTTCCTTTGCTTTTATAGTTATTAATATTCCTGTCTTTAAAAGTAAATGCCATAAATCTTCCCCAAAACATTTTTAATACGGCAGGACTTTGTTATTTGTTCTTGAGCTCTAACACTAGATTAATCAATCCAGCTTTCCTTTTTTATCCCCTTCCTCCTTTTTCTTGACTTGTACTATTATGTCTTAAGAGTTTTATCCACAGATGGATGGATAGGTAGTTAGGTAGGTGGGTGTCAATGTGCCACCACATACATTCAAATATATTTACAAATACATGTTCAAACATATGCATTAAGTAAAACAGAGAATGTCTTCCAGTCCCAGGACAGTTGTGATAAAACTGGTATCATTGCAGTAATGACAATCTCCCACCCTTTCTCAACAACATTAGTTAAAAAACACTCAGTCGTGTTTTAGAGGTGTCCACAGCCGAAATCCCACCTTGCATCACTCTACTAGCAGCAATGGTCCTTTGTCCTTGAAGGATTTGCTCTGTACTTACTACCTAGTACCTACAAAATATCATTTTGACAGGATAAGCATTTTAAATGTTTAACAGAAACAGAACAAATTTGGCAGCACTCTTACAAATGTATTCCGTCTTGTATTGACTCTGCTGGTGCACCACTCCTCGGGTCAAATAGCGTTTCCTGATTTTCTAGTTTCTAATTATGCTGAAACATCCACAGCATATCAGAGACATAATGAGCCTTTGAATTCTTATCTTGGACCTAAATAGTGTTTAACAAGGAAGATACTATAAAATTGTAGAGAGTTTGGGAATTGACTGTAATCACAACTGGTGATGTTACCTCTGTGTGAAGTGTGTGAATGTGGTTTCAGGCTTTCAGGAAATAGCACAAAGCCCTAAAAACCTCCACCACAACAAAACCCTCCAAAACTAAACAGTGAAGGTCTGGGACTTCAGGTAGTGTTAATACCTTGATTTTTATCCAGAAGCAAATGGAAAATTAGAGAATCAGAGAAACACTGAATCAATTAGGTTGGAAAAGACCTCTGAGATCATTGCGTTCCAACCCTTGACCAAACACCATCATGTCAAATAGACCATGGCACTGAGTGGCATGTCCAATAATTTCTTGAACACGTCCAGGGATAGTGACTGTATCACCTTCCTGGGCAGCCCATTCCAATGTTTTACAACCCTTTCTGTGAAGCAATTCTTCTGATGTCAAGCCTGAACCTCCCCAGATGCAGCTTGAGGCTGCGTCCTCTCATCCTGTCACTGGTTATCTGGAAGAAGAAACCGACCCCTTCAGGCTACAACCTCCTTTCAGGTAAATTGTAGAGAGCAGTAAGGTCACCCTTGAGCCTCCTTTTCTCCAGGCTAAACACTCCCAGGCCCCTCAGCTACTCATTACAAGACTTGTGCTCTTGATCCTTCACCAGCTCCATTGTTCTTTTCTGGACCCACTCCAGCACTCAATGTCTTTCTTGCAGTGAGGCGCCTAGAACAGAACCCAGCACTCAAGTTGTGGCCTCACCAGTGCTGAGTACAGGGGAAGAATCACTCCCCTAGTCCTGTTAGCCACACTATTGCTGATACAAGCCTGGATGGCATTGGTTTTCTTGGTCACATGGGCACATGCTGGCTCACATTCAGCTGCCAGTCAGCATTCCCCTGTCCTTTTTCACTGGGCAGCTTTCCAGGAACTCTCCTCCCCTATCGCTTGCCACAACAGTGCTGCATGGGGCTGCTGTGATCAAAGTGTAGAACTCAGCATTTGGCCTTGTTGAGCCTCATACCACTGGCCTCAGACCATCTCTCCACCCTGTCCAGATCCCTCAGCAGAGCCTTCCTACCCTCCAGCAAATTTAATCTCTCACGCAAATTGGTGTCATCCATGAATTTACTGAGGGTATACTCAGTCTCCTCATCCAGAATGAGAATAACAAATAAAAGTAAATAGAGATAATTCAGAGCTGCTTGCACTGGTTAAAAACCAACATGCCAACATATTGAAAAAGCCGGAGTTTAGGAGAGTATTACGTACCCTTGTGTATTCAAGAGGATATATAATACACTAACTTTTAGATGATCCAATATGGCACAGTCTTTTCTACAGGACATATGTTGCTTGTCATTGATGGCAAGATGGTGGAAAGCATTCTCCCCTGCTCCTGTCTAGTTATAAAGCAGAATTGAAACTTAGTTCTTATGGCTTCCCAATATTTTGACACAGCCAAGAACACAAAATATTTTTTTCTTCTAACAACTTACAGCAATACAGAAGGACTTTCTAGAATGACTTTCACAGTGACTGTGGTGTTTCATCTCAGTTTCTCTGTGTTCCCAGTAGCACTCATGTACTTTATGGTGTGAGTGTAATAGCAGTAAAGCTAAAAGGCAAACATTTTTCTTCAATGAGAAACTAATTTCCCACTTTCAGTGAAGTAACTGGATGAATGACTTTGAACAAGCTCCTCTGTCTGTCTCTTGACTCACATCCCTGACTTTATAACACTCACTGCATCCCATCCCATTCATTTTTGGGGACAAACAGCAACCAGTCCATCAAGGAGAGAATAGAACAAAGGAAACTAAAGAATACTTCCATGAGGAAGTGACTTTCCAGTAGAGATTATAGTGTCCCAGAACTTTTGGAAAGCCATTGGTGGGATGGCAAAGCAAAACAAAAACAACATTGAAAGGTTAGATTTAACTCTTGGATGAGCTACTGGAATGAGAGTGTAATTTAAGAACTTTTCTTCTAAAGCCATCTCTCCCCTTTATGGCTGTAGGAGAGACTAACTTTTATAAGCAGAAAGGAAAAAAGGGTGATCTGGCTCAGATTTAAGATTCTTGAACTTGATTAGTCTGGCTGTTTAAAAAAAAAAAACTTGAATAAAATCTTTATGTGAAACCCTGATTGAAATGTTTGGTTTCAGGAAAATAAGTTATTAATTTGGCATTTGCTTATTTGTAAGTTAGTGTGACGAGCTGTGATTCAAAATAAGCAAGATTCATCAGTGCTTAAATGAAAACACTCCCTCACCTATAAACAATCATCATCATTGACAGTGCTTTTAGAATCTCATTCAAAGAAGAATTTTCAAGAATTTCTTTCCAAGAAACTCTGCCTAGAGAAATTTGAATAAATGTTAAGTGCTCTCTCCTTTTCTTCATATTTTGTTTCTTTAATATTTAAATACTGTTATTTGCTCTTCTAGAGTATGAATACTTACCTTTTCATGTAAGATTAATTTATGCTTGACCCTTTGAATTAAGGAACTGAACAATTGGATAGCTTATTTACAACCCTGACGTAGCCTGCTATTTTCCATAATTCCTGCTTGTCTACAAATGGGGCAAAGATAGAAATTTTGTATCTCAGACAGCGACAGGGACAGTGGGAATTTCTTCTTTACAAGAGCTAGCTGAACTAAAACTTAGGTGAAATCATGTGATTTAAACACTGACATCCAGCTTTCTGCCTTTGCAAAGTATTAGGCACCAATGGGTCCGTATTCCCTGTTTTCACAACTTTGATAAATTACAGTAAAATAGGGAGGTTGCAGCACACATCTTTAAACATATTTGTAAGGCAGAGTTTTAGAGTATTTCTATGGCCGAGAAAGAAAAAATAAAAGACAGGAAATTCAAGGAATTAAAATTTGATTTTTTGTCTCTCCTGTGACTTGTTTCTAACTCATATTAGGCAAAGCTAGTTGTGCTTTGATATTTGCAAGGTCTCAACTCATGCTCTGTGACATTGCTCTTAGACATTATAATCCAAACAACTTCTCTGGAGTTGCAATAGTTGTCACTGGACTACAATAAACCCACTGTATCAGACAGAAGATTCTCTATGTGTCCTGTGCTTATGTGTACAAAAGGTATGAGAATTAAAAGATGAATTTAGTGAGTAGGAGGATCTCCAAGTATTATACTGACCCTGCTTCCCAAGTAAACAGAGTCAACAGCTGTTTCAAATTAAAACCACAAATTCTGAATCAAGCAACCTAACTGGCAATGATATTAAAGTACAAATCACTTTAATTTCAAAATTATTCAAAATTCAGAATCTTTAAATAAGAATCCTTGCACACATTTAATTCTGATTTAATGTTGCTTCTGAGAGCTGAAGAAAGAAACACCACACAAAGAAGCTTTGGTGTCAGTCCCCTGTATGCACAGACAGTGCTGTCATGCCATGGAAACTGTGTTTTTAAATATAGAAACAGTGCATCTGTATGACTTACTTTAAAGTAGAGACGTGTTTTCAGTCAGTGGCATCGGCCAGATTGTGGGTGATGCTAGATCATGGCAATATGGTTAAGTTTGTGAGTTTGTGTATAATTACATTACAGGGAAAAAGAATGTGCTTCACTGCCAGAAAAGGAGGAGAGAATGAAAGAGTGAAAAGAGCTACTCAGTGAAGAGAAATTCTGCAACACAAAGCTGGAACAGCTTCCATATTCCGAATTTGGATGGTGAGAAGTAGTTAGGAAAATGTTTACCATAGCTTTTCATCTTGACTTCATTCTTCTGGTTTTATGTGATTTAACCAGTCATCTTAAAAGTTGCACATCTTCTAGTATGCTATAAGAATGTCTTTAATCTTTATTATTATCAGACCAAATATTAAACTTCAGCTTCACAAATTTTCAATGTGTTTAAATTTTTCTATGTTGGACTAATGATCTTTTCCATCTAGGCTTAAACCACAATAATGATATGGATATTATCAGTTTGTAGTGTTATTTCATTACAAAAAGAGAACAGACAATCTAGCCTAAAAGGAAAAGTGAGTAGTTTAGCCTCTCTTGTTTCCTAGGTGAGTTTTTTCTGCATGCTCCCTTTCCCCTTTCCCCCATCCTTGCTACATTCTCTCAGCAATCCACACAACTCAGTTCACCTCACACAAAGAAGCAGGAGCCCTCCTTACAACACTGAATACTTCATATAAAGTTTCTGCTTTGAAAAATGCTGGTTACTGTGCTGCACAGGGCTATGTCCCACATCACACTGTTCATTGAATGGCTGCAGGAGGTTTCTTTTGGAAACACAGAAAACTTTTCTATTTCTCTGCTAAAATGGGGAACAAAATAAGCTCTTCACTTCTGAATAAATGAGAGGTGGATTAAAAAAAGCTGTCATGCCAGCCATAGCACCCAGGACTTGCCTGATAGGTAAGAGCAGCAACAACAGAACAGCTATTTCCGCACCCTATGTTCATTCCCAATATAGAAATACTGGCAAGTTTTGGTAAGTTTTTATAATTTTCCAGAAGTGTAGGCATCATAGAGGGTAGGATTGCTTAACCTTGGTTAAAGGTCCCTGTGAAGCTAAAGTTTCATATAACCTCTCTAATTTTAATGTTTTCAAGTTACAGCATTCGCCTGGGACATTTCTCACTGATGGAATGAAAATAGTACTGGTAACTTTAGCTGTCTGACTCATCCACCAGTGATGAGGGGGAGAATGTTGCCTTCTAGCTCATTCACTTTCTGTGGTCTAGTGTTCAGCCACGACGTCTTGGCTTGTGCCTACTTTATCTGGGACTTCCAGATGGTCTCTTATCCAAGTACAGGACAAGCCCAGGAATGTTTAGCCCCCGAGATCATTTGCATAAGACGCAATGCAATTGGAATTGCCTTTACTCTAGCTCCATCTTCAGTGGAGTTCAGATCATCTGAGTATGTCTGTCCCTTGGTGTACAATAAGTTTAGTTCAAACACTAGAATAGTTTGCTGATTGTGCATTGCATTTACTGGGGAAGAGTGGGGAAGGTAAAACAGATTCAACGTTTTGAAACAACACTTAAAAATAAGCTGAGAATATTTTCAAAGATTTTCAGAGATAAATCTTGTGCTTTTTCTCTCTTTCTCAAGAGTTGCTTCATTTTGCTCTTCAGCACCAGAAAGCTCCTAGCTTAATTCATCAAAAGGTGCTCTAGTTAGATAGTTGATGAGAGGCAATTTCTCATTTAGAAGCACATCAGCCTCTCACACAGATACAAAAATATGAAAACTAGAGGTATAAAATCAGAAAAATAAAGCAATGTAATGGCTCATCAATCCTGTGGCTGGTTGCAGCATAGTTAGGGCAGGGTGACAGATTTCAGTATATCCAAACATATAAAAATAAAATTTCCTACGAATAAAAACTAGGAATTAATCCACCTAGAAATAGTCAAGACCTTTTTGTCAGTCTTGAAGCAAACTATCACAACATTAGGAAAAGAGCATGATAGAGTTTTTGTCTGAAAATTAAAATACTGGGAAAAAAGGCTCATATACTCCAGCACAAAAACTCTTTGCCACAGGCAGCATTCACTCCTGCCTAGAAAAAGGCAATATTGCTGTCACCATGAACAAATGTTCTGATCTGTCCATGATAAGCCTGGACAACATTGTGTTAAAGAAAGGATCAGCTGTCCACATATGAGAAATGGTGGGATAAGAAGCTTTGATTTTATTAGTTCTGTGAAAAGGCACAAGCAGAAGATAATCAACCTTTTTAATTCTCTGCTTTCCACCATTCCCATCCCCAGAAAAGCTGAGAAAAAGTCCTAAAACTAAAAGATGTGCGTGAAATAAGTTACTGTGGCAGTCTGGGACTGGCAAGAGACTGAAGCAAGGAAGAAAATGGTTTCTTGTAGTTTAAGAGGGATCAATTGACGAATGCTTTAGGCTGCTGGCAGCCAAAGAGTATAGGAATGGATTTGTTTAGTCCTGTCATTTGATTATACCCCCTGAAGCTCATTAAGAAACAATATCATTTATAATCATTTTCCATTTGTTTCAACATACGGAAAATGTGCCATGAAAATCTCCCAGAGTATCTGTTTCTTATTTAAAAGAGATAAAAGAAAAAGTAACAGTCTCAAGTGTGAGCACTTGTGTGTCAACAGATCTTGTCAGCAAGGAAAAACAGATTTGCCCCAAAACAATAATTAGGTGCTTCTGAAGGATGTGGAAACCAGTCTTGTGTTGAGAGAAAGAGAAGTGCAATATGTCAGTGCGATGTAGCCATTATAGATTCTAAACTATATATAGCATCACATGTAGTGTATATAATTTCTGAGAGGTTCCAGAAGGATTTTATATATAAAGAACAATGCACTTTGCTAATGTGCTAGGATTTGTACAAAAGAAAAACTTTTTCTTCTTTTACTGTTAAGTGGAAAAATAGCTTACTGGAATGAGCAGCCCTAGATCCTGGAAAAACTTCTGAGTGTGACCGAGTGGTCAGAAGGAATATGTGTTCTAGATGGGAAAGATGATATTTTTAAATTATTCCTTTATGCTGCATTTGGTTACATTAAAAACTTTGCCTTTTCACTGATGAAAACAAATTCTAACCAAATTCTAACCGGATCCCCAAGCTCAGTGTAGCTTAGAATGGCCAGGCATATTCTACTGAGTAATTTTAAATTAAAAGATGATTCAGATCTTACTTATGGAACCACAAATTAAGTCTCTCCATTAATTGCAACAACATAGCTTAGAAGATAAAAACATCTGTGCCAAAAGCCGTGGCACCACACATTGGATCTGACGCCACACAGACCAGTATTGTCACTGCTGGTCACAACCAGCACTCCTCAGGAGTAAATAGTTTCATATTTTCATGAATAACCTATGTGATGATGAAGACAAATCTTCCCTGTCACAGAATCTAGATGGGTTCTGCCCCTTTACGTCTGGCAGGGCAGAATGAAAAGATGAAAAGGCCTTGTTTTCAGTGTAAATACTCCTCAGCAGCTACTAAAACATCAGTGTGTTAACAACATTATTCTCACCCTAAATCCAAAACATAGAAAATTAACTTTATCCCAGCCAAAGACAGGATAAAGTGTAGGATGTACAAAGATAGTGTAGCAAAAGTCTGCTACAATTTCTTGCAGGTTTTACATTCAGCAGCAAGCAGTTGCAAACTGAAGATTTGGTGAATACAGAAATCTTGTCAGACCAGGACGTTTTTAAAGGTCTAAAATCTGAAGAACAAACACAACTATATGAGACACATACACAGACACTGGAAGAGTTTTCTGCTACAGTTGTTTTTTTCTTGTTCCTACTTTCACTTTAACCCCAAGCAATTTAGGCAGTTCTAAGTCTCCTTAAACATTTCCTTGGATTCACAAGAATGGTTTCTTTCAGTTTCCTGATCACTCACCTGACTGTAGAAACAGCAACCAGTCATTTGAGACATTTTAAAACAAAGGTTTTGTTTATCTAAGAACTTGTTAAGAATGCCCAAACACATAGAAATCAGTAGAGCAAGGAATATATTACTACTGGAAAGATTTTGGGTGAAAGATGGTTTTCTGTCTCTGTACAAGATACCAAATAAGCAGTTGGAATAAGGCAGACTAAAATACCACAGTGCACCAAGACATAAGAGAGAGGCCTTAAATGTGTAGGCGAGCGTTGGGAAGCAATGGTGAATTGTCTCACATATAACTATGGGAATTTCAGAGGATGTAAGCCATTGCTATAATGTTGGAAACAATGCTCTGACAATGTCTGTTATTCAACTCTTCATTGCTCTGGCACACATGACCAAAGTAACTAGATGTTATTTTCAAAAATGAAATAGCAAATTCAAAGGGCTATTCATAAAACTACTCCTGATGAAGACCCGTGTCCTAGAAAACTACATCTTACATGATGTCACTTCATATGGTTGGTGATTGCCCATTTCTCTAATTTGTTGAGGTCTCTCAGCAAGGCCTCTCTGCCCTCAGTGCAGTCGAAAGCTCCTCCCAATTTATTGTCATGTAGCAAGAGCTGAAGGATAAGAGGGTGTCAGAGAGGAGTTTCATAAGTGGAAGCAGAGTGGGCTTTGACAGTGGCAGGAGTATTTCAATAACTATTTTATGAGGCAGAAAGTGAAGTGAGACACAGAATTCAAGAAGATTGTATGTTACAGAAATACACAGAGGAGTAATTTTACTTCCATAGATTTCTCATCTGAAAGCCTCCTGGATCACTTGAGCCATTTAATTGAATTTAATCTTCTCCAATAGATCCACTTGAGAGAAAAAGGAAATCACCTCAGCCACTTTGAGCCTCATGCTGCCACAATTACTGTAGGATGCAGTAGGATGGCCTTGGGGGTGTCTTGAGAAGTAAACATGCAGATATGAAAGTTGTCTTCATTCATTTAAAAACATGAAATTTGCCAAGGAGACATAGAACGATAGAATCATTAAGGTCGAAAGAGACCTCCAAAATCATCAAGTTCAACCTTTGACCGAACACTACAATATCAACTAAACCACAGCACTCAGTGACACATGCAATCACTTCCTGAACATCTTCTGGGATGGTGACTACACCATCTCCCTGGGGCAGCCCATTCCAATGTTTAACCATCCTTTCAGCAAAGAAATTCTTCCTGATGTCCAACCTGAATCTCCTCTGGTGCAGCTCAAGGTCATTTCCCCTTGTTCTGCCACAGCTTGCCTGGGAGAAGAGGTCGACCTCCACCGCCTTACTGGTAGTTCTAGAGAGTGAGAAGTTCTCCCCTGAGCCGCCTTTTCCCCAGGCTAAACACTGGGTCCCTCAGCCTCTCGTAGGATTCACTTCACTTGCTGCCTTTTTTTGGACATGCCTCAGCATCTCAATGTCTTTCTTGAAGTGAAGGGCCCTATTTTGACCATCAAGCAATTCTTGAAGGAAGAATTTTATCCAGACCAAGAAAAAATGTGTTTTAGTCAAATCTAGAGAAATCATGAACACTTCAAAGGATGAATTCTAATCCAAAGGTCAGAGTGACTACAAAGCCCTCTGTGTTTGTGGTAAACAGCAAATCAGCTCTGAAAATCCAACAGACTAGACTGAGTAGGGAAAACAATGTAGCCTTTTATGTGAGCACATGCACTCAACCAGCAAGTTTATAGCACTCACCCGTAAGAAAACAGCCTTTTTTACTTTAGTCAAATAGATAAAGCTCTCTCAGTATTCCTTTGTTTACCCTATGGTGTATATGGTGCAAACACTGGGCTAGTGGGCTGGGAGTACACCTGTTGGAAATGAGAACCATTCCATTGACGTCAAAGACGCTAACCTCCAGCAGCACCAAGTGAGAACCTGGCCTAGAAAACATTTTGACATTTGCTAAATGTTAAATTTTTTAAGCTTCTGTCCCTTTTTTCAAGCAAAAGTCTGTCTTTCCCAGGTGCTGGCCCAGCTCATATACCCGTGTGAAATAGTCTGAAGTCCAGTTAAAAAAAAAAGGAATAAAAGAGATAAAAAAAGAAAAATAAATTATCTTTTCCCCCCCACTTACTCAGGAGAAGGAGGAATTAATAAATAAAGCAAAATAAAAAAGATAAATATTTCACTTTGCCTTTTGATGCCTTTAATCAACCTGTTCTCTTTAATTTTAGACACTTTTATAATTAAAATTCTGTTAATTACTCAGACTCAGGCTGATAATGGCAACTGTTCAATGGTCTATGATACACTTTTTAAAAGAGCTTCTCAGTTTAATAAAGCTTCTCAGAAAGTAAAGAATAGCACTGAGATAACAAGAATCTCATCCCCATATTTCCTGTATTCCTATATCCTTTTTCAAGGATAGGATTGGAACCTAACTTTCCAAGATCCTTAAAACTCCCAGCTTCTGCTGAAACAGACACCTGCTCTGTTGACTTGGTGCACATGCAGCCTTGTACCGATCGGTCCCAGTGGAAAGGGACTCTGCACAGCCTCGGAACCAAGAGTGAAGTATCTGTGGCACACATACAGGCCACAGGATTGCCAAGCTGGTGGAGAGGGCTTCAAATTAAAATTGCCACCAGAGGGAAACTTCGGTCCATCCCACTCCTACAAGTTTGATGCTGGTGTCAGCAATAGATGCCCAGAGCCTGGAGAGGGATCACAGGTCAGCAGGAGGACCTGCAGAGCAGCACAAAGGAATTCCACCCATTCCAACCAGGAAGTCAGCCTCACTGGGGGCCCAACTTAAATGCCTCTATGCAAACGGACAGAAAATGGGAAATAAGCGAGAGAAGTCAAAGGTATGACCATGCTGGCAGGGCTATGATCTTAGTGGTATCATGGAGACATAATAGGATGAATCCTGTGACTGCAGTATTGGGATGGAAGGACACCGGCTCTTTAAGAAGGACAAGCAGGGAAGACGAGGACATTGGCACTCTCTGTGTCAATGACCAGCCAGAACACATGATGTTTGATGTGGGATGGATGAGGAGATGACTGAGAGCTTATGGGCGAGGATTAAAGGGAGCACAGAGACAGGTGACATTGTAGCAGGGGTCTGATACAGGCCACCTGACCAGGAAGACCAAGAAGATGAAGGCATAAACAATGCAGGAGGTTCCTGGAATGTGCTGAGGAAAGTTTCTTCTCCAAGTGATAGAGGAGCCAACAAGGAGAGATGCTATGCTGGACCTTGTTCTTGCCAACAAGGAGGGGCTGGTGGCAAATACGAGGCTTTAGGACAGCAACCATGAAACATTGGAACTCAAGATCAAGGGCAGTGAGGAGGGCACACTGCAAGCTCACTGCCCTGAACTTCAGGAGAGCAGACTTTGGCTTCTTCAAGCATCTGCTTGATCACATACCATGGGATAAAGCCCTGGAGGGAAGATGGGCCTAAGAAAGCTGATTAATATTCAAGGATCACCTATTCCAAGACGTTCAACTCTATTCTCAACTCCAGGCTCTCCAATGCGTTGTCCAGGATGCAGATACTGACCTGCCATTAGACATCTGCAGGATTCAAGAGTTCATGACAGAGCTCTTTCTTTAGACTCCCTTAACAATCAAGGGAGAGAAACAGTCATTCCTTGGCTGGGATGCCTTCTTGGAGCACCTATCTTTGAAGAGGATCATCTTAAATGCATATATTTTCTGCAGTGATCTTCATGTCTGGAGTAATTATTTCAGACAAGATGTTAACATCAAAGACATGCGAACTGAGGTGCACAAATAAAAATAAAATCAATTAGAAAATAAAATAATAATAAAAGCAATACTGAAAGAAGCTACTTTGCAGCTACACTGTCACAAAGATGTGAGCATGGCTCTGCCAGCCCAGAGGACCGTGTGGCAGGAAGCAGTGCTGATAGCCAGTGCTAAGAGAAACCAGGAAGGTGGGTGTGCAGAGGGGAGTCTGCTCCCTGACATCTTCCTTATCCACTCTCTCCCCTGTCTTGGACACTCCATACAGCAGGTGTTTCCGCAGGCAGATGTTGACCAAAGAGTCAATCACCAATATTTTGTCATCTTTTTTTTTTTGTTGTTGCACTTATTTTATATACTTTTGACCTCCAGCACAATATTTAACCATGACTTCTACAAACTCACTATGCATTTCATTGTTTGAAAGCTCAAAGGTTTGTTGTCCTGGGCAGTAAGCTGGAGTCCTCAGGACAGTAAAAGCTGGAGATGTTTTGGAGGTGTGTGGCTGTTTTAAGTTTGATTTCAAATCACTTCCTCACTGCCTCAGGGAGCACGTGTGCCCCCTTGAGTTACACATAATAAGCTCAAACATGCACAGGTCGAGGACTGTTTCAGCTCAAGGAAATTATTTGGCTGCTGACTTTAAGTTTAGGAATGAGCTTATCTGCAGCAATAAATCTATACTGCTCTATTTATGTTAGAGAAGGCCTTGACATACACATATACATTTTATTGTCACAGATTTTTTTCAAATTGTCTATTTTGGTTTACTGTTGTTTGAAGACATTGTAAACATTTTTTCTTTGGACTTGTTTAGGATGACAAGTGACTTTTTAGAGGGTTTGGGGAGATTCCTTTGTGAGTTACGATGATATATGATATAATGTAAACAGCTTTATTTATTGGATATAAAAATTCATCTGTAATTGAATGCACACTGTATTATGTGCCTGTTGCAGAGGCTAGGGCACTGCACTGTGGAGCAGGACCAGCATATTGCAGGTGACTTGAAAGTAATAGTGCTATCAAATTTGCACACCTGAGCCACCATGATATGATTTCACCCTTAGCAGCCTGATCTCACATGCTGGCAATGTGAAAAAGAGCCTTTTGTCTCCAAGGCCCCATTTTGAATGCAACATAAACTGGTAGGAAAATAAAGTAGGCATCTAGCTGCCACCTCTCTCTAGCTTGTATAAAATTAATTGCATGCTGTCACATATTTTTAGTGACGTGGTGTGAAAACTTCATGCTACCTGATCCCATTCTTTCAGCACTTGTGCCCTGTTGACCATGAAACCATTTCAAAATACTTTTTTATGGAGTTTAACACCAGAAGAAACAAATAAAAGACCTACACTGGCCTCCTCTGCGTCACAGGTGATCGCGTTGCAGTTAGTTATGCTTGTATTGAGTTCAGTGATCCAGGAGAAGCTGTGTCTGCCGTGTGCTGGGCACAGCCTGTTCCCATCAGCTCCAGCAGATCCACCACAGGACACAGCTGAGCCCAGCAACCCCAATGGTGGTGGCCTGGGGAAAGTGTACTTGGAAAAGGGCAAAATACTGCTTGGCGGAGAAGGGTGAGGAAAGATGTGAGAGAAACAGCCCTGAAGACAGCAAGGTCAATTGAAAAGGAGAGAGAGTGAGGGTGCTCCAGGTGCTGGACCACTAGGGCTCTCCAGCTCTTGGAGAAGACCACGGTGATGCAGATTGTTCCCATGAAGCTTTTGAAAGTCCACAGTGGGCCAGCTATCCAAAGACCAACCCATGGCAGACGCCATGCAGGAGCAGGTGGTTGCACACTTGAAGGAAATTGCAGCCTGTGGAGACCCACCACAAGATCAGACTCCTGGTGGGAACTGTGGCCTGTGGGGAAAACCCCACACAGAGACAGGTCTTCTGGTAGCAATGATGAACCTGTGAGAGTCCCACCCTTGAGCAAGGGAAACGTGTGTGGAGGAAGGAGCAGCAGAGGGGAGCTGTTATGGACTGACAACAAACCTTATTCCCCAACCCTCTGCGCCACTGAGGGAGGAGGGATTATAAGAATCAGGATTGGTGCGTGAAGCTGAGCTTGAGAAAAGGAAAGGAAAATGGCTACAGGCTGTCTCTCAAAAAACAAAACAAAACCACAAAACCCACCAATGTTGCTATCATTCAGATGCTATTTAATACAGTGCATTACACCAATGTTTACAGAGACCAAATTTAGTTTTAAATAATCCAAACAATGTCCTTCCACCATCACCCCTGAAACTTGTTTTGAGGTTTTCCTACCCTTATGAATAGGAAATTCAAAGGCAAAGTGGTCAAAGGTCAGCTTTGAGCCACGAGATCCTGGAAGGTTTTGCAAACCAGGCTGAACAGATGTAAGGCTTGTTTTCTACCTGTCAGTGACTAGGTACAGTGACCACTTTGTCTCTCAGTATTCTTTTTGATTAAACCAAAAAGAGTCATCTTAAACCACTTGAGCTTCACAACAGACAGGTTTTTGTCCCACATTCTTGATTACTTTGTAGCCTTTTCCCGAACTCTGAAGCATCCCGAATCCTTCAACAATTCTGGTTATCAGGATGAGTTTAGCAGCATCTTGCTAATGCTGTGTTTACAGGCAAGAACATGTTGCAACAACATGTATTTCTATATTCTTTTTCATACGTCCAGAAAATTGTAACAGTTGTATCTGTCCCAGCATTGGATAGAGTAATTTATCTAAAGTATAAATCTTTGGTTCCAGAAGAAAGTCTCTAAACTCTTGAATCTGCCTGCATACTTGATTCTCATGTAATACTTGTATTTTTCTGCACTTATTCATATTCTATGGAGTGACTCACTCAAAGTGCTAGAGAGAGAAGTGTCTTGCATCTCTGTAATGATGTGGGGAGAAAATTAGGAGTGTATGGAGACATTTTTTCCTAATTTTTTTTGTGCTGAGCTTCATGGACATCTGCTACTATCCTGGAATGAGTCATAACTTTAAAGCATAATTCTACAGTACATAGTGTAACTTTATTCACTAGATTTAAGTGGGTGTGTGATTCCTGTGTAAAATATTTATGCTATTTTCTTTATATGGAAATGCCTATTTCCCTCAATTTGCACAACTTCTTTTCTTTACTAAGCTGGTTCTAGCAGTGTTGAGAAGCAAGGGAATGCACCTTTTAAAGAGAAATGAGGAAACGTGGGTCCTGCCTTCTCTTGGGGTGCACAGAGTGCAGGGAGCTGCAGCTGAGGCCGAGGGGCTCTTAGCCCCACGTGCTACCGCTGTATCTGCAGGCGATGCATGACTCACTCTCACAGGACCAGCGAGTGACTGCCAGAATTAGCATCCAGCCTGCAGTTTTTGAAAAAGAGCTGGGCCCTCTTTGCTGTGATAGTTTATATTGCATCCTGGGATCCCTTGCAAAGTAGTATTTTTATTTGCCTCAGTAAATCATCCATCAACAATGTCTATTTTTTTCAAGTGCAAAGAAAGCACTTTTTAGCAGAGTTTGTACTTCCTCCCACAGCTCTGATAAGAGTATAGAATTTCCTGCACACAAATTAACTGAATCTTGTGCAAATGAGGGTTGTTTCAGGCTGAGGTTCAAGACATACAGCTACTGAAAGAGCTGGATTTGTCTCAGTTTGATTTTTATTCCTGTTGGCTTACTGAACTTAAAACTTACGTTACAAGGAATAGCCAAAAGTTAATTCCATTTGGGGAAAAAAAAAAAAAAAAAAGCCAGGCTTGTATGAACAGGACACAGGGACACAGCAACCTTCATCTCAGCTGATTTTGATTTTTAGAATATTATTTACCATACTACAGCAGAGAGCCCTCTGGCTTTACAAGAAGGTTCTTTATGGATTCATTCAGGTGACAAATATCATGGCATGATTTTATCAGGATGATAAAAGAAATTTGTTTACCTTACTCCAATGTAATTTCAGGCTGACTTTAAAGCACTCTAACAGCTAATTAAACCAACACAAGTATTTGTGCTTCATTTCTGTTTCACTCAGATACGATTTTAATATAAATTATAGGAAAGTACTTTCTAGACAATTTCACAGTGTGAGCTGCGGAGACCTATTTTAGGTGGCTATTATCTCCTGACTAGCATTTCTGTGTGAAATAACTGGTATAACTGCTGCCTTAAACTATCGAGAGCCACCATTTCCTAAAAATAGCCAAAACTACATTCAGGCAGAAATTAATATTTCTATAGGCATTTAGGAACATGGCAGTTCGGTGCCACAATGCACTCTGTGCTAATTCAAAATCCGAATGGATTTTGACATAGAAAGTATCTATTCCAGCCAATTTTTACAGTGGCTGAGTATTTTTGCAGGGCTTAGAGCCTTGTAACACAAACAAGCAAAGTCTAAAGAAATAAAAATTATTCCTTACATTTAAACTCCTTTTAGAGTTTCCAGTCAGGAGAGCTCATGGTCCAGCTATCCCAAAAATATATCAGAAACTGGGGAGACTGGGGAGGGAGGGAGAGAAGAAGAAAAAGACGAAAAATAAAAGTTGTGTCATAATTATTTTCTTTGTCTCACTGGTAATTAAAAAGCAAAATAGATAACTTCTACCTTCTGAAGCCAAGTGTTTACTATCTAGTTCTTGACTATCTTGCATGTTTTTAATTAATTTTATGTTTGGATTGGAAGGCTCTTACCCCAAACGTCAACTTTTCCCTTTTGCATTCGAAGATTTTTAATGCTCTGGTGATACTGCCAAGAAAGTTTGACAAAAAAGATTATAAGGTAACCTGAAATGGCCCAGTTCATTAGCCTTTCTGGATGTGAAGTATTCTTTTCCATAGGCAACCTCTAGCAAAATAGACACAGTGTATATGGAAAGATCTGGAAATATCAATTAGAAATACACTAAACAGATCTCAGTTTTTCTAATAAAATACCTTATTTGTTCCACTGGCAGAGACTATAGTTTCCTGCCCAAATTACCTTAATGGCATTCAATCAAAAGAACTTCCCAAAGTCTGTTGTAAAACAGAATAAGTGACCTAGAGCTATGTAGAAATAATATTATCTATTCTCCTTCCTTAAATTATTTGCAAATATTTGGTGATCTATAAAAGGGAAAGAAAGTTGGCAACACTTCAGAGTGTTTCAGGCCATCTTCCTCTTATGCTTTTGTTTTGCAAGTTAAGAAATGTAACAATTTACTTGAGAATGCATAAACTTAACCAAGCTTTTATCTATTCTAAGAAATGCAGCAAAGAAAAACTATTTTTTGTAAAGATGTTTGTAACCATGACAAGATAATTCAGGGCCAGGGCTCTTGAGCAAAACCTGTGTATGCTGAGGCCGTTCTCTACTATGTCCATAACAAAATCATAGAGATGAAAAATATGCTCAACCTTTCCCAGGAAATAATCAAAAATGGGTGAGGGGGTTTTGTACAATCATCTTCCTGAAAGGAAATTCTTCCTTCTACTCTTAAAAAAAAAAAAAATAAAGAAGAAGATGAAATAAAAATGTGGAATATACTTAACCAAACTCTTCCACAACAAACGAGGAACTGGGAAATTATTTGGCCCATGAGTGTATACAACACATTTTAGGCTTCTGTCAAGCATGGACTTGTCAATAGTATATTATATTGCAAATAAATCTACTATTAATTACCCCAAATGGGTACTCAAAACCACAGTTTTATTTAGTCCAGTCCATTTAAAGAAGTTGATTAAAACACACATAGCTTTAAATTGCCAGTGTTTGCTTTCTCCAGGGGGGAACCCTCTTCCCATGTCAGATTTCCCAGCAACTGGTCAGCAGGGTGCTGGAGGTCGATCCTCTTCTGCGCAAAGGAGGTTGTGTCTGGCACAGCCTTCTCTGTGAGCACTCCAAGACTTAGAGCTTACTCCTTCTCTCATTCCAAAATAGCCTGAATTTGGGGACCTTCCAGGGCTGCTAAAAAAACCATCTGTTTGGGAAGTGGGAGAGCTTGGAAAAGACTGAAGATGTACTTGCTACAACAGAGAAGGGCAGAAACGAGATTTTGTAAATAGCTGACTAACATATCTTCTTTTGGACTGGTCCCCTTGTTTCGAAGCCGGCATCACATTTTTAGTCCTCATTTCAGGTTTTTAAATCTTGGAAAGAGGATATTTCTGTTATTGCTAAAATTAAAAGTGTGGTAATTAACTGTGGAAACTCATGGATATGAAATATCAATGCACACTGCACACAGTTTCTGTGATTTCTAATGCATAAAAAAATTCTTGAAGACTTTAAAAATTATTTTTATGGAAACACTGTCGACACACAAAAAACAAAAAGACTTACTGGAAGATGCATTGAATGGTATTGATTCATTTTCACACTTGACTTTATTGTCACTGAATGTGTCTGGACACTTATGTTACCCTAATGCTGCATTGAGATCTGTGAAGGCTAATTCCCTTTGTATTTCTATTAAGTGTAATAGCGGTCATAATGATTGTAAAGGGCTTTTTCAATACAGCATTTCTAAACCTATATATGGAAGACACAGAGTGTATTCCTGCCACAAGAGATAAAAAACAGTAAAAAACACCCAAAAAACCCATGATGATTTAAATTCTTTATTTCGGAAAAAATAAAGAAACATCCTAAGCTTGTCATCAATATAAGAATGTTTTTTTACTACCTCTATACAGCATCTCTGCAAACTTAATATAACAAACATTATACTCAACAAAAAAATCACCAAGCAGATTCTGAGCTCTTTAGTTCTTAATGGAACAAATTAATTGGATATGTTTTGTAAATATAACAGGGGGAAAAATCCCCTTTCTGTGTTTGTCAGTTTTGTTGCATAAATGAGTTGAGTGCCATATGAAACTAATATCATAAGAAATCACACTAAACTTCCAGATGCAGCTCCAGAAAAGGATTTCTTTTTAGTTGCATTTCTAAGCTTCTTGCAGATGCCTTAAATACCATCAGACACCTAA
The DNA here is from genome assembly GCA_014706295.1 of Lycocorax pyrrhopterus obiensis. Lineage (NCBI taxonomy): Eukaryota > Metazoa > Chordata > Aves > Passeriformes > Paradisaeidae > Lycocorax > Lycocorax pyrrhopterus. Next base: position 81,869,806 of record JACSVZ010000004.1, read on the forward strand.
AACAGCACTAGATGTGAGAGCTGAGGTACCTGAATTCCTGCCTCGGACAGCTGGTCAGCTGCGAGTCTCTTGAGAGCCCACAGATATAACAGGGTTATTGACTTCTATGGAAGCTTAGGTACTCTAGTTGAAAATAGCTATCTCAGGTGTCTTAACCTGAGCTGAATCTTCCATTTGAGAAGGGATTATGTGGATATTTTGCCAAAGAAATCCCAAACTGTATAGACGCTGGTGGGATTTTTTCGTTCTTCTCTACACTTTTCTTGAGTTTGCGTGGTTGGAAAAATTACACCGTTCAACAGTAAGCATACTGAGATAATTTTCCAAAGGAAATGTTCAGCAGCTTCTTTAGAAAATCTGGTGAACAGCATTCCAGAAAAAAATCAAATCATTAACCATTGAGAGAAGCAAAATATCATGGTCATTGTAAGAACATGTTCTAACATTTCCTGTTTGCAATTGTGGATTATATTTGCATTTTTTAATATCTCAAGAGCTGTGTTCTCCTCTCTAAAAGTTAGCAGAGACACATGCCTTCTAAGTCAAGATTTTCATGTTTTCACATTCCAGGAGTTATGGCATGGCATATGTTGTCATGTCCTGTGACACTGTTTGAAAGCTTTCTGCTGTATTTGTTAGGGAATTTTTGAATAAATCATGCTGCAAGAGAAGCAATATGAAGCTAAGAAGCTCTCATTAGCATGGAGGAACCCTAGAACCCCAGTGCTATGAAATACAGTTTATGTAAAGTATTTAGGAAGCTGGCTCTATGAGAGATTAGGGGAAGGAACAGCTTTCATCAGAGAAGAGCAGATGTACGTTACACCATTTATTCTAAATGGGACCCGTATTAAAGTCATTCAAACTGCTAAGGGAGAAGATGGGTTTGCTGTCTCTCAAGCTGGGCTTCCTCTCCCCTAAATTAAGCACCCAAGGTGTAATTACATGCTTTCTCAAATTGCGTTATTCTGTTGCCCCGGATCAGCCAGTTAATTCTTTCCTAAGGTCAATGGACGGCAGCCTTGAGTCACAGGACTTACCCCAAACGATACACATGACATCCTCTGGACACATCTAGACACGAGGCAGGTTGGGTTTGCCTTGGCTGTGCCTGGGGGGTGCATACTTACTCATGGAACACGGTGTCCCTTCTCCATGACTCGGTTTCTGCACAGACACACTTCACTGTCATTGTCATGCCCCCCCCCCCCCCCACTAAAAAGGCTTTGGAGCCACAGAGGTTTTAGTACAACTGCAGATTCTGCAGGTAACACCAGGCCAAGGAAGCCTGAGACAGACCTCCTCCCGGGCACAGAAAGCAACTTTTTCCAGTTCTCAAGCAGGGTTTCTTTCTATCCTTTTGCCCCTTCCCAAACGAATTGCAATCTGTGTCTCTTCACAGTCGTTTCTGGCCCCTCACCATCTCTTTAACAGATTGCTGCAGCCAGGTCTGCCTGTATTTTGAAATATATATCTCTCACTTCTTCCACATCACTCGCTCCAGTGCATGGCTTCTGCTAAACCTAAGATTTGGAGTATCATAGGCTCCTGCGTGAATTTATCAGTGCAAAAGAATAAAACAGACTACCCTCCATTCAAGAACACAACAGAGGAAAGATATCTTTCCAAAATTGGGTTGAGGTCTCCATCCCACAGTCAGAAAACAGGAGGGTGCTGGGAAGCACTCTTTCAATCACCCAAGGACTCACCACAAAGTGCAGGCCTATTTGTGCTTTTCACAGATAAAGTGTTAGAAGGAACACACTAAGCTGAGAAGGAAGAGGTGAAATTATAATTTAGAGGGAAAAGATGCTGGGGAAGGGGGACTGCTCCTGTGTGAACTTTACCTTCAAAACAATGTGTCAGTAAGTACAAAAAGCCACTCTCCTCGGATGATAAAAACTTGACTTCTAAAGACTTGACAAGTCTTTAGAAGCGTGAATCAAGTTTTGCTCACTTCTGTATGAAGTGAGCAATGCACAAACACGATTTTTTAATGAAAGCATAGCACAGTTCTACATGCAACGTAATTTTGAGCTGTTGTTAATCTTCAGGGATATAAAAGTGAAATATATGTGTTTTCCCATATAGAAATTGCCACAGAAATACTGAACACCTCAGCAGCTGGATTAGGACACAATGAGCAGTGTGTCTACATGGCAGAAAGAGAGGATATCACCTTTCAATAATATTTACATAAAATCCCTTAACATCTTTAACTAAAAGCTGGGAAAATAATACCTGAGATTTTCTACTGCCATTTTTAAGAGCAATTTAATTTAGCTTTAGTTATGTTCATGTTCCTTTTGGATTTATTTTTGACAATCTGCAAGTGATTGCATTTCATGTTCATGGAAAATGGATTTCAAAGTAATTTCAAAACCCAAATTTAAATGCAAGGTTAGAAGGCACTGAGACTGGAAGTCTGTGCATGTTTGTGTAATCAGTGAAAATGACAAATACCTTATGTCTTATCAGCACTGCCATGTAATCTAAGCAGCATCATTTCAGTTTGTAAAGTTATGGTCCATCAGTAGAGTAACATGGCAGGGATCACTATAGAATAGACTTGAATTACAGATAATTTAGAGAGAAATTGATCTGTTCACATAAAACAAAGCTAGATTCTTTAGAAACAGTTAATCCTAAGAATTATTCATTCATTTCTTCTGAGAATGGAATATGATCAAAACCCAGCTATACTTCCCCGTGCAATATAAATATCTAGAAACATTGAGTTAAATGTCAGCTAGAAGGAATCCCTCTTGCATTTAACTGAAACAGAAGCTTGATATAAACTCTTGTTTAAAACAATTTATTTTTAATAAGACAAAACCTTAAATCTAGACTGACATCTCAGATTTAGGCAGGGGATTTCTGCAAATCCAAATGTTAGTTCAGTGCCACAGTCATTTCTATTTGGCATCAGACCAGGTCTTGTTTCTACTATTTTTGAAATCACAGACAAAACCACAGGCAACTGGATCTCTCCTAGGAAAAAACTGGATAAACAGCAAAAAGGGTATAATATTCTTCCATCTTTTAGTCACAAAAAGAATATTATTTTTATTTCTGTTCTCCTCATTTTCACTGTTCAATGGTTACGGTACTTGAAAGAAAAAAAAATTAAATATATGTTTTTTCTACTTAGATATAGTATTATCCTAAATACCCAATGTATTTTAACTATATCGGAACTGTTGATGAAAAGCCAAGTAAAGCAGCATCCCTCTTCTCTCTTTCCAAGATAAAAAAAATTACTGTTTCAAAGACGGCAAGACTGGGAAGAATCCCTTGTTAAACCAGTCTCAGAGGCAAATTCTGAGATAATTGGAGTTGAAAATGTAGCTAACAGGGACATGCTTGTCGTTGTCTCCTAAACTATATTTCACTGTATTATCTTCCCATATCTCAATCATTGTTTTTAATTCAAAATGTGTTAGCAGTCTATTTGCAACTATTAATTGCAAATTATGGTCATCATAGCATTCAGTTCTGCTAAATGAATAAAATACCTTCTAGGAGTATGAATGGCTGAGTAAACTGGATTTAGTCTGGAAAAGAGAGAACTGGGGAGGTGGGGGATGGAATAGAAGTTTCCAAAATTATGATGACATAGGCAGGGTGGATAGGGCTTGACTGTTCCTTCTTTTTTGAAAGAGAAAAAAAATTACTGGATAGGAAAGAAAAGAAGAAGTGAGATTCAAGGAGAAGAAAATTGTCTGACACCAGACACCTGGCCATAAGAACTCCTTGCCAAAGGATGCTGTGGGTGCAAAGTTTATGGACAGCTAAGGACAGTCTGAAGAAACAGATGTAAAAGCCATTTGCTGATGGTCACTGAAGCCCCAAAAAACACATATAGCTCAGGAAATTCACAGAACCAAAAATAACTGAATCTTAGCAGAGAAGTATTCGGTACTTTTCTTTACCCTCCATTTGCACAGCTGGAGTCTGGTGCTGGAGATGTGTATTGGGCTACCCATACAGGTACTGACTCGGTATGGGCCTGCTTATTTTCTCTATGAATAACAGTATGTTTATAATAATGAGTGGCTTCATTAATTTTCTCCGCAACACTTTTTTGAAATTAATTCTTGCAGATTTTAAAAAAAATCTAGATTTCAAGGTATTCATTTGGATGCAAAATTGTACTTAAAACATGTCATGATCTGCAGAACTGGGGTCCAGAAATGTAAAATTTGTTTGGGTTTTTTTTGATGAATGGATGAATGCACGAATGAATAAATTAGTTTACATTAACTACTTCTTTAAATCTAACCAGTGCACGAAGCAAATTTTACAAGGTTAAGGAGAATAATCTGGTGCTTTGAACAGATTCTGAAGTCAGATTCCTAATGGACTTTGCTGGTTTTAACACCAGAGGGAAATTAAACTCCAAACAAGCCACTCCCCTTCCTTCATCCCTTCAGGTAACGGAGGGGCAATAACTGAGAGATTATGAGCTGAAATAACAATTTCCTAAAAGCACAAAACAATGGAATGAAATGCACACAGAAACAACAGGAATATTAATAGCAAAAGCATACAAAAGAGAAGGTGTTTTACCAACACAAGGGTATTCACCACCAGGAACAAAAACAAGCACTTCTTGAAGGTCACGCCCGCGTGGTCTCCAGACGAAGGCAATGTGGCGACTGTTCATGCGCACATGCCCCATGGTACTCGGCAAATGGAGATCTTCCAGTTCTGGTGCTCCTTTCTTCCTGCTAAATCCACATCCCCAGTGATGATGCGGATGGTATGGAATAAACAACTTGGTCACACCCACACAGTGCTAAAAACTCCACCCCTTTCCCAGTAACCAGGACAGAGGCTTATTTCCATAGATCCATAGAAACATGGAATCCTATGGAAATTTTAATGCGTATCACTTAGTGAAAATCATAAGTAAGCTGCTTGATATTTGAAACTGAAAAACTGACCTCCAAATAATCTCTAATATTCATAAAATCTGAATTATTACCTTCGATGAATATCACCAAATACAGATGGATAAAAACAATACTTTACACTTTCTAAAGGTCAAATATGAGAGAAGTTGTGCCCAAATATCCGTATCTTTTCATCAATTTTCTGTGTTGGATCACATGGCTTGATCACATGTGAAAACCTGTACGGTGTCCAAATGAGGAATGGTCTTTTCAACCTCTCGCAAGCTACTGCTGTTACCACTGACTCATTAACTTTAAAAGCCACTGACATCTCTCTGCCTGGTGTTTCCGTTGCTGGTGCTAAAGCACATTAAAACAAAGTTGCTTTGTTTTGATTTCTGACTATTAAAGTCTCACTGAGACTATAGAACTGATTAACCTGTCAAGGAATGTCAAGCTGACATGATTATAAGTAGCTTTAGACCAATGATGTAAACACTAAAGGCTATTTAGATCCATCACAGAAAAAGCAAATTTCCCCTGGGTAAATCAGAGCTAAATTTGTCAAGTGGTCAGATTTCTTCTTATCAAATTGTGCCCTCCTTTTCTTGCTTTTCAAATGCATAGATTGTTCCTACATGCTCCTACATCTGCCACAATGCAATCCACCTTTGTGCCTTACACCCCAGGTTTGCATTATAGTTTCTGTAGCCTAGACTGGGTAACAGACTCTTGGAAAGAGCAGACATTTCGCTGTTTTTCAGGTGTTCATACCTTTGAATGAATGCAACAATGACCACACTTTATACAATAATGAACCCACTTTTCCAATTATAAATGACATGCTTATTATCAGATCTACCTGTAGATTTAAGTGATTGTTTCTACATGTATTCGAAACTGTGCTATAGTCACTGAACTTTTATCATTACTACAGGCTTCTCGCATCTCCTGTATACTATCCACGAGCTATACAGCTTCCTTGATATATGTATTTGTAACTTACTGGATTTGACAATTACAACAAAGTGTTAGATTATAAAAGAAATGCCCAAAAGCAGGACTTGGGCAGTATTTAGTGACCTGAATCTCAAACCACTGTTATAAAAACCTCTACTCAGGCAGTAATTCTACTAACTATGCCAGCCTTTTAGATGCATACACTTAATAGCTCTCCTTCCCTTTGACAGTGAATTCTTAGCTCATACCCATGCTCTGATGTGCCTAAGTATGAGCAGCCTAGAACTTAACCTCCTTAGCCAGTCGCTATTCAAAGACAAGGCCTCCTTTTGCATGAGTGGGGCCTCATTTGATAGGGGCAGACCCCTAAAATTCCATGAGGAACTTTTTTTTGTTTTGCAATAGAACTTCTGGAGGAGGAGATTGAAGGATGTGAAACAACTTCATATTTCAGCTTAGCCATTAGATTAGCAATTTTCCATACAGGAAAAACCCACTCTTTGCCTGGTGGGATTCAGATCTCCATGCCTTAAGTCACTATTTTGTAGGCAGAGCACTATCAGAGTTGTTCCTGTGAAAGCTGGTGCACTCTGAAAACCAGATGTCTGACGAACAGAGAGAAGGACTGTTTAAATCAGTGGTTGCAGCTGTTTCTTTTGAGAAGCTATGTGGATTTCTGATCTTTGTTCCCATCGCTCTTTTAGCCCTATATTTCAAAACTGCCTAATATAAAACACATTAAAAGCCTTAAATTCTAAAACCAGCATCTAACTTACCTTTCCAGCCTTGATGCCCCATGCTGTGTTGTGTCTTTTTAGCACAATCAGTCTTGAACTACCTTCTTAATAATTCAGCTGGAGGAAAAGGCATCATTTCTGGAGATAAAAAGAGTGAGTTCTTCTACACCTTGTTAGCAGTGATGTTGTTGTCTAATGTTTGAGGTGTCTGAAATCTCTCTGTTTTCCAAGGGTGCTAAGTTCAAAGTGGCTGTGGGAGAATGTCACAGATGCACAGATCTGAAAAAGGTCAGTGTCACTCTTCTTCATGAATCTCCCAAAGCCGTCCCCATGTCTTTATTTCTGTTTCCATCCACTCTTACCCCAGGAATCAAGTTCCTGAATGGAGAAAGGAGCCCTGCTCTTTTGGGGCTGGCAGGTGCTGGCTGTCCACTCCTGCAGCCTGCAGCCCTGTGTCCCCAGGAGGGGCCAGCACCTCACCACAACCCTCAGTGAGATACTTGATCCATATTTGACCATATCACCAGTACCTGGGTTTCCCATTGAATGGTTGCAGAAAGCTTTCTGCTCAAGGTGATGATGCCTTAAATGTCTCCAGCACTCTTTCTGAAGCTGAGTCTTCCCAAGTGGGCATTATTTTGCTTTCAAACATTTGCTGTATTTTCACTAGAGCTGTGCATAGAACCAAAATAGTGCTAATTTTATGGGACAGATATTTAGATTTTTATCATTTTGTTTCTACTCCTAAGAGGCTTGAAGCATACTTTTAATACAATGAGTGGTTTACCTCATTGACTAAAGAAAGAGAGCCAGAAAAAACTTCAGGTCGGATACTAAGATTGAAGATGCATTTTGGTCTGTCTTATCCCAACTGAGTAAGAACTCGCATGTAACCAGAACCATCACAAAAAGTCTCATCTGAGGTGCTGGATACAGTCATAAATCCTACTGTCCACAAATGGCTTTTCCTGTTGCATTGTGGCTGATGAGCACCTTATCCACATGACGTATTATGAGCAGGTGCAAGTTGGCTTTAATTTACATTGCAAACATTTGGCTCTTGATAGCACTGTAATAAAAACCCAAGGCAAGCTATACCATCTCTGCAGCCATGGGTTTATCCCATTAGGGTCGGGGATAAATTCTATCACACCAACAGATCATTCAATTTAAGCTGCTTGCACTGTAATGCATAGCTGTAAGTACATATTTCACAAAGAAATGGCATTCAGAAAGGTACGGTCTCTTAAACACAGCCCAAAGGCAGAAATCCATCTTTCCTTTGGCAGTACCATCTGATGGTCAGCTGATCTCCATTGTCAAGCTGAAGTGACAAAGCAAAATTGTTCATATGTGCACAGCTTCTTATTAATGACAGCAGAGTCTAGCAGAAACCACTGCAGGATACTTTCAAAGAATTATGAAGAGACGCAAAATTCAAGGCCCACATTCCACTTCTGGTCTTCACCAGTAAAACTTACTAAAGGAATTCCCTTGATAAAATTAGAAATTAGAAAAATTAACAAAGAAAAACCAAAACCTATCTTTGATCTGAATGTCATATATGATGTTTACTATCTTGTTGACAATATTTCCTCAGGTTTTTTAGGAAGCGAATTGGGAGATAACTTAGACCAGAGCCTTCAGAGCCAGCTGTAAAACAAGTCAAATATATTCAGGATGATATACCTTCTAAAGAGCATATAATCTATTAGTTAAGCATTTCAGTTTCTTATGCTTAATGATCTTTGATATCCCTACACAATTGATTACTGTGTGTCTTATAAATATTGAAACATATATTTATGGAAATAGATCAACATAATACCTATGATTATCCTCTCTTGAGGAACCTAGCTATAAGGGCTACATTAAAATACCCTCAAGGCCACATCTTTGAATGTTCATGTAACATATTATATGAACTGACATCTAGGTCAAAGCCAAAAGAACATTTTACAAAGAAAACAAACCAATCATTTCAATCACTGAAAAAGGAAGGAGCAGACCTAAGTATCTGGTTTGCACGGGGAATTGACAGAAAATTGTATTATATTGCATCACAAATTGCAGTGTTAGGAAGGGGAAAGATGCCTATAAAGACTTCTCCCATTATGGGCCACCTTGCCTGTGCAAGAAGGCATGTAGATGTAAGTAAAGAAACAAAGAGGCTTTTTTCCTTCCAAAAATACATTCTGCAAGAAAATACCAGCTTAGGTCCTGTGAAATCAAGTCTCATAGAGGAAAAGCAAAGTGTTATTTCTGCTTACCCTAACTCATCACCATATTCGACACACTGAGTCAGATCCCCATTTTGCATAAATCAGAGAAAGTCGATGAAGCTCTATTGATTCACACAAGCTTATTTTCTAATCCAGTGGTATTTCAGACCACATAACTATGATTTAAAATGGAGCATGATCTGTTACATATTCCTAAAAGAAAAAGAAAGCAAGGCAATACAATGAATCAGAGTAAACTGAAATATGCGTAACCACATAACTACGCTAGCCAAAAGTAACACTTCATTATTGCAGTTGGCGTTACATTTATTAAGTTAGCTCTTTTTCCTGTTTCTTTTAAAACTTTGCAATAATATGACAATAAGATTCTCTTGGAGAATCAGGCATGCAGAGAACACAGGCATTTCCACATGTCCCAGGCTGGAACACAACACATTTTGATACAAAAACCCCAGCTGCAAAATTTAATCGGGGTTAGTAGAGCTAAGACTTCTCAATTTTTTCCCCTTGTGTCTCCTTCTGTCAGTACAAATCCAAAACTATAAAAACTTTTAATGCTTTGAAATACCAACAGCTGTGTATAATTAGTCCATTTGGGTTTAATATATTCTCTTTCCGGATTTCCAACCTTCTTGATATTCAAGTTAAAGCAACCTTCTGTTGAAAAATATGAGTTTCACTGAGAAAGCTGGTTAAAATGCACATGTGAAATTGAGTACCAAAATATGGATCAGTCCAGGAGAATACGACTGAATAATACTAGGGAAATTATTTACTAAATGGAAAGCAAAAGTTGTCAATTTTCCTCAAGCTATATTGTCTGCTTGTTACTTTTTAATGTGTTTGACCCAAAAATGTAATCATAAGCTGTTAAAAATGTATTTCAGCTAAAATCTTCCTGGTTCACAGAACAAACCTGTAGATATTCCATAAAATATTCAATTAGCCTGGGGTAACTTTTACCTGTCATAGTGAGCCTGTGTTAAAAACTCACACTGCAAATAATGGAATAATTTCATATTATGAGGGTCCAAATTTCTGAAGTCTAAATGGACTAGGGCACACTATATAAAGCAAGAAATTGTATTAGGCCAAGGCTCTGCAGGTAGCACTATGAAAGATAAAGGAAAAGATCAAATGAACCAGCAAAAGAAACTTTAGAGCGGAGTAGTAGAGTGAATGGTATCGAACCGAGATACCAGACGGCATTTATCCAAAAACTCAGGAAAAGACCTGGTATGTGGAACTGGTGAACTAGTAACCACAGCATGTAACCTATAGCTTAAATCACTAGAAGGACCAAAGCAGCAACAGTGACAACTATTCTTTAAAAAACTTCACATATGATCCTGGAAATTCTGAGCCAGCCTGAGAGCTAGGTTAGGTAAACTGGTAAAAAAAAAATCAAAACCCAATAAATAATAGCAATAAGAGATAAATATGATCTATTCAGTCTTTAAGCTTTTGAAGAAAGTAATACCTAATACGACATCTTTGAAGAAGCCAAGAACAAAACTCTGTTGGTAAAACTCTTTGGATAACATAAAATTATCTGTTAGGACCCTCATTAAACTATTAAAAATATGCAGCTGCCATTGCATGAGAACTAGGGTGGGTTCAAAATAAAAAAATAGGTTGGGAACAAGTATTTTTATAGTGCAGGCAGATCTGCAGAGGTATCTCTGATGATACTACTTGTGGGTATATTGAGGTGCAAATACTGCTGGTGAGTCACAGTTAGTTGGGGGAGTTCACCTGTAGCATTTTGCAAAGCACTGACAAATGTACAATATTGCAGAATGATAGATGGCAGATGAAATTCACTGCTGCTGTTTGTGGAGTCATGGACAAGGGAGAAAAGTTGCCTCAGACTACACACACATTGACGAACTTTTATTTAACAACTCTAGTCAGCAAAAAGATCTTTGAGACACCATCAGCAGCTCTCTGAACATCCTGGCTCAGCAAGGATCAGAAAGGTAAAAAGAAGAGGGGGGTTATTGGGGAGGAATGAAGAATAAAGCAGAGGATGCCAGTATTTTACTCTACATATCCATGTCTGGCCAACCTCTGAGCAATGCGTGCAGTTATAATCATCCACTTTCAAAAGGCGTATAACACAATAGTAAGATTTAAAAAATTATGACAAAAAATGACCTGAGGAATAAAGCAATTCCTGTAGAAAGAGATAAAACACAGATTAGTACTCAGACTGGAAAAGCAATGATTTGAGGCAGGAGGAGTATAATGCTATATACAGTCACAAAAAGAATGAAGGCAGGTGACTGGGAATCATGATTCATTATTTCTCATGGTCACATCTGGCCCATTGATTGCTCACTGAAATTGTTGTGTAGTAAGAGGAAAATGGGAACAAAAGGAAGGGAAAGAATTCTGAGAGGTCTATTACTTAGTCTTGTCCCAGATTTTATTCTCCTTCCCTGATGGAGCCAGTGTTTCAGGCTAGATTAATCTTTGGTGTGATCAAAGGAGGCAGTCCTTATGGCCCTATGTTCCATGTGCCTCAGTAATTCCAGAAAGTAGCTGGATATAGCAACAGAGAAGCATATGTAAATCTGCTTTCAGAAAAGACTGGAAACCAACAGGTTAAATTCTGTGGCAGTTTTCATTTTTAAACAAAATTCTTTCCCCATCACAGAATTATTTATTCAACAGTACAGTTTGTTACGTTGCCTTTTTCCTATATTGTACATGTGAATGTAATTTTCACCCTCAGTACATTTATAATGTAATTTTTCTAATGAATATTATTGTGTATTTGATTAATAATGTTTTATCATCTGTCTTAAAAATTGTGTCAAGATCATTAAAGTACCAAAATGGAAAACTACAATTGGATTCTCATTTGTCTTCTATCCTAAAAATGAAATATCCATTGCACTACATAATCATTTCCACAAAATAAATTTACTTTGTTTTATATTCCCACAGTACTAGTATTGCAATCTTAAATTCTATTAGTTCAGTTAATATCATGCCTTCTTCAAACTGTAAATTATTGTTACATTTTGCAGTTATATCACATTGCTCTCTGCAAAAACACTTCTTAACATGGGCCAAAACTACTCCTACCACCAAAAAGGATCACCAGTGGACTATATAACCTTAAGAAGAACTAATGTCAAGAGTCACCATTTTCAATGACATGCCAAAAAGACACATTTGGACATCACTCTGCCTCCAACTGAAAACATTGGTCTAAATCAGTGTGACCAAGGGGTTCCAAATGATTTATCCTGAACTTTGAATATATAAGAACAGCAGTAATTCGGTTGCTCCAGTAGACACAACATACACCCCGTGCTAGACTGCAGGATCCCACTAACAGCATTGAAATTTGGAAAATTTCTCTGTTTGCATTGGAATATGCTTTTAGTTACAACCACAAACAAATAGAGTAACTCAGAAATGTCTCTGGAATTAGCTGTCATCCTGCAACATATTTAAGCATGAGCTCAGTTTTAATAATGCAAATAATCCCCTTTATAAAAAGACAATGCGTGTATGTAATACTAGATTCGTGCTTGCATGCTTCAATGCTTTGGAACATCACCAAGATAACAGTTAGTGGAACTATGTATGATTTTGGGTTAAAGGTTTGGATTTAAGTCAGTAATTAAATTAATTGTTGGACAAAAACATAAACTGTAGTTTATTTATTATATCATGCATTCCAACTAAAGATTGGAAAAGTGTGGAAAACCATGATGAGATGGTAGATGTGCATTACTTTCTTAAACATGTGAGTGGAACTGCTATTCTGTTAACCCCTGCAAGGAGACATACAAACTGGCTCGTGCTTTTGCCTTGAGTAGGGTAACAGAAATCTTAATGCAACTAATGCTACAAGTGGAAAATATTTTCCACATTTTTGAAATGAGGTAGAATAATAAAGTAAACATTTCTCTTCTCTAAAATACCTTAGCAGAACTCCTGCTGTGGGACACTATAATCTGGTCACACAGTTCATTTTGACCACCTTCTCTTAATTAAATGCTCATAATAATGGTCAAAGCAAGTGACAGTAGAATTTATTCATCACCAGACAAAAGCATAACTAGAGGTGTTGTGCCTGATGGCATATAATACATGGGCTTAGTTTCCCCAGTTTTGTTTCCTTTCATCATTTTCAATATTAAAGAACAACAAAATCCAATAACATGTTCTTTCTTCTTAGCATTTTCACTGCAGGAAAAGAAACAATTTCTGAATAACTTTTTCAAGTGAGCTTGCCTCAGAAAAGAAAGAAATAAAAAGTCTTGAATCAATGAGGTTATAAAAGTAATTTTAATCCATTCGTAATGGCCCAAGGACATGGTTCACTGAGGTTCCTGCCAGCAATTTTCTGCTGTTCCTTTGGGAAAAAAAAAGTAATTAATGAAACAAGTTGAAGCTTGTTGTGTAATCCTCTCTTGAAAGTTGTATTCGTACATTTTTCAATAAGAATCAGCAGCTGATTAAATATGTACGTGTCTGAATGCTTAGAGCTGTTGGAGCAGAAACTGCTGCTGAATATTAGGTTTATTAATACTGCATTAGACTTCTTTTTTCTTTTGCTTTTTTCTCTCCCGCTCGTGATAGAATGTGATTTGCTTTCAGTGAAGACATCCTTGGATGAACTAAATTTCATTCAAAAACAAATGTATATCAGAGAAATCTATTAAATGCAATTACAGACAGAGAGTTTACATCTAGTTTGGATCCACGTTTTCAGAGAATAGAAATGTCCCTCCTGGGAGACATGGACATGAATCCTTTGATCCAAGGAAACAACAGAAGCTGAAGATACCACTTCACTTGCAGGCATGTTGGTTGAGAAGTCACAGTAGCTCAATATGTGCCCACTGTCCCCTCCCAGGCTGCCCACAGACCTGTGAGAAGTAGCATCCCCTCTGCCTCCTCCACTCCTGGGACACACCTGGAAGTGCAGGCAAGCACTGAGTGCAAAGCAGAGACCCGTGCTTCTGACACCTCTGCTCCTCGTCCTGCTGCCTGCCTAACCTAGGTCTTGGCATTCCCCAATGTCCTGCCACACTTTAAACAAAAGACCAACACTTGCTTGGATTTCCTGAAAGAAATATGACGTTATCTACCGAGACAAGACAAGCATAGACCCTTGATTCTAAAGGAACAGACCTGTCACCAACATCTCTCAACCACACCTTTAAGCCTTGGAGTAGAGGAAGAATTTAATATATGCAGGATCTGAGTTCCTGTATGTTTGTAATCTAATATTGTAATTAAGCCCCTCAGGAGCCAGAGAGCTGTGCTAGTGGTTCTACTGGGAGACTGAGCTATGTACATTTTCTTTGCTTGTTAAATGAAAGAAATGCAATGCCTGCAAAAAGAGGGATTATTTCAGTAATGTTTTCCCTTGCACCGCACTGTCTTAAACATCCTTAAAAGGAGAAGATTGATGCTGACAGAGCTATGACAGGAGCATTTTAAAAGGACACAAATGCGAATCCAGGTCAAGAATTGATATATATGACTCAGGCTGGCTTTTTTCCACCTTTTCTGGAGGTCCTTGTTTCTAGCACCAGCTGTCTTGTCAAAGGCTTCTGCATTCTTCTCTCCGATCCATTCGGCTTCTTTCTTAGAAGGATTCAGTTCTTGATTTCCACGATGCACTGTTTTATTTACGTGAAAGACTTGGTGGGGGGGAAAGAAATTCAGAAATCACTTCCAAAGTGCTTGTAGCTGGTGATCAGCTGTGAAGATTCATATATTCCATATGTCTTGTACTGAGAGTTTCTGTAAACTTGAAAAAGCCAAAAACTCAGCAGGGATTTCTTCCCCCTGCCCCCCTGCTCCCAGCACCTACTCCATCTGCAGTAGAATAATTTCCTTCCTTCTTCTCATGACCTAAACTTAAGTGCCATGGGTACATAAACCTCTCTGTCAATGCTGTTAAAAGCAGTAGCACAATATTGACAAAGAGAGATGTAGAATTGATTTAGGGCTTTGTTTTGCAGCTGCTCAAGTTTGAAACTACCACTGCCTTCAAGAGGAATTCTCAAGAGGGAGTGGCTACAAATTCAGGCCCAAAGAAAGCAGTAGCACATCGACAGCTCAGCCATCCAGCCAGACTCTCTCTCCTCCCCACGACCTGACCTGACCCAGCTCAGGGGATCCAGACAGAAGAAACAAATGGTGGCTGGAAGGAGAATTACTGGAGATGGAGTTTGCCAGCCATCTCCCTGTGACACCATCATCACCACAGACTGTAAGGACAGAACCAAAGACTGAAGAGACAGCTGGACAAAATTATAATGGAATAAACTTTTATTCCAACTTTGGTAATTATGAGGCATTAGAAATTTAGGTCATGTCATTTTTCTCTTTCCCACCTCCAGTCATTTCTTGTTTGCCCCTTTCTGCAGTCATTTTATAGTCCAATTTGAAGCAAACCTTAAGATTTTGGAAAATACAAATTTGAAAGTGCATCAATTATTAGACTAATTAGCAAAAACAGAACAAATGCACTGAGTTCATAGAGAGTGACCCCTTTAAGTTTTTTTTTTATCCATGTATTGCAAACATGCCATGCTAGTTTTAGGGCTTGGACAGACAGGGATTCATGTCAGAAAAAGTTCTGTATTTTTGTTGAGTTTAGATTCTGTTATGACCCCAGAGCTGATACTGGTAACAGATAGGACTGTCATAATTCAGACAAAGCATTGGAAAATTCATTGTGCACCATTTTTGGGTTACAAAACTGACCTTTGGGTCAATAGAGCTCTGCAATGAAACTCAGAGCTGTTTCATACATGTCAGGCTGTGGTGTGTTATGGACAGTGGTGCTAAGACTGGACTTGTTTAAGGAGACCTGGTGCAAAACTTCAACCCAGGGATTTGCTCACTGTCTTCCACAAGATTCATAAGTTTCAACATTCTGTCAATTCTCTGTGTTCATCCCTGTGCTGAAAGCTGTAACCTAACTCCCAGCAAGCACATCCTCTCTAAGGTATATCAAGACATCCTCAAATATTTCAATCTTGGTTTTCTCCTCTTTGCTGTATCTCTTAGTAAGAATAAAGAATGTTAAAAAGCACTGATGAAAAGCAGAAAGTCCTCTGTAAACCCAGCATTACTTCCTTCTCTAGACCATTTCATGAAGAGATTATGACTTCTGCCAGTATGACCACTGTTAAAAGAACTCAATAGCACCACTCTGTAATAGGGTAGTTTATATTTAGCAAGACTGTACATGTAATTGAGCCACTTTGCTGTGTGTCATAGATCTTCAAGAAGCAGAAGCCAAAAAAAAAAAGTCTTCCAGGGAAAATATACTGGGTTATTGTAGCAAGACAGATATAATAACGATAAATTAAATACATGGTTGGAAAATGTAGCAGATGTCATCTCACTTTCTAACTGAAATTTTTCCAACTGGTTTAGAGTATTTTTTTTAAAATATTTCTGTGATCAAATTTCAGCCTATCAGTTGTGAATAAACTGTCTGCAATTTTTTCACGTCCACCTGAACTGTGCTGTTGGTTACTCAAAATCCACAGAGCTTCACAGATTTACGCCTGTTGAGGATTGAGCAGATTGTTTAATTTGAGTTTCCTGACAGATGGCCTAAAATCCCTCTTTTAATAAATAAACTACTTCCATTTCTGCCCAGAATTAATTTATTTTTCTCATGAAGTAAATTTGATTTCCAGATTAACCGATGCTTGCTCACAGGCTTAACTTAACTTCACAAACATTCATGCAAATATTTTTATGAAAGTTCTTCAAAAGCAAAGATGTTTGTATCAAAGAATGGTCAAAGTGGAGATTTCCGTAATAGCTTTTCAACCAACCATAAGTAATGTTCTTATTGTACACAAATTTCAATTCCCTCTCCACTCAGCTGGTCTTTCTGTGGACTTCAGGGGGAACTAAACTGGATTATTTGAGCCTAGTCACAACAAACACTGTAAAATCTCAGGACATCATGCATTTTTTTTCTTGAGGGCTTTTGTCTAAGTCTTTACCTCCTCATTTCTATTTTTTATATATCATGTACATGCCTTAATTGCCAGTGGGTAGCAGCTCATCCCTGAGGCAGCTGTTTCTCCTTCGCATTGGATAATTCCATACCCAGATATTAGAATCTGAATTTGCCCCATTATAGCCACTCTAGCAGACTTGGGTCTTCCACCCTATTCATGGAGGAGGAAAAGCAAGGGTCTCCCAAGAAAGGACTCCACCACCACCTCCCTGGCACCCATCTGCAACTTCCAGGACCTTGCTTTCCACACCGCCTCCAGGCTTCCCATACCTCCCCTCCTGCCCACCGATTCACCCCAGCCTCATGAAATGACTCCAAGCTGTTTTCTCCTGCTTTAAGCAACGGCACTTCACTACCATCCCAGACAGAAGTTCTGTACTAAGCAGGTGTCTGCAGCCTTGTGTGGTTCCTACAGGCCCCAAGGTGCCTATCCCCAGGCACAGAGCTGTAGCCACACTGCTCTGACACAGGCAGTGGCCAGCACCTCACTGCAAATGCACATCCCTTCCCTTGCCTGGGCCACAGCAGAGAAGCTGAGATAAACACAGATTATACCCTTTTTACGCCATTTTTTTGAGGATTGACTTGGCACCTGAAATTGTGATCAGTACCAGCTGTCATCCTGTGCAATGCAGCAAGAATTTCCTCCCATCCAGCCAAGTGATGTATGTCAATATGTTTTTAACAGCAGTCTGCTTCACATTAAATATTCAGAGAGGTGTCAAACTGAAAGGAATGAATAAAGACAGAAAAGCACTGTACTTGTAGGCCTTAATATGGCTTTAATTGAACAAAATATGTAAGACAACATGTTTTCACTGTCATAAATTAATTATTTACTCTTATTTACAGAGGCTAGCTGTAATTAAATTATGTCTGTTTCGAAATACACTTTTTTTTCTATAGCAGGCCTTAATTTAATTTAATGCTACGTTTTAATTTAAAACTGCTTTAGTGTAATAGAAAACAGGTTGGCATGACAAATAAAGGGCTAATGTGCAGATACGATTCATTTTCTCATAAATCAGTTAATCTCTTTTAATGGAACTCCTTTAAATAATGCCTCTTTTCAATCAGCTGTATTTCTGCTCTTTGTACTCCTGTTGTTAAGGAACCAGCATTTTCCCAATGACGCACCAATACTGGCAGGAAGCACATCCTAAGTGTATTTTGTGACTCATTTCAATTTGCTCTTTGGTGCATTCACAGTTTGCTCATTAACATCAGCATTGGTGGCTAATGGATACTCAGTTGGGGAGTTGGGGTTTTTTCATGAATATTTAATGAAGCAACAGAAGTGAAGGTGAGGAAGGATTTCACTGGTGACAGAGAGCTTGTGGCTGGACATCGGGCCATGACCCAGTGGATGAGCACCACTGCCTCCCATGCCGGGAGCCCCACCATGGCTGGTACCTGCCACGGTCCCCACCTCTCACCTGCACACAGCTCGTGTGCCTCACCAGCAAAGAAAGGGGAACAGTCTGAGGGAAAATTATATATTTATACACTGATCCTTGTCATTGCTTCACAACTGAGCTCTCTGAATACCATGGTTGTTATAAACCTGAATACAGAGCACATTTCGTTGAGTAATTTTGCAATACTGTGCTTGGCTCATTTTTTTTCTTAGCTTTTCATCTTACTTTTTTCTTTTAATTTTTTTTAAGACACTGGAAGAGACACTATTTTTTGTATTACCCATTCAACACAGAAACCTCTAACCATTTTTTTGCCCAGGTCTTCTGTTTCTGTTTGAGACAAAAAGCAGAAAAAAATCATTCCCTTCCTCCCTACACGCACAAAAAGAAAAAAAATTTGAAGGTCTAGCTCATTCTTTGTCAAAAATTCTCCTCAGGTGAACTGGTCATAATGTTCAGCAGTGAATGAGTTCAGGCTTGTGACAGATTCTAGCTCTTGAAAAGCGTCTTAAAGGCAAACGTTTCCTCTCTCTGTCTTCAACTGGAGTCCTGAACAGCATCCACAATCTGTTTGCATAAACTGCACTGATGTTACAAGTACGAATATTTGCCCTACTCAGAACACTCCATTAGGGCTTTCCAGTGACAAAAAACACATGTCCAGTGTCCAAAAATACATAGGCTCGGGCTCCTGCAGAGCATGCCGTACATACAAAACACACATAAAGTATGTAGTGAGGCGCACAGGAGGAAGCCTGAAGCTCGGAGGGGGAGATGTCAAATGCAAGCTCAGGAAGCCTCTGAAGTGTCCCTTTGTGCACACCAGGGACATTTGATACACAACTAGGCTAGCAAGCTTACAAGCATTCTCAAGAAAACCAGAGGTTTACATTACAGTTAGCATTATTGATTTTGTCATACCAGGAGCAATAACAAAGTCAGTATGTACTTCAAGGTGCACAGTGATCTTTATTATGCTCTCATATGGTTTTTCTAGCCCCAAGTTGTTTCCTCAGCTTTAAAAACAGTGATGTCACCGCAGGGAGCAAAAAGGAGTGCATTATACTAGGTAGCAGGAGAAAAAAATACTGTAGTCCAAAGGCAGAGGATGGGCCAAGTGCACAAAAGGTACATATACAACAACTCATGTCATGAATACTCCACTGTTTGACACATTTAATATTCATTCCAAAACAGTTGCATGGTCATTTAAAAACAAAAAGCAGATGCCGAAACAAATGTGAAAAAACAGTCAGGTGCCGTTGATAAAATCAAAATACTCCATATCCTGTTTGATTCATTTCTTACAAACACACATAAAGAAAAGAAAACTTCTGACCATATGTGTAGGATAACTGACCTGGTACAGAAATGAAAACACAGGAAGAATAGGGACATGAGATCTCAAAGAATATTTGGATAAACTAGTATCATGACCTGATACAATTTACCCTGAAGTATATAAAACTTAAAGAATGATACGAAGTGATTATGAAATTGTAGGTCATAGAGAACAAATGGCATCCCAAAGACTGAAGGTGAATGAGTACAATATGTACTCTTATGGGGAAAAGACAAATGCAGGGTAATAAGTGCAGTCAGTCCAGCTTGGGTAAAGGGACATGGGCTAGAAACTCTTTGAAAACCCCAAGAGTAAGCTTAAGTCAAGCTCAAAGAACATGTGTTAGTAATATGCTATGAAATTGGCTATGCAGATGAAGTCGTGTCCTAGAGGAGTCCACTATAAATACACTGCTAAGAAATCTTCTCAGCTAGATGCTGAAACAGAAGTTGTTTTTGCAATTAAAACACAAAATCAGCACATCAAAGCAACTTGGGAGGGCCTGAATGTATTTTTGTCAAGAGTGGAATTCAAAGTGCCCCTGCCCTCTGGATAAAATCTGCCCTCTGCAAGGTGGACAATGAAAGTGAATGAAAGAAACATAGGGATCAAAGTTCAATGCTTGTGTAAAAAGTAGGTAATAATGGCTCCAAGGGATGTTCATGTTTTCATTGGGTTTGCATGGCAATGTGTTGGTAGCAGAGGTGCTAAAAATCCCTTACTTTTGTGTAGTTTTAAGAAAATAAAAGTCAAATATCTGTTGAGAGACAGTCTAAGTGAACCTGGTTCTGTCTCAGATTTGCAAGGTAAGCTCTACCTCCATCAGTGCTATGATTTTGCCAGCCCTTAGGCTGCATGTATGTGGTAATCTTTGTTCCTTGTTCACTCTCTCCCCTTGTCTTTTCCAGACTTGCCTTCACTGAGGGACAATTTCCCATAGGATTAGCCAGTTACTAGAAGCCAAGTGGGACATTCACACATTGTTCTTTTTGCCAGATTCAAACACAGAGAAACTCAGTGAATAAACATGGCTTTAGCAGACTGTCAGCTGTGTTTTCCTCCCTTCTTGCTTCAGTATCACAGGATATGTTACAACACATTTTCCACAGGTCTTGCTTCCCCCTCAGCTTGCTTTATGATGTTCAGCTCTGTACACGTGTCCTGGCAGCACAAATTCCTGGTATAATGCAGTGATGCACTTGTGTGCCAGTGAAACTGTCAGACCACAGTTTTCTCTGGGTGACAGCAACTTGTAAGCTCATCTCCCCTAGGCTGCATTTCCAGAACAGGAAACATCTCCAAATAGATTTCAGCTGCAAGCAAATATCAATGGTCTGGAAAGGAAGACTGTTCTCTTACTAGAGAGCAGAGTCAACAGAAGAGCAGCATTCTCTAGCTACTGAAAAATGGAAAAATATTTGCTTAGAAAGGGAACTGATTATTCATTTGACAGTTCATTCTGCTTCTTTCCCAGACTGTGTAGGAATTACTACACACTCCCCTTAACTGCTGCAACAGACCCGTAGCTAATCATTGAAGGCAACATGCACTTCCTTGTGCAACAAAACCAATCTTCAACATAGTGGATGTGCCATATTTAAAAGCCATTACCATCCTTATCTTATTCCAGCAGCTTATTCTTATCACATAAGCATGAGAAGGGAGGAATTCTGGACTAATTTCATGCCCTAAAATTTTTTGCTGTGTTGCACCCTATTCACACTACTGGAGCCCCATTATCTCATTCTAACAACTTCTTACACAGCTGAGGAAGCATGTACCGAATCGGTAGAAAATATTGAAGTTTCATAGTAGGATGGCAGTACTAATTGTTAAAATCCTAAATTTCTAGGTTTTCTCTTCAGTATGTTCTCTTTAAACCCCCTTTTAAGTGGCTATTTTAAATTATGAAGTTTAAAAGAGTCATGTAGGAATTTAACATTTACTTATCAATTTTTTTTCACAAGTAATGATAAAAAAATGAAGTGTTCTTTACCCGCCTGTTTTAATATGTGAACACTTCCCTCTGAATCTGCAGCAGTACTTCATTTCTGGAAGTACTGCACAGATTGCTTTCAGAGTGAAATTGTCCATGCAGGTGCAGAAGAAAAAAAAAAAGTAGTTTTTCTTTTTTTTTCCTCTAGGCTGACACATGTCTTTCATCATTCATTTCATTTGTAATATATCACACAATATCATGTTCTTGGGACATTGATTTGAATCAGGTTTAGCATAGACAGGTGCTGTTTAAACATTCTCTCCCCACACGCAACTCTGCCAAAAAACACTGATCCTTACCTGCAGCATCCCTCTGCTTTGCAGTTCAGGGCAAACCCTGGAGTAGAAATCATCAATGTCACTAAAATTAATTACAAAATTTGATTATTAGTTTTTTTTAAAGCAGTGATTAATGGAGATTGTCCTACGAAAATCCTCCATTTTCTAAGGCGTCAGTCAAGGACTCCCATTAAGCTTCTTCCTCTGCCACATGCTTTTGTCAGGACCTTGTAAATGTCACATTGGTAAAACTATCAGAACCAGTTTGATAGTCAGCACCTACACAGATAATCCTTTTCTGTGCTTTTCTCACTAATGGATGAATAGACATTTCTAGGAAGCAGATAATCTCATCATACAGATGTCTGAAACAGACTGACAAGTCCGGCCTCAAAATGCCTGCTGAGCTCTACTGCCTATCAAGAGATTCCCCTAGAAATTTTATCAGACAGTGATCAGGAGCTCTACTTTTTCAAATGTGAATTTTAAGTTCCAAGACCAGTGCTAGCCTTCTGGGATGCACAGAATTAGAGCTATGATTCTTCTACTTTGTAACTTGCAAAGTCATTGAAAGATTGCCTACAGGTAAAACTTAATGTGACACCAAAAATTTGAAGAGATTTCTTGAATCTAGTATTTAGAATGCACATTGTGGACTGTACTAATCTGCCTATGAGTCTGATAAGGTCAGCTGAGATGTCCCATTGTGCTAAGCAGAGGCAGCCTCTGAAATTCAGTGACTGAAGTCTTGCCGCTATGTCTGAAGCACAGCCTCCTTTTTCCAGCACCTGCAGTGAACTACAGCCCTGACCAAGACTGGGACAGCCCTTTAAAAGCAGGGGAATCCACTGCCAGTCTTCTGTGTAACTGCGTCGATCTACAGACATTTACTGTTTGCCCTCAATATTTATGATATTGACTGAGGAGGTGGACAAGCTTAAGGAAATGATAAATAAAAAGTGAGGTAGACTTGTCTTCCGTGGAATATTTTCCAGTTTAGTCAAATGGGGCTCCCTGCCTCTTCTTGGCATCTGTCATAAATTTACAAGCCAGGGTAAATTGCAACTCTGGTTTAGCACTTCGTTGTGATGCATCATTTAAAAGGCATGACAGCTTTGCAGTTTTCCAGTAATACCAGGAAAACGGAGAAAGGTTATACTTAGGCTTAGCAAAGAGGATTTTGAGTCACCATTTGTTCTCCAAACCAAAACAGAAAAAAAGAGAAGGAATTTTGAACGGCACTCTAATGTAGGAAGCTATTTAACTTCTACAGATAACTTTCAGGTGGCATCAGGTCCCACAGTGCTGGGGGGAGCAGAGGGGAAGAAGTGAAGAAAAATAAATTATTTACCATTCTGTGAGACCCAAATCACTGAAAAAGACCGTAAAACTGAAGAAAAATTCTAGTGCTCCTACACAGAGACACAAGAGACCTCAGCAGAGTCTCTTGCAGCAATGGTGCTCATTCTCACTCTGGACCCATCAACATCCGTGTGAGAGGCAGGTAATAGTAACAGCTGAGTTATCAAAGCACTCCCTTAATGAGGAAATGGAGAAGCAAAGCAGAAATCCTTCCCTTCACCCATAAGAGGACTTAAAATGCTGTTTGGAAGGTATTGGAGTCAACATGCTCAGCCAGCAGCACACCCCTATCACACAGCAAACATGCATCCCACAGGCAGGTGTGTCCTCAGAGAGTGACCCAGCAGGAGGCTCATCTCACAGTGAGAAACACAAGCCCACAGACACTGAGTTAGGAAAACTTCAAGGCTCATTAGGGCAAATTAGGTAGATCTGGAATATGTGTCTCAAACTGCACAAAATGTCCCAGTGGACTGTACTTGGCACCTGGGCCAAGATTTGCCACTGTTTCCAGTGATCATCACTTCCCCTTGCATAGTCTCACTGATAGGTCCAAGCCATATAAAGAACCCTGCGTTCCCTTGTTTCAAGAAAAAATTTAATCCCACAGTTGAACAAATGAAATGTTACATCACCTACAGAGACACAGATTTCATAATAACATAGAAATCCAGGTTTAATAGTTATATAAACTCCACTTGAGTGTTTAATCCTTTTCATTAGACTAATAAATAATTCAAGAGAGAGTTCATAGTTTAACTTACTTAATGAAAAAAGTATACTTTCATTGTGACACATACCCGTTTCATCATACCAGGCAAATGGGACAAAACATTCCAACTTTCCTTCAAAGAAAGACATTTTTGAGTAGAAGAACATAGATAATAAATGAAGGTCCTTTGACTCCCATTTCACTGCTGCATTTAATTTGAATGTCTCCTCTTCTTACTCCAGGTCCCACAGAAGTCCTTCCCTCTCTGTTTACCCAGCTTTGCTGCCTCCCATGACGGTGATGTCTCTACTAAACCAATGTTAGTCTTGATGCCCAACTTTCTACAGCCATGCTGTCCTCTTAATACCCATTAGCTCCACAGAAAGCATGTCCTTGCTTAGATGGTTTGCCAAGTCAAGGCTCCCACCTCATTTATCTCCTTCTGGTTCCACCACAAAGACTATGAGAAACTACTCTATTTTCACTTATAAGAAAATCACTTAAGGTCGGAACTTATCACTAGAACTTTTTCATGTTTGAAAAACCCAGCAAATAGGAAGAATGGCATAGAGAGATTAATATATTCATTTAAAAACTATAAAAGTCAAAGCTGCTCACTGAGCAAGTACACTTCTAAGGGTAGGCGAAAATCTCATACAAGTTTGAAAACCTCTCTAGACCCAAAGGACCATTTGGATACTGCACCAGGATGCCAGGAGATACTATCTATCCTTCTGCAATACCATTTTCATTTGCCTTCTCTTTGACCCAAGGAAAATGGTTGCCATTCATTCTTTTGACAGCTGACAAAGTCTGAACTGGTTTAGTTAACTGAAACATGAATAATCCATTAACAAAGACTACCTGTTTCTGTGATACTATTCCCATTCAGTTCCAAAGGTGTTTTCCAGCTGATTTCAGTAAATAGTGGATTCTGGCTGCAAACTGGAACTGCACACATTTTGATTATCAAGCAACAAAGCACATGGTATATCCATGATATTTATATGTGATAAAACTGTTATGCAGAGCATAAGACCAGTAGTGAACTAGCATCTTGCAACTGGGGTCCTGTAATTCCATAAACTTGAATGTGAATTTCTAAAATTAAATAACATAAGTGATGATATGTGTCTTGTTTTCAAAAACATTGACTCTCTATAGTGCCAGTTGACTTTAGCAGTATTTTCAGGGCAGAACAGTTCTCATATTGAACTGAGTTAACATCCGGTGATATATAGTTTCCTCTCTTGTTGGCAATAAGGATTTAAATAAGGCACATTGTGAGAATAACAGGTGTCTCTTCAATTTCTCAGTGACCAACTTGCAATTTTTTTTAAATTATTGAGTAGGTCAAACTTTCATGCTAAACTGGTTATGATGGTTGTCTCACAAAACTGAAACCTCAATGAGACTCTCTGTTCTCTATTCAGGGAATCACCACGCCTGTCTTTTCCCAGTGGCCCACTGTGCCCACTTTACCATGGTTAACTGTGAGCAGAACTTTTCGGGTTCCAGACTCTGCTTTACAACTCATTCATTGTATTTGGGTTGCTCATTTTTATCCCTGAGAATTCTGCATTACTTTCTATTCTAAATTCATTCTCTCTCTCTCTCTTTTTTTTTTTTAATAATATCTTGCAACTTACTAAATATAAGGTATCAAAACAAGAGAATGAAGGCAAAATTAACATCATCTTTGTGGATGGTGAAAAGAGAAACATGATTTTGTGCGTGACTTCCTGGATAAGCACAATTTCTGTAGAATTCAGGTGGGAGAGATAAAAAAAATGGTATTTATTTGCAGTGACATGGGAAAGATTCTGGGGATAGTTTGTATAATTCCTGTGGTTAGCTGTAGCCCATAGGCAGTGGGAAATTAGATTCACGAAGCTTTCATAGTTGATGAAAGAGTATCAGTGTGTTTAAGTGTGTTATTTAAGGAGAAAGAAAACATTACTACTGATGGCAATAGTGTTTCTATGGTGTCCCAGTTTGAGCGACACACATGTCTCCTGCTTTAGCTATCAGAGACGAATTTAAGTAAGGCTAGGCTTCTGCCCTAACCTCTAGAGGCACTCCAAACAGCAATTCATGTCATCCAAATAAATGGGGGAACAAGTATCAATTGGCTGTGCCAATTTTTTTCTGCACTATTGAGGGACCTTGGACAAAAAGGTTTGTCTAGGATCCAGGTTCATCTCACGTCATCTAACGTCCACTGTGTTACATCTGTGCATCTGTTCTCCTATAATCATCTACCTCCCTTTATAGTCACAGCATAAAAATAAAATTCATTCAGCAGATTATTCATCTCATCTTAAATTAAGCGCCTGAAACAGATGGGACAAATCCATTTCTGGATTTGCCTATTTCTCTCAACTGTGAACAGAGGAAACACAGAAGACCCCCCTCAGCTCAGATACCTAACTTTTAAATGGCAGAAGTTACATAAATGTAACCCTGCTCTCAGGAACAAACAGTACATTTATATAACAAGGTAATGACCCTAGACAATGAAACAGAAGAACTTGAACATCAGGTACAGAATATGAAAGGGGATGGGATAGGAATGACAGAAACTGGGAAATAACAGCCACTGTTGCAGCACAGCACTAAAGGGCATACAGGGCTTGCATAAAAGACAAACACAGGTCATAAAACAGCAGTGTATGTTGGTGATTCGATAAGACATGATATGAAAGATAGCATGAGCAAAACACAAATGGCTTTGTTCAAAATCCCTTAGCAATCGTAAAGAAATTATGCAAGGCCTTACTACTGGACAGCCCCATGGATGAAACCATCCAGTTACCTGCACAGAAAAACTTCAATGCTACTACAGAATTGTCTAATGAGGTCTTTGAAAACCATGGCATTCTGGGAAACATTATCTTTCCAGATATGAGACAGAGAATAAATGTTCATCCTGATAGAGGTCCAGTTAGTGTGACAGCCAGTAGGTTTCTAGGCCAAATCCCAGAGAGCAATACTCAAACTACTTACTCTGGCACATCAACAAACTGTTTCTATTGCAGCATCTCTGTTCAAGAGTGAAATGGGCATTTCAGCACACTTCTACCCAGAGCTTCCAAAAACCTACTGCCTTTCCAAGTCAATGAAAGAAACAGGTTGTGAAGTCAGACAATTTGCTGTCGAAGCCAAAAACACGGTGCAGTCTTACCTGGATTTTGCACCTTCACTGCTTCCAGGTCCGAGTGTAGCTGATTTGACATTAACAAATTAGGGTCTACCACTTACTTTCCCTTTGTTCAGAAACAAAAAATTAAAATTTGTGGGTTTTGCAACAAGGATGAAAATGAGATAAACTACAGTTTGGGAGGGCAATCAAGATTCTGGATACAGGTATTTTGCTCCTAATTTCTACATTCAAACCTGGCCTAGGCCACCAGTGACTGGAACTCTCTACTGCCTGGCATCTCTTTGGCAGTCCATAAGGAAAGAAAAGGTGGTCTCAAGCAGGCTTCTCATGGACAATTGTCCCTAACAGAGAAACCATAACCACAGCAAAAATTTCCTGAGGTCATTTTGGACAGCTCCTGGGGGCACTCAGGAGGCTGAATGGGTGTTGAAATGGAAGTCTACCTGTCTTTGTTAGGATAGTCCCTCCATACCTCTTCTGTGCACTTGGACAAGGTAGACCAAACCACTAGTTCTCATTAGGGACATCATCATCATCATCATTGAATTCTAGACATGCAATGGTGGGGTAATAGAAAGCTTCATTGCTGATACTGTTTCCTAAGTAAGCTGAAGTCTGCTTCTAACTAACTCTGGCCTGTGACAGGCAATAAAGAAAATATTTTTTAAAAAAAAATTTAAAAAAACCAAAAACAAACACAAAAACCCAAACAAACAAACCCCCCCTCCCCAAACAATAGAAGTAATTCTTTATTGTATATGCACGTATATATTAAACACTGTTGTATGTAGTCAGACCATTGCCTAGAGGCGCCAGTATTAAATCTGGTTGTTGGATTTTGTCATTATGAGCATCTGAGAGACTTCTATTTTTAGTTTGCCTAGTGTGACACATCTTCTATTACAGCTACTCCAAAAATTTCTTTGGTGTAATTCCTGGGTTTGTAGCTTCGAAAGGAAAGAAATCTGCCATTCCTTTAATGGGAAATCTCCAGCAGGAGAA
This sequence comes from Lycocorax pyrrhopterus obiensis, assembly GCA_014706295.1. Taxonomy (NCBI): domain Eukaryota; kingdom Metazoa; phylum Chordata; class Aves; order Passeriformes; family Paradisaeidae; genus Lycocorax; species Lycocorax pyrrhopterus. The sequence continues at coordinate 81,897,940 of JACSVZ010000004.1, forward strand.
AAAGAAACAAATCAATTGGATTGTTTCTCTGTATCTCCAGCTGAATTAGGCATTCCAAGATCATCTGAAAATTCATCTTTATCTAAAGATATAGGACAGAACCTATAAAAAATTATGGTGCATTCAAAATATAACTTCTTCACAGGAACACCAAGTATAAGGTCTAAGAAATAAAAAAAGATCTATCTGAAACTGTCTTAATCTGGACCTGAAGTTCTCATAGAAGGGTTGTTGACTAATTACTTCTAGCATGGAAAAATAGACTACGATATAGATTAGAAACTACAGTAGTCAAAAGTAAAAAACACATTTTGTCCGTTTCCCAATGTCTTTGTAAAAGTAGATAAATTTGGCACAGTCATCCAAACTCTCTCTGGTTGACATTTTGGTCCGTGATTGTGATAATTGTTCTGAGAAATTGGGATCTAAATTTAAATTAAGAGAATAACTCCCAAAGCAGGGTATGGCACACTTAATCTACCAACTTAGACAGCCCCACCTGAACTTGAAGCCCAAGGCTCCCTTTACACCTGATTGTGTCTCTGCTTTAGGATTACCTGTACCACCCTCTATATTATTGATTTGATTCACTTATTTTGAAAGGATGCAGTGGCTTCAGCATACTGGGAGAAGAGTTTGGAGACTGAAAAAATAAATTCTATTAATTTACAGGGAAAATAATTGGGGTCATTAAAAAGGTGAATGAAAAATTGCGTATGACCACTCACCATCCATGTCTCTGTCCCTTTTTTTTTCCTCACAGGCTATTCACAGATTTCTTTTATTCATTTATTTACCTCTTTCTCTTTGAACATTGATTTGTACATTCCTTAATACCAAACATGACAAATTTAAGCAGGATTAAAGAGAAAAATGATGTTCTTTCTTTATTATATCACATGGCCCTGACTCTTTCCAAACAAAACCAAATAAAAGTTAGCTGTTCTGGAGGAGGTGGCCAAGCACCGACTAACTCATACAATCGAGAGATGTTATTTTTTCCTCTTGCTGTTATCATGTTTCCTCCAAATGTAATTAAAAATGGATATAAGCATGTAATCCGATATGACTTAGTAGACTACTTTCTCAAACAGAACAGCTGATAGTTGGAGGAAAGAGCATTCATAATAATTAATAAAGCAAAAGCTTTTAGCTTTACATAAGATGTTTTCATTTCATTAAAAGTGTCCTGCCTGCTGAGTAGTCAAGAAATACTGTATTTTCCCTTCATCATAAAAGATTTGGTACTAATTTCTCAAAAGTGCACTGCTGGGAATAAAATCCAACATGTTCGATCAAGGAGTAAGCATCAGTTTGCATGCAAATAGCATAAGATTGTATTAGTTTCTAATATGAAAAATATTTATTCTTACTGATATTATGAAAACAATTAATTTCTCTACTGCAACAGAACATGAAATTTATAGGCTGGTAGCTTGTAAAGCACAGTGGTAATGTTTTCACTGAAGAGATGATTTCATTTAATCTAATGTGGATAGGTAGAAATTACACATAGAAAAAATCCAGATTTTTTTTTTCCCCAAACAATCTGTGCTACTATCTTGTTTAAATAGACCAGTTTCATCTTAGTACTGGGAAGTTCAAGCATGATGGGGAGAACTGGGACAAAATCAGACATAGAATAGACAGTTCTATAAACTGATATTCATAGGTAAGTTATTTATATGATATTTTCTGGACAGAATCACATAGCTCCCACATAAATACTAGTCATTTCTTACTTTGCAAATAGCTCAGAAACACTCAGCCACAGGCCACAGGCCACATGAAGGCTGTGATTAGACAACCTGATGAAAGAACAGAAAAACACATTTGTTAAATTCAGATGTTCGGTGGTATTAAAAGCAATAATGGTCATCACTCTATCTGCTGACCAAGAACAGTAATTTTCAGGTATCATGATAAAAAGGATACTTAAGTAAATATTTAAATGAGAAAAAGTTAATAAATACACACATTTTTGATTGAGAGCTCCTCCCAAACATAGGAAACAGGTGGTTTGAACCTCAGTGGTCTCCAGATGCCCACCAAAGCTGCTCTATCACTCCCTCCTCACCTGCACAGGGAAGAGAGAAATACAGTGAACAGCTTGTGGGTCAAGATAAGGACAGGGAGCGATCAATCAGCGGTTACAGCCACACGAAATACAGACTCAACTTGGGAAATTAGTTTAATTTTTTACTTTGAGTTGATTGGTAGTGAGAAAAATTAAAATTAAGTCTCAAAACACCTACCCCCTACTCCTTCCTTCTTGTCATTCAACTTCTCTCCTGATTTTCGATACCTCCTGCCCTCCAGTGGCATCTGACCAGTTAGTGAAACAAGGCAATCCTAAATCTGCAACTTAGTCAAATCATCCCAAAGCAAAAAAAAAAAACCTCATTAGCTTTATAGCATGAGAATATGTTACCTGACAGCCTGCAATGTTCCAAGGAGTTTCTTATCTCATGCTGTTTTTGGTCTTTTATGGAAATGACTCCAAATGAATTCCATCTTGTCTTCTTATTTATTGATTATTCTGCCCAGTGCAATATTTCTCTGCTTCCTTTTATCTGTTATTCTTAAACATATTAATTCTAAGAGATTCTTAGACAATGGGCTAAACTCAAATTTTTATTAGTCTTTGAACATGTTTTACTTCACACAGCAGGTCTAAAAAGGAGGGGTTCTCTCTTCCATAATTCTTGCCCTTAAAATGCTCAGTGAAATGAACTTGCAAGTTTATTAACTCCCATAAATTGTGTCCTTTCTAGGCTAACAATAAAGCAGCAGTGGAACACCTGGAAGTGGTGCTTCTTAGGTTCATAGCTCTACAGCAGCCCAGCCTCTAAAGGTCTTCTGAGTCATGCAATTCAGGGTGGCTCATGAGGTACATCTCAATCATGCAGTTGTAAAATACTCTCGACTCTACATCCCATACTAGATACTGACGTCAGTACAAAATCTGAGTGGACCCTCTTCCTTCCATGCATTCCAGTTCCTTCCGGAAATAAAACTAGACACAAACAAGGAGGAGGGTAGGTGTGTACTCAAATGGAACCCTGTCTCTGTGCTCTGAAGACTAAGTGCTGGATTCTTTTTTGTTTTATAAAAGCTTTCAGAAATATTGGAGACTTAGTTTTACCTTGTCACATTCTGAAGTACTGTGTAGCAAATATTTTCCTTTACTCATTTGCTGTTAGGATAAGCATTTAGGATCGTTCTCAGATAGAAAATGCTAAACAAGAGCTTTGAAAGAAAAAGCAAACAGGCTACCAGTATGGCTGAGGGACAATTAAATATTTTATGAAATATCCTCTCTTACTGTCCTTCACGAAAAGCCTGTAAGAACAGTACATCCTTATGCATGATAACCTGGCGACTGTGGCTAGTCTCCCAGGTTACCTCATTAACAATCAGCAGTCCTCTACAAAGCTGTTATTTGCAAGGAATATTTCCAATGGGACTTGAAGGAAACCACAAGAACTGACAGTCCTCCGTGCCTTTATGTTATTGATGGAGCTGGCTGAGTAAACTCGAGGGTGTTGTAATGTCCAGTGTAAATAGCTCCCCAGCTGCTGTGGAGATTCAAGAACTAAAAATTATAGAACAAACTGGTTTGGAAGAAAACATACCAAACAAAATAATTAAGATTTTTGCATCCAAAAATCTGAACCATCAGTTATTTTTCAGGAAATTGTGACCAGTTCTATTTCTCAGTCAGCCTTTGATTTCAGTGTCATTGTCTCAAAGATCATGCAAGAAGCTCCACTGACTGATACCAGTACATTCTGCTCCTATTGAAGGGACCTGTGTTGCCACAAGTAAAGCACCCACAAAACTCAAGTACTTACATACATTTTAAAAATACACATTCTGAGCTTTTATATCATATCACCAACACTACCAACAGAAGCAATTTTGCTTAAAATCTCTCTTTCTTAATTAATGTTTTTTAAATTTCCTTGCGGGAATCTGCAGTTAACGTTTGTTTTGGGAAATGCACCGCATCAATGTCAGGCAGAGAAGTACCTGCAGGCGTTGGCATACCATCACAACAGCAATACCTATCTGCAATGAAACTTCTGCTCGAGCATTTCACGAAGAGAAGAGCAGCCCACGTGAAGGAGACATCACACAAGCACACCAGCTGTATCCTGAGGCACTGTTCTCCAAAGTTCGGAAGGAGGGGAGTTGTTACATTTGCTTTCAGTTGGCTCTCAAGGAACTAAGCACAATGGGTAAACCTGAGTCCTGTTAAAAGCTGATACATTCTGCAGCCAAGTTTTCGCATGCCTCATTTAGATTTCTGCCCACAAAACAGGAAAGTATAGCTCTGAAGCTTGTCCCAGGCAGTTAGACCACTGTATGGTATGGGAAGAGCACCACTTTTGCTCACAGCATGCTTTTCAGTAATACAAACAGCAACAGGATAAATCTGACTCTGTTATTATGTCTCTATTTAAAGAGAAAGCTAAGGTTACCAGGATTATAGGCAGAGAAAAGAGAAATGGAAGCAGCAAGATAATTCCATAGTAAAGATCACAGTAAAGGAAAATCTCATGGAAGGTAGGTGTATGTGGGATGGTATCTCTACTTTTACTTAACAGTGATTTCCTGCAAAACTGTCTCCTGCTGATAAAGGAGGAAATATCTGTGCAACTTTGAACTACACATTTCATTGTCAACCAAGTCTGTACTAAATTAAAAGTGAACTATCTCGAGTAGTGAAAATAATGTAGATCATACTTTGTGCAGTTTATCATAATTTAGTAACAGAATTTAAAAATGTATTGAAAGACAGATAATGACAGCCCCTACAAAAATATGGGCAAAACATAAGACCTTTTCTGACAATTTCTGAATGGAAAAGTCCCAGTTTTAGGGTCCACTAAAGCCTAGCTTATTGAAAGACAAAAATCAACCTTTATGCTAAATTTCTTTGGCATATTCACTGTGCCAGGGAGGTTTGCAGGCCCAGGAAAAGTGAAAGCCCATGCAGACAATCCCAGCTACAATTTGCCATTTTTGCTGGTGGGCAGACTGGCAGAGGCCCAGGTTTATCCCTGCCCTGCTGAGGAGCTACAGCTGCTCTGATAACCCCAGATGGGCACAGGTATTCCTGTATTCCCTCTTCCTCGTTGCCAGTGGCCAAATCCTGCAGAGGTTTGGGGTAGCTGGAAAAAGAGGACTTTGGGGGACCAAAAGTGTGCTCCTGGCTTCTGGCCTTACCCCCTCCCTCTAGCATAGGCATGAGCTGGCCAATGGATTCAGGCTTGAGCTGCTCCTCTCATTTCCCTTTCTAAATGTCTTCCTTTTCCTAAACCTCTTTCTAAAACCCAAATGTCACCATTTCCCACTAGAGTAAATAGCAAAGTCTAAATTAACACCTCATTGAGAAAGGCAGTGTTCATTTTAATTAGGGAAACGTTCTGGCCCCATCACTACATCACTAGTAGTTTTACCACATAGGTTTATTCTTCTAAAAGTGCTCAGTGGAGTATGAGTTTGTCCATTTCTTACCAGTTTTCAACAAGCAACAAAGCTTGTTTGGAAAGGCAGTATCCTCTGACCAAAAAGAAAAACCAGCTGGTTTGCTAGGGGTTATTCTTCCTTACCTCACTCATGCCTGTGAGCTTCCTCATTTGCAAATCCCAACAGCACTACAACTTTTTGATTTAGGCAGTTCTGTGATTCTTAAATTTTTGAAAACGGACACTTCCAGTGGAGGGAGGTGCAGGGAAAGGCATCAGCCATTACGTGGAGAATCCTTACCTCTTTTACTGTACTTTTTTTGCTTTGGAGTGTGACTGAGGCATAATTAAAAGTCTTAATCAAAAGGATAAAATCAAGAGTGTTTCCTCATTTATGAAGAGAGTTGTCCATATGGGAGTCATTTACCAATTTGAGAGTACAAGGAGAAGACAGAAAAAGTTGAAGAGAAGAAAATGGAAAGGAGTGGTCTGGCAGTACCACCCCATTTCTTAATCATAGAATCACAGGTGGTTAGGATCACTGTTGGAAGGGAACTAAAAGATCATTTAGCTCCAACCCCCTGCCATGGGCAGGGAAGCCTCAACCAGACCAGGTTGCTCAAACCTCCATCCAGCGTGGTCTTGGACACCTCCAGGTATGGAGAGTCTAGAACCTCTCTGGGCAACCCATCCAGGGCCCAGCAGGGCCTCAGCACCCTCCAAGAATTTTTTCCTGATATCTTATCTAAATCAGCTCTCCTTCAGCTTAAGGTCATTCCCTCTCATCCTATCACTGCATGCCCCTGCAGAAGTGCCTTTCCAGGCTTCTTTTAAGCCCCTTTTAGGTACAGGAAGGTGCTATAAGGTCTGCCTAGAGCATTCTCTTCTCCAGCTGAGCAACTCCAGCTCTCTCAGCCTGTCTTCACAGGTGAGGTGCTCCAGCCCCCTGATCAACTTAGTAGCCCTCCTCTGGACTTTTTCCAACAGGTCTACATCTTTCTTCTTCTGCTGGGAGTGCCAGAGATGGATGCACTGCTCTGTATGGGGTCTACAAGAGCAGTGTAGAGAGGGGGAATCGCCTCCCTCAACCTCCTGAATATCTTTCATGTTCTTTAATTACCTTCATCATTTGGTGCCTATCAGAGTAAAATGGAAGTGTTACATTTCCACAGAATTGAGTTTATTAACCCAGCCTTCAGTGTTCCTCTGCTTTGTGTTAGATAGCTACTGACTGAATGCTGCAGCAGTCTGCTGGACCTTTAGTTATGTGTTTATCAAGGACTTTAGTACCTGAATTGAAATTAGACGTAATTGCTTAGTCATGGACTGAATGATTTCCAAAAGAAATTGGTGCTGAAAATCCCATTATTCAAACAGTGTTTCATAATTATCAATGTAAGATTTATTTAAAAAATATATTGGCTTCAGTATGAAATAAATGGAATTCAATATTTATGAAGTCCTGAACTCTTTTGGTTAAAACATCTTTTTTTTCTTTTGTGTTTGGCCAGTAAAACACCCATTTCTTTATTCACTTGGTGATGGTAGGCATCAGTGAGTTTAGAGGAAAGCAGTTGTGGCTTTCTGCTTAATTTTCCATACCTTGGGCCTAGGTGAGTTTTATACAGGCTACATTACATGACCCACCTGATGAGTATTCATGCTCGTTCTTCAAAGATTTTTCCCCACAAGACTACTTTGGGTTTTTGAAGCAGCCTCCTCAACAGCCAGCATGACATATCTTCCTCTGTCCTAACCTTCACAAAAGAAGAATAAAGGAGAGTCTGAGGAAATCGAGGAAAGAGTTATGGACATAGTTGGCTTCACTTGCACACTATGAAACTGGAAATCAGTAATTATGGCAGATAGAGGTTTTTCTAGTCCATTTCAGCTTCCTAAAACATGTCACTCTATTTGTTTCTATTCTTGTAGAGTTCTTTTCAAACCAGTTGGGATACACTAAGAGAAAACCTGATACCCTCGAAGAGGGGTTTTATGGGTTTTGTATAGATTTAGATGAGTTTTGTTGACTGGGCTTTGGAAAAAGACAAGTTGTTTCCTATCTGGAGAAGTTCAGCTCTCCAAATACAAGGGCTCTGGGATAGCTCTCTTGATTTAGAACATACAGGGAAAAACTTGAAATGTAATGTCAGAAGTGAGCAAAATAAAAGCATGGCAAGGAGGATCATAGTAATTCCAGAACTCTTCCCCTGCCGCCCCAGTTTCTTTACTTGTAAAATAAATTTAGTCCTGGCACGAGTGAATGTTACACCCACTGCAGTCAATGGGACGTCTGCCATTTATACCAGGACTCTGCTGACAGTTTATGCTTCTTGTCATTTGGATTTGTCACCTGCAGTAGATTAAAAGAGGAGGAATGGAAATGAAAGAAAAAGTGTGGGGGGGAGAAGGTAAAGTGACAAGCATAATACAAAGTTATGAAATTTGAGTAGACAAAAAACACACAACTTCTTAAAGAACTGGAGAACTTGGGAAAACACTGGAATGGGCTAGTTATATTAATGATTTAAAAATGCATGTTCCCAAAGCAGCTTCTGGCAGGACTCCATGAACTCTGCTTACCTGTGTGACTTTTTAATTACTACTACTAAATCATCTTTCCATTTGCTAAACCCCACTCAGTTTATACTGGAGTCCTACAGTGCACAAGAATTTCCTGAGTAGCGTGATCAGATCTTATTTCCTCATTACACAAGCCTAGACTCAGTTTGGCTGTAGCTCTTCATCACAGAGTGATTAAATTAAAAGAGAGGAAAGTAACCTGAAAAAAATAATTAGAATTTTAATTGCAAATTTATGCCTTACCAGAAGCGTGTAGGAAGTCTGTTATTTTAATTTTATTTCCATTACAAACAAATATATTATTTGTTTATTATTTTGAGGAAATATTATGGGCATCAAATTTTGGGTTTGGATGTGATTTTCTATTTTTGCCAGAAAATTGGAGTAGGGAATTCCTTAACCTTCAGCACTTTTTGCCACAGGAATTCTCATCTGCTTACAGTTTTGAAGTCCAATATAAAATCCCATTTTAAAAGTACACCATCAATACTAAAACTTGAGGAAATCTAAGACTTCTAAAATTTTAGTGGTATAGTGCGTATTCATAGCCAGGTCACAGCTTCACTTCTCAGGAAGGAATTCTGATAAGAAAAATGTGTTATCATCTCAGCAAAAAAAAAAAAAATCCCAAACAACATAGAATACCAGTTTGGACTGGAAAAGGAAGATTTCCTTCTTTGCTTTCCCATGGAAAAAGCTGTACCACAAACTGCTACTTGACTCTGAATTCCTAAAAGCAATAATCAGAACTTGTCCCTCCAACACCCAATACAGGTTTGCAGTTGTTGATTGCATAATTATGAATTTCTAGAAATATAAAACCACGTATGGTGAAAGCAAGAATAGCTCTCTTGCCACTATGAACTCAAAGAGAGCACAGGGGCCACCCAAATATCTTTAATCCGTTCCTACACTTCCGGTCAGGGTCTGCCGTGAAGCCAGGACTGTCTGTGACCACTTACAGCTCCCTTGCACAGTTCATCTGTAATACTTCTCCAGTTAGCATACTCCTGCCATACAAGGAAAAAGACCCAAACAAACCAATAAAAAAACACCCACCAAAGCCAAAAGCAAACAAAAAACAAGTTTACAAAGACAAAGTTTGATGGATTTTGTTAGTATGCTAAGACCTGCACATAATTTTCATAAGGGAAGAACAAATACAAAAGGCAGAAAATTTAGGTGTGTTTTTTATACCTGAAAACAAGTCCAAAGAAGCTTGTTTCCTTTGTTTAACAGGTACATGCTATTTACGTCTGTCATGGCATATTGACACTGTGGCAAATTTAGATCAGTGTTGGCTTTGTATGAACTGGAGATTTGGATGCTCCACCTCTGCTAGTTTAGTTCGCTTCACTTCACAACTGCCTTGCAAATACGGCATGAAAGTTTCCAAAGAAGTAAAGCAAATCTGCTAATGGCTGATCCCAAAGGAAAAAAAACAAAACCTCTTTGTTCTTGCTCACTTATGGATTTATCTTCTAAGTTCTATTTTTTTACCAACTAAGAGATACTGTGCTACTTTGAGTTTCAGTAAAAGTAGGTACAAGTGCATAACACATAGTTCATCCCATGATGTATTATTTTTGGACTGCTCCCAGAGAGAAGAAAGAAGAGTTAGTACAGTAGCAAAGTTATTTTTTCTTTCTGGATAAAAATAACAATATCTTTCCACTGCCACCAGGCTTATAAAAAAATATTTTGCAAAAGAAAGCCTAGCCAAAATAACACACAAGAGAAAGCTTTACAATGATGGCGTCTAATTAACTCCTAAACCTAAACAGAGGACAAGAATCTCCCACAGTCGATCATGTTTCAGTAGAAATACATTTTGGTCCAGAAATGCACTCAGGACAACTTCATTCACTAAGAGGTTAAGAGGCATTTGGTTTTGTGACTTTGGGTTACTGATAAACTTAAGGCCCCAGGCATGTGTTACTTCAGTTTTTAAAAACATCATGCTCAGCCAAGCTCCATGCTCTCCACCCAGGGTGGATCTCCCTGGGTGTAGTTGAGAGCACGCTATATAATACAGGATAATGCTATATTATTACAGTACTTACTATATACAGCCAGACAAATCAAATTACAAATGTATTTATCCATACCACATTTTCTAGTAAACCACGCAAACAATTCCTTATATGTCGGAAGTTTGAAAGAAAACAGTGTGAGAACTTGGTAGACAGCAGACAGACACTTTGTACTGCATATTGAGCCAAATTTTTAAGGAACTCAGATTTTTTTAAGCCTGATTTTTTTCCACCTTTCCAAACTATTTCAGGTATGTCTGGTTGCCAGACGGGTAGTAGAGATGAAACATAGGCATCTGTCTGGGGGCGGTTTTCTCATAGTTTGGTCAAAACAACAAATAATAAAACATCCAGATTCAAGAGTGTGTGCAACTGACTGTTCCTCCCAGACTTCGTCTGGAGTCTCTTAGAGACTACTAGGGCTGAAAAGAGAAAAATTAGTCTTGAGCTTCATCGCATAAGACATTAGACATGCAAAAGAAAGAAATTTGACTGGAGCACGCCTGGGAAGAAAAATTACAGAGAAGGTGAGCCAGCACAGCACTCTGGCTGTTTTATGTTCCCAAAATGTATGCAGTCTTAGGGAACGCACATTTCAAGCACATTTTCAATTCCCTGCCAAATGTCTTTTCCAATAATGAACAGTATCTAGACTTCTGAACAGGTAATGATCAAGGTTTATATTCATAACAACTTTTAACTTCCACAATCAGAATCTCGTAGTCCCAGTCTGGGGCTTTTCACAGCGTTTCACCAGCCTCAGCTGTTTCTGTATGGATCTTCATTCCATCTTAGTAGATACTTATTTGCATGGCTACGATATCTAACATGTAAGTGTCCCGTGTTCCCAGTGAAACACTGCAAAGACAAGAAACATTCCTTCATTGCATCTTCTTAGATAGGTTTATTACAATAAGTGGTGTTTGTCTCATTATTACTGGGTTCTAACTTTGCTTACTCTGGTCGTTTTCAGAGTGGATGGATTGTTGTGGGCTCTTTCTTCTTTTATTTTTTCTTTTTTTTTCTTTTTTTAATATATCTTGAAGTGAAGTCAGCCTGTGTGAAGCTCTCCCCTATTTTTGTCGAATTTCCAACCTGGTTTACTATGCTTTTTGCTCCCCAGCTTTATATGTTATAAGATAACGTCAAATGGGTTAAAGGCTGGCCTTTCTGATGGAAACCTTAGAAAGAAGTTATTATCCTTTCTGTGTCTTGGCACTTTGGGCTTCAAAGTGTTCTGTCAAGTTAATGAAGCAGTTTTCTCTTTTTGAAAATGAAGTAGATAGTCCGTCTTCAAACACTACTTTTACAAATGTTTCTCCATTTGAGGTCCTTAAAACACTTCCTACACTTTTTGTATATATCAGCTAGACTCTATCATATTTCATATACTCTTACACTTTTTGAAGGTTATCCAGTTCTTGTGACCAATCCTCAGGAATGTTGCCTAAACTGAGTGAACTTGTGAAAATACCTGTGAAAACATCCACTCTTTCTGTTTCCACTTCCTTAAAAGCTCAGCAATATTTTCTTTGACAGAACACCATGTCAGATTTACACACTTAAAACGTTCATAAGGGATTTTTTTGCTGTTGTCCCCACAGTTTTGAATCCCTCATCCCAGGAAAAAAAAACAAAACAAAAAAAAAACCCAAAACAACACAACACTCCAAACAGAATTATGCAAACAATCATCATTGTTCCCTGCAAAATCAGATGCCAGATGGCTATTGCCATGATTTTCTGCTTCTGTCATGCCAATCTCTGTTTCCCTATTGTCATTCTTGAAAGTGATGGTGCTTCTTTTCCAATTGTATATTTTATTTTAAAATAATTTGAGTTATTTAAAAGTATCCTAAAGATATCCAAGTCCAGTTTGCACATTTTTTTTCATACCTTTTCTATTTTATTTTACGCTTTTTAATAATCTTCTCATTCACATACACAATGATCCTCCCACTTTTAATTCACCTCATCATTTGTGGTTGATTCATAACAGTAATGGAATGCTGTTTTTCTGCTTTCATTTTCTATTAAAAAGCATTCAACAGAAAAGAGCATTTAGTGGTGCACGTGAAAGCTAAAGGGTCCTGATTATTCCATCAGGTTCACAAATGCTTTCAGTGTTAAGGACCAGAAGAAACAATGTGATTTTCATCTAATCTCACCACTAACTCACCTATTTCTGAAAAGGCCCAACTGTTTCCCTTTCCACTATATCATATCTTAAAAAAAAAAAAGCGAGAGAGATATTTCTCCATCTAGATCAAGATAGATAACTTGATTTAAAAGCAGAGAACGCACTGTATTTCAAGGCACAATTTTTCAGAATTTGCTCACCTTCACTTCCAAATTTACCTTCAGTCTGTAGTCTGTGGATCACATTAAGCTGCCTTCTGTGGAAATCAATATTCTGTTATTATCAGAAAATACTTCCCTGTGTAGCTGTTTGTAAATTATGATCATATTATTCCATAAGGCCTTTTAGAAGAAACAGGCAGCTTCTTAGGAGCTTTAATATATAAGTCTATCCACTGTATCCTGTCTAATGTCTCTGTATCTCTTGAGAATGGTGAACACTAGAATAGTGTAGGACAGTTACTCTAAACCTCCATTTTGGCTCCGTTCCTGTTTCACTGTGGAGCTCTGGTCGCTCATCTTGGGACTGAACACAGGTTTGTTCACTCCTGTGCTATGATCTGCAGGGAACCACAAACTGCTGTCCTCAGGGAAGCTACAATAATGGAAAGGACGTGGTTTTGTCCAGACTGAGTAGCCTACAAGCAGCACAGCTGCAGAATGCTATATTTCGCTTCTTCTAGTCAGGACAGTCCTCCAAAACTACCTAAGCAGAATGTCACGCACTAAACCATCACACTGTGCTGCTGTTTGAGGAGAATAAAGCCTCTGCAACAGAGTCTCAAAGACAAAGTCATCTGGGCTATGGAGGCTGGGCATCTGGGTTTTTCCTCATGTTGCAACAAGTTCTAACTCTGAGAAAAAAACACAATAAAACTCTGCAGAGCTGAAAGTAACAGCATGAGCTACAACAGAAATTATGATTGTAGTCAAAATCTGTAGGGAAACCATCCCACACCCAGCACCCTGCTCCCCAGAAGACATCATGAAAAGAACACCAGGAAAATAAGGTCCTGAGATGCACCTCTATACAGCTGAATTTGTATCTTTAGCCTATCACATAACTCTTGAATGGGTTAATATGATGTCTCCACTGTCAAACTGGCACCAGATGCCCAAGAAACACACATTCACTGCACATCCACAGACAGAATGGCTCATTTGGCCTGATTTTACCTCCTGCCCTCCCTCTACCCCTTGTGTACACTTTTCCTTCACTCCTGCATTGGAGTACCACCTTCAGCACCCAGTCCCAACACGTGATAACAGCAAGCTGCAGACATTGCACTGAAACACAGCTTTCATGGTAAACACAAGCTATTTTCTCCCCTCTCTTCAGCTGTTATGCAAACTGACAGGATTTCTTTCTTCCCATAATATCCCACAGAGATTCCCAGAACAGTAAGGATGCCACTGTGATGCCAGCCTCTTTAATGTTTGGGACATTTACTGCTAGCAGGTGTGCTCTGAGCTACCTTCTGGGAATATAGTCTGCCACAGAATGAGCTTAGTCCAAGTGTCTTATATCAAACCATGTAGCCTTGGGATACCGTCAAGCAACACTGGAGAATATTATGCTTTCCAAATATCACTGTGTGCTGTAGCACTTGCTAAATCAGTCTCCAGACATACCCCTGAGGAGTAAGACATTTTTTAGCACCTGCCAAGACTAACATCCGCTGGTCAGCCCCGTGGCTGCAGCAGATTGTTTGGCAGAAGACACTAGAGGCAGCTCTGGACAAGCTGCCCTGCAGTCATTTACCCAAGAAAAGAACAGGGATGATATGAAAAGGGCAGCTCCACTGGGTGCTGCAGAGCAGGGACCTCTTTGCTGTTGCTATTAGAGTAGCTCCACTGCTTCCCTCCATCTGCCATCTTCCAGTGCTGCTCTGACCTTCTCTCTGAGCCATCTGCCTTTGCAAGCTTTGGCACTGGTAAAATGCATATTGTGCATAGGAGCTCATGAGACAAAAACCTGTAAGGAAACAAATGTGCCCTTTGCAATTCCTTTTTGAACAGCTTTCAATTAATTTTATGTGTTGCTAAGCCTCTGATAAGAATATAATTGTGGTTAAATGAAACCTCTTACAGGAGTCTCCAGTTAGGGGCATGTGCTTGACTGTGACTGAGTATGGAAGTTTAAGTTATCATGCTGTAACTCCTTCACACTTTCCATCTCCAGGAAGTGATATATCTTAAATTTTAAGCCAAACTTTAGCTCACATCTGGAATAGGTTACAACAATACGAATTATTTTCAAGTGAGATGATCACCTAAGTTAATTGAGTTTAAAAATGAGCTTTTATTTTAAACCTGTTTTATACACTACTGTTTCAATCTAACTTGTAATAGCCTCATAAAAAACTTTATCTCAGAAAAAGTTACAGAGATTAATTATCCATGCTGTAACCCTTTAATTTCTTTATTTGATTCTGTAACTTCTTTTCTGTAATGGCATCAAAGGCAAACATCAAGTTATCTATTTTGTACTTATATGGATGATATCCTTTTCCTGTCATACATAGGGACACATCCTGAGCCTCCTTTTCTCCAGGCTAAACATCCCCATCCGCCCTTCAGATGATTCATGCTCCAGAACCTTCACCAGCTCCCCTGATCTTCTTTGGGAGCGACACTGGACTTTACCTTGAAATGTTGATCTCATGGCTCTAATTTCAATTTGATTTATGCTAGAGTCACACTACTGTAAGTGCATTGGTTCTTCTGATTTTGGCCCTATCTGAACACACGTGCATTAAAAGAAAAATACTGTTCCAAATTCCTGTTTGCTTTCACTCAGCCGATCTTACCTCTGCAGATAACAACAATTTTATCACTGTTAATAATGCAAATCCAATACACACAGGAATAAACAATTGGTATGTCATCTGCTTCATGTATTATTGAAAAAATTGACAGTCAAATTTCTCATTACAGTTTGTTTATCGTAAGCAGTGGAGGTAATAAGAAGCTTATGTTTTTATTCCATTTCCTCAAGTGGACTTTGTAGTTCTGGTAGTAGTAAGAGTATTAAATTTTAAATTGGGAATTCAACACAAGTTATAAACTCAATCCTTGACTGTTTTTCACAGTGCAAAATGCATCTAAATTTCTCATGATGATTTATTGGTGTTTTACGTGCTCCTTGCATGCAGATCTCTAGTTATATAGACAGAGGACTTAATTATTAGAATATATTTGTATATTTATGTATTTGCATTTATTTGTACCTGCATTCATTTGATTTGAGATGTATGTCAGAACAAAGCCAGCTGAAATTCTCAGTTCTTTTTTTCTTTAGATTTCCTTCTCACCTGGGAATCAACATAGCTGTTCTACAGTAATACATAAATTTATGTGCGATAATGTATAAAAATGTTATAAATTTACGAAGTTAATAAAAATTAGAGACTTTTCAGCTCTACAAAAAAGTAAAAGCAGGCAAAGTTCAAACAGCCTCTCTCCTTCTCACCTTTCTTCCTACTTTTGAATTTCATTCTTTGTCCCAAGAATGGGACAATGGAATGCCTGGAAAACCTTTAGATGGCATTCATGTTATACATCTCCAGCAAATATAAAGCTGTCAAACACTTGATTTTTTGATCGTGTCAAAAAGCATTTTATGAGGCTTCAGGGCAGGTGTATTTCTTGTAATTGCTTCTATAAAAGAAACTATGGTTTTTAGGATAGGTTAAGGGGCTGATTTCCCCAGTCCAGCAAATGACTTCACTTTTATACCTGTGTTAAGCCTGTGCGAAGTGAGTGTAAAATGTCATGGGTAATCAACAACTACTGTGGGAGACTCCTGGGCTAAAAATCAGAAGACATAAAACAACACTGATGGCTGGTTCTGTCACTCCATCAACCAGAAGTATCAGGCAAATGCATCATCCTGCCTCCAAGAGGTAACAGATTTTTTCCCTGTTCAAATAAAGCAGCAGTCACTCCATAACCCGGCTGCACAAAACCCAAACCATCCTCTAATATGGGATGACTTTCATCTGCTTTTGCCCAAGAATGTTTTGGTGCCATGCCACTATTTGAAGGTGTCCATTTTTGTGAACTAGAAGAAAAATATTTTCAGATAAACAAAAGCTTTTCCCTTGTTTATATATTTTTCTTCTTAATTGTAATTCAGACATCTGAAGTAGATAATAAATTTTTTAATTAAAGTCTTTAGCCTCACCCTCTGCTTGTGCTATCTGATCTATGGCCAAGTTCTGCTCAAGTTGTTGCAGAAATGCTTTCAGTTAAATCCTCAGAATAAAGATTTCATGCTGTTGTTTGAAGTGGCTGATATATTATAACTGCTAAGTGGCTTCCAGTAAGTGCAGTAAAGCATACATTATGGAGTGAGGTTTTTTTGTTCTGTTGTTGGGGTTTTTTTTTCAAAAAACATGTTGTCACACCTAAAATGAAAGAAATTTTAAAAAACTGCCCATAAGGTTAAAAAATGGCATATTCAAGGGCACAAGACTACCCTGTTTGCTTGGCATCCTTCTTCTTTAAAATATCTAATGATATGGGATATTACTACTAAGTGCAATGAGGAAAAAAAATTAACTTTAGTTAGTTCTTTAAAAAAATGTCATAATTGAGTAAGAGGGACTAATGCAGAAGAATCACTATATACTTTTTTTTCTATATTTCACTGTTTCACACATGCTGTGCATTGTCAGAAAGAGGACACTGGGCCCTTCGCTCCTAATTTTTGGGGCTACTCTTGTGTTTTTATGTTTCATTCTAAATTTTTAATCGAACTTTCAGTTTCATTCTTGCTTACTGTATCCTCTTACCACATAATCTGACAAACAACCATTTCAAACACACAGTGCCCCTGTATTTGACCCCACTTAATTTAAAGTTGAATAAATCTGAGGATATGAACCCAGTTCACAGGAATATACACCAGAAGAGAAATGGGTTTTGCTGGTGCTTTTGATGTAGCTATGATACAACTTTCTGACTGAACCTCATTTCAGTATAAAATATGACTTGTTCAGCATGTTCAAACAGCAGTGTGGTGACTGAAGAGCCATGAAGAGAAGTCACGTGTTGGTTAGGGGAAGGCTGCTGGTACAGGGCAGGAGGGCAAATGATTACAGTGCTTAATTAACACACACTGACACTGCGTTGGAAAAGGAGGAACATGCTCTTGCCTCCAAACAAAATTGCAAGCAATAGGATACATTACAATTGCCAGAGAACGTGCTTAGAAAACAAAGGTTAAATGCTGCCAACTGACATGAATAAAAAAATCAATATTTCAGCTTAAACCTCTTTTGGGGGCTCAGATGGATGTTTCTGGCATCAGTGGGTGCTGGGGAAGAGATGCCCCACAGCAAAGTCCCAGAGGCTGTCTACCACAGCCCCAGCTGCCCAGGGCTCCCTCCCAAACTGCTCACGATGGTGCAGGCAGAACATACATGGCTTATAGACCACACATACAGGATGCTGGGCTTCCTGCTGCTCCTGCACAGACTGTTCTGGTGCTGCTGCAAAGTCCCATAGCTCTGGGTTAGTGCAGGCAGGTGACAGGCAGCAGACAGGCAGCCTGATCACCACCTCACTTTTGTACAGAGTGAGTTCCCCACTTTTCTTGAGCTTACCGGAATATGGCTGCACACAGAGTTATAGGAATGGCTAAGAAAAGACTGTGCTCTAAGGTGTTACTGATGATCAGAAGAGAAATACATCTCCACAGGATCATCCAGTTAATCTTAAAATAGGGAGAGTTAGTCACCCTGGAAAAGCGGTTTTCGTTCAATGTGCCATTAGACACTATGCCGAAGTTCTGCCATCTACAGGAGGCCATGACCCATTTCCAGCTACAACTGGAATAAAATAAACCCTAATAACAAGATTTTACTGTAAAGCAAAATGCAAACAACCTATATGTCATTGTTTCCAGATTTCTTTACACTGCTTATCTATCTAAAAAGCAGCTTTTTCAGTTATTTTTTGTTTTCCTCCAGCAGCCAAAATGCAATGTGTCCTCTAGAAAATTCTCTCTCTATTTAAAACTGCAGTGCATTTTTATCATACGTTCTGAGAAATTATTGTCAATAATGTTTTCCTTGCTATCTTCACTTAATTTCATATCAATCAAAGTGCTATAGTCAAAGAGGCTGTTTTATATCATTAGTTATTAATTACCCCATTACATATTGCGCAAAAACATTGTTTAATATGTCTGCATCAAGTTATTTAAATGGATGTTCACCGTGCATGGTATAACTTACTACAACTTTCACATGTAAAATTGTTCTTACTCTTGTGGGAACAAAAACTTTAGAAGGCAGCATCTTTAAATGTGTGTAGCACTGATTCAGGGGTGTGTTGCACAAATTTTATAGCTGATAATCAACAAGTTGTTTAGCTTGAGGACTCATGAAAATATGTAGGTGAAGCAATTTTGCCAGACATAAAAATATTCACCAGTTATTCTACTATAGCAAACTTAAGTCTATAATTAAGGTAGTGTGAGATTCTGGAGTAGTACGGTGAACACACATCAGTGTTCAACATCAGAAGAGGTTGTTTTATGTCTTTTGCAAATATTAAACATCCTTGCATCAAATAAGTATTTGTTACATTTACTACATCCTGGCTTTAGGAACTTTTGATGTCTGCTTGCATTTTCTCTGCCCCTTTTTTTCTATTATTATCAGGTGAACTGAACTGTATGGAGCTGCCTGAATCAAAACAGCTAAAACAAACAAAAGTTGATAAGAGCCCATAAAGGTTATTTCAATGGAAAATTTTCATCTATTTAAAAATACCAAGATCCCTTTCATAGCTAAATAACACTTGGAAATATAGCCAATTGCTAATCACCCCTTTGAATGGGGGGCTGTTACTGAAGGAAAAGGCAGAGAAAAGGAAAACATTTCTTTTGCTGTGTTTGGCATTTCTTGGGCCAGGCCATGTTTTCATTTAGGGGTGGACATTTTTTCTTCATAAAGGTAAGCCCATGGAAAACAGAAGCTCCAAAATATTAATTCTGAAGTCAGGGATGAGAAACAATCTTTATTATGGTAACTTATTTATTTTGTTTTTGTTAAATGCTGCTATGCTGGGTAGAAGACAGTGCAGGAGAATGACCTTGCTGTTATCTGCCAAAGCAGCTTGCTTTCAGATCCAAAATTGCAGAGAACTGAACTAATCTCTACTACAGAATCTGTCTATTGTGAAAACACATTATTTTTTGCAATAGCATGTGACAAAGTAATATGATATGGTGGTAACTGTTCATGAACAAGAGGCAAGTCCCTCCTGATTACAGAACTATAAGGCAAAGGAAGAAACTTTACAAGACTCAGGCAAAGCTGAAGGCAATACACTACTGAAAACAGCTTGTTCAAAGGCACTGCAATGGATGCAGATGCTTTTTCACTAGCCTAATTCTAAAAACCTTATTTTCTTACTCATAGTTTAATCTTAGTATTGGTTTTATTTCAGCAAGCACTGGTTAGGACCTTCTGTCTTAGGTTGAATAAGTTCGGGACACCATCCAAAACCTGATGGAGCTCAACTAGATCTGAAAAGTCACTTTAAAAATAGAGGGCACAAAGATGTGGGTGACTGAAACTGAAATCAGACAGCCTACAAGACAGGGATGAGCTGGGCTCGCTGCCTGCTCCTCTCCTTTGGCCCCGTAAGGGAGCAGGGTCTAGCACAACTGGCAGGTGGATGGCCTGAGGCACTCATTGCTCAAACCTAGTTCTGGGTGCTAAATCAGACACCTCCAGATACTTTGCATCTGGCCTACTTTTTGGCAGCTCTACCAAACCAGTTCTTTCCCTTATTTGTCACATGGCAAGTGTTTTTATGGGACTTCAGTTCCAATTCAAACCGGAACAAGTTTCAAAGTTCAGAATCTTACATTGTCAAACTCTCAGGGACAGATGAACGAGCCAAAAAATGATCAAAAAAAGTGTAGGATATCGAAAACAGCATGAGACCCAGACTGTTTTGTAAGTGATCCCATGTGGTTAAGTATATCACATACATGTTCCTATGCTGAAAGGAAATTTCTACTTTAAAGAAAATTTTGCAGAAATGCTTTTTCAGGACATGGATGTGATAAAACTACTTTACTTTAACACTCTCATCCAGCTCAGTAGACCTGCTTTTCACTGCAAACTATTTCTTTAACACTGAAAGTTATTTTTCTCTTTTATTTGCAGTACAGAAGAGCAGTTCTGTGGTTTTCCTGAACTGTATGAATGAGTTGAGTCATTTCTGACTCTGATGAAGTATGAAGGTAATATGTGAAGAAGCAGCATACTGAATAGAAATTCATCCTTGCTATGAATGATTCATGAAGATTCTCTTCTAGAATAAAAATATGAAGCTACTTTAAAGTCTCTGTTTAATACTAGAGTAAGTTTAAACATTTTTAAAGGCATCTTTTGTCTTTTCTTTCATTATTAGTAGTCAAGCTATTCATTCTCCCCCTCATAAAAGTTATTACATGTCATTGTGGATAAAGCATAATGTTTTTATTTCTCTCCAGTGTTCTCAAAGACAGTATAATCCAAACCTAAAGAAAATCAGTTCTTTTCTTCACAGCAGAAAGTGGATAGCAACACAAAATCACACTTATATGTGGGTCATCACTGAAGTAATTTTCAACAAATTATTTTCCTGCCAGATACCATAAAACTCACACCCAGAAAAAAATTAACACAAGATCCAAAGACTCTCAGTTCCTGTATTTTTTGACATAATATCTAAAAACATTTTAAGATGATCTCAGATGTCAGTGTAAATAAACACTGGTCTGTTACTTTGAGCCTTTTCCACACCCTCTCCTCACCATGCTGATTAATTAAAAAAATCCAACAAAAATATCTGCAGCTGGCAGTTGCAGAGTAACAAGGACAATTTAAAAATGTGATCAGACTTTGTGTTTCCAGACACAGAGCATTCACCAGCGTATTTCCTTACACGGAGAACATGAAGATTAATATTAGGACAAAATAAATAGACCAGAACAAGTAGTTTTCCAGCTCCCTGCAACGACTGAAAGTGGGGATTAATACAAGCACTTGAGATGTTCTGGCTGTAAGAAACGTTGTCCCTGATCTTAGGCACCCTTAGCAAGCTCTTTTTCATGCAAAAACCTACCCATTCTGCAGGTCCTCAATACTCATGTTAACCATTTACTATTTGAATTCATTATCCGGAAGAAGCGCTCTGGAAATCACCATTTTTAGGGCTAACAGTTGCAACAAACCCCTGCTCCAAATATGCCCAATATGAATTTATCAGTAGGATTCTCCTATCAAATAAATCCTTTGTCACACAGATATTTTTGAATAAGTTGTTCATCCTGTATTGGTAGCAAACATCTGGTTAAATCCATTCCAAACCTGAAAAGAAGGCTCCAGCAACAAAAGTGAGGGAAGCCCTGCTGTGAGCCATTGCAACATGTAAAGCACTGTTGCTTGACAAAGGCTTCCCTGCAGCACAGAGAGCCAGAAAACCCCACGAGTTATGTCACATCAGGCTCAACCTTCTGCCAGGTCACTAAAATTCCGTGCCTTTTGTGACAAGGGTGCTAGTACAACTGGGGCAACCATGTAACTACCCAGAGTAGAGTGGGTGATAGCAGGTCAGAAATATTCTTCGTCTCGGTACCCTGACCCAAAAATAATTAAGCATTCCATTTATGACAGAAATAAGTCTCTATAGCCTCGAGGGTTCAGTCTCTGTCTAGGTCAGCTCCTGCTGGGTCAGCCCTGGACACTGCTGCGAGGCAGAGCTGGCAACATGCGGTGATGACTGCGGGAGGGAGTGAGGGCTTTAGTCTGGGAGACAGCCCTGGTAAGCCTGACATTAACATTCACATCAAATGGCAGTGGGCAAGGCAGTCCTCATCTGAGATAATAGGCTTTTTCCAGTGATTGCACCTTGTCACCTAGGAACACATCAATCCCAGAGCTTGCTACCACAGGCTGTCATGTCATATATTCCCTTCCTTGGGCTCTATTTTGTAAGAAATAGTTCATGTCTACTTCTCCTACCAGCAGGCTGCTCCAGAACCTCACCGTGATGGTGAGAAAATTGCTTGTCTTCCACTTTCAATTTATTCATGATTAGTTTATAACCATTTCCTCCTGAGCCAATATTGTCCTTTAGCTTAACCAGCTCTTTTCCCTTCCTGATGTTTATCCTCCTAATGTATTTACACAGGACAGACATATCTCCTGTTAGCCTTTGCTGAACAAGGCAAGCTTTGGCAGTTCCACTCAGGGGATTAACCAAATCACTTCTCCTCCCAACCAACACTCAGCTTTCTCAAAGACGTGTATTTGCTGTTCTGTATCTGCAGTTCTTCAGGCAGGTAGTGCCACCCCTGTCTTGATAGAATTATTGCAGTCTGGATACTAGATGACCTTCATCTGATTCAATCTTCTTTTAGTTCTCCCAAAATGCAGGTATTCTTCTATGATTTATTTTGGGAAATCAGTGCATGGCACAGAACCCTAGAGCCCAGAAGCTCATGTCTGTATGTGTGGTACCTCAGGAAAAGCAGAAATCCAGAATCTTTGGATATTAATTTAGTTGCCTTGAAGTTCCCATGTTCCTCCTAATACTCTTCAGCTTTACGTGTAGCCTGTAGTATCTGAATGTCTCACCAGCATGTCAAAAAGAATAAATAAGAATTGGTCTTTTTATCTGGTGAAGAAATGTAATGACATTTTGAATGCATTTTCACCCTTCTTCATGCATACTTCCCTTTGTTTTCTCCCCACATACACCAAGGCTTCAAATTCAGCCTCCTTCTTTCAAACCTAAAACCACCTTTATTTACTGGGATTCTGGATTCTGTCTGAACTGAGCCAGCAGAGTTCAATGAATGGAGTAATTTTCAGCTGAATGAAAACCCATTACATGCTGTGGTTATAAATTATTATTGTCTCTGGACTTTTGAAGATCAGTGTATCCATCAGAAAATCCAGAGTTGCTAGGACTAACGCATGACTTGGGAAGAGAGTAACCACACACCTGGGGTCAGAGTGAGCCAAGCTGCTTAAAGCTTCCACAAGTGGGAGAGAAGCCCCCTCCCCCTTGCAATTCCCTGCTGATAGCAGGCACGTGTAGGCACAGCCTCTGCATGTGCTGGCCCCAAAGCAGCCCAGAAGGGACTCAGGCACATCTCCCACTCCCAATCACAGTACACAGGACCTACCAGGATTTCAGCACCAAACTGGCTTATTCTCTCTGGTGTGGCAAAACAGTGAGGACATGTTGGGAGACGCTACTTCGTCCTTTGCTATCTAGGCTTCTTTCCATGTCTGCATTGGAAAGTTTGGTTGTCAGTCAGGGAGGCAGCTGTGCTTTGCCTGCATTGTTTGGCATTCACCTTTGCCACAGGTTTGCTGTCACTGTTTGTCCAAAGGAAAGGTAAAACAATGTTAACATCCTGTCTGAAAGAATAAAAATAGGGAATAAAATGTCTGGGTTTGTTGAGAGATGCTTCAGAAAACATTTGCCCATTACTCGTGATGCTTCACCAGAATTCCTTTATAATCTCCACAGCCAAAGCATTTCAGTGTCAGAAGTAGGACCCAGAGAAGTGCCAAACTGAGGCACATCTTCCTTCTTTCCTGCTCACTGTGGTTACAGGAACTTCAGGCCTTTCATTAGCTGTTTAATTGTCCTGCAAAGGTCTTGAGTCAATATTTTTATTTCCCGATTTTACTTGCCACTGGTGAAAAATCTGCTCCCCTTTTCAGAACATCTAACTAAATTTAACAGGCAGGACAAGGAGGAGCACTACCATGCCTACTGGATTGGAAAATTGCAAGTATATTTAACAATTTTAGGTATGCATGAAGACCTTGAAAACAACCACTTTGTTCTGAATAGGACTACTGTCCTGGAGAGAAATTTTATGTTGTGAAGTAAAAGGGCTTGGATTGTATGGAAAATCTGTAAAGACAAGAATGCTGCAGCTCCATGGATAGACTAAAAGACTGCAATTAATTTACTGAGGTGTTAAAATGAATATCTGGAGGGTATCTTATATTTTGTAGATTCTGTAGTGTGAAATAAAATTTGTTCTTAGCTGCTGGCCAATGACAGCTGGAGGTAAGTGAGGGGATTTTTTGACTTTGTCTTTGATTTTCTTTCATATAACCTGCAAAAAGTTAATCTGAACTAGTGACTCATCCAAAAAATCCTTGTTCATTTCAAAAGTCCCATCAACTCCCATGAGGATGAAGAGATCACCATTTAGGATGATCATTCCTCAAAATTTCATTATACAAAAAGTACAGTGTAGCAGAGCCATATCATAACTATCATGCACTCCATGTGATGTTCAGGAAATATTCACCTGTTTGCATTTAGACTTTCTGACAGGATCTGTGAAAAGCCAAGCTAATAAAATGTTGACATTCTGTCTGGAACAATACGTTGTAGGTAGAGTGTTAGTTCCATTTGATGCAAAACCAAAACAAACTGAAAAACTTTTCCTTAAAGCTCATAGCCCAAAAATTAAGAGGAGAATGCACCTTAAGGATTTTTAGGGGAGGCATGTTGGAATTGTTATTAGTGCTGAATGAGAAAGAAAAAAATGCTAGAATGCCCTGATTATACACACCTATAAAAAAAATTGTACTTTTTTTTCCTTTTTTTTTTTTTTGTGGAAACTGAGCCTTTTAGAAAGCAGTACTGCAGAAAACAGCTGGATTTATACTCAAAGAAAAGAAGAAAAGGTGATTTACTGTATCTTTGTTTTGGAGCGTTTAGAGGAATTCAACGGGCAAGCTCTGTGATTCCATAAGGAGAAGCCAGTCTGACCAATTCTGAATTAAACACAACAAAAATGGGGGCTGTACATCTTAGTAAGACAGCTTTTGTATAAAAATGTGTGTGAGACAGGTTTCCTTTGATGTACCTCCAATTTTAGCATTGTTAATTTTTATTGGCCAATTTTTATTATTGTTATTTCAAAAATCCCAGCTGCACAGTGATTTCAGGAAAAGGGGAACAGAGACAGCAGAAACAGGTAAGGCTGAATCCTTCACCCTTTTAAATTTTATCTGTAGTGTGTCTCCTCGCTGTACTGCTACACAGATTTATATTTTCTGGAACTGCTGGAAGTCCCTTTGCATAATCCAAGCAAGACAGAAGGGATTCTGTTGACCCTCAAATATGCCAGTAGTGGACAAAATCTGCAGCTTGGATGTTCAGATATGAAACTGTGCTCTAAGGAACTGAGCCTTGCACTGGATCGGGGTACAAATACTGTGTGAGGAGTGCTTTGTCTGACTGCTGTTTGCCACCGAGCCAAAAAAAAACACTATCAGAAAATTACAAAACTGATGAACACACTGCTATTTTTTTTACATATAAAAGGAAAGCTGCCTTACCCAGCCACTTCTCTTTCTTTGATTTAACTCCATGCTCATCCCTGTTACCAGTGGATGAGTGGTTTGGCAAGTGCATTGCAGCCCACTTCACTGAAGAGAAGGGTTTCCTAGTGAAATGAATCCCTTTATGAGACTTTGATATGAACATATTTAGTAAATTACTTTAAAAATCTCTCCTCCTCTTCAGTGGCTGTACTCTGGAGTGGAGCATAAACCTTACATTAAAGAACCTGTTTTTTCACAAATTAATTAAGAGGACACATCTCTCTCCAGTCACCCTAGATGCACTCACAGCAGGACTGTGACTATTCATAAGGCGCTTGCAGAGGAGTAGCAGATACATCCTGCTGATTTGTAATGTAATTCCAGTGCAAGAGGTAAGGCTGCAATGTAACCCAATTCATTAATCTCCAAACTGTGAAACCTCACAAGTTGCAAGAAAATTAAAGATTCTGGAGAGACAAAGAGAAAATTAGAGTTTCAGAACAAGAGATTATTATCTTGGAGCAGAAAACCATAGCTAAAAGTAGAATAACTGTACACAGCGTGCAGTTATGGGTTTTAAGGCAAGATTAAACAGATCATAAGAGCAGTTTATAAACTTTGCATTTATACAGTGGTCATGACCTGGGTATGTTAGTCAATCAGCTAATGGCTAAAGGCATGCAGCATCTTTCATAACATTTTGATGCTAAATTGACTGTCACCAGAAAACATCTAACATGCAAATTGCTGTCTGCACCTGAAATTTTAACAACATGCAGTTTGGAGAGCCGCTATTTGAACACAGACTTCATTTTCAAGAATACACTTACAGCATCAAGCACAGGGCAGCGGGAGGATTAAAACAAAAGTGACTGTGATCAGCCTCTCAGCAAATACTCAGCCCAGCCCTCTCCTCATGAGCCAGCAGCCAGGCCCCGCTGCACTGTGCTCAGCCATCAGAACTGCACTGGACTGTGAGAAAATAAAGCCTGCAAAGATAGGGCAGGCAATCATCATAAATTCACACCGACACAGGTTGAGGAGAGTACCACCCTGTCTGTGCACAATTAGTGAACACCAGTGGGAATGCAGTTTTGGAAGCAGAAACAGCTAATCCCACAAATATACCTATAAATATGATGTGGGTCAGGAAACTGGTTTAAACACATATTATGGCTTGAGGTGTCACCCAGTCAGAAAACAAAACCAAATGGCAAATAGCAGGCCCCTGAGCTTTAGGAATTTAAGGCTTGTGAAGGATTGAAATCTTCAAAATGGGATTTAAGCAGAATTTGAATGATGTGCAGGCCTTGAACAAGAGTTCTGCATAAATTAAACTTCTTATGTTCCTCAAAAGCCAGCAGTAATACCCAAAAG
Source organism: Lycocorax pyrrhopterus obiensis (assembly GCA_014706295.1). Taxonomy (NCBI): domain Eukaryota; kingdom Metazoa; phylum Chordata; class Aves; order Passeriformes; family Paradisaeidae; genus Lycocorax; species Lycocorax pyrrhopterus. The sequence continues at coordinate 81,924,919 of JACSVZ010000004.1, forward strand.
CCAACACCTGTGGAACAATCTGTGGCAAATGAGAGCTTCATTAGATAGATAAATAGCTAGCTAGATAGATAGAAAGACAGACAGAAAGGAACAGCCAACTAAACACTGGAGCAGATAACATCAAAACTTGAGCTTGAAACATCCTTTCCTGGGATTCATATCCACTCCTTAGTCATCCTTTCCTTTTATTCCCTGAATACACTCTTCTATCCCCTTCTTATCTACCAGAACTAACTGCAGCCAAAATGTAGGGCACTGGACCTTCAGCGTTGCACAGCCCTTCAAATTTCCTTTTCTCTTGAATCCATGATGTTCTGTCTTCCCCTCTGTTCTGCCACCAAGGATCTAATCCTGGCATCCCTCTGCTCTTTTGTCTTGAGTCCAGTGTTTTTTCACTCCTTTCCTTAGAAAGTGCTTTCTCCCACTGGCAACTCATCCTCTTTGCCTGCTTTGCAGTTCATTTAAAACACCCTTCCTTTTATTCAAATGCTTTCTTTGCCTTCAAATTTCTCTTCAAACCCAGGAATGCTGCCTGTCTCCAGCTCCTCGCTGGTGATTATCTGAAGCACACTTACAGTATAAGGTTTCTGGGACAGTAAATTAGCTTATCTATTTAATTTATAGGCAGCATGTACATATACACAGCAGGACAAATAAATAATGTAGAAAAATAGGTCCAATGGAAAGTCTTACCTTTTCTTCTGTTTTTGTAAACCAAGGGGTACTTTGAGTCTTCACTACGCTGCTACTCTCTATTTTCTTTTTGGTTTAAATTATCCAAGTGCACTACTGAAAATGAAGAAAGTTGAGATAAGCCTTAAAAAAGGAAAAATTTTACTTTAATATATCATTTCATCAGGACATTGAAGGAACTAGCACCCTGTTCCAAGCAACCTCATCTTCATAGTCTAACAACTTAACTCTGCAAATTCGCTGATTTTTCAAGGTAATATTAGAATCATTTTTTTCCAAGTACCCACCCACTGATACTCTCCTACTTGGCATAATGAGATCACTTGTTTTTTCTTCCCTAATATAAAAAAATATTGACAGCCAGACCCTAGGTCTCTATGGTTGTCAAGGGATTTGGAAAGCTCTCAGTGAGGATGTTCTGAAAATCTAATTTTCATTAATGAATTGATGCTAGCAGCTTCTTCTAGGATGCTGTGCCATTAAAAATTGCAGACTCTAGTTTTCTCGAACATGGCAGGAATCAAAAAGGAGACGGTAATCACTATTTACAGTTACTGGTCTCCCTCCAACTTGCATGTTGCTCTGATTGTTTTCTTTCTCTCTCACACAGATACCAGGTTTCCTGGTTGCTTCCAGCTCTCTCTTTTTGTTTCCTGCCTGCCTCTGTTGTTAACACATGCACACACTATTTTTCATTTCCTGAGAAAGGAGATATTTAGATTAAATATTAGGCAGAAATTCTTTATTGTGAGGGTGGTGAGGCACTGGAAGAGGTGGCCCAGTGAAACTGTGGATGCCCCATTCCTGTGAAGATTCAAGGCCAGGTTGGACAGGGCTTTGAGCAACCTGGTCTAGTAAAAGGTGTCCCTGCCCTTGGCGGGAGTCTTGGAACCAGATGATCTTTAAGGTCCCTTCCAACCCAATCCATTTTATAAATCCATGATTCTGTGACTCTCCAGCTGTGCTTCTTGTTATCCTGTGCTCATTTTTACCTTTGCCCAGGGACATGGCTGATGCCTGAGCGAGCAGAGCAGCTCACCAGGCAGCAGTCTGTATTTCCAGAGCTGGCAGTGACTCATGCGCGAAGCTGGCAGACACCCGTGCTGTCTGTATGTATGCAACCATGGGTCGTCACACAGCAATAAACTACAGTATCTTGTTCAAAACCTGTCTCATTTTATCTGGATCCCCCCGACTTTGCTGGCACTGATCCATGGCTGGTGTTTACTGACCTTTTAGAGGAGCGCTCGGCTGTAGGAATAAAAATAGTTTCTCGTGGAGGTTGTGCACAGACACTGAAGTTGTAGGGTGCGTGCTCAGCCCCATGCACAGCAGCCTCAGGCCCAGCTGTAGGCCTTGGGCCAGGACCAGAAGGACCGTCCAGCACTTTTCCTGCTGGAGCTGTTGCCTTTTTTTGAGTGATCAGTCCACTCAGAATACCTACATGCTGATAATACACCTTCTGGTCCCGCACGGCAATATGCAACATCTGCTCAGCTTTCAAGGGATAGTGCTTCCAAGCTGTGCCTGTGCTATGAGGCAGAAGCAATCCTACAGTATTCCCTGCGGTCCTCTCCCAAAAACTCCTGCTGATGGTGTCCATAAGGCCATAGTGCCCCCCCCCATCCCTGGGGATGCAGTGGGGCACACCAGAGGAAGCTGCTCATGGTGCTGACAGAGCTAGACCAAGCCCAGGTTGCCTGAGTAGATGCAGAAAGTGCCCCTGTGCACACACAGCCTCCCAGAATCTCCCAGGGGCCTTTGAAGACACATTGTTGGCTGCAATAAAGGCAAGATAAAACACATTTGCTGTAACACCAGGCTGTTACAGTGTTTGTTGGGCAGAATAATTTAGAAGCCGATTAGCCAAAATCCCATAGCAAGGGATAATGTGATCTTCCAAACCCTGACGTTTGGAGGTTTTCATCCCCCAGGCTAGGAAGGTTTTGTTGCACCCACAGAGAGGAGAAGGCTTTGGCTGCACTGGGCGTCTTGCTCAAGTTGGCTCAGATGAAAAGTTGAGGGACCTCAACTCAGTCAATGTATTCGCACCATTGTTATTTTTCTTTTAATGGGATTGTGGTGTGCTGTTTATGTACTCCAGTTTTCAAAGAAAGCATTTTTCAAGTACTAGCAAGACTTCTACCTGGACATGGCAGGCCTGAATGTCTCAGGGCTTGCCAGTAGTCCCTGCAGAGACACAGGGACACTACTCAGGCACTGGCCAGGACACACGCAGAGCTAGATTTAACTAAAACAAAACAGAGCAAGCCCTGTGCTTTTATGTAAGAACACAGCTATTACCTTGGTAGTTTATAGTGGACATTCTGTCTCAGAGAATGAGTTGCAGTGTCTGGGCTACATTTTCTGGTTTGTGCTGAAAAGCCAGGCTAACGGGATTAGCAAGAAGATAGCTCCAGGATGGATTATCTCTGTGTGTGATGGTAAAGAAATTTCAGTGCTAGTGACACGTACTGACACCACGTTTGGAAGTCTGCCTCTGGCAGTGTGCTCCTAGGGCTAGCACAGTTGTATCCTTCCAGGCCTGAAAAAACTTGCATGGGATTTTATCCCAGATGTCAAATGCTTTTTCTGACCTGCTTGTGTCCTTGCAGTCTCAGCAAAACTTCACGAACTGTCTTAGTTTCAGAAGCTGGTTTTCCCTCTTGAAAATCCATAACAGCTTCAAGGGACACTTCAACTCTATTTCTGTAAGATTTAACTGGTTCATAGTACCCCCACTCCATGACACTTCTCAGGAGCATTGACCTGATGGTGTCTGACAGACGAGCAGAGAGATAGCAAGAATAAACACAGATAAATCTAATTGTTTGAGACATTTAAGACATGTGTGGTATTTAATTTTTTCATACCATGGAACATGACAAAATAAATTAGTAGCAGAAGAAAATGCTACCTAGTGTCATTACAGGGTAAATGTTTTTGTGTGTTTAATCAAAGTTCTTCCAGATAGATATATGAGTGGAAGGGAATATCCATTTTAGCTGTGCACTTAATTCTCTGTATTCAGTATACCAGTAAGTTGGATACCTTTCTTTAAATTCTTCTAACACTTTTATCAAAGCAACAGTTTTTGTAGACTTCTCTCCTCTTTTAAAGAACATGGCACTTTCTTTTGGCGCATTGCTGATGCTTAATTTATTTTTTCTCTTCAGGGATACAAAATTTATTAATGCTACTGCAATGACCAAGATAAAGTCGAGAGACAAGAACCTAGCAGTTGTATTCCTTTGTCAGTTAAATACTGCACTATAAAAAGGAGACAGTAAATTATAGAAAGAAACCAATACGATGACCACAGAATTCTTGTATTTATTCCTACATCAAGAGACCTATATACAGTAACCGAAATTCCTCTTTCTTGATTTAAAAGGAAGTTTTGCATGTTTGGTGATCAAATACTGTAAAGGAAGTTACATATTTTTCAGTGGGTTATAAGCAAGCCACAGGATGAACAAGATGCACTAGAAAGAGGAACTGACTGATGAGTAACCTGTTTTCACTGTAACTGTGCCGTATGGAGTGAATAAAGCAATGTTTCTCCATCTCTCCCTCTGCGAATGAATGAAAGAAAATGTTTCTTAATATTTGTGCACTGGATTCAGTAGAGATACATTCACTTGTGTCCCACCAGAGAGTATTCTTGCAGCGGCAGTCCAATTTTGGCTGCTACAATGCCTGAAGTCTGGAGGAACTCTATTTCTTTCTCCACTCTCTTTAGTGGAGGAACTGTATTTTTGCTCCCTGAGTAGCAGCACAGAAAGTGTTATCCACCACTGAGTTCCTTCCCCCAAATTGCAGGTTATTATGCCCTATTCATCTGCTGGACTTGACTGGGAAACTTAAATTACAAGATCTCTACATACTCAGAGAAAAGTTATCCAAGCTCTAAGAGACATGAATAGCATGATAAACAGCTCTCTTTTTCAGCAGTGACACAGCTGCTGGAAGAGTTAAGCACCTCTGCTGTACTAATTCCTCTGTGAGTAACCTATATAGGTAGATAGAAATATTATATGGACACTTGCCAATAGACAGTGGCACCCAGCTAATCAGCGGTACTGTGTCAAGATTCAGATTTGTATGCTTGCCACAAAATCATCACTCAGAGGTAAATGAAACACTGTGTTCTTCTACTTCAGTGTCAAATATAACATGGTGGTACAGGAAGATAGAATAGCTTGATAATATTCCTCAAGATGTTTCAAAAGAATGATAAAGTCATAGGTTTTTCCCACTGACTCTAGTGGTGGCTCTCCCATCCTTGCATTTTCAACATCATCTGCTGTATCTACACAAACTGTACTGGCTGACAGCTGTCTCCCTCCAACCTTGATACACACCATGAGAGGGAGAAAACAGTAATACAGAAGTATTTTAACCTGGACTCATAGAGTTTATTTAATTGCATTTTGAACTGGACATCAAGAGCATTTTCAAGAGCATCTCAACAGTCTGTGCAGAGAATATTACCAGTGCCAAGAAATTTCATGCAAGGATGCTACCTGCAGCACACATATTCCCCCACATTCAGGCCCAAAAACTCTGCCCGGGCATTTTATTGGGTGAGTAAAATGAAAATGTGAACAGAAATTCCAGCAGGTGGTCTGGTCTGCCCCTTAGGAGGGATATCAATATATCTCAGGATCTTTCTGTGTTAATCTTTCTTGGAAGAAACTGTTCAAAGGGCACACAGTGAGCTCCGGGGTGACTATAGCTTACTGGGAGATGGTTGCACTAAAAGTGGCTGGTGTCCATTCTCCTGCACAGTGAATTTCTATTTCTACCTAAGATAGGCCTCCACATAAATTACAAACCAGTCTGAACCCACTGCCTGTCACAGAGTTACTGTGTCCTAGCTAAGAAATTTTACTCATCATCACAGCACAGGTTACAAAAAATCATGTAAAAATATCTCTACGGATCAAAGAGGGGTAAGTTTTGAAGAAGCTGTGCATGGAAACAGTCCAACCATTTACCACACTGGGAGACATTTAAAGAGGTTGGCCGTGCTAACTGCTGTGCTTGCTCCTCCAAAAGTACCTACACCCAGCAAATACATGGCAGGGTTTCCCAGGTTTTACACCAGTGTAAACATGAGGAGATGGCAGGACCTCTCTGCAGAAGACTGCTTTCTCTCAGAACTCTAGCATGGCACACAGGCAGGATGCTAATGATAATAGCAGAAGAAAAGACCAAAAAAAAATATTTAGAAATCCAGGGGAAAGTAAAGGAAAATACTAGACAGGACAAAGAAAAATCCAGTGGCAGAGCAGCTCCATCAAGATCCCGGCCTTCATACCATAGCCAGAACAACAGCAAGAAGGAAGCCAATATGCCACAGAAACAGGAAAGGATCTGCCTCCCCAGAAACAAGGAGAAACAAGTTCCTAGGAAGCTGGGGAACCACCAAGGAAAACATCTTGAAGCAGAGACTTGCTTTGATCCTGATGATAAATCAGCTTTGCCAAAATGGATGAGCCATTTGGACCCATTCCCTGCTGTTTAAGATTTGTCCTTGAAGTGATGAGCATGTGTGAAAACCTACACATGCACTGAGAAAGGGAAGGCAGATGACATCAGGCTTGAATTCAGATTAGAAAAATGTGCATGAAAGAGCAGAAAAAAACCCAAAACCTCATACTACAGCATAGGAAAGTCTGGTGCTCCTTTTCTGCCTTCCTCCAGATGGGATTTTCAGCTCCGAATGGCAAACACCATGTTTTGTTACAGATCATCTGCCTCTCTGGGTATCTGGGTTGCATGAGACCACATCTTGCGGTAAGGTTGAAACCAATTTGTAGGATGGGTGCTGCCCTTGTGCTCAGCTGCTGCTTTGGCTCCATCATACAGACCATGGCAGTCATTTCCTGGGCATTCACGGGAGCTGGAGAAAATCAAGGCCACTGGTGCTGTATCATACAGGAAAGAAAGACCTCCAAATTGTGTAAATGATTTTGAGACTCTTCAAAACATTTGCTTTCAGATATAATTTCTTACATTTTAGTTTCTCTACTAGGAAGTGTGAGTTGCAAATGCTGCACTCTCCAGGGCCATCTTCACCCAAAAAGGAATTTGCAAAATTAACATCAAAACAGGCACAAACCATGCAATTCACCACTTTAGAACCTGACATTTTCCAGCATCTGATGGATGCTATTTTTATTGTCACAAAAATACCTAAAATTGTATTTAAAAGTTCACATACGCTTTTTAAAACTTATTTCAGTCATTTCAAACAAGCTACTAAAAATAATTTTCAATACAAGACCATCATATTTTTACTTTTTTGGTCTAATATCATTGCCATACATGATACACATAACAGGGAAATTTTGTTTCATCTTCGTAGCATGCACAGTTTTCTTCTGATGGTACATAAAAAAATAATCCAGAAGTGCTGATCTTGCAGCTTATTTTGGATGGTTTGATGATTCCAGTTATTAAACACATGAGCTGTAATGGCAACACTGCATGCTTTCTAACCAGGAAGAAAGTAGAAGACAAAATGCTGAGATTACAGCCTGTACGCATCCAAATCTCCCCACTCCCAGGGAAATAAAATGTACCCATGTGCATATGCTATCACCTCCTTCTCATAATGCTGATTTCCAAAATCAATGGGGTAATGACATCAGAGTACATACAATGTAATATTCCAAATGTTGCAGCACTATCAAATAAGCAGAGTGCTCTTTTGTGATATACTGTATGTGTTCAGCTTTTCAAAGTATTCATCTAAAGTTTGAACACACGTGACTACCAAAAATACAGGTCAGCAAGCATGCACAGGGGGAGGAGAAGGTTTGAGGCGGACTGAGCATGCCCTGCATGCCTCCATAGATGCCACACCACAGCCAGCGCCGGGTCTGCAGGGACAAGGATGGCTGACAGCTGCTTTAGGCCCACAGGTTTTCTGCAAAATCGGGATGCACCAAAAAAAAAAGCTTTGGTTGTTTATTAAACAGAATGATTTTATTTTTTTTTAATGATTGTTCTCTCAATTGGTTTGCATTTCAATGTTTAGATATCACAGATTCCTACAGGAAATCTGCCATAAAAATGAGAACTTGAAGCAGACCAGATTGCCCACTCTTGAAGGTTACAGAAATGTGGGTTGAAACTCATATTACTAAAGAAAACAAACTCATGGGTTGGGTTATTTTATTTTATTTTACTCTAAATTTTGTGTTCATATAATTTAAAACATATGCAGATTTTTTAAAATATATGTCTATCTAATCCTAAAATAATTAATATCCTGTAAAACTCATCTGTCCTTATAGATCTGACCTATAAAGTTATGCTTTCATTGTCTTAATCACTGTGAAACCTGGTTGTTGAGCAAGTGAAGAGTGGGCATGACGAACAAATATCATAGTGAAATCTTGAAGACCTGCACAATAGGGTAAATTAGTGAAGGTCTGTGGATTATTTCACTTTGCACAGCAAAAAAAATCTGACTTATTTTGCATATACTGTGTTAAAAACACATTTTTCAGTTACCCCAGAACACCGTGCAAGTAGATACCCAGGCTTTTAAAAAAAAAACACATATAAAGCAAACCTCAAACTTAGCCCCTGTGGACTCCACTGTGGTGGCCTACTGCATAGATTTACATTGGCAATGCCACAGAAGACAGACACACTGGAATAATTTATTTCTGAGTCAAATTTTTCTCTGTGGATTTTGTCATTTGATTAACATTTTCTCGTTATCTTTTTACAGGCTCTTTGAAGGTGGTGTAAATTGCATCCAGCTCTGATTAATGGTGAGATTCATGCTAGGAAATAAAATCTTCACTCTATCTGGAATGTAAATGCAGCCTTTCAAACTAACACAGAGTTTTTAATAGAAACAGAATTAATTAGCTCAACCTGGAATCTTATATATGCACACAAAGAATCAGATACCTAAATAATCTCAGTTTGTCTCTTCTACAGTTTTTGATAAAACACAAAGGCTAAATCATTTTATTGTGGTGCCAAGATAACGCTCATTTCTAAAAGTTACTCGTAAAGTAGACAGCAGAAGCACTGTGTCAGTACTGTGCAATCCGAGGCACAGGCAGCCAGGCAAAGGTAGTTTTCAGATCTGTAAATGGAAATCAGATGCCCAGCCATGGCTGGCTGAGTGCTCAACACCCCCTTGTCCCTTTACTACTGTAAAGGAAAATCGTTCACTCCCTGCTTTGAGGCAGACGACTCCTCTTGGAGTCACAGCAGTTACAGTGGAGCTTGCAAACCTGAAAACTCAAAAATTCATATGATTATTTGGGGTGGCACAGTGAGACAAGTGGGTGTTACACCTGGAAGTCCACTCACAGTCTACAGTGCTGTTATGCTGAGGAGTAGAAATGTTCTTTGACCACCCTAGAGCTGCACCAAGTGCTGGGTGTGTATGCATTTGCACTCAGCAAGAGCAGGTTATGAGGCCAAGTACAGGATGGATTATTTCCTTGTCTCACACCTCTGTGCCTCCATGCACTGCAAAAGCCCTTCCCTCCACTGCACACAGGAGGGTAGTGTGGAGCCAGGCACACCCGAAGGAAAAGTGGATGGCAGACCAGGGATGCTGTACCCTCCCATCCATGGACACGACGTACTAATGGTTGGAGTAATATTTCCCAGGACACAGGCATTTCATTACACAGCAAAGATCAAGTTTATTTTGTTGTATAGAAAACAGAAATTAAATTTAGCATTGGGTGTCAAAAAAATTGTTGTTGTAATGAGCCAGATTAATTTCTGGCATGAACACACAAAATTGTCACTGATTTTGATGATCTATGACAGCAATTTATCTTCAGTGTAGTTCCACTGATTTTGCTGCATTTACACCAGGGCTTGATTTAGCCTGATATTTCTATCAAAGGGAGGAACAGAACTGAAAAGGCACATCCTTGGTTTAGGCTTTTGTTTTCTGCCTTCCTGTTTTACACAAACTGCATTTCTTTAAGCTACATATGCTCCAGCCCTCTCTTTTCTGATATTGCAATAGCCTCAGGTTGGTTTTTTCCTTTACCCACTATTTGCCTTTGGTTTTATTGACAAATTGTCACCTGTGATGTGTTTGCTGTCTTACAAGATTACAGATGACTACTGTCTTGCACTGCTTCTCTTCTCCCTACACCCCTTGCATACCGAGTGAGTTGTTTTCTGGCCAGTGAACACCACCAAAGAATTTGTATTAAGTGTTCTTTTAGGCATTCCTCAGTCTAGAACCTTTCTTCTTTTAATGACTTCACAGGTAATGTCCTGAACAAGTGAAGGGGAAAGGATCTCCATGTAAATTGTTAATTTCAAAATACCTGTTGTTCATACATGCAATTATCATTGATGATAAAATATCTCTTCTTTTTAAAACTTTCATTCTTTGGTCATCTGCAAAATTATCATTAGAGTAAAGCACAATACTCAAAATGGCTGCCATGTGCGAGGACACAAATATCTGTTCTCTCTGTTAGCCACATTCTTGAAACCCACATTGTTCCAAATCCAACAGCTTGATGTGTTTTATGACATGTTCTGAATTCCTGTTCTGGGTATCCACTGGCATAAGTGTTTGACAAACACTGATATTTTACTTCACAGCAGTGGCACTGCTAGAGGTATCCCTGGGAAGCTCTCATTTTTGCCAGTTTGGCATTGAAGAAGTACCCAAAGCTACCAAAAATGTTGGCATGCTGTGTAGCTGGGCTGATAGAGAAAGTCAAACAAGAGAAGGCCCCCGAAAGCACTTTAAAGATGCTCTGAAATTCTCTCTTCAAGCTTGTCAGAGCAATACCAGAACCTCTTAGAACACGACTACATACGAAGGCATCTCCAGAGAAATCTGCAATAAGGTTTCTGCAGACCTTATAGCAAAGCACTCAGACCCACATGAGGCTGTGAGGGCAACAAGCAAGCTCCGAGGCACTCAGAAGTCATCAGAAATGTGTGAATGCAACCTGCAGCCATAGCTGCTCCTGAGACTTGTCTGTCCCCAGACACTTGGGTGTGTGGGCACTGAGGGCAGTATGCAACAGCACACACAAGAAATTTTTCTCTGAGCAAGACAGAAAACCACAGGCAGCGCTGAGGGGTAGGTGTCCATGCACACGTACCTGTGTTCTGCTGTTTGTTTTGTCTGTGTATTCATACTCAATTTCTGCCACAAAGGCCCTATTGCAGCAATTAACTGAGGTGTGACAACATTTTGATGTTACCATACACAAACAATCCCATTCAGTAAACGTAATCTGAAATCTTCCTCAAAGCCGCGTGATGAGACCTTGAGCAAAGCGTGGTGAGGATTTGTATCACCCTCTCTGACAGGAGACCATCAAAGAGGTGCACCATCTGTTCCTCTGGATTTGCTTACTCAGTGGAGGATTTTCAGACCTTTCTAATTATACTTGCATTTAGCAACCTTCTGCTGAGCTACTGTTCAAAAAACATCCACAACAAATAAATAAACAAACTCAAAGCTGCCAGTTCAGGCAGCCAGTGGGCTCATTCTGAGAACATCTGCCCTTTCCCTAGCACCAACAACACAGATTGCCTGCAGTAGTCTTTCAACTCAGAATAGTTTTCCTGCATTAGGCTTGTATGTCCTTGGCCCCACAAAAAAAAAGACCTTAGAGACTTCTTTCAGATTTCTCTTTATTTTTTTTCTTTTTTTCTTCTTTATTGGGCTTTGCATAGACCTGGAAAAATATCTGCAATATCTTTCATAAGCATCATCATTTATTAATGTATTGCAAGTCTGAAATAGCCCTGTTGTTTGGGTGCTTGGTAACGTCTGAGGTTAGCTCATTTATAAAGAGGAGCAATACTGGAAAGTGTTTCTCTTCAGAGAACCATGCTGATGAAAAGTTGCTTAGAGCTCATCCAAAATTCTGTCTCACACCGGATCTTTAATATAGTTTCTTTTGGATGAACTCACACCATGTGTGGTTTTTTTTTCCCCCCCTAATAACCACCAGTACATTTATATGCATTATTTTAATGCAGAGATTTTATTCTGATGTTATGTGAGAGATGTAGAAACCGCACCTGGGAAATTTGGCTGGCATTTCAGTAGAGATCATACAATAGTGGGACAGCATAACCAAGTGGGTGCTGGTATTTAACTTGCTTTTCTTTTCATCTAGTAATTCCAAATGTAATTTGAAATATGCATGAGACAGCAAGACAGTGACGCATTAAAAGACGCATCATGTTCTATAGAGTGAAATGCTGTGGAAATAAGCAGTATGTTTACAGGTTGTGCAGATCAAACACAGCAGAGGCCGGAAGGGAAGGACTCACCACAAAACCATCACCTTTCTCTTTTCTCAGTGTGCGCATATGGCGAGGATTAGGATCATCATGTAATATTCAGGAGAGTGGCATGGGAAATACATTTCCCATAGCAACAGCTGGTTTAGACGTTAGAGAAAGATTAAAGAGAACTTATTTCATCTACCTATTATTTTAAATGAATGGTTATCTGCCAAACCGGCAGGTCAAAACAGGCGCTTCTGTGAAGACAAACAACTCTGCAAAAATTCTACTCTTTCTGTGGATTTGGTTTTCCTATTGATAATGGGCAATCATGTACCATACTCCAGGTCTTTGTGTAATTCCTAATTCAACATTTCAGTCCTACATGGCTAGCCAAAAAGGCTCTTAGGTAAGTAAAAAGGAATGCAAAAATGGTAATACATTCAAGATGTTAAACTTTGATTTGTACCTAATTCCATTAATACATGCAGTTCAAATTAAAATGTAACATCAGACTTTCCAGTTTTGTTGGCTTTTAAAAACCCAGTAAAAGACAAGATTGTAATATAAAGATATTATCATCCAGTTATGTTATCTCTAGCTCTGTTAAAAGAAAACTAGAAGCAAGTAATAATTTCTATAAACGAGTCATTATCAGAGATTAATATTTTTAAATAGCATTCAAAAATTTGTAGGGCATTAAAAACCAAATAGGCAAGATTTGACTTTGATCCTTGTACAAAGAGATTAGGCTCAAACCCTCAAAGAGTTACATACTCAAGTCCTGTCAAGGGCCCGGGTTTCTTTCATCTAACCAAAGGATCCTAAATTAGGAGTCAGTCAATACAGACTCCCTCTAAAAACGGTCAAAGAAAAATGAGGGGTGTCAGGCAATGACTCAGGTTCCCTGAAAGCCAAATAGCCCTCTAGAGGAGGCTGCCTCTTGCTTTTGGGGTCCTTGCAGGAGGCAATGCTCGTACTGAAGGCTGATGAAGGCAAAATGCAATCACCTCACTGGAAGTACAGGGAGTCATTAGTGGTTCATTAGTTCAGTGCTTTTTCACAGGTGACAAGGTGGACCTGTGTTGTATGGGATGTGCCAGGTGCCACCAATAAACAAGAGGAGGAAGAGAGGGAAACTGAATAAATCCATTTATGGCAATGGACTGTGTACTCATGAATTTTTTACATAGGCATGTCCTGATGGTATTTGCAAATTTATTAACTGATTTATTTTACTTATGTTAATCATGTCATGTACTGAAGGCACCATGGAAGAAGCATTTGTTTTTGAAGTAACTTAAATAAACAGCAGATGGTGGCTTGGTGAGCAGGGCCGGGATTTGTGCTCAGTTCCAAGTTCACAGTCACAAGCTATTTGTGATGTTCTAAATAAGAATGTATCATATATGAGCCAATATACACAAAAATCTTTATGGAAAGGATTACATTTGATAGTTGCTAGTCAGTGTGTTGATTAATTTTTGATAGAAAGAACCTTAATATCCTGGCTGCTTTGGCCATTGCATATCTGATTTATATCCATTGAAAAAAGCAGCCATGGGACCACACAGAGACAGCTTGAAGTTCTTGATTGAAGGTCTCTTACTTTTGATTATGTTGGTAAAGGTTGTAGTCGTTGATTTCTTTGGAGCACCAAGGAAATGGCATAGCTTCAGTCAGGTTCACATTGTCTAAGGAAAAGCATCTGGCACAGCATCTGTTGGGTTTAACATGCAATATCTTCCCAAAAGCTGAGCTCAGGACCAGAGGTAGTGCCGGCCTGAAACACTTAGGAAACAAAGAGAATTAAAGTCCCTTTGAAAGCTCCTCTGCTACAGCACATCTTCATGAACAGGTCAGAACTTCATGTCTGATTGAGTTTTAGTGGCACAATGTTAAGCCATGTGTGCAAACCAGTCCAGGGAGGGCACTTATCTATCGCCCCCAAAAGGAGCGGAATTCCTCAGTGAGAGGAAGAAGCTGTTCAGTTTGTCCCTCAGGTTTAAAAAATCTCTCCCATCTCAAGGGAGAGGCTCGTTGCAAAGAGGGTTTTCCCTCCTTTCACTGAGCACTTTCAGTCGTTTCAGTGTGAGCTCTCCCTTTGGATCTTATTTGTTGTTAGGAAGGCGTAACTTTCTTGCAGCTGATGGCCATGGTTAGGAACAAAAACATCTATGTGTGCGGGAAAGGAACTAACACAAATAGTCACAACAGCACATGGACACTGCTTTGCTTTCCCAGTGACTATGACCCCAGGACTGTGTTCTGGCAGTCCTTAAAGTGCTAAAATAAAGCCCCTTTGCAAGTAAATTTGCCTCTAGAAATAGAAAAGTATCCTCTATATTTATGTTATATTAGTGTTTGGGTTTGGAAGTTTTGCCAAAAGTTGTCCAGAAATCAAAAAAAAAAAAAAGTTTTTGCATGAATCATCTGTGTTATGGTCTTCCTACATCTGCATCATTACCAAAGTATGTCCCAAATTGGTGTACGAATACCAGACTCGAAATACTGGTGGGAAAAGAAGGGTATAAAATTATGTCAGAGTACAACTGGTACTAATATGATGGCAACACAATATCATCCTGCTAGTTTATGAAATTTCTGTGGTGATACTGTAAGACATATGCCTTTGATACCACTGCAGATGTGGTAATGCTCTGTTTCACATACTGTGCCATGCCTCCATCAGCCTGTGGCAGCGTAACCTCAAACCATAAAAGCAAAATAAGGCTGAACCCATAACTTTTTTAATACTTATTATTCTGTGCAGCATTGCAATGGCAATACTCACTACAGATCAGATTGAGGGAGTCTCTGAAGAGAAGCTGCTGACACACTAAGATTCTTCTGATGACTTCTTAAAATGAAGACTGATTTATTGAAGACACTTGTATTTCTCTTTCAACAGCCATCTCATGGAATAGTTTATGGTTTTTCACAATCTCTGTGTTATAAAGAGAAGATTTATGAACATTTGATAGTGGACACATTTAATTGTCATCCACAAAATTATGACGAACCTATCCATTCTATTAACTCTTTTTTTTTTTGCTTATTTACTGTTAAACATAAGAAGGTCAGGACAGTCAACCATGGGAACAGATCGCCCAGAGAGACTGTGTGGTCTCCAACCTTGGAGATTTTCAGAGCCTGTATGGATTAAGGCCTGAGCAATCTGGTCTGATCTCATAGATGCCTTTGATTAGAGACAGAAGTGGTCTTCCTGAAGTCCCTTTGAACCTGATCTATGCTATGATAGTATGACCCTAATATTTATTATTCATAATTTTATAGCTGAAATAATCTGCACTAGATTCAGCATTGCATTTATACCATAGTAGTAACTAAATTGTACAGAAATCTCTGGTTTACAAACCCTGGACCTCAAGGCAGACTTTAACCTTCTTGACAACTGCTGGAAGGAAGATGTGGTGGGACAGAGAAAGTCAAGAGGATTTGTGGAAAAGGACAACTTCTTGGCTCAGGCATACAATGGGCAGCTAAGGCTGAAGCACGGTTGGATCTGCTATTCACTAATAAGGAAGAGCTGATTGGGAATGTGATGAGTTTCAATGTTGGCTGCAGTGACTGTAAAACAATGGGCTTTGAGATCCAGAGAGGAGCAAGCAAACAGACAGTAGAGCATAAGAGAGCAGACTTCAGAGTATTCAAGGAATAGGTAAGTGACATCACATCTCTGAAGAGTCTACCACGGAAGATACTTGGGTGTTCCCAGCCAAACCTGTGTGTAGATTAACCCATCGAACTTTACATTTTGAGGGCTTCCCCTATCCCTGACGTATCAAGACTGCGACCATCACTTTGACCAGTATGTACAAACACAGGTCATTCAGTGTCATTTCACTCTAATCTGCCCCAAGGAATGTATTAACAAGAACATCAGTTACCCTCACCTTCAGACATGGGTCATCACAGCACCAAACTGGGGGACCAGTAAATATGCTCAAGGGCAAGACTACCAGCCAGCGGGAGCTAGACGAGCCGGAGGGATGGGCCAACCTTGTGAAATTCAAATAATTGCTGGACTCCCCAGAAGAGAGTGACTGCAATTCTCAGTGTGGCTGAAGACACACAGAGCCTCAGGGCTGACTCTTTCCCTCCTTGACAGGAGAAAGACCTCTGCTTTGTGCCCTTCCACATGCATGTGATGAGAAACAAGATCAAACTCTCCCCAACAGCAGTAATGCTGCTGAAAACCTGCCAACACCTTCTCACTGCCTAACTGCATTTCAAGTCACTCCTTAATCTTTCCACAAACTATCAATCTGAGAGCCTGATCCCTAGCTCATTGACTTTGCTGCAAATCTTTCAGCAGACTGTAACAGATCTTGGATCAAGATCTTTATAAGCCATGACTCTCCTTTTTGTCAATACATTAATAACTTTCTTATAGCTTGCCATATTTACACCCTTGCATTTTTTTTCTGAGATGTTATCCTTTTATCTGAATGTCTAAGCTCAGCTCAATTATTTCATCTTAGACCCTATTTTCAGAACTTTGTAGCTGACTATACAGCTGATCAGGAAGTGGAGACCTACTGAGGTCCCCTCACAGCTGCATCATCCTATGATGCTATGAAGTGCTCTTCTCTGCTAGGTTGAGTCGAGGAGTTTCATTTTCAGGCTGTTTTAAGAAATAAACTAAATGCACCTGCAGCACTAGGTGATCTACCTTTCTCCCACCTTCATCTTTCCACCCACTCTTCTAATAGTTCATTAAGCATGTTTATGCTGCTTTCACTTGATGAATTGTTTATGCAAACCTTCATGACATAACTGTAGCAAATGCTTTTCAAACAAACAGACAAAGAATTTGGCTGTACTAGTGAGGACTAGACTGTGGCTTTGTTCCAAGACCCATGCCCAGAGGGATGTTCAGTTGTACTATGCTCAGCAGTAGAAAAAAAAAATTATTCTCTTTCTAAAAGATTCACATTCAGCATACTGTTTTTGTGGGAGAAAGAGAAAGAAGGCGGGAACGGAAGCAGGAGCACACGACAATTGTTACTGTCCTATGACAGCATAAACTGATGTACATGTACACACCCCCTTAGATTCCCAGTCATGACCTCTTTCAGTTTTTGTCAGCCTGCTGGGGAAAAGGTATAGGGAAGTCACACACAGATAAATTAAATTCATCTTGCTCCTCAGACAAGGTATTGCAATAGGAAATTCAGTCTTCAGTGCTCAAGCCAAATAGAGTCTAGGAGCTTTCTTAAGCATCCTCAGTCATTCACATTCTTCATACTGGGAGCTAAAAATGTTAAAGTCATTGGCGCAGCAAACTGACATAACAGCTAAAACCTTTGGTCTGTTAAACATATTAAAATGGGGAAAAGCTACCCTACAGGCACTCTCAGTACTTTTGAACAGCTCTAGTGGAGTCTAGAGAAGGAATTTTAACATAAGAAAGATGCAAAATGTATTTTGAGTTCCTCAGATATAAAAGATGTTTTACCTACCAAAATAAGAGGTGGGACAGAAGAGAAGCATGGAGGAATTTGACAGGATTCATAAAACATCTCCAAAACTTAAATATTCCTCTAGTAGGAATCTTACAGATAGGAACTCATAGCATGTACTCATTGAGAGATTTCCAAGGGTAGTAAGAAATCTGTGATCCAGGCTTGAGGTCCTACAGAAAAAAATCAACATAGAACCAGAAGAACTTCAGGAGGAGACCTATGACCTGACTTATGTACTCATGCTAAAATTGTCCATCCAGCACAGCTCTTCCTGGTTCTGCTAGATACCTATTTACTTCTTTTTTTGATGCCAGGATACATTGGGCATTTCAAGTTTTGTCCTTGAGTGTCTCCACAAGTGCCTCAGTCCTGGCATTGCTTTGTGACGAGGCAATGCAAGAGTGCCACAAACCAGCACTCCTCATGCCATCCTCATGCTGAGCCAAGGCTGTCGGTGGTCCCAGAGCTCACCAACAAAAAAGGGGGAGAAGGGAGGCTATGTTTTTAATCTTTTATTGGAACAATGAGATATCTGGATCTAGCAGCTAAACCCACATCTCAGTCCTTCACAAACACATTGATTACAGGGCCAGAGGACATGCTACCAAGGCAGAGGAGCTCAGGGAGCTGGGAGAAGGTGCTACCATTTCTGTCAGTTGAAGCCGTTTAACCTTTCATTAAATTAGTTTGATTTCCTGCTCCCTCCAGCTAATGATAAAATTTGTGGTATAGGGACCTGCTAGCTACCTGTTCTGCCTTGTGGACACAGGCCCATTTCCATAAAGAGAGGTGCTCTAGAAGGGGAGAGGTGAGAGCATCATCACTGCTTCTGGTGTGCCAGAGAAGGGTTGGGAACTGGCTTTGGGACTGGGGTGCTGTCTTGAGTGTCACCACACTTTGAATCCTCTGGGTCTCCTACCTGCCAAGCAAATTTTTCACCTGCAAGTCTAGACAGCCTCTTTTGTCAGCCAAATCCCAAAAGTAACTCACTCACTTATGAAGTACACTGCATGTAGGAGAGCAATTTTCCAACATCTTGGTTAAGGTGGCACAGACAGGGGCAGAGTATAAACATAATTTCTTTTCTTCAGTATTTCCCATTGTATTACTACTCAGCCATAACTCCGTGTGGGCTCAGATCACAGCTCGGATGCCAAAATCCCCCTAAGACAATCCAGACAGAGCTGGCATACCCATCTTACACTGTATGAATCCCTGCAGATGAATTGATGCCTAAACACCCACCTTGAAAGTCCAGCCTGAAGAGTGATTGGACCTTGGAAACTTTTTATAGCACTCTTATTTTCACATACCACAATAAAGAGAGCTCTGAAAATAGATAGAATCATTTCTTGGTACTAAAGGCTTTAGATTGCTGAAGAAAATATGTGGGTAAAACGTATTTTCATGGTAAATAGGGACAAAATTCCAATCTCAGTATTATTTAAAGAAGAAAGCTGAATTCGGTTGCAGGGCAGGTCAGACAGATGTTCCACACAAGGAGCCAAAGCATTACTAACTATTATATTTGTGTTTTATTACAGAGCCTCTGAACCATAGTCATGGCCAGGACCCCACTGTCATGGATGATATATCAAAACAGAACTAATACCTTTCTTGACTTAAGTCTGAGAAACCCACTGGCTTTAGTGTGGTTATTCACACATCAAAGAGCAGCTAGTTTGCCCTAATGTACAAACCATCTATACATTTTAAGCACAAATAAAAACCCCAAGCCCAAAGCCAAACACAAACAGGAAAGTATACAATATCTGGCTGTAAAACTTAGATTCACCACGAAAATTGAGGGATACACTTCTAACAACAATGTGCCTTTCCTTTTTGTAAACAAAGAACATGAAGACAGCCCTTTTTCTCTCTTGCTTTGGCATTCTTTTGTGTTGGTGATTTCCAAAGACTCAGACTGGCCTCATACCTAGAACAACAAATTCAGTCAATGTAAAAGTTGATTATAAAACTTCTTGAATGAAACTTTGCATCTCTTGTTTGCAAATATAATTAAATAGTACATAAAAATCTGCTAGCACGTAACTCTTAAAATACAATTATGATTAAACTGAAGTGTTTGAATCTGTAGACATGTTCTATTAGCCACACACACTAATTTATTGTACCGATGACCATGACTGGGCTTTACCTAGGCACTGGCCAAAACATGCCACAAAATTGGAGACGTCTTAGAAGTTGAATGAGAAAACTACTTTCTTGCCTTCTTTCAATCTCAAATAAATAGCAGGGTACTGTGTGTGCTGAAAGGGAATCGTTTATGTTGGACCAAAACAGAGAAGGAAAAAAAGATGCAAAGGCCAGAATAAAAGTAGGCTGGATGCCTGGAAATAAATATGAATATATTAGAAAAATATTTCAAACTAAAGATGTGAAAAATGGAAAGCCCAAAGCAAAACTAGGGAAGGAACCTAATATAATTCAGTTTTAAGACTAAGAAGTGGCATAATACCAATCTCAAGCAGGGCAAAGTGGCTTCTGAGATCTGGGGAAACGGGAAATTTCTTCTCTTTACCTGCTCTGATGTGAATCTTGAACCGTTCCTTTGTTTTCTACAGATTTGCTCTGCAATTAGTTCCTAATCTTTTGCCTACAACTCCAGCAAAGGGAGGATGATCATAATGCAACCTTCTTGCGAAAGAACAGCAATTGCCTGTCAATTGGCCTGCAGGATTGCAGGTTTTGACTGTCTGAAATGAAGCAGAATTTAGGCCAGCAAAACTGTGCCTTCGTCTTCACCAAGGACTTTTGTTGCCAACAGCACAAGGTTTTCACGCTTTAGCCAGAGGAATACTCTTGTCTGTGTGGGTTTGCCAGACAACACCACCACTGTCCACGGCAAAGGCACACGGAGAAAGATAACAGCATGTGCCAGATGACGACTAATAAAAACACTCTTTATTCACTTCCTTACACAAAATCTGGGAAGGCCTTTTCTTCTAAGGTTTCCGTATCTTTACCATTGAGAAAATGAAGAAATATCAAACTAAACCTATTAGTTCGTACATAGGCAGAAGACCATATAAAGCTAAATGCTGCTATGAAACCATGACCAAAATGAGGATCTTTCTGATATTCCACCTTTATATTGCAATATATACTCTCAGATAATTTTTTGCTGGTTTTGCTGTTTCATGATGAGCAGTATCTCTCTTGACCTCGCAAAATAAAGAACTAGGTCATCATGTTAATTATAATGCACCGAAAGAATAATGGTCTCTTAAATACAATGGAGTCTGAATAGGTTAGTGACAGAAGGACCAAGAATCTTTGTTAAGAAATTATCAGTAAGGGCAAAAATAGAATGACTGCATGAAAAGATCAAAATCAAGAACATGGACAAGAGGAACACAGAAAACCTAGGGAACAGAAAATGTACTAAACTGTAGATACTGAACCATGGAAAAGAAAGTTATCTACAAATGAGAAAGGTAAAAGTGAAGGAGAGCAAACACAAAAAATATTATAGAGTATATTCAAAATATTATAATTTTAAACATCACATAATAAAGAGGGTTTTAAGAAAAAATGCATTAACAAGACCAAACACTGAATGAGCAAGAAAAGCCATCAAACCAGAGACAGATAAATAGGCAAGTCAGAAGCAAAGAATGGTGAGAAAATACATCAGATACATTAACAGAGAGAAGGAAAACAGGATTCTAGTCAAATACTGGAGGACTTGTACTGTATATAGGAAAAATTACACGACAGGCAAAGGAGCAATTAGTAGAAAATAAGCCTGTCATTTAATCCTAGAAGCTGGTTAGAACCCGAGCGGACGAAAAATGTGGTTTAAGTGGTTTCTCTAATATCAGCATCCCAGCAGCCCAGCTAAAGAACATAAACAGAAAGATGGTGTCAATCACGCTTGTTGGAAGCAAAATGGCACAGAAATGGTTTAACTTAATCCCTGAGGGTTGAACATTGACTCTAACTTTATTTTCGGGTTTCAGCCTACATTTAAGAAAACCCCTCTGTTCCATTTGCTGCCCAGAGATTTTGACATTCTAGTTCTTAACTTTCTTCCTTTCTTCATAACTAAGAGGATCACTGATCAAACCAAATCCAACAAATGTCAAAGGCATTCTTTCAAGGCCAGTATGTGGTCTCAAAACATCTCACTTCTTGGCAATGACTAAAAGCAATAAGATTGGGCCTGAGACCAGATGATGATTATTATTTTTAGGGAAAGGTATTCGTATATTCATATTTAGTCATACGTTCCATCTAAGACATCCTATTCAAAGGTTGGTTCTCATTCCAGTCGGCTACGCATCACTGACTCCCATGGGAACCTCGGAGTTTCAGTGTTGTGCTTACTCACTGGAAAACTCTCTTCCATAGAGACATCTGGTGTCCCATACAACTAAACAGCAACATGGTTTTTTAATCTGGGGGGAGATGTTGCCCCAGCACTTCAGGCTCCAGAGTGTGGGCTCGCGTTGGTAGGGAACAACACAGAGAGAGGATGGAAATGCCTTTCATCAGCTACTGCTCTGCATTTCACTGCTCTGTGAACTCCAGCTGCATGTTGTAAAAACAATTGAAAGTATTTAGTTATAAATTAAAAATAAACAGGAAGACCTTATCTGAAAAGATAGTCACAAGCAAGCGTGCATGTATGTAAGTGCACATAAACAGCTGATGATGTAAGATCTCTCAGCACAGTTGGGTCACTGCATAGGATTTGCCATTTTATAGGTCTCAGAGCTGTTTATAAGCAGTGTTAGTGTTCAGGATCAAGAAAAGCAGGAGAAAAAACACTCTTCTCTTTTGGAATTACGCACTTTTCAGTGGTGGAGTTGTCTTAATGTAGCTGCCTACTGAACGTTATGCTGATTTAGGAGCATGTGCAAGACTCGACCAAAAACAATCTTAATGGGACACAGATATCAATGTAATCTTTCCCAAAACCAAAAGAAGTGGGAGGCCTCATCCTGCAGGCAGACTGCTATCTACATCTCACCTAACACAAAGGAGTCGTTTTGAAATGTTTATATCTTGTAAACAAGTCAGTGCAATTAAAAATGAGCCACAATTTTTGACATTTTCTTATTTCCAGATTTCCGTCTTCCACTGCCAGTGTTTCAGTTGTACACAGTGACTGTTTTCCTGTACCCAGGCAGTACCACAAAATCCCTTTGTGCATTTGTGTCTATAGGCTCACAGGGCTGGTTTTTTACACATCGGTGACAAATGTAATTTACAAAATGTTTCCCTTTTTTTTGTCATTATTTATTTCCTAACACATTAGTGAATCTTATCCCCATCATCTTAGTAAGAACACATCGGAACTTGACATAGGAAGGCAGAAGAGGTTGCCCTTACCACACAACTTTATTGACATTTCTGCATCAACTGTGATTCTTGGCAATCCAGTTCATCCTTTCCCAGCCTTGGTCGATGAAGTCATAACCACGACCTTAACAAAGAGAGATTTAATTTCTCCTCATTTATGTTAGGTGGGCTGTTCAATGTTCTCCTAAGAGAAGTTGAGGCCTCTAGATGCCCTGTGAGAAACAGCTCAAATTTGTTTCCCCTGCCATTGAGAGCATCTGCGTGCCTCATACTCCCTGAAGAAAAGAGATAGTACTGCTTGGGAACTTGGGATCCCAAAGGTAGATGTGTTTTACATTTCTCTAGTTCACTGAATACCTCAGGACTAGGGCCGCTGGTTAGGTTTCCCATGGAAAGTGGGGCTCAGTGCCTTTGTCACTTCCACCTGTTTTCCCAGTAAAACTAGAAGGCAGATGGCTGGGATTTCATTTGTTAACATTCAACTTGCATGTGCTGTGTAGGTCTGTCTGTCTGTCTGTCTGTCTGCTCAGAGACCCACCAGACAATTCTCCTCCCATCCAGTAATTTTGAAGCTATTGGATAATCTCAGTTAAATTTAATGCAAGACTGGAGCTCTCTCTCAAGTGTTTCTACAACATACAGACTGGTCCTTGACCGTGTTGTACAGGATAACTCACATCTGCTTTCATTATTTTGCATGGTCTTTGGGGCACTTCTGCCCTTCTCCATCTCGATTTCTCCGACCCTCTTTGTGCTAGATGGGAGGCTGGTAATGGATACAGGATTTGTCCAGCTTCCCAAGAGATGGGTGTAGAGATGCAGATGGTGACCCCAGGAAGGGAAAGGCTGCAGACCATCACAGTTCTTTCTGTGCCAGATAGTCAGCTCCCTTAGCTCCAGGCCATCTGCTTTGGAGTCTGTTCCTGTCATCAGCTTTCCCTTATCTTCACCTATGGTCTCTGTCATCGTAAAATATTAATATGTATTCATTTCCCCTTTCTTTCTAACAAGCTCAGAACAAAAGGGAATCCTGCCTTAATTTTTTTTAATGCTTCTAGGATTGTCACAGGTCAACATCATGCTGTTGTAGGTACAATCTTTCAGTAGTACACAAAAACATGTTTACTCTTCCAGAAAAACCTGTATTTTTATCAGGTATGAAACCTTTGGGAGCTGTGTTAAGTTTGACAGCTTACAATGGAAGACAATAAAAATTAATAGTCCTGACTTTTCTTCTGAGGTGTCAACAAAATTTATTTTATTATGGCAACGTTTTGCCTTTCAACAGTTTTTCCATAATTTCATTTTAACTTTTAGATTATAATTTTAACATTATATTTCTATATATATTCTATTTTTCCTATTGCAGTTTTGACTTTATCTTAGTAAAATAATACAATGGCTCTAAACATAGCATTTTCTGGAACAACAGGCCTATAGCTCACTTATAAACTCTCCTCATAAACTACATTCTGTAGAGCTCAGCAAATAATAGAGTTTGTAATCCGGGACTGAATGAAAAAAGTTTAAAAAAATTTCATTCAAGCCAACTCAAAACAGAAACTGACATAACAAAAATAAATTTAAAATGGAGCAGGCTATTAGAAGAAAAAAAGATTTTCCTTTTATTTTAAGGATGTTAATGTCTCTGCCCTTAGATACCTTATTAGCCATTGATTTGCCATATTCAGCCCAGCACCATAAGTGGTTTCTGTCCACAGGAAACCTCTTTTTTTGGTGGACATAATAGGAAAAGGCCCTCCTGGCTCAGACTGTGCCCTACAGCAGCACTTGTCCAGTGCTTCCCTCGCCAGACAAGACCTCTGTGTGTCTTGGAGACATCCAAGCATGGGCTAGAATGGCCCTGCTTAGTTGTTTGGTTTTTTTCTTCTCTCATTTTCAAAACTTACATGGGACACTGAGCAACACTGGTTTCATATAAGCTCTGGCCTGCCACCACCTTCACTGCTGTCACCATCCTTGGTCAGAAAACCACATTGACTCAACTTGAAATAACAGATTTTTGTGAGTGGGGGCGCAGGGGGCAGTTATCAAGCATCAGATCCTGTGAAAAAGGAGGTTTAGAAGCTTCCCAGGTCCTAAAGTGACTTGCCCATCACCAGAAATCCTTCGGTCTCTATAGACAGCAACATGAGAGCAAGGTCTAATTGCTGGTGTTGCTCTGACCAGCAGAAGAGCGGGACTTGCCTGAAAATTAGGTTCTTGAGGCAAAAATAAAAAACAGAGGCAGAAATTAAATCTAAAAGGTTTGTTTTCACAGGAGAATGTTGCCAATACAACCAAACTGAGTAATTCCCTGAGCACTGATGCTAACAAGCCCAAGTTGCCCATGTTTTCTTGTTTCAGGACCAAATTCCCTGGGGTCCCCCAAATTCTAAATGTCTCATAGAATTACTTTGCAGTTTGGGAGAGCTGTAATGTTACTTTCTTGTGTGGGTTTCTGGTTTCTAATGAATACAGATCTACAGGAATGTCAAGAGGTCTTGCTCTCTCCTCCACCTTGCTACTTACCTTCAGGAAGATCACAGGAACCTTTTGGAGTTTCCATCACAGTTTGTGCAACTAGCTATGGAAGTGGGCTAAAAACAGCACCAGATGCCAGAAGTCCTAAATGCTCTCATTTTCTGTGCTCCTATTGCTGCTTAGACTGCAACATAATACTATGCACTAAGAATAAGCTTGAACATCTATCTGACTCAAGCAGTCCTCTTTGTGGATACAAACTCTAATACTCTTTATTTTGATGTTCTCCTTTTCTGGCTTTCATGGTTCAGATTCTTCGGCTTATACATGATAGATCATCCTTCTTCTCTTGCCTTGCTGGATGAGCACCACATAACTAAAACGACAGGTTTTTGCATTTGCCATTATCTTACTAAATTGTTTTACTAAAACTAGGAAAAATTTGGTATTTCCTGGGATGCTGAAATCAAGGGTAAGAGTTTGTCTTCTGCAAGATATTCAAATCCAATTCAAACTTTCCAGAATGCTCTCCTTTCTCCTGAGACCCACCTGGACATTGCTATGAAAAACACCTCCTGCAAATGGTGCTTGAAGTGGAGAAACAACTTCACCATTGTGCTCCTCAAGCTGCCAGGTTCCTTCTCACCAAAATGATTGTAGATTTTTATTGCTTATTTGACAGTGCCCAGGAGGGAACAAAATGCTTCACAATACAGATAAGAAAAGCCTAATTACTGCCTGCAGCAATTTGGAAGCGTCGCATGGTGACGGGTATGACAATAGAATAGGGGAACACAGTGGGAAGGAAAAACCAAGTATGAACAGTGAGATCATGCTGCTGTTCCCTGACACTTGCTGTGCAGCATGAAGGGGCATAAAATCAAGGATTTCCAAACTATGAAACACAGTATTCCATTTTCTTGGAAGCAGATTTTCTTTCATAAAATCTTGATTTTTAAAGAAGTTGAAGCAAAAAAAAAAAGAAAATCAGAGTTGTTGTCACCAGCTCAGAAAAGTATTTTTACTTCAATGGCACCATGATCACATGAATTTGTATTTTTTCCAGAACGATAATAGGTATTGAATAAAGTCTGAGACAATGGCTAGTATGGAAATAATGGCATCAGAAATGTCTGATTTCTCAAATATTCTGCCGTTTTGAACTGTAATTACAGTGTTATATTTATAGAATATGAATTAATCACTGAAGTTTTCCCCCTTAATTTTTGTAAAATAGTTTTCAATGGACCTGTTATTGCTGCTTAGCAAACTGTAGACAGAACAATATAAGAAGACCTCTTTGAAGAAAAATATTGTGATTTCAATAGATTTTAATGCTGTTCTACTAACAAAAGTGTTTGACTACAAAAACTACTTTAGGCTCACCAAATCCCTAGTCTAGCTTGGGAAAACAAATCTAGGAAGCTCTTTATTTTCATGTATTTTTCTAAGTGAAAAATGCACCATTGACTTCATAATATTTAAAACTTGCCATGGTGTGAGCCACAAGTCTTTCTGCAGCTAGTTACAGTGTTATTTCAGTCTGAAATGCCACCAAAAATAACTAGCACAAACTCATTATTTCTAAAGGAAACAAACTTATTTTTGTAGAAATTCAGAATACATACATTTTTGCATAGACTTGTAATGTCAGCTGAGGGCAGTGCTAAAAATCAAACATCCTTTAAAAATATATGCCTTCTTGCTGTAAAGGATTTGATGACTCTATGCAGCAAGCCAGCCTGGATTTCTTCAAAGAATAGAATTCTAATTGTTATTATTCATATAGCAATAGCATCTAAATACTTCTGTGATTGTCAAGCCTCAGGGGCGTTAAGTAATGCGCAAGGGAGACAGGTGCTGCTCCAAAGCATTACTGTTTGAGATGAACAAGCAGTACAAAGGCTAGGTGATGGGGAAAACAGAAGACACAGAGCAAGGAGTGTTCTACATATGACATGCAAATGAAAGAAGATGAAATTAAAATCTGAACCCCTCACTGCAATGCCTTGCCCAAACAGATGAATTGTTGGTACAGTGATGGCACAATTGCAAGACTGAAATTCCAGCCCAGCACAATCAATGGCAGATTTTCTCAATAGTTTCAGACTAAGAATTAAAATAATTTTGAAAACCCCACCAGGAGCAATGTGTTCAGCTCTGGGGCCCACCCAGCATAACAGACATGGACCTGCTTGAGTGGGTCCAGAGGAGGGACCTAAAAATGTTCAGGGAGCTGGAACACCTCTCCTATGAAGACAGATTGAGAGAGCTGGGGTTGTTCAGTGTGGTGGAGAGAAGGCTCTGGGAAGACCTTATAGCAGCCTTCCAATACCTAAAGGGGGCCTACAAAGGAAGATGGGAAGGGATTGTTTATCAGGGAGTACAGTGATAGGACAAGGAGTAACAGTTTTAAACTGAAAGTTAGTTTAGATGAGATATTAGGAAGAAATTTTTTGCTATGTGGGTGGTGAGACACTGGAACAGATGGCTCAGAGAAGATGTGGATGCCCCATCCCTGGAAATGTTCAAGGCCAAGTTGGATGGAGCTTTGAGTAATCTGGTGTAGTTGAAGGTGTCCCTGCCCACAGCAGGGGGATTGGAACTAGACGATCTTGCAGATTCTTTCCAATCCAAACTGTTCTATGATTCTAAAAGGGATTTGAAGGCTATGACACCTTATCTACCAAAGTCATCATCAGAGTTCCTACTGACTGAGTGACCAAGGTCTTGTATTTCAACTCTATGCAGCATGTGCCTGCTCCCAGAACTTAACTCTTTTTGCAGTTTTCTTCTAGAGAGTTACTGAAGAACTTTTATCAGTATTTAGTGACCTACCTCTAGTTTCTCAAGTTTTCTACATTTGAAGTTGTGGAAAAATTTCAATACAGAGAAGGAAATCTTCTAAATATGTCTAGTCAGGCTTTCCTAAATATTGACTTCCTGTGAATTCAGCTTCTTAATTTATGGCACAAGTTAACATATGTACAAATATATTTCATTATCCCAAACTGTTGTGTTCTGAAGTCTGTGAGATATATTCTAAACACACTGACACAAATTTTTCATTTCTATTTTAGTGATGCACTCTTCGTGAATAAAATATATAACAAAATCTAAATGCAGGTTTAGAATCTCTTGGCAGAAGCTGCCTTCAGATTCCAGATCCAGAGAGATGGAGATTCCAGCACAGCAAAAGACTTGTTATAATCAGAAGTATGTTAAATTTGAACAGATTCAGTTATTCACTTGAAATAAAATTGATTGCAAAAGTAATTATTTCTTTTCACTGTGAACAGCTTCTGGACTAATGGACTAGTTTATCACTAATATTTTTTACTCATAAATATTCACAGAATAATCAGGATGATCTTCAGATTCAGAATGTTCACCAGATGTTCTCTCTGACCACTTTTTGTTGTTATTTATGATGTATGATTAGGCACTTGAACCATATGGCATTGTTTCTAGTCCCTGAATCAGTGACAAATGCTTAGAACTGGATAGTGATGAAAACAAAAGTTCATTTGCATTATGAATCTTCAAATGAAAAAATCATGTCCCAAAAACCTTTTCTTTTTCATGAATTGTGAATATTTTCACCCATTCCACGTGGACATCCAAGTAATAATGAATAACATAATCCATAAATTAATCCTAGGGCATTACTTTTTCTCAAAGTTTGCACAGACCATTCTTTTCTCATTTGACAAGCATCAGCTTTTCCGTAGGCTCTAAATTTTAATGACAGCTACATTGTTTGGACTTTTGTTGCTATCATCATAATCATCATTATTATTATTATTATTATTAGCCTTTGAACTTGTTATTTCTTCAATTAATTCATTGTATTGATTCAATCAATATATTTACTTTTCAAAACATACTTTCAAATAAATATTTCTGGGCAAGGCAGACATATTGGCTCATTTCTTTAAGAAAACAAATACCATTTTAGGAATATTAGGGGAAAAGCCATATAAATTGGCACTTTTCTTAAAGATTTCTGCACATAGCAGCACATTTTTTCACAGTTATATAAAAGTCAACTTTACTTGAACATTTCTGAGAAAACTAACACTTTTCTTCAATATCTGGAAATGATTCCTACATAAAACTAATGTGTCCCAAACTTCCAAAATTTAAGACTATTAAAAACATAGTCCACATGGCATATTTTATAATACTAGTCTATTCTATTTGTACTTGTTACAACAGTCATCATCTTGACATCTAAATGCACAAAGTTTAAAAAAATGGTTTCCTTCTTTAAAAAAAATTAAAATCTGACTTCTCAGAGATCACAGAAATTTACTTCACATAATGAGCAAGAATTTGCTCTAGTCTCAGCATCTTTATTCTCAGTATCTTTAAATATTAACTGAGAGAAAACATAAAAATATAGCTACTGTTTAAATTTATAATTTTGCTATCTGCAAAATGACAAGGAATTTGAGGGACACGACAGTTCAATCAGTTTGGATTAAAATACTCTTTAACCCATGCAAATATAAGGCAGTATGTGTAGGAAGAGTGACACAATTCACAGTAATTGAATAAGAGCATCTCCTGTGAGAGACAGTGACAGGAAGGGTCTTAGAGCATATGATGTGGAAGAGCTGATCTGACTGTCATGGTTGTCCCTTCTCCATGTAAAATTCTGTGAAGCTGCAAAATAGAGGGGATCCAGTCTGGGCACCAAACAGCAATGGAATCTGAAGTTTGGCCAGCCCTTCCACAGGCAGTAGGTTTCTGACATTATTCATTCTTCAAAAACTCAGCCCTTTTCTTCCATCATTCCAGTGTTTCATAATAAAAATGTCATTTAATAACGAGCAACACTTCTGAA
Source organism: Lycocorax pyrrhopterus obiensis (assembly GCA_014706295.1). Classification (NCBI taxonomy): domain Eukaryota; kingdom Metazoa; phylum Chordata; class Aves; order Passeriformes; family Paradisaeidae; genus Lycocorax; species Lycocorax pyrrhopterus. The sequence continues at coordinate 81,955,030 of JACSVZ010000004.1, forward strand.
CAGAAATAGTAGAAGGGAGTCCTGCTCTTCAGTAGTGTTTTTCCTTCCTGTATCAGAATCTTGTTGCTATGCTGCAGTCACATATTTAGAAGGGTTGCACTAGCTACTGTAACTGAGGAACACTTCAGGAATTATCCACTGTGGCTGACAAATCTCAGACCATGTTTTCCACGCATGGCCTCTAGAAAATAAAAATAGATTTTCACAACCTTCTGGCATGTGTTTTTCAGAACTATGGATAACATCATGCCACTTTATGAGGTTTCTGTTGTATCACCAAGTGGTGCATTTGTGTAACAACTATGCACAGCCTCATATATCCCACCGGAACTGGATTTACCGGGCATGAACAATCCATGCAGATCAATGCATTCATTATGAACTTAATTATGGCTTCCACATGTACAGCGGCCAGACTGGAGCTACTTTACCTGCATAGCAGCATCCAACCCGCTAGAAGCTACCAAACATACAGAGGATCATACGTAAGAGTAAATTACGCCCAAAATTCACTTAGATAAAACTACTGAGTGGGAAAAAAGGGTTCAAGAAAAACCAGACATATAGTACTTCTAATGTAGACTGCATATTTTACTGTAAGTCCAGATTCCTCCCTGACAGTCCTGAATTTGACTCCAAGGATCAGCTTCCCATGAGTCAGGCAAATCAGATAGAATCTCTGCATTTATTTCTATGCACATACACACACACCCCCCCTAAAGATATTACTAATGTGTAGGATATGCCACTTTAATGTACAAGAGATACTGATTATTCTGAACATTCAGAAAACTTTCTGGTCTGCTAACGATAAGGAGAGTGAGGAAAAGAGAGGAGGGGCAAAGGAAAGGGAAACAAAAGGAGCAAGGCAAAGTAAAGAAAAAAGAAGAGAAAAGAAGAGAAAAGATAAAAAGAGAAAAATCCTAGTCCTTCACATAAAACAGATCTTCTCAGGCTGCACAAAAATGCCTGATGACATTGCTTGTTTGCAAGAACTGTTTCTCATTTTACCCCAGAACACTTCTAGTACTACTTCCAGTGCTGGTTCAACTCAGTCACTTCACTCTGGAGAGAACCATACGTTTTGGATAAATAAACCACAGTGGTCTTTCTGTGCTTTTCACCACTTCTGCTGTACTCCAATCATTTGTTTGTGTTCTCATTTAACTGGCTTCATTCCTCTAAGCCCATTGAGTGCTGTCATGTACCCTTGTTGCATTTAAAATGAAGTTTGAATGCTTCAAATAGATGAAGAACCTGAGATGAGGCTGTCTGACCTATCTGTCAATAACATGAAATAAACTTCTTGGTTGCACTTCTGGCTCTCTCCTTGTCTTCCATCTCTTCCAGCCTTAGAGCAGCCTATTAATCACACACACCCTGACTGATCACCATCCAACTTCAGCCCTTCTGGAGGCTCAAGTTTTTATGAAATCGCACCAGAGGATGAAGCCGGCTGGCTGTGCACAGAACATAAAACAAATTAAGCCAAGAAAAAAACTGGTAAAGAAATGTGCTGTAAGAAAAAATTCCTTGGTGTATACAGTAACATCTATAACTTCCTTTCTTATTGGAGTTAAAGACAAATAGTACAGAAGGATGGTTATTCATCACTTCTATCGACAGCAATATTCATGCTACTACATTTGCAGTAGCAGAAGTCAGACTGGAGAATATTCAGGCCTTGCAGCATCAGTCAGGAGGAAGAAGCAGGGAATGTGCTCACATATGAAGCTGCAAAATAAAACTAAAGGAGGAGATGGAGCAGGAGGCTACTGCCTAGATGCATACGAATACTCTGCTGAAAATGAAAGATGATATTTTTTCTTCCAAACCTGGAAGACTCCTAAAAATCTATCTCGTTCTTCTGATGAAACTTGAGGGTCTCCACAAGGGCTACTTTGGACTAAGGGATTGGAAGGGTTATATTTTTCTTATAGTATGTGTGTCTCTAAACTCAGGTTTTTGTGGAAACAGCAAACACTCATAAATAAATAACTGCAATTTATTCACACTTGCATTGCATCATAAAATCTTTTTAAGAATCACTATCTAGATTTCTAAGACAGGAAACTTCCACGACCAAGGCAACTTACATTCCAGGTTTGGGAGGAAGTGGAGAACTGTCATGCATTCGAATATTATTTCATTTGTATAAAGACCTTTTATTAAATACTAAGAGGGAGTTAATTTTTATTATTATTTTAACAGAAATCCATTTATTAATTGATTTTGTTTTCTTCAGGGCACCATGTCAGTGACTTGACACCACAAAACATACATCTACCCATATAGCCACACAAATTTCAAACAGTTAGCTAGAAATTACTTATAACCATTTCAGAGGTTTGATTTCAGTTATATCCTTTGGGATTCTCAGTTATCATTGCACATTTTGAAAAATGAAACTAGCAACTGGAACACAGCCCTTCCATCTCTGTTTACACACTTTAAAAAACATAAACAACCAAATCTGCGAAGCATGGAAAGGGAAAAGGAAAATTATACAAATGAAGCTGAAGAGAATGACTAAACAAAATCAAACACTTCAGATAAAAGAAGAGCAGAAGGCCAAGTTTATGTCTTCAGTTTTGTAGTGGATTATTTCCTGATGTACAGTTTCTCACAAAAGTGATTATGAAAAATAAGAATATCCCGGGAAGCCATTCAGTTCTACAAAGTAATATCAATAAGCTATCAATGTGTTTCCAACTTTGCAAGATAAAGAATTTTCTATTTGTTGAAGCTGCAAACCAAAAAATTTTAAACTCCAGTAAGTTGCAAATAACAGCAATTAGTTTTTGTAGGCTAGTTTAAAACATATGCCAAACTAAAACTAAAAAAGGTTTAGTTTATTTATCTCTTCTTCAGAGGTCTCACTGTTCTTCACGGGTCTCACTGTTTTGCTGACAGAAAATATCTTCTCATTTCTATTCTGAGGCCAGTGACGATGAAGTGTTCAACTCGAACATGCTCAGATGGCACATCATAGAAAATGTGTTACATGGTCCCTACCAACAACCAGCAGCAGTGCAACAGCAGCAGAACTCCTTCCTGCCTGGAAGTAACAAGGAACATGAAGATAAAATTCTGTCTCACTCCACCCAGATGGAGTCTCAGTGGGCCAGTCTCAGGAAGACTCAGAACAGCAACAAGAGCTCCAAATTCTATCAGTCAGGATGCAAACCCACCCTAAACATAAAGAGGTAGGACTCTTAATACAGATTATAAAATCTCTTGCAATCAAAGAGAGAAGATACCTTCCTCCCATTTACTTATATTATGCAGGTCAAATCTGTACTGACTGTTTTAAAGTGGTTTCAATTCAGAATAAAACTCATGTTGCATCTAGACCAAGGCAATTCCCACAGTCTCACAATATATCATTTTGTGAAAAAAATATTCCCTTAATATTTGCAACAATTAAAAATAAATTTCTCTTCTTAAAAAATGAGCTCATGGAATATCTGTGTTCAAGAAGTCTACAAATGTACCAGACATGGACCAGGCAGTCTCAAATCTGCAACACTGCATGGTACACCACAAGGTTGCCTGTAGGACACTGTTATTGCTTCTACTAAATTACCAAGGCACAATTAGTTTTGTGACAGCTTGGTAAACTTGGTGATGTGGGATATTTAAGCAGGATTTGGAGTTTTCTGTTGGACATTTCATTCTGTTACTGCTATTATTGGCATATTTAGTGCCAATATTTAGACATTTTTATTGCCTTCTGTAAACCAGTAAGTCTAAATAATTTCTTTTTTTTTCTGGAATTTTTTTTCCAGTGAAACCAACCCATCTGCATGCCATGTGATAAACAAAATAAAACAACACAACAACAACAAGAAGAAATGAATAAATCCCAAGCTTCTAGAAAAAATAAAGAACCAGGCTTAAAAGGAGAAAAAAAAATGCCGACCATTTTCCTGCTTTGATGTCCTGTCTTTCTCATGAAAACCCTTCTTCTTCCCCAAAATTTTGCCTTCCCCATCTAAGAGAGTTGAACTTTTTTTCCCTTTGAATTCTTATGAACTCAGTGTTTATTCATTGGAAAACTATCCTGAGAAATGGACTGCCTTATCTTACTACCCTCTTATCTTTCTCACTTTTCACGTGCTATTCCTGAGAACAGACTCAGGGTCTAACCCCAATCTGCTACAGTCAATGGGCTTTGAGCCAGGTTGAAACCCTGGATTATTACAGAATCAGTCATCAACCACTGCATAAGCAAAAGATGAACCAGTTTTTATCACAAAACAGCCCTCTCACTTCAGCAATCCCTCTGTTGAAACACTGATTGCTAACCACGATGTCTGGAACACAGTCTCTGACTTTAGAAACGCTCTGGACAAAACAAAATCCTTTCCCAGAGACTGGACAACTCAAACCACTAGAATGAAGCAGTACTGTGGTTTCATGTTGCATGCTTGTAATTAGAGTGCAGATTGATAGTTACTTCATTATCATCCTTCAAATCCTTCCTTAAGCTGTCTTTTGCCAACAAAAAAGAAAAAAAGTGGCAATGCTATTCTGATTGCTTACAAAGCTAAGCCATACTTTCTCACTCCTGCTCAGTCTGCATTCATCCATTGCCTCATACTAAGAAGCTCTTCATTCTATATTTGTAAAGTGCTTATTAAAATGGGATCCAGACTCACGACTGGCTGTCCTGAGCATCACAACAAGATGAAGGCATGTCAGCATCAGATTTCCAGGGTTCAAAAGGTTGATAATCTGAATGCATCTTTTAAGTTTACCTTGAGAGGTAGCACAGCTGATCTCATAAAATGAGTGGGTTTATGTTTCCATGGAACAAAAAGGGTGCATGACCTACCACACTGTTTTTGATGCACTCAGCAAACAAATGCGTTATCCCAGATGCATAATGCAATGCCATTGCCCATGTCATGGCTATCTATGTTGGCAGACTCTGCTGTACACAGGTTCCCCTTTTTGCTAACACCACGGCACCCATGATGAAAGGAGGCAGCCAGCACACGTCGGGTGGCTGTCAGCTGGGACAAGATAATGGCAGAGTCTGTGGAACAAGACCTCTATCCTTGGGTCTGCAAAGCAAGTGAACTCCAAAACCCCCAGGTAGAGCACCACCATTTTTCCTGTCAGCAGCATTTTACCCACACTGGGAGAAGGAAGGAGAGCCCAAGCCCAGGTTCTTCCTATATAATTAGGAAAAATTGAGGAGAACTTGCTGAAGCAAAGTATTTAGCACTCAGGCAATGCTAATGAAGCTCAAGGGATGAGCTTCCACTATTTTTGTTAAGAGCTTATCAGGAACCTTATTATGAGTTGAAAAGCCTACCCTATGCTGCTGTTAGTCATCCTGAGTTTGTCCTTCACAGTCACTGGAGGTAGAAGACAGTGCTCTGGTCCTGGTGCTGCTGATACACCATTATCAGCTCTTCCCAGAGGAAAACAATGTCAGCAATGGCTGCTGGTGATGTGAATGCTCTGCTTCACTATATTGTGCTTCCCTAACATATTTCTCTCAGGAATTAATTTTCCTCAGCCTCCACAGCTTTTTTTAACCTGGGAGGTGTGGATTTGTGATTAGCCACAGGAGGAGCTATCATAGTCGGTGGAACACCATGTTCCTGAGGTCAGGGCCAGAGTAACCCAGTAAAAAACAACCCAGCATCTGGAAAGGGTCTATTTTCCGATGCTGGCATTTCATTCCATTTGATTATTTTCTGGAAACCACGGCCTCTTGCATATTTTTAAGTCCCAGGCAAAACCAATCCAGCTTGTTCCTGAAATAACTCCAGCTCTATTATGGCAAGGCAAGAAGTCAGGGATTTGTTTTTCTTTCTCTCCTGGTTTGTTATTTAGTGCTTTTTAAGAGACATGAATGTGGCAAACATCAAATTAAAATACAATCAGTCTCAACACTGTATTGACAGTGAAGACAATGCTTTCCTTCATGCTCATTTGAAGATAGCTTATGTCTGTAGCAATATGTCTGTCACCTCACTACATGCAGAACTACATGCACTGCCTTTTAAAATGTACAGGGAACAGAATAAAACACTTGTAATCAAGTTTAGTTTCCTCCAAAACTGAAAAATTATGTTGGAACAGATATATGTATTCAGATGCAGATGTATATAATCAAGCACTAAAAGGATAATTAAAAAGTTGTGGTTGAATCCAATAAAAAAGGCTCGAAAAATATTCAAGGTTGCTCATAATATATGTCTTGAAAATACTACCTAAATTTGAATTATCTGTGAAAATCTGCTCCTTCATTGAAAAGCTGCAGCTTTGCCTCCTATCCTTGTATCAAAGGCTTGAAATTTGGTAGAAAGACTGCACTAACACCAGGTAGGAATGGTATGTCCAAGAAAAGCTGCCCTAAGTCTGGCTAACGTTCTGAAGGAAAAAAAAGGCAAATGCAAATACTTGTTAATGTTTGGCAGCAAAAATATCCTAAAATGTATTTCACCGAGCATGATTCACTGTGGATTGATAGGGCTTGGTCAGGACTTTACATGCAATTGCTCTTATTACCTCTTGCTGGAGCCCACCATGGGGACAGATACAAGGAATAACCAGAGGGAATTGCTCCTTCCTGTTTTCTCTCTGGACACTTATTTTAACTCCTATCATGCTATTCAGATTTGTCCAAAAAAAAATAAACCAACCAAATAGTCTGAGGCCTGTTTCATTCTACAAAAGCCTCATCTTTCCAGCAAGTCAAAGAACCTCTTATATGATTATATGTTGGTGAGAACAAAGTTTCAAGTAACCTGATCCTAAATTACAATGGACATTACCTCTACAACTCATTCTTCTAACAGAAATTTAATTTGGCTAATGACTCACAGTAAAGCCCTCCCTATTTACAAAAAGCATTCCTGAAGTAGAATATCATTTTGCACTGACTGACACACAAAACACATTCCCTAGGGAGGTTTTGTCCATGGCAGAAAATGTTGAAAAATGTTGTTACGTATTTTGAAACCTTCAAAATTTGACTTAAGCACAGAAAGACTGGGAAGATAACTTGCACAAATTATGCTGTTTTTATTTAAATACGAACTTTTCAGTGGGAAGGTGGTGTTGTCTGGGTTTTATTTTTTCTATATTTTTTCTTTTTTTGATGCTACTAAATGAATGTTTGCACTGTGCAAACAGTAAAGATACATATTTACTTTACTTCTTGAAATAGCAGGTGAATTTTTTATTTCTTGAAGACAGAAGCCAAGCTGAGAAATGGCATTTCCCAAGAGCTGCACACTGAACACTAGAACTCTGCTCTGTTCCAGTCCAAGGAAGTCTCCAACTGGAATCAGAACAAGTATATTGAAAACAGGGTTTTTTCAGAATTTCAGAATTTTTCAGAATTTTGAGAACAAGTACCTAGCAAGATTATTAATTTTCTTGCATTTTTTATTAGACATATTTTTTAATTTTTCAAGATTCTTTGGCAATTTCAGCTTATTCAGGACCGATGGAATACTACTGAGATAAGGGCATGAAGGGGAATGTATGCCAAGATACTTCACATAAGTTGGTCCCCATTTTTTTTTCTCAGTAAAGCTGAGTCAGTTATTCTTTGCTAAAGGCAGAGCAAAATATGCACAGGCACCAGAGAGCAGCTGACATGCACTGAGATCCCATATGGACATACCCCAGTGTAATGCACCTATGTCCCCAAAACTCATGTGCACGTGCATCTCTTGAGCTATGTGGATTGACACAGTTCACAGAAAGCCCCTGGAAGATCAGTAACTGACCAGAGACAAATTTCTGTCTCTCCCTCTTTCTTCACTGTTGCAGCATGCAAGAACCTTGTCCCACACATCTAAATTCCCTGAAACCAGGTCCCCTGGATGACAGACCTTACTGGAAATGACAGTGTAGAAGAATAAGCATTCCCCTTACCAACTGATGAAACCATCTGCATAGGAACTTAATAATTAAACCAGAATAATAGAAATGCACTGCATTAAATATGAAGAGCCCCTATCCTTGTCTTACTTAAGACACTGACAAATACAGCTGGCTAGTATTTATTAGCTGATGAGAGATTAGCCAGGGCAGTTTTAGATTATTTTCAAAAAGTGAAATAGTTTGTCATAATTATTTATTTAGCCAAATAGTACCCATCAATATTTATTAATGACAGGAAAGTAATGGAGACTTACTTTTGAATAAATTAAAGAAGGACTAATCTATGGTAGTTACATAATGCAGAAATGACCTGCTTAACCTTTAGTTACATTTCCTAAATCACTTTCCCAGAGTGAGCAGCCTGTACAGAGAAAGGAAAATAGGCAGACCTGTAGAACAGTGTAATGTTCCATTACACGTAAGGAATATAATGTAAAATACCACTTTAAACTGAACAAAATAATACATTCAGTGCGAGCTCACAGTCATTTTATACAATAAATACTAAATTGCTGTGGCTAATATCCCCTTTGCACACAGTGCATTTCAGCAGGAGTTGTGATGCAGCAAAGGGAGAGGATCAAACAACAGCCAAGGGGATTTGCTGCCTGCAGGCCCCCAGCCCGCAGGCACACTGAGGTTCAACAGGCACTGACCATAAGCAAAATAACCAAGCAATGTGTCTGTGGTAGAAGTCATCTCAATGACTTCTTGAAATCAGAGCATTCTTAAGATGTGTTCGTGCTTCTGGGAATGTTGCTGGAACTGATATTGTTATCAAATATTTAGTAGAACAGAATGTTAACTCTTTTATGTTTAAACTTTCGCAACATTTGCCGATTATTTTTTCCCATACTTGATAAATTTTTCACAATCTCTTCCAGTACATAAACTGAGAGGAATCAGCTGAGAGGAGAAAGGGGCGGGCTGAAGCTAAATAAATGAAAATGCTTCTTCACACATGAGGTCGTTCAGCGGCAGAAGTCTGTTCTGCGGTATGTTGAGCTAAAGCACACACGGGCTTGGTCCTACTGGGCCAAGCCAGGGGGCTGTATGGGGCAGCATCCTGCCTCCAGCAGGGGCTCCAGCCTGAAAAAGGAGTAAGACCCAGTACAGCTGTTCTTACCTGCTTAGGTAACCCTTCCCTGCTGGCCTGAGTACTTTTTATTTGGACACTTTCATTGAAAGTACATCCAAATGAGACTTTAGTGTGGCCTCTTGTACACCCAAGTCATCACAAATTACCCAGGCATCTTCATTAAATCTGGAAACTTCAACTAATTTATTTCCTTCTTCAAAAAATTACAAGTAAAATGAATGCAGAAAGTGGGAAAGGTCTTGAAGTCTACGACAGACAAGGGGAAAAAAAGGGAAAAAAAGGGGAAAAAACTGACCACAGAAAAGATCAGTTCATAACAGAAACTATGTTATACCCATGTTAGCATACTATGTTATACTAAACAGATAGAAAATCACATCAAGATCCCTGACAAAGTGCTGAAGAGATGGCCAGGAGTTAAGGTGACCAGGAGATAAGATGGTCTGTCAGCTTTGTGTTATAAAAAGCCAAGAAATGCCTCAGTCAGGCAGCAAAGCCAATGGGATTTGCTGCGCAGCCTCAGTGGATTCATGAATCTGGCCCAGCAGCCAGACCTTGGAACTCTGGAGAAACATAAAACAGAAAAACAAAACAAAAAAAGTCAGCAAAGAGAGAACATATCAACACGACCAGGGCTTCTTGGTGAGCAGATTTCCTAAACCTGTTCAAGACCTGAAACTGCTATTTTGCTTCTCAGCACAATGAAAGTTTGCCCTATGAACCACCTATTGCTTGATCACCTGTGACAGACATTTGCAAACATGACCACAAGCACATAAGATTTGTGAAGCCAAGGACAAACTCTCTCTTATCCTGGTTTGCATACCCAAAACTTGCTATCACTCTACAGCAACAGCCAACACAACAGGGCTTTTTAATAATATTTGTCTGATTTAAACTTTACACAACATATGCTGAATCCTTCAGTCCTGAGCAAGACTGGGAGAGGAATATTCCCAATGTTACGGTTTAGCCCCTGTTGAACTGAGACAAAATCCTCACTTGTTTAGTTTTGGAGACTGGCTTGAAAGCTTGGCTATGTTAAATCAATGAAAACACTGCTGTTGGCTTGAGAGAGCTTAGCATCTATGAATATACTATTCAAAGCTAGGATAGGAAGAAAAGGCTGTAAAATGCAGATGGCAAGGAGTTCTGCTGAACAAATGGACCTGGTCCGTCTAGAAAAACACAAGTGTGTGTTCCCCAGCCTCACAGGGTCCATGAGACCAGGGTTTGCCAAGGTGCTTAGACCTTGGTCCATATGGCAATCCAGAGCTGGAACTCAGCCCTCTTCCTCCTTCCAGCCTCTGTCTCCCTCTTGGCCCTCCTCTACTGTCTCTCACTCAGCCTGTACCACTGCCACCATCCCAAAAGTATGGCATTCACTCAGGGGAAAGGGCGCAATATTTCACCCCAGGAAATCAGTATATTTCTCTCTAGCCTCCTGCCCGGAAATGATTACCCAGGAATCATATAAAAATGTTGAAATTTCCAGGTTTTCCACCACCTTCCTATAAAAACAGAAAAAAAAAGTCAAAAATCTTGAGGCCAATGCCCAGGATGGAAAATATCAGATAAAATGGTTAAAATTTAACAAACTTGTTTATGTCTAAGAATGGGACCTGGTAAGAGAGACTAAGGGGCCTCACACACCACTGAAGTGTGTCCAGGTTTGAGCTGCACTAGAAAGTCATTTGGTATTGCCAGCACTATGCAGTGGCTTGTAAAGCAGAGGAAGAATGACCATCGTATCTGCACATGAAACTGCTCAGTCAGGATAGGGGGCAGCCATGAAGTGTCTGACCCAGCCAAAAATGTGGTGACATAACAAGAACCAGGTTCAAAGACTCTTACAGCATACAAGGCGAATACCAGCTGCATCACGGACCTTGGCTTAGATCAAGCTTTTATTGACCACACATTGAAATCTCCTGCTGAGGTTTTCAGGTGCTGCTCAACTGATTCATTGCTGGCTGATGGAAGTACGATGCCCTTCAGTCTCACAGACTCCTGAACTCCTGATTTGTGTGCTTGGTGGTATTTTGACCTGATTTGGGATGTAACTGGGATCTAGGCAAAAATCTGAGCAGTTTTCACACCTGCTAAGCATGGCAATTGATGGGTTTTCTCCATTTCTCTTTTGTCTTCACACACAGGCAGAGAAAGAGTACTATCTCTGTTTTATCTGAATATCTTTTATACTGCTATCTGTACTTTAAAACACATTCAGGTGAAACAGCAAATGCAAAGTCTGCATAACAGACTGTAATGGATGTACCCAGACTACTTGAAATACCTTTTGCATTAAACCTTTTCAGCATTCTTGGAAATTTTAAAAGGCATCCTTGCAACAGAAGAATAACAAATACAGGCCATATTATTACACAGCAGAAAAAACAAACTTCTAGACACACTTAAGTCCATAGAAAAGAGGACTTTTTTTTAAAGAAGAACCTTTTCACTTTAAAAATTCAAGAAAATAACATTCTTTAGAGCACCAGCATAATACCATTTTGTGGTCTGTGATTAAGCAAAACTTTATCTTCTCGTAACAATTATTGATAGATACCTATTTTGGCACACACTTGTGCATCTAGCCAGCTTACCTTTACCCATTCTGATGGTGTAAAGGGCTTGTTTCCACATGAAAATGTCTCTTACTTACTCCAGACCTGAGCCAGAGGTTGAACTTTGAGCCAGATTGAGCACCCCGATTCCTGGCAATTCAGAAAAAAGTGAGGATGTAAAGGACTCAGAAAAACACCATGATCTTCTCTTGGTCATGACTTGCACAGATCAGTCAGGCATGAAACCAATTCAGTGCATGAATGACTTCTCCAGCACAACCAGTCATGCCTTCTGAGGCCCCAGATGCCCAGAGGCCCAGCTTTGCTTGCAGGACTTTGCTCTCCCAAGCTGTCCTCCTCCTCTTCCCTGACCCTGAGATGCCATACCTTACCTCCTCAGAAGAGGGAAGCAAGGATGGAGAGGGAGAGGAATGGTGGGGTGCCACACCAAAGCCTGTGCTGGAAAGACAGTTTTGGGGAGCATCACACCCAAAGGGAAAAGCCCGGGATGCGAGGCACAGGGAAGCTGTTTGCTGCTGTTACTGCTGTGCCCCCCTGCCCCTGCCAGAGCCAGAGCTGGGGTGGGGGAGAGGCAGAGGGCACTGCCTGAAAGCATCTTAATGTGCTGTTGGAGAGCAAGAGGCCGGCTGCTGCTGAGGACAGAACATCATCCACTGCTTGGAAAGAATTAATATGCAGTGAGACGCAAGCTTTGGATGCAAAGCTGCGGTGCCTGACCCCGCGCCAAGGCAGAGCCTGGGCTCCGTGGGTTACAGGCATGTCTGTGTGGACAGAACGATGATAGGTGAGCCGCTGGCTGCAGTCGGGGCAGCAGTCCCTATGGCCCTGTGTTTTCCTAGCTAATATTTAGCTGAGAGGCCTCCAAGGAAAACCCATGGGATGCTGGTGCTGGTGATTCAATAAGTGTCATTCTTCCCTCTGAGTCAGCGCACAACCATTTCCCATAAATGGGGTTAATAAGTCCTCGATGGCTGGAGAGAGCAGTCTTTTAGGCCAGACATAAAAAGCAGAAGTCCTGAACAGTAGTGTGAAAAACATTTGTAACTACAGCAAAGTGAAGGGATTTTCCTAGCTCAGTATAAACAAATGGGTTCACTTCTGCACATTTTGTTAAAGCAGTATCAGGCCCATTTTCCACTGAGAGCAAGCCAGCTTCAGAGAAAAACTAGTCCTGGTTTGGGGTGAAAATGACTTTTTTATTATGTACGAACAAGGTGATATTTTCGTCTGGGTTTTGTCTTGCAGTGAGGGATGTGAGGCCAGGCAGTGAAGAGGAGCCCTTGCACCCAGCGCACTAAAGAAGCGATGGTGAGGGGGGAGGATCACCACAGTGGGGCTCTGTCCAGAGGGGTGCCTTAGGCTGCTGTCGTGCTTTGACACTGGCCCAACGCCAGGCACCCACAGCTGAGCTGCTCACTCTCCCTCCCCTGCCACAGCTGGCCAGAGGAGGGAAAAGGAAAAAAAGTTAACGAAGGCTTCATGAGTGAGATAAGGACCAGGAGAAACACTTCAAGAGTGAAACAGGCTCAACTTAAGTTGTGAAGTGAATTCATTACTAACAGAATCAGAGGAGGATAATGAGAACTAAAATAAGCCCTTAGGACACCTTCCCCCCCCAGCCCCTCCCTCCTTTCCACCGACAGCGCAGGGAGACAGGGCATGGGGGTTTGGTCAGTCCATCACCGAGATTTCCTTCCACTGCTCCAGGAGAGGAGTCCTTCCCCTGTGAGGCCGTGGGGTCCCTCCCACGGGAGACAGTTCTCCTGAACTTCCCCAGCGTGGGCCCACTCTCAGGAGCAGCAGCCACACCGCACCTGCTGCAGCGTGAGCCCCTCCCGCGGGCACACAGCCCTCCCAAAACTGCTGTGCCGTGGCTCTCTCTTTCCACGGGGTGCAGTCCTCCAAGGACAGGCTGCTCCAGCCTGGAAGCAGGGCCCTCTCTCTCCACTGGTCTCCCACTGGATCACAGCCTCCTCCAGGCATCCACCCGCTCTGGCACGGGCACCTCCCCCACGGGCTGCGGGTGGATCTCGGCATCCCCCGTGGATCCCCATGGGCTGCAGGGGAACAACTGCTTCACCATGGTCTGCACCACGGCCTGCAGAGGAACCTCGGCTCCGGCACCTGGAGCACCTCCTGCCCCTCCTTCTCCACTGACCTTGGTGTCCCCATGTTGTTTTCCCTCACATGTTCTCACCTCCTCCTCTTCTCTGACTAGAATCCAAAATCTTGTGACTTTGTTTTGATTTTCTTCTTAAATATGTCATCAGAGAGGTGTTACCAACCTCTCTCATTGGCCCAGTTTTGGCCAGCAGCATGTCCATCTTCAGAGCCATCATGGATTGGCTCTGCTGGACATGGTGGGAAGCTTCCAGCAGGTTCCTCACAGGAGCCATCGTTGTGGCCCCCCTGCTACCCAGAACCAGGCCGTGCCAAACCAATACAGCTGGGGTTTGCCAGGCAGGTATTTGAAATGATGCCACCATAAATGCCACTGTTGCCTCCGACCGTGGTGTGCTGAGCAGCGGTGCTGAGCCAGCGTGCCGAGGTCCCCAGCAGCCAGGGACGTGCACAGTCACACCCAGCTGTCCTGGGAGAGCTGTGTTTCACTGGCTGTAAGCAGAGCTAACATGTAGCCCTGGAGTTTCACTATTCATAGGGTTGCAGATTCTTCTGTCTGGAAAAAAAATAGTTATAAGGCAAGGCTTAGCAAAGAAAAGTAATCTGGGGTGTACCTAAATCAGAAAGTTATAGTGAAGATGTCTCATAAAAACGGAGTTAAAGTCAGGTGCAAGACATGCTGCTCAGTGCTGGGCAGGACTAGTCATTTACATCAGCTCCACTACTCAGGTGATTCAGGTGAAATAGGTAACTTCATGGCACAAAACTACAAATCCAGAGAGGTGTGAGAGCTTCTGAAGGTGGTACGAGGTGCTGTGGGGAGGTGGGCTGTCGGCCACAAGCAGAGGAGCAAGTCTCCATTGAGGGGATTAATCACAGTAGCAGTCACTGCTTTCAGGAGGGAAGAGAGAAGGGCCCTCCCTACACCTGTCCAAACCAGGTAACTGCAGGATCTTATTGCCTTTAACCTCAGTGCTCCTCACCCTTCCTCCCATGTTTCTGCTCTTGCTGTGTCCTATGTGCAATTCCAGTATAAGCTCTTCAGAAACACTCATCATTGTTGTATGTGGCTGGGGCTATGACTTGTGTGTTTAAGGACCCTAAACAGGCAATGATAAAGAAAATGGACACCTAATGTGCAGCTAGCAGAAGCCAGAAGTTGTCCCAATTCCATGACTGATGGACATGGTTCTCCAACAGAAGGGATACTGTGGAGTTACGTAACGCACTCTACATCACAGCACTGCTAATTCTCACTTGCAGTAATCTGCCAGCAGCCTACACAAAAGCATGACAGTTACCCACTCTCCACCAGAATTCATGTGGCATAGAAACAACAGCCCTGGAGAGATGCAAATTCTCCAGTGGTGCCATTCCAGTCAAAATCAGTGCAGGTGTCCAGTGTTTGTGGAAATCCAGTACTTTGTTTTCTCCTTGTAGCCTTCTCCTTGTAGCCTGAAAACCACCATTCCCTTCTTCTAACCTCACATTTTATAGCAGCTTAGAAACCCTCACTGGCTTTTCTCAAAATGTTTAAAGGCTCCTTTACTTCTGTTCTCTCTTCTTGCAAAATGAGCCTTGGACAGCCACACCGGAAAGTTTTAAAGGAACTGCTCTGATCAGACAGGCTAAATTATTTGGTTACAGGCAGTCATTAGAAGTCATTGTTCACGACGATTTTTTCTTCCTGTTGGGCTTTATTTAATTGTTATTTGATTTCACCCCTGCATGAACTCAAAGGAATTTTAAAGAGACTGGGAATAAAAGCTCCCTTGCAAGAAGATGGTGTTTCTCCTACAGGGAATACTTAGGCCAGGAAGCAATTCAAGGTTAAGACACCTAAATTTAAAGTGCTTTCTAGTGAAGTAGGTGGCTGAAATCCCGTTAGACATGGAGCTTGAAGGGTGACTCAGCTTACTGTAAACATCCTGCAGCTGTGCAGCGAATCACCCTACAGCCTGCAGAGACACCTAGGACAGGGCAGAGCAGACATTTTGGGTGCTTTGGGGTTTCCCCTTTGCCCACTTGCTGCTTTTGCTGTGGCTGGAGATGATAGTCTGTGCTGCACACTGAGCACAGGCAAGGAGGGGGCACCTGCCCCCAGGCACCCACATTTCCACCCAGGTACCCTGGCTCCTGGGCCCTGCTGCCATAAAACTGCCTTCACCTTTCAGAGGTGTTAATACATTTGGCACCAGCTTTGGGAAAGTTCTGAGTTTATCTTCTGGCACTTTTACAAGCACTTTGCAGATAGTGCTGATTAATTTTATTTTTTATACATATATAGCCATGATTTGTTACTTTTAGATCTGAGCCTTTAATCATTTTGCCAAGAAAATGTGTCCTCTGACACATTTGGTTTCCCTCTCTTTCCTTTTCTGAGCAGTGACGCAGCCAGCCCTTTGCTCTGCCATCCATTAACATCTCACTGGAGCTGTGATGGGACTGTGTGTGTGGGACAGTGCTCTTCTGATTTGCTTGCCACTTCCAAAGGGGAGCTCATTTCCTAGTTTAACCGATGCTGTACAGAGTAGGGTTGTTGATCGTAGTGCAACAGGGAAGTTAAATTTAACCAGAGCACTACAGCCCTTTGCGTGTATTTCACAGATACCTAAATGCCTCTCTGTTCTCTCCCACTGCTGCCTGTGCTGACAGCCACTGCCCCTCAGCTACAGCTGCACGATGCACACACAGGAACAGAATTGAAATTCCCCATGGCTTTAGGAAAGGCAGCTTTTGCGGAAGGCGTGAAGGCTTCACCGGGTAACACGGATTGCTCCTGGACAGAGACATACTAATGAGGAGCTGCTGGGACCCTTCTGAGCCGGGCGTTTCTCTTCCAACAAAACTGTGAGAATGCAAATGCCTAATTTTCCTGTAAAGGATTAAATAACTATCCACATCCAAATATACTAATGAGCACATTCTCAGAATTTCCTGATTAAAACCATTTTTTCCCTAACTACATGTTCACAACACTTCAGGCTGCAATTGAAAGTAAAGCAGGGATTCGAATGAGAGAGATGGGGTGTTATGTAGACACTTTGCAAATAAATGTCTTGAGAGAGAGCTGTGCTGAGAGCCATCCCCTCATGTTTTGCTGAACTCCCCCTTTCCCATCCCACCATGGCATGGCTCTGCTCTGAGGAGCAGTAGCAGCTCTGGGCTGAGCCCAGTGAGACTGGCTTCACTTTGGAGCCACAGGCAGGGATGCTGGACAAGTGTCCCTGCATCCTTTGGCACTGGGCAAATGCTGTACAAGCTCTTTGTCTCAGCTTGGTTTCAAACTCATCCCTCTTTACCACCCCAAATTGCAGCCCATGGCAGTCCCAGGGACAGGGATGCAGTCAACATTTCCTCAGATGGAGATTTTTAGTATCAGTTGGCTGTCTGGACTATGTTCATGAAATGTACTTTTAAGGTTTATCAGACCTAGAATTAAAGCTTGGTTTTATGTTTGGTTGCTATACATTTAACTAAGCAGTAGTGGTATCTTTGAGTAGATTTTCAAGAAAACACATGAAGCACTTCTATAGCTGAAGAAAAAAGTGAAATTAAAGGTGCCAGAAAGACACATAAGCACAATGAAATTATCAGGAGAAAGAAAGGGTATTTCTGGAGTACCACTCTGACAGCAGTAAAACGCCCATAAATGTAATCAAAATTTAGAAGCCTGCTGTGTCCCAGACTGCACACGAAAGTACCACCAAGAGGAAAACATTTACAAGCAAGAGGAACATACTACAAGTGCTACAGCAGTTGAGTGTGTGTGTGGCTAAAAGAGTGACAGCTGGGTAAATAGCCATGATCTCTGGCATTTGGCTACATAGAGACCTTCCTAAATAGCCAATAGCTCTGCTTTGACTAAAAGCAGCAAACATGGTGTGTGCTGATGGTCCCTGCCTATAAGGGATTTTTATTTCATTCATGCCACAGATAAATTGCACACCATATTCTAGTAAATACACCAACATGGTTATGACATTTCCATTTTGCAACAATGTAGTCATGATTGTTAAATAGGAATTAATGGGATATTTTTCCTTTCAACACTATGCTGCCAGTGCTGATTTTATAACACACTTACTTCAGGTACTCTGTTTAGAGAAGGGGAAAAATTTGACTGAATTTGGTTTGAAATCTGCATTGATTTGGAATGGTCCTTGGTTTGGAAAGATGGCTTTGAGACACTCAGCAGAGATTACGGGTCTGATTCCATTTGTGACACTATACAAACACACATCTCAATCCTGAACTGACATCCTCACGGTTAACTCTAAAGCACTGACTGCCTCCCCCGGGGCCAGGCCTCCAGCCCTGGGTGACACTGCTACCACGGTAATCACAGCGATGCATACGTACAATACTTTGCCATGTCCTCCATCACTTTTTTTCATCCTGAAAAATACTCAGTCATGCAGCCCCCCCTCAGAACACCAGCCGCCCAGCCAGATGTTTTGATTTGTCCCTCAGTGCCCAAAACAGTGGCAACTTTCCAAAACATCTACAATGTCTACAAGCTTCTTTTATTTAGAAACAGAAGTGAAACAAAAATTAATGGGTTAGTTAGCCACAAAAACCATTATCAAAATTAAATGCAATAAATAGTCCACCAATTTCAGGAAGTTCAGTAGTGTAGTGAGTCTTTGTCCTAACTCATGAAGACCAGGTGTGTAAATGCACAATGAGTTTGGGTGGGATAAACACCTCCCAGAAAGGCAGCTCTGGAGGGGACAGTTGCAGCATCCCTCCCACGGACAGGCAGGTGCCAAATCCTGGCTCCTCCTTTGAGACCCAGAAGAGGAGACACGGGATGAAGGACGGGGAATGGGGACAGGGGACAAAACGTGCTCCATTTCCATCATACTTACAGCATATAACCACAGAGAAATCTCCCACAGCAAACCTACTTTTTGTTGACTATAAACACTAGGGGTAGGATTAGAAAAATCAGTGTGAAAATTACTAAGATGACAGATTTCCCTGATGGCAATGACAGCACTAAGACATCAAGGGAGCTGCTATGGCTCTGTGCAGCACATACTGAAATCCCGGCAAACTTCCCTAAACCATCAAGCACGCAGGCTCTGCTGCTGTTGAGCTTCCTGTTGATGCAGAAGTTATAGATCTCTCTTGCTGCCTGTAGTAACTGTAACCTTATCTTTTAAACACACAGAAAAGAGTCGCAACTCTTTTTTTGAAATAATCCAAGTTACAATGCTTACAATGCCACTACAACCTTTGACGTAATTTATGTAACATCATCAAGATGTCTGATGGAGAGATAGTGGACAGCTTAGGAAAAGAAAAGCATAAGAGGGTTCAAATCATGTTAAAACATATACTTGATATTTCTTCAACAACTTGAACCTGGAGCTAAAAATCATAAATGTGTCAGTATTATTTTCTGGTGATATCTCTAAATGGAAGATAAAGTATCTTTTATTACCATGTAAGTACAACCTTCTAAATTGCCACAACTCGGTAATAAATTACATGAGTATGTATAAATGTCAGGAAAAGTTGTTTCCAGAATAAATAATGTTTTGCAACTCTTCATTTAGCTATACCATATTTTCCATTTTTTTTAAATAAAACTAATTTCTAAACTGTATATTTAGACAATACAAGTTATGCACTGCATTTCTATGGAGTTAATTATAAAATGTAGATTTTACTGATTTGAAAAAATCCATGCCTTTCTTTTAAATAGACCTGCAATAAATTAGGCTCTTGTCCTGCTGGGGGACTTCAACCACCCCAGCATCTGCTGGATGTTAGCACAGTGAGCTGTAGGCAATCCAGAAGAATCCTGGAATGCATGGAGGATAACTCCTCGAGCCAGGTAATAGACAACCCTACCAGAGTGGGTGAGGAAGGTCAAGGCAAGGCTGGAGCTGAACCTGGCAAGGGACACAATGAATAACAGGAAGGGCTTCTACAGTTAATCAGTTCTACCTGTTAACCAGAAAAGGAAGGTCAAAGAAAGTGTGCTACCCCGATAAACATGGCTGGAAAACTGGCAGCCACGAATGAGGAGAAGGCTGAGGTACTCAATGACTTTTTTGCCTCAGTGTTCACTGTCAGCCTCTGTTCCCACACCTCTCAAGTTGGTGGAATGCAAGATAGGGACTGAGGGAGCAAAGTCCTTCCCACTGTAGGAGAAGGTCAGGTTCATGGCCACATAAGGAACATAAACATGCATAAGTCTATGGGGCCTAATAAGATTCATCACAGAGTCCCGAGGGAATAGGATGATGTAATTGCCAAGCCACTTTTCAAGGTATTCAAAAACTCATGGCAGTCAGATGAACCCCCTGGTGACTGGAGAAAGGGAAACATTGCACCCATGTTTCCAAAGGTAGAAAGGAGAACCTTGGGAACTACCAGCCTGTCAGCCTCACTGCTCTGCCTGGAAAGGTCATGGAACAGATAGATCTTCCTAGAAGCTGTGCTAAGGCACACAAAAGACAGGGATGTCATCTGCGACAACCAGCAGAGCTTCACCGAGGGCAAGTCCTGCCCAGCCAACTCAGTGGCCTTCTACGATGGAGTGACTGCATCAGTGGATAAGGGAAGAGCTATGGGTTTCATCTATCTGGACTTCTGTAAGGCCTTTGACACAGTTCCCCACCACATCCTTCTCACTAAATTGGAGAAAGATGGATTGGATGGGTGGATGGTTTGGTGGATAAGAAATTGATTGGACAGTCACGTCCAGAGGGTTGTGATCAGTGGCTCAGTGCCCAGATGGAAATCAGTGGCAGGTGGTGTCCCTCAGGGGTCTGTACTGAGACCAGTGTTATTTAATTAATTTTCATTAATGATGCAGACAAAGGTATCAAGTGCACTCTCAGCACATTTGTAGATGACACCAAGCTGAGTGGCGTGGTTGAAACACCTGAAGGATGGGATGCCATCTGGAGAGACCTGGACAAGCTTGAGCAGTGGGCCCATGTGAATCTCATGAGGTTCAACAAGGCCAAGTGCAAAGTGCTGCACCTGGGTCAGGTCAACCCCCAGGAACAATACAGGCTGGGGAATGAAGGGATTGAGAGCAGCTCTGCTGAGAAGGACTTTGGGGTGCTGGTGGGTTAAAGTTGGACGTGACTCAACAATGAGCACTTGTGACCTCAGTTCATTAGAGAACAAGAGCGGATTGAAAAGTCCTTCCACATACAAAAGAATTTAGTAATTTGTAATATCCCTTAAATCATAAGGGTCACATGAAATATGGTGAGGGCATGCTTATGACCTCAGCACACCTCACAGAACAGGATTTTTCAGCAGCTCCATTTCCACTGTAGGGTAGGTAGGAACTAGGAGTGCACAAGAAATGTGGGTGGCCATGAAGAGGGTAAGGCCTGGGAAATGCTCTTGGTTTTTCAGCAGAGCTATTTGGGCCTCATGACTCACTTAAGGACTATTTTACAGCTTGGTGCTCTTCCACATTTCTTAAGTATATTCTATATTAAACATGAACTAAAATAGACAGAGAAGCAACTTACCATAGAAATGTTGAGGGCTGCAAGCTGAAAGTAGAAGGAAAAGTATTATGTTCAACCATGCCAAATCCTGCCTACAGCTCTGGAGTTTACCTGAGGTCAAGCTAAAATGAGGCTTATAAACTATCACTAAGAAGTAAAAAATCCTGCAGAAAAAAAGCCTTCCACATTGGCTTTTTGACATGTCTTCATGGACCAGCTTCTCAGGTGTTATTTCAGGGCCTGGGAAAGGGCCAGAGCAGTAGCCTCTTACAAGTGACACTGTGGGAAGGGTTTATCTAAGCACCAGAAGTTGGGGGGAGAGAGATGAGAAAGCAGAGATAGGAACCTTGGGTAAGAAGGAGATATCAATGGGTATGGGAATATTTTGGGCAACCAAGAGCTGGAGAGGATGGAGGTGCACTCAGAACTCTTCACCTGGGCAGGATGCATGGTGAGGGCACTCTGGACTGCCATGTAAGACTGAGATTAAATGAGACTTAATTTACAGTTCCTTGCTGTTGAACAGAATACAGCTGCCCTACAAAGCCAAAGTTTCATTCAACCGTGCATCAAAAGGTGGGATTAATGTTTCTTACGGCTAAAATCAGTGCTCTTGCTTTCCTGTTAATTTTCCTTGTTTGTTTTCACACAACATAGGAAAAACAAAAGGGCATCCAGAAATGAGATTGAAGACGGACTGCGAAGAACTAGCTCTTTAAACTTGTTTTGTATCTTGTTATATTTTTACAAATTCATTACGCATTTCTTCACCACACTGATCAATGTGTTACAGCAAAGTCCTTATTGGTTATAAAAATCATTCCCACCAATATGGCAATGACACAACAACCAAGACAACAAGATACATCATACAGTTAGTCTTGAGTCTCACAACTAATTAAAAATAATTAGTGAGGCATTACAGATATTCTGACTTGAAAAAAAATTTTGTCATTCTTGCCATCCAGTTCAGAGGGTCCCAGAAGCTGATGAAGTTAGGAATAAAGTACAACCGATTAGCTCTTTCTTCCAGAAATTAGTCCAAAGTGTCCTCAAATGGAAGCAAAAAGGTCTTGTGCTGTCAAATGCCCTGGGAGGGAAAGAAGCCCAAGCTGCCTGAGAGCAGCTTGTATCTTCTTCAGCCCATTTGTTGCAGCTCCATGTGATTTGCTCTCTGGGTACTCATAAACTGCTCATTTTGTGGAGTTTCATTGAAATATGAGTCTGCAGCTCCTTTAGGAAACCCATTGTTTTGCTGTTTCTGAAGCTCTGTCAGGAATGAAATCTGTCCTCTGGTCTCTGTCACTCCAGACCGCATGTCTGTGTTATACCTGACACAATGGCAATAAAATAGTGCAGCAGAGTTGTGGGGTCCAAGTTAAGGCTTTAGAAAGGGGTGTGTGTGTGTCATTTCAGGGGGAGTGAGAGGGGCTCTTGTATTTCTCAGAAGATAACTGAGTTTCATGGGGAAAGAGAGCAACTTGTTCTTGCATTTGAAAGCCCTTAGGAAGGATTAATGACATCTGGTTGATGTCTGTGCAAATAAAGACACACTTCATGTTGCTGCTGCTATCCCTGGAAATGAGGGAAAGGTGAGTTTTTTGCTTACGTCCAATGAAAACTAAATGGGAATTTAATCTACAGGTACTTCTTTCAGAAGTGATCTAAGAAGTAATTGAATTAAGCAGACAAACTGCAGTGACAAACCCCAAGCCCAAACGTGTCTTGATCAAAAAGCAAGTGCTGATAATGCGTGAGCTGCGATAAAACTTATTAGGCCGCTAACTGGGAGGAAATTGGTCTTTTTGTTGTTGCTGTTATTATATTGACCAGATCCTCTAAGTCTATTAA
Source organism: Lycocorax pyrrhopterus obiensis (assembly GCA_014706295.1). NCBI lineage: Eukaryota > Metazoa > Chordata > Aves > Passeriformes > Paradisaeidae > Lycocorax > Lycocorax pyrrhopterus. The sequence continues at coordinate 81,978,090 of JACSVZ010000004.1, forward strand.
TTCCTTAAACCTGTGCTTGGGTAACATTTAGAGCACTGCAGAACCTATTCTTTGAGAAATAACCTCAGTGAAGCCACAGATGCAACATGCAGAGATAAATGAGACAGGAATCAAAGCCACACAAGTTGGCTATCTTTCTTCTATCAGAACTGAGGTAAAAATCATTAACTAGCTCTCAGAGGCAAACTTCAGCAGAAAGCCCAAGGGAGTGGGTAGGAGAAGAGGTGCTGCAGTGTAGTGCTACCTATTTCAGCTAACTGAAAATCCATTTCAGCAAGTTTGCTCTGGTTTTCATTCAGAAATGATTTAGCTTTGAACCTTTGCTTTCCTTTCCTGATATATCCTAACCACCACCAAAAATGAGTTGTGATCAGTGTAATATCACATAGAAGTTTGGCAGAACATGTGGCATCCTGAAGACCATCACCAGGCTGAAGTAATTGTCATCCCACTCCTGCCCGTCTGTATTCTTGCAGGAGTCTTGCAAACAATATCCAAACTACACAAACATCATGTCACTTTTCCTTCCTGTTTACATGAAAGTATAAATTTGTGCAGATAAACTTAGACCAGCTGATTACTGTGGAACTGACCACCAGCCAGAGGGAGGGAACAGCTGGAGGTTAATAATTTTAGCTTCAGCTGCTTTTGATGGGAATGGGAAGAGGCTTTAACGCGCTCTCCCAAAAGGCAGAGGACAGAAGCTAGTGTTTGGGGTTTTTTTTAACAGGCATCAGATTTCTAAGCGGCATGCGTCGCAAGTAACTCTGCAAGACCATGGGTGAATGAAGATCCAAGCAGAAGTGATTGGGTTCTAAAGGGCAGAGTGAGAGTGTAATATACAACAGGAGACTACAGAAATGGGGGAGAACTCCTTGGTGCATGCCAACCACAGGCTAGGTAGTGTATCCCCTACTCCCTTCTTCCCACTAAAATTTCAGAGGAGCAGCTGCAAAAAAATGTGTTTTCTTTGCCATCAGAGTGAAGTATTTTCAGAAGTTCCACAGGGATACAGGAATAAAGGCATCACTGGCTTTCAGCCGAGTTTCCTCCATGTTTTTGAAATCCCAGCCTGCTTGCCTCATGTACTCACACAACCTTCATGACTGCAGCATCCAAGCACCTCACCATCTTTCAGACATTAATCTTCCCAGCGTTCTGCCAGGCAGCCTGGCTGTACCAGCTCTGCTTTACAGCAAGTGATAAATGGCAGTACAGAAATCAAGGGCTAGAGACACAAAAAGACTCAGGCATTCTGCTGCCCAGCACGATGAAATGTGTGCTGGGGGAGGTTTAGGTTGGACATTAGGAACAATTTTTTTACCTAAAGGGTGATAAGATACTGAAATAGGCTGCCCAGGGAGGTGGTGGAGTGACCATCCCTGGAGATGTTTTAGGAAAGACTGGACATGGAACTCAGTGCCATGGTCTAGTGGACAAGGTGGTGTTTGGTCATAGGTTGGACTTAATGATCTCAGAGGTCTTTTCTGACCTGATTGGTTCTGTGATTCTGTGAAATGTAGCATGGATCCAGCAGCATGTACAGCCTGGTGCTTTTACAACACATGGGGGGGCTCAGGGATGTACAAGCAACTTCCCTTCCAGTGCCTCACATGGACTGCACTGCATGGGCAGCAGGAGGCACATCACTGCACCAGGAGGGCTCAAGGGCATCTGAGGGATGTGAAGGCTCATCCCCAATGTCACACAAAAGTTTCTATACACATAGTAAGGTCCTTCTGAACCCATCCCAACTCCTTGACACTTTCTTTTGTTAGAAAGCTCCTGCCAGATGCCATTTCTTAGGTAAGCAGACAATTTCTCATTTCTGACCTAATTTTCTTCATCACCATTTCTTGTTTCTACTATTAACACTAAATTAACCTACTATTAACCTAAATAGTTATTTTCTCTCACTGTGATTTCAACACATGATTTTTTCATGAAGGTCCTGTTTTATTTGTATCATTAGGCCAAACAAGCCACTCTCAGTCTCCATGTGGAAGATAGACATCCTGTTGCCTTGATCACCCTTAGAGCCTTTCACCACATCTGTTTCAGTTTATCTTTTGTTAAAACACAGCTGATCAGAGCTGGAACCAGTTTTCTAAACAAAATCATGCACAAAGCCTTGCACAGCAGTGCTAATGCTTCCCATCTCTACGGGGAAGATGTTGTCTGTCTCATCTTAAAACTTGAGTAGATCTTTTTAGCTCACATTTTGTCTGCAGCTGTAGCACGCCTGCAGCTGGGCTCAGTTTCTGTGAGTGCTCGAGAAGCACAAGATTCCTGCCTGCCTCACGCCTCCCTGCTTGTTGCATGTTTAGCAGCTCTGGGATCAACACACTTAACTTCATCCCTACTTCATACTTTACTCTGGGCTTTACCTACTGGGGTCTTGTGTGAAAAGTGCCCATGGGCACCGTGGGAAGGAAAGGGAAAGCCACCCCCTCTCTTTTGGCTATCATGCCTATCAACAGTGAACCAAAACAGTGAAAAGGCTCAAACCTGACTCCCCCAAGTCTGAGGCTTTCACTTGCAGGTGCCGGTGTCTCTGTATATTTTGGGCAGGTTTCACCGAAGACGATGAGACAGCCAAGACAGTCAGTCCCGCTTGCTTTAGTTTTTTTCCTTAGCCAGTGTTATCAGAGCCTTCTGACTAATCAGCAAACAGCAAAGGACAGTCTTGTGCTTCTGAAGTGCATATGGCCTGGCACCCAGAGCAATTTCTAGAACACAGGGGCAATTAATCCAAGGAATACAAATGCAATAGGAAACAGTTCCCTGGATCTCCCCACCCCTGCTGCATCCACCTGGCTGGGCAATTAGTCTTTTTTTTGATTAATATAATTTTCTATGGCAGCCCATAGTCCAGTTTTCAATACCTGTTATAACCTTCTGGAATATGTACTCAAGCGTATTTTAAAGCTTCATGAAGCTTTAAAAACAAAACTAAGAAAAGGGCTGTATAGCAACAGGAATAACGAAGCTGCTGTGGTGTCCGGTGGCAGCCTTCCTGTGCTTCTGAGGTTGAAAAAAACAAACAAATAAAAAAAAAACCAGCAGAGCACAAAGTAAAAAGTAATGAACATACCAAGGTATCCTTTGATAGAAGTATCAAGCAAGCATGCTGTAATTGTTCAGCTTAGTACTTCATGTAAGAAACTTCTAACACTGAGAAGTGTCTTTGATCTGAACAAGGGAACAAGCGTCTTTGATATGGAAAAAAATAAGGGTCCTTAGAGAGATACATATCCTGTGCCTCTTGTATAATTATAGAAATGTAACCAAAACGGAGTTCTTTGGTGAGCTACAGGCATCTTTGATGAGATTTGCACAAGGAAGTGACTGGACAGACTCTGGGAAGGTGTGGGCCGGAAGCTTTCTGCACTTGTGAAGGGATGTATTGTGGTCTCCAAACTGCCATCAGCATTTTGGAAATAAGATGTCTACCTCTAAACAGAGGTGATTATGCAGAAAACAAATTTAGAACTTATTTTGAAGTCAGTCCAAGTTTCATGTCATAGCATTTTTTGCCCACATTCCTAGTATTGCTTTGGAATGACAATTGAAAAGGAAACTACCTCATCTGGTGAGCAGCCACACTTTGCTTCAGATTAACTGCTTGAAATGCTCTGGGAAGGAACCACTTGCCTTATATTTCTGGGACTGCAGTAAACAAGAACATCTCATGACTGACTCCATCAAAGTTTCGTTTAGGAAAAAAACAGATCCAATCTCTCTCTTCAGGTAAAAGAAGTTTTGGCAAGGCTTTCTGTTCTGTCTACTGGGTGAAATCCTGAATTTTTCTACTAGAGCTGTAGAAACAGAACCCAGATAGATCACCAGTACAACTTTTTCCACTGGTCTTCCCAAGTAGGCTGCAGGCTTACCATGGTTGTTGCTGTTATTAGAAATTTCAATCACACGATGTGATATACCTACACAAACAGGATGAAAAAACTAGCACATCAGGGACCTTCCCCTGCAAGCCAATGAGCATCGAGAGCAATGGAAAACACCAGATCTATCTGTCATGCTGGCGTCCCAATCCACGAGCACCACTAGGCTCTTAGTGACTGAAAAATACTCGGTGTCACATACTTGAATTACTGTGTCATGGTGGCCTTCAGTAACACCCTGTAAAAGGTCCTCAGAAGCCTTTCCCCAAACTCTCAGGAATGTGACAGAAAACGTTTGTCCTCAGACAGGCTCCAAGCAAACACAGCACATTGTGAAAAACCACAGTCCATAACTTGCTGCATCCCGTTTGGTTACAGATGGAGATGAAGCCATGTGCACACATCTGGCCATGAGTGCTTGACAGCTGTCACCTCTCCAGCTATTCCTCTGGGACATTAAGTTCTGCATGCAGTAGTGAGTGGCTTCATGGGAAAGGAAAGTAGCTGGAGCTGAAAGCAGTGGGATCCAGCAAAAACAACCAGGTTTTGCAATGCTCATCACCACTTCCAGTGTCCCACCATAAGTGTAGTAAATAGATGAAATGAACGCAAGGGAACAGCCCAAGGTTCCCACGTACACTTAAAATTGATGGCCACCAGATTCACGGAAGCAGTGATGCAAGTGGTATGAATTAAACTCACAAGTGTTACTCATTTTTCTGGGTGCAAAAACCCCTATTTTTTACTTCAAATATGGAGGAAATCAGTAATACAGTACATGCAAAATAAATTAGTGGTTCATTCCCAGACCCAGCAGGCCACAGCTCTGCCTGCCCAGTTCTTGTTTCTATCTGGTTTTGGTCTCCATGACTCATAAACCCAGCAGATGATTTCTCCAAAACCGCAGACATTGGTCCTTTCATCTACTTCTTCCCAGCTGATCTTCAGCTCATTTAGGTCTTTGCTAATGTTTTGTTGACATAATGCTCTTGGTCTTCCCTGACTTGTCTTCCCAAATATTTTCTGGACCCCTGTTGGTCACAGGGCCCTGCCAGCTTTCCAATTCAGTATCTTCCTGATCTAATGAGCTTTCCTACCATAGCTTACTGGCTGTGGTCCAGCTCTCTCAGACATTTCCAGACCCATAACCCAGCACGTTCTCTCAACTCCTACTCCCTGTCCATCTCATGAGAATACGTGAATGACTTTAACTCTTACCACCCATATTTGTTTTTCACCAGGAAGAACAATATGTCACTGCTTTACTGTTTTACCTGTTGAAGGGTTTTTGCCAGCTACTCACCTTGATCTTTCCTCTGGCGTTTCCATTGTTGCCATACCAGTACGGGCTCACCAAGGAAACAAAATTCCCCAGCACTATTGGCCTTTACTGTCTCCTGTTGAGCAGCACCTGCTGTTTTCCTCCAGTGAAAAGCAAACAAGAATTATCCAGGCCTTCCTGCCATGTCAGATGCTGCTTGCCAGCATGTCAGGAGTAGGTTCTGCGAGGTGTCTACTTACCCACACCCTTAGGGTTCCTGCCAAAAGCTGGCACCACCCCAGTGCTGCTGTTCCAGGCATCCCTTTCGCCCACACAAAAAAGAAGAGGTGATCACTATTATCTTTGTCCAATTCATGACATTACCTTAAAACAGCTGGCTGGTTTGGGGATGGTGTTTTATGCCATGTTCACAGTTGACGTAGAGCTGCAGTTTTGCTTTTCCTGTTTCTTCTAACATCTCCCAGGTGCTATGATCTTCCCTGGGCTCTCTGCAAACCACTGCTACTGTGAGGAGACCATTGACAAGACTTTATGGCTCATGGTTGGCCCAGGCTCTCCAGTGCAATTTTTTGAGCCTCTGTCACCATCCATGTTTAGGTCATATACAATCTCCCATCTCTGAAGCCTTCTCATCTACCCCCATCAGCAGCCACTGCCCCTTCCTATGAAGCCAAGCTTTTCTTGCTGGTTCAAGATCAAACTGCAATTAATCATAGAATGGTTTGGTTTGGAAGGAACCTTGAAGATCACCTAGTTCTAATTTCCCTGCCACAGCCAATGACACCTTCTCCTAGAGCAGGTTACTCAGGGCCCTAGCCAACCTGGCCTTGAACACTTCCAGGGATAGGGCATCTACCACTTCCGTGGGCAACCTGTTCTAGTGCTTCACCACTCTCACAATAAAGAATTTCTTCCCAATATCTAATCTAAATTCACCCTTTTTAAGTTTAAAGCCATTCCCCCTTGTCTTATCGCCACATGCCCTTGAAAAAAGTCCCTCTCCAGCTCTCTTGTAGGCCCCCTTTAAGTACAGGAAGGCTGCTATAAAGAGGCTGCTCCCTAGAGCCTTCTCTTCTCCAGGCTGAACAATCCCAGATCTCTCAGACTGTTTTCATAGGAGAGGTGCTCCAGTCTTGTGAGCATTTTCGTGGCCCTCCTCTGTACTCATTCCAACAAGTCCGTCTCCTTCTTATGTTGAGACCCCAGAGCTGGATGCAGCACTCCGGGTGGGGCCTCGCCAGAGAGGAGCAGAGGGGCAGAGTCACCTCCCTCATCCTGATGGCCACATTTCTTTTTATGCAGCCCAGGATATAGCTGTCATTTAGAGCTGCAAGTGCACTTTGCTGGCTCATGTTGAGCTTCAGTGTGCTCAGGTGGACAAGGAGGCCGATGGCATCCAGCCCTGTATCAGCAACGGCCAGCAGGACCAGGGCACTGATTGTCCTCCTGTACTCAGCAGTGGTAAGACCACACCTCAAATCTTGTGTTTAGTTTTGGGCCCCTCACTACAAGAAAGACATCGAGGAGCTGGAGCATGTCCAGAGGAGGGCAATGGAGTTGGGGAAGGGTCTGGTCTTACATATCTTGTAAGCAACGGCTGAGAGAGCTGGGGATGTTTAATCTGGAGAAAAAGAGGCTCAGGGTTGACCTTCTCACTCTCTACAACTCCCTCAAAGGAGGTTGTAGCCAGGTGAGGGTCAGTCTCCTCTCCCAAGTAACAAGCAATAGGACAAGAGGAAACAGCCTCAGGTTGTGCCAGGGGAGATTTAAGTTGGATATTAGGAAAAATTTATTCACCAAAAGGGTGGCCAGACATTGGAACAAGTTTCCCAGGGAAGTGAAGGAATCGCCATCACTAAAAGTGTTCAAAAAATGTGTGGATGTGGCACCTAGAGACATGGTTTAGTGCTAGCATGTTGGTGTCGGGTTAATGGTTGGACTCAATGAACTTAGAGGTCTTTCTCAACATTAGCAGTTCTATGATTCTTGTCAAGCAACACCCCCAAGTCCTTTTTCTCAGAGCTGCTCCCAATCCATTCTCTGCTCAGCCTGTATTTGTGGCCTTACACATATGCAGGACCTTGCACATGGTCTTGTTGAACTTCACGAGGCTGACATGGGCCCACCTTTCAGGCCTGTCAAGGTCCCTCTGGATGACAACCCTTCCCTCCAGCAAGTCGACATCACCACAGAGCTTGCTGTTGTTGGCAACTTGCTGAGGCTGCACGCAATCCCAGAGTCCATGCTACCGACAGAGATGTTAAACAGCGCTGATCCCAACACTGATTCCTCAGGAACACCATTCACTGTAGGTGTCCACGAATCAAGCAGGTAACCAAGGCATTCCCTGTTATTATTACTGCGGTTAGCACACGTGCCTCTGGCCTGGCCAAGCCACGGCCTCTCCACTGCAGAAGATGCCCCGCTGGGACTGACCGTGGTGTTGTTAACTCGCACCACACTCCCATATTCACGATTTTGCCCAAAGGAGGACTGAAGAGCAAAACTGGTATGTTTTGTACAGGACAGCTCACCCCAGCAAACATTTGCAAGTAAGAATTACACCTGGAAAACCAGTTTTACCTTTCATTTATTGGTTTTCTCAGTTTGTATCAAAATGCAAAGTGGGATTGTGGCAGAACACAGTGAAAAATAATGCTTCAAAAAATTTCAGCATGAAAAGGTTGCTACATGTTTCTGGCACAGGGGTTTGAATTAGAAAACTTCAAATATGTAAACACACCCAAAATGCTACAAAAGATCAGGCCAATCATATCTGCCACATGACTGACTTTATTATAACTGGAAGCCATACAGGTACTGAACACGGATTTTTTTAATACTTTCAGATATTTTGTGAGCTTCAGAAGGGAATTCTTGGCATAAATACTGCTTGAAAAAGAGCTTTTCAGCAAACGCATTAACCTTACAGGATGAATGAAAAAATGAAATGAAAAATCCATCTATCCATGGCTTTCCTGTATCTTTTGGCATGTTCATACAATAGAAGAAATTTTGGGGGATTTAATTACGATTATTATTTTGGAAGCTGAGTAGTGCACTCAAGACTTTAATCCTGGTAGCTGAATTGTGCAGTCAAACCACTGACCGGTGTCTATTGCAAAATAGAAAACTTATAAAGGCCTTGACAAAGGTTGTTTCTCTCTGTAAAGCCACAAAGGTGCCAGTAGGTTTGGGTCCAGGTGCCAGCCTACGGCTTTCCCTTGAGGACGTGGAAAACAAGGAACCAGCTCTGATTTCCACCCTGGAACCCTTCCTGCTCCAGGAATGGCAGCCGGGGCAGGGGCAGGCTGAGGCTCCCTTGGGGCTGAGCGATGAGCAACCTCCCCTGGGTTGAGCATCCTCATCCCATCCCATCCCATCCCATCCCATCCCCTCCCATCCCATCCCATCCCCACCACTGCTTCCAGAGCTGACAAGCTGCAAACCCCCCTGGCTGGGCTGGTGGCACTGGTTTCCTCTGGTGCATGAAAGGCGATGCCCAATGTTTCATTTCTCAGCAGGCCCTGCTCAGTTCAGTGGTAATAACATGTTTGCTGCAGGATGTAAAAATAGAAATGTATGGATGTGGTAATCCCTCCCTGAAAGCCCGGCCATTGCTGCTTAGGGAATGGCTGAACAGACAAGCTAACCCTCATCACACTTTCTTGCATGTTTTTCATCATCTCTTGCTGTACCTGTGCTGCAGACTGAAGGTGGCCGAGTCTGAGAGGTGGGGTTGAGAAAAAAATAAATCAAGAACTTTGTTTAAACAGGTTTTTCTATTAAAGAAAATGTGTCAATTCAGAAACCTTACATCTTCGTGGAAGTATTTTTAGCTACCATTGCTACAAGCCCTGCCTTAAGCCTCTGGAGCTAAAACCAGATCTTAGCAAACAAACTAAAGCATAATCCCTCTTTTTCAATACATTTACCTTGGTGAATTTCTGGCATATAGCACACTGGCAGAAAATCAGCACTTTTCACTCAGGTGTTTTTTTGTTGTGCTTTTTTTTCCACACAAGTAAAAGGAAGAGAACAAAAAAAACTTTAGAAAAGAAAAAAAAAGTACGGGAAAAAAGTGGAGGAGGGGATTGTTGTGTTCAGGTATATACAACAGAAATTAAGCAATTATCCTTCTTTTAATTAGAGATCTGTTCATCAAGTCCACATTAGAGAACTATTCAGTACATTGCTGGCCAGAGCAATGTTCTCCACATGAAACACCAGAGATGCCTCCTGGTCATTTTTTCCTTTCCAACAATGAAGGCAAGGAAAACAACAATAGGCAAGGATAGGGGAAGCAAAGGAATTAAGCTGAACTTTGGTAATACGTGCAGATTCCATCCCAGCAAAAAATATATAGTCAGTCTAAAAGCATATACTAGGCCGAGTATATATAATGTAGGCATATAGCAGTATAGAATGTTTATTGACAATACTCAGTAAACTTCAACTAGAAATGCAAGTGATGAGGTAATTTTTAAGGTGATGATGCTGACAGTGCTGAGGGAGAAGCTCCTCAGCTGTTCCCTGGTGTTCCTGTGCTTTCCCCTGAGAGGACTGTTGGCTGAGGGAGTAGGTGAGGATCTCATCTTGCTCATTGCCTGTGTCACAACATTCCAGTGGAATTGCACCCATAACAGCACCTAATCCAGGGACTGCAGTTTGGACTGGACAATAGCCTTTTGTTCCCAGCTCTGTGGCAGAGCAGAGCTGCTCCTGCTCCTGGCACTGTGGCGTGGTGTTGCCTGCCTGCTCAGTGCAAGGCTGTAGTGGGCTGAACCACGACAAAGGCCCTACCTGTTAGCCACACAAACAAGAGATGCTGCAGGCACAGGCACATCTGTGTTACTGCCCATGAAAGATATTCCTGGTGTGACAGCAATGCTCTGGGCAAGCCAACAGCACTCCAGTCACAGCCTTTCAAATCCCTGAGCACACCACCACCACCTTTGTGGAGGTTTGCATTCCTTCATGGCCTGGAAGCACTTCCCAGGTGTGGGACAGAGCTGGGGCCCCTGTACTCTTGTGGCATTTTCACTGGCCTGTTTGTTTCCATGCAGGCTTGCAACCCAAAAAGCCAACTGTATCCTGAGCTGCATCCAAAGCAGCGTGACCAGCAGGTTGAGGGAGGTGATTCTGCCTCTCTAGTCTGCTCTTGTGAGACCCCACCTGGAGCACTGCATCCAGCTCTGGGGTCCTCAGCAGAGGAAACACATGGACCCACTGGAGTGAGTCCAGAGAGGGGCCACAAAGATGATGAAAGGGCTGGAGCACATCTATGGAAACAGGCTGAGAGAGTTGGAGTTGCTCAGCCTGAAGATAAGACTCTGGGGAGACCTTATAGCAGTCCTCTATGACCTAAAGTGGACAACAAGAAAGCTGGAGATGGACTTTTTACAAGGGCACATAGTGATAGGGGGAATGGCTTTAAACTGAAAGAGGGAAAATTTCGATTAGATAACAGGAAGAAATTCTCTACCCTGAGGGTGGTGAGACAACAGAACAAGTTGCCAGAGAGGTGGCAAATGCCCCAGCCCTGGAAGTGTTCAAGGCCAGGGTGGCTGGGGCCCTAAACAACCTGGTGGAAGGTGTCCCTGCCCGTGGTAGGAGGGTTGGACTAATGACCTTCAGAGGTCCCTTCCAACCCAAACTATTCTCTGATTCTATGATTCATGCTTAACCTCCCAGCCCTGTGATGTCCTGCACCAAACCCCAACAGTTTTCAAGACTAGGAGAAACGAGACCTGGTTCCATGGTCCATATGTCCACCTCACAGCCATCATCACTGGGCTCTCAGTGGCTTGAAGTTAACAGGACAAAAAGGTTTCCAGGACTGTCTCTTCCTGTTTATATTGCCTGAAACAAGGTTTTTCTCCAGACATCCCCAGATCTCAGCAGCCGAAAGACAGAGCTGCGTTTACACTGGGACTAAGACGAGCAAAACAAGGAGGAAAACAGAGCAGTCTTACAGACAGGAGTCCAGAAGGAGGACATGGGGAAGGGGTGAGCCACAGCTTGCTCAGGATCTGCCTGCAGCCGCCGAACTGTGGATGCCACTCTGCCTGGTGCTGGCTCCGACGGCTCTCAGACGGGCAACAGAGGAACCGTGACTGGCACTTTGGAGTAGGATAATTATAATCTGGGCTCTGCAAGTGTGGGTTAGCTCTCACTGAAATAAACTGCTCGAATCTACGATGAATATCAACATTGTAGGCACAAGGGGCAAGGCAGTAAATTGTAGTAGGATGAAATACCTACATTTAATTATGTGAAATTATATAGAATTTGAGAGTTTTTCTGATGCATGCTATTTAAAGCTACGCCTAAGTGCACTTCCTTGTCTGAATAAAGCAGCTTTTGTTGCAAGATGTGGGCTTACTTTGTAGTTTACAATTTATAGTCTTCACCACATTTTGTCACTTTCTTATTTCTTAACTGAGATGTTTCTGAACGTCTCATTTCAAATAATGGAACACAGCTCAAGTGCTGCACTATATACAGCCTCTTAAAAATGAGTGAGCAGTTCTGTTGATTTTTTTCCTCCAAGATACTCATACTTGAGTACGTTCTTCACCAAAGTGTATATGTAACACATGCACACACAGACAGTAGTCATTGCTCCGCCAGCCTAAAATCCATGCACTTGTGCACCAGGTGGATGGGGCCAACCCCACTGATTTTCATTGCAAATGATTTTTGATCAAACCAACCAGGAGCCCTTAAACAGCACCAGGCCAGCCCAACTGATCTCCTCTTAGTCTCCGTGGTTGAGCCCTGCTTTGGGACACTGCCTCAGCAGCTCTGTGCCGCACTCTCGTCATGGTGGGGCTCGCAAATTACAAAGTAAGGACCATCCATCTCGAGGCAGAGAGACACACTAATCGTTTCCAGTGTGGGCAGAGGAAATAACCGGCTGGGGAAGCTGAAAGGGTTGCCACCCACACAGTTCAGCAGCCCTGGAAATAAAAGAGGGTTTATGTGCAAAGAAGAGCCTGGAATATTCCTGCCTGACGGGCTTGGCATGCAGGATTGTGCAGAGAGTGAGTTTACAGCTGCAGGCCAGTAAGGATGTGCAGCATGTCAACAGAGAGACTGAAATTTTGTTCAGCCTCGGTGAGCACAACATTTAGCTGGTGGTGGTGACCCAGACCTGAACCACTTATTCACGTGCAAAGACACATGGGAACATTTCTGATGCGGTGCTCCTGCCAGCACACAGCCCTCAGCACTCTCCCTGAGCTGCAGGGTTATCCTGAGGGGTGATCAGTCCTGCACAAGCCCTGTCATTGCTGCATGGGCTGGCAGGGCCAGGGCCTGGTGATGAGGCAGCAAGCACTGATGTTCTCCAGGTGTGCAGGACACAGGACAGTATAGTCATGGCTTTATTTCTCAGTATTGTGGTTTAAATCCAGCCAGCAACTAAGAACCACACAGCCACTCACTCACTCTTCCCCTCCACCTCCTCAGTGGGGAGGAGAATAGGGAAGGAAAAAAGTAAAGCTTGTAGGTTGAGGTAAGAAAAGCTTAATAATTGAAATAATATTAATAATAGTAATGATAATAATCGTATTACAATAACAGTATTGGAAAGGAGAGAAAGAGATAAAACCCAAGAGGAACAAGTGAGGCACAACACACTTGGTCACCAGCTGCTGACTGATGACCAGTCCATGCCCAAGCAGCGATCCTCCCAGCCAACTGCCCTCAGTTTGTATACTGGGCATGGCGTTCTGTGGTATGGAATATCCCTTTGGCCAGTTTGGGTCAGCTGTCCTGGCCCTGCTCCCCACCAGCTTCTCATTTATCTCCTTACTGGCAGAGCATGACAAACTGGAAAGTCCTTGAATTAAGGTAAGCGCTACTGAGCAAAACCCAAAACATCAGGGTGTTACCAACATTATTTTCATACTAAATTCAGAGCACAGCACTGTACCAGCTACTATGTAAAGAAAATTAACTCCATCCCAGCCAAAATCAGGACACTCAGATACAGCATCAGGTCTCTATGTTCCCTGGCAGTGAAGGGGAGTGTTCATAGATATAACTCACTTCATTGCAAGGGACTGCAGCAACACTTACCTCGCAGATTTTTCCAGCATAGCATCAGAATTAATGAAAGGATTAAAGAGCTTCATAAATAATAAAAGAACAAATCTCACTTGAATTTAACTATTTCCCCTGGTTGACAAACAAGCAAATAAATCTAAAGAACCTGCTTAGAAGGTTAATTTAATACTTAGTTGAAGGATCTTAAGATTTCATTTATGCATATAGACTTATATTACCAGCACAGTAGAAGAAAATGACTGTAACCTAAGGATTGCTTGTCCTTAAAAATAAAATTAATCAAATTCATTTGGAAAGATACTTTAAATTTCAATCTCATGGAGCCAGATTCATTCAAGAGCAGCCTCACTAATTTCAGTGTGTATATAGATACGGATACCACAAACATCACTTTGCTTTTGCAGATATGCTCCACCGAGATAATTTTAACTGTATCAATAACTTGAACATCCTCCTTCCCAAAATAACAGGATGAATGCAGACAGTTGCTGTGCTGCCACAAAATGACTTTGCAAGAGCAGATGCAGATGAAGCTGAGGGGAGTGAGATGGTGCAGCAGCAACAGAAACCCAGACAAATTTGCACGGGGCCTCCCTTGAACTGCAGTACTACAGCAGCCGAAGGCTCAGTTAGCAATCCTGACAGTAAAATGCTCAGCGATCTCACTGCTTGTAACACAAGATGAATCACACATTCTTGGTCGAAAGCTAATTAGATAAAGTGTCATCTCCCAAAGGCTCAAGCTGTGCATATGACAACACCCAGATCACTGCCTGTGTGGGTGTTTCACAGCCCAAGCAGTGAGTTGCTGTAAGTCACCAAAACTGCCTCCACCTGGGGGAGAAGGAACAAGAACGAATGCTGAGGGGTGGGACACGATGGCTGCAGGCACCACAGACAGGTGGAGATGCACAGTCTGTGATGTCCAGGCTGGCTCCCCCTCCCAAGGGACTGAGGCTGGGACTGGCAGTGGAGTGGGAAGCCTTGGGAGGCTGGGATCTCTGGTTGAGGGCAGGCAGGGCTATGACCCTGCTACAAAATGCTAGTACCTGCCTCACACCTCTTCTCCCTCTCACTCTTCATCACGCAGCAGCAGCAGCAGCTGCCACTGCTGCGGTACTCGCTCCGTGACCTCCCCGGCCCAGCCCCCCTGCCTGGGGCAGCAAAGTCTCCCCACACCCAGGAAAGTTGTGGGTTGGTTGTGGCATGGGGCCAAGCCAGGAAGGGAAGGGAAGGACCAAGGAGGAGGCCAGGGCTTCAGACCAGCTCTGCTTGGCAAGGCTGTTCAACTCCCACTTGCCTCTGCTTCAGTGACCTCTAACTCAAGTGTAACACACCAAATGAGGAACAATGGTTTGGTTTTATTACAATATTGGGTGACAAAAATCACTGCAAAAATTTAAAAGTGTTGTAGTTGAAGGAGTAACTAGGTTGTTGGCAAAAAGGGAGTGGGGAAACTTTACTGAAGAGATTGGTTGGGGGGACTGAAAAAATCATTTGAGAGGACTAAGTTACAATTATTCTAACCTTGTTCTTAGTCCTTTTTGTTCTCCGTGTATTAACATTTGAATGCCAACATGCTCACACTTTCCTTCCCAAGCTAAATTCTGTTTTGTGAATAAACCACAGGACCAGCTGGTTACAACATGAGATGCCATGAAACCATCAGAGCTGCACTTGAACAAGGCTGCACTTTGTTCCTCCATTGCCTCACTGCTCTCTTGAGAGGCATCTTTGAAATTCCCTGAGGCCAAGCCAGTAGGCATTAGAACATTATCATCACAGCAGACATGATCTTTCTGCGTTTTACGGGATAAAAAAATTACCCAAAGCCACTCTAATACGTGACACACACCTCTCAAGCATCTTCTGCTTTGACTTGAGGCACTACCCTGCAGCAGGCTGGATGGTAGAGAAAAGCATACAGCACTATGTTACAGCCATGGGTCCTGCTGGAGGCACCTTCCCTGCATCTCTTGCACAAACCATCCAAAAATTTTAAACATATCTAGGTTTTCCCCTTCCTGCAAACCCCTAGACCAGCAAATAAAGGGTGTGAGACAGCCGAGCTGCATGTGAACACTGTGCACTGCAAATGCAGGCACGCTTGGAGTCACACAGTGCCCGTCAGGTCCCAGGTCGTCACTGAAAAACAATCTCTAATACCTCCCCTGTGCAGCTGCCACTGAGGGCTGCCTGGATGTGCTGCTCCAGACCAGCCAGAGCCCGTCCCCAGCTCGCAGACACAAGCGGTGCCGCCGCCAGAGCTCTCACAGGGGCGGGGTTCTGCAATCCCTCCTGCCCTGCCCCCTGCCAAACCAAAGGTACCTGGGGTCCCGGCACAGCTCCGCACACCCACAGCGTCCTTTGGCAGCCGGGCCCTCGGCAGGAGCTGCCTCGAGGCCCTCAGCACAGCTGGGGGAAAGGGGCTGCATCAGCTTTACCACCCGTCGAGCCCTCGGAAGCGAAGCAAACCACATCTGTGCACAGGGGCCTCTCTCTGACCCACAGGTGCACGGATGGAGACGGCAGTGCAGACTGCTCTTCCCACTTCCCCCCGCCCCCGCACCTCCACTAACTCCTTCATCCTCTAGGCTTCCCCCTGGAAACGGCAGGATAAGTCTGGGTCAAGCATAAACAGCCCAAATTCATAGTGGGAGCTAAGTAGAAAGGCTTTGCCTGCAGGGGAACAACTGTGCTTGTCTGCGCTGCTCCATCACCCAGGCTAAGGGGGGGTGGCCAACAAAGGCTGTCACTATACATAATCGCCATACTATGAGCACTGTTGTCAGCACAAATCCAAAACACTGCTCCATATTAGCCACTGTGAAGGAAATTAAAGGTACCCCAGCCAAAACCGGCACAGGTGGAAAGGCTGGAAGGAAAGCATCTGCCTGCCGCCCGGGTCGCTTACCTCAGAACTGCCTGAGACTGCTCAAGCCTGGAACTAGGAGTGGCTCAAGCAGGGCTGAGCTCACCAGAGCTGCAAGAAGAGAGCAACCATAGGCGTCACAAATTCAGGCAATTTCTCTTTTCAGCAAGTACTCAGCTGCAAGCAGAGTGCAAGTAAACAGGAATGATTTAATGACCATATAAAAGTAATTAATTACACACAGGAATCAAGAGGGATGCCTTATGAGACACTGGTGGCACATTACTGTCAGTTGTACAACAGTTAGCCACAGACCTACATGAGCAAGACCAGACACTTGCTTCTGCTCTTAGAGTAGCAGAATTATTTTGGCAGACAGAAGTAGGGTTTAAAATCATCACCAAAGACTATAAAGCAAATTCAAAGCAAGTAACATAAAACCAAGACTGGGGTTGCTTCCGTGTTGCCCTTGAAATATGAAAATAGGCAACTGATCAAATAAATTGGTATTGTTCATCAGGAGGTTTAGCTCTTTCTGTGAGGGGGCTGGGGATGACTAACATGATCTTAAGTACAGATTAGGCCAATGCTGCTTGTAGCAGCTGGACTGAGGGCCAGACCATCTTCTTCCAGCTTCTTGCACCACTTAGTGCATGGCCCCAGCATCTACAAACACTTCATGTGCTTCCTCCCTGCTCTCTCCCTTCTGCCAAAAGCATGGAATGGGTAATTTCATCTGAAGTTAAGCACCTAATGTCTGTGTTTGTGCTGTGATCCCATGATAGCCACAGCCCCTGGAGAATTAGATCCTGCTGCCTGCACATTCAGCAATGATGCCCCAGATGACTTCGTGCATGGTGAAAGATGTCCCTGAGTAGCAGGTGTGACCGAGGACTGATGGGAGACCTGAACCTTTCCACGCAAGCAGCTGAGGGCCAGCCAGGACACCTTAACAGCACCTAATGTGGCACCATGCAGAGACAACCGAGGCAGTCAGTGGAGTTAGTTCAGTCTGCAGAATGAGTCAAGATTACCTCAAAGGAACTTAGTACCAGCTCAACTACTCTGCTCAGCCATACACACCAAGATCTTGACACATTTAGGTGGCTTAATTCTCAGCTGAATCCCACACAGAGCCTACAGAAAGCAAGGGGACTCATCTCCCATTAACTCACTGCTGTTGCTCATGGCTCTGCTGAAATTGAACCAGGTCCTGCCCACGTTATCTTCAGATATTCATCAGAAACCTTGTGACTTACAGCAACTAACTCCAGCCAGGTAACAGTTCCAAGGCTGGGGTTCTGCTCTAAATTATTCACCTTGAGGAACTAACAGTCCAGTGCAGCATCAGCCCATTACCTAGGAAACGATTCTTTCACATACAACGTCATGTATCCCACCTTACATACTTATTGAGGATTTAAGCAATTTATTTGGAAAATCAAGGAATGCATCAATCTCAGTGCTGGCATTTTTTGCAAGCTCACAGAAAAATAGTCAGACATCAGCTACCCAAAGCTCCAGAAAACAAAAGGCTCCATTTAGATGCCTGAACACCAGCACCTATGCTATTTGAGATGCCCTAAGGCACCCAAGATACACATGGGGTTGGCAGATACAACATAGGATGTATGGAAGCAGCAGCTGGAGACACGGAGACCATGCAGGATACCCCAGGGTGTCTCAAATCGTATTCGATGCCAAAGCATAAGCAACCGAACTAAGTTCTAAAAGTCTTGTTTATACTGAAGTCAGCTGTAGCTCTCCCATATTTAATCAACATGTATCTTGCAGAGCAGCTAAGCTGAAAAAGAGCTACAAAAGAATTGCATTCTTATTTCGGGTCTGCTGAAATCTGGCAGAGCTTACAGACTGTGTCAGCTTATTTTGTTATGAACATATAATGCTCACTGAACCCCATGAGCTGCTGTGATAACAATCTCTGCCAGCTTGCTGAATGGATTCCTTTCAGTTGCTGCCTCTGAAGTTATGTGGCTAGAACAGAGCTTCTGCAGTATACCAGTGCACTGGGAACACCGGGTTTTAGCTACGGGAGCAAGAAAGCTGTCTGGAAAGATTAATGGGCTCAGAATTGATTATCAGACCATAGGAGCAGAAGGTCATTGTGTCAAGGCTCCTGGCTACTGCACGGAGAATGTACTACTGGCTAATCCTCTTACAAACACATGCACTTCCACGAGGAAGAATACCTCTAATGATTTAAATCCAATTTTTATATAATCAGTGCACTGTTTATTACAGTGAGGTTGTTATGGCACTACAGTCTTAACTGAGCTAGATGACAGAAGAGGATACAAGTCTTTCATCTGCAGTTAATAAATCTGGGGTCCCAGGAAGGTTGTGTATGTCTTTCACAGAATCATAGAATAATTTAGGCTGGAAAAGACCTCTAAGATCATCCAAGTTCAACCATTAACCTGGCACTACCAAGTCCACCACTAAACCATGTCCCTAATGTCAAATCTACACATCTTTTAAAAACCTCCAGGGATGGTGACTCCCCTACTTCCCTGGGCAGCCTGTTCCAATATTTGACAACCCCTTTGGTGAAGATCTCAGGACCCAACACTAACCTTTGTACTTTTGCAAATTAAGTATTTCCCACAATCAGTGTTAAATGAGCATGACCAGATAGATTACTAATTTTCTGGACTATCAGCATGGAGCAGTGACACGATTTTTCCCTTAGGAGTTACTTAGAGTGAAACAATCATTGCTCAGGTTAAATCTGAGAATATCTAATTAAGAGACCTAAGTAGTTAAAAACCAGAAAATATGACTTGTCGTTGGATTTTATTATTAAGAAACTTAATAAGAAACAGTTATTTGTATGTACCAGCATACATCTTCCTGTCCAATTTAGCACTGTAAGTCATTTTTCCATAACACGCACTTGAAACAGCTGCCATCCTTGAGCACAGGTTATGTGAGTGAATACTGCCATCTAGGCAGGCTTTTGAGAGCAGCACCTATTTTAGAACATCATCCATCTTTGCCAGGGAAAAATATTCTATTACCCAAAACAGAGGAGACAGGAACAATTTTTTATACTATTAAAACTGACACAACACCAGTCACCAAAAATAAAAAACCTGCCCCTCAACCAGATTGTAACAGTCCACATTAAGAGCAAATATTTTCTACATGTTTATTAAGAAATATATTATTCTATATTTCAATACAGGCAACTTGAACTTAAGCTTTGCACTAAATTAGAAATCATTTTATCTATGAAAACTGTAAATACAAAGTACATTGTATTAAGGCTATTAATTACCAAAGTACATTTTACTAAGGCAGTACTGTAATTGCACCTATTTTATATGCTTTGGAATACAGTAACAGTACATTACTAAAATATCTATTGATGTTCTACAAAGACAGAAATAATTTTTAAAACCATTTTTCTTCATTTGACCAAAATAGCTTCCATCCAGCACAAAAAAATATAGAATATGTAATGCATCTATCTTATTTCAAACAATAAACAAGTTCTATACATGGCATTTACAGGAGACTTACAAGATTTGACAACAATCTCATTTTGATTGGATACATTAAGAACTACCTTCATTATCAGTTGTGGGATTCTTTAGGGAATGCACAAACTATGAAAGCAGAATCTTACACAAAATGGTAGGACCTGAAAAGATAACAATTTAGCACTTTCCATAGATCCACTGATATTCACAGTGAAGTTATCCTCTTCAGCTTCCTCCCTGGGGTGTTTCAGCTGTCACCTCGAGGATTGTCCTGAGCAGGTTTGTGTACAAAGGTATTCTTCTTTCTCTTGGAAAGACCCCCCTGAATAATCACAAAAATGTGATTATGTGGCTACTGGCATCCATCTCCTCAACCCCCCCACTCCTTCCCCCATATGATAAGAAGCAATGCAGCATGAGACTGATTTGTACCGAGAAAAGCAGGCAAAAAGATGAGGAACTGCTTTTTGCACAACTGCTTAGTAGCAGACACATTCTATTTCTAGAGGGAAGGATATCACAGCAAAGACATACCAACTAAGCCTCTCACTTATAGCAATAAAGCAAAAAAATCCCTCCTCCCTTCTCAAGAAAAATGGACTTCCTTTTGCAGAAAGGGAAATCAGTTTTAGGGACTATTTTGCATGAAGCCACTCAAGAGAAACACTAATGCCACCAGTTAAAGCAGGTCTCCATCACACAAGCTGGTCTGGCTGTCTAAGGTTTATTTTGTTGAAAATACATTCAAATAACTTCTGTGGGTTTTTCCAAAACAATAGCAAAACTAAGAGACAACATGAGCATAATACGTTTTATTGAATAAAATTCTGCTTCTAATATTTACACAGTGAAGTCTAGATGTAACTTAGTGAAGCATGGCAATGTGCAATATTCATACAACATCTGGAATATCTTTAAATACATCTGAAACTACTTACTGTAACAATCACCTGCCCATCACTGATTTCATAATTAAGGAAAATGTGAACTTGCTGAAGAACAGCCAAGATGAATATTAAGGATAGCTGAGTTAAAAGAAAAGTCTGCTATGTAAATTCCAAACCCAAAAGATCTGATTAAAGCGTCAAGTGTTTTGAAGGCAGCTTCTGTATTTCCCTGTTGTTCTCCTCTCTGCAGAAAAAGATGACAAAATAAATTATAAATCTGAAGACCAAAACTAATATCTGCACATTAAACAGACAGCACACTCCAGGGTAATCTTATTTCTTAAATTCATGTTTGAACTTCAAGGTGTAGGAACTAAAACAAATTACTACCAATTACTTACTCATTTTGTATTAAATACTATATTACATCTTTAAAGCTGCCAGGGTAGACACACAAGATAGAAATGCTGCAAATGATACCTAGAGTCAACACACCACTAATTATTACCATTTACACAAAAAATTTTATGATGAACTATCTTTCCTCCTACTCTAGAATGTTAAGCAGATGTTTTGTATTTTTTCTACTAGATATACTATCATTCTAGTATTACAGAGAAGAGGGGTCTTGCAAAGAAACTATAGTCAACACCTTTCCTGTTCACAGGGATTTTTTTAAAGATAATTTCATTATTGATCTTGCACGAATTCTCAGCAAGGTCTGAATCCAAGTGTAGACTTGCAGCAGCCATACTAACAGCCTAACTCAGAGCTCTAGTAGAGTGGTATCTTATGTGTGGACTACTCACTGGCTGTAAATAAGACATGATTCACTGGCCACTTGCATGATTTTGGTCATCCAGCAGGAAAAGATTATAAACCAGGAATGTTGTGTCCTACTCAAGCCTCTGGAGGTTGTTTGTTCTAGTGGGTTACAGTCAGCGCATTATTAAGAAGGCAGTCTAGCCTGCCACATTTGTGATTTATGTATTGAAAAAAACTGGTTGGTAGGTTAAAAAGATCTTGCACAGTCTCTCATACCTTACTTATCAAACAGGGAGAGGAGTTACAGTTTTCCTGTGCTCAAGTTAACCTGTATGAAGCCCTGCCAAATAGCCAGGAGTGCAAGGAAGACACAATTACAAACTAAAGTACCTACCAGGTCCCTTCCTGTTTCCCAGCACAACCAATTTCAAATGCATGCTTTGAAAGAAAAATAAGTTTAAATCAACCCCCCAAGATCCCCTAACATCACCAAACCTTTAAGCACCAAGATTAAACCTCTCATAGCACAGTTCCACGATGAAGTTCAGTGTGATAACTTTGCATTTTTAGAGACGAAGTTTGTAACAGTAACAATGGCTCTCCATAAACACCCACACACTCGCATGGAGGTAAACTGTAACCTAGTAAGGAACAGCTTTAAAATTCAGAATTTGACAAGAAAACAAAATATGCAAATGTGGTAGTAACAGCTGCAAAAGAACAGAAAAGCACTTAACTATTTCCCACTTCTGTGCTACCATCAGCCCTCAACATATTTGTGAACAAGAGTATATTTTATAAAATTTGTCACTATTTTCTTTGGTTTCGTGGCTATCTTCTGTTTTTTCTTTTAAGGGCTTTTTCCCCCTCCCGAAACAAACAGCCAGACACTGTTTCATTTACCCAGGAAATGTATATCCATCCTAATCTCACTGCTTTTTTTATCTGTATCTGTTTTCCAACTACAGAGAGTCATCTGGAACACAGCTGCCTACCTGGACGCTATTTCTCTTATAGGTCACATGGCTACAAACTTTAATAACAGAGAAGCTGCTGAAAGATTGAGACTTTGCTCTTGCCTGTCTCATTGGTGAGGTATACAGGACCCATTAACAAACACTGTCTTTGAGCAGGAAATCCATCTGTACTGACAATCTCAAGATAAGCAACTACCCGTGTGTGAGATGCTGTCAACATAGGTTGAATAAAACTAAATGTACATTAAGATAATAATGCTGAACTTTAGAAATTATTAACCGCAGCATCCAGGCTTTTTTTACTCTTCCAGTTCTCTCTCCCCTGTCCCACTGGGGGGAAATGAGAGTGGTTGTGTGGGGCTGAGTTGCCAGCTGGGGTTAAACCACGACACCAGGCTGACAATTTCTGTAACTCAAAAGCCAACCCTACATCCCTTTTCACTATGGGGAATGCCTACCTCCTGTCTCTCCAGCAGTAGGACAAGAAGGGGCCTAACTTCTCTAACATCCAGAAGGACTGACTGTGCTCAAATCCACACAAACTGTAAAACTACTTCTTAGAACTACACATGAGATGATTTGGAACACGTAACCTCATCACTCCGTACCAATGGCAAGTAATAAATGTTACAAAGATTACAAAAAGAAGCAA
Source organism: Lycocorax pyrrhopterus obiensis (assembly GCA_014706295.1). NCBI lineage: Eukaryota > Metazoa > Chordata > Aves > Passeriformes > Paradisaeidae > Lycocorax > Lycocorax pyrrhopterus. The sequence continues at coordinate 82,001,003 of JACSVZ010000004.1, forward strand.
ATGTAAAGCAATCCTTACATTTCTCAGAAACAAAAGTGGGCTACCTTACAGGCCACCTCTGTGGAGTTGATGGCAGAATGGAGCTCTATTGCAGCTGTAGTGTCAAGTATGTAAGACCAATATGTAGCACACAGAAAAACAAGGGAGTAATCCCCTGAAATGTGCCTTACCAGGCACATTAATGTTCTCTCATAGAAAAACACAGAAAAACTTTGAGCAGCTCATTCTGTGACACTAATATCTAGTCACACCAACCAAAAGACATGGTGCTATGGGCCCGAACATCTGGATGTTTTGTTAGACAAAGCAGAAAGCAGAGTTTTCTATGTCTTGACACTGTTTTTCAGACAAGCCCTAATAAACCTGCTCCTTGACACGCTAAATCCACATTTTCAGCTGACCAGTAACCTCCTCTGATATTTGTGTGTGGTCCAGCTCACAAGAGAAATATAAGTATAAATGCAGATGACTTTTCCATGTTTTAGACCAGGTTTAGTGTGGACTTCTAGTGTGGAAACCGGATTATGTGCAAATTCGATGCAATCTCAGAACCCATTTTTTCAGCTCATATCTCCCTCACTTGACCATCCTCTAGAGGAACAGAGGGTTAACTAAGTCTCTGAACCACCAAACGTCCTCAGTTTGTCTCCCTTTTCTTACAGAGGTAACAAAATTTGGTCCTTTGGTTTCCTTTGAAAAGTAACAGACCGGAAGGTACCTAGCATGACCCAGTAACTCGCCTCAAGGAACAGATACACAAGCCATTCTCTTTAGGAAAGATTCCATGATTTTGTTACAGAGGTGCCAAACAAAAAAAGAAAATAATGAGTTTACTTCAACCCACATAAAAGACAAGGACAACTGTAATAAAAAAGAGAGCACTGACTATATATTCCACAAAAAAGATGACAGGTCAGAAAACAGCTTTAGTTTTAATTCCAAGGAAATAAGGTGCATTAAGAACCGCATCACCAGCCGTGCAAGGGAGAGGATTGTCCTGCTCTGCCTGGACTGGTGAGGCCTCCTCTCGAGTGCTGGGGGCAGTTTTGGGCACCACAATGTAAGAAAGACATTAAAATATTAGAGAGTGCAGAAAGGACGGGAAAAACAACACTGAAGGGCCTTGAGGGGAAGCTGTGTGAGGAGTGGCTGAGGTCACTCGGTCTGTTCAGCGTGAAGGAAACTGAGGGGAGACCTCACTGCAGTTACAACTTCCTCGTGAGGGGAAGAGGAGGGGCAGACCCTGATCACTCTCATGGTAAGGCAGGACTCAAGAAAACAGCATGAAGCTGAGTCAGGGAAGGTTTAGGTTGGATATCAGGGAAAGATTTTTCACCCAGAGGGTGGTTGGGCACTGGAACAGGCTCCTTAGAGAAGTGATCACTGCACCAAGCCTGACAAAGTTCAAGAAGCGTTTGGACAACACTCTCAGGCATATGATGTGATCCTTGGGTTGTCTTCCACAGGGCCAGGAGCTGGACTCAATGATCCTGATGGCTCCCTTCCAATTCAGCATATTCTGTGATTCTATGAAATGCTCTGGTATGTCAGTAACAAGTGATTTTAGAGCAAAGTAGAACTACGCTATTTTTTGGAGATGCTGCCTCACTGGTAGCAATCCCTTGTCTCACAAAGGCACTCCACTATCAGCTATTGAGGGAAACAAACAGAGTGGAATGCCAAAAAGTCTCCTGAAAGTAACTATGTATATAAAGGAAATTAACATTATGGTACTAGCAACCTTCTATCCACAGCTCTAAAATAAATTCACAGTTTAATGTAGAGGTAAAATGGACAGAAGATGGCGCCCCTAATATAGGGCCCACCTTGGCCCTCCTGTCTTTGGTGTCAATAGCTAAAAATCCCCTGCCTGCCCATTACAGATTGTCCCAGCTCCAAAGGAAAACAGGCCTGTTGTTTCCTCCTTTTCTTTTTATTTCCCATGTACAAGATCCATCAAGACTGTATCTCAAAAACTAGGTTACTTTGTTCAATTAAAGGAAGCAGAGAATACATTGCGTTAACACATTTTCTAAACTGTTAAACTTTGGTCATTAAACACCAGAAGTTCTCTTCCCACAGCCATGCATGATCCTAAATCCTGGTCAGCCACCCCACAGTCAAGTGCTACTTAGTATAATATTATAATGAAACAAAAGATGTTACAGACTGTGAAAAACAGACACAGAAATATGTATTACTTCACAGTCTTGGTACTCTGCAAACAGAAATTGTCAAGCATCATCAAATTACATTGAAGACCATAAAGAAAAATTATTTTTAGAATTAATATTGAATATTAGCACTTCAACAGAACTGTAAGACACTACAGATGCTTCACGTATTTTCAATGATTTGTTTATGTTTACAATACAGAGCAAATATTCAGCATAAATTGGGTGTTATTAGTACCTTGCAGGATTACAGGCCACCCTGAGGAGTGAAAAATTATAAAATTTAACACTGTGGTTTGCCTATGAAGTAACTATTGAGTATTCTAATAGAGATGAAAATATATTCTCTGCATGAGTATTCCTTTCACCCTTCACTTTATACTCTTTTCACTTCTCAGGATTCAAGACATTTAATTTTCAGATTGATTAAGCAAGGTAATTAATTTTAAACACTGACTTCAATGGCAGTACTCAAAAATATTCAGACGCCTTTAAAACTGACGGCCCAAAGCTGTAAGAAGCAATTCTTATTATAAATAACTAAATAAACTAGTACTAAATAAACTAAATAAACGAAATAAAGGAGTAGTACTATAGCCCCAAACCTTGCAGTCATCCTGTCAGAATCCTTACATGTAATCTGTCAGTATAAGATGCTATTTCTCACCTGTACCACTGCTCAGTAGTTAATCATTTTTCTAAGAGCATCATAGCATTTCCATTTGTCTGGGATGTAGAAAGGCTCAAAGATGTGAGGGAAGGGAGTGTCATAGCCACATACTCTTGAAATAGGAGCTTCTAAATTCAAAAAGCATTCCTCCTGTTAACAGAAATACAGAATAAATGTTAGTGAGGACATTATTTTCATGCATCACAAATTGAGGTCAAATGAATTTTGCCAGACTGACAGTCCTGGAAACTCAAAACTTCTATTTATATCACTCAGTAAGTAGTCATAACCAGAGTAGTGCTTCCTTTTGTCCAAAGGTCCTTATTAAAATAACAACTTGTATTAATGTTATTTTCATTCTCTACATGTGTGCTGCATTAAATCATAGGCAGGTTATATTTAGTACATCTGCTATACATCCAGACAACTGCTGCCAAGGAACAAATATTTTAGGAACAAAGGAGTAAGCGTCTTTTTCCTGTACTACTTTTAAACATATAGAAAAATTATATCATCGAAGAGTGCATATGATTTGTTGGATACGGGAACATCATATTCAAAAGTCTTTGAACTCTTAGATTATTAAGGCTCTGTCTAAGCATTAAGCAGTTATGAAAATTAAGTGGATTTGCATATCTCCAATCTTTGAGTCAAATCCATGTTCTACTCAAAACCCCACAACTTGTGTTCTACTTGTAGATCAGATTTGATAACGACTGTGAGAGTTTCATTACTTGACCTAGAATGGCACAAAATATTACAAATACCAAATTAATTTGAAAGTAACCTGTAAATATGCAACACTACCAGCCTTAATAACCAAATAAATAGTGGAGTTTCAATCTTCTTACTCTCAAGTACCAGAATGATGGCATGGACCACAAAAATCTGCAAGAAGTAGATGTAGAAATAACAGCCAGACCAAACTGATGTTGATGCTAATTATCAGCTACCTTTCTCCACATATTTTTAGCATAGGTATTTGCTTTCCAAAGCAGACAAATGAAGTGATAAAACTTGTCTCCTCCTGGTCTCTCCTTTATGGAGTGCAGCAACTGAGACATCCTGGCCAACTTCCCCTGTACTTGGCTCAGCAAAATGGAAGATGAAGTATTATCTACCGGTCCTTTTCTGCCAGGCCCATGAGGAAAATAGTTAAAAAGCTATGCTTTTCTACAAAAGAGGGCTAAGTATTTTCTCAGACTGATGAACTGTTTTGAATGCACGTTGCCTTACAGTCCATGTCAGCCTAACTCTACTTACTGTGCTTTCTACACATCACAATATTTGGCAGTATAGAAGGTGCTGGTAACATGCTGAGATCGCAACCTTTCATTCCAGCATTGTGAAGTGCTTTTTTCTGGACAATGAATGGAAGTAAAAAGTCCAAGAAGTTGTATGATTGCACACAGTATCAATTACACTTAATAGTGAATTAATTAACTTAGAAAACTTCACAGTCTGAGTAGGTCTGAGGTAAAATATATATGCAAACAATATAAATATTTTTGAGATCCATTTCCAGGCACTCTTTTCTTTGTAAAGCAAAAGCTTCACATTAGTACAAAATCCTGGGAAGTAGAGTGTAATAAATCCTTTATATGTCCACAAGGTAGATCATGATGTCCTACTCCAACCTGCTGGCAAGGGTAATTTTGATACTAAAGAGACCTTGATTCCCATGTTGTAACTGACCAGTAAGACAAGACAATAGTTTTTGGACCATCCCAAAACTGACTGCCCAACCCACTTATCAGGTTGCATTACACCAAAACAGGCAAGTATATTCTAGACCCACAGGCTCCCAGTCCTGCACTGCTGTTTTCAAGTACCCAACACAGACCACTATCTAGGAGACAGACCATTTAAAAAAACTGGTATTTTTCAAGGAAAGACCTTAGAAAAAAAACTTTAAAGGTAAATGGTTTTGGAAGTAGTAGGCATCTACTACTTCAATAGTTCAATATATCTAAGTTTTTCTTAATGTAAAAAAATCAAACAAAACATTAAATTGCTGTTGTTCTTGCTCTGCCTCCTAACTGCAGAGGCCAAATTCTGGCCTCAGTTATTCAATATGACCTTTGCCAATTTTCCTTCATGTGCCCGATTTTCACTTAAAGCTTCCTGGAAAATACATTATTATATTAGAATATAAAGGCATTATAATTGATCACATAATTCTATCTCAACATGTGATGCTTAATACACATTAAGACTTTTCAAAACAACTTAAGAGCACAGATCCCAGTAGAAATGTGTTGTTGAAATTCACAGCAATCAGTCAAATGCATCACACACACAACACTTTAAAACAATCACATGCCTTGATTTTTAGAACAGGAGCTAAAACCAAGGACTTGCTGGATGTTGCATAATTTTATGAGAAATGGATCCCCCAGTACTTGGTACAGTCAATCTATTTTCCCAGATTACAATATCCTAATATGCTAATACAGAAAACTTTATCCAAGTTTATTTTACCTTTATTTAAAAGTATATTTTACTTTTATCAGAGATTCAGGTACTCATTGCTAAATAAGTGTTCTGCATGAAAAACTCTTTAAAATGTTCGAGTGAGAACTGCAGACATTTATAGAGATATACAGTTGTACAAAAAGGATAAAATAAGAAAACAAGTCCATTATTGGGCATTACTGAAAGAAAACATTACTCATCCATCTGCAATGTATGGAAAAATAAAGCAATCTCATCTGCCATTTGGAGGAAGTGCTTTTAGGCATCTGGACAAAAAGAAAACAGTTAAAAGATTTTTTTGCTCCAGCCTGTCCTTCCTCTGAAGGGAATCTCTACAATTCCACAGTAATAGTAAACAAACCTCCAAATGCAAACATTTTGGTAAGTAAGTACAGGTAATTAAATGAGACTATTTATGCAGAGCTAGCAAATCAGACAAATTCAAACTTAGTCTTTCTCCTAATTATAGTCTTTCTTTACTTCCATATTTTTTCGATCTATTTCATTTTTCCCGTCTAGCTGGCATGAATTAAAATCAGGAAACAGGATTTTTTTTTTTTTTTTTTTTTTAGTTTTCATTTCTACTGGTGTGCAGAATACTTCCTAAGTGAGAAAGCTTTCCTTTAAAATTAAATTATTTCTGCAACATTTTATGTCCTCAGGGTCTCTCCCACACTATCCTTATTTTGCAGTAGGATATAAAGGTATTACAATTGATCACATTTTGCAGTACCCCAAAATATTAACAGCTACTAGAATGTCAGATGACTACTATAAGAGACCATTGATTTTACAACTCCTTTTTCAGTACAGGAATTTACTTTCTGAAGGATAATAAACAAAAAGTCTATATTAAAGACTAATAAAAATACGAAGAGTTGGACAGAGCTTTTGATACTTATTTTAGTATTATAGCTATTACAATAAAAAGAAGACTAAACATAAAGTCCATTACACAATACAAACCTTAGGAACATTCTTCATTCAAAAGTACTCATTTTTTTGCTGACAATAACTACAAAATTTAGACTCAGGAATTCATGTGACAGGTTGCAAAAGATTGCAGGTTGCAAAAGTTGCCAGTTCTGCTGACTAGAACTCTGAATTTTGCCATCTCATTTAGAGACTTTAAAATTGTAAAAACCCCATATATAATTGAAGAACTTTCAGAGGGAAAACTTAGTGCATCAGTTTCACTTTCTGTTCTGAGTTTTCATTCAGATTTATTTATGTTGTTGCCATAAACTAAAGCATGGGGTTTAAACAGTTAAGAAAATTTATTTCAGATCACTTTGCTGACAATTGTTACAGGTATATTATCTATTACTTCCCCACATAGATTTGCAACTGTAAATTACCTACTATTGTAAAAATAAAATGAAACCTACTATAGGTTAATAATGAACATGACAATCTCATTTACAATAAAACATATTTTAACTTATAGCTTAGATAGATTTTCAAAAGAAGCTTTCCAAAGAGGTTGCCAATCAAGCCCCATTTTAGAAAAAGTGGATTTCATGCAATAAAGCTGACACTAAATAAAGATTAAAGGTCTTTTTCTTTGGTTTCTGCTTAAAAATAATGTCTAATTTGAAAAATTTACTTGCAACAACAGTAAAGTCAAGCATCTGCAGTTTTCATATGATTCTCAATTGTAGTACAGTACTTTCCTTTACAGCTGCAAGCACCAAATGCTACACATTTTAAACACAATTTGCTTTGACAACATATATATGTCACATTCCTAAGAACATTCACTTCTCTGCGCTACATGAGGACTATACAATACACCCACAAGATATTTTCAAGTTATGTGTAAAGAGAGATATATAAATTCTTTCTTTAGAGAAACTTTTTTTTCCAAAAGCTTAGCCATTCTCATCTTAAAATATTTTTATAAATCTTTTCCTGATAGTTACAACAGTGACATAATTTTTCCTCCGAGAACTCTGCAGTTACATCTTGTAAACTTTTAACTCCCATAAAAGATTTTTCTCCTTTTCAAATCACTTTAAGACTATCTATTTATAACTTAGCACAGACTAGTAATGGTCCATTTTATTTGTTACCAATTCTTTGAATTTATGTAATTAATATCTTGTCAGATACAGAAAAATAGTTCAGGGCTAAAATTATTTATCTTACAATAAATAATTGTAAAAAAAGATAAATAATCATTAAAAAAGAGACCATTTTTTACTTACAAAATACTTCAGTAACTATAAAATAAAGAAGAATTTAGGGGGGGAAAAAGTCTGTTCTGTGTAATTCATTGCCTTGTTACCATTGAAAAGCAATTAATTGCAAATATTGTATTTACTGTAATAAATCACCTGAAACAGTACTTACAGAATAAGTCAAATTTACTATAGAAAAGATAAAGTATTATAACATAAAATGAACAATTCATACACAGGCTTGAAGACTGCCTTCAAATTTCATTTCAGCCAGCTTCAAAAATGAATAGAACAATCTTTAATAACCCAATACATGACTGGTATGGTCTGCCAAATTTTCCTTATCAAGTTAACAACAGAAACTCTCCAACAAACATTCACAGCAAGAGCATTAACTTGAAGCTGTTGGAATTAGAGCCTTGGTCAGTGGCTTAGTTGTCTTGGTGGCAGAACTGCACAAAGAAATCAGCACCACATTCCCAAGGTATTTACAATACAAAACAAAAAAACCCCACTAACCAAACAAACCCAAAACTTTATTTATGTCAAATAGATTATCTTTTGAACAAGGAGGAAAATGAATAAAAAGTATTTTTTATTTCTTCACAACCTATCCTATGTTTTATGCAAAAAGGCAAAGACATTGTATAAAAATTTTACACTATTTAAATTGCCTCTGGTAGAATCTAGGAAATATATTCAATTCAGAAGAACATAGACAGGAACTAAGTTCTTCCCAGTAAATGTAAAATTTGCATTGTCTGGGGTATGAGCAGCCAGCACAATTCTTCTCCACAAAATAAATGGCACAAGACAGATACACTCAACAGGATGTAGCATGACTTTCAGGTTATGGAATATGCTACTTCAAGTGAACAAAAAAAATGCCTTCTGGCAAGTCAGGTTTTTGATAATTAACTGCAATCCACTAGATGATCACTTCTCACCTTTATGCTACAAATACTAGAAATACTATTTTTCCTAGGCAATTATTGCTATATCATAGCTGAAACAATCTAAGGTCTTTCCTAAATTGCATATGCTATATGTTAGAAGTTGTTCCTCTGTATAGCAGCAAACCATCTTACAGCAAATTCACTACACATTATGTTATTCTCTAGGATATTCCAAGTTTCCTGTGCACTTTCTTAAGTGGCAATTACAAATATTTGCACTGGGACCCACATATTTTCTAAAACCATGCCCAAAGCCCCAGAGCTAGAATGATTTCCCAGGCCCATGAGTATTTGAACTTGCTTTATTTAGCTGCTTGGCATTACTGACTCATCTGTTCAGTAAATGATCCTGCAAACTGCTACATGTACGATAATATGGCTGAATAATCCAAGGGAAATCAATGGAGCTAAAGTGCCTGCACAAAATTATTCTTACGCGAAAATGTTTGCAGATCACAGGTCATTTTTCTGCATGAATGAGCAGTTGTTCTGCACAACAAACATTTGTTAAGCTTTTCAGTAAAGATTAACCTACTTCTAATTACTTCAAACCTTTTATTAACAAAGTTAGAAATATGCTACCAATATAATCAGACTTTATACTTTTTAATCATCATTTATCATCCACCATTCTAATTACTTATTTAAGTATTTTGTAAAAACATCTTCTGGTTAAGCTCAGCATGACAAATGTGACTGGAAGGATTTGCTGCTAAGAGTTTTAATAGTCAGTGAGTGGTATTTTTATTTTTACAGCTGTTGAGGCAGCTGAGAGATTCTTGCAAAGACAGCCTTGTCAGTCTACATATCTGGCACAGTAAAATTCTCATAGAAGTACTTTGCTCAACACACACTAATGAACTTCAAAGGAAATGCAATTTCAGCTGCTGGTACTAAACAATTTAAACCAGCACATTTCCCTTTTCATATCGGAGCATTTGCATTTTGGGACAGCGCAGTGAGAATGACACCGTCACTGTGACTCTCACCAAATCATTCTCCAGGGCAAACCCACAGCTTGGCCAGGCAGCCAGGGAGAGACAAGCACAAAGGAACTATTCTGTCCTCCCATGAAAAGGTTGGGGCTTACCTAGTATCTTTCCAGAAATTTTTACATGATCACCTTTGCAAAACAGGCTCAGGGTAGAGGAGATTATTATATTACTTGGCACAAAGATATAAGGAATTTTATAGTGTATTCTTTAAACCAAGACGTCATTTTACTTATAAATTTTATTTTATCAGAAGCTGCTCGATGGTTCAAGCCCTCAGGTAGAAGAATTCTAGTGAAAAGCTTCAAGCGAATAATGAATATTCTCTCATATAAAGGCAAAATTAACAGTTAAGAAAGCTGACTGGTGAGAATAGAGAGGTAATTTTTATTTTACAGAAAAAGTGTAAAAAGTTGGAGAAAAATGTAATGAGGTTTTAATATAAAGGTTTATGCAAAAAAATACTCAGAAACACTAAATTAATTATATTGGAGACTGAGCTTTTGGGTACAGACTAACCTAAAAAGCATGAAATAATTATTTTACCAAATTTCTTACAGTAATTAGATTTTCTTCTTTCCTAGAGAGGTGCAATTTTTTACAGTTTTGATCATTCTACACTTCATTTTCTAAATTACTATTCAAGCACGCTACATTGATATTCCAGGTAGAATATTGCCAAAAATAAAACGAAAACAAGACCTCTAAGAAAATAAGAAATTAATCCTTCATTAATTTTTGCAGCTATAAATAGTCAATGCAACTCTGTTACAAGAGACCAAGAAATGGGCTGCAAATGAAACACTTTTATTTTAACATGTTTAATAAGACTATTAACAGTTAGAATTACATCTCTTAATTTAAAAACTGGTCCAAAAATGAAGATGAAGAATAACATATTTGAGAGGCTATGAAATTTTGAGTTTCTTTTATGCCAGAACAAACAGTTCAAAATTATTGCCCTGATTTTGAAGAGTCAATGAAATGCATGTATAAAAACAAATGCATGGGATCTGTGACATATACAGCAATATTACACATAGAAACACAGATAACAGAATTAATTATTTTTACACAACAGAGAAACATAACAGTAGATGTCAAATGTATATTTTAGGAGTCTCACTGAAGTTTTCCTTGGATTCAGCCCAAGTATTTAACTTGGTCTATATATTAGAACCGATCGTTTAGATAAATTTCATACTTTAAATGGTTATGTGAACTTTACTTTTATACTAAATCATTTACACAATTCTCATTTTCGCTCTACTAATGAACTTACTGCTTTAAAGTAAAAACTATAAATCTTTTACATAACCTAAACAGTCTTCCAATGTTATCAATTGTACAGTGAAATTTCTTAATGAAGAAACAAAGTAGAATACCTACACAGCTGCCTTAGTTACTGTGAAGCACCTCTCATAATTTTCTTCTTTTCAGTTTGTTAGCACTCAACATACAAATGCCATGAGTGAAATGTAAAAACAACTCTAAAAAGAAAACTGCAATACAGTTTAAACTGAGATTTTCTTTTCCCCCGTCTGCTAAACAGTATTTTTAAAAAAAGTTTCCCTCATGTAAATACTTGAGAGAAATTCTCAGTTTATTCACTAACTAAAATTTTTGCAGATCTCAATCCATCAGGACTCTACAGATAATATATGAAATCACAATATCATAAATATAAAATAGAACTATACTACAAATGGACATTGATTTGCTATTTACAAGGATTGATTTTATTAAGCTAATTATTAAACAGCAATCCTACTTTACATCTGCCCTGAAAAAAAAAACCCACCAGTATTATATTAAGGCAGGATTGTTTGAGAATTAGTGTTCCCTATGTCAGATTCTTTTTTTCAATATTTAGCATAATTCTTGAAGCACACTGGGCTTCTTGTTTCATCCAGTATCCAGTACTGTAACTGTACAGCAGCATAAACTCTAGCCTCTTGCAATCACAGAGACTGTGATACAGTCATACAACATACTCTGACATACAACACGAAGCATAAAGGGAGAAACCAAAATGTAGAATTCTGTGAAAGTCTGAGCTTTTATTTAGGTCCATTTCCTTTCCTAGTGGCCAAACTCCCCATTGCTTGAATCAGATTTCCTGTTACCTAAAGCCACTACTGATGTCCGAAGTCAGAGATTAGGTGCACTGACACTGATGTTCTCTTCCAGCTGGGTAACCACAAAATCAAAACACATTTTTAAACAACAATTATCCAGTCATGGAAATTCCTGTGCCCACCAGCCCATACATCTGGTTTACTCTTAAGAAATGAGACAACCAGGCCATGTACATCTAAAGTTGGGGCTTTTTCCTCAAACTTCTGAGGAAGTGTAAGGACACAACACTTGGCAAGGTCTCAGAACTGAAGTCCTGTCTCTGCCATCACAGAAGGCCACAGTTTCTATCACAAATTGATCATATTTAACTGTATTGTACTCTACTGTGGTGATAATGCTGTAATGTGCTCATTGGCTTTTTTCATCCACACTCCTTCTCTATGACAGGTCATCTTGAAACCCTTTTTCTAATTTCAAGCTATTAATTTCAGATTCCTACATATATAATTTTTCCCCAGTATTACTTTGGCAAACACTTTTCTGCTGGTCACCTTTGCTTATTTTTCCAGTAACTTTATAAACAGGACTTAAATTCCTTTAGTCTTCCTTTTGATACTGGGAAGAAGGCGGGCACCATTAAGCTATATTCATAGAGCAGGCTCTCCACAGCTTCTGATGACCCTAGAAGCTCCTGACTCACATCATCTGGTTTCAATACTTTCCTTAAAAAACTAGTTCACCACACCACCGTTTTCTACAACAAAATAAGTCTTTACTATTTCTACCATAAGGGCTTCTCCAAACACACCTCTCTTTTTATCCAACTGCAGGACACACAACTGAGCCAAAGGTAACTGATACACCAGCTCTTCCTCTTTCGCCCAACTGATCATTTATAAGCTTATGCTAAAAAAAAAGTTAGTAGTTCTTAGCCATGTAGAAACTCAGCTTCTGAGACCCTCAATATCAGGCAGGTTCATTACAGGATTCTAATTTTTACTACATCAGTAATAGACTGACTTTGTGACTTAAAAATTCTGGGGTTTGTAACTAAGAAACTACAACAGTGTTAAGATCTAACCAAGTCTTTAAAAATGCTACTCTCTACAACTTGGTAATATTTTTGAGAGCCCACCATACTACAATCCCCACATCAAATACCTTGCAGTTCTTGTACTGACAAGATTTTTTAAGGTCAGGATCTAACCTGTTAGGCTAGTCTGGCACAATCTACACTCACTGTATAAAGCCCAGCAAATTCACTGACAAACTAAGTTTTGAAAACATCAGACTTACAACATTTTTATCAGAGCACAATAACAGAAGAAAATTAGTACTTCATACTTTTAGGAGGGAATTCATAGCTATGAAGACAGAAAACAGCATTCAGAAAAATCCAGCTGGTACAGAAGTTATTACGGGGCTTTTCTCACTGTTTTTGGTGAGATTTTTCACTTGTCAGATGGTAGAAACACAGTCAACCAATCCTGCTAACAACTGTAAGAACAAAACCTGAAGACACAGCTGACATGGGTTCAGATTGCTAAAGATCCAGTTTAAGTGTCTGACATTGTACTTTTTCTTGATCAAGACAAGAAACATACTCTCGAATGTCTTCTTTTGTGGTTGACTAAAAAAAAGTCATGAAGTAAAGTTCACATGTAACATTATTTTCATGGTTTGTATCTGCTATGAATTTAGGGATACTCCAGAAATTATGGGGTTTGTTGGCTGCATAGTTTCCTATCCATTGTAAAATCAATATGAATGCTCTAAAAAAACAGAGGTTTAAGCATCTTTCTGTGAACAGTATATAATTATTCAAGGCATTTCTACTTATTTTAGTGATCACCACAAATTATAGAGAGAAAGAAAAGCTTAGCTTGTAGTGGTTAATAAACAACTTCAGCCTAGAAGACCCAGTGACCAAACAAATCAATGGCTGAGATTTGCCGTAGCACAGTGACCACAGCAGGCTGAAATTCAAGTTGCTGCTTTGCAGTTTTCTTATTGAATACAATGGTTTCCTTATTCAAACATCTTTTGAAAGTCTTCTTAATTATTTGATATAACTTTTCTAAATGATTACAGCTGTTTTCAAGACTTCTTTCTGATTTCCCCTCAACTAAAGAATCGCTTAGGGGTAAAACAGTCAGTTCTGTGTAATTCATTGTTTGTTACCATTAAAAATCAAGTAATGCTATTTATGTTCTTGAAAGGGAGACAATTTTAGGAGACAATCAACAGGATCTCTAGTTCTCAGGCACTGCTAAAAAGTTTCAAATCTCTCCATAGGGATATTTACTCTAAAATGAAATGCACCATCCTTTGATGATGTTAATCCTTATTGACTATAAAGGAGGCCTGTACTGCATAGATTAGAGATGCAACTTTTAGATCACTCCCAACTGAGTAATTATGAAGAAAAACTCAAATCTATGCCACCTCATTGCAGTGTCTCTACACAGGTAGTTGCAGAGATGAGACAAATATTCCCAATTAAATGGAATTCTTGCAGAAGCTAGACCACAACAAAATCTGTAGTACCCAGTAAGAGTGTCCATCAATAACAGTGAAAGAGACAACGATACTTGAAAAATCCATCCATATTTCCCTCTCTTTTCAGTCCTTATCCACTGCCAAAGGTGGTAAAATCTTTATGGACATAAAATACAGGACAACATATATTGTCAGTACAAGTACCTGGAATTCAAAGTTGGTATAATATTCAGCTTTACAGGTGAATGAAGATTGCAGGTAATCAAACATAGAAAAGAAAAAAAAATGCCATTGATTAGGCAACTTCTGAAGTTGCTCCTATAATTTGGGTAAACCCATTGGCTTCTCAAAACTTCTAAATCCAGATATAATGTTACATATAGTATTTAGAACCAAATGTTTCCCCCCAGTAGCTCAAAACTCCATATGAAAATGGGCTAAGTTCAGATCTTCCTACTCAAAGTAAAATCAGAACTTCTATCCTTAAATAACAGTAAAAGTTTCTTTATAACTTGTGTGAAGATGGTAACATCCACATTTATTCACATAATCCCATCATGCTTACTTACATAAGAAATCCTTTTCTTAGTATTCTGAATGTAGACAGTGATTAAATACACAATAATTAGAGGATTTTGCCTCAGAGGAAAGTAGATCTCTCAATTTTAGTTTAACCAAGTAGGACTCCTCTCAAAGAAAAGTTGTTAAAATTGTCTTGGTAATGCAACATTGATGACATAATTTGATTTTTGAGTAACAGTGGGTTGTTTCCTCTGTATTACTTACCAGGTTCCTTGCGCATCTGAAACCTTCTCAATACATTTTGGAGATAAATTGCTTACCCTGAGGCATTCTGAATAAATGGGAACAATTTTCTGACTCAACATATAGCAATATATGGTGTTCTAACTCATATTTCAGAGATATTCTGTCTCCTTTCACTTCTGCCCTTTGGGACTGAATAGAGCATAAGTCCATGAATATATTTATTAGCATATAATCACATTAATTCCATCAATATCAATATTTATTGTGGTTGACTCAGATATATGCATATGCAGACTTGAACTTGACACCTACAATACTCAGAAGAATATTCAATGTTAGCTTTTTATAAACAGTATTTCTTATTCTCAGCCAAACAGTATTCTTAATGTAAGCTGGTGGCCAGGCCAGCAAAATTCTGATGTTTGGAACATAAACCCCAAGTAAGGTAGCTGCAGCTATTCTACAACAAGCAAATAAAAAATAAACAAGCAACAAAGTCTAGTTTTTTAAGTACGCACATGAATAATAAATAGCCACAGAGAGGGGTAAAATTGGAAAGAGGGGCGTTCTCTTTGTGGCACCCCAAAAGTCACAGTGCCACTGAGCAGCAAAGAAGGGAGCCCAAGTACGGCACTTCTGCCCACGGCCAGGGCGCTCATCTCGGGGAGCAGCTCTGACCTCCCGTGCCTCCCTGCAGAAGCCTTTTATCCAACGGACGCGAACGCAAAACAGAAAACAGTCCAGGGAAGAAACTCAAACTTTCAACTAAGAACACCAAGTTTGTCAGAAATTCCCCCTGGAAAGATAGAACTACTACTCCCTGAAAAACTTCCTGCTAAAACTGGCAAAAAGATTTGACATTGGCATTTTCTGACAGTACAGTATTTTGCCTAAAAAAACATGGTCAGTCTTAAAATAGAAGCACTTTATCTTTTTTTTGCTAAAGAATCAAAGTGTTGCATGTAATTAGCTTCCTGCTTGATTGAAACAATAGATTGGCAGGGACTAAATATTAGCAGCCCCAATGGAATTGGTTATTCCTCCTCTGGGTCCTCAGCAACTTTCATCTGTCTTCTTCTACTCCTACCATTAATGTCTTGGATCTAGCCATGACTTGCAGACATATTCAAATGTAAGAGTCTGAACATCTTTTGCAGTTCATCTTGAAGAAAAATATTGAAAGTATGTTAGGCAAAGGGACAGATACATCATATTTCTATTTGAATATTTCATAAATGAATTGCAATGCTTGTTTCTCTGGAATAACACCAGTCAACGCTAGCCACCCAAGGGGCCTTCCAGGATTTAATTACCGAAACTTGGGCCTGCAGATAACTTTTTTTCTGTGGCAATACTGAACAGCATAAGTTTGACTGTATTTAGAGCAGCAGCCAATCTTAAAATACAATTCATCCATCTCAGCTGTCCAACAAAAGCATGGAGCTTTCACGTTATAATGCAGGATTTAAGGAGTGGGGTTTTCTGCCTTTTTTTTTTCCCCTTCAAGTTTTTGCAGGAACACCACGTGAGTTGTCTTTGGCCTCATCAACTCTTTCTTGTATGCTTTTTGGGTATCACTGTTACCAGTATTTCTGCCTTCCTGATGGAACATCTTAGGTCTGAGGTTTCATGATTCAGAGCAATTAAACCATAAAAATAGTATGTTAAAACAATTCATTTACACATATGTTTATACTGCTATACAGATTTTGTACACTGAGATCAGATTACAAAGCACATAGAACTAAACTTGTGTTTCAACTTCAGCTAACAGACTATTCACATACAGTAAAGTGTTTTAAATTAAGATGCCTTAATTTTAAAGTTTGTGTATTTTTACAATTATATTATACTCTAATGTATTTTGCAATGAATTAATTACAGTATTTGGCAAAAACACAAATGTGGCCTCATTAAGGTTCTATTGTATTACTCAAAACTGGCTTTGATTGTAAAACCTATGAACAGCTGTAGAAAGAATAATTTTTCCTTTAGTCATAAGCTATAAAAAAGAGTTAAAATGTAAAAAAGTTACACATGCAGAGTTCCACATACCATAAAATAATTATCATATTTTAAGGTATGGAAAACTAATTTTTAAGGTTTACAGTGTATCACTCAGTGGGTTTTTTAAATCAAAAAGTTTTTTGCTGAAGGACAATTACTAATATGCCCAACATTTTTCTGATCTTTAGAATTAAATTTAATAATTTGTTAAAAAGTAATAAATGATAAACATATTAATTTAACACAGAAAGAAATTATTTTAAATGACAGTTCTGAATTTAAGTACCAAATATATGTTCCATAATTCAATGTTACATTTCATGCTATGAAATAGCATGAGAATGGCTTTCAGATTTTAAAGCTGTATTGCTACTACAAACCAGAGCACATGGAAGCAATCAACTCAGATTGCAATCATCTTATGCTGTGTTTATAGAAAATTAAGCTTTAAAAATACTTATTTAAAATTGTGATAATTTGCAAATATGCTTGGGGTATGCATCAGGAGAATTAGAGGTAATCTATTATTTTTTAGTATCAAAGTATGCAAAGAAATATACTGTATTGCTGAGGTAATAACAAACCCATACATTTTCTCTGGAATATATTTCAGAATTGTTACTAATATTTATACAGATAAGCACACTAAATTCTTTCATTATTACTTCCACTAATCACCATTCTGAATTCTTTCTACAATGTAAACAAAATGACTGGCTCAGCATTGTCAAAAAAAATATAAAGATGCATAGACATTAACGACTCCAGCCCTGTGAGTTGTGAAAAGCTTTCCCAGGTTTGCGTAAAACTCTCCGATTTCAGTCAGAGGTGACAGCAATAAATAACACAAAGGGTTAGGTCTGAATTTTTTTTGAAAGAAACAGTACAAAACATGCTAATGCACTAAACTCTCTTACTTTTACCTCTTTTACTCCTCGAACAGGTTACAGCCCACTAAACTGTGGACTAAAAGCAAGAAACATTTCATTTTTAAAACAACTCCTCAGTTTGGTTTTTGTGCCCTCAGGCAAGGATTCCAGTTCAGCTCCCTGGGTATTTTGGCTGTACAGGAAGATAGGCGCCCATGCCACCAAATATTCACATTTCTGCAATATCTGGTCAAAAACTGTAAGAGCTAAAACAACTGATTTTGCTTTATATTTATTGTAATTCAATTCACTCGAAGACAGCGACCAGTCTGCTTCAACCGCTGCTCTGGAAGTGGGCCCTGAGAAAAGCCATCTGTTCCACACAATAAAATCAATTTTGTGGGCCCTCTTCCACTTTTATGTCTGAATTCAAGTGCCAAACACCTGCAAATTCTCCAGGCAACTTCCAGACCCAAAACCTCCTCCCTCAGGACACATTTCAAGACGTAAGTGCACCACTGCAGTGACTGGCAAAGCTTCTCAGGGTGGAGCCCCCACAGTGGAGGGGGCATCTCCCAGAGGGGACAGAGCCCTCCCCTCCACTGAGCAGGCAAGGAGGGCATAATGACCACTCTCCAACCTTGGGCCATATAATTCAGTCCCTCATGTCACAAAGCAAGCACCAAATACCCACATTTGGCAGGTTTAAGACACCTAAAAGCAGATTTTGTTACTCAGAAGCCACTGAATAAATTTGTGTTACTGTACTACCCAGAGGAAAATGGCAGCAACCACAGCTGATTATTACATGAAAGAACTTCCAAGATGCATTTTGGACAGTAAAATATTTCATTTAAAACTGTTTTGTCAACAAAATGTCTGAATCCAGTCCAACAGAGTGGCAGTTTCTAACCTCGACTGGCTATTTTAGAGCCAGCATCTGGTTTAAGGCAGTTGTCGGAAATCTCCTCACAGTTTGAGGGAGAAGAGGCATGGCAGACCCCAGGCACTCTGTATGACCAAGACTTCTGCTTTGTGACTGCAGAGGGAGCTTATGGCACCAAAACTTCCCAGTCCCTTCGCTTACCCCGGCCCAGGCAATTGTCCAGTCAAGCAACAAACAAACCAAAAATCAAGTTCCCTTTTCATAAAAAAATATCACCGCTAAATATAAGTTATTTGAGCCATAAAGAACATACGAAACTGCATACAGAGCATACACAATTACTGTGAGCCCCGGTCATCCTGATGGTTGCCAACATAGTGAGGTGAACCTTTATTTTTCATATAATGCAATAAATCATGCTGGCAGATGTCACCATAGAGCATGTCTAAATCAAAAGAGAGCCACTGAGGAATACCTAAACACTATCCAGCTGAAGAACTGCAAAGAACCAAAGCATTAAAATCTCCCACATGCCAAAAAGTGCTACAGGATTAAAAGGAAAGTATAAAAATACTTTGTTGTGGGGAAATGCATAACAGCTTTTAACACTGTAACACACTTGCCTATCAGCATGGTTATCTGCCTGGCAGCATCTTTAACTTATTTGTCTTATATCAAAGATCAAATCTTTTCTCTGGCTCCACGACTTCACCATTTTATAGCATCCCTCAGTACCTAGATGAAATAAGTGCATACATCTGGGATTAATGACTTTGACCTTCCTCAGTTTAAAACATAGATACCCACGTTTCGCAGCTGAAAATCCTAATTTTCCACTCTCTTGCTGTAAATACTAAGCACTTCTGAGCTGAGAAGGAATTTTCTCTCCTTAATACTCAAGAGTGAAGACTCATAGGAGAAAAATTAGTAATGGGTCGCTCACCATTTCCCAGCTACAGAAATGAAACCATCAGCAGTTCCAACCGGATCAAACGCTTTGCTCCGCTAAGTCTGAATCAGCTTTTCCAACCAACTGAGTAGTTAGAGGTTACGGCACATGATAAAATCAAAACACCAACGGCATTTCAGGGCAAATTATCGCAAACATCAGGATTTTCAAAAATTCAAATGCAGGAGATCATTCTTAAGTCTTCTGAATAGTAAAATGTGCTCACTTGTAAAATCTGGCAAGCACATAGCAATGTGTATCATAAGAACCTGAGCAAGAAACTAAGAACAGCCTTTAAAGTTTCAATTAAGTATGTTTTATTCTTCATCTTACTCTCATCCTCTAGAAATTGTGTTTGCAGTGAAGAAAAAAAAAATTTGAAGTCCAGAAAAGCGTCAACATAATTACAACCATATGCAACAAATCTCCATAACAAAATATTTATGGAGTCTGAGTGACATGGAAGACTATCTCTCAACAACACTGAGTGACATGGAAGACTATCTCTCAACAACAGAATATGTTTTCCTGATATAGTCCTCTTGCATTTTAAATACAATTTGTGAATATTTTTATGTATGTAATCCTCGCAGTCTGTACAATTACTAAAGATAGCAAGTCAAGGGTAAAGTCAGTTTTATATCACAGCTTCCATCACACTTAGTTATTTTGTTGTGCTTCATATGCTTGTCCTCTAAAATTAATGTCATCTGTCATTTTCAAGACTATCATCTGGATTGTGTATCCCCTCCGTTTTATGAACTCTGAACTTTGCAGACACTCCTGACATCCCCTGAACTCAGTCCTCCTTTTGGACTCTATTCTGAACCCCGATACTATTATTTTCCAGTACTATTAGTGAGAGAATTAGAATTAGAGCAATTGCTTTGCACAGAAATTCAAATTTCTGTCACTGTTTCAGGATATTTGAAAACTTGGGCATTGAGCAAACACCACACTGATAAAGCTCATGTTGTTAGTGTATTTCTTACTAATACTTAAAAATTTCAAGGAATTTCTGCTTCCTTTCACTTGGTAAAGTGTCATTTTGTCTATAGCACTACACTACACAAGTCAGACTTTTGACAGACCTATTTCAGCTTCTTGTATTTTAGTATCTGAGAGAATTATTATTTAAGTCATTTTAAAAACCTTCTAATCCTCACATTTCTCAACTGCATTGTGGACTACTGCTTACTCTTTATGTATGTAGTAATGTTTAAAAGGGTACACTACCCCTTTCTGGAGAATAATTTAAGGTTGGTATTTGAAAATTTAGTTTGATATCCCTTACAAAGTTCCCATTGATTATTTGCTATTATAGGGTAAGAGGCTGTTTTTGCAGTCATCTTCAGAAAATGAAATGTATCTTTAGCCTTTAATTCTTCCTTTTCCTGGACACCATTACAAGGCACTCCTACAATCCGCTGAGTTTTAGGCATTTAAAACTGAGGCTTCTGGATACTTGGGAAACTGTATCTTGCTATATCATGCAAGGTCTTTATTAAATACGCTATGGCAGCTTAAATAGTAATTTTCATTGGGTTATGGTACCATAAATACTTATTCACAGATTTTCCCTCATTGAGATTTGTGAGTCCTCATTTTATAGCAATCTAGAGGTATGCAGATATATTCGAAGGTATTTAAAGGGCAGCTAGTTCTTCTGCTTCATTCACATTTTATTAATAGGCTCACAGAATCACAGAATTTACAAGGTTGGAAAAGACCTCTAAGATCATTGAGTCCAATCATTAAAGTAGCATTGCCAGGTCCCCCTTTACACCATGTCCGAATTTGCCACATCTACACATCTTTTAAATACCTCCAGGGATGGCCATTTCACCACTTTCCTGTTCCAATGCTTGACAAGCCTTCCATGAAAAAATGTCTCCTAACATCCAACCTAAACCTTCCCTGGTGCAACTTGGGGTCATTTCCTCTTGTCCTACCTCTTGTTACATGGGAGAAGAGACCAACCCTCACCTGGCTTCAACCTCCTTATGGGTAGTTGCAGAGAGCAACAAGGTCTCAGAGAGCTCAGTGATCACTTCCATCAGCTCCCTCAATACCCTTCAGTGGATCCCATCCAGACCCATAAACTTGTATGTGTCTACGTGGTGTAGGAGGTTGCTGACCATTTCCCTTGGATTATGGGATCTTTGTTCTGCTCCCCCTCCCCGTCTTCCAGCTCAGAGGGCTGGGTACACAGCTATTACATATTGCCCTCAGTGCAAAATTCTTAATCGCCTCTGCATTTTAAACCTAATCTCCTCCACACCACATCTTCAGCGATAAGAACATTAATCTCAGTTCTAAATGCATTCTTTATCTTATTAGAAATACTGAATTATCCTAAATAAATAACTGCTCCTTGAAATAGCACAACAGTCCTCCTTTACTTGGTAATGAATCATTTATCTGGAGATAAATTGTTTGATTCTGAATAGACAAACCTGAGTGCCTTCAAGTGCTAATCACAAATACTTTATTAACACATCTCCTTTAAACAATAAAACTGAATAATTACTCCTGAAAACAATGTGCTGTCTTATGAATGTTTATGAATTGTCTGAAGAGATGACATTAGCACTCCTTACTCAAAATTAGGGATTTTCAGCACGTAATTCTTACCAGACATGGAACTCATAAATCCTCTATTGTAAGTTATGTGGTTTGTTCTGTTTAGTTCAGCTGTCTGTTATTCCTCCCTCTAAGAGTAGAACTTGTCCCTAACTTCAGCTTAAGTCAGGCATCCTAACCTAGCACCAAATTTAAGATACAGCAGAGATTAAACACCTTCTGCATATGTCAATCAGTCTTAGAGAAGGGTCAGGTCTTCTGTGTGTAAAATCCTGTTTCATCTGCTATTAAAAAAATTAGATAAGAAAAATCTGACCTTAATAAATCAAAACTATGTCTGACAAAGTAGTTTGCAATAAGAAACTGTCTATCCACAAATCAGTGTACACTATTGGCTAATACTCAATTACAGAAGCAGCACATTTGCCTTTGGAGAACATTCCCAGGCAAGCATAGATATATGCAGCATAAGAATATAAAATAATCACAAATGAAATAAATTCAACATTTGCTTCAACTGTTATTAAACAATTTTTTAAGTAATGCAAAATAAACAGATGCCAATCAACACATTTCTGAGTTACAAAGATCATATTTTGCTATGATTTGTAAGTGAAGCTAGCAAGATTTATATAACAACTCAAAGTTTAAAGAACTTATTTTCAGTTTTTGACATTTTTACTGATTGCACTGATGCCAAGTGGAGGTAAATTACATGAGCAGTGGAGCTGAGTTAAGCAGTAATTCAATATAACTACACAATAATTGTTGATGAGCACCCACCTAGAGCAGAAGTCTCAGCAAGATCAATTAGCTACTTGCCAATACTGTCAAGGTTTAGGGGACGTCCCCTGAATTCTAAGCCACTGCACCTCTGCAACTTCTGGAAAGACTTTGTACTGCATTCTGCAAAATCCCTTACGGAGTGTCCTTGCTTACTCTGCAATGCATCTTAAGACAGTAACAGGTTTATTTGCAACTTCAAAGTGCTTCTTGAATTATTTTTATGGCCTGAGTTAAAAACAAATCCATTTACCATTACAGGTTTTCCTTAGATCATTTAAAAATATTTTCTTGTAAATGAGGCCATATGATTGCTTCCCTTCCAAGAATATTTGAAAGAGCCGCTAAAATAAGTGAACAGTGCTGAATATGAGAAAAGGCAAAAATGAAAATAAGAAAGGTACATTAAAAATAGAGAGTAAGAAAAAAAAATAACCTAATCTTTAACTATGCAACAGGGTCATATAACTTGATAGACTGGAGATCTGAAGTTTCTCCAGAACATCTAGTCCACTGCCCCATACATAACCATTCTGTTTCACATAGATTGCTTCCAGTAATCCCAAATATAAAACTGATTCATACACTAAAACTTTATAGAAACTATTTAACATCAAAAAGTAAGAGATAAAGTAAAAGCCATTTCTCAACAGCAGCCAAGGCTTATCCAGTGTCAAGGATCAGGAGAAATACGTTCAAGCAATCTGAGATAACAGATGGACACCCATGCTCCAATGCTCTGCTTTTCATGCTAATTATTCCCACACAAACACATCACGAGTTCCCAACCTTTCCAAACTTAAGTTCCATTTTATCTAAATCAGCCAGCAATATACAAACCAGGAATCTAGGAGAGAAAATTTTCCAGATTTCCTTCTGAGCACTGTTCCATTTGTCTACACTTTCTGAGCCCAATTCCAGCTGTTGCAAAGGAATGCAATGCAAAAAAAAACCTTCAGAGAAATCTGATTCTGAAAACCATGCATCTCTGCAGGATATGAAGCCTACCAGACTTCCAAAATAAATATCTTCCTTCCTTCAAAAATAATGAAATATTAATCCAGTTTATCTCTTCCAAATATCTCAAAATGTCACTGTTTGAACCTTAAAGATAAGTATGTCAAGAGAATGTTCTAAGAAACTCTATATTGACCTGTTTGATGATGACTGGGCTTGACAGACCAGATGAGAGGTAATTTAGGTAGCGAAAGATGTTAACACATAGCAAAAACATTCTCGTCTCATATGGTCACTGCAGCTTTTCATATTGACACAATAACTGCCAGGCACTGAGTTGCTTTGGGTTTTTTCAGAAATGCTATCATTAGTTTTCTTTTCTTTCCACCATAATATTCTAAATTAATTAGGAAAATTAGTTATGTAAGAATAGACTAGCCCACACAATTCTGCCAGTCCATTCCGTTCAGGCCACTGGGTACTGTATAAACAAAACCCAGCATGACCTTTCAATTAAATCAGGTGGTTGACACAGGGTTGGTTTTTTTGCTTAGAGGGACTCCCTGGTACCACAGAAAGATTTATAAAAGCTTATTTCTTCCTCAAATCCTGTATGATTGTAGGAATCAGATACAGTAGATATGTGATCTGCAAAGCAATATAATTAATTCACATTTTTAGGCAGGGCAAGGAGGATCTACAGAAATGTGAACCTACAGCTGTAAGCCAGTCAGCCTAATAGCAAGTTTCTAGAAAGATAGAGCAAATCATTCTCAATGCCATGTCCAAGAGCAAAAGTTGTTTAGGAATGGTCAATATGAATTTAACAAGGGCAAATCTTGCCTGATCAACATGACTGCCCTCTAATATGAGATGTCACAGTTAATGGACAAGGGGAGAAGAGTAGATACTGTTCTACCAGGACCTCAGCAAGGCTATCAACAGCCTTCCTTTAGTCAAGCTGGTGAAACACAAGTTGAAAAAATGAGCATTGGTGGAAAACTGTCTGGATCAGTCAGGTTCCAAGTCTGGAGATCAGCAGAACAAAATCCAATAGCCAGGTGATTAGGAGACGTTACTCGCGGATCAGTGTTCACCATAGCTTTATTACCAATCCTCATGATGGGATGGAGCACACATAGCAAGATTACCGGTGATGACAAACATGGGGGATAAGGACTGATAAGCTGGGACATGGAGCAGCCATTCAGAGGCACCTCATCACACGGAGAAATGGAATGACAAGCACCTCATGGAGTACAACAAGTCCTGCACCCAGTACTCAAGCACCCTGAGCACCACTGCAAGCTGAGGGCAGCTGGCTGGAAAGCAGCTCTGTGGAAAAGATGTTGGAAATCCTGTCACGCAATGACTTGCACAACAGGTACAGTGCATCAGGCACTTCCAGCAAGGGCAAGGAATGGTGTTCTGGGCTGTGTTTATCAAGCCCAAGATCAGACTGGTTTTGTAAGACTTTGCTTTCAATGTCTTTGTTTCATGGTTTTGAAAACCATAATTACATAAATGTAATCCTCGTGGGTTAATACTACAACTGGGAGTAGTTTTCAGCTAATGACTTCTTCCTCAGCTCTCGCTGTCTTTTCTTTCACATATTTTGACTTTTCATGGATTTTCATTTAAAAAATAAGTTAAAAGGTTAGGAAAAGAAAACAGATAGGCTGAAGTCTGACAGATACATTTTTGTCTGGGATTTTTTTCGCTTTAAATGAACACTCTTGTGCTAATGAATCATAACACATAACCCCTGTTCATACTATATTAGTTCAAAAGAATAAAAGCCAAAAATAATTGGCATCGGCAAAGATTTCAGTTTTAAAGAGAGTGAGCACAATACATGCCTTGTGTTATTCCTCTGTACTGTACTAGAAACTCTGTAATATTCCATCATTACAAAATGTGCTTGTGAAAGAATATAAAAATAGGCAAACAAAATAAAGACCAAAACACTCAAGCTCGGAACACACAGTGCACAAAGTACATTCCCATTGTATTTACCCAGTCATTAGCTATCTGTTTGCATTGTATATGGGGAAGTGCAAAGTAAACCAGAAAGCCTGCTTGCGTAGGCACTGACATCAGGACTGTAAGGTTATTAGACACTGGACAACCTTTTGCAAAAAGCTTTTATGATTTGAAAACGTTCTAAAACAACAGATATAGATTTACTGTGAGAACTGAGAAAATTCTAAGCCCTCATTGCTCTGCTTTCTCTAATTAACACTCTTTGCTATGGCGGGCACAGTCCCAGGCATTGCATGACAGAGGTAACATGCCTTCTGCAGACGTAACACTCTTGAATTTCAAGATATTATCATTTAAAATCCATAAATACAGAGCACAAGATTATGCATTTCTCTGTTAATCAAAAGCCATTATTTCTCTCCCATGCCATCACCAAGGCACAAATAAATGGAAGGAAGAGTGGCCACGGCTGTGAAAAAATCCCCAAGATCTGTTAACGATCTTAATGATCTTCTAGAGAGCCACAGCTCACATTTGCCAAGTACAAATGAGAGAGCAGGGAAAACAGCCCAGAAGAACAGTAGCACAAACACATCCTTTCAGGCCCAAAGAAACTATGGAGCAATAATTCAATTCATAGTCATCTTTAGGACAAAACACAGACGTGACTCTTTAGCCAAATGGCTACTGTAAACCTGTGGGTTTTGCAAGTATGATAATAAGAGAAGAGAATAAAAGCAGCATGCTGGCACGTATCTCCCAAAAATTACTTTTTCCTATTATTTCTTGTTATCTAAAGAAAAATGCTTTGTCAAAACGGACAGGAAAACAAAATCACCTATACAGGAAGCTTAATGTGATGACTGGTTTGATTTTTCATGATTGATGTATACCAGCAGTTCAGCATCATTCGTATAACTTGGTCCAAATGCAATCTTGGGAGGAACAAAACCTGCCCCCCAAAAAAGGGAAAAAATTTACCATTTAAAAAACCTAAGAGTTATTCTTCCATTTTGGAAGCACATCAAAACAATATTTATTTCACTATTTTCAAACTTTGAAATTGCTAGTAAAATCTGCAGCCATATTTCTCCATTCTTTTTCCTTCTGATTTGTGTAGCCTAAGGCTTCAGGAAGCACAAGCACTGCCACTTCATTCAGGGGAGATACAAAGGCATGTTACAGTATGATTGCTCTTAATCACTTCAGCTGCCAAGCCATACTTAAGAGTAATTTGAAACCCTTATCTCAGCCATCTTTCTCATCTGCTTCGTGTTTTATTAAAACTGCTAATATATCTACTGCTAGTAAATTATGACAAAATTAAAAGCAAACACAGATTAGAGTATTTTGCAACTGACTGGAGAAAGGTATGATGAACACGTAGGACTCCCAAACAGTGAATCTGCCTGGAACACAGCCAGAAATTTGTCTCTACGCCTTTGCAGAAACTGTCAGTTACAAAGAATAAAGCTGTTGCACAGTGCAGCTATTTCCAAGCAAATTGTTAAGGCTCCAGCAACCGAAGCAGGTGTAAATGACAATTCTTAAAGAGAAACAGGGGGGTTCCTTCTAGCCCTCAACAGAAATCAAACAGGAGAGGGAGAAGATGCCAGCTCCGGGTTTTGTTGAAAATGATGCTGTCTGCTCTATTCAAGTTAACACATTTGTGATATCCAGTGGGACTCCATTCTAGCCAATATCAGAGGGGACTTCAGTTCTGACAGAAGGCGGCTTTGGGGTGTTTTGATACTACTCAGGTTGTACTTTTCCTCTCAGGGACAACATGCTTCATATTATTCCCCACGGACTGAACTGAAGAGACTTTCCTCCCTATGCTTGTGACGAAGAGGAAAGTAAATGTACACGTTTAACTCAGTCAAAATTGAATGGTTTGTCAGATTTGTATATCCAGTAAATCATGAAGCACAGCCTTTCCTAATGTTATCCCACACTTTTATAGCTCTTTCTTCCTGATGTTTTCAATCAGCATTTTAAGTATTTACTTTCACTGCAATCCTGGCTGTGATAATAATGTGACATTCAGTCAAGAACATAAGTAACCTATATATTGGCCTTTACGTATCTCATAATTTATTTCAGCCTTGTTTTGTAACACTGCAATCACTGGCTCTATTTTTCTGCCTCTCAGTGCTATTCAGCCTTAACTATTGCGAAGCAGGACTCTGTTAAGATACATGTTACACAAGGGCTGATAATTGGCCCTCACACCTCTCATGCTCGAAGTGCCAGGTAACTCACAAGGCAGCAAGCGCTGGGCTCCCTACTGCAGCTGGCATGATACCTGTTAGCACACAAATAAAGGACTGGGATCTCACACTTGCAATGAATTTTAAATATTGCAAAGGGCTTTTCAAGTCAAATAAATATGATTTACTTCCACAGGTGTGAGTGATCTTCATCATATTTTTAGCTTTTTTACTTTTTTACATATTTTACTCCCAGCTCATGACTCAGAGCAGGACTAACTTATGCAGAACTACATCCCACAGTAAAACACTAAAGCACTGGAACATATGCAAACAAGCAGCTCTTTTTTTTACCAGAAAATATTTTAAAATGTCAGTGAGGAGAACCTGGTTTTAATAATGTAAAATATACCTAGCGTAATAAATATTTTAAGGGCTGATTAAAGAAAAACTGCCCACGTAATTACAAAAATGTGTAGCCTATAGAACTTCAATAACAAACCAAAATTCTATTTTATTTAACACTGTAAAACTGTTTTATTTAAGATACTCAGCGATTTTATTTAACTACCGGCTACAGTCAGATTAGGGAAGATATTTTCTTTGGCAATGCATGTTTGTATGCTCAGAAATACATTTTATTCTGGTCACAGCTTAAGTTACTAACACTGGAATGCAAGTTTCAGTAGCAGATTTTTCTTTCATCTTTAATTCAAGCAGTAGTGTGTACTACCACAACTCAGACCAGAAATTCACTTCTGCAATACGAAGTCATTTGGCTGCAAGCATTTCAACAGTTTTCATAGTACAACTCTAGTATGTATCACAATAATTCTGTATTTAAAACTGGTAAGTGGTATTTTTTTTGAAATTCATAGCAGCTAATTTTATTATGTCATCTAGGGTGTATTTAGCTGTGATGTTCCCAAGAAGTGATATGAGTAATAGCCTCACCATGGCATCAATTATTATTCACTTATTTCTGCTTACTTTCTATTAGACTGTTTGCACACATTAAATAAAAAATATATGATCAGTGTAACAGAAAAAACCCTATTATTTTACCACAGTGGATATTCCTCCATCCATGTTATGTGCGTGGTACAGATTATTACATCGGCATCTTTTAACTGAATCAATTCCTGGAAAAGCCATGTTTTTAACCACAGAAGGCTCAAATTATGTACTCACATCATCACAGAAGTCACACAACTTTCTAAAAGTTAAGTGATTAAAAGGTTCTCATCTATGACATGAAAACTCTGAATTCAGTACAGAAAGATGTCTGAAACATAGTCCGCAATAATTTTCAGCCATCCTTTTTTGCAAGCCATCCCACCTATTAATAATGCTTGCTCAGGGGCAAGTTCAGTGCATGGGTAAGGAAATAAATCAGAGGGAAGGACAGGAAAAGTAATTTTTATTCCAAATGTTAGTTTTATCCTTATTTCAAAATAAATTCTCATTAAAATAGCATAATAGATTTCTGTATCTATGTGCAAGCCAAGTGTCAATCTCTGTCCACGGGAAGATGAATTTCATCATTTAAATGTGCAAACCATGAAACACATCACTGTTAACCATGAAAGTGCTGCTGCCTCAAGAAATAAGATACTCCAAAATTTACAATCCATTTTAAGAGAACCTTTTAAACCACACAACTTCATATTTTCTTATTTCTAAAGCACTCTAAATTTAAAGAAATTCTGAAACCAGTAAATAAATGGGCAGATAGGGACAGAAAACCCAACACTTTTCAGTCACACAATTAGGAGTGCAAAATTGCTGTGTAAAAATCAGATCTCTCTCAAAAGGTAGAAAAGCTTCTTTAAAAAGAAGCTTTGAAATCCTATCTCCGCCAAAGTTAACTAATGACTTGTTGATCTCAGTGGTTCCTTACCTTTGAACAGAAAACTTAGCTACAGATTCCTTTGTCTTTCAGTACTTTCTTTTGAAAAAGTCACAGTCACATAATCATTGTGATTATGACATTTTTCTCTCATTTCTTAAGCAGATGATTTATGGACTATCAACTTTAAAAGGAGATTAGATTAGAATTACCTTTTTGCAATCACTCAGTTTTTCTTGAATGAGAAGTTCTAGGAGGACGAAGTCAGCAGGAACATTTCAGTAAGCTTCAGGACATATGTGGATTTTTAATTTTCTTTTTTTTTAAGTCAGGCCATATATTTAGGTAACCAAATACAGACTTCTTAGTCTAACTACATGTATCTTTTAAAGGACAAAACCCAGACACCTTTAAAAAGAAAACTTATAGGAGAAGAACTGAAAAACGGAAGACTGCGGAGTCCCACAAATGGCTTTTAAAAACAAAGGTTAAAATAATAAAATTTCCTTTTCTGACTCTCCATGACAGACGCACCGTAACTGTGGCATATTTTTCAGATGGCTGTGTGATGCCCATAAATGTACTGCATTGCCTTTTAAAACTTCCAGCAAGGCAAGACACACTGGATAATGAAGATTCCCCTTTACTGCTGCTTTTACCATTTCATGTGGCATGAGTGCAATTTTGAACTGAATCACTGTGTTGAAGAACATTGAGTCCTCTCAAAAAATGCACTTCATTTTGACTAATAAAGCTTAAAATAAGTGTGTCCAAGTTACAAGTTTAGTCTTACAGTTGGCTGCTAAACAGCTTCATTTAGGTCTCCTCATATACAATAAGCACTGGATATTCATGCAATATAAAGTACAAAGCCGTATAGGATTCTGATATAATATTGCTGAAATCAACAAAATTAGAGAGAGCAAAACCATGAAATATTTCCTCTCAAGAACATGCAGTGACAGTCATTTTTTATATATCTATCAATAATATTATTCCTAACACTGTAATATTAGAATACAGTCTTGGCATATTCTTGGCGCTTTTCAGCTATTCACTTATTGCAAGGTTATTCATCAATGTGCAGCAGAACTAACCTTGCTGGCTGAACAAAAGAAGGTACAAAAAAGCAAAGTACTATAGTTTTCACTTTAAAGAACTAGAGCTTTCCAATTGTACACATGTACAATCAGTTAAAGAAAAAAACAGGTGACTCTTAGGGCAAACCATCCTATCCATGAGGATGAAAAAGGAGTGGAATACTAAAAAAGAGGTATTCAGAATGAATTCTTAATTCCACAGACTTCATCACCAGGGCCTACGTTTTCACTGTGGGCAACTCAGAGCCAAGCTGATAATGCCAGAGACATGTGGGGATTGAGAAGATATGGTATCCAGACAACGACTGAAATCTGTACAGTTTGTGTTTCCTACCACCTCCTGGGCAAAGAGTTAGGTATTTTTTTAATGTTACTTTGAGTAGAAAGTCACATTTTATCTATATTCCTTCCTAATCTTCATAACTCCAAATGTAGGACAGCAGTTTCTTTAAAATGGTATGTTTTCACTAGATAATGGGAAAAAGTGAAACACTTTTGAAGTGCCCACTTCAAGTATCCATTCAAGAAGACATTTGCACCCCTTAAACATCTAAGTTACTGTTAGTCATTTGTGCATGCTTAGTTCTTCAGCAAAACACAGCTGGGTGATGAGCATGCCACTTGCTGGAACATGGACAAAAGGCACTTTTTCAGTGATGACAGGGAACAAAAAATTATTTCCAAGCAAATGTATCGGAGGAACAATTCCAGCTACAGCTACATAGATCAGCTTTTCCAGAAACTTCAGAAACTTCTGTATGTAGCTTAATAAAAGATGGATTTGGCTCTTTGTAGAGAAACTTCTTCAGTTTTGAATGTTGTTTTACAAAATTATCACTTCAGTGTTTGGTACAGAGGAAGCAGCCCTTCCTTCCTTCCTTCCTTCCTTCCTTCCTTCCTTCCTTCCTGCCTTCCTTCCTGCCTTCCTTCCTTCCTTCCTTCCTTCCTGCCTTCCTTCCTTCCTTCCTTCCTTCCTCGGTCACAAACAGCATTAAATCCTCACCAGCTTTCTCTCCTTGTCAGGTAAGTGTCATTAGATGGATTTGTGCTGTGTGTGCCGAGAACTTTGCCTCCTGCTCACCATGTTCACTGTTAAGTGTGGTAAGAGTAACAAGCATTTCCAACAGGATGGAGACAGATGCCAGTATTGCTACAGCTCTTTCAATAAAGCTGCCTTTCAAAATCTCACTGTGGCAGCAAACAGCACAACTACAAAAAGCATCACAGGCACTCCTGATTTACAGCATATGAATTACATGCACAACTAGGAGTACCTTAGCTCATTCTCTTTTGCTGGTGTTGCACTACAGAATAGAGCTTTCTCTAGCACAGATCTCATCATAGATACGACCACAGGAAGAGGAGGACACACAAGGTTCTCTCCCAGCATTGTTATTTTTCTCCTCTAACTGACTGCAACTTTTTTTTCCCTTGGGAACTAGTTCCAGGCTTACATCTGCTATTTGGGCATTTTTAACCGGCTTTAATCACTTTTGTTGCTTTTTAATTGCATCACTTTAACTGCTAGATCCCTACATGATAGCAATGAACATTTGCATTCAAAAGGACTATTGGACAAATAAGACTATTTGAAAATTTCTTCCTCTGTGCCTACCTATGACATGGAAACCTCAGCACTGTCATAACTTATCCTACCGTTGTAGATCCAGATTTGAGGCTTTAAGCCAGGTTTGACGTCTGGGCACTAAAAAGCTGTGTTTGCCCCAGGGAGAACAGGCAGTTCCCTTCTCAACGAAGCAGCAGAAGCTCCTAGACTAGTTTTTTTAGGTAATAAAACTGCAGCCTCCATTTTCTCTTCTATATTAAAGACCTTAATGCAGCCAACAGCAACAGTATAAAATTCACAGTACTCTGGAAGAGCACAGAAGCTCAGAAGAGCTCAAGAGGCTCCTTTTACATCCTCTTCTACAAAGACATTCACCACAGAACTGAAATAACTTGATCTTGTGTGCATACACAAAACATCAATAAATACACACTGTTTTACAGGCCTTTTGTGTATTAATTAAATTAAACCTGCAAGAAAATTAAAAAGGCAAAGTTCCTTACATACAGTATTTTTAAAACTTCACTGAGCCATTAACGTGGAAGGATAGATTTTTCTGGTTTGTTCTATAATTTTCCCCTATTCTGAACATTTATATGCCACAGACCACTCTTCTCTAATCATGGTATTCTGAACTATGTCTGTTGCTCTAACCTAATAGTCTAGCCAGACTATTTCTAATAGCCATATCAAAATATAAAAGGCCAGGAAAAAAATAGAATATACTTGCATGAATCAGCACTTTACAAGCCCAAACCAACCCACTAAAGTAATTTTTTCAGTAAATAAGACAAGCTACTGATTGTATGGTCCAAATAAGTAAACCTGACATACAGTACAATTAAAAAACTCCACATTTTTCTGTAGCCTGGCTTGCCAGGGTGCCTTAGTATATTAAGTTGCTATACCTGTGGCTAATGAAGGATTCTAGCATCCCACTGAGGCATTTGGAGAAATGATGCCAAAGGTTGAGTGACTTCAACCACCCAAGAAGTTTTTTATAGCTCCAAAGCACTGGAAATTGGAAGAAAGGTCATTATTACACTTTTACAGGGGACTCCTGGGCTTGCTATCATAAACTGCTGTTCAAAGCACTTACTTGCAGTTCTAAAGCAACCCATAATTTATTGGGAAGAAAAGATAACACCAAACAAAATAAAGCAAGTTACACACAGTATTGTTCAGTTTTCAGGCAGAAGAGAAGCTTGAACTACTTGAATTAGTAGTTGCTTTGCAGAGTTGCCTTATTCTAGAGCCTTGTCACAGATTGTCTGTTATCAGACTAGAGTCAGAATTACAAAAAACTTTATTTATATTAAATTTCATTAAGCAACGAGTCAGTGATTTGACATGGTACAATATGCTGAGGAACAGGCTTAACAGAAACCCAAAATTGCTAGAGGGAAGTTCATAGTTTTGTTGTCCCTCTAAATCATCATTAGCTATGTTTACATATCAGTTAGAAATGCTGATGCTACTGAACTCTAATACGGTATTAGAGGGGGAAAAAAAAAAGGAAAAACATCACTAGATCATAGGGCAGAAAACATAGGACGTGCAGCTCAGAGAAGGGTTTTTTGCCCTCACAATGTGGACTAAAACCATTTCATTTCTATCAGCTCCATGGGCTATCAGAAAAGTAAATGTTAGAATCACAACATGATTCTAATCAAAGCAGTTTGAATTAAAACTGTAAATGTAAACTCTACCTTAGAGTAAGTAAAAACACAAAAAGGTTCCTTCCATTAGAAGAATTCCTAATAGCTAGAAAGATGAAAATGCAAACGGCTCAGCAAAGAGAAAATTTTAATTCTGCCTCAGTGCCCATGTTTTTGGTGTTTTTCAGAATCAGCATATGGAAGAACAAACACATTGTTCAAAGTTATAATCACAACGAATGAACACGGGTGTATCAGCAGGACAATGATGCTGGAGGCTCAGCCTCAGGCATATGAACACTTGCATCCCAAATTAAATATTAGAACATGGAAAAAAAAGTCCTCATTGGATACACTAAGAGCATACTTTACACTCTACAGTCGATGGATTAAGGTGAATCAAACACTGAACTTGTTCAGTAGTTAGAGCTTTTGATTTCACTGAGGCACAATGACTTTCAGCATATTCTGCCACTTTACCACTTTGTATTGCCCAGGGATAAACTTGTGCCTCTTCAGGAATTTGCATTAAAAAAAAAAAGAAAAAGTACTTGGCTGCACACTTGTGTGCCCCACCAATGCAAGGAAAACCAGTTCTGACAGAAGACAAACAGGGTTTGATGCATTTGGAAGAAGCGCTGCTCTCTGCCTAACAAACAATGCAGCTGAAAGTGGGACAGGAAAGGGTTATTATGTTTCAGTGCCAAAAGCCTTTGTTCAATACATTACTTGAAAATAAGCAACTCCATAGAAAGCATTCAAGTTAACTCTAAGTTTTAAAAATGTTCTTTTCTCGGTTGAATGCTTTTGTTGAAAGTGCCTATCTTGCAGGGCTTTGCCTACCATAAATGTCTGCCTGGAGAAGCAGGCAGTCTCAAGCTGATCACTGCCTTGAACTTTCCCTACTCCATCCATGGTGAGGTGTTCATGGGCACACACCTGTCCTGCAATCCATCCTTTCCATCTGTGAACTCTGGTCCCGCAGCAGCAAAGCTGGTACGTGCAGCATGCTCCAAAAGAGCAGGCGTTTATCCACATACACTGGAACAGTCCCTCACAACCTTACTGCTGGAGTTGTTCTCTCACTTACAGAAGACTTTTAATGAGGCAGTGCTTAGTGTTTTCCTCTCCTTTCAGTGCCTATGGAAACTGCCAAGCTCTTGTCTCATTTTTGCCTCTGCCTCTCGAAGGAAAAAAAAAAGAAACAGCTTTAGCCCCATAGCACATGGGAAAAGCTTACTCCAACCCATAATTTTTAGACAGAACAGATCCAAGGCCAAGTAGACAGGGCACACTCACATAGTGTAGCAATCCAGTGTCCAAATCAGTGCCAGGGGGATTCAAACGTGGTTTAATCATTTGCTATCAGAAGGATGTGCCACAAGTGGCTGACTGAAACATCCCTTGAAGGCAAGGCATTGGTCCGTGTCCTCTCTCACCCACAGGGAATGAGACTGTGCCCAAAGCCAAGAGGAGCGAGTGTGCATGAGCAGCCTCACGGCTGGGACTACTTTTTAGCCCACTCTTACGTGGACTCCTTCATGAAGTGTTTCACAGAAGCTGAAGAGACTTCAAGCTGAGCTGCAGGTGGATAAGACATTTTGATATTTGTTATGTCTGGAGACTGGACTAATTGGACATGTAAACACTCAGTGTTTACACCTTTAGAGAGTGTATTCTGGGGCCGGTTTTATGAAAATCCACCACAATTTTTGAGCACTTCCTTTTCCAATGTTGAACGTTGTTTTAGGATTTGGGGGTTGGTTGTTTGTTTAAAGAAACATATTTGGGAGGTTTACACAGTACAGAATACTGTGTGTCCTGTTCAATATTTGGCTATATTGAATTCATTAAATCATTTTTCTCTGCTCAGTACTGAATTTATTCCAGCCTAGAGATAACACAACACTCCCTTGTAGCTGAACTGATAACATATGCCACTATTATAACCATTTGCTGTTTTCATTGTAGAGGAATTTGTTCTTCCTTAT
Organism: Lycocorax pyrrhopterus obiensis; assembly: GCA_014706295.1. Taxonomy (NCBI): domain Eukaryota; kingdom Metazoa; phylum Chordata; class Aves; order Passeriformes; family Paradisaeidae; genus Lycocorax; species Lycocorax pyrrhopterus. The sequence continues at coordinate 82,037,188 of JACSVZ010000004.1, forward strand.
GTTCACTAAAATTAAATAAGTATGCAAAAAGTCTCATGGGTAAATTGGACTTTATGACATGATAACATCAAACAAAATGTCTTAGAAGTCCATTTCATCCTGTGCTGCATTTCTCACATCTTGTACTGCATTTCTTAGTTATTAACCAAGACATCTCTATGGGTATAGGTATCAGAACACAGGACAAATTAAAATTAAGATACTTCCATGCAGTGAGCCAAACTATAATAAGAGACTTTTGTGTAACATCCAAAACAATTTTGGCCTCAAAGATTCAGTGTGAAGAAAGTCCAGGCACCACCCTGTGAACAGGCATTGCTTGTTAGATTTTGGTTCTCTTTTAAATGTGATACGGGTTCAGAAAAATGCCATCTCTGCCAGACAAACACAACCACCAAAACCCTACAGTTGGGCTCGCAAGCCCAGGACTGTGCAGGCACTGTAGCAGTGAGAGGCAATGTTCTAGGAGTGGGCACACAGTAGAGTACAAGGCACAGAATTTGTTCTTTCTTATTTACAAAAGAAAACAAAACAAAAAAAAAATCCTAAATGTTTACTGCTGTATCCAAACTCTTTGGAAAGCTCTTTAAGAGAAACAATAACTCTTAGCTTGATAATTAATATAGAGGATTCGCATTAAATCCATAAGTCAAATTCCTAATCTGAAAGATGATTATTTTAATACAGATTTTACCGAACTTTTCAGAATCACTGGTGAATCTTACTTTTCAAACATTTTTTGTAGTGCATAATTTTTTTCATATAGATGAATAACAAAACTTCATTTCCTTTGAGAAACCCTGGGTTTGTAACATTTTGTCTATTCACCTTTATTTTCTACATTGTGTAACAAAATATGCTGACATTCAATGCTATTATGCAAGGCTTCAGACTTGTATAGCAAAAATTGCTTCTAGTTCATCCTGCATCATAAATTGGGAGTTTGCTGAACAGCTTATAGTCACATTTAATAAACATGAGCAACATTTTCATGTTCCTTTGTCTCCAGTCACCAAATGGCAACTTTGTTGATATTTCCCTTACTGCTCCCAATCCCTCACTTAAGAAATAACCTTATTGGTTTTCATCATTATGGCTTATTTCTGTATACTTTGATTTTCTTTTCCTTCAAATCCCTGTTCTTTTTTGTATTGCTAAACAATTATGCCCACCTTGAATTTATTTCCCTGTATTTATTCTAGCTTTTCTTCATATTATATACCAATATTTTCTAGATCACACTCCTACTGACAGAAACTGACAGTGTGATCTATAAAAGCACACTTTTATATTGTAGTTTGTGACTGCTGCTAGATGTACCAAAAGAGTGATAGTCAAAGTTAAACAGGATAAGAAATGAAGGAGCACATTGTGTCAATATTTCATCTCTTCCAATTTTACTGCCTATTGTAATCGTGTCAAAGAAAAGTTAAAAAACATCAATTCAGATGTAATAATTTTCTTACACCAGCTGAACAACCACACTGCTGTACCTGCAAGTTTTACTGTGCCTTTTCCTTGGATATCTATGTCACATTTAGTCCAGAGCCTCTTTCTTTAGTCATTCCATGAAATGGTACTCAGTGAAAAAACTCTATGTCCTATGAAAAGTTGTCCAGGCTGGCCTCAATTATCTTTCTAATCAACTTGGGAAAACATATTTGAGTCTTTGTTTATTATTTCTCCAGCTGAAGAGAGAACAATTAAAATTTCCTTCATTTCCATAATTATGTAGTTCTAACAATTTGTACCTCAAGCTCCTCCAGCTTCTTAACACATACACATTCCATTTTGTCTCAGAGGTCAGTTCAAAAGGCAATTTGCTTCAACACATCTTGTCAGAATGAAAACATTTAACTTTAAATGAATAACAATGACACCAGAAGCATTGCTTTCAATAAAGTCAGACTTTAATACCAGTTTACAGCCTGTTCATTAAAATAAGATTTTAAGTGGCATCAGCACAAAATCTGATGCTATTCACCAGAATTTCAAAATAAATCCCACAGACAAAGTTATTCATTAGTTCTTTTTGCGCTAAGTATGGACACAGGTGCATAATCGGAAACTCAGACCTGGTTCCATGGGTATTTTTAAGTACTGCACTGCATTCACTTTCTCAAAGCACCACAGAGAGCCACAGAAGACTGTTACAGCTTCCTTGGGAAATCCCACCTTAATTTCTACTCACGGGAAAACTGAAATTATGGAACTGTTTGGAATATCTCGACATCCCAAATTCTAAAGACAGATAATGCAGTAATGTGAAGAAGCATTCGGGACAAACATTCTGAAAGCATTTTGCTGGAAAGGTGAAATTTTTTCATTGGGACTCTGTAAAATAATAGTTACTTAAGACAGTTCCTGTTCAATATCAGTCAATACCAGTTCATTTTGTTTTAAATGTTCATACTGCTGAAATCATTACATTTCTTTTTCTTGTTGTTTAACTTTTCTGGGCACGTTTTTTCCTATGGTAACATGCTTTAGGATAAAACTGATGTGAAACTCTTACATCTTTGAAAGGTATTCCACGATATACCCATTTTTCCTTCTTCTGAAATGTTTCTCACAAAACCAGCTCATCTAATGCTTTCCTCTAATGCCACACTCTAGCAGGAAATTACACCACTTACTGGAGATTAGGCTTTATTTTGCTGCAGGAAGAAGAAATCTAAAGCACCACCGATCATACAGTCGAATACGGTTGTATCCAATTTGTAGATACAGAATGCAAGATTTGAAAAAATAAGATCATGTAACTCAACTCCCAGAAACAGGTTATTTCACTGAATTTTCTGAGTCCTATCCTCTGATTAATACCAGTTTTCTGGAAGACTGATACCTCTGTGTAATTCTGAGAAACACACCGAGTCCTCTGCAAGGGCTCCTGAGGACTGAGCTGTGTTCACCTGTGCATTTCTTTGGTAGCTGACCCAACATCCCCTGTGCAGACAGATGCCCAAGGACAAAGTACTTACCAGGCAGTAAGAAAAGAAACTGTGCTACAAAGACAGGAACCCACAATTAAATCAGAATTGCTCTGTTCCTGCAAGAATGATGCATCTGTGCAACCCTCTACAAAAAACAATGTGCTGACTTGTTATTTTATAGACAGCAATGACCTTTACCAGGTCAGCTAACAAATTTCTTTATTCATATGAATTTCTTTTATTTTAATAACAGCATATATTTTCATGGTGTATCCTGCTATAATGTCATCAATGTACACAAAAATCAAAATTCCTAAATGAAATTTTAAACTCCTTAAATGAAAACATCAAAAGTTTTCATTAGGGTCATTTTCTATTTTTAAAAATTTTAGCCAATACTTGCAGAGAATGGGTAGAAAACCACCAGGACCTTCCTGAGATGCACATTTCCTGTATTTGCAAGATCAGTGCCAGAGGGTATATGCTAAATCCCTACATTTATTTCAGCCCTATCAGAAAATATGAACCACTGCATTACTGAAGCCATAATATAAGCTTCCTTTTTATCCCTTCTTCTCTCAGTTTTCCCATATCTATGTCTCCCCAAACCACCTTGGCCCCCACATCTCTCCAGTTTCGGTTCCTCCTCTAAACATGCCACAAGACTTGTATGATTCCAAAACGCTTCCTTCTGCATCTCATAACAAGTCCCAAATGCTGGCAGACAACAACCCTGTGGAGTAACTCAAACAGTCCCTCACTCCTTATGCTGGCTGTCTCCATCCTGCTTGGTTTTCTCTTTTCTTTTTCCTTTTTTTTAATTTTTGTTTTTAAACAGGGATACAGTTACTGGATTTATGTTTCTGTATATTACAAATGATTAATGTACTGATGATTTCCACACACAATTCTTCATTATCTTGGAAGAGACATCTCAGTGGGCCTTTCTCCCAAGGCTTCTCAAACCGTGCTCCAACCATACGCTTTATGCAAGTTTAACATTTTCTCTGCTGAACATGACAGTTTTTCAAGCTTTTATACAGAATATAACCTATATGGACTTTTAACTGTACCTGTACTGAATTTGTCCTGGCATCTGTTGCTCACTTCAGAATACCCGTTGAGACCACATATGAAACATTGGAGTAAAGGGCAAAGTCATATCATGTGGACTTATAAGTACACCACCTCTTCTTGTTTTTAGTTTTATATGTCTGAGCAGAGTAAATGACCACTTAGTGCAATAATGTGCCCCTTTAAAATATCCTGTACTCGAAACACGACCAATCTGATTTAACATGCTCTCCAAACGCTGCTTTTAATCTCTCATATGCAAAAAGGAAAGTATTCAATGTATTTTTTTCCTATAGCCCATGAGTGAAAGGCATCATTTCCATTTGTACTCTTTTCTTTGAAGTGTGTATCACCATGAAGTGTATGTGACCACTAACTTTTAAAATAACCCATGTACTTTTATTCACCTTATTTCTATGACGAGACCTCACAGCAAGGATGGAATAACAATACGGAAACTAACCATCTAATCCAACTGGACACATTTTATTGAAGTCTTATTACTTCCATGTGTAAGAAGAAACTAAAGCCAACTGCAATCCCCAATTTTTGGCATTCTCAGTATGCATTGTATCCAGCAAAAGAGAATTTCACTTTTTGTTTTCATTTTTACAGAACAGTGATATTGGACATATGGACTTAACTTGATCATTTAGAGATCAAGATTTTTAACCGAATAAGAGAAACAAGGTCTTTAGTATGCCTAAAGCAATACTGTTCTTTAAAAAGTTGTAGTGCTTTTTATTTTAATCTCTTTTGCAGTACAATCTTTAAAGTACTCATATCAAAATTTTAGTATGGATGATAGAATCTTCAAGAATGGATATATACAATGATGAAAATATGGTTATAACACAGAGTCAAGTCGGTCAATTTATATGAAAGAAACTTGTCATGGATAAATGCAATGCCAAAGAGTTATATTTGAATTTATTCTGAGGGAGCATATGTAATAGACCAGTATTTCTTAAGATACAAAGCCTAGTTTCCTAAGATATATGAATATAAAATTATGAGTAACTATAATAAAACAAATATTTTCTTTCAATATTGACAGATAAACAGCCCTTCCCTAAAGCACTTTCAACTTTGCTTCCTAAACAAGTGCTATTTGTCAGATATATCTCTGATATGAAAAACAACACCTCAAGAAGGATCAATCAGGTAAGTAGCTTTCTCAGTGGAGGTTTGAGGAGATTAAAAACTCATGTTGCAATTTTAGCAATATATTGGGCATCCCATGTTCTTCCAGTGATGTTTACTGATAAGATTTTCTTTTTTCAGACCACTTTTTTATCCAACACACATGCTTTCCTTTGTTACACGGTAGATTTTGACTTTGCTGCTCACCTTAGAATAGTTTTCTCCTTAAGTGCCAATAGTAAGACAAGATGCTAGAAGACAGGCTCTTTTGGTTGAGTCTGTTTCACACTTTTGTGAGAATTTATAAAGAAAATTCATTTCCTACACTCACAGCTGGCAGTACCTTATGACTTTATTATTCCTAGTTTAATCAGAGACTATCTACAAAAGAAAGGAGGTCAAAAGCTGATGATTTAGAAGGATGAAAATCATGGAATCATAGAATGATTTGGGTTGGAAGGGACCTTCATCTAGTTCCAAACCCCTGCCATGGGCAGGGACATCTTCAACTAGACCAGGTTGCTCGGAGCTCCTCCATTCAACGTGGCCTTAAACACTTCCAGGGATGGAGCATCTACAGTTTCTCCGGGCAGCCTGTTCTAGTGCCTCACCACCTTCACTGTAAAGAATTTCTTCCATATATCTAACCTAAATTTCCCTTCTTTCAGTTTGAACCCATGACTCTGTTTCTTATCGCTACAGTTCCTGTCGAAGAGTCATTTTCCAGCTTCCTTGTAAGCTCCCTTCAGATACTGGAGAGCTGCTATGAGGTCTCCATGAAATCAAATATTTGGTTCTTAATGGAGAAAACATTTTGGTAGAGAAAAATTAATTTACCTTAATATAATTGCATTAAAAATAGTACAACTACTCTTTAAAAGAAACTGTACCACAAAGATAAAGAAACATACTATTCTGATTCCTTCTGCACATTTAATTCAGAATTACACTTCCAGGGCTAATAACTCTATTCCTTCCTATAAAAAGGCTAATTACCAAGCTTTAATTACTGCCTACATGGCTTATACTTTGTGAATTTTACAATCTCATTTCTCTCTAGTCCTATAATTTAACTATCCTAGAATAACCAAGAAAGAGTAATCAGATAGCGATGGACACACTTAATTTAGCTGTTTCTACAAACCAGTACCACTGATGTGCATAGGAAAGAAATCAAGTTAAGGGGAAAATTTCCATGCAGGTACAGGTATAAAACACATCAGAAAGCTCAAAAGGACTTCCAAAACCTAATGCTCAAGACGTAACTGATACTGATGTACATCTCAGCCTTTCCAAGCTGTTCTGTGCATACGAGCTCAACACGTGCATGAGCATCTCCACAAACACACGTGAACAACTTCTGCAGACTCCTTTTCTAATGAGGTCTCTGAACACTGTGTGTCACACTGTGTTATACTGTACTGGACCTGAGTGCTTTTTCTGTGTCTGGTTTCAACATTCCTAGAATATACTTTTAAGAAGCTCAAGGGATAAGCATATGAGAAAAATAAAAAAGAACATTAAAACCAGACTACACATGAAGCTTTTTCCCCTGCATCTGACAGTGCCCATTCTCCCTGCTTTGCAGTGAAAGTTAAATTTCTAGCTTAGCAGACACTATGCACAGTGCCTGGTACGTACATGATTTCTCAGCTGTTCAGGTAAATTAAAGCAAGTATCCACAAAACTGCAAAAGAGAATAACTTTAAAAAATATAAAAACTCAACTTTTAATGTAGTGTTAAGTATTTCTTCTACAGGCAAACATATTCAGTCATGCAGAACATTTAAAAACAAATAACCCATGTACCTGAACTGTGGAACTGATTTCAGATGCAAATCCTCCTGTCAAGGGAGCCTCATGGCTAATCAGCAACCGCCCAGTCTTTGCCACCGACTGAAAAGGAAAAACAAATGCCCAAAATGTCATCAAATTACAGTTCTTGTGATTTCTTACTTGTACTAATTGTGGAACACATTAAATACGTGACTTTGTTAGCAGTGTTAGAATGTAGCTACTTTTCCCCTCTTGCCTTTCCAGTGAACAATAAATTATCCTAAAATACTAAACTGAGTCATTAATAGGATGTTTTTTATACTTACTATAAAAGTATTCACATTTTCCACTCCATTTTAAGCAAGTATCAAGAATAAATCTGAACTCGTTTTATATGAATTTACTCTATCAATGCAAACTGCAATATTTCTGAAACAGAATAAGGATTTTAACAAGTAGCCAGTAAAAATTTGAATCCTCAAAATACTAAAAGACACACACATACAGAAATCCTTCACTCATCTCTCTGTACAAACAGATCCTATGTAAAGTCATGGATCATTGCTATTCACAAAGTAGAATTGCTAAATAAAAACTTCAGCAAGAAAACATGTGGATTAGTGCTGCATATTTAAATTTTACATGGCAATTAGAAGTACCATTTTCTAATTTTAGATTTCAATGTTTGTGCAGTTTTATGTGATCTACTTCACAGATAAATAAATAGCATAATATATATAGATTGATTTTTTTGATCAAAAAACCAAAACCGTGTTCATTGTGAAACATAACAATGAAAACAAAATATTTTTAATCTGATGGGAAATATAAAGCTTCACCACAACAAATATATAGATGTTTATTGCAACTATGCTAAATTGCCTGAATCGAACAGTATCAAATACCATTAGTCAGAAATATGGCAGCAAAGTGTCAGCTTCCATAGTACACATTTTAAAACTATTATAATAAAAAGGCTCATAAAAAAGTCTCATAAACTTCTAGATATGCACATCAGAAAAAAAAAATCAGATTATTGTGTATGTTAATCTTTCAAGAACAGCTACAGTCTGACATTTAAGGTAAGTACAGCGTGTACTGCTGGTCTACCATTAGTCATCAAGTGGAAGAGCCCAAGACAGCACTTGCTATCAGATCAGACCTTCTGAATACTATGATCTTCAATTTAATGTCTACACCAGCACATTCCCCACTCAGACAGCTCCATGTAATCTACATAATGGAATACATAAAGGCAATGCCCCAATTATGCAGCTTTCTCTCTGATTCAAGTATTTTTCTAACTCTTTTACTTTTCTAGCAATGACTCAATCAGTGGTTCTAAACAGCTCATCCACAGATGTACTGGCAACTCGCAGGTTACAAACATGTTCCATATATTGTACTATGAAGTGATTTGAAAACACTCAGAGCTAAACAAAACAGAAAAAGTAGTTTCAGCAGTTGGAAAGTAATTCAGTTACATAGGCTGGTTTCCTGGGGTTTTTCTCCAGCACTGGAAACTTGTATCTAAAGAAACAGAGGTATTAACTGCACTATAAATCTGTCCAGTACATCAAAACAACAGTTCAATGAACAAAATGTACACTCCAGTTTTAAGTTGATATGATAAAACTGATATAATCAGGTACAAGTTGCTGTAGTAAAACTGATACAACTAATCAGTGTTAAAGTTCAGTTTGGTTGTTTGGGTTTTTTTAAATCCTCTTTATCTAAAAAAAGATTATTTTGCATATACTTGTTCTGAGAGGTTCACATGTTGATACATTACAAGCTATCATTAATGTTACAGATGCCATTTCTCAGAATATAATAGAGTATAATCAAACACTGTTAAAAAGCATATAGGAAAATTCACACGGGTTGGACCATGAATCTGTCAGTCCAGTAAATTATCTCCCCAATGAGACAATTTAATGTTTAGGGAAGAATAAGAAAAGGACCTTTAATGCGTTCCTTCACTTTGTCTCAGCCTCCAATTATTTTCACAACACCAGTTTCCTGAATCCAATATGGTCTTTGGTACTAAATAATTAATAACTTGATTTCATCTGTTCTCAAATTGAATCCATGTAAACAATACAGAAAAGGAGGGGGAGGGGGAAGGGGGAAGGGAAAATAATCTCTTTTTGGTAACCTGCTTCTAGTGTACAAGAAATCCTTGTTTTTACATATGATTCCCAACGGGCTTCAAGGACTCCATGTCTGTGGGAGCTTGTTAAGAGTGAACAAGCAGCTATGATCACCAAGCATTGCATACAAATATCTCAGCTCTACTATAACACACTATGTATATCACTCCTGGTACGAAACCATGCAGAGCTTTGGTACTTTTAGTACCCAACTGTCTTGGGGTGACTTTATGATGTGTATCCTCTTTTGCTGCTCTATTGCCCAGAAATTAACTTTGTGCCTTTTCTGTGCCTTTAAACTGAGCCTGAGAGGGGAGAGAGGGAAAAAAAAAACAAGCGAACTTTTCAAAACAATTGTTCAAGGACACAGACAGACTCTTCTGTGTCCGGGTGCAGCAGCAAGAGTGGGAGGAAACACCCTTGGTGCTTTTCAGCCAGCTTTTCGGCTCCTTTTCTCTGGAGAGAGAGAGATGGAGAGTTGAACTTTGTTTTCTTGGGACTTTGGTTTTTCCCTTCTTCTCTTCTGGACTGTTTCAACAACATCAGAACACACCGGGAGAATTTTCCACGAAGGCCCCGGAGGTGGGCCCACACAGACCCAGCTCCGAGGAGGAGGAGAGAGACTACACCTACAGAAGGACTCTGAAATTTTCCCAGGTTTCTCTCCACAGAGAGAGAAGTTTTATTATTTAGCATTATTATCCTTTTCCTGTGTGTTGTTAAATAAACAGTTTTTATCTCTTTCACTTTCCTCCGAGGAAAATTCTTTTTTTTTTTTTTCCCAAACCTGGTGGGGGAGGAGTGGCTGTAACCTGCCTTCCATCAGAGGATATTTTCCTCCAAATTTGGCCAAACCAGCACACCAACCTAGCCTACAGTGGATTTTTCAGGAACACATGCAATCTTAAGCATTTCTAGTGTGTGTAAATGCATCATACCTATTGGTAAGTTGTTCCAGGTTTCAACTCCCTTCCTGGTTACAATTTTGCACCTTATTTCCAAACTAATTTGGCTGACTTGACTCCAAAGCTGCTGTTTCTTGTTTGCTAGAAGGAGACACTATCTATTATGTGCTCCCAAATGAATACATTAAGACTGTGATCAAATGGTCTCTTAACCACAATTTTGCTAAATTAAGCAGACTGAGCTCCAAATCTTTCAGCAAACAGCACATTTCCAATTCCTTCATCATTCTTACAACCCTAGCCTGAATCATCTCCAGTTTTCTATGTCCTTCTTGAAGCACACCCATCTGGAGCCAGCACTCCAGATTTTTTCAAAACACCATCAAATACAGAGATAATGCAGCCTCAGTACTGCAGCTCTTGGATGTACGAGGCCTGTTGGCCAAAGCATAACAGGACAAGTCCAGCTTTTACTCATAACTGCAACTCCTTGCTTGTGGGAAAGAAGGTTAAAGGATAATGGCTTTCTGGAATAAAGATGAAAATACAGTGTGCCTTTATTATTTCAAGACACAAAACTGTATTTGGATATGCTGAAAAATATCTTACGTGCCCTAGCTTAGCTCAGTTAATGAGCTTATCTTCCCTTTACCAGTAACTGTCTATTTTATCTGTTTCTGAGCTGTTTCTTACCTCTAACTTTTTACCAGTAACAGTTATAATGTTTTCCAGATATTTGATAGAAATATTAAAAAAACAGGTTCAAAATCCAACTTTGCAGGACCTTGAGACTTTATGATTTCCATTAACTAACACTGCCTTTCTAGGCCACACAGTTAGAGTCAGCTCAGTTCTAACGTCATACTTTTAAAACGATGATAATTTATTTTGAGAGCACCTATTAAATGTTCTCAAACAATGCTGAACTGTTGATCATGTATTTCTAATTATTTTTGAATAGCTGATTCTTTCTTGATAATGTCTTTCTAGTTTATGGATCATTCTCCCTAATTGATTTGGTACAGTTTTTCTGCAGAAAAATTGCTCCTTAAGATATCAGATTTGTAAATTCCTGATCAAGAGACTATTTTCAGCAAACATACTGAGTCTTTGTATACCCTCTTAATTTTAATTATGATATTGTTTTTTCTATCTTACATATGACAGCACTATATAGTAAAACCAGCAGACAATAGCAACAGATGTGATTATTCTAAACACAATTTTTAAATATATATTACGATACAAAAATGTTTCAGTCCATATAGCTTAGAAAAAAACCTGACCAAAAAACCCCAACATTTTCATACATTGACAGTGTCCTAGAATGTTCTGTATGTTCAAATGAAAATTTAACCTTATTTCCTGGAAGAAAAATAATTAATCAGTTAAAAGTGCAAATTTCAAAACTAGCTGCTCTACTATGTATAGGGCACAGCAGACATGGTTAATGATTATTTGCAGGTATCAGTGCTCTTCTATAAGACATTAATTTCGCTTTTTAAATCTGTGGCAAAACACTAGTCCCTGTCAATTTAAACAAGGTGATTATTCAGCCTCCAGGATAACCAAAGCCCAATATTCAGAAGAGCATTTACACAACAAATAAATGCAGCTCAGTCACATCAAGTAATACAGTCCTCAACGTTCAAACTTAACAGGAAATACACTGCATAAAACTGGAGAAAATAGTGGCTAAATGAGCAAAGTGTAGCAAATCGGCCAGTGTAGAATCAATTATCCTTATCACCTTTTCAAAAGGTGGACAGATGGAGTGGCTTTTTTAATCTGGATTAGCTAGAGAAAAGGCTGGCCTTTCAAAGAATGATGTATTTTGTCCCCTCACAACCAGACACTTGTATTTCTGTAAAGGCTTGATTCTCCCCTATTTCCTCAACATCTGCATTCTGTCTTCCAAAACCCCAGGATTTACATTTTTTCTTACCTAAGTAAAAAACTAAAATTTTGAAATGCATGCACATTCTGCAGCTCATGGAGAGTACTTTTGAAAATATATCTTCAAAGAATGTGGTATGGCTTAAGAGATTTGCACTGACAAAAATGTTCCTTCTTTACAACTAGAAGTTGTTGCTTGCTGATCTCTAAAGTCCAGATATACTTCAGAGGGCACTAAGAGATTCTGTATGTATACCACGTCTCAAATTAAATGAAAATTGATTTTTTTTTTTGCCATCTTTAGTAACAGACCATAAAGGGAAGTCAGAGGCAATACCCAGGCACTCAGAGAGCATGGCTTCTCTTTGTATCATGGTCACTCTGTGCTGTCACAGACAAGTTCAGATGATACAACCCTGGGCTTCCAAAAGAGAGAGGTCCTACTCTGCCCAGAACTCCTTTTTCGCGGCCCATCTCTGACATCTCAACACTGAGAGGGCTATGGGGAAAGCCCTCTGAAGGGGATAATCTGATTTATCCTGTACAGTTAGCACAGAGCAGCAAACACCACTTCAGAGACATATTTAGAGATGAAAGGCACATCAAGATTTGCACACAAAAAGCTTCAGCAGTGCTCTCTCCTGGAAGGCAGCAGAGACCCAGGTTACGGCACACCAATGTCACCTCTGCTATATCCAGTCATCAGAGAAGAGACTCTAGGGCTTTACACTATTAAATTAGCCCCAAAACAAAACCAGAAACCAATACTGACTATACTTTTTCACTTCAATTTCATTGTCATGACTGTTTTAGCTTGGTGTCATTTACAAGGATGGCAACTGACAGTGCATCAGAGTAAAAGGCTAACGGCAGGATCGCTCTGATAAGGAAATGTAAAAAAACATAATGCCTTTGCAAAACAAATGCTTTTAGGGTGCACTCTGAAGGTTTTCTGAACTGCAGCCCAGTGTTTTTACAGTGAAGCAGTTGTGCGAATTGTTTTCAACCTCCCTGACCACACTCTCTATCCAAGAGTTTCTATAATCACTTTTCTGTTCAACTCTCAATTCATTATGTGGGATGTTTTCTCCTCTCCTACAGGCACCGATGACAGAAGAAAACAATGCAAGCCTGGCACTTCCAAGCACTTTGAAATCCAAGTGCTGACACTACCAGTAACATATTCTGCCCTTACTTAGGAGAAAGCAGTTTTAAACCAAAGTGAGTTTGACGCTAAACTACATTTAACACTACTGCTCTCCACACACAGCAACACCACTACTTCCAGTGTAAACATGTGCTTCAGTAACACAGACACTGCCTTTAAAGAAATTATCAAAGTCAAACTTTTCTTATAAATAGCTGTTATTTTGTCACAATGGTAAGCTGGCTATTTTCTTTAAGAAGAAAATCCTGTTCTCAGAAAAAAAAGATTTTCCCATCTCTTACAGGAAAGGAATTATTTTAATGTTCATTTTCCCCTTCATATTTTTGCATACTTTTGATTGTGTTCCTCAGAAACTATAAAAACTTCCTGCATAATCGAAAAACTAGCTTTCCACAATAATTTTTAAAAAGCTGGCAAAAGTACTGAAATTATATTTTTATTGTATCACATTTTGTACTAAGCATGTATGAAGCAATCATAAAACTGTATAAAAATGAACATTAATTGGTATGTGCTTTTACCAAAAACAAATCAGAATATGGAAGTTTTAAAAAAAATTACTTGGTAAAGTTTCAATAATGTCTTGAAAAACATTTTCCTTTTTCTTTTTCAGACCAGCTTTAATGAATTTGTGCTTGGAAAATGTAAAACCTGAGGGAGGCTACTTTCCCCAACCCATTAGTTCTACTTCCCCTTTAATGTTTCAATAACAAATTGCATAGCAGCATTCTTGGTACTGAACACCACAAGCATAGGGATAGAAATAAGATCCCAGATTTCTATTCAACACTTCCCACAGAGAAATATGTAACACAATCTGCCAGATAAATCACTGAGGATTACATTCACTTAGCACATGCAGACCCACAGAATGACACATCCTAACTACAATGAATTGTTTGTGCATGTGATACACTGACAGTCTTAGCAAATGCAGTTATTCCATCCCCAATTTCCAGATATCCCAGAGGATGAATCCCACTGGATTTGTGGGATCTCTGGAAAACCTAACAGGTCCTCAAGCACCATTTTTTTTCTCCTAGGGTCCTAAGAGAAGGAATAGTAGGGAAGAGGAACTGGTTGTGTCCTAGTAGCCTGGACACAAGAAAGCCGTGCAGCTTCCTAACAATCATGTTCTAGTTTGCAAATTATGGCCGTCAGTTGCCCAAGAGTGCCTTCTCCCAGAAGCAGGAAAAGCTAGGAAAAGTATGCCCTCTTTAAAGCTCCAAGCAACAAAAATAATGCTTAACATTGAAGAAAAAATGAAAGAAGGAAACGAAACAACATCATTTCCTGTGGGTTTCAACAGAAATAAATTTCCAGAGAAGGAAAATGAGAGATGTACTCTATCACAATGTCTATGCTACACTTCCAAAAGTTGACTGAAATTCATTGAGTCATTTTTCAGTAAAATCAAGACAATTATGAGATAAACAAATTACATGAAAAAACATTATTTCTTCAGCTCAACAGCCCAGAGCATGAATGAGATTTCTCAGCTACTGGTAAGGAGATAGTCAGCCTTGCCCTCCTTCTGTTAAGATTCTGTTAAGTATAACAAACATATCACAGTATTGCAATTGTATAGCAAAGAATCCTAGCCTAACACCGGCAACAATCTATGAAGATCAAACTACTTGGAAAGAAAAAGAAATCATTTTTATTACATCACTTAGGAAGGCCATTGGACAAAAACCTTTTACCAAAACTCCTCAAACAATAAAATGAAAAAAACACAGGAAATTCTGTAATAGACGAGTATGCTGATTAACAGCAGGGAATGGAAAACAAGTCCATCACCTTTCTATCTTGAGAGAAACAGCTACACAGTTGCGAATTTGAACTGATCCACATTAGCAGAGCACAAATCTTAATCTTCCTGTTACTACTTAACCAAAACGGAGGCTTCTAATCCACTCCTGTCTGCTTTTTCAGCTGATGCAACTGAGGTTTGTGCTTTCTGACCTACAAGTCTGGAATTCATTGACTGCAGATGGCACAGCCAGGGCTGCTGGGCCAGGCTCAGACCTACTGCCAGCTTTGGAAGCAGAGAATGAGTTTCCCCAAAGCAAAAGAATCTGTGATAACTAATTTACATGTCAAGAATGATGATGAGCAGATCCTTTAGGGTTCCCAGACCGCAAAGAGCACAAAGATGAAGACACTTTGAGTCTGGTTTCTATAAAGGAGAAGCAAAACACAGAAGGAGACAACACTAACAGGAAACAGTGACAACAACAGAGAACAGTCATCCACTTATGTTGAACACAATGCGTGACCTTCGCATACCAAGAGTGGTAAGAGAGGCTGTCCTGCTACACAACCCTCCTCTGACACTGTCCCTATATCTTTACCTGCTTTCTCTGGAATAAAAGCTGAAAACAAACAAAACCCACAACATCCTCTCGCTCAAAAAAAACAACCAAACAAAAAAAGCACCACACAAAACCCCAGAAATTTTTAGTGTAACCTCCTTTCCAACTGATTTCAAATCACAGTAAAAGACCAGATATTAGAGAAAATAAACACAGATCTGAATGTATGATGCTTTACAACTGTAAGTATCATTGGACAAAAATGTAGGAAAATTAAGAGAAGTATTAGAAATGTATTTGCTGCCCAATAAGACATTTACCTCAAACCAAATGATTAATGTTTCATCAAATAAATTATCAAACCATGTACTAAAATGTAGCATTTTGTAGACAGCTGCCATACTGTTCACTCAGCTCTTTGAAAATTAATACTATGCATTTGAATATTGATTTCTAATAAGGAGCAAGGCTCCAAAAAAGAAACTTAAGTTCATTTTACATAGCCCCTTTAAATCTGTTCTCTCCTAAATGACCAGTCCAACTGTGCTTCTACCTGGCTGCTTGTTTTACCAACTCCTTAGTACTAGCAATATATAGCTGGAAGAAAATCCTAATGAGAACTCAAAGGAAGGGGAAGCAACACACAAACAATCCGGAGCACAGAGAAAAGCTGGGCTATATTTTTGAGAATGCAAAGGCAGAAGCAGGAGAGGATGCTAACAGTAGCATGGGTGAAGGAAGGGAGGGCAGACAGGCCCTAGTACAGACTCCTGCAGTCCTTGCTCATCACTGGCTTGCATGTAGAATACTGTACTCTACCCACTAACCATGACCATGCAGGCACACAAACAGCATTTTGCCTATCCAGCTGTCCACTGGACCAGAGCTGTTCACTGGATACAGGAGTATTCTGAGAGTATCACAAGCTTTTTTGCAGTCAAGGTGTCATTCATTGCTTATCCCTTGTTCACAGATCCAGACACTTATCACAGATTAAGCCTTAGCAACGCCATGCTCACTTTTCCTCATCTCTTTAATACGTTCAGAAATCACGCAAAACTTTCAGTTTGGGTGAAGAACACTAGTTTTATTAAAAACAGCTTCAAAGCATTTACTGATAGTTCTTTCATGAAATACATAACATTCTCTTAAATTTGATCACAAAAAGGCAACCAAGTGCTCACTGAAGCAGAAGACATGCACCTATGAGCAGTCTTGAGTGCTATCAGTGAGATGATCCACAGCTGGAAGCACTCCAGCAATCTCAATACACATTTTCAGAACTGCATTCTACATCATTATTTCAAAAATGTTATTGCTATTTTCTTCTTGGGCAAATCTGAAGTTGCATCTGAATGACGGGGTGGACTGTACACCCTCAGCAGAGGTGCAGATGATGCCAAACTGGGAGGAGCAGCTGATAGGCCGAAGGAGCTGTGCTGCCATTTGGAGAGACCTGGACAGGCTGACAGGAACCTCATGCAGTTCAAAAAAGGGAAGCACCAAGTCCTGCCCTCAGGGAGGAACAACTCCAGGCACCTGTGCACACTGCGGGCTGCACAGCTGGAAAGCAGCCTGGCAGGAAAGGGACACCACACTGATGAACACCACATCAACCATGAGCCAGAAATGTGCCCCTGCAGCAAAGAAGGCACGTGGTGTCCTGGGCTGCGTTATGAGGAGTGCTGGCAGCCAGACAAGGCAGGTGATGCTGTCCCTCTGCTCAGCACTGGTGAGGCCACACGTGGAATGCTGCATCTGGTTCTGCGCTCCTCAGTAAGAAAGACATGGACATACTGGAGAGTCCAATGGCAGGCCCTAGAGGTTATTAAGGAAATGGGACGAAGGGACCTCATCTATGTATCTACATCCCCAAAGGGAGGGTGCAAACAAGACCGAGTCAGGCTCTTTTCAGTGGTGCCCAGAGGCAGAATTTCTGTTGTTATGCTGATGTTGCATACTGAAATCCACATCAGGACAGATCTTTTCCCCAGTTGTATGTATGGCAGGAAGAGTTCATAAAGAACTAATGCGACCACAGCAGGGATGCACATATGAAACATCTTGCAGAAAATGTTAACACAGCCATAAAACTTACTGACTCGACATACCAGGATTTTAATATTCCAGTATGTATCATTTTACACTATAAATGCCAAAAATAATTCTGAAGTACTAATGTGGGTTCTTCCTGCATAGCACCAAAAACAATGTTGTAGTATGAAGATGGTGGTGCAGAGATAAAGGAAGAATGAAAACAAGCACAGGAATAATGCAAAGTAACATAGAAAATTTTTAAAATTGCAGTCAAAACCAAAAGGAGTTGCTACAGGGCTAGGTAGAACATCCTAAGAAGCAATGAAGAGACGATAGTAAAACAGTTATGGTCTTTATACCCTACACAACATTGTCAGAGTATGGCTGAGATGATCAACATAGAGATTTATAAGCTTCCTGCAAAGTGAAGAACCAAAGACAGATTGCCAATGTGTAGAGTAGCATATAAAGAGTAGCAGAGAATTCCTCTCCAAAGAACTTGCAATTTAAATAGCTGAGACTATGAAAAGAGAAATGAGGTATGAGAGACAGCAGGGTGCATCTCAATACAGTTTGAGCTGCTTAATTTTTAATAGAAGAGGGTTAAAGTAGACTAAAAGGACTAATATTCTATCAAGTAGTGACTAAGTCTCCAATGCCTTTCAGTAAACTTACTCTTGTAATACAACTGTGCTACAAATCCTCTGGTAATACTTTTGCAACATCATTCTACGTACCCTAAAACAGATAATTGCTGAGAAAACAACAGGTGATAATAATGGTCATGGATTGTGGGGACAACTTACGTTTTCTGCAGATGGATACTCCCACTTAACTTAAAAGTATGTAAGAACACAGCAATCAACTTCATTAAGAGATAGGCAAAGAAAAAGTATTTCTGGAATTCCATAGCATGGCTTTATGATATCCTTAAGACAAATTGCTACATACACACTAGAATGAATTGGTTTGGGAAGAAAGCTGATACAGAATTCAAAAGTAAATTCAAAAATAAAACCCATCTGGCTCATTCTTATGACTTCATATACACTACACTGACTTTATTGCATTCTTTCCTCCACCTCTTCACATCTCATTTACTTTCTGGCACTGGATGCTCTCCTTAATAGTGACAATTAATAATTTTAATATGCATTTGGTGCAAGAGTATGTTTTCTTCTGAGGACTCCACATACAATCTGCTACACTATTGAAATAAGTAGCACGAAAATTTAAAAAATTTCTTTTAACCAAATGCCTCTAGATCTCCCAGTCACTATGTTCTAGCACTAACTATGAGCAGATTCCTTAAATAGACATTTAAAGTATAATGGCAACTAAACTTAAGGAAAATATTCATGAATCCACTGGACTGGTAACTCGTGATTCCTCAATACTTTGAAATATATTTGCCTACTTGACCACAATTAAACACATCTGTTCAAATAATCCTTCTCTGTGTATAGCCTCAAACAAAAAATTTAACAGCAAAGGTTTCAGAAAACAAGAACTTTTGCAGCAGCTTCCAACCTTCACCAGTGTGACCAGTAGTTAATAGAACACCATGGACAGATCTATCCTCCCTTCGCCCTCCATACCTTTTAATTCCCTGTTTATGGGAGCAAAATTAGGAAGTCTCAAAAAATACAGATGAACAATACTGCACCAAAGAGACCCTTTACACTAAAGAGATCCTTTTCATCCCAAAAATCTTCATGAACACATCATAAGACACCCTTCAAGTTTGTGTGGCATCACCACACTCAGCTGACATTCCATGGAGAGTACTTTTCTGAGTTTTAATTAATTGTTAAACATACAAATTAGTGTCTTCATAAATTAACTTGCTTCTTCAGTTTTTCTATATTCATGTTCAAATCCAGCACTTATTTTAGGCCTTAAATGTTGTAAGTCTATTAATAAATTAAAATTTGAGATTAGTTAGCCCTCCTCTTGCCTTTCAGAAATTACGTGCAGCTTGTTTATTAATATTCTCAGGTTTTGAAAATTTCATCTGTTCCTCAAATTCCTGGAATACTCAGGCTGTAATAGTACACCTCCCTTTCACTATAATACTTTTTTATAAAAGAATAAAATCCAAGCTTTTAAGTCTGAGTGTTTTTTGAGGTTTCTCCAAGGTAACCTTTAAGGAAAGACTGCAGTCTTCCACAGCCAAAAAGGCAGGGAAAACACCCACATTCCAGAAGACGAAAGTCCCAAAATCTTAGAGGGATCTACCCCAGGACTATAGAGGTACCTGAAATACTAAGAGCATCTAGATAGCTTTATTTGTCCCCCTTCACCACAGCCACTACCATTCCCTCTGTTCAGTACCCTTGCTCTTCCAGGTGCTCTGATCAAAAAGTCAGACAGCGAAGCTGAGTTATAAAACATGAGGATAAACAGTGCCTCATCTATTCTTTTATTCTTGAAAAACAGATGGGATCCTGGACAATTCTTAAAGGGATCCCATGGACAATCCAGTTATTTGTAAGATTCATAAATCTTCTATTAATCCAAGTATCGTACTATACTTTCTGCGAAGAACACCAGATAGACAACTTCCCCAGCTACTCTGGAGGATCTAAGGACAGGCCAGCCAATTCACTGCCATACTCACACCTCAACACACACACAAAAACACTGTCTGGAACAAATCTTGGCAGTATTCATCCAGAAGCAAAACACTATGCTGCCAGATATGATCCACATAACTGGTCTCCTTAGAATAATTTTATTGAAGCTAACTATAGGTTTGGAGAATTTGAAAAAAGCCAACAACTGTTCTTAAAAGAAAAGACAAAAATAGCATCAGGTCACCAATAAAATAAGTAAAACAGACTGGAATTTTATTGCTGAAGACAATAATACTTCATTTTCCCCCACTGAATTGCTCAGTAGCTTCTAACACAATTCAAATAACCATGTAGGACAAACAATGGTTAGAGTGTCCCAGCAAAAAAACATGCTTTGATCCAAAGAGAAAGATTAAAACAAAAGTGATGTTTCTTAAAGTTGTAGATGAAGACTGTGAGAATACAAGAACTTGAAGGTAGAACAGACAGAAAAAAAACATGAATTCTGGAAAATGAAAAGTGCAGGAATGTTGATGAAGAACAGCAAGACAAAAGAAAACACCATGGCAAGAGAGATGCCAAGTTCTGGAAAGAAAATACCTGGATTGTGGAAGGTATGGAGAAAGGAACTGAGAAAAAGTGCTGGCAATACCATTAGTGGCATATCCCTTATTTGTTTTTCACTCTGGTTCTTACTGGGAATTGTAGCATGACCAGGATAGCAGTGAGGTTTTGTTTCACTAAAGCTCCCAAAGAAGCAGGAGCTTCAGCATCTTTGCATCCAGCATCTGTTTCATTCCTATTTCCTAAATTACTTCCAATTCTGATACCACAAATTCATAAATTTCATCACAGACAGCTGAATTCATTTCACTGCAGATGCTGAACCCACTCAGGCTTTATCAGACTTAGTATCTGAATTACTAACATGGACTACATGGGAAAGCACGAGGCAATATAAGGGAAAGATCTGAGCAAAATAAATAATTAAATAAAAATATTAAGTAGACCAGGATGATCAAGTAGATGTCTGAAAACGACAGCTGTGCCATCTCTGGCCCTTTCAAAAAGAAGCATTAGTAGGTGAAGTGATAGATGTGACAACTATTTGAATAACAGATTGTTTATAGAATTTTGTGCCAAGTACCTTGCAAACCTATGCTTTAAAAATTACTGTATCCCTTGTTTATGTTCTTCTTAATATATTTTTTCTGTATTACTTCCCATTTATTTTTCTAAAGCAACAACCAACTCGCCTTCTCTTTTCATTCTTTCAGTGTCATATTTTGTCCTATTCTCCCTTCTATCTTTCGTGCTCTCTTCATCCAAACCATCTCAGCAATCCTCATGTCATTTCTTCTACAATCTCCATTTTTTTCTATCAATTACACTCTCTCCCTATCTGACCTACTTCAACTTGCAGAAGGAGGAATAGTCATTTTCAAGGTATACATTAATTTTCAGCCTGTCAGCCAAGAAAATGAGGGTCCTGCAACCTGATCTCATTTTTCTGTCCATTTGTCAGTGTCCTAATAGACATTTTGCAGCCAAATGCAAGTCTTAAAAATATTAAGTTCCTAAAAGCTTGGTAAAAATCAGTCCCTATGAGGTAGATTAGTACTCCCACTAACTTTGTAACCTCATAAAAGACAAGCTGCACTTAGCACTATCCCTCCCACACCTCTTTCAGCAGCAGCCAGTAAGCACCAATAAATTGTCCCTGTCGCTTTTTGTCTAGCCATCCATTTTAGAAAGCAGCTGAGCATCTTAACGTAGGTAAATGGAGGACATAGAATGGTGGAACATAGGAACTATGGGACATAAATTCAGAGAAAAACAGGCTTAACTCCTTATGCAATTTTTTACTTTTTAAAAGTAATTATTTTTCATTCTTTATCATAATGTTGCTATCCAAAGTAAAGAAATAAATTCATTTCTGTGCCTTCACAGCATTGCATGGGAAGGGAAAAGATGGTAAGGCCAAATCCAAAACCCATGGAACACATATCTGAGAGTTCTCTGGGGGTTTTTTTCAGGCTTCCATTTCATGGAACATTCCTACTATGCTGTTATGATTTTAAATCATTAACACAGACTTATCACTCAGTAATTTGCCCATAATTTCTTAATTTAAATTTCCATAAAAATACCATGAAGCAATAGTTGTTTTCTATTTAAGTAATAACTCTGTTGCCTTTACAACAATTAATTTGATCTTTTTGATGTCTATCACTCAAACCAATAATTTGGATATAACTTCTTTTTCCCCAGGAGAGGGACTACAGCTGCAGTGCTTGGGATAAAGGTAAAACATTACTTCTCTAGATTAGCTGAATAAGATCACATGATGACTCAAGTCTGTATAAATTTGCAGGTTTTATTATTCCCATTTTCTGGACCAATTGTATGTAACAAAAAGTCTGAAGTCGTATCATATTAAAAAAGGTTAATACTCAGCAATCTTTACTTTAATAGATAGACTTGAGTTTCAGAAACCATGATTCTGTTTTGCAAATACCACTATTATAATCTTCCAGCATGTTCCATGTCTTCCATATCCAAGCTGAAACTAATAAAAAGGTTAGACTACAGTAAAAGAAGAACTTCTTCCAATGCTTAAAAACATTACTAAGGTGAATCACATCCCTTTTAGTGCTACTTGTGCTTGACCAAAGGCATTCCACAATTACTCATTTCCATAAAGTTTCATGGTCTTTCAGCTACTGAGGGCTACAGGAAGCCAATGACATTTGACGGGTTAGGGCAGGACAAGGAAGCATTAGCACACACAGAAACTGTCACAAAATATATGCATTTGCCACTGATCTCAATGGAATTCTCCTCAATGACAAACACCAGACCAAGCCTCATATTTGAGACAGATATTTCTTGACACACAATAGAGCTATATTTAATTGTTACATCGAACCTTTTAACACGTTAGCCCAAGAATCACTAATTATAGAAATTTCAAAATGTACACAAAAGAAAGTCTATCTACGGACCAAGAAATACATTTTATTTTTAAATAGACTCTCCTGGTGAGCTGAAAAAATTGTAAAAGTAATCTGGGAAAAACAGCATGTTATATTTTTTTTTCATTGACCACTGATCACCGTAGCATTATGAGTCAGCAGCATGAAAAAATTATCAGCAATAAGAGTTTGTAAATATTCCTTATCTATTTGGTGTACACTCCTCAAAGAATTAACTATTTGGCTTCTTCTGTTTAACATGATACAAAGGCATTTGCACTTTTCACTTAGATCAGCAGCTTAAAAGATGTTGAACCCTTTACATGCTTATCAACTAAAAGACAGCAGTCATCTTTGTACATGACAAAATAAATAATCAAAGCCTGTAATTCATTCACTGCAGAGTTCTGAATATTACTGAATAATAGTCTTTGTTCCCTCCTTTCTGCTTATTTCGTACTATTCGCATCTCTCAGACAGTCTTTCCTCTAAACAGTTTGAAATGTCATAGTCTTCAACTACATGTCACATGAATCTTTTTCTCCCAAATCACTAAGGCAGTTTTTATGTTCGATGGCAGATGGGCTAGAGACAGAAAAACCATGAAGTTGCTGTAAGAACCATATATGGCACAAATGAGACCTTCTTGTCTTGAAGCTGTAATTTCCAAATGCAATACCATTGAGTAACACTCATTCCCAGTCTGGAATTAATGCTGCATCACTGTAATCACTGAAATGCCTGTAGAGATCTCCTCATTTACATTCTCTAAATATGCAGGGATCAGAGAGAGAAAACGTTAAACACAGACGCATGGAAATTACCAAGAAGCTCTGTACATCTCAGAGCATGATGATGAAAGAAGCATAACCAAGCTTGTCAATGGAGCAAAACTGTATTTGACCAAAATGTCAATCCATTTCTGGAAAGCAGTAATTAGCAGAGCTGTAGTTAAGGATCTCTAAAAACATTGTTTTGCTAGGGGAAGGGCCAGAGAGAAGACCAATTACCCAGCACCGTAGGTGGCAAACAAAATGTGGTTGTTTACTAGTTTTCTCCATTTTTTCACTCTGAGCAACATTTGCTTACAGAAAAGCACTTGCTGCACACCACCTCTCACAGAACCTCAGCAACTTACTGCCCCATAACAAATTCTGTGTTCTCCAATATTCTTTAGAGCTCAGTTTGCAAAAAGCTTTTCAGAAGCAAGTTTATCACACTTTCTAGATTTCTCAGGCAAAATTTTCTTGAGTGGAATGTTATCATGTTAGAGAAGGACTGTTGCTTAGTCTTTGTTACCACTTGTTTTCCTCAAAGGGGAATTGGTTAAGCAAAAATTAAATAGTTAGCATGCTACATTCAGAAAATTGGAAAAAGGGACTAAAGCTCTGTATCGTAGTGCCTTGAAGAAAATGAGACAAAAGACCTGTAGCTTTAAAACTTACTGGAAGCCCCAAATAATTAATGTATTTACCTTAGGCAACACTGGAAAAATGAAAGATTAATATAAATTTTATAAAAGGCAAGACCATGGCATAAAGAAATTGAATAATCTGACAAATATTTTAAAGGACCTGTAAGGCACTTGACTAATGCAAATCACAATTTCTTCCTTTATGCTTTCACATTTCTAATGATGTTTACTTATAAAAGCATTGAGCCTCTAAATTACATAATTTTAGATTGCTCAGAGTTTCTTGTTTATTTAAAGATCAGCATTTCTGTGTTACCAAGAAATTTTTTATTTCTTTAGAACACAGTGTTCTAAGCTCAAAACTTCATCACATCAGCAATTTCCTTTGTCCTTTGCTGAATCATCAGCTGCTCAATCGTGTCGGTTCTGATATAATGGTGATAATTAAATAAATACTAAATTAATGAAGAATACAGAAGAGAGGGGGAATGTGAATCTTCTACACTCCTTTATTTTGATCTTTTCCCAATACTGGGGAAAAAAAAAAAGGTATTTTATTCTAGTGTGGAACAGGTCAGAAAATTAACACTGATTACTTGAGCAAAACAAGTTACAATTTTACTAAATACTTGAGAACTACTGAAGTTACAGAGAAAAAAACATATAGCTAAATTTATCTTTTCTATTAAGCAAATTCCAGTGTGTTACTAAGTCATTTCTGAAACAAGAAAGTGTCCACATATTGGCTTTTCAATCACCCCAAGCAATTGCCCTAGAAAATCTCTACATTTTGCAACACTTGCACCTATGCAATCAGATATAACAACCAAGATCTTTCAGATTTAACTTCCAAAATATATACATCAATCCTGATGATACTTAAATGTCTGGATGATCAAGATGGTACTTTAAATCTAAACATGTACATACCCAGTAACATATGCATTAACTACTTTAAATACATTTTGATTGTCCAGTAGAAAGGACAATTTACAAGTGACTGTGTAGACAGATTACTCCGAAAGATTTATTTTCTTTCACTGGAAAATAAAAACTATATTAACACAAACTGCTGACAGTGTGCTAAGATCTAAAAATCGCATTTTCCCCTAGTCAATCCATTATTTAAAACATCATCAAGCTCTTAGCCAAAAAAATGACAGTATCAAGAGAGTTCTCTAATGTCAGCAAAACACCACAGCTGGTAATCAGAAATTAATTGTTTCCATGGGCTTGTTAAAGTGCAACTTTTGTTGCCATCATATTGCAAATAGTTCAATACTAACACACGAAAAACTAAATCCCACTGCCAAGCTTAGTAACCCAAATATATTTTTCTCTCCTCAACTCCATTTTCCCTGTAAGAAGCACAAAGAAAACACACACCTTCTGAATTTCATTTAAAAATTGAAATTTTTAAGAGAAACCTTTTAAACTTTGAAAAAGTTTTAATAAATCAACTTTTGCCTTCAGTACTAAAATAACCTACCAGTTTAATGCCAAATGAAAAATAGATGCCACAGGCTCTTTAAACTCAAAACTGATTCCCCTTTTGCAGCAAGCCTTTCCTTAAGAAATCTGTAACCTTCCAAGCATAGCACTATTGTGAATTTCAAAGTCTAGGTAGCATGTCAGTAAATGCACCACAAGTGCCAAATGTGATAATGTAGTATAGATTAGTACTTATTGGTAATGTTTGACCACATGCCAAAAGAATGATTTTACATTTTTATCATGTGCAGATCAAGGAACTTATTAAAACTGGCAATGTGGGGTTTTTTAGCTGGACGGAGGAATCAGAAAGCACATTTACAGCACGAGCATTATACAGCAACCAAGTGGCATTAAGTTACCACTTACTCTTTTCTCATCTGGAAAGTTTGATTAGCATTCTCTGTAAACAATTACATGTCTTAAGCTACAAGACACAAATCAAAGCACAATTCCAACTTACAGCACACTTCACTGCTGATCCAAGTAATGTGACTACAGTTTAAACAGAGCATTGCTCAGGCAAGTGAATAAATACCTCACATATGAATCGAATGGAAAAAACAAACGAATTGCATAATCTTAAACTTATACCATGGCAAGCATTCATTATGCTGGCAGTTTCTTCAGTAGGCTGAATGAACAATTCCCCTCACACCACACTATGTAAAAAATACTAAAAATTATTCTTATGTTTAACATAGTTATCTTAGATTGCTTCAGAATAAGACCTTCCAGTACTTTATTAATTTAATTTCTGACTGCTTTTCTTATATGCTATCCTTCATATTCTCTCATCAATGAGACGAAAAATCAGTTTGAACTAATTCCCCCTAAAGACTTTTTGTAATTTTATGAATAAAAATCTTTCCTATTTTAAATTAAGTAAATTGGCAAAATACATACGTAACACCATCTCACAAGCTACAAGGTTGATTAATGGCAAAACCATTTGCAGAATAATCACACAAGTAGAAAAGTAGGAGAGGAAGAACAGTGTCAAGATAGTACAGGAAATTTATTTTGTACAAATATTCACAAAAAGTGGAGAATACCCAATTTCTCTGCAGATTTAGCACTGTAGTGAGATTCATCACGCAGTAAGTAAAACCACACCACTTCCAGACCTATACAGAGGTGTAGCTCCTAGTCAAGTCATGGGCAGAAGAATAGGACATGAATCAAGCACATGACAACATTCTAGCACTGCCGATGAAATCTCCTGCTTTTTCTCAGATGTCACTGGTCCATCCTGCATTTCCTGCCACTAAGGCCCAATTTTTTCCATTCTTCTCAAAGTAATGATGACGCATGCCATAGCTCAAAGTACTTCCTTTCATTTGGCTCATTTTAACTCACTTGTTCTTCAAGTACAAAGGCTAGAAATTATTATAACACATCTCTGTGTACCAAATGGGCACCTGAAAGAAAAGATCAACAAGAGCAGTAGCAAATATTGCAACAGTCATTCCTCCTGCTCTCTGTGTCTGGGAGAGACAAAGACAACCTCTGTAATCAGATACTTCCTTTTTCTGTTTTTTTCCCTTTGTGCCTAGAAGAATCAAGTTGAGTAACAGCAAAGCTTTACTCTTTTTCAGCACAGAAAACAGAATATGTTCAGATGCCAGTAATGAACAGGTACAAAGATCTCCAGAGATATTAAAGGGCTGATTTTAAAGGTATATTAGATGAGCGTTTTCCAAGAGATGAAGCCACATGGTGTCACAGCATCACTAATCACTTGCTGTATCCAGCATACAAACACCAAAAATCTAAATGTAATTTAGCCGGAAGAAAAATTTCAAGCAGAACAGACTAAGAGTAAAAGTTAAGATCTGTCCCTTGAAATTTTGTCATGTGTTATATGAAAAAGAATACTCTGCACAACAGGCAGCTTCTCGGTTCTGTAGGGTTAGTTCCATGTAACAACTGAAAGGAAATCACAGACAAGGGGGAAAAATTGCTAAAGTATGCTGCTGAAATGTAGTATCATAGAAAAATATAATTCATTTTTTTGGTTTATAATTTCCTTTTACATTAAAGTCCTCAGGAACTTTGAAACATATAAAGTTTAGGATTGTCAAAAATGCTCATCAAATGAAACAATTTCTGCAGTAACAGCTTTACATATCAAAAGCATATTTTGCAAAGAAAAAGCTAGGAAAACAAAATTAGTCTAATTTGTTTCTGTAGAGAAAAAAAAATGCAGACCTGTTTTTTCCATGTTAAACCACTATATAATCATGCAATAAATAAATACATGCATCTCATTCTACGACATTTTTTGTGACATTACAAAACAGCAATTTTTTGGTTTTCTATATCCATATGCAAAAGTAGTATGTCCACCAAGCCCAGGCAAATTCTGTCCTATTCTATCATATTATTCAGTAAAATATCATAAATTTCAGGACAGTGCAAATTACATACATAGAACAAGTAAGCAAACTGCAAGGTTTTCAGATTAGTTCAACCTCCATATGATAAAAATAGTAGCAGAGGACTCATTAACATATACTCAGAATTTCAAACATTTCAATATGGTAAAGGTCTTAATGTGTCTCAGAGCTGTCAAAAATTGTGTAACAAGAAGATATAATACGTATAACAAGAAAATTACTGTCTTCTATCATAATGAGTCAATAAGGTAAACAGATATTCAGGATTTTATGTTCTAAATCAGCCCACCAGATTGCAGGGAGCAGAGTC
This sequence comes from Lycocorax pyrrhopterus obiensis, assembly GCA_014706295.1. Classification (NCBI taxonomy): domain Eukaryota; kingdom Metazoa; phylum Chordata; class Aves; order Passeriformes; family Paradisaeidae; genus Lycocorax; species Lycocorax pyrrhopterus. Next base: position 82,065,753 of record JACSVZ010000004.1, read on the forward strand.
AGACTGAAAGAATTTCAGGAGGCTTGGGGGATTTTAGGAGTACTCCATAGTAGCTAGACAGAAGAAGTTATTCTAGAATAGATTGAGTTTATTTAGAAGAAACCCATTGATTGTGCAGAACACTGTTGTGTGGCAGACAAAAAATGAAAGCAATCCATATGTACAGACTCCTGAACACAAAACGAAGATGGGAGGGATGGGAAATGGCTTCCTGTTCCACATTACCAGTATCAGAGAAGGTAGCAGCAGAACGAAAACTAAATCTAATACAAGGTATAGCTCTAAGATCTATGGAAAATATCTCAGTGATATATCTAAAAGAAAAACAAAGCCTTACTATAAAAAAAATTCCAACAATATTTACATTTGGAAATCTCTGCAGTCTATTCTTTATTACAAGCATTTCAGATTGCCATCACAGTGAACAGAAAAATACTTACAAGAAGCTAAGTACAATGCATTGTGCTATTAATTAATGCGTATTTTTAGACAATAATTCAGTAAAAAGCAGATTAAATCTTGGCATGACGAATTTCAACATTATCTTTAGAAGTACAAAATTATTGTAGAAATGCTTAAAACTACATTCTCACAGGGTGAAGGTTAATTCAGCACAAATAAGAAGAATCTACAGCATGTGAATCCTAAAAAAAGTTTAAAAGAGCAGCTGGCTCAACTGAGTGATAATGGCAGGATAAATAGCTATGGACATTTAAAGAAAGGCAGTACTGTAGGGAAGCAATAATTATGTCTATGGAAGAATGACTCATATATGATTGCCATCATGGAACTTCATCCCAACTTCCATTAGAATTCAATCAGCACCACTTGCAAGGAAAAAAATAAATACACATATTGGAGCCATAAAACAGCTTCTAACTATAGACTATGTACCACTACCCATTTATTTGCATAAGTGCCTTTAAATCTGAAGGTTGTAATATATAATGTAGCAAAATGGAAAATGTCTGATGAAGAACTGATGGACAGTATCATCAGCACTATACTCTATGTTAACAGAAACTAAACACAAATGCCCTTTCTCTGCCTATGGTTTTCTCTAATCAGATTCTTTCTCAAGTATCCCCTGTCAATACATAGGCAAAAAGACTGAGAACTATTTTTATATTGGGAGGGAGAAAGGAGAAAACAGAACTATACACACACAAACACCTTGCCACTGAGGTACTTCCCTGAAAAAACAAGATGCATAGGAACAAAAAACAAGGCTTCTATTCAAAGCTTTCTTAAAACATAGAAGAGGAAAGATATGAATAATTAGTTTCTAAAATGGTTACATATATATTTTCATAACTTTAAAATGTCTGCCTCCAAGTATGGCTCCAGCATTCTGCTTCTGGAAGCCAAGCAACAGTCCACAGCACGCTCTAGCAACCTGAAACTACAAAACCAAAAGACACAAGTTTCTTATGGAAACAGTGACAAAGTTAACTGTCATCATGCAAGCAGTACAATTTTAATCACATTTTATAGGTACAAAATCCATTCAATAAGAAATCCAAGGAGCAACATGTAAAATGGCAAAAGATCAAGAGCAGATAGCCAAGAAACATAAATCTGATCCCAGGATACCTGTGATACAATGTACAGTTCAATGCCTGGTGAGTGTAGTTAATGCATAAAAAACCCACATCAGGCTTGCTGATCTTGATTTTCCTTTTATTCACAGTCCAAATAGATGAAGTAAACTTAAAGGAATGGAACAAGCTGGTAGACCCATAGGTCTGCTAGGATATGCTGCCTATTAAGTAGAGGACATGAAAGATCTACTACTGAAAATTATTCACTGATCATATCTGACAAAAATGCCACTTGTGCATTAAGGATAATGCTCTAGTACATGCTGGAAAAAAGGCTCCCATCAAAAAGCCTCCATGGAAGGCAGGCACAGAGCTTGCCCCAATCTGCATTACCCCCTGGTTCCCTCTGTGGAACTCTGCTTTTCTTTTGCTCAGATTTGCTCTTTCCAATGAGCAGCAGATGTGTTTGCAGCCCAACAAGCATTTATGCTGACCTCCATGAGGGGGTCTGCAGAACCCTTCCTTGAGAGGAGCAAAGCAACACCGAGTGTCCAGAACTACAAATACCCCTTCACTTGACTGCAGCATAGTGCCCTGAAGAAGCAACTTCAGAATTACTGTTCTCAGCACTTCTTTGCACTAAGGTAGCACCCGCTCACAGACAGTTAAGGTGACTAATTAGGTATCATTGTGTGTGGCAAATACTTGCCTTCTAAATAATACAAAAGTATAAAAATGTTATTTGCAAATTTTCACTTGCAAAATTAAAATGGCAGAGTGATACTAATCAGTTCAACATTTAAATAACCTTCTTGGCTCAATTAAGGGTGAAAAAGCTACAGTAACTTGCACAATCCCTTAAGAGTACTAAATCCTGAGCTAGATTTCCTACTTCCAGTAACACATGCACATTTTTCAATACAAAAACCACTACAACTACAGAATTTTACCCTGAATGTGACCAGTGAAGCACTGGGAAGTGTGCCATTGGCTTTTTAATCAATATCACATTACCCAGCAGTTCTCACACAGGAAAGTCCACACAGCCTAATCTATTCAGAATGTCCAAGCAAATCTGTTAAGTATAGTGAAGAAAATAAAACTTTTATTTGAAAACTTCATTTCTGAAAGGGAGAAGAAGTGCTTTTAAACAGTTTTGCAGTGTATAAAGAAACCATTTTTATAGATATTTCATATATAATTCATGTTTCAGTTTTTTGAGCAGCATCCTTCACGGCAGCTTGTTCTTTCAATAGTAACACAGGTAATCAATCAAGTAGTGGAGAAGTGTTACCTGTCTGGATTAGGAACTGACATCTTTGCTGTGGCTGCACTAAAAGCAGACGTCTGCATGCACATGCAACAGCTGGGGAGTCAGCAGAGCATTCAAGGCAGAGGTTTCTCTATCAGCAGGGTATGTTGAGAAACACGTTTATTTCATGCATTTGTGTTTACAGGTGAAGGTATAATGGGGAAAAATCACTCCTGATCCCAGTCCACTCATACATTAATAAAACACACAGAGGATGCTGATGTTAGAATAAGCACAGGGAATGCATTCTCTCCCTCAAAAAAAAAAAAATCAACTCTATGGACAGATAGCTCATCTCTCTTTGAATTACAACCACTGTAGCACTTATACGCCAGTCCTAGTGAATAAAACAAGAGTTTTAGTCGGAAATCAGTGAAGATTGTCAAAGTAAACAAGAGACCTAGCAAATTTCTCACTTACCACAATGACACTGAAAATGTACACATAGACAAGATGCTCAGTAATCTAAGCACAGCCTTTGCTGTTACACTTCCTAAGGAAGCAGCAAAGGCAGCACATACTCTTTAAACAAGCTTGTGTCACTTTTCCAACACATAACAACAAAACTTTTGAAGCTGATTTATACAGCTACATATTGGGAGTTGATGTTGGGTTTACTTTCAGCCCTCTAGGGAAAAAGCATGTTTGCTTTTGCTTCATGTCTCATTCAGAAGCAATATACTAGAGCTCTGTGCATGTACAACCTGTACAATCTACTCAGTTTTTCTTGTGGAAGACCTTAGAAAGACTACAGATCAGCATGCATTTTAATGTATAGAAATGTATATAAAACACATACACTCAAATTCTTTGCTTTTATCCTAGTAAAAATATATCAGATATGTTTTTTAAACAGGCCAACTACTTACGTCCTTTATGTCAGCAGCAGGTGTCATCTCACAGCTACAAAATTAAGAGTTCAATTTGTCTCACCTAACTTTACTCTAGGAAAACTAGGCTTTCCCTAACTTTTATTTTTAAAAAGACCAAACTTTTAAACCATGGTATTTCCACAGGCCAATTTATCTCAAAAAAAAAAATCACACTGCTGAAGCAGTTGTGATGAATGACCCCTAGGAAATATCCTTTCTCTAGAATGAGCTCTCTCTATGAGCTCCTGTAACTAGGTCAAACTTCATTTCTCCTTCTTAGACATCTGAAGATTGACAAAAGAAAAATCTAGCCCCTGTTTGCACATTGACCCACGTTTCCACAAATTGTACCAAAAAAAGTTTCAATTACTGCTGGGATCCATTTGAAGTCCATGGTAGTCTGCTCCAGGCAGGTGCAACCTCATCTCCTCATGCAGATGACAAATGCTAACCTATTTCAAAACCGAGCATCATCTCAAAATCTTCAAAATGCAAAGAAAATAGTAAAATTAGACAACAAGTTTTATTCATGCTCACTATATTTATTCTTTATATTTATGTTTCCCTCAGAGCTATATATTCATAAACACGCTCATAGGAGCAATGAAAAGTCAAAACAGATGCTTAACTTGACTAGAAGAGGCCTCTGGTGGCAGTCATGAAGTACAACTTCTCATAGTTCTAGGAAATATGCCTTCTGATGACATAATTTTCTGTATAGAAAAAGCTACAGAAAGCAGACTAAGGAGTTAGATTTGCAGTGAAAATTTTGACATGTTATTGCTCATCTCCAAAGCACTAACAATGTCAGCCCATCCCTCTTCATGCCTACACCACAGCTGTCAAATTAAAGTCACATATCTTTCCAGCTAAGTAAGATTAAAATAACAGCCTTTACTGATCACAAAGGACACCACTTCCAGCAGTAAAACTGAGGGCTGCATTTTTACAGCAAAACCCAAAGTCCTGGTCTCCAACACCACACAGACTCCTCTCAGCCAAGGACCATGCATCCCAGCACCAGCAGAAGAGCAATAAGGTTATGGTGTATCACATGCACCATCATCTGCATCCAACAGGACAAAGAGACAATGGAGGCATTTCAAACACACATGTGAGACAAAGAAAAACAAAAAGCTGGCCTGATGTTTATGAGTGCTGACACAAGTAATAGTCTGAGGCAAAGGGCAGCCTCCAACAGCTGATAACTTGCTTATTGGTTGGACTGGAGTAAAAGCAATTCCATTATCATTTAAGAGCCCACAGAGAGAACATAAGCAGACCAACAGACAGCTGAGGACTTTCTCTGGAATGGCCAACTTTTCTACTGCTCTTTTGGACCCTGACACTGGCATCTCAGGAAGGGAATAATAAGTCCCATCACCCAAAGTGATGCTGTAAGCCACGGCCAACTGCAACGGCTGCCACAAGCAGTTCCTCTTGAGATAAGGCTACAGCAAGCAGCTAGGACTGTAGTTTCTATCCTTCTGTTTACACTGGCAATTACCTTAAAAGCTGTCCAGGATGCAAATTAAATTTAAAAAGTTTCAGGGTTACATAATGCAACCACCTAATGCACAAATGCAAACCACTAATTATTTTCAGCTGAGCAAAACAGACAAGATGTACAGAAGAAGAAAATTTAACTTTTCTCCCATCAGACCAGCCAGCATACAGCCAAATTAACATAACAGCAATGCTAACTAAAAACATTCATTATTTGGTATTTATTATAATAAATAGCTGAACTGCCTAGCCAACAGGCACTACACTTTTTTGAAATTACTCTCTTAATTCTTAATAGTAAACTTATTAACAGATTTTAAACAACAGGTCCATCTGTTCCATCTTTTAGAGAGATGGAGAACCTCTCCTACAAGGAGACACTAAGAATTGGGATTGTTCAGCCTGGAAAAGAGAAGGTTTCAAGGTGACCTAATTGCAGCCTTCCTGTACCTGAAAGGAGCCTACAATAAAGATGGAAAGAGACTTTTTACAAGAACATGTAGTGACTGGACAAAGGCGGGGAGGCGGTGTAGGGGGGAGCAGTTTCAAACTGAGAGTAGATTTAGATGAGATATTAGAAAAAAAAATCTTCACTGTAAGGGCAGTGAGGCACTGAAAAAGTTGCCCAGAGAAGCTGTGGATGCCCCATCTTTGGAAGTGTTCAAGGCCAGCTTGGACGGGACTCTGAGCAACCTGATCTAATGGAAGATGTCCTTGTCTACGGCAGGGGAGTTGAAACTACATGATCTTTAAAGTCCTTTTGGACCCAAACCATTCTCTGATATTTTTACTTATGCCACAGTTACCTTAAAAGATGTTCAGGACAAAACAAGATCTGAAAATCTTCATGGAGTATCCAAATTTAAAGAACATATTTGCAAACTATTGTACAACTAAAGCTCTACACTTCCTATGCACAGCTACATTTTTTCCTGATGGCGTTTCAGTGCAGGTCCAACCCAACAAAATAGACGTAACTGCTCTTTCAAAGAGATACTTTGTTTTCAAAGAATGACAGATCGAATCTTCAAAGAAGGTGAAAAAATTAACTAAAAAAAAAGAATCATTTTCCTTGTCCAGAAGAGATTGTAAAGGATTTATTATGGCCAAAGTTTCACTTCATATTGATGACAGTAACTCAACACATTTCATTTTTTACAGCTAGAAAGTACATCCAAGTAACAAGAAGTACACTTCAAACAAAAAATGAAAACAATTCAACCACGAAGATCAAATTTATATGAGGCAACTCATAGCTACACATATAAGTACACAATTTGTAACACATCCACAATCAGACAGCAGAACACTGCCAACAGCAGATGCGCAACATGGATCTTTCCTCCCATAATCTATTCCATCCTGTCCCACTGGCAGTCCCTCAGATAAATAAAACTGAGGAGAAATACAAGCTTTGCCATAGCATAGCAGACCAATGGCACATCTTTCCCTTTACCATACTTAATGTGTTTATATGTTACCTGACCAGAAACAAGGCCCTTACTGAGCAAACACAGAACGACAAAACACTTGTCTACACAATTAAGATATTCCAAGTATATAGAGAAAGTCAGGTACGTGCCTGTTATGCCCTATTTAAACATCTGTACCATCTGAGTTAGCTGTAGATATACACCATATTGCTCTAAATTAGAAACTGCAGGCAGAGAAAGTATTGGATGGAATCACACACCTTTTTGCAAGCCCATGGCTGCTCTCATCCCTGTGGTTAACTCAGTGCACTACAGTTACTAGGCCTGAGCTAAGAAAGCTGCAGACATCTTTCAGTCTTCTGAGTGATTTGTTCAGCAACATAAAATGAGTGAGTGTACCTAGCTTGAATTAGGACCCAAGGAGTTGTTAGTCATCGTCCTGCAGGACTGTGGATTTGCCAGCTTAAGGAAACTCTCACCTCTAGCAGCAGTAGTAGGTGTTCGGTTAGCAACATCAAAGACTTCCACAAAGAAGAAAAGGACTTTCCAGTACCCATGAATTTCAAACTAGGTAGTCTGAGTAAATGCTGCTTTTTCTACGCAACCCAAAAATTCATTTATGTTAAATCAAAACATTTATTTCTAAAAATACAGATAAACAACACTTAGGCACATTACTGCAGACCTAAAACTAGATGATGATCTTAATGTAAAACAGTAAGAAAAAGAGATGAAGATTTCACCAGATCTTTTCAGACCCAAAGACAACAAAGATGAGACGAAGAGTCAGAAATCATGGACAAGCAATTTTCAGGCAGAAGTCTGATTAAATCATGCCCTCTGCTTCAAAGTAAAGAACATGTATTCTGACAGTATTTTGAACCCTGACACATAATTCTCTTTTAATGCTAAAGCAAATGTTTGGTCCATGCAGGGTGCATGTACTGTGCATTTATGATACAAAACAAAAAATACAGAACAATATATACAAAACAAAGCAAAAAATGTAGGTCTTTAAAAAAACTTTTTTAAAAACTTTTTTTTAAAAAAACTGAAGTTGTTTTTAAATTAATATGCATCATTTCCTTACCTTGCAAACAGTCTCTGTATCCCAAGGTAAGATGGTCCTCAGATCAATAACTTCACAGGACACACCAAGCTTTTCTTGAGCCATTGTTGCCACCTCTTTGATCACATGTACCTGAAAAAGCAATGTATCATCACCAAATCATCTAAATTAAGCAAATTGTTCTAAATTACACATACAGAATACAATCAGTGACTTAACACATCACCTGCATGTTGAGCACAGACCCTTCTATTCAGTAATAACCATTTAGTATTCAGTTCATTCTTCTTATTTGCTACCTAATTATTCTTAGTATTTTAACTCCACTCCAAAAACTAAATTCACTGAAGAATCACTGAGAACAAAATTTGCTTTCTAGAGAAGTGTCTTTCAGTGAACAGTATCAGTCCTCACTATTTTTTATTTGTAATCAGTTTGAATGAGTTTTACAAGTTTTTTGTTAGGACTGCAACTAAGCTAATACCCAAATACATCACAGTCAAGTATTTTGATGTAGCACTCCCACACAATTCTGCAAAGAAGCATTACGTACACTCAGGAATACTACACTGCACTACATCTGATCTTAGCCAAAAAGCCAAGAAACGGTTCTAGCAGTCCCAGTAACTACATCTGCTACAACTTACTGAAAGTGAAACATAACCAAGTGATCATCTCCAAAGCATTATCGTATGAACAGCTAGGAAAGTAAGCATCACATAAAAAGTTACCTGTAAATATCCAGTCCTGACCCCCACAATCAAAGCATACAGCAGTAGTACAACATTATAACCATTTACTGGTCTTCCAACACACAGTTTAACACCAATATTACAAATGTTGCATTATCTGGTTACTACAATTAACATTTTATTAAAAAAAAAAGTACTCCCCTCTAGCAAGAAACTATCACTGAACTGGAATACAAATTATTCCCTACCCACCAGTCAAGGAATCTATTTAGTAGTGTATGTAACTGCGTCACAGTAGATATAAAACAATCCATATGTATTACCATCCTTTCCATAAGGTATATTATGGTAAGAACAGAAAAGACAGCAATACTATATACATTCAAAACTGTATCTTGGCACTAGGTTATAAAACACTTCTCAGCAAAATGTATTTCAAGCATTGGCTTCCCTAAAACAAACATTTGCTAGCAAATGCTTCAACATGGAAAATAACAACTGTTACAACTCAGATTATCCTCCACAAATATCTCAGCAAGAAGCATCCGCTCATGAGATATGAGGGTAAAAAAATTTCTCGATACGATGTTGCCAATAAACTCTGGTGCTCTCTTTATTGTTAGAACATTTCACAATACAGGTTTGGACTGCGGCAGATGACCTCCATCAAGCAACTTCTAGGAATAGGTAAGGGTTGAAGCCAAGGACCATCCCAAATAATCAGCTTGATTGAGGTCATCTTCATCTTGAAGGCAACAGAATTTAGTAACATGGACATGGTCAGGCAGTGTCAGTTGCCTGAAGGTCAGAGGGCATTAATAAATCCTAGACAGGCATAAATTCTACACTGAAACAAGATGATTAAGGATTTAAACACAAACTACATCATACCTATATGAACAGTTAAATGCAAAAGGACATTTCACAAGGGATATCAGTAGAAGTATTGCAATAACAGAAAAAAAATATAGCTTGCAGTGTTTTTGTCTTAACTTATAATACATCTGTGGCTGTAATAAGAATGTTTGAGAATTTTCAACGTGGCACATAGGATGGATATTTTTGCTGTTTCTCTGTACAAAGGAAAACATTTACCTAGCTCACAGGGGATATGGATTAGTTAAAGACAATAAACAGATTAGTTAATGACAATAAAACACTGAGCACAACTGGAGAGGAACTAAAAGCCTTTGCTGCCCTTCATGAGCACCACCAGGACAATTGGCATCAGGGAACCCCACCAGAGTAGCAGCTGCCAAGCAACTGCCTCATGTCCAAAACCATACAAGAAGTTACCAGTGAGTCCATGCAACCCCTCTGCCTATTGACAGTAAATTCTGGATTGGTAGCACATTAGCATTCAAACTCCAAGTTTATGTACTTCACCTGAATACATCCTCAGCACAAACTCACTGAACATATTTGATCTGCAGAGCCCTGTCACGTTCAGTGACAGTCCAACATACTGGATTTACTGCATATCTGTGAAACGTCTGTCCCCATGCTGTATGACACAGCCACACCCATGGTTTGGTCAGCTCCTAAATCTGGATTAGGTCGGCACATCTGTCCAATTTTTAGTCACACCAAAAGAAAAGTCTGTCTTAAATTTTTCCAAGCATCAGAATACATTGGTTTTTTGAATCATGTCACTCCAAGTCCTCTCTGCACTACTGCCTACTGAGTAAATTCAGGGTATTATTAAATCTCCATAGACAGCTTCTAAGCCATTACTTTATCAAGTCAATTACTTTATCAATATCTGCTGGAGAAAAACAAGTACAAGTAAAGATATTTAAGAAGTCCATAATTAAATAGCAAGGCAAAGTATCAGAAACTACTAGGAATAACCATAGATCTAAAGGAGATCAAGTAGTCTGAAGACAAGGAAACTACCACAGACAAGCACTGAAGATTAGAAATTTCGAACAAAACAAACAAACTCAACAACAACAACAACAAAAAGGCACAAACCCAGAGATCAGTTCAACACTCTTTGTCATGAAAGTTGTAACACTCTCTCCTCTAAAAGCTTCTCAGATACAACTAGGCCAAGAAAATAGAAACTTCAGGTAAGTCCAAACTAGACTCAAATCTCTTTTCTATAACTCTGGACACTGAAGATGCATTTTCTTAATAGCTTTTTCAATATTTGCAGATCTTAATTTGGCCCGAGGCGGGGGAGGTTGCCAATTATGTTCTTGAACAGCTCAGAATGTAACTGTTAGAATCAAAACTGTATCAATCCCTACTTGTATTAAGCCTTCAGTGGATTTTTAACTTTCTGTATAAAGGAAACCCCAGATTACACTTCCTTAAATCATGCAGTGAAGATGTATACTTTTCTTTCAGCACATTATTTTGAACTTTTCTTTCCCACTTCCTTCCTCAGTTACATCTCACTGTCCCATTCTTAAATCTATCATTTTCATAATCATAGAAAAATCATTAACCTGCTGCACAGGTACCTCTTCTACATTTCCAGAGTCATCTTCAATCAAAAATGAGTAAAAACTTACACAATAAAAAGCAGGTTTCATAGAAATATAAACACTGACAAACATTCATTCAAGCATACAGTGATGGAAGACGCACACATTTTAATGTCTGGCACTTGAGCTTGAATGCAAACATCACCCACCCCCTAGGCTAGGCTTTGCTGGGTGAGAAACAGCTTGTTAAGAGAGTTACTGACCTGAGTGCCCCAAGCAACCATTGTCACATCACTGCCTGTCTGCAGCACCTCGGCTTGAGACAGTGGAATGTTGTAGGGCTCTATAGGAACTTGTTCCACTGAATAAAGAGAAAAGAGGAGAAAATAAGCATTAGATTCCTTTATGAGTCAATATTATCCCATAAAAACATACACTAAAATTTTTCTTTAATGTTAAAGCCATCTAAAACAGTAGACCAAAATCACACTGAGTATGTTACTGGTGCCCAGCAACAGGATGACCATAAATTAAAACACAAGAAGCTTCACCTCAATGTAAGGAAGAACTTCCTTACATTGAGAGTGGCAGGCCACTGGAACAGGCTGCCCAGCAAGGTTGTGGGGTCTCCCTCTCGGGAGAAATTCAAAACCCACCTGGATACATTCCTACACGAAACCTGGAGAACAAAAAACTTAAAAAGATACCACAGGGCCTTCGAGTGGAAACCCAGGGTACTGACATGAATGAGAAGGTTTTGAAGGGAGTGGGACGAGCCACAGGAAGAACTGGAAGGTGTAAATGACACAGAAATAAACGCCTTTTCTCTGTGCCCTGGTTTTATGCACTTAGGGAAATGAAATATAACACGCAATTACACAAATTAACTAATTTCTTACTATAGCTAAACAATTCTGCAACAAAATGCCCATTAAATGAGCTCATCTATAATATCTGCCAATTTTAAATGGAAAATTCAGCTTGTCAAAAATTTACAGGAAAGTCCAATTTGGAAGGATTTTTCTTGATTGCCTTTGCAAAAACTCCTCTCCCAACTAATAAAGATGAAAAATAGCATATGAAATTATTCTGTTAATATTCTTTCATAATACTTATCTAATCCAGGATAACAGTGTTTATATACAAAGCAGCCTATTTGTCTATTACTGAAGAAATAAAGTATTTTAAATCAAATGTTTCAAATACAGATTTCAAATACAGCAATTAACAAAAAATTGTAATTATCAGTGAAAAAGGGCCATGACAAGTTAATTTTAAGAGGTTACAACATCTGCTGCATTTTCTAAAAGAGCAGTCTGAACAGCAGAAAGAAAACACATGTTTTCTCATCTTACCTGCCCTGTCTCTATAACAACCACTGATGCAAGTCGTATTTATTGCTACACCACCAGTGTCATATATAGTACAATTAAATGAAACTGAAAAGGTCAAAAAACATCAGAGTAGGTTCTCCACAAGATGTCTAAACCTGATAATGTCAAGGTGACTCATCTTCTCCTTTGATTCATAACCATTATGTGCCCTTGACACAGCACAGGCTGTTAACACTTTTTATAAATCAAAGCCTCCTTTTCCTTTTTAATTCAGATACTTTCTTAGTATCTCTGACATTTAGGGGGACGTCACTATGGCACTTTCAATAACATTATGATCTTGTAAGTTAAATAGCAACAGAATTCTTCTTTGCACATGTTCTTGCATATTTAACTCTGGATTTTTACTCAGAAAGGCTTACATTTCTTTGCTCCTTCCTAATATTATTGAAGGAAAATTAACATACACTAAAATATCAGTGTCTTTCTGTAATAATTTCTTTGAATAACAAGTGACTAGAAAACTATAGGGCTGGAAAGGAAAGGGAAAACCTCAGATAAACACTTGTATGGTTATGTGAAAGAAGACAGCATTTGCTCCTTGAAGGGTGTCTAGACAAGGATCTTTACAACGCAAAATGGGATAATAGAAAGAGGGAGAAGCCATGAAGAAGAACACACAGGGACACAAACCTTACCACAAAGGTTGAAGGTGGCAGTTACAAGAATCAAACATGCTCAGTCCCATTTATTGATAAGGGTATGGGGAATATGGGAGTATTCCTTTCAGTAAAATTATCTGATGGGATGATAAAGAAAAAGGAGAAGCTATAAACAAAATATGGAGACACAAACCTGAAGACAAACATAACTAAGACAAGAAACAAACCTTGTCAGAAACACTCAGGGAAGGGCTATAAGAAACGATGGACACATCCAGGAATTTGCAACTGGTAAGCACACAAACCCAAGGGTCCAGGGTGCTGGAGCAGGGTGCCTGGAACTACACCAGCTGATGAGGGCACACAAAGGTGAAGGGGGTTGGTGAGGAGCAAAGCGGGGAAGAAACAGAAAGGGTTGTAATAGGACGAGCCATTGCACATAAAGCAGGGCTGGTCAGCATGTTTGTCTGACTGAGCCTTGTGCCTCATCATTGTAGTCAGTCCCGGCTTCCTTGGAAATCCTGTCCAGTGCAAGGGCTGTGTGCTGCAAGGACTAAGTACCAGCTGCTGGTTACACAAGTGTGAAAGGACAAGACACTGGGCCAGCAAGTGGAGACAAACCAGTGTGCAGACACCCTGGGCTTGTGGTGTGAACAACAGGAGCAAGTAGGGGTCTTGGCACCAGCTGCTGGTGTGGGAATAACATGTGGCTGTGGCCTAAACACCACCTACCAGGAGGGACTGCAGGGTGATAAAAAGCTGTTCTATGTCCAGTGGGAAATACACAGAGCTGCTAGACTGGCTAAGATCCTCCACTCAAAATTTTGAACGGTAAAGACCCATCCATGGGGAGAATCACTGTAATTCCCACTCCACATATGTACAACCAAGCTGGTGGTGGCACTGCCATAACAGTTCAAGGAAGTAAACAAAGATTACAGATGAGCACTTCAAAGAGCCCAGGTACAGCAAGGAACAGCAAGTCCTCTGCTAAACAAACTGCTAGCAAGGTGGGTGACTGGGTAGAGAAATAGGCCTGTGGGCTGAGCCACAGATGCAGAAGCACTATCCTGCTTCACAGTGAGGGAAGTACAAATCTGCAATTACTAGCTACAATTATGCATGGCAAGTATACTTCTTTTCTCTTCCCATCTAGCTACTGCTTTCTGATATATGCCTTACATACATATGTATCTACAAATATGTTCACACAGATAACATGTACACCTATACGTGAAATCATGTATCTATAAATCTCAAATTGTTTGCACGTCAGAGCTAATGCAGAAAATTAAACTTAGCAATTCTACTTCATTCAAACAAAATAGTTCTCTTCTATAACTTCTAAAATTTACTATTAACAGATACCCAGGCAAAGTTTAAGATCCGGCTCTGGGGTTGTCTGCACAGGAAAGACATGGAGCTAGTGGTGTGGGTCCACAGGAGAGCCATGAAGATCATCAGAGGGCTGAAACACCTCTCCTATTAAGACAGGCTGAGAGAGCTGGGATTTTTCAGCCTGGAGAAGAGAAAGCTCTAGGGAGAACTTACTGTGGCCTTTCAGTATTAAAAGGGGGCTTATAAGGTCAGTTTAGATTAGATATAAGAGTTTTTTACAATGATGGTGGTGAAACACTGGAACAGGTTGTTAACAAAAGCTACGGGTGCTCTGTCCCTGGAAACATTCAGGGTCAGGTTGGATGAGGTTCCAAACAAACTGATTTAGTTGAAGATGTCCCTGCTCATTGCAGGGGGGTTGGACCAGATGGCTTTTAAAGGTCACCTTCAACCCAAACTGTTTTATGATTCTATGATCTTAGCTTGAAGTCCACTCCCTACTTTTGGTGTTACTAGGACTCTTGGATCTTTAAGGTGTGCATTATTTTTTGAATGAACTGGAAAACATTTCCAAAAAGTTCCTGAAGATCTGTTCTTCACTTCAGAATTTGCTTTTTCTTCTTGGTTCATCACGGTGTGACTGTGGTGAACTTAAGGCAATGCTTCTTAAATATCCACCTGGGACCCACAGGGATGACTAAAGCAAAGACTTAAGGCCGAATTTTACTCTTGTATCTTGTGTGGGCAAAGGCATGTTTGGGTAGCAAATATTCCTATAGAAATTAATGTTCATTAAATAGTGTGGTTAGTTTTACCCCATTTCTGAATAAGCATACAACATATTTAAATAGGAAAATCTGTGTTAATTTGGGAAGAAATTGAGCTAAACTCATTATTTTAAGAAAATAGCAATCTCACTTTCCATGTGATAGCTACACTGAAATACTTTATGCTCTGATTTACCTTGGAGACCAGACCTAGATTCGAAAACACTTATGAAGATTCTTCTTATTTTTGTACAGTTTCTTTACTGTTATGAAAAGAAAGCTACGCCTGAATGTTGTAGAACCTGCCCTGTCATCAGCAAGCAAAATAAGCAAACAAACAAAAACAACTTCCTGAACAAAAACAACCAAAAGACTGGAAAGCAGTTAGTAGGTCTATATAGCTCCTTGGAGGTATGTAGCAGATGCAAAATCACAAGGTTGCCTCTGCACAAGAGCTTCCACAAAAAAAGCAATGACCTGGCATCCTGCTTAACATTCTCAAGGGGCAACTTCAGGTTATACAGTCTAAGCTAGATATATATTACCTTAAATCACTGGCATCCAACATCTAATTTCAACAATAATAGCAACACTTTGCAGCAGAAGCAATGGGCATAAATTTTTGGTGGGTGGAGTGGAGTGAGTGTGGGATTTTTGTCATTATTTTAGTTTGATTTTTTGCTTGTTTGTTTTAAACAAAGCATTATTAGCTTCAGGCCACCCAAACAAGGACAGATATCCTGTGTTTTTTAAAGACTATCCAACCTACAGTTTCTTTTCAGCTGTGATTTCAACTACGTTAACAACACTGAACAAAATATCATGGAAAAATATTTAGAGACCTCACAGGAAGAAAGAAAGCTCCATTAGAGGAAAATTATGAGGCTCAAAAGCCTACATTAATTTTACAGATAGAAAATCTTCCTTCCCATTAACGTCCTTAACACCTTAATTTTTCAACTAAGTCCCTACACACCCACTGTAACATCAGTCACAAAGCTCTCTGAACAAACATGTCTACTCACATGAAGCTAAAGCAAAAAAACAAAAAATGCTATGGTAGGGGCAATATAATTTCATTATTCAATGACTGAGTCATCATCATGGAAATAATGAAAATTATATTTGTCTGGAACAATGAGATCCCAAATCTGAGGTGAAGTTTTATGTCATGGTAAAAAAGAAAAAAAAAAGTTAAATTAAGTAATAAAGGGAAACTGATACCACTTTGTGTTCTTGTTTTGGAAAGCCTGCATGTTCCCAGCCTTCAGAAGACCCTGTACTGTTTTGAGACACTAATGTAAAGACGCAATAAATACAGACAAAACTCCAACTTACTGTCTAAGTCAATTTGTGAATCTGTACAATTTTCTTTCTCCTGCTAGAATCAACACACTCACATGGGGTATTGTAAAAATTTTCTCTATGAAACACAAGGCAGTCACATTTTTCAAACCCTTCTTTCCACCATTTATCTTATTCTTCTTTACCAGGCTTGTGTCTTACTGCTGCTGCCTCTGGTGCTTATCAATCATGATGACCCTGGTCCATTTCTGAATTCACCAGGCCACTTGGTTTCTACGGTGGAATTACCAGAAACCCTGACTATGGCCAGGAGAATAAGAACGAACTCTAAGAGAGATCAATTTTATAGGAGAAACTCCCAGCCAACAGTAATCTTCCAGTCCAAGGTGACCCAACTCACAAAGGACAGCTTAATAGTGAAGATGACAAACTAACAATGATACAGAGAAAGGTTTACAATGAAAATAAAAGGAACATAAAAACCACTCCATATAGTAAAACACTCCTAGTTTACATTGTAGAAGTAATAAAATATCCACGTAGATAAAAGAAGTTACTTGTTACAATCATCCCTGTCACATGTTGACACAAATTAGCATGTACTATAAATTTCAACCTACACAGCTAAACTGATGTTCTTAGAAATTTTAAAATAAAAAATATAGGCAAAGTCTCTGAAAATCAGCCATGAGCACACAGGAGGAAATCATAGTCTTTCAAAAATTACCAACAACAGCAACATTGTAGCTGGTTACTGACCAGCACATCTATCACATTAACCACTATTTCAGCATCTCGTTACTCAAGATTTCAATCACAAGTGTGATTTATGTTCATTAAATGATCCAGCAATTGCTTTGCAAGTCATTTCCTCAAACACAAAAGCCTCCCTATATTCTCAAAAGCTGGGTGATATTGATGTGCAGCCTTTCATGCTAGTGTGAAAGCAAGTAGTTTATTAACTCTACAGTCTGTACTTGTGACTTGTAAATACTGGGGGGAAGGAGGAGAAATAAAGGCCTGTTTTAAAGACACTTCATTTTTTTTTCTTTGTTTAACAGGACTCAGACTCAAGCTCATTTTTCAAACTACTTGCTCTAAATGAACGGACAGAGGCCTTTCAGCTGAATTTTAGTAAGCTCTCAAAACACACTGAACTTAAGGAATGCAATACCCTATGGGTACATCACATCCCACCACACTAAAAATAGCTGCACTTTTAAATTTACATTGCTAATGGGACTTCTGGGTCTTTTTTGAAAATATAAAAGCAAATAAGCAGTTTTACCAGTAAATATCCTATGTGTTCCTGAGTTATATTACAATTTTTTGTAGTTTTGATGTCTGCTTTCTAAATTTTTCCCTTATTATTGTCTCTCTAGGAAGAGAATAAATTTACTGACAAAATGGATGCACTGATGGAAAAGTATTCTTAAAAGGTCCAAAGCAAAAAACAAACATTTTGTCTGTCACTCAAATTCAGTCCACACAGTCAACTTAAAAACTGGATTGCTGGATCAAGCATAGTTCACATATATAAAGCCACAGGACAGGGAAATGCTACAGCTAAGTCATGGCTTCAGTTCTATTTTATCAGTCGCTCATCCGATTTCTCTGCCTATCTCTACTGTTCTGTCAAGTTTCTCCAGTCCAAACAAGTATCAAGCTAATTTTTAGAACCATCTCAAGCACCATCATTGTCAATTTTCGCTGTTCCAATACGTTACACATAATGAGAGTTGTTAAAACTACTTTGAACCAGAAAGTTCATTATGACTGAAACAAAGTAATGGTAATCACAGTTCCTTTCAAATAAGGTTAAAATCTAAGTGGGCAGATTTCAAAGAATTTTAGAAATTAAGCATTTCAAAGAAATTTTGACTTTGGGAAAATGGTGATGGCGGGGCTCAGTTTTTTGGAAAAACAAAAAGTGATCTGGAAACTTATTTTAGTATATAAGTCACCACAAGAAAGCAGTTCAAGTTCTGCCAAATTTTTATCAGAATTTGATACAAAATAATACCTCTTAGTTCTACTTTTTTTTTAACCTGAGACTGTAAATGTTCATTTATCTTTGCAGTCAAACTTCAAGAATTTATTCAGTTTTCACAATTCCTCTAAAAACCCAGCCCACAACATAGCTAGAGACCAAACAAGTCAAGACTTCTACTAAAGTATTGTTTTAGCTGTGACTATCAACATATATGTGCAAAAAACCCCAAACATTGCTCCTTTACTGGAACATCCAACACACAAATCTTTACCTGCAGCTCTGTAAAGTATTTTAGGTTCAAAGAATATGCATGGATTTTTGTCCTCTATGCATGACAGCAGCAGTCCTTTGGCCTGCAGAGGACTCCTTGGAATAACAACCTGTAAAAATATTTTTTAAATAGTTTATTTAAAATTGCAATTCTGCTAGAAACTTCCTCAATAATACTTAAGACCAAGCAATTATTTGCTTTAAATAAATCTATGTACAGATTGAGCTGTTCTTAAGAAGTGAATTAAGATCAGTGCTACATTATTAAAACACACTCCAAATTTTGAATTTTATTTTGTTCATTGATGAGGCTTTAATAGTTCCCCTCTATACAGTGATTTATATACTAAGGTACTCCACCCAGGTAAGGTAGAACTAACATCTTAACAGTAATAGTTGAGGTAAAAGGAACAGAAAAATGTCAGTCAGATTTACAGATATATACAGATAAAGTATATATAAATACATACATACATAAGTATACATATATATATATGAACTTAGTAAAATTAATGTAGATGTATAACAAAAAAATTCAGCTGAGTGATCCTCAGTTGCTTGGGTAAAGATCCATCAGAACAGACCTTGAAGGTATTCAGACTTAGTCCAGTAAGTTTTGAAGGCTACAAAAGGAAATAGCTATTTAAAGCTGACTTTTTTGCTTACGGTGGAAGCCTGAAATTTGTTCATTTTGGAAATAAATAACCAATAAATACCTTAAACTATTATCAAGCAAAGAAAACTAAGCAAGGCCTCCAAATGTAATCCAAATACTTGGAAGGAAACAGTATAATTCATTTGCCAACAGAAGAGTTAACTTTGGATGGTCTAAGAGAATTTCTATTATGAAAAGAAAATTACCAAACTATCACAGTTTAAATGAAAATAGAACGCAAGAGCCGAATTCCCTCCAATCAGAAGAACTGACTAATTTACATCCCAGGGACCTCAAAGAGCTGGAACATGCAGCATGAAGTCTACCAGCAAACACTTTTACAGCTGTGAAGTTAGACGTCACTGAAAACATTAGTTCTAGCACTTGTTTAAAAAAAAAAAATCCATGTTAACTACAGCCATGGCTTAAAAATATATTTTGAGAGTAATATAATTTATTTATATAAAAGTGATTCAAAAGAGTGAAAACACAACCTAAATCTCCTATTACATTAAATTAACTCGATAAGTGATTTTTCTAAACAAGGGAAAAGCAGTTTATTAATATTTCACCAAAGCATTTGGTAACAGACATATGGGAAATTACTCATGAACATCACTAGTACAGCTCCTCAGGAATCATTTTTAGGACAGATTTTATTTACCTTATTCCTTTACAATGTTAAATCAGAGCATGGTAATGAAAACTATTCCAAAGCTGGGAGTCACTATTACTACAGAGGATGATACCAAAAAGAGCCAGTTCATATTGAGGACATGACAGACAAAAACAAACTGAAAAATACACACTGAAAGTCACATGTTTAAGGACTACATTTTTGTTACAAATTTAGAACTCAGCAGTAGAAATTCAGATACGAATTTATTATCTTCTCAAAGGATGACTAGCATACTATGCAGTATAGTCCTAAAAAAACCCCATAACAACATAATCAAGGAACTGTTAGTGCTATTGCAAAAATCACGCTAGAAAGGCAGCTGGATACTTAATTATTCTTTCAACCCTTTGAAAAGAAAACAAATGAAACAGATGTCAAAAGAGTTCCAGATATAAATATTTCTTTGGTACTTTGATTTGTTTAGTCTAACAAAACAAAGACTAAAGAGAGTACAAGTGGTTTAGGATACAAAGCGCATGGAGAAGGACAGATAAGTTAAATATACAAGTTAGTCAGGGACAAACTTAGGCTGGAAATTAAAAAGAAAGCTTCTAAACATAAGAGCAGATATTCTCACAATGGAATGCAGAGAATCAGTACTAACATCTTCCATGTACCTCCTCACAACAGCGGACAAAAGCTACAACCATTAAGTAGTGTCCTCAAACCCCAGCAAGCTTTGTCTAAGTACCAATGACCTCAATCCTTCCCCTGAATAACCAAAGTTGTACAAACTCCCTTTGGCTTGGGAAATCCAAACCTCACCTGCCACTTAAGAAAAATACAAAATAAAAAGCCAAAATCCTTGCAAAAAGTTTAATAAGAGGGCTGTTTTGAAAGCCACTCTTCCCAAACATCAAACCCTACCCTTCTCAGCTTGTGAGACATTGCCTGTCCTCCAGTAATATGGAGAAAATATGCTTAGATAGATATGGGACATTTGAAAATGCACCTGAACCACAAGCTCATTTTAACTTCTTGATTTCTACGTTAAGGGCCAGGTTTATTAAAAAATACCTGCAATCTTGAAACATTATGAACTGCATTAACAAACAGCTTTACAAAAAGTATTAAAGGAACAACACTTTTCACAAAGCAACAATATTCAAAAGATAGAGTCTAAAACACTTCTCTGTGAACAAAAAACTAGTAGGTTGTCCCATCAGTTCCACAGAATTAATGTGCCTTTAACTGAGACGACAGCTCTTAGTGGTCTAGAGCTAACCTATTTTAGCGTTTTACCCAAGGAAAAGCGAAAGAAAGCGAAAACCCAACACAATGACGAGAGGTGGGAGCGAAGAAATTATATTACCTGGAGTGACTAAATAAAATTCTGACTTACTAACTTATTGATAAGACCATGCATCAGTCTAGGTAGTTGGTATGAATTAGAAAGAGTTTTAATCATTAGAGTGGACCACTAAACCTCATCCCTTGGTTCAGTATATAAAAATTTGAGATTGACCTCCAAGATCAGCAGAAATTAGCTAGACCTGGAATCAGTATTTTAATCATCTAAATTATCTTTTGCTTTCCTATGATAAAAAACTACTTTAGTTTTTAAACTAGCTCTAGAAAACATTTGATTTAATAACCTGGCAAAAGACTTTGTAGATTGCATTTGTCTATAATAAGAAAATACTTTCAAGTTCAGAAGAGGACCTCAAATACCATAAAGAATACCCAAAGACAAAAATGTATCCCATTCCTCAAACATAACGAAATAAAATGTGAATAATACAAGGTTTTTATATAAGTAAAGAGAAAAACAAGTAGAAGAAATGGCTATGGCCTCCCTGTAGATGAGTAATATCTGAAGTTTTAGGACACCAAGATCATACATAGACAACAGTTTAAACAGCAGATAAACAATGAGCGTGTCTTTAGAACACAAATACTGGTTCTGCTTAAATCTTCCACATTAATCCGCCATGAGTCACTGCTCGGTGGACTGGATGCCAGCTAATCCAGAAGTACAAGTTCACAGACAAAAATTTACTCAGAAAAAGATTGGGAGCCTGGCAAACAGTGCTATCTTAATGTGAGATTACTAGATCCTGCCCCTCCCTCTTCTCTAGGAAAGTCATCCACCTAAGCACTAAGCATCTTCACTTCAAGGGATGCCACCGTCTCAGGCAGAAAGGTTGCCTAAAGTTCTCAGAGAATTACCAAGCAGTTGAGGTTGGCAGGGACCTCCCGAGGGTCATCTGGTCCAATGCCCTTGACCAAGCAGAGCCATCCAGATCCAGGTGCCTGGAACCACGCACAGACAAACTCTGAACACCTCCAAGAACAGAGACTCTGCAAAATCTGGGCAATCTGTGCCAAGTGCTTCCTCATGTTCAGACAGAACCTCTGGTGCTTCAGTTTGTGAAATTAATTAAATTTCATATAAATTAATTCAATAATGCACTTAAGACAGATACAGAAAGAAAAGAAAGCAGAAAGGAAAGCACTACTTATCAAGTGTCAGTTTGTAGGTTCTGTACTATACTGGACACAAAACTATGTAAAACGTATGGTTGTAGTGCAAAAACAGACAAATACGAAATGCTATGTCTACTAAAGATTGCTTCGATAATGGCTATAAATTCTCTAACATTTAACACCGTTTAAGTTTTCTAATAGCTCTTAATTAACATATTCAGATATTTTGTTGTGGGCTGACAACTACTCTTCTTCCCCTGTCTGCACCCAGACTCACTGCTAGTCAGGTCCATTACAAAACAAACAAACAAAAAAAATTAATCTTCATAAAGTAAGAGTTACTATACCTTTATTCCTGGACAATGAGCAAAAAAGGCTTCTGGACTTTGAGAGTGATATAGTGCACCATGACCCACGCAGCCCCAGGGTGCTCTAATGGTGAGGTTTCCACAATTGAACAGATCCCCAGAGCGGTAACGGTATTTTGCTGCTTCATTAACAATCTGGGAAGATTTATATACAAAAGTAACATTCAGTTTGATACCTCTAGTTATGCATCAAGACACTTCAATACACGCAATGTAACTACATCATCTGTTCCATGCACGGGATTTCAGAGGACGAAATTAGAAGCAAAGGAATACTCTAAGTCAGTGTAAAGACAAACATTTTCCAAGGCAAATAAACCAATAATTTATTGTGTTCAAGTTAGATGCCTAAGCCTCAGGGGTAGCCTTATAACCCAGTTGTTTCCTCATTCCATACTGACAATCAGCCCAGATCAGATCTGTACTTTATCCTGTGGACACATGGCCAGCTGCAGCCGTATGCAGAAATGAGAGATTGTGTTCAGAAGACACAGGCTGTTGAATTCAAGGCTGCTGAAGCCAACATAGCCACAAAACCAAAAATTAAAACAAACAGACATTTGCCTCAAGCCACATCTTTAATTTCCATTATTCAATAAGCCTTCAAACTGGCCTTGGTACAGTTTACTGTTTACAGTACAGTACTAGTACTGTTTGCAGTTTATGCCTGTTTACTTAAAGCATGCATAAATATTATTAATACAGCTGTGGTTATATTTGCAAAAATTACGTATTTAAACCAAGTACTAATGCTAACAGAAACGTAATTTAAACAGTTGTAAGACCTCTTTCAACCGCTCTCAAATTTATTAGTACTAACCTGATCAAATGCTGGAAAAATGTAATCTGCAAATTGAATTTCTGCAATGGCTGTAGCACCAGTAACAGCAATTCCAATACCAAACCCAACAATTCCTTGTTCACATAAAGGGGTGTTGAAAACTCTGTCTTTACCTATATAAAAACAAAAAACAACAACAATACAATTCCTCCAATACACCAGCTCTAAGTGGAAAATATTGTCCCAGAAATATTTTACTTATAAACAAGTCACATGCAATTAAGCATATGGCTGTTTAGATGGACTTTTTTAGGTGTAGAAACAATAACCATTCATTACAGGTACAGATACTTTAACTTGTAGCAACTCAGAGGAAGAAAACGAAAAACTAAATGAAAGACAAGAACAGTTTCTGTAACTTACAATGTTCTTAATACTTCAAGGAAAATTTGTTCTGATATATTCACACTGAAACATGCATACCCCTCATGCTTATATGGAAGTAAACAATACTTACAAGCATTTTAAAATGTTTACAATTAAGATAAGTGTTGTTTCTTCCATTTTTTCCAGGCATGGACAAGTAACTGTCCCTACTCAAAGGCAGACAGACGTACAGGAGCCCCTGTACAAAAGCACACTGCCTCTTGTCCACACTCCCCATCAGCAGTGCCCATTCTTATCAGTCTTCTCTCACAAGGTAAGGCCACATTTAAATAATCTGCTTTGTCTCCAAGGCAAGACAAAAAATGCTGCTCCTGCAACAAACTCAAAACATTTCATTTCATTTCTCCCCTATGGGAGCGCAAAAGGTTATTTTAGTCCTGCCATATTTCTGTGCCACAGTAATTTCAGATCCCAAATATGCATCAATCTAATAGACGGTTTCAGACAAAATTGTTCAGTTTATGAAATTAAAAACAAGGAGCGGGAGGGAGATGAAACACCACTACAATATCCTCTATAACACGTATTTAAAATATTTGCCAGCACTACTTTTTTGCCAAGGGAGTACAGCAGAAAAATCTCAATCTGCTATTAAATCTTCCCTTTAGAACATTGGGAAATAGACAGTAGGTTTCTATAGGAATCCATCATGCATGAAAATGCCAAGACTTCAAATTGGATGGAAAAAATGCGCACGGTGCACACCAGTGGCTATGAAATAAATGAAACAATAACTAAATAACCATGAAATAACCAACCAAAAATCCAGACCAAACTAGTAAGTGGGAAAGCTGTTACTAGGAGAACTTCTAATTTCAATAGCTGTAAGTTCAACTAGAAAAAGGAAAGCTAACAAAAGTTTTCAGAAAGGGATGATTAGGGAAAAACCATTGTCCAAGGCTGTATTTGCAATATACTAAAGGGAGGCATGTTTTACATATCTTTGAAGTACACATCTTTCATTCTCACACACCACTCTAGTATCATCCTTGTATCCTATCCATATGCATGTATGTGTATATAAATATCAGTGAATATGTTTTTGGTTCTCTCTCTGCTTTCATTTTTTTTTCTTCCCCTCCACCAGGAACATTCATTCAAAGCAAGTAAAAAAAAAATGCCATCAAATGATACTACAATGTTGGTGGTGTCAGTGAGGCTACACAAGCCAACACCAAGTCCAAAGAGCTGCCACAATTGCAGGACACAGCACAATTTCTCATACAAGACACTGGAAACACAGAGAATGCAAGATTATTTTTTCCCCTAGAGGGACTGTTTACTGTGTAAATTGTTCTCATTCCTGAAGGAGCTGTAATCAGTTCCTGTATTGCATCCTCTGGTGCACTCTCTCTGCTGACCAGCAACATGGCCAAAGAAAAAGGAAAATAAACTTCCTATGCAAATGTGCAGTTGCCCCAGGCCTTACCACTACAATTGTGAAGGTGCAGAAGCCCTGCTTCAGATAAAAGCATGAGAGCTGTCCCTGTACCCATACCCATCTGTAACACCATAAACACTCGGCAAACATCTCCTTCCCTCCTAAAAAGGCTATTTATATAACATACCATGAATTAGCCATCTTGATTTCCTTCTCTTTCACTGACACATTTAAATTTTAACTTAAATCTTATTTTAATAAACTAAAAATATATTAACATTATGAAGACATATGGTAATGTGGTAATTTTCTTTCCTACTTTCTACTTTCCTGCTTCGTACAAGTCCATTGGCAGATCACTATATTTCATTTCACTTGCTTACAGGACATTTTGATATAAGATTTACAGCTTACCTAACCTTATCCTTTATTAACAGATTTTTCAGAGTACATTGAAATAGCCTAATACATAGGTTCCATAAATAATTTTACACCCTCACACAAAAATTGATATGTATTTGAACAATCCTGTAAAATGAGCTTTTAACTAATAATTGATACAAACTTGAAAATTAATTCTTTAGTATCAATTTAGGGTGGTGAATTAATTTAGAAGCATCTTAGCTCCACCACACTAGTATGTCACTCTATAATTCAAAATATAAAATACATCCTAATAAAACTGCTGTAACACTACTGAGATATTAAATTAGAGGCATCATGCTGCTATCAGTGGAGTATGATGAAATAAATGAAGTGAAAATCAATAAAGCAAAAGTGAAATGTAACAAGACAGCTGTAATGTGAGGAGTGTGAAGCACCTAATTTGGACTTGCAGGACTAAAGGCACGATTCTGAAGAATCATGGCTTAAAACAGAAAAGAGTGAGATAGGGAACTCAATGAATGAGATTTATTACTCAGGAATGGTTTTGGTTATAGCATTAAAACAATAATACTGACCTCTTAAAAGCAAATCCTAAAGCACTTTACTATTTATTAGATTGGAAAACAACCTTGGGTACAGTTTCGAGGGGTCGGGCTTTCTTTATAAAATCTAGCCCCTTATGACAAAAAGACATACACATTGTTAGGATGAAACAAATTTATTCATTTCTCCAAACATTAAAAATTGTATGGTGTTGCTTTAACCATCTATTTTTATACATACAGTATAAAAATCATTACTAAAACTAACACAAAATATTTAAATACTTAGCATTTAAATGAATTAAGCCTATGTATTTTTATCTATTTTACTTCACATTTTATTTTTCACTTTTTTTTCCAAATGTGAAAAGGAAGTCCATTTTGATAAACAGCCACTCACATCACCCTCTGCAAACCAGCTGAGGCAGATTTCAGCTGAAATCTGACTGAAGCAGACAAATAACCCAGAGATACTTTGTGTTTCCATATGTCATTTCCTTACCAACAAAGAAGCACTTCCTAAAATGTGTTCTTCTCCTACGATTTGCGTCAGCCACGCAGCTCAAAACAAACTGACACCAACTCAACGAGCTGACTTGTCAGTCCAGGTGAAAGTAGCACCTGTACATTTTCTGAAGCCAGGTGCGTCAGCCTCTGCAGGAAGACATTACGCTGGTGTGCTTTTCAATTAACCTGCATGGCTTTATAAACATCCCTGGTTTCAGCCATCTGAACAGGTCCGTGCCCTTTGCCAGGTACCGAGGGAAGCAATATGGCAAACAGGGTTATGTGAAAAAAAAGGACGATTCTTCTCACCTCTCCATCCCAATAACTCAGTAGTAAGACTAGATGCATGTTAAGGAAGTGAAAAAACACTCTAGGAGACTTCCCTAATAAGGAAAACCTGAAATTATGAAGAACAAACATTAAGAAAAAAAGCAATACTCGGTTCAATTTTACTTAAATAAAAAAAAGAGCAATCTTTGTGATTTTTCAGAACAAAGAGTATCCCACAAATTACCACTGACCCTTTGTGTAAGAGACAACAGCGTTAAGGCAGTCTCACAGTCATCTTCTCGTTCGCCAGGAATAAAGTTTCATAGCAACCTAACAGAACATGTTTACAGACATTTGTAGTCGATTATTGTGCATTAATGTTTTGGCTGCTTCATCTTTATTTGTTCCAAGCCATCAGGAAAAAAGTATTTCAGATTTCAGTAACTGCAACAAGTCATGTTCCTGTCTTAATTTAACTTCAAAAATGAGATATTTGAACAATATTAAATCTCCTATAATGTTAACACACCACCCAATGCTCCAATTCTGAGTAATTTCATTTCACTCTGCACGAGTCCACACTGAACCATTCGGGTGGTTTAAGGAGTACTGCTGGTGATTTAGTCAAAGGAGAACCATGCTTTGTTTTCAAAATACTTCTACATCACTGCCGTTAAAACAATGCATCTTAAAAGATGTCAGTACTGAACAGTATTAACCATATATGTGGACAACCTTTTATTTGTCCCCATGATCTCACTGACTTCCATTTAAAACATCCATTAGAAGTCAAATAGAAAAGTCTGAGAAGTGTTCAACTGCAACAGTCAGCTGCACATGCAGAAAAGACTGGAAAAAAAAGGAAGCCCCAGCAGATTAGCTTTTTGCTACTCACCAGGGACTTTCTGTAGAAAATTCAAATAGAAATTACTGATTTGCTATCAGTCCTGCCTTTAAAGACCTTTTTTAACCCTAGAACAGCAAGGATTTTTCACAGATGCACCTCTACATAAATCTACTAATTCTATTTCTTAACATAGTTAACATAATCTATCCAACATTCAAGCTTTCTTGGTCCCACCATCCCTTTTAAGCCCCTTTTTACAATTGGTGACACTTGTAGTCTTCCATTTCTCTGATACTATACAAGAGGGCAGGCCAAACAGCAAGTAAATTTGGTGAATTTATACTCAGCTCTTTTAGAGCTCCTGGGTTAACAAAAAATAATTCTACTAACTTATTAGTTCTAATCATTTTGTTCTACCACTTTTTTCTACTGATAATCTAGTCACAGTTCTCCATCTTTAAAAAACTGCAATGGGCCTGTTAGTCTAAAGGGAATACCAGTAAATATACATTAACTTGACAGCTGAATATAGTAATTTCAAACCTACTTGTCCAAAGCAGGGCTTCAGGTCCACTGACACAGAGATAGTTTAACTCTCAGTCTTGAAACTTTGCACACTAACGTGCCATGTTGTTTAAAAAGTTGCTTTTTCCAGAGCTATCCGTGTTAAAATACTTTATTTCACCTACCTAACTGATGAAAAGTGATTACATGAAATGAAAAGGATTTCACCAGTACACCAGTAGCTTTTAATTTCTGAAGATGACTTTTACCGATTGTGCACAGAATAACAACTTACAGAAATTACCTATACTCCTCTCCTGTTCCTCCCCAGCCCTGTATCCTGCAAAAGACAAAAACATTTGTGTGTGCCCAAATATTCATGACAGGCTTCAAGGACCCAGCCATGCCTCTGGCATAACTCAGCCAACCATAGGGCTGAGTGGCCAGGTCTCAGTCTTCAGACAAGTCAGTGTAAAATCTCAAGTCAAGTGCAGTGAGTTTGGTCTATTGTAGGAGAAACACATATATCACATACACTGCCTATGCCTTCAAAACAATTACTTAGTTTTGATTATTTAGCAACTAACTACATGGCATTCCCATTACATTTTCCATAAATATTCCAAAAAGTCACATTATGGCAGTAAGATACAAAAGTTAGTAAAAAAAACATACTGCCGAAAACTGTGAGCAACTGACAACAGGGTCAGAAATGAGATTTGCATGCACTAAACTAAATCAGCTTCTTCCTATTCTGCTGCTGCAAAATCCACGATCATGCTCTACTCCGCAACAAAGGAGCTGACTTCTTATTCTAGACAGAAGTTTTAAAGATCCAGTGAAAGGTAAGTCTTCCTTACATGGTTTCGCTTGTTCATAGGAGTCTTAATTATGTTTCATCTGGGGGGAAAAAAGAAAATCACAGAAAAAAATGCATCTTTGTCACCACTGTGTTGCCCAAAGTAGAAGACACCTGTTCTGCCTGGCAATTGGTAAGAACAGGAATTCTTCACAGGTTTATCACATATGTCATTGACATAACCAACACTTCAGAAAAGTACTTCAAGTAATTTGGAAATTAGGAACAGCTGAAGGGTGTATTTTCCTTTAAGTCTTCCCCATTTACTAAATCACACATTTGAAGAAACATAAATGTTTGAACTAGTAGTTCTAGCTCAGTGTTCTCAACAAGTCATCCTCTGACTCAAGACAATGCATTTTTCTTCCAAGAGCTTATCAGATCACAACTACACTTTCAACTCCTCTCCCCCAAGACTCCCTCAGGAGAAAAGCATGTTTACTGCATTTTCATTTAACCCTCAAAGACCACAAATAATATCAGAGTCAGGAGAAATCTGCTGAAGTACAAAGCAAAGGTTACTATGGACTGGGAGTAATCTCCTCCATTACCTAGAAATCCTTACAATCCACAGTTACCAAATTTCAGGTTTGGAAGGAAAACTTTCTAGTAAAATATAGTAAATTCTAAAAGTTCACAGCATGAATATAATGTTAAGAACGTCCTTACAGCCTTTTGGATTAGGGAGGACTCAGAAAAACTCTATAAACACCTTTGCCTTCCTAAAGCAAAGAGTGAAGACTTGCTTTTTAGCCCTCCCCCCAGTTCAGATTTCCTGTCATTTGTGACAAACTAGCAGCCACCAAAAGCTAAAGAACAAACCAAAAATATTAAAATATATTATGTCATTCTCTCCCTTTCTCAGGGAAGAAGTGGGAGAAGTTGGTGGAGGTTAATGCAAAGCTTTGGCTTAGCTTTGGATGCTGGTAACCTTGCAAGACATTTAATTCTTCCACAGTGGAAGAGCAGCCAAGCAGTAGTACGAACAGGGGAAAGACCAGATTGTTTTCAGGTACACAGTGTCAGGTGAAAAAATGATGCAAAACAGTAAACTAATTATATTAAAGGAAAAATCCTCACTGTGACAGTAGTCACATGCTGGAATAAGCTGTCCCAAGAGGTTGTAGAAGCTCCTGCCTTGGACATGTTCAAAACTCACCTGGACAAGACCATAGGCAACCTAAACTCAACTCTGTGTTGAGTACTGGTTTAAAACAGATGACTTTCAAGGTCTTCTCCTTACAACCATTAATACTCTGTGGTTTATTAACAGCCCCAAGCAGGGCTACATGCTCACTGCCAAAACTTTTTATGCCTGTACCTGTCCTGTTGATGGAAGCATTTCATGACATCGGTAAAATAGTACTGATTCAGATCCACACTCTTAGGAAAACATTTAAAAAACAGCTCACATCCCAGTGGCAGATTTCCTCACCAGAATTTCTTTTTACTTCTCTAAGGGACTCCTGGAGGAAGAAGAGCTGAAAGAATAGTTGTGATCTAACGAGCTCTTGGAAGGAAAACACATCATCTTGAGTAAGAAAATGACTTGAGAACCCTTTTAACTGGAACTGCTAGTTCAAACATTCATGCAGGCTGCCCACTCCACACTGAATTCCTCCTCATCATCTGGCTCATATACCCAGTTGCAGCCTAAATAAAAAAAGAGCAATGCCTAACTGGACAAGGCATTCAAATATTCCTCCAGCTATGATTAATAAGATTCCTGTTTCAACTTCAAAACAATTTTGCTGTGTGAGAAGCACACTTGCAGAAAAGCATAACTGACATACGGTTTGACATGAGAAGCTATGCCAGATGACAGAGTGCTTTTACTTGCAAAAATATGCCCCAAAATTGACATCTACCAAATACTTACATGTGGGTATAAGCAGAGGACAACACACCAGCTTAAATTACAAGGCTTAGGTCAGTTCTGTGCATTTTCACATTGTCTGCAACACCACGTGACAGGACAGAGATCCAACAGGAAACACAGAACAGTTATCAAAGTTAAGTATTGCAACCCGTTAATGAA
This sequence comes from Lycocorax pyrrhopterus obiensis, assembly GCA_014706295.1. Lineage (NCBI taxonomy): Eukaryota > Metazoa > Chordata > Aves > Passeriformes > Paradisaeidae > Lycocorax > Lycocorax pyrrhopterus. Next base: position 82,096,971 of record JACSVZ010000004.1, read on the forward strand.
AATTCTGCTGTAATAAACTGTGCACATTATCTGGATGACAAATCAAGGAATAGGCAAAAATGTCAAATACGAGTTACCCTCTCTTGCATTCCTCAGTATCAGTAGATGTATTTTATAGCGAACATGAAAGCATGCTGGATCTACCCGGAATTGTGAAGCAAGTATTTTCAACATAAGAGCAAGGACTTCATGCTGCTATAGAAGTACTCAAGAGCAAAGAGCTCAGTGACCAGTAACCTGCAGTAATGGAAACCATCTTACAAATTTCACTGGTAACCATGCCTGTCCCTTTATAATGCAAAGCATGTGCGTGAGAAAAATTAATAAATTGGTCTATACTTGGTGCTTCCATGTAATTGTGAAAACCCTGCGCCAGGTTTTGAGGATTTAAAGTTTCTGCAAATTAAAAAGAAAAGAGATCTTTTATAAAAAATGACTAGCATGTTATGTCAACCTGGTCACTGGAAGATGGCTCTGAATCAAGTCAAAATAAGATTAACCTGCACCTTAAAGTGCTTCTGCTGCAAATCTGCTTAGACAATTCCCAGACTTGGATATTAGTCTTGACTTTTTTCACCCTTTTAGGCTTCAAGCAAATTACTTCCAAGAAAACTCTTGGGAGTTTTATTCCCTGTAATAAAGTCTGCAGCACCTTCTTAAATTGAAATTACCACCCTACTACCACCAAACTCAGAGTAGAAGAAACAGCAAACAAATTGAATTAACCCCAGCTGATGACTGGGATAAATAAACATACAAATGAAACAGAAAGAATCACAGGACTAACCCAAGAAATTGAGAATCACTTAATTCCACCTATGGAATAGCAAAGACATAAAGAGAGACATCTAAAAGAAGGTACACAAAATGTGCTTGCAGACCTGGTATTAATACAGACTGCAAAGACTGGTTATGCTCATCAATTCCATCTTGGGTCTTAAATACATAAAGTTTCATCCTCCTTGACATGATATTATCAAAATATTATCTTTACATGTTTCACTGCAAGTATTTTCTGAAGTGGAAAAATTCCATTTTTATGAAGTTCAGCAGCACATACTTTTTTGCCCAGCAATGTATCTTGAAATATCTTAAAAACGTGAAAACAGCTTTCTTAAGCTATGTACTGAGTATCAAGCTCTATAGTAAAAAATATATTCTTTATCTTTCCCTCAAACAGGTTTACAACATATGAAAAGAAACATAATAAATATTAGTAAGTCCCAAATAAATAAAATACTGTTTTCACACCAGGCACACCATCAGAACGATTAAAAAGAAAAGAAAAACAAAACTAAAATAAAAGCTATTTAGCTCTGACAGAAACTGATTTATATCATTATCCCACAGATACAAAAGGTATAAAAGGACATACTACATTTTAGCAAGTTTTCAAATAACTTTTCTTCTTTTTCCAACTGTAAATCTTAAAAAAAGAATTGGCTATTTAAGATGAAAATGAACAAAATGTACTATTGTGTAATGAGCCCGGAACACATTATCCAGATGTTACTGTTCAAAGACATTTATACAAATCAGAACAAATCCAGGTCTTGCCAAGCTGTTCTGGAAGAACCAGGCAAGCAAGTTGCAGAATTCTCCACTTAAATCCATCCACAAAGAAATGACAACAACCAAACCCCAGGCTATTTAGGTTTTACTCAATCTACACACAAGCAATCATTCTGAACTCTGAATAAAATGTTCCACCCATAGCTTATGTCCATGATGTCAAAAATTCTGAACTCCCTCCTTCTAGCACATACAATGTTTTAGGAAGGACCAGGATCTATGCCAAAGAAGCACCATGTTTCTCCAGCAAGCTTGCAGGCTGCTTCTGAAGCATCGAGATAACATTTTTCTATCTGCTTATACAGTAAAGCCCTAACACTTATGCTACTTCGGGCTGAGTTTTTCCTCCTCCTTATAATAGTATATGGTTATGTTCCAAAAGAATGTAAAAGACACCATGATTATTGATTAAAAATTCCACATAAAAACCTCAGAGTGTCTTCCCACCTGCTGAATTTGTCTCCCCACCTGCTGAATTAAGACCCAGCTACTAGTAGCTTCTGGGAGGCAGAACACACTGCCTTAATATACTGCATTAAAGCCCATCCACATTGTGTTCTTGTACTTATTACCTTTGCACTGTAACATTTGGGACCAGAAGAACAACCAGAACAACCCAGAATGTCCATTGACAGACCTCTGCTCCCTTACCAGTAACATTAAGTGTAGTCTACACAATAAAAAATACCTTGAAATCACTAACAAAAATATTTACAATATAAACATTTTAAAGTATTTTATGTATTTTGGAGACAAACTGTCAGAATTTTTTTAAAAACTACCCTACACTATATCTACTTCCGTTAGCTCAGCTTCAAAAGGTTCTCCCATCATTTAATGGTACTGAAAGCCATTGGGATATAAAGCAGTTTTTGCAAGCACATCCAAACTTCAGCCAAAAACCTTCACCAAATACCATAACAACATAGGGATAACTCTATCTTCTCACCTGTGTTTTCCCCCATAAGCTTTTCACTTAAAACACAGAACTTGCTTTCAGGAGTTTTCTACAGCTAAAGCTCATAGAATAATATTGGGCTCAAGTAAATACTTATCTTCAAAGAAGGACTATCATTTTTTTAGAAAGGCTGGTGTCCCTTGGGCATGGCTAGGTACAGCCATATCCTGGCCAAATAAACAAAGACTCCTGAATTAGTTTACTGGACTATAAATAAACAATTCATTTACTGAGAATGAAGTGTTCCCTGAAAACTCACACAGGTGTTTACACCTTAGACACAAGGTCTACAGAATAACAACCAGGGATTACAGTGGATCAGGTGTTGTAAATAAACATTATTGCTGCAAGACAAGCTAGCATTATCATGAGATGTAGCAACAGAGAGCTGTAAGCAACCAGGTTTTACTCAGTAAAACACAACAGTAAAGTATTCAGTTTTGAATGCCCTATATCCTCCAGCTGCAGCAGAGTTCAGAGAAAACAGATCAATAAAGAAAAGCTTCAAGCCATAATAATAACCCTGCACTGGGACCACGTGTGTAGGAAAGCCAGAGAAACTCCACCACTGAAGGCTAAAAACAGCCTTTGCCAGCTGATACGTCCCAAAACATTCCTTGTGCTTCAGAGAGAAAATTTTGTAAGGCAGACAGAAAGGAAAGGAAAACAAATATGGAAGTGATAAATAAAATCATTCTTAAAGCATCCAGCTGATGGCTAATGTGGCTAGGTCATCTTTCCACAAGGAACACAAGGATACCATTTTCTTGCTACAACTGTGGTTTCATATGTAGTTCAGTCATTTGCTTTTTGATGTGCTTGAAATTTTCCACAGGGGAAATTTCTGCTTCAACTCCTCCTATTCTCACAGGATTCAATACAAGTGTTACCTCTTCTCCTGAGATGTTCCTTTTCATCCTGTGATTTATCAGTTTGCAAGAAAATATCCTGAACTGACTGAACAGACAGAAATTACTGTTTACAATCTGCTCCCCATCTATTTCACACTTTTTTTTTAAACTTGGTTTGGAAGAAAATAATCCTACCAACTATATTTACACTTCTAGCTGCATCAAAATAATAATTAGGCACAGGAAGGATTATATATAAAACAATCCTATATGCTTGAAAATATTAGGGAAAAATGAGAATTAAATTTCAAGTTACTTGTGCACACCCCTTCCACTCCACATTACAAAACTGAAAAATGAGTAAGGAGAAAAAAAATTAAGCTGCTTATTACACATTTACTAGTGTCTGCATGTATTAATGTCTCTAGCCACGTGTGTAACTCAGAATTACCTAAAAGGAAATGATCTAAGTTTGATTTTGTTTTAGCCTACGTAGGTATAGGAGTGACACAGTTGTTCTTACTGAGTTTCATCTTATCAAGTGTCTAGCCACAAAAAAAGCAATTAGTGGCTGAACAGCAGTAGATTAGAAAAACTTGGGGACTAAATCAGGCCACAAACTGAAAGTCAACACTGCATTACTAATAAAGGCAGCAAACATCACTCTAGAACATTTTAGCAATATTACACAGAAACCTTGGGAAAAGCACTTTGCTCTAATTGACTATGTTTGAGGGTACCATAAGCTGCTGTGGGCAGTACATCTCTGTGTGCACCAACAAACAAAAGGAGGGGAACAGCAATAACAGAGACCAAACAGAACAGATAAAAAATAAAAAGCCATGAGCCAAAACCCTCCAACCAGCGATGGGACATTAACCCAGAAAGGAAGAAACCTATCTTCCTCTTGTTCACTCTGCTATCACACAGAGGATCCCAAACAATGACAAATGAATCACATGAGCAAAAGACAAATTCATTCCAAAACATTTCAAAAGAACTGCTGACAAAACCATTTCTGCTGTATCTCCACAAAGATCAGCTTCGGCATCTCAGTCAACTCTTTGTGGACTAAGTTCAGAACTCCTGAGGGACAGCACTAGGCCAAGTCTCTTATACCCTGGGCAAGCACTTACTTCTGGTAGGAGACACCAGAGTGACATCCTCCAGGAACTGAGTGAATCTTTGAAATAAAAACTCCCATTCAAAGTAGTCACATTCTACCTGCATTTGCAAATAGTTGCAAGAGAATTAAAATGGCATTATTCAGGAATTCCCTGCTGAAAATAAAAGACTTGTTTACACTACTCTTTCAGTCAAAAATAATTTTCAATAGCTCAAAAACTTAGAAAACAATCTATTCATGCCTGCAAATATTGGGAATCTAACTTACAGTCACCTATATTGGGAATCTAACTTACAGTCGCCTAGACTCCCTTGATGGCAAATAGAAGGACATTCCATGACAAGGAACTGCAGGCTGCTGTGCAATAGGGAATTGAGCAGAACCTCATAAAGTTGGCAAACTTCATCTGTAAAAGTGAACATATAAACCTAAAAAAAATCAGTCTCTACCCAAGTACTGCTATGGGGAAAGACCTGCCAAGCTCACCTTTTTTCTGTTGGACTCTCCGAGTTCTGAGCAAGGACTGATCCTATTCCACATTCTCAAAACATCGAGCTCTAAAATAGCCAGGAAGCTCCTGATCCTTACCCTTGCGAAGGACAATCTCCTGACATGGCAGCAAGTGCACATCAGAGCCTCCCTTCAAGTGCAGGCCAGAATGGTGTGAAAGACAAATCACCACAGAGGCACTTACAGAAAAGGAAGCCCTCAAGCTGCAGGTGTTTGGAGGACAGCAGAAACACCATTAAAGGAGAAGTATTATATATATATACACCTCACTTCCCCTGTTTATGTAATTTTCATTTCTTGGCCACAGTGGGACAGATAGGTCTTTTTTTTTTTTTTGAGTTACACAAAAAAACCTGCCCTAGCATTCTTCTGAGTGACATTCCTTGTCAATCACTACTTCTGCTATTCTTGTTTCTCAGTCTTCACTTCTGTCCACTTTCTCCATTTTTACCTTATTTTTACTTCTGTTTTTTCCTTCCATTTCTTTACCTCCTATCATCTAATTCCTACCTCTGATCTCCTCTATATTTCTGTCACGTGGATGATACTGATCTTTACATGTTGCAACTTTATTTCACACTTCAGGCAGAGCAATGAGATATGTATTCCCACTCCAAGATCATTGTTTCAAACCCATTAGCAGACTCAAAGGCAAATAGATATCAAGGATTGAAGTAACAATGTACTCCCCTTTAAACAAAAAAAAAAAATTTAAATGCTTGCACACATTACCTAGGCTATAAAAATACAGTAGGCAGCTTGCATCACACTGCTCTAAAGCCAGGAAACACCTCCAGAGAGCAGGAGTATGGAACAGCAGGCATGCTTTATTTCGATAAAGATACTCCAGAGGTTAGAGGATATAACTTATGCAAAATGGTGACAATCGAAAACCTGTTAGAGGGTGATGGGGAAGAAGATAAGAAAGAAATCATGAATATGCCTTCCAGTGTACCAGACCAGAGGGAGGGGACAAAGGAAAATAACTGCACAACACTTACTTCCCTTATCTGAAAGGAGCACTCTGCATAAATATTTCAGAAAGTCTACTTATTTTCAGAATAGAGGATTATACAGAGACAGATTTTTAAGCATTCAATTCAACGCCAGAAAACCGGAATCACTATTTCAGATCTTGACATAAGATGTATACGAACAAACACACTACCTTTAGTCATACTATCACGGAAATGAAACTTCCACACACTGACTTGTTTACATACGATTCCTTAACTAAATGTTTTTAAACAAAATTCCTGGTAGCATGTTAAAAATTCATCTGATCAAAAGGTTGGATTTATTTCCTTAAAAAGTCAATGAGCTTTCCTTCACTTACTAGTACAGGCTTCTGGCTGTGCTTATATGACATAACACTGCACTGGAAAAAAAAAAGAGACAGCTTTTATATTTAATGACAAATTTATTCTAAAAGCAAATTTCTTTTCTGTCTCTCCAGAGAGACTTCAGTAACATTCTGGACAGCAACCAACATCTCTATAATACTGCTACTGAGTATCAATATATTAAATTCTTCCTACTATAATATTAGATGATATTTAGACCTTGATCTCTATAAAAGTAGTTATAAAGGAACTACCAATTTGTATCAAAACAACTACTTACAGGCATAGACTGCCACCTAGTGATTTTAATTATCTACAAGGAAAAAGAAACTAAACAAATGAAACAAAAAATCAGCCTCCCTCTTTCAGGACAGGAGAAAAAACACCCATTCATTCCTTCACATTTTATATCAACATAAACAAACAACCTCATATTATATTACTTGTATCACTTATTATTAATTTGACGGTAAATTCAGGAGGGGGATGGGGAAAGAGTCAGTAAGTGTATGTAATCTTCCTCATAAGATTCATCAGGTTGGTTGGTTGTCTCTTCCATCTGGAATTTCTCCTTCTTTTACAAGGAATGTAGCCTTTTCATAGAACAAGCATTCCATCTTGAACTTATTTAATCTCTGAGACTACACTGATAGGCAGACACATCCCTCAAAACATTGTATTCTTTCAATTTTTGCACTTTCAGTCTTTTCTGTTTCTCCTCAGCATTGTAACTACATTTTCAGTACAGCCTCCAGTTCATCTTCGGCATTCCCTCTTCAGTCACTGTCTGTTCTCTACTGAATTTCAGTATCAGTGAAGAAAGAAGCTGAGTTACTCACGTCCTCTTACCTGCCTTACAAAGCTGAATTACCATTCTTTAAATGAGTCCTGAATCCAGGACCTTATCTTCAGATTCTCTTCCTGTTCAAACTTTATTTCAGATATTGTCTTCATTTACTTATGAGTACCTCAGCAGCATCGTAAAGAACTTTTATTTTTCCTGTGTATTGGGTTTGCATGGCCAGGTTTTGATAGAAGGGGAAGGAGCTACAGGGGTGGTTTCTGTGAGAAGTTGCCAGAAACCGCCCCTATGTCCAAGAGCGCCAATGCCAGTTGGCTCCAGGACAGACCCACCTCTGACCAAGGGCTATTTAAGAAGGGAACAAAAAAAGTTATGGCACAGACATGATTGTGCTCAGACAAGAGCAGAGTGAAAATATGTGAGAGGAACAGCCCTGCAGGCCCCAAGGCCAGTGAAGCAGCAGGGGGAGGAGGTGCTCCAGAGGCCAAAGCAGAGATTCCCCTGCAGCCTGTGGTGCATACCATGGTGAGGCGGCTGTGCCCCTGCAGCCCATGATGGGGGAAGAGATCCACCTGCAGCCCCCTGGAGGAACCCACACTGGAGCAGGTGGTTGCCCAAAAAAAAAGGTTACAAATCCGTGGGAAGCCTGCACTGGAGCAGGCTCCTGGCAGAACCTGTGGCCCTGTGGAGAGAGGAGCCCATACTGGAGTAGCTTTGCTGGCAGGGTTTGTGACCCTATGTGGGACCATGCTGGAGCAGCCTGTTCCTGAAGGACTGCACCTTGTGGAAAGGACCCACACTGGAGCAGTTCATGAAGAACTGCAGCCCAGGGGAAAGAGTCATGGTAGAGAAGTTCATGGAGAACTGTCTCCCATAGGAGGGACTGTCTCCTGTGGGAGGGACTCCATGTTGGAGCAGAGAACGCACTTGTCTCCCTGAGGAAGAAGCAGTGGCAGAGACAACAAATGGTGAACTGACCATAACCCCAATTCTCTGTCTCCCTGTGCCGCTGTGGGGGAGGAGGAGGTAGAGAATCAGGAGTGAAGTTAAGCCCAGAAAGGGGGGGGGGGGGGGGGGGTAGAGGGAACATGATTTTAAGATTTGTTTTACTTCTCATTATCCTACTCTGATTTTGATTGGTAATAAATTAAACCGATTTCTGTAAGTCAAGTCTGTTTTGCCCATGGCAGTAATCGGTTTGTGACCTTTCCACATCCTTATATCAACTCATGAGCCTTTTGTTATATTTTCTCTCCCACGTCCAGTTGAGGAGGGGAGCAATAGAGCAGCTTTGGTGGGTACTGGCCTCCAGCCAGGGTCAAACACCCATCAAATCCTGCCTTCTCCACCTCCTTCTCTCTCAATCACTATCAACATCTTCAGTTCACTTTTCACTTACACCAAACACCAGAATCTGTGCAACTTTTTATTAATGTAGGAAAACAGCAAAAAGCTTTTCAAATTTTTCCTTCTCTTCTAGCTGACACACTTTTCCTCTAGCAAGTACAATCTTTGCAATAGTCTGAATGAATGTGAGGAGACAGCCTCCTACCTTGTTAATTTGATTTTACCAGCACTTTATATACTTACCCATTTTACTTTACGATCACATGAAACAAGAGCACTTCTTAGTTTTTTCCTCATAAAATCTATCCTCTTTTTCACCCTGAAAGGTCAGTACCCTTTTTCAGCAAATGGCAACACCAGTTTCATTAGTCCTTGTTCAATGTTCATATAAGTACTTCCCCAATTCTTATGTTCCTTCTCACACTTTTAAAGGAGTTCTTTCCAAGTATTCCCAAAGTCACATCATAGCTTCCTCAAAAATCTCATTTAAAATCTTTGTCATTATACCCATGAAATAAACCTGATTCTAGCTAGGCTGCTGACGTGCTGTGACTGCTGGTTATCATCCTGATGAACACAGTGTAAGCAGTCCTTTGCACTCCCTCAACAGACTCCCTGTGCTCTGTCAGGGCAGTCAGGGCTGTCACAGAGTCTTTGAACAGCACTGGCACTTTGGAATACACTACCAATAAAATGCTACTACAAAGATTAAATAATCTCTTTCCTTCATTCCAATATTATATGACTGTCTTACATCAAAAACCCCATCAAATGACCCTCAAAGCACCACCCTAATAATAAAAAGTTTTTCCCTTTTGTCTTTTAAACTGGAGATGTTCACTAATCCCCAAGAAGGTTGCTTATGCAACCATCTGTTCCTGCTGCTTATTTCCCAAGCAATGTCTTCTGTTGCCTATGTTTCCAGCAACTGGTTGCTGTCTCAGAGGCCTGGTTTTCTTATGGAGTCTAGTACACAGAGTCAACATATCACACCAGTTACAGAACTGTAACTCAATCTCAACAAGCAGCACTAAAGATCATTGCTAACAGAAGTTCTATCCAAATTATTCGAACATTAATGTGTAAACTAGGGAGCAAGAGAACATGCACATAATAATTGATGCAGAGAAGCAAGGCAACAAAAAATGGTTGTGTTTCTGAAACTTCTTATAAGTATAGTCTTTGTCCTCTCCCTTTTTTGGTTTGCTAAAAAAAAAGTGGATCTTTGCTCTCCAAGATGGCTGTAACACATCTTTATTATCATTAAACAGATTTAATCACTTGCTGCAAAAGGTCCCAGTCATCTCTGTGCCTTGAAGAAAGTAAGCTGCTGAAACCTAATATTTTATAACCTCCTCTTTAATAGCCCAGTGGAGGAGTAGCATTTGCAGGGGGAGAGTAGCAATTACCAAATTAAAAGCTGTATCATGTTACTGTATCCACAACAAGCTTCCAAGACCTGTAAAATGCTATGCACTAAGTAGCCTGCCATACATGAAACATTGATTTTATGGTTTTTCAGCATTCCAATAACAGTATTTCTCACAGCAAAATGGGTAAAAAAAAAGAGCAGAGATGTTAATATGAAAGTGATGTCAGATTTATAAATTAACTTACCGTATTTGTCTCGCAAGCCAACTGTACATCTGAAGACTCCACCAAAGGCCACGTCTTCACCAAATATAACTGAAAAGAAGAACAGTAGGGGAGGCTAATATTACTCCAACGCATCTTCCTTATAAGTGATCATGTTTCAAAGGCTTTTATATGAGACACTAACACACCTAACATTTCATGTCACTTCAAGACTTATTTAGATCTAAGCATTTCTTATGCACAGCCTGACTATAACAAATGAAGAACAAAGGTTAATGAAGAACGAGAACACCAACACAGCTGTCTCAAAACAGAATTCATGAAATTGATTCTGTTAGGCTTTCATTAAACTAATTATTTTTCTGAAATATCCTATCACAACACAGTGTCTAAAACTAAATGAGTAAAATTCCAAACAGCAATCACATTCAGTCACTAAAGAGTCATTGAAATTAAGCCTTCTGCTTCAACTGGTAACCATTTGCATTCTTCATCCACAGATTTCAGTAATACAGTGTTTTGAAAATCATCAAATTGAAGTTTTTTTCAAAATACCAATCCAATACGAAATTTCAAACGTTCTCCAAACATACTCACCAGATCCCTGAAGAGTGACTTCTAAGAAACTCCTTTACAGAAAAGATGACTATTTAACAACTAGGACAGTTCTCAGTATTTAACACTACTATTCTTGTGGTCAATAAAGTTTTATCACTAAAAGTATTTGCCTTTAATACTTATCTTCATATCAACTAATCTGTTTGGGTTTTTTTCTTTGGATTTATGGAATGGTTATGTCTAATTTTTCTTAAAACAGTTTTATTATTTATTTCACAGAAACAAGTATTGCCCGTTTCAATTTTTTAAGCACGTAAGATGTGCAGCAGTATCACCAATAGCTGCTTTCATGAACTAGGGTCAGTTCTGATTATTCCCCAATTCCTCAATATTCTCCATATTCTAAAGGACACAAAACAGTAAGTTAACGTTCTTGCCTTTCAAATACTACTCTTAATTACATAAAATAAATTTCTGATTGGAATCATTAAAAGGGATTAACGTACTTGTGCTAATCACATCAATGACACCACTTAAAGAAAAATAACTTCTATAATGATATAAAATGAATGCACTCATGGGGTGTATGATTGAACTATGTCCCTAGATCACTTCTCTAATTAATTTATAACAATAATTTCTGAGGGACTTTATGTACTAAAACCTTTCTGTTACCATATGGCTCCTTACTTTTGAGCCAGCTGGCATCTACAAAAAATATCCCCATTTAATGCTGGTATCCACAAACTTGAATGGATTTACTCATTCTGTTTAGCCACCGAAATATATTTTCCTGGAGAGATTCTAATTCTCATCAACCCAAGTATGAGGATTTCCACACTTAAACAATTGCTCAATTCCCATACAACAAAAACCATATGAAGGATGTTTTCTATTGCGAAAAGTCCTAATTAATTCAGTAAGTGCAGCGATTCTGAGAACTCATGTCTGGACTGTAGAACTCCAACGTGGTCTTGCAAAGGGCTTTACAAGACTCAGCCCTGCAAAGCTGACGAGCAAGACTGGAACCTCAGAGCAACTGATTCCCTAAAGGCTGAAGACTATATATGAGTCTAGGTTCCTGCTGGACTAACATTCTACTTGCTTTTATATGGCAGATTCTAAAAAAATGGTACTAAAATCTGTTCTTGGCCCTAATTTACCCTCAGTTGTCTAAATTTAATCTAATCTAGGTGCATATAACACAGCTGTAGATTGAGAGGGAATGTATACAGGCATAATACTGGACAGACAACATGGAATTTGTCCCAACAGAGTAGACAATTAGTCAGACTTATGGTTGAGCAGTGGTTCAAGCAGTGCCAAAAAGGGTTACTAACATAGTAAAAAGCAAACCCAAAATTACACAAGATGAGGCAGCCTTTGCAGCTGTGTTCTGAAGCATCTCCTTCAGACATCTGGCCATCATCATGCCTTTGTTAGGACAACAGAAGCAAAAGACCTCCTGTTATGTACAAGAATTAAAAGTGGAGTAAATAGTTTTGTGCAAGAGTTTAGGATAAGCCTTTTAAATCCCACTGCAATGAAGCAGCATCTTCCAAGTTTTGGGTTATCCAGACCACAAAAGCCTAGCAAATCTTACACTGCCTATGCACAACAATGAACAGAAAACAGTAAAGCTATAAATTAATTTTGGAAGGCAGGGAAGAAAGCAGAATGTTCGGAGTAAGGAATATATGGTCTCTAAAAAAATACCAGTTTTAGGGAACAGAAAGTTTAAGAAATTTACAAGTAATGTTTACATTTTTAAAAATCCTACAGGTGGGACTCAAGCTGCCCGTAAGTACAGTTCTCATCAGTAATACTATAAGCATGTTAAATAATATATCTTCTGTCCTCACTTTCAAATGAAATGTACAGAGCTAATACAGAAGATACAACTGCATCTTAGACCATACAATCCATTAGTAATCTGTTAATGCAACACATTTTTAAGATTTCAGATCCAAGTGTAAAAATAACTTATTAGAAAACTTTAAAGGCCGTGAGAAATGCATTAAATATTGTACACAGACAGGCAAACCAAAACACACTAACAAGTATAAGGTACCTGCAGTTGGATCTTTGGCTAAAGCATTGTCCAAGGCACTTGTTATGGATTGGAAGAGATTCATCTTCTGAGTTTGCCCTGTGTGAAAGTGATCATCAGCAATTTAATTTGGTTCAAAACACAAAGTACATTAGAAAACACTGGTGCAAACATGTCTAAAAACTTAACCATCAAAAACAAGATCCCTCTTAGGAATACCCAAGATTCATTTGCTGAATAAACTTAAATCATGGGATAGATGGGATTGAGCACTGTATACTTTGCCTTCCCAAGGACTGTAATTCTACCACCCTGAATCCAATCTTTCTTTCAAAAAACTATGCTCTTGCCTAGAGCAAATGCAGCTTTGCAATGCTCAGTCAACCACTGGGAACCATGACTTCCTTTTCAAAGGAAGAAACCAATGTACTATTGTTTTGACGTCTGGGATCTCCCCCCGCTAAAATTCACCAGATCTCATGAAGCTTATTTTATCATTCTTTAATCACAATTTTTAAAGCTCCAGCCTTTCCCATTTACACCAATTGTTATCAGAAGTTTTCTAGACCACTGGCCTGCTCTCTGCACTGCAGTTAGTAAGTGTCTGAGGCATCAAATCCATACTTCAAAGAAAGGAACTTGGTGCTGAAGTAAAGCAAGCTGTCTTAAAATCTCTGAATTTTAATTCAAACCAAGAAAGGCTACCAGAGTGCCCTTCTTCATTCCAGCACCGCACGGAAAAACAAGGAGGCCTGAAAGCAAAGACAGACCAAAACAACAGCCTGGTCCTCACTACTGTGACCAATTCAGATTCTCCAAGCAAATAAAATAATTCTTAAAAGAAACCAAGTAAGTAAGAAATTTGTTAGCTTTTTAACTAGCAAAACCTCTAAGTCATGACTAGAAGCCACAGTCCAGGAGAATGCTACCTACCAACACACACAGTGTGTAAAATTAAATAAATAAATAAGATGGTTATGTGAAGATCCCACACAAACATAACAAGTGTTAGAATTCAGGAAGGAGAACTACATTCTTTTTCCAGCAGTTACAGTACCTCTCAACAAATGTTCGGCTTCCCTTTCTTCTAAATCGTTAATTAATGTTAGTATTTTTTTTAAAGACTCGTGTCACGCCACACCTGAGTAGCTGCATTCCTAGACATTCCTGTGCTTGGTAACTTCACTTGTTATACTTTACATGGTCCTTTAAGGAGAGGAAAACGTAGGGAAAAAAAAAAGTTATGGGAACTGTTCAAGTTATACAAAACCCTACTGAACAAAATTTACAAATTCAAGAAAAGCTGGGGAACAGCAGCTGTTTCTCTCTTTCCCAAGTCATCCACATTAGTACTTAGGTTATCTTTTCTACAAGATACCATCCTTCCAGTATTTGATATAAATAAATGGCTATTACTTAAGCTACTGTCAGAAACTCCTCACCATGATAGTTCTAACCTGCTTCTCTTGCTTATAAAACAGGCCTTTGTATCAGCCCACACAGAAAGGGGGAACTAATTGTGCCTTTCAGAGATGAACTGAAAAGTTGGAAAAGCATTATCTCAACAATATCAGGATCAGTATAGACATAACTTTATTTCACTTAAACTACTTTTCACAGAATTTCAAAGTGTATTCTAACTCACAGGGAATTAGTTTTCTATTAATAAATGGCAATAACTGGCACGCCACACCAGAGCTTCTTCACATGACCTCAAGCAGGGACCTGCCATACAAGAGCTTCACTGGTGGCACCTTGGATGCCTGCACATCTTTATCACTACCAGAGAAAATCCTGTTTCTGTTGGTCATGATCAAGATGCAACACCAAAGTATCCAATTAAGTAACAAGTTTTCTAGAGGACAGTGAAGTTCATGTGATAGAAACAGCTGTTCTGCAGCTGGCAGGCTTCTTCCAGGTGAACTCGGCACTAGCCATTTGCAGGGATGCATTTCACAAATAGAAGTCAAACGCCATGCGCTGCTCATTTCCAAGTTATCTGTGTTTACTCTCAACCACGTGACCACGAGGATGACCTCGAACCTTTCAGCAGACGGCAGTCTTTATTCATCTTAGATTTATTATCACACTCATGACCTAAGCATGCAATACAAAAACCGAGGTAGATGTCAAGTCAGTAAGTTACTGCTAGAAGCTTCTGGAACAGGACAGGGGCCGAGGATGCCTTGCAGGTCTGAGCACACGATGGGCCCATCTACCGCAGCTCTGGCTCTGACAGCCCAAGACACCTCACCACCCCCCGCGCCGAGGGGGCCTGCAGCACCCCCGGCTCCGCCAGCGGCCCACAGGGGCCTTCCCACCCACAGCCCAGGACTTCTGCGGAACACCCGCGGGTGGAAGCGCCGAGGACACTGCGGGGTCACGCGGCCATGCGGATGCCTCCGCCGCCCGGGGCCCGACCCGCAGCGCCCCACCGGGCGCTCTGCCAGGGGTTCTGCCTGTCTGCCTCCCTCCCTCCCTCCCACCCCAGACGGGGTTGCTGGCGGCCTCCCCCAAGAAGGCGGGGGCGACAGGGCGGACCCGGCAGCAGAGCGAGGCTGAGGCCGGCCCGCGGGGTGGACCCCGGCCCAGCCGCGCTCTCACCGTACTCGCTGGGCGCCGGGTCCGGCTGGAAAGCGAAGTGCGCGGCGGCCCGGCGGGGCGCGCCCGGCAGCGGCGCCAGGCGGCCCCAGAGCCCGGAGGGGAGCGCCGCGCGCAGCGCCCGCCCCGCCGCCGCCATCGCCGCTACCCCGGGCCGCGCCGCCGCCGCCAGGTTCTAAAGAGGCGGGGTCCCGGGCCGGCCTCCGATTGGCCGTCGCCGCCGGGGCACGGGCCAATCAGAGGCGGCTCCGCCGTGGGTGGGGGAGTGGGCGGGAGGAAGGTGGGGAGAGAAGAGCGCTCTGCTGCGCGCGCGCGGGAGGCGCGGCCTGAGGGGGCGGGGCGGGGCGGGGAGGGGCGGGGCGGGGAGGGGCGGGGCGGGGAGGGGCGGGGCGGGAGGGGCGGGGCGGGGAGGGGCGGGGCGGGGAGGGGCGGGGCGGGGCGCGGGGGCGCGCGCGGCACGCGGCTGCCGGGAGCGGGAGCGGGAGCGCGCCCTGAGGGCGGGAGCGCGCCCATAGGCATAGCCGTGGGGACAGAGACGGCCACGGGGACAGGCACAGCCACGGGGACAGGCACAGCCATGGGGACAGGCACAGCCATGGGACAGGGACCGCCGCGGGTACAGTCGTAGGGACAGCCACAGCCGCAGGTGTAGTCGTACGTACGGCCACAAGCCATGGCCGCAGCCACAGGCACAGCCATGGCCGCCGCAGTCATAGGCACGGCCAGAGGAGGCCTCGGTGCTGTCACAGTCGCAGCTGAAACCAAAGGCTACACCTCTCCCCTTAAACTCTTTTCTTCCACTGCAGGGGTTGTCGTGTCGCCACCCCAGGGTCGACAAATCGTAGACTGGTTTGGGTTGGAAGGGACCTTAAAGATGATGTAGTTCCAACAACCTTGCCAGGGGCAGGAACACCTTTCACCGGGCAAGGTTGCTCAGAGCCCCATCCAACCTGGCCTCAAACACTTCTATGGATGGGACATCCGCAGCTTCTCTGGGCCACCTGTTCCAGTGCTTCACCATTCTTGCAGTAAAGAATTTTTTTCCTGGTATCCAATCTAAACCTATACTCTTCGAGTTTGAATCCATTCCCCCTCATCCTGTCACTACATGCCCTTGTAAATCTCTCCGTCTTTCTTCTAGGCTCCCTTCACCAATATCTGAAATCCTCAAATTGTACCCCAGCAGGTGCCCCCAAAGGGTAAAAAGAGTTCATAGATCTGCAGATATTACACTCTGTCTCTCAAAACCCCTCTCAACTGCCCATCCAACCTGGCTCCCTGTCTGTCTTATTTTTAATAAATTTTTTCCAAGTTCTTTTCTTCCAAGTACTCTTGCTCATACCTTCATTACATTATTTTATTGAAATTATGATCTTTCATATGCACATAGTTTCTTTGTCAGGTTTTATAAAAACATTCTTTCTAATGTTCTCCTTACCAAAGTGAACACCTCACATTCCTTCCATCATCCAGGTGAATCTTCTTGGTCTACTTCTGCAGCCTCCATTTCTTCCTCTGTACACCCATCCTTGCTGCCTTTTAGTTGTCTCCACATCAATCCTTTCCCTTTTGTCAGTGCTTCGCATCTTGTTCATGTGCATACCTCTTCATCAACCCCTTTCATGCAGCCTCCAACACATGACAAGCTTTGAGTTGTTCTTCCCTGTCTATGTTGGTATTATCTGTAAGAGCAACCATACTGGTTAGCATTTTTACTTTGCTCCAAGAGCTCTAACTGAAAACCATGCCTCAAAGGAAAAGGCTAGAAATTAGAATGATGTGTAAACGGCATCACCTCTTCCAAATGAGAGGGCTCATATGTAACCCTGTATGAACAGGGCCTAGTTTAAATACTGGAATATGAGATTTCTTGTCTAACATAAAATATGTATAACTGTTATGATTAGATATTCTTTTTTTTCTGAGTTCCAAGCCATTACTGAAAATCCCTGTAATGACCACAGTTCCATTTCAGTGAAGACTGTTGTTTCATTATGTATTTTGTGAAAAAAAAAATTTCATGTTGATTTCAAATCTCTTAATCATTAGGATTTGTGCAAAATAAAAGACTTAATCCTGCTGCTAACCAGGGAGACCATCCACTTGCTCTTTAACATGCCCTTTATCCTTAGAGACTGCTGACAATGTACTCAGATTTTGAGTGATTGATCATGGCATCAAACAAATTTGAACATATTCCAGTATATCCCAGGGAAGCAAGCCACTATTTAAGTTTCTAAAGGGGTGAGAATTTTAATAAACAATAGAAAAGCCATCTTTGCAATGGATGAGGAGTATAAATGTCAAATGTTGCGGTTGCTTCCAACTTCACCTGAAGGCTACGCATAGACGTTTGAAAAGGTTTAGTACCTGGAAAATGTCATAACCATCAAGTGATATATAATCATGTAGTATGTATTGCTAATAGTGCAAGATATTACAAATATCCAAGTTTAGAATGCAAATAATTGTGTTTCTTTTAGAAAGCAATGTATCTGAGTACGAGGCATTTAGCTATATTTCACATCGTTGTTGCAAGATCTGCAAAACTTAAAAATGGAGAGCAATAGTATAGAAAGGAATTCCTTTACATGTGAGTCTGTCATCTATTACTAATATTTCAGTTGTTGGATCTGTGAATTGCTAAACTTATACTATAAACTGTAAGATGCATTCTCTTTATGTACAGTTAGTATACACTATGCTGTTATTTATAAAATGTGGTGATGACCTTGTAGGAGAGGCTTCAATTTTCAGCACAGGCAGATAAAGGTACTCCTTCCTTAGTTCAGAGACTCTTGTCTCCTGCACCTGGTGATAAATGGAATTGAAAAGGAAAAGAATGGTCATGTGGCCCAGTATCTCACAGAGGAAGTTACAGCATTTATGATGGAAGGGTGGAAAGAAGAAATATTTTCAGTAAGATGTGTTCACCTGCTAGTCAGACCTAGGTAAAAGAGAACAAAGTATCAGGAGATATACTAATACCTGAGTTATTATTGTCTTTTGAGTACAAAAGATGGTTTTTCCACATGGCCTTGGATATTTGCACTGGTACTAAAAAAAAAAAAAAAAAAAAGGGGCCATCAAAGAGATTTATCCCAATGTACTTTGGCTGACAATTATTTTAGTGGAGTTGAGTCCCAGCATTCATGTCTTTCCAGCTCTGATGGGGTAATAATTACATCCATGCTGTTGCTGCTATGCATTGTGATATTCCAGCAACTTCAATTACATTTTGAAGACATTTTTCTCTTTTGGAAGTTGTTCAGTCACTTAGGGCCACTTCTGTTAAATCTGTACAGCAGACATTAAGAGCTGAAATCAGCTGCATTCCCCATCTGTGTGTATTAGTCATTTTGCACATCCTTAGTATTGTTGACAACCATTTAAAAACTCTGGCAGGGATTACTATTATTTGTGAATAATCATGCAGAGCAATTAATGAGGATCTGATGATGATTGCAGACCCTACTGACACAGACCAGATTATGCCCATAGTTGTGCCAGCATCAATCAGATGTAACTCCTTTGAAGTCCATGTTATTGCCTCTGATTGGCATGGATCTAATTGTGAGCAAACTGCAATATTGGATTTGGACATAAACATATGGCTCCAAGTGTACTATTCCATTTCAAAATCTCTCAAAATTTTTACATAGCTTGCAGCTGAACCTTAAACTTATCACATTTCCCAGTAGGTGTTACTTTATTTAAATTATATTTCTGTAGATGATGAAGCATCCAGGCGATTTCTGTTGCATTCCTTCGAGCGTAGTTGTTTTCTTGTCACTTCTGTCTGACATGCTATAGTGTTACTGTAAGTTTTCCTCCCTGTTCTATGGTTCATGGAAGGAATTCTGTTGCATGTTTCCACCCCAACAGTTGATTAGCTGTTTCATCCCCTCTTATAGGAGCTGCTAGTAAGCACTCTTGTCACGCTGATCCTGGGTCTTGGCAGTACAGCTGTTTTCGTGCTGTTTTCTGTCTTCTGTCTTCCTTCTACCCTAATTATTGTCTGCTTTCTCCTTCTTTTTCTGTACTGGCAATTTGGAGCTGTTTTCTCCCATCCCTCCCCTCTCAGACAAATGGAGTTTTTTGCTGATTAGGGACAGTCATCTCTTTCTTGGATACATGAAAAGAAGACCTGACTGGTTTTATTATCAGTCCTGTACAGATTAAATGTGGGAACAGAAAGGGTTGTCTTACCCCTAAGAATGAGTAAGACAAACTGAACAAGGCAAGCAATGGTTTTGATCAACAGGACTTAGAAGTAAATGGTTTCATCTTAGGTAGCATAAATGCCAGGGACCCTTTTGCAGTTTAGCAGAGAAATTCTTATTTCACACTTTGATAAAAAGCAGGTCGGGGCAATCTATCTGGAACCAGAAAAGTTGTAGTCTGGCAAAGAGCAGAAATAAAAGGAAAAGAAGCTTTAATGGAGTAGTTTTGTACTCATTTGCATGTAAGGTCAGAAATCATGCAGTTACTTGTGCCATATGACCCACCTCTGTGGTAAGACAGTGCTTCCTGCTGAGTCTAGAATAGTAACTGTGGGTTTCGTCCCCAACTGCATTTTAGATTTTTAAACACTGCACACTTAAGTTGAAGACAGTTCTATTTTAAAATTACATGAGTAATTCATAACATTAAGTGAATCAAGGCTAGAAACTGCGGTGTCTATCCATAGAGACGTTATTCAGCTTTCTTTATGCGACATTTCAGTGTTTCATAATTACAGGATGAGAATCCCACTCCTCTGTTTAATTCAATCAGTTTTAATTGCCTTGAAACCGCAGAGCATATTTAACTCTATTTTCTACTGACTCAATCTAGAAATACCTGTACAGGGAAATGATTTCTAATAGTTGACAGTTCATAATTCTAATGCCAAAAAAAGTCATAATGAAATCCAATTTGTACAAGGAACGGGGATCACATTTTTATCCTGGGGATAGTTAAATGTAGGAACAATTTACCTCAGAACATGCTGCATTCTCATCACTTCCACTCTTCAAATCATAACTAGATTTCTTTGTAGAAGAGGTACTGTAGCTCAAGCAAAAGTTATGATCTTGATAGCAAAACTACTGGGTGAAGTCATACTGAAATAATCTTATTAATACCTTGCAGTTCTAAAATGCCTGTTGTTGTTCAGTAATAAGTGAGAATTGCTATTTGACTGGTCAGGAAACTATGCCAAAAATCTTAATCAGATTCAGAAACAAGTGGAGTGATGGATTCTTCATGTACATTGAATGTATTTTGTATATATGTATATACATACAGCTGACGTTATAAGTAGTGTTCAAAAAACAAATATACAGAGATGGCTTTAAGTAATGGTGATGTGATTTAAAGAAGTCGCCTTTGGATCACATGACTTCCCAACAGGTTTCCACAGTGTTCTGCCTGCTGCTGGCAGGTGCTGCTCTAGAGATAACCATGTACCAAGCAACACGTTCAACAGGTTTAAATAAGTGTTTGAGATTCTGTTCACCTTGCCACAGACTGGCCTTTAGCTGCTGATCAGAGTGGGAGCTGTGATCAGTTACAAAAGTAATAAATCTCACCCCATAATGTTATTAGTAATTTCTGAAATTAAACATACAGAATTTGTACTCTACCAGCCAGTGAAAAAGTGAAAGTCCTACTGCTGCCATAAAATTGTAAAATATGCCATACTTTTACACATGGAGACCTCTATTTCTGTGCATCACCTGGCCATTTGTTGAACTAATATCACTAGCCAGAGAGCAGTATTGCATAAGTCAGCGCAGTATCCAGACCCATGTTTCATTGCTGTCAAGCATGAGAAGATTGAAGAGAACTGTAGTCGGAGTGTGAATAATCAAAGCTACCCAAAAATAGATCATACTTTAGGGATACCTGTGCTACTAATTTTATAAGAGCCAAACACCATACTCAGCAGTCAGTTTGCCTAAATTTATTCCAAACTGCAAGGGATTTTTTCCTCATACATATCTCTTCCTTTTAGTTTGATCATCTGTGCAGTTATAGGATGTTCTAGGTATTTTTTTCTAGACTAGGTTTCAGGTATCGGATCATGTTTAGATTCTGATGCTGCATTCAGTGTGGCACTGGTGTCTGCACCACTGCAGTCACCCACTTGCAGCTGTCTTTAAATAAAGTAGCTGGTTGTGGTATTTATTATTACTTCTCTTTTCCTTCACCCAATCAATTTTCTTCATCCCAGCAAAACATGTCTAGGTGCATTTTTTAATTTTAATATAGAAAGAGTGTGTCTTTCTATGTTCTACTTTGATTAAAGATTTTCATCACCACAGAACACTTGAAAATTCTATTGGTCACCACTAAGAGAAGGAATGCTTAACACTCATGCAATTTGTATGACTCTGGGAAATCTAGGATTGGTTCAGCATTTCTATGCCCCATTCCAAAAATTCAACTAGGTTGTGGCGATGTTGTACATTAAAGCTTTGTAGTTTTTATATAAAAGATTGTTTCAAATACGTATATGAAAAATTCTGCTTAAGTTTAATTTAGGTGAACAGAATATCTTTAAATAGGTTTTCAGTGGCACCCATAGGTAGCACAGGCATTTAATGTAGACATACAGCTTCACTAAAACACAGGATTTAGACTAATTTAGGCAGCCTGGATCTCAGTGAAAGCCAGCAATAGTAATTCACATTTTTATCCCTAACTTTCATCTTTCTCTATGTTTAAATAAATATATCAAAGTCTATTAGAAATAGCAAAAATTGAGAATTGTCTTACTGATTTGTAATTTTTCATGTATACCATTAGGTGGCAGGGAACAATAAAGATTTACTTGATGAAATACATATGTTGAAATACAGATCTATCAGATTGTTCTCTCCACCCTTTTTGAATCAGATTTCCTACTGTGAACTGTCAAGAGCTTTGTTTAGCTCATTATTAAATGAGTTACCAACAGGGCTCACTGCTTTCATCAAAACTGCTTCAGAATTTATTTTTGTGCAATCCTTTTGTGAAATAAGGAAAAAAAAAAACAAGGCATATTCATCCCATTGGGAGTTCTTTAAAATTAAACATCAGCACTGTTGTGCATCTAACTATTCTAACCTCTGCTTCTGGTCAGGCTAAATCTGACTGCTGGAAGGAGCCCCTAGGCCAGTCTAATTCAGTAGGCATCGGTGGAAGGCAAGAAAGTTTATTATTCTTTTGAGAGCCTTGATTGTAAGGGCTATGCTTTTGTCTGGGTCCAGCTATAAATAGGGACCTTTTACATAGCATAGGTACAAAAGGATTGAACTGAGAAGGCTCAGACACCCAGGCTGACAGACAGATGGCTGCAAGTAAAAAGATAGGGAATTTATACTGCCAGCAACTTTTGTGTCTCTAAATCCAGCTGGTTGCTCTTTTAGAATTGCAGTGGATGTCACTGGTGAGAGGGTAGGTGGCAGGAATCACAGGGCGAGACTTGTCTGCTTGATAACTCACTCAGTGATTGATGTATGGGAAGTTAATTGCACTACTAGTGACTCCGTAGGAGATAAGGAAATCTGTGCTCAGCATTTCCCAGAGATGTGGAATTAAATCCCTTGCAAGAGTAGCCCCTAAGAGATTTATTCTTGTTCCCTCAAACTTGTCAAGTGCTGTTAGTAGGAGCTGTACCACAGATATTGTCACAGGTGCTTAACTGGAAAATCCCAAAGCAGATTTTTCCATATGTTTATGTAATAATCTAGTGCCAAAGAAGTAACAATTCTAGAAAATATTTTACAGCTGCAGTTTGCCATTCCGATTTGCTAAGCTAACACCTGAGAGGAAGAGAAGCACAAGAGAGACATTTTGTTGGTTTGTTATTGATTAGTCTGATGTGCAGAGAAATTCTCAAAAGCTCAATGCAGTTTTAATGTGACAGTGACAGTAAGTGAGTGAGTGACAGTAAAGACATGGAAATTCATTATTCATAGAAAAATGTGTGGTAGCAACTCAGATAACTCTTAACAGTGTGTCTCTTTTGTGTCAGGCAATTGCCTCTGGAAGCAAGGAGTCCTTTGTCCCTTCTGTTCAGCCCGAGCATTGCCTGAGAACACTGACAGTAACTACACAAGCTGTAACCTCACTATTTGTGAAGTCTACATGTCTGCTTGAATTAAAATTCAATATTTTTAATCTTAGTCTCTGAGTTTTAGTCACTATGTTGTATCCACACAGTCCAGACATAGGCAATCTTGTGGGAAACTAGCTATCTTATACAGGAATCTTCAATAGTTAAAAATGCCAAACCCAATAACAATGATGGTACCACCAGATGACTTAAGCAACAGATTCTATTAACTTGGATTGCAGAAAATCAGATTCCTTCCAGATATAAATACTCAATGCCTGTGCACATCACAGTCCCATGGCCCCCATGTCTGTCAGCATAAAAGGTGGGTCAGCTTCAACAGCAAGTTCTTTCCTTCACAAATAATGGCTACAGATTTCAGAAAGCTGCCAAGCAGGATTGAATCTAATTCAACATGCTATCAGCCTTAGCATCTGACAGCAGTACTGGTACTCCCAATGGATCAGTCTAGCAGTCAATCTATAGATCACCCTACCCTGTTTCTACCTTCTAACTATGTAGATCATGGCCCTCCCAGGAAAGATGCAACATAGCCCTGGAGATCATGGGAGAGGAGCTGCAGTGTGTCAGGAGATTGAGCTTGGACCCTGTGCAAAACCAAACAAGCGTTATTTTTTCTGGTGCACTGTGAGTTGTTCAATAATCAAACATTTTTGTCTTTGAGAGATTGATAAATAACAGGAATCACTAAGCAAGTGTATTTCTCAGAGGGGGTTGTGTTCAGTGGGGCTGCGTTCAGTGGGGCTGCGCAGGCTCTCCGAAGGACAGGCTGCTGGGAGCAGGTGGGTGCCCTGCAATGCAACATGCAGTGCAAGCGTGTGCACTTTGCAATTTGTCCCTGGAGCCTGCAGCACACTGTGAGCCTGGGGTGGATTGCACAGGAACTGGTCTCTGTTTGCACATCCTGATGCTGTTGCTGGGCTTTCACTAGCACAGAGCCTAACGGGACATTGGTTAATGCTGGGATTTGGTCTGGGGCAGAGGTGGTTTACTTATCTTTGTGGGAAAGGGAGGAACAATCATAATGATCAAGCTGATCACTTATTGTGCCTTATATTTTTAAAACCACAGATAAGTAGTACGAAATATTTGTATCTCCACAAAGGAAAGGTCTTTCCAGTCTGCATAATTCGAATGCGGGTTACCATATGCCTGAAGCTAGGAAACACTATTTATATGTTACCAGCCTGTTTTCCTTATGTTTTTCTTTACAGTTTTATCAGAAGTGTCAGGAGTTGCTTACTCAGCTGAGCCGAAATCCTGAATATTTCCATTTGTACCTATGGTGCTTTCATTGTTTTACAATCAGATGTGAAAGTCTACTCAAGAATAGGATAAATATGTTCTGAGATATTGTCATATTTTGGTAATGTAAGGACCTGAACAAGATTCAGTCTTCCTGAATTCTCCTTAGAATTTACAGTTGTTTGCAAGAGTGGGAACAACCACCTTTTTAATTTCTTCTAAGCTGTGTCCAAGAGGACAAAGTTCAGCCCCTTTGCAGGATTTTTTCATCTTCCATCTACTTTCTGGGGTGGATATAATAAAGACAAGAACTTGAAAAATCATCTGCTTCAACCCCCTTTCCCCCCCCAAAAAAAAACCCCAACTATTGGTATTGTGCATCATCTCCTTTTTATAGAAAGCATGAAACAGTTTGATATTGTTTTTCTTAAACTACCTAAATAATAAACTGTAGATTTGTACTTCCCAGTGCTTTCTTTGGAGGAGCCCTCAGTAAACTAAAACATTTCAGAATGCAAAGAAGGGATACTATTTCCCTGTAAAATAGTAGGAAAACCCTTGGTCTGAACTAACTCAGATTAATGAATGAAAACTGTTTCCTTTGAAAGAAGGATCTCAGGCAGGACAGTAGAAGCAAGTTAGCTGGAGAAGTCAAAATATTCTGGAGATCAGCAGAACAAAGTGTATTTCCTAGGCATACGATGACTTTGTGAACACTCATGCTATCTAACATCTCGCTCTGTCTTCCAGATAGGCTTCTCGCGTCGCCCAGAAATGAGATTAGTGGAAAGAAAGAAGTGTGCTTTCTTAGTATGCTTTCCTTAGCATGCCGAAAAGGATGATAGCAAGCAGTAGGATGAGATAGAAACCAGGAGTGGTTTTGCCCAGGTCTGAAGATACTGGGATGATTTACATTGCAGTAGAAGAATGCCTAGGGTTGTTTTCCTTCAAATGTGCCAGGAGGTGGTACAAGACCTACTGGTGGTTTCATATGTATTGTCAAAGCTACTGCCTACGACTGCACACATTCAGCTTCTTGTGAAAGACTGTTACAGGCAAGACCATAGGAAAAATTACTCTTGCAAGCAATGCTCTGCCTGCCCAAAACAAACAACAGCAAGGGTGGCTTGTGTAGCAATTTGTAGGAGGAGATCTGAGAATTTTCATCCTTTCTTTAAGGCTGGGATCTAGGAAACTAACCTGAAGGGTAAGAGAGGAAGAAGGATGCAGTTGCAAAACAAAAACAAAAACAAAAAGACTAACTGATAGAGAAGAAAAAATTGAGAAATTAAATTGCAGTAATGGGAACGGATGTGAAAAAGCAGGCAGATGATGGAATGGCAAAAGAGAAAATTAGGGAAGCCAGTTGCAACAGAGGAGAGGGAGATATGGTTGAGATAGCTAGGAGGTGGAGTCTCAGAAGGAGCAATGAAGCCTTATGTGATACTGACATAAAACAGGAAACAAAATGACCTCCAGGTGGAGGAAAGAACAGATGGAAGCAAATCTGAGATTCACCTCTGTATCAGAGAGATTCATCAAGGAGGTCAAGTGAGCATAATGTTAGCTCATCAGTCAAAAACAAGAGAGTCAGATGTGGACCAGAAGTTGCAACCCATCAGAGTAGGAGAGGCAGATGGATAGGGGGCACCACTGTTGTCTAAAAACATCTTGGATATCCAACACCTTGAGTGAGAAAAGCTGTTTGAATTGATACCAGTAGTAGAAAGAATGTGCATATAATAAAATGTTAGTAATCTAGAATTGGAATTAGAAAGTTCTGGAATTAGAAAGTTCCCAGCCATCAGATCAGGAGGCTCTGTCCCATTATGCACTGTCCTATTAGGAACAGGGTATGCAAATACATCCTAGATTATCTTCAGGTGGAGCTTGATAAGTTTGGGGATGCAATCATATACAGAATTGATATCCATGATGAGTGAGGCCAGATTGGATGTTGTAGGAGGACCTTCCTGGTCCCTGCCCTAATCTTATTTTCCTAATAATGATGCTGTTGACTCATATATATTGACCAGGACAGGTGCAGACAGACACACATTTGCCTCATTCATTTTCCAGGCCAACTGGATGCCACCCACTTCTGGAATCAGTGTAGCTGGAGTGGCCCAGGGCTGTACCCAAGTTGTTAAATCTGTGCAAATACATGACTTTCAGATCTGAACTGGCTTGCTTTCGCCTAACTTGGAGTGTGGGCGAGGGAGTCCACACCTATGCATACACCCTCAGAAAGCCGTGCAGAGCTCACATGTTCGGTGCCTCAGAGGAGTGTGAAAACTATGTAGATTAGGGATGCAGGGACTGTACAGGATGATGTAGCAGGGCTGAGGGGACTCAAGATCCCAGAAAAAATATAGTAGCAACATCTGCCAGTCCAGGGTGCCACAGCAGCACGGTCAGGAGCCACATGCAACATCTCCATGGTCACTTCTGTATGACAATGTGGTGTTTGGTAGCAGACTGGTCTGATACACCACCATTGTGTGCCATGTCACCAGGAATGACAACTTACTCTTACATCTTTGGTTGCCCTCCCAGTTGTGCTGAGTTCCTAGACAACGCTACGCAGTGGAGACGGTGCCACTGTTCCTCCTGGTTAGAGCATCCCTTCCTTGTCTGTGATCACACTTTGTGTCTTGATCTCAGGAGCTTGCATTGCTCCTCAACAGATGTGCAACCCCGTGCTCATGCTGCACTGACCACAGCCATCTACTGCATCTATGTTCCAAGGCACCAACTGATATTTGTATATTTGGAAGTAAACATTTGTCTGTTATAGGTTTTATATTATTACGTTTTATTGCTAATAAGATCCTGGTAAGGAAAGATTATTGGACCCTTCACTGTGTGGTCATCTGCACAAACAAGACCTTTATTTTTCACACTAGATTTCCATTTTTGCCTCCGAGTAAAAATCTACGTTTATGAGTGTGCATAGGTCACATTGTTTCCACTGTGACTGAAAGGGGACCATTCCCACGCTACTTGAAGCTTTGCATTCTTGGCTCCTGAGATTACTTGCAGATAGCTGTGGCCATGTCTTCCTTTGATGAAGATGTTCTTATCTTAGGTGAGATGTGGAGTGCTTCATCTTGCAACATTTCTGCTGCCCCCCCAGGCAGAGAGAGAGAACACAGGAAGAATGACAACCTGTACTTTCAAAATCACAGCCTAATAAGGACAATAGTTGATAACAAGCCCAAGCAAAACCAAAGTACTGACTCACCCTCCTCTCTCCTAGCCTACTGGGAAAGATTGAGGATTTCTGTACAAATAGTAACACTGACTTCATTGAGATCCCTTTTTTGTCATTAAAGGAATTGATGCTTTTTTAGACTATACATTTATTATAGAAACTTGTCTCCATTTTTCCCCTGAGTCAGGCTGCTTTTATCAGCAGACCTGTGACAGAAAAGGGGCATATATTTCTTTGTGTGGCTTTATTAATATGAAGTAAAGAACTGCACATTTCACACACCCATACCCTACAACAATGCCCTGTCTGCAAATAAAATTGTCTGCGATTATAACTTACAAGTGCTTTCTAGCAAAAGTGAAATTTTAGGTTTTGAATTAAATACCTTTGTTTCTACAAAAGAGGTAAGAAAGGCATTCCACAGGAAAAACAAAAAAACCCAGCCTAACAAAAAAAAAGTCCATAGAAATATTAACATAGGTAGTATAGATAGGACATAGATTTATAAATGTGATGTCCTGTGTGTGTCTTCTTAGGCATTTATGGGCAGGTGAATAAAATCACAGAATTATCTTTGTTTCCAAGCCTAGATCAGGTTTTTGTTATTAGAAATACATGTTTAGCTGAAAGCATAAGTCCAAAACCTACTGTTTAAAGAAGACCAGGACTGCAAATCCAAGCATGCTTCTGACATTAATTAGAAGACATTAAAGTTAATATTGCAGGTGCAAACTGGATCCAGACCACTTCCGTATATGCCACAGAGGTGGGATTAATCTCATTTTTACCATTTGAAAGTTAGGCAGTGAATCTCAAATGGTCAGGTGGGCTCCTTAGCTGTATCAATAGGCAGAGGTAAAGCACTTCACAGTGTGATTTATCCAAAACTAAGGTAGGTGTCTGAGAGAAGGGAGGCATATCTCCCTCAGAGCATGTCCCTCTCCGTGCTCTAGAGAGAGTGCAAGTGACTGTCTTGCAAGATGGATCCCACTACTGGAAATGGCATGTTACTTTTGCTACAGGATCACTGCCTTACTTGGTGCTTACTAAAGCTTGGTCTTCAGTATCTTCTCTATTTATCCTTTCCCTGTAGTGTGTAGGCTTATCCATTATTTTACTGTGTGCTGCTGAATTTAGCATAGAACACTGAATTTATAAATTTTCCGTGGGATTCCCTCATGTTCTCGAGTACAGTATTTGTTAACTCTTTACAAACACTGATTAAAGTCTTCAAAGATGCTTCAAAAAATAAAGGCATTATTACCACTTCCTTTTACAAAGGAGGAATGAAAACACCTAGATTAGAGTCGTTGAAAGCTTCCTGCACTTCAGGTGTGCACAGACTGATTTTTCAGAGCTTACAGCACTATACACCATTTTGGAAGTGTGAGACGCAGCCTGTTGTGACCAGTGCAACCATGAGAGCCTACTGACTTCTGCAAATCACCCTTTCCCAGGTCTTGTATTTGCCACTGTGAAAAACTATAACCTTTTACTCCAGTCAGCACTGTTAGTAGCAGCCTTTCCTGGGACTTTTCTGGAATAATGCCACTTGTATTTACATGGCTGGCCCACAGTCTGTAAGGTGTCACTCATCCAATTTCACTGTAAGGGCATTATTTCTGGCCCTGTAGATCCATTTTAATTCAGGTTCTGCAATGATGGTGCTGCAACAAAAGCAGCTGAGCCTTAGCCTACAGCAGCCTCCTCCATTGCACAGTCATAACAAATTCCCACAGCACAGGCCATTCTTTGCCCCAGGTAAGGCAGGGAGTCCTGAGGGGAAACCACAAGAGTTTGTAATCAGGTCATTAAAAGTGTGATCATGTTCAGAAGGAGGCTGGAGTAAGGTTTCACAAGCAATTTGAATTTACTTTTTCATTCTTGATTTTGCAAATGTAGGTTTCTTCTAACAATTTAAAAATATTGTCATATACTATTTTGAATAAGTCGGCAAGAGGAGAGGAGAGGTGTCTCTGAGTGAAAGCTCTGCCTGGGTCATCAGCAGCAGAAGGTGCTTTATTTGGCACGCTTCCAGCAGCTAAGCTCACAGTCTAGGTGATGGCAATGCTGTCGTCTCCTGGGCACTAGAGGGGGATGGATACACATGCTTCGTTAGTGGATTTCACAGCTGGAGGAACAGTCCTTCTGTTTTCAGTTCCAGAAGCTAAAGAAAGTGGTGACAAACCTTTCCTCGTTGCTTCTCTCTCGCTCTCTCTCTTTTTTTTTTCTGGAGTAGGGATTTTCTGTTGTCATCCTCTTGCCTTCTGTTCATTTCTGTCTCTGCTTCTTCATTCTAATGCATTATTTCCATTGACTTCTAAAGGCTCTCTGGTGCTATGCCTTTCCACCTTTCAGGGAGAGCTCCTGTTTTTGCTCCTGACCTCTGCTCACAATCCCTCACCTCTCCTGTTCCTGCCAGTTTCTTGTACCTGCACAGCCTCCACCTTCATATGAAGCTTAAATGCAGTAAATAAAGGATCTTACTCTGTCCTCAGCAAGACAGTGGTATCTCAGCCCCTTTGAACAAGATACCAAGATTATTACAACTCATGCTCCCTACGTGATCAGGTCTGTGAGATGGGGAATGTTTGGTTACACAGAGCATTAGCTCAAGGTTGTTGCGGTTTTTAACTGCAACATACTAAAGAAGATGTGTTTCATTAAAGACCTGTTGAAGGAGTGAATCTTGTATTCAAAGCATGGTGAGGTGAGATCCATGAGTATCAGATCTTGTGGGAGTTCCCTTTGAAGCTTAATATTTTTCTTCATGGTAGAAGGCGAAGTCATCTTGAAAACCCAAGACGTTGACCATAGTCTTCCCTGTGGAGCACTAGGCATTCTTTTCAGACAGCTGGTTACATAGACACATACCAGGCTAAAAGAATCGTCAGCAAATACAGCATTGTTTTTCAGGTGAGCCAAGCCATGGGAACTTGTTGGCATCGTGCCCTCCAGTTCAAGGAGAGCTGAGCTGAAGCTGTTGTATATCAGGTAGATAAAGTCAAAGACCTTGAACAGGTTTTGATAAGAAATAAAGCTGTGAGCAGAGACTGTCTGGTGTGCTCTCATTAGCCTGAATTTCAGGCTACAGAACCATGAACCCTCTCCTGGGTTCAGCTTGTTAGTGAGTCATTAAGCAGGCCTTTGACTTATGAAGATAAGCTGAATTCTGCATAGAAATGAGCTCTATTAATAAGCTGCTTCTGTCCCTCTCTCCTCCTTTTCTTTTGTTCGTCCTTTTTGCTGCTCTCTCTAAGCCCCCATGGCTGTTTCTCATTTTACATCTTTTCTGTACATTTTACCTCCTCCTGAAACTCCTCACTCTTCCCACTGAGCTGAGGGTATTTCTTCCCCTCTCTGCACTCTTCATACCAGCAGTGGGAGCACTGGGATGAGAGCACAGCTCTTCCCATTTCCATTGCAGAAGCTGCTGCATGTGCAAGGCCAGCTGAGCCCTGCTCCTTCCACCCCGTCCTGTGCTGCACTGTCTCGGTGCAAATGGAGCATCTGTAGTAGAGATAGAAGCTTATAGGACCTGGAAGGTGTTTGAGAAATTCGGACATCTGCTACCAAATGATATTGTAGATACCATATGTAAAAATGCCAGTTTTGGATGTATTCTGCTTGCTTAAATCTTAAGAAGAACAGACAAAAAGCAAATGTCTGGAACTAATGTTTTCATTCAGCATCACAAACGACTAACCATGTTACCCTGCACCAACTGGTCTGTGGTAGTACTATTGAACCATTTTAACAAAAGAAGGGCTACCAAAAACTTCTGCTCTGAGGGCTTTCCATGGAAAATATCAGCCCAAAAATATTCAGTTCTGAAAGGTTTAGTTAGCTTAGGGACATAAGAAGGTGAGTTGTGTATACAGTAGAGGGTGTTACTTCCGTGATCACCCAGGGGCTTAGTTGGTTTGTCTTGTTTGGGCTTTGCTTTTTCCACTTTATTTTTGCGATTTATTCCTCAGTTAACAAAGTGGGAGAAAAATGTGTGTTCTTTTGTCAAAACTGGTAGGTACTAAACTCTTATTATTATTTAAGCTTTTTTTTTCTGTAGTTGTTTGACTTCTAAAAGTCCTTTCAACATCCATCTCTGTTGATGTGCATTTGTACATACATACATATATATATATACACACATATATATACACAAGTTCTCTTTTCTTTGACTTTAGCTTGACATTCTAAGGAATTCTAAGCTATCATACTCTTTGTTGCCCTGTCTACCTGTCTGTCAGCCCCCATTTGGTGAATTTGAACCCCCTTGCCAAGCAAAACTAGGTTAGATCTGATACTGGAAAAACTCAGAAATTAATTCCCTTAAGTTTCATGAAAACCACTGGGAGAGGAATGGGACAGGAAATGGATACAAATAGCTTCCCCTATTGCAGCTAAAGTATAAGCTCAATGTTTTTCTCATCCCGACAGATGGCCAGTCAGCACACACATCGCTTGGCACCCACCCCAATACGTGCTGCCTCTTCTCCAGCCAGACGGGTAGGAGACAGAGATTTTTGGGGCATGCCATAGTGCATTTGGAGGTGGAGACGTGGAACTCTTGCAGTGAGAGATGTAGGAACAGATTGTACACATCTGTAGGAAACCATATTTTAGCATTTCTGCTGTCCAAGGAATATCTGACATCTATTTGGAAGGAAGTGAGGGTAATTATAAGAGGGTACAGGGAGGGCTAAAGGGGAAAGGTCTTAAATGTGTAGGAAACTGGACTACATTCTACTGGGCTACAGTTCTGCCGCTTATGGCATGACACAGTAACTTTCAGCCTTTGTTATTCCCATTCTGGAAACAGTCCTGCAGAAGGGCTTTTGTCCAGTCAACAAACTTTTGATTCATGTTGTTTAGTTCCTTAGTTAGGGAAGGACTTTGTAGAGGGGTTTAATGCCCACTGTTTGCTGCAAGACTTAGAAAAGAACCTATAAGAAAGCAGTTAGTAAGGACGAGTTCCATCCAGCAATTACAGCCAAGGACTGGAGTTCTCAGTGGAACAGGAAAAGGATTGGGATCAGGGACTGACAAGGAAAAGGAAGGATTTATACTGATTTTACCACTTAGCAGCCTTTTATGTATCTATCTTTAACTGAATAAAATTTACCATTGCCCCTGTTCCTTAAAGCCAAAAGCATATAGTATAAACTGCTGTAAAAATGCTCACTAGAAATTATATAGTTGAACCTAGCACAACTGGAAAGTATGCTGGTACTCCTAGACAATCTTTAAATACTTAGACCAAGGTTAAAGCACACAGTATCATGAAATGCTTCATTTTCTCTGCTTTTAGTTCTAAAATGTTACAAAATTACTTCACCATTGAAGCATATATGGCTTACAAATATACATCAATGATTTGTTCAAAATGTGTTTATTTAGCTCATAGTATTCTCTCATCTCTTCAAAATTAAATATTTTAGACCTCAGATGTAATTTGTTTTCAAAGCCAGTCTGGCTTGATATACAGGGTTTCTATAAGTAGTACATTTAGGATGGCCTCTCCTAGGATGGGCCTGAAGAAGAGCTCTTCAATAGCATCTGCATCAATGTCTCAAAGAGAGGTGATTACCTGGTGAATCCAAGCAAACCTGCCAAGGCTTCCAAGGAGCATTGTTGAGATAAACTCCATCAGGGCTTTCCCAGCTCCCTGCTGCAGTGTTTGTACATAAGGGAGACATTTCAGGACACGACATTCTGTCAAAACAAAAAGTAAAATAACAAATCCTGAGTAAACACTTCTGTTCTGTGCCCTTCATAATGATGGGTGTCTGGATTTCTGGCTTATAGCACTGCTTTCTCTACAGAAAAAAGCACTTTCTAACATACTTTTTGGAAAAATAAGGCATGTGTAACTCAATAATTTGAATGAGCATTGGGCAGCATTGTAAGCACATTGGAATCCAGCCCATTACATTAAAATTCAGCTTTGAAAAAAGCAGGTAATTTTGACTCAGTACAGATGGAGGAGAAGAAGTTTTGTAGTGTTGTCTACCTACCAAATGATGCTGAGATAGTAGTCTGGGCAGCTGGAAATATTCCAGGTCTAATCTACCCTACCTAGGTAACATCAGGAGACGGAGATGATGGTTTGGAGCAGTGAGCAGGCTCGCAGCCTCAAGACGTAGGCTTCCACTGTACCCAGCCCCATCTCCATCCTACTGTTGCCTCTGCTTACTAGGCTAAGCTGGGGCACTGTGGTTCACCACACTGTGTGGGTATCTTCATTTACAGTCAAAAAAGAGCAAGAGGAGTGCCTGAGCCATTTCTGAAGAAGGAGAGGTCTTTGCCCTGTGGAGTCATGGTCTTGAGCCTCAGTCACATACTTCCCAAAGCATGTGACCTGCTGGCTCCCTGAGGGTGATTGTGGGTGTCAGAACTCAGTGCTAAGGACACCCTGTGTTCATCCTGTGCCTCTGGAGGGATTGCCTTGTCATGTAGCTCTCATCAGCCTGTTGCCTCCTGTCCTCACTCTCTAAGAATAGCAACATCTTTTCTTTCCTGGAATTGTTGCAATCTGGACAGAGGGTAGAACACACTATTTGGCATCTTTTACAGTGACTGACTCCATACCTACCTGGAATAGGATCTGAATATCTTACAGCAGGGAGTGTTTCACACAGGATCATTCATTTAAGTGGGGGAAGTTCAGCATTCTTGCCTAGTGCCCTGTACTAGGGCAAAACCAACCTGGTTGGGTTTTCTTCAGTCTGTAACTGGCTGACTGTTGTCAGCCTTCAGCAACTCTCTTCTTCCTAAACATCATTGCCAGAGGAGAAGAAGCCTCAGCCAAACCTACAACCAGGCTAGCCAGAAATGAAGAGTTTGGAAAAGTCATCATCTCCCTCAGGATTACCAGCAGCTGCAAGCTGTGAGGCTGATTCCAAATGTTAGATTTTTCATGGAAAGGATATTGTCAGGATTTTGTGGGTTCAGGATGAAGTTGAAATAGTTTATATCCCTTCAAATATGCTTAATTTCCCCATTTGGTCTTCTTTTCTATGTAACCAAACACTGGTTTTAATTTACATATAATGAGACACTTCTTGTTCTGAGATCTGTTGTAATAATATTTAGTAAAACACGTTTCCAGCTGAACTGTAACCCTCTTGGGAGTATCTTTTTTTAACAGAAGCACTGTCACAGCCTTGAAGGAGTTTTTGAATATATATGTACACATAAATATGTATATCTATGGCACTGATACAATAACAGCACTGTTTTTCACTGTGCCGATCTCTTCACTGTGCAATCCCAATTGCTCTTCAGACAACTGTCAAAAACACAAGAATGTTTTCACCTCACTCTGTGCTGTTTCTGTGTGGCAGAACAGTCCTGCCTGCTCCTTCCTCTGACTTATTGCCTGGGTCGAGGTAGAGAAGGCCTTGCAGCTGGACCCTTAACCCACAGACCCTGAGACGACTCCAAAGCCACCCAGCCAAAGCTCCCCTGGGAAGAGCAGGGATGCCAATATGTTCTGGAGAGTGTGGATTCTGTTGATGCAAGGTGCTGGTTTCCCCTCAGGAGCTGGGTGCACAATTTCTTCTTCGCAGGTTATTGCTGGCCCAGATGTGGTCAATCAGTAACCCAGCCAGAGCCTTGCACACAGAGGTGCTGCACAGATTCTGTTGTTATTTCCAGCTCTGGGGCCCTCAGCATGAGAAGGACATGGACCTGCTGGAATGACTCCAGAGGACAACCCTGAAGATGATCAGAGGGCTGAAACACCTCTCCTATGAACACAGGCTGAGAGAGCTGGGGTTGTTCAGCCTGGAGAAGGCTTTAGAAAGACATTATAGCAGCCTTCCAGTACCTAAAGGGGCTTTACAAGAAAGCTGGAAAGGGACTTTTTATAAGGGCCTGTGGTGATAGGAGAAGGGGGAATGGCCTTGAACTGAAAGAAGGTAGGCAGGCTTAGGTCAGATGTGTACGCAGAAATCCTTTACTGTGAGACTGGTGAGGCACTGGAACAGCTGGCCCAGAGATGCGAATGCCACATTCATAGCCCTGGAAGCTGGCCAGAAGGCCAGGCTGGATGGGGCTTTGAGGAACCTGCTCTGGTGGAAGGTGTCACTCCTAATGGCAGGGGGGACGGACTAGATGATCTTTAGTTTCCCTTCCAACCCAAACCATTCTATGATTCTAGCAGGAGGACCTATACTCCATCATGCTGCCTGCCACCCTCTTGCCAAAGGGATTTTTCTAATGACAGTAAGCACAATGTCTGTGTCACAAGAGATCACTCAGGGTACAAGCAAAGCTTTGCATAGTTGTATGCTTCTTTTCCAAGCAATGGCTGATACAGCTGCCTGCCTGGATGTCCTGTTGAACTCCAGCTCATGACCCCGCTCTGGACTGCTCTGTACATGGCCCTTCCCCATTGCTTCAGTCAGTTTTGGTGGTCTTAACAGAAGTCAAACATTAAGGGGGGTTATGAGGTTCAATAATCCAAGAGAGAGTTTTCCATTGTCACTGCTGGTGGCTTCC
The DNA here is from genome assembly GCA_014706295.1 of Lycocorax pyrrhopterus obiensis. Classification (NCBI taxonomy): domain Eukaryota; kingdom Metazoa; phylum Chordata; class Aves; order Passeriformes; family Paradisaeidae; genus Lycocorax; species Lycocorax pyrrhopterus. Next base: position 82,133,350 of record JACSVZ010000004.1, read on the forward strand.
TCTTAGAACTGAGGCCTGCAAAAATATTAACACTTTGCCAAACATCAAGCCAAAACTTGAAAAGTTTGAAAATGTGTTGCAAATATGTAGAAAACATTTTCTGAGTTTGGTGGAAAGTGTTGAAAAACTATTAAAAATAGTAATTGTGAAACAGCAGCTGTACAGGTTTGTTTGCAGCAAAGGGTGGTTTGGGCTGTGTATAAACCCTGAGTACCTGTTTCAGCCCAGAGTTAGATGGTGAATCTGTTTCATATGGAGGCTTAACTGAATCTAGGCTTAACTGAAGTTCTCCAGGCTGCCTTCTGCAGCTCATGGAGAAATTTTCCAGAGAATAGGGTCATCCCACCTAAGAGGTAAGTGGCATTCCTGACACTGTGGAATGTGCCTGCAGACAGAATCAAGGGCTGCTGGCTCTCTCATACAGCACCCTGGGGAAGCAGCAGGCCTTAGAAGGCACAAATCCAGAACATAACCCTGCTTCTACTACTTTCTCCTTAAGTGAAAATTGCATTTTACCCACAGAGACAATAAAAATGCCAGCTAGTTAAACTGTGTAAGCTGCTGTAGATGAGGCCTTTCTCCTCTTATCATCCCCCTGGATATAACTGGTGGTTTCTTTCAGCCTGATTTTGTTGTGAAAAAAGCTTGCACTGAAGTGAACTCTGCTGGTTTGATGCTGCGGCATAGACACTCAAGGCAATACCAAGCATCTGGATGACATTACACCTCAAGAATCAGAATTTGAATCCCATTGGAAACAAACATAAAGTCACACAGCCTTTGAGCAGCCTATAAACCATCCACCACGAGCTATATAATGGAACAACTGAAGCATTCAAGTATCCTTTTTGGTGCAGCCCCAAGTATAGCACACTGCTGACAGTGCAGCCAACAGCAGTGATTGCTATGGAAGGAGCCGGGGGTCTGAGCCAGAGCAGGCTGGAGTCAATAAGTCTTTCCATTTACTTTAGTGTACTCAGAGCTCAGCTTTTAATGACTCATGCACTCCATGGTGCTGACCGAGGCAACCTTCCTTCCTAAGGAGCTTGAACTTGGCATCAGAAGCGAGAGGATACAATCAGTAGTCCTAGTTTGCTCTGTGACTGCTGTCCCAGGGTTTGAATGTAGGGATACTAAATTATATAAATAAAGGATATAAATAAATAAATAAAAGCTGTGTAACCTCCACACAGCATCCTTTTGCCTCACTGATGAAAATTAGATGGTTATTTTATCTTCTCCTCCAGTGAGGAAGCCTTTGTTGAAATACTTCTAATGCTCACATCACGTACCCATGTACCATCTCTCCTTCGCTGTGAAGTGAGGGTGAGGCTGCTGTATTACCTTTGAACTGGAAATCGGTTTGAAGTGACACAGTTAATTCTTTATGACATAAAATTTGTCTAATAGAGGTTGTTTTGGCTTACAGTGGGTGACCTATTGCACATATCCAAGGAACCAAAATAAGCCACATCAGACAGAAAAACTGTTAAATCATGGAATACAGGTTTTTGAGAACATTTAATTATAGTCATAGAAAAGAATATAACTAAACGTTTGTCTATATGTAAATGAAAATGTCAAATATCTTTCTAGGCACATAATCATCTGTGTAATTTCTTGGAGGACTTACCAGAATTAAAAAGAATAATTCCTTTAAGATAGGCATATTCTTTTACGTTTATGTCCAGGTCCCAGAATTTCCACAATAAATTCTTCATCTTCTGAACTTCTGCTAAAGATGCTCCTGCTGATGAGCTGCCCAGTTCATTCACAGCTGTCAAAGACTGATGGAAGAGGATTTTTTTCAATAAACTAATGGCTGGAATCTCTCTCAGGTCAAAATCCACCCCTTCTTGTGCCATGCCCAGGACAAAAAGAGGGGCCCAGTTCTGTTGTATGAGGACAAACTGATCCTGCCAAGGCACGTGATAAAAAGAAGGTAAGTTTCTAATAAAAGTTCTAATAAAACAGCACTTCAGAAGCTTTTCTGCATGTGGCTTCTGGTGTTTTCAGGACAACTCTTCTCCTGCCCAACCAAGAGCAGCCTTTGCTTCCTGTGGAGCAGTGGGGACTGCAGTGCTGCTGGTGCCACTTGGTCTCACTTCCATGCTCTTTGTTAAGGATCTGGTACAGGATGCTTTTAGAATGGTGTGTCTCACACTGACATTTCCCTAATTTCTCAGCTGGGATCTTGGTAGCCATGGAGGCAGAGTTCCCTGTGGCAGGAAACAGCATGTCTGGAGCTATGTGTCAGCAGCAGGGGAGGGCCTTTCTGCCACGCAGGGAGGCATTGTGTGCTTATATACACATGGGCAGGTGCTGAAAAGTAGTATGACCCTGATCCATGAGGTTACCTTGAGCTTTACTTGCAGCAGTGTGTTTTGAACAAGGCGTGGCTGCAGGCTGCTGTAGCCCCAGGGCAGTGGGTGGCATGAGCCAGTCCTGGGGACAGTCCTGGGGATGGAAATCCTGTGTTTCAGAACTATCTCATGTTTCTGTGAGATTTGAGAGAGACTTCAGAGAAGGTCAGCTGTTGGAGCTCATGACAGTGCTCTCTCTTGCATTTCACAAATGATCATTTCAAACACAGAATACAAGGGCTTAGAGTCATAGAATTGATTAGGTTGGAAAAGACCTTTTAGATCATCAAATCCAGCCATTAACCCAGCACTGCCAAATCTACCACTAAACCATGTCCTCGAGTGCCACATTTACATGCTTGTAAGTGCCTCTTGGAATGGTGTCTCAGCCACTTCCATGGGCAGCCTGGGCATCTGGGCATCGATGCAGAACAAGACAACATAAGACATCCAGTATCGTTTCCTCCTTAACTTCAGAATATTTCTCCAAGACAGGCTGTGTAATTAAATTTTCCTCATACAAACCGATGAAGAAAAAATGGCAGTTCATACTTTTGTACCTGTGAACTTTTATAGCAGCTCAAGAGCTGAATGATTGAATTGTCAGGACTCTTCACTCAACATCAGGGAACACTAAGTAGCAGGAATGAAAGAAACTCAGCCTTAATACGGAGAAATTGATACTTCAAGTTTCTGTTACTTCACACTCCCTTGCTTGCTCTTATACAGGGGAAAAGGTACTAAGTATTTTTCACCAAGCATAATGTTTATGCATTCCTACCATCTGGGCTCTTAGCATGTCTTAGCAAAAACTGAGCATTAAAAACAACAGCTTGAACGCCTTCATCTGCCAGATCTCCAAGCCTTTGGCATGTAAAGGCCCACCCTCCATCAGATGCATAGCTGCAAATTTGTGGTTTGCTACAACAGGGTATTTTTTTTTCCATGCTGGGCCATTTTAAAATTTTCATTTATTTACCTCTGCATGATATTTATGTTGCAAAATTTTCCCCTTCTGGTGAGTTAAAAAGTGGAGGAAGAGGTGACTGCTCCAAAGCTGAGAAATTTAGAAGTGTAGTGCTGCTGAGGCGTAGCTACTACTGACTGCTGTGGAGGTCCAGGGCACACACAGCACTGAATACCTGGTGGAGTTTGCTTGTTCACTTCTCCATTCACTCAACAGCTCCCTGCTGCTGTCCATTCCTGGGGTGTCAAAGAGCTTTATAAGTTAAATGGCACAGCAACGGAGAAGTCCCCAGAAAGTCCCATCCTTCTTATTCATGATGTAAAATTCAAGCTGGGCTGAGGTAACTCCAGTTACAGGGCTATTGCCATCTGAGGTTCAGCATGAATTACATTGATTGGCCAATGGCTGTACTATAAAGAGAGACTGAGCTTGCTAAAATCATTCTTGCAAAGCGTTTGCTTGTGACAAGAAGTTCTGTCTCCTAACTGCTGGTGATCGTGGTGGTGTTTCAGTAATCTAGGCAGCAGAGTTCTGAGCAACCCAGCTCCTATGCTCCAAGAGCACCATCTCATAGGTGGCTATTTCACTCTCTTGGTTCATGTCATTACTTCACAGCTCCTCTTAACCGTGCTTATGAAAATTCTACTTCAGATTAAATTGGTTCTTTTCCTACTTTTTTTCTTCCTGAGGTCTGCATCAATCATATGCAGAGTCCTGATGTCAGCAACATGTGGTATTGGATACCATTTCTACTTATCATTATTTATTTCCTTTGATTGTGTATAGATCTAAGAGGCAGAAGCAAATTATATTTTTTTCTATCAGGCATTCCTGGTACATATATATATATATAATATATAATAGCTTTATGACTATTTACCAAAAATAAGAGTGAAGGTTACTGCCTCAGTATGACTGCCTAGGATGCATTACACATTATCAGCTTTCCTGAGAAAAAGATTACTTAGAATTTTGAGTCAATACTGAGTTGCAGGTGAAACTGATCCTGGTCATCCTGATTCAAAATTGTTTGAAATGAACTTTCTGCGTGACCCAATTTTCTCGAAGGCAGAGGACCAGCAGCTAAATTTAGCTCTATACTTGTAAATTAGGCAACAGTTAATTTTTTTTCTAAATCTTACCTATAGAATGGTTGCAGCCACATGCACCTAGATATAAAGCATCTAAATCTTGATGCTACAGTAGCAATGCTTCATACTTTCAAATGTTAAGGAAGTACACAATACAAAAGCCAATTTTGTGATACGATAAATCCCCATGGATTTTTATCTATTTTAGCTGTCTCTAGCATGCTGGCTTGAGAACAGTAAGACACAGTCACATCAGTGTTATTTTTTCTGTTTTGCATTTATATACCTTTTCAAGCTACAAGACACCCACACCCACAAATACTCATTGCCACCACATTCTCTCTGAAACTATCAGAATTACTCCTCAGGCACAAGTGTCACCATTTGGACGACAACAACACAATGTGTCCTAAATCCACACACAAAATTAAAAGAACTTAAAGAGAGTTGGTTTATATTAGATATACGGAAGGAATTCTTTGCAGTGAGGCACTGGTGAGGCCCTGGAACAGGTTGCCCAGAGAAGCTGTGGATGCCCCATCACTGGGAGTGTTCAAGGCTAGGTTAGACAAGGCTTTGAGCAACCTGGCAGGTGGAAGGTGTCCCCTGCACATGGCAGAGGGATTGGAACTAGATATCTTCAAGGTCCGCTCTAACCCAAGCCATTCTATGACTCTGATTTCTGCAGACAGCTCTTTTATATTCACACCATTGCTGGGAATTAAAATAATAAATATCTCATTGAGTCCAAATGTATAAAACGTGTACTATTTTTGGCTCATAGTCATAGCATTATTCACCTAATGGAATACTTGGAAGTCTGAAGAGACTTGTCAGACAATAGGGGAGCTTACATGGCAATCTTATCCTTACCTTGGCGGTAGCCAAACATGACTCTTTCAGGAAGAGTGTATGATACGTATCACTCTTCTCATGACTATTTTTCTTGCCTTCAATAATTTGCAGCTTAGGGAAATCCCAAACCAGAATGGTTTTGTGCATTTAATAACTTTCAAACAGTTTCTAACCTACGCTTTTCTGCAGTCTGCTCCCAAAGCCGCATGAACATCTACATCAGCCTATGTAAAGGAGCTCTGTGGATGCCTGTAAGCGAGACAAAACTTGATCAAACATGACATTTACTGGATCTGGTGCCTTCTTGCTCTTTTACTGTGGAGAAAAAAAAGGGAATCAATCAATCCCTATTCACCCTCTCTATAGCTTGCTGTATTTTATAAATCTACTATTATTTCATATGGGCTATAAGAAAGAAACACCTTCCTAGGAAACTGACAGCAGCCTGTCTGGAGTCCCACCAGGTTGATATACGCACATATTCCTTGATTCAGTGACCTCTTATCTCTCTGGTCTCACTTGCAAACATTTAATTGGCCTATAAACATCCATATGACTTCAGAACAGGAATCTCTAGGAGTTTTATGCAACGCGTTTTCTGGGAGGAGTTGGGTGAATTCCACGTCATGGGTACTTTTGAGGACAGCTGACCTCTCTAGCAGCCTTAAGAAGAGGAAACAGTAATAAAACCATTATCTTTCTAAAAGGGTTCAATTTCTTCCACCTTTCTTGAACAATAAAGGCATGCATTTCTCAGCTAGAGAAACCCAGAGCTACCATTCAGACTGCCAGCTTCGGCTAGGCAGATGCTGGGAAATGTCAGCCCCACGTTGAAGCCTGCTCAGCTTTTAAACAAGCTCTGAAACAAGCTCTGAAACAGTGCCTTTAGCTTATGAGAATGCCATGGCAAAGTAGGATTTGGCCCTTATATCTGAAGCAAGTCTACATGAATAATGAATCCAGTTAATTTAAACATGTTCAGCCTATCTCGAAGCTTAAGTGATTGAGGGTAAGCATGTGCTTAAAATACTTTTGTTGGTTATATCTGATAGAATCAGTGTCTTTTTGATGATAGCCATTTAAACAAAAGTAGCAAATTAATAGAGAGGCAGGTGCCCTGCAGTGAAATGTTGTCTATCACTGAAACCGGGCCTGTTTTAAATCTGCCTCTGGTGAGTGAGTTAGATAGAAGGCAAGTGTCTCTGAACTTCTGCCCCAAATCTTGATGTGAAACAGGAGCTCTAAGAAGCCCCCTCCCTAAAAACCTACCCAAGGTGTCTATATTTAACTCATGTCCTACTGTTCTTCATTTCAAGAAACAGTGGAGCAGCACTTAAAGTGACTTTTTGGCAGGTGCTGCTCACTGACTGAAGTAGGGGGAGTGTTTATCTTCATTTTAAACCAAGGACATTTTGTTAGAGATTTTACGCTGCCCGACCATAGCTCAGCTGTTGCAAATGTGAATGCAAACATGTGCCATCTGGAGCTATAACCAAATACGAGACTGAAATATTAGCACAGGAAGTAAATAAGAGCTCAGCGGTGCTCCTCAGGCAGAAGACGGGATGACACAGGAACGTATTTCTTAACTCTTCAGTTTCTTACAAATCTAAAGAAGCAAGAGACTTCTTTGCATACATATGCATAAATGAACCCAAAAGGGCTCTTCATGTTGTTTAAGCAAGCAAAGAAACAAACAAAACAAGCCCCCCCAAACAAAACAACAAACAAACGAGCAAAACCAAGCAAATCCAGCTGGATAAGTAAGCTCTTTCCACAATTTTTTAATAGCTCTAACCTGCCTCGCAGTAACATGGGGTCAGAGCCTTTTCATCACTTTGCACACCATAGCAGATGTGCTGCTTCTGGGACATTTCTCCCTTGGTGACAGGTAAGGGACTGGTTTAAGTCGTGTTTGGAAATGGGCATGGATCTGGAGACATGAATAGCTTTTAAGCTGCCCAACACCAATTGTTTGCTTTCTTCATATTAAAATTTGTACAAGGGTAAATTGGCCATTTTTATAAGGGCACACCTTGGGATGTAGAGATTCTAAAATAAACCAGAAGTGACCTTGTAAGAGTTTGTGCCATTTTTCTCCAGGTCCCCCACTGAGGAGATGGTGTTTGTACAGTCACCCTTATCAGCACTGGGACAGGCACCATCTATCATTTTAAATACAGATAGATGTAACACTTAAAATTGCTCAGCCAGTGAAAAATGCTGCAAAGCAAAGTTAGAAAATGCTCCTGGCTAGCAATGCCATCTCCAGAGTGGCACTGAAAAGGCAGCTCCTCCTTCAGCCCCCTCCCCTGCTGAGAAGAGTGGCTAAGATGATAAACTTTTTAATGTAGTATGGAGCCCACTATCACATTAAAGTTAAGTCTGTCTTATATCATTGAAGATAAATGCCTAATCTAGTGATTAGCACTCTATAAATACCACAGATTAGCAAGCGAAGGTTAGATGGCAGATTAGATATGTGGTGTATGTCTTCAGACTTGCCTTTATACATTTCATTTATGATCAGATGAGCAAGGCCCAAGAAACTAAATCCCAAACTCTTTCATTTTATTTTTAAATATATAGGGGGCAAAAAGATAAGATGTCTTCTGCCAGAAGCATAGGACTAATGTATTGAATTTTCCTTGTGACAAAATTAACATGCCCAAACTTCCCTGACTGTTTGCCATAGGATAACTTCGTTACCAATAATTCTTGAATTAAATATCTGTCTATTGAGATTAGGAGAAAGGAAGAAAGCAGTTCTGTCTCAAAATCTGGCTTTTCTGTGAGGTCAGAATACTTAAAAATCTGATAATTGTCTGGTATTACATACAAGGGGTACTCAATCTGTTAAACCTTTACCTGACTGGCACCACTGAAGGCCAATAAGAGCAAGAGCCTGCCAGCCTTTAGGCAATTTTTTCTTTAGGAATAGGTTGGTCTGATAAAACTGGGGAGAAAGAAAAGATGTTGAGTTGTATATATGTATTGTAAATTGTAAATTAATTTTTTCTGTCTCCATGTGTGAGGCTCTGCTGTCAAGATATACTGGGGAAAGAGCCAGATTTCTGAGAATCATGGTGTCCAGCAGGGGTGAAGGAGAAAGACGGAAAACTTTGCCAGAGAGCAGTATAGTTTTGAGCAAAGAGTCCTGTGAAGGTATGGCTAAGGAAATGAATTTCAGATGCTGAAACCCAGAGAAGGATAGTCACAGTGTCTTTCTAGAATGGACTAGGCTGCTGAGAGAGTAGAAGATCCTGAAACCTGAAAATGTTAAGTAGTACAAGTTAAAAACAGAAGGGAGGGAAAGGAGGGAAAGATCAGTCTGAGCACATCTAATAAGAGCAGATTATGACAGGATAAATGCTATTCACAAATAGTTGTATGAAGACGTGAGTTGCTGAGTCAAAGGTGGCCACAAGACACAGGCACTTCCATGCTGTTCAGTGGTAGTTTGAAAGACATTCAGACCTTCTTCTGGACCTGTTTCTGTATACAGTAAATGATTTAGTCCTGAAACTTCAGTGTTGCAAGATCAACTGCTGCTTATTCTGGCATTTATGTTATTTCTGTCACTCTGAAAAACAGCTCTGAGATTTTTAGAACCATGCACATTTGCAAAAATCATATTTTTGGAAGAGAAATCTGGCTCTATTTGTCTCATAAAAGTCTGCACTTAACCACTTCTTTAAAAAACGCTATTATTTTAAGGTCAGTGGAAACTCCATTAAAGTGCTTCAGGAAATCATCAGATCATTAGAGGAATGGAAACTGAAATGTGTGCAATGTACTGATTTCAAACACATTATAAAACTGGGCAAGAAATCAAGTATGTAACGTTCTTCTTCGGGACCCACACAGTTTCAGAGTGATTTTATCATGCTACATGCCAGTGACTGCTCCTAGCTTGCAGTGGCTACTGGAAGGTATTTTTCCTTCAGAGATGCATCCATTGTCACCTCTCAAACCAGCCTTTGAAACTAAGCAGAGACATACCTTTTTCTCGCTTAGCTACCTGGGGAAACACATGTATGAGGATCTTTGTCCTCAGGAGTGTGTCTGATACCTAGAACTCCCACCTTGAATGGAACAGATGCCTTAGAGTCCAGCCATGTACTTGAAATTGTGCTCAGAAAGGCAAGGTTTGAAAACCACAGATCAGTTTAACCGCAAGCCTTGTGTGCACACATTAAAAGAAACAAAAGACCAAGAGAAGCACGTGTCTGCAGTGTTTAGTTAGTGCTCAACTGTCCTTTCACCCTCCCCAGTTCCTGTGACAGGATGGTGAGAGCTCTGTGACAGCCTTGTGGGAGGTCACATCCAAACTCAGATGGACTGAAGCATTTATACCTCCAGGACCTGTTTCCCTTTATAGCTCAGATCCAACAGTGGAGGTCATTCTGGCCCAAACCTCTCTCCCTTCTCCTCCCTCCTCCTGTCTCATATGCTTCTGGTTCATTAGGTCAAGCAGGAAAGGCTCTAGAATTTCCTTCCATTAAGTCAGTACTTGATGCCATCTGTTGTGGAGATGGGATTCTCTTTTGGACGGGGCAGAAGGGTTTCTCCTTGCACAGACAGTTTACAGCTATTCCCGTAGCGGGCCAGGATTTAGCAAGTTCTCAGCTCAGTGTGAAGTAGAACTGATCTGGGAAATGCCCAAATCCCATTATATAAATGTTTCATGTTAGAACTCCTGCTCTGTACCCACACCAAGTACCCTGCCCATCATGTGTTATACATTCTCGTAAGTGTGAACAAATGGCACAGTTCATTATTGATCTCATTTGAGACTAGAGTTGGCAGCAATCACTCGTGTGGAGGTGACAGTACTTTGGAGGGTATCTCAATCCAGTTCCCAGCTCAGTGTTTGGAGAGGCTTTTGAGACAAGCTGTAGTAAGTTGGCCCACAGGTCCCATCCTGTGGTAAGAGGTCACCCCTTCAGAGCTCTGTGCTCCTGCCCAGTCCCCCACACAACTGCAAGCGGCGTTTGGAAAGGGCAGCACTCACCTTTGCTCTGCCGTCATCATGCTAACATCACCTTACTAATAAACTATCAACTATGGCAAAGAACAGATTTGTTTTTCAGAAAAAAGGTGAGAATGGAACACCCAGTAGAAAACAAACCTGTGGAAATTTTAATTTCACACACGTTTTCTCTTCAGTAACTATCCACATGGGATGTTCAGTTTATTGTGACTACGAGCGTCACCTTCAAATACCAAAAATCTGGGGCAAAAATGAAGTCAAAAGAAACTGGACAAAAAGTAATTCTGGTTTTATTTGTTGTGTCAAAACAAGATATCACTCTAAGATTTCTAAAGTTAAAACAAATAATACAGAATATATTTTAAAACACCATGCAGGACAGCTAAAAAGATTTATTTTTGGAAGAACCACCCCCAGACCCAATTCATGTATGCACAGCAAACAATATGGTTTGAAAAAAAAGCAAGCAGAGTTGTTTTATCAGCTGGCCTTCCTCACCTTCTGTTTGTGTTTCAGTGTGCCCAGAGGATTAGCAGATTGTTAATACAGCCTCAGAAAACACACGTCTTGACCCAAAATGTCATTTCAGGCAGCAAGAGAACAGGAAAAAAAATTAGTAGATGATAGAAAATCCTATTAAATAATCATGGCAGGAGAGGAAGAGGTCTCTGGAATATCAAACCTTCTGAAAAATGCTACTGAGAACATTTTGATAAGGGTGAGATTAAATGTGAGCTCTTGGTGCATTCTGTTACATATTAAATCCTGACACAGAAATCTCAACAGATGGAGGCATTTAGAAGAAGAGAACAACTAAGGAAGGAAACTGGCAAGCAAATAAAATTATTGGGAGAAAATTATTACTACTGGTTATTTGTTTTTACTGTTATTATTTAATAAGAAATTAGCACTTCACTGCCTGAGCCAAGATCTTACTATGGAAGATTTAATCTCAAAGAAGATAAAATAGAGGAAGGTGGGAAGATATTTTTTCCCCCTTTAATTTTCTTTTTTAACACCGAAATAATTTATTTCCTGCAAATAAAGCATTGCTTTCACTGGTGTCCACAAGAAACCACACAAGTGGTTGGGTGTGGCTGTGCCTTAGCTGCACATAGCTGATACTATGATTCAAAACTGCGAAAAGAAACAATGACATATGAAGATACATCAAAATGGGCATTAATTTACTTTATAAACAAATTTTTTCTTCTAACCCTTTCTTTCCTGACTTCTGTTTTGTGTGCTTGTTTGTCACTGGATGTTTGAACAGGCAAAACAACTGGACCTTGACCTTCTTTGCAGTCATCACAAAACAAATTAATACAAGAAGTAAACAAGCTCTGGCAAATTACAAGTGCATCCTCGCTTATTGCTTTCAAAGCCCAGAAGGTTTCTAAATGTGAAAGTAAAGAAGGAAGGCAGATTAACCCTGATAACCAAATATCATTAACTCTAAGACAGTTGCTGGGATATGCCCTCGTATATGTGTAGCACGTGTAGCAGGTGCTATTTATGATAGTACACATAACAAGAGCAGTGCTGATGGGAAAATACTTCCCTGGTTGTAGAGTATTGTGAAGCTTCACTCTGCCACCCTATTTCCAATTTCCCTATTTCCTATTTTCTTTTCTCACTCCATCATTGGACAGATCCAGGTACACTTTTGAGTCCCTAAATGTGCAGATAGATTAGCTACAAACAGGATGATGACCACACACCTGGTAATTCTCTGCAAGAACCCAGTGACTTTTGATCTGACAATCACCTCCATGAGTATATTATTTATTTTCACTCTAACCATCTTAAAGGTAAATCAAACTACCCAGATGTAATTGCAAAATCCAAGGACAGAAAATTATATGCAGGTTGACTTCACAGATAGAAAACAACTGATAAGAGACCAATATGAAAGCTGACTGCAGTTAACCTTTACTTGGGATCCAGCAGCAGCATGTACTTGTTAATATGCTGCTTTAAAAGCAAAAAATAACACAGTCCTGTCTTGTTTATGGAACAAGTAAATTAATGGAAAACATTAATCTCTGGTCTAACATGACCACGTTTACCCTCTAAAGCCATAGTGCAGTGAGTATTATTTGACACCGAGTCTCAAGTTGGACTGCTTTGGTTTTGACTTTACTTTACACTGTGAAACCACTGCTTTAATGTTCACTTTGCAAACATAAAAGTTGTTTTTTTTAAAAAAAAATCATTTATACATACATGTATTTAAACACAAGCAAGCACTTCTCTCCAGTGTTACATGATTCTAATACTAATTTCCCCATTTATCTTCATGGGAAACATAAGGCAGGAAAAAAGAAAAGATAAACTGTGTAACCTTACTTAAATTTACTAACAAAGTCCTTCGCACCTTCATCCCTATATTCCACTGCATATAGACACTCCAGGCAGTTTGAATCAATAGTATTTCTATGTGAAATGAAAACAGGGGATGCGAAGGTTATTTGGGGAAGTGCTGCTGTACAAGACAGAACTAGAAATACAAAACAGGTTTACAATGACCACTCTGTGGAGACAGATGAAATCTGTATCTCACTGCAGCAGAGGTGGTGTCCAAGGGGACCATCTGTGGTAAAGAAAGAACCTGAATAAAAACATGTACTGGATAAGATGAGGTGTTTTGCTGGTTTTGGCTGGGGTAGAGTTAATTTTCTTCAAGTGGCTTATAGGGGACTGTGTTTTGGACTTCTGCTGAACACAGGGTTAATAATACAGAGATGTTTTTGTTATCGCTGAGCAGGGCTTACACAGAGCCCAGGCCTTTTCTGATTTTTGTACTGCCAGGAAGCTGGGGGTGCTTGGGAGACTGGGAGGAGCTGGGAGAGGTGGCCCCAACAGATCAAAGGGATACTCAGAACCATATGACATCATGTTCAGTATATAATATGGGGAGGAGGAAGGGGGGGACATTTGCAGTGATGGCATTTGTCTTCCCAAGTCACTCACTAGGTGTGATGGGGCCCTGCTCTCCTGGAGATGGCTAAACACCTGCCTGCCCATGGGAATCAGTGAACTCATTCCTTGCTTTGCTTAGCTTGTGTGCATGGCTTTTGCTTTCCCCATGGAACTGTCTTTATCTCAGCCCGTGAGTTTTCCACCTTTTACCCTTCTGATTCTCTCCCTGATCCCGTGGGTGGAGGAGCGAGCAAGTGGCTGCATGGGGCTTGGCTGCTGGCTGGGGTTGAACCATAGCAGGTGTAAAGGTATTAGAAGCTGCCAAGCTAATGGATTTATATGAGAGAAAACCAGGAGCCAGAGGGATTTGCATGCAGACACTCCTTGTGGCATGGATGGAGCAATTGGGCAGGAAGAGAAAGGAACTGAAAACCGAGAAGTAGAACTGAACTACCCAGCACCTCAAAGGGAGAGTAGAATTCATAGACAACTGGAGAAGAGCCCACAGCCTCCAAAGGTGGCAGAAACACACAACAAAAGTTTACAGTCCAGCCTAATTCTCAGAGCTCTTTTGAACTGTGCAGAGGCCTGTTAAATAGTGATCTCTTAGATGCCAGCGAACAGGAACCATTCTCTTCTGACACTTACACCAAACTGCTTAAAAAGGGTGATGGAAACATTGCTGGAGTCAATGTTCACAGCCCATAGTTCTGTTTTGTTTCCACAAAGTTGGTTGGTTAGGTGGTCTGACAGAGGAAAGAGATAAAACAGCTTGTGGAATTGATCCTGGGGCTTTCAGACCACACTTTGATTCAAGAAGCGAGAGACAGTCCCAGCACCATGGGCTGGCTGGGACAATGGGAGGCCCTCACACAGCTCACTCAGTGCAACAGCACTGCAATGGGGAGACTTCTGGGTTCTCACTTTGGAAACCCAGGGATTTATTTCTATCAATGATTTTTCTTCAAACAGTTCATTAAAATCAGTTGTTGTTTGATTTGCAGCCTCTGTAGGGAGTGCAGGCTGCACCTCACCCCCAGCTGGCACAAGCTCACCAGAATGACTGGCAGTCCCAAATCTCACAGCCTGATCACCAACCTCATTCAACAAAGCTAAAAGAGAGATAATAGTTGGCAAGGAAGCAGCTGACCCAGTGACGAGAGGCATTCGTCTTTCCCACCGTTTAGACCAACACCAGCCTGCCCAAAGTCTTTTTATCGGGTGAAATTTCATCTGTTGCAGAGGAGTTCTGAAAGAGATGAGTCACTGGGAAAGATAAGGTTCTCAATGAGGCCATAAATAACAAATCCAGACAGCAATGTCACCCTTACATTTTAGGCCATTGAATGTGAACATAATGAAGTGCAGTGTGCAGCTACTGAAGCTGAAGCTCAGAGAGGGGACACAGTTTTTCACACAACCTGATGGTAGATTTGATATTCAAGCCCGTTTTTCCTGTTTATTTGGTGGCACCCTGCCAATGAGGGCCCTTTGGAGGCCTGGGCTGAGCCCCAAATTAAATCTATTCATATTCTTTCTTACATTGTAGGACAGATCTCTCCTACTGAAGCTTTATGCATTTGGGAGCCCATTCATGTGCTGACAAGCCTAAAGTGGCCCAGCCTCTGACATACAAACAGAAACACTTTTGGGGCACAACTCCAAGGCCCGCAACACTTGCCAGAGCAGCACACACCTCCTCCTTTTTATTCCTCTGAGGTAATAAGCTTAAATTCAAAGTATCCCTCAGGAGGTTTCACCAGGCAGCTCTTTACAGTTTATTGAAGGACTCCTGACCTGTTAGCAATTAGCCTTAGCAGAAACAGACCACCCATTTGTTCTTTCTGGTTTCATCAGATCCTCAGTCAACCCTCTCTGCCAAAAGGGCTCTACAGAGGGGTATGGACAGGCTGGATCAATGGGTCAAGGCCAACTGTAAGGTTCAACAAGGCCAAGTGCCAGGTCCTGCACTTGCGTGACAACAACTCCCAGCAGCACTACAGGCTGGAGGAAGAGTACCTGGAAAGATGCCTGGTGGAAAAGAATCTGGGGATGCTGGTCGACAGCAGCTGAACATAAGACATTGGGTGCCCAGGTGGCTTAGAAGGCCAATGGCATCCTGGCCTGTATCAGCAATAGTGTGGGCAGCAGGACCAGGGCAGCGATTGTTCCCCTGTACTAAGCACTGGTGAGGCCACACCTCGAGTGCTGGGTTCTGTTGTGAGCCTCTCACTACAAGAAGGACATTGAGAGGCTGGAGCAAGTCTAGAGAAGGGCAATGGAGCTGGTGAAGGGTCTGGAGCACAAGTCTTATAAGGAGCAGCTGAGAGGGCTGGGGGCATTTAGCCTGGAGACAAGGAGGCTTGGAGGACACCTTATTAGTCTACAACTCTACAAGTTCCTGAAAGGAAGTTGTAGCCAGATGGGGATCAGTCTTTTGTCCTGGGTAACGAGTGACAGTATGAAAGGAAGTGGATTTAAGTTGTGCAGGGGAGCTAGATTAGGGGGAAATTGCTTCACTGAAAGGGTGGTCAGACATTAGAATAAGCTGCCTAGGGAAGCGGTGGAATCATCATCCCTGGAAGTGTTCAACAGGCCTGCAGAGGTGGCATTTAGGGACATGGTTTAGTGGTGGATTTCACGGTGCTGGGTTACCAGTTAGATTTGATGGTCTTAGAGGTCTTTTCCAACTTTAATAATTCTATAAAAATTCAGAAACCCCCCTCTAAAACCAGCAAGTAACCATCCCTCAGCCACTGCTACCATTGCTCTCCTTCAACCAACCAAGCCAAGGGGCCACACCTCTGAAGGGATGCAGGGTGAACCAAGGCCATTTTTATTCTGGCGCTTGTTCAGCCTCTGCTTCTCTCGGGAGCTGTGCAATACTGGGGGGACGTGCTCAGCCACACGAAGGTGACCTTATTGTTAAAAGAACTCACTTGGCTGAGGGAATACAGCTGCACCCAAACCTGGACTGTGCCCTGCCTGCAGGGAATGCTGCAGAGGGCAGTAACAAACATGAGTGCTATAGGCTGGTTGTGTATGGAAAGGTCAGAGCCTGAGAGTAAAGCAGCGCTTGAAGGCAGAGAAAGCATGGGAAACAGACATGGAATGTAAATAGGAAGGAAGAAGAAGTTTAGCATCTCAGTGGAGGAGGCTTTGCCTGCTGGAGGGAGGGTGCAGAGGGCTGCATGCCCAGCCCACTCCCCATGCTAAGTACAGTATCTGCCTTTGGCTCACAGGCCCTTCTCAAATAAATGAGTTGTCACTGCCCTGGCTCTCCCGGAAAAGCTGGTATCTCACCAGAGCTAAGAACTAAATTACTCCTTATTTTTTCTCCATTTGTGTTTGGTCACCCACAAAGCACACGTCCCTCTTGGCAGGGAAAGGGCTGGTATAACGTGTTCACCACAAGAGGGTCTCATGTGCTGGGGCAAAGTGCCCACAATCCGGGGAAAGATCAAACAGAGCAGAAATACACATTCTTACGACGAGGTGGTGTTTTTAAAGAAATTATGCAGCTGCTTTTTTTTCCCTAAAGGATTCCTTTAAAGTGCAGGGTACCGTCCCCCACGCAGTTAACAAAATCTCTGCTACCAGCAATACTGTGGTGCCCTCAAGTGGATGCAGAACACTGAGAAATGTGCTACATTGCAGTCTCTGCTCCCTGCCTCGCAAACCCAGGCTGCAAACAAAGCACCTGCCCACCCCAAGAGCTCTTTGCAATGCCAGAGGAATAAATGTGCTTCAACATTAAGATTGCCAGAACAAAAGTTTCTCACTCAAGAGAAATTTATTTTTCAAGAAATTATTCGATTTATGAAAAAAAAAAAAATTAAAAAGGGGGATTGGTTACAGCACTACCCTCATAATATTTCCAAGGAGTAAGCAGAAAATAGAGATTTTTTTGGGTCCAACCACAGACCAAATGCCATTGAGCTTGATTCTCTTCACCAGATGCAGTATTGCTGGCCTTCCTCTGGGAATTGGCAGTAAGATGCCAAATTGCCTGACACCAGCCCCTACAAATGTGCCATCCAACCACTTCACAGTGCCAGCAGATGTGAAATACCCCATTTGCCACCTGCTGCTTCACTGGTGGCAAGCTACCCATGTATGGCTTCCTCCTCCTCATGATTGTTCTTCCCATATACTGTGTCCTTGTCACATCACAAAGATGTAGGGGCAGCACAGGCTCCGACAGACACCCTTGAAGTAGACAGGGAAGATCTTGAGAGGCTGGAAAGGAAATAAAAACATCCTGACACCCAGGTCACAAAATTGTTAAAAAATCCCTAACTTTTAAGACTACACAATGAGCATGGCTGAGCTTACTGCTCAGAGGTCACAGGGCAAGTCATGCTACTGCTAGAGAGAACTTGAATCATGGGGAATGACGCAAAACTTAACAGCAGTGTTTAGCTAATTTACCTCAGCTGAACACTCCCCGGGCAGAGGTTCTGTTGGAAGAGCTATGCAGGTGCTGATCCATGTCACGCACATGCCCAGCTCACTGCCTATCACGGCCCTTTCCACAGAGCTATTCCCCAGCAGTCCCAGCCTGTCCTGGTGCCCAGGGCAGGGCTTGGCAGTTGCCCCTGCTGAATTTTATGGGGTTCCTGTTTATCCGTTCCTCCAGCCTGCCTGGGAAAAGCATCCCTGACCTCAAGCATTAATCATCTGCAAATTTGATGAGGGTACATCGCATTACCTCCTCCAGGCCATTGATGATGTTGAATAGGACACACCCGAGCAACAAGCAGAGAACTGCAGGGGTCTGTAAAGCACAACTCATTAATCACTGCCCTCTGATCCCAGTCATCCAGCCAGCATTTCACCCATCTTCTAGCTGTCCATCCCTTCAATCCCTAATATCCTGCCTCAATTACAAGAGTTTTATGGGAGGCAGTGCCAAAAATCTTGCTAAAGTCAAGGGAAACATCATCTCTTGCTCACCCTTCATTTGCAGATCCAGTCATTTCACCATAGAAGGCCATCAGATTAGTCAAGCATGACTTAGTCTTGCGAGCAGCTGTGGAAAGAACTGGCAATACAAGACTAAAGCTACATCAAACCATATTGATTAGAAAGACCATTCCTAGGTGCAGAGAGAAATCATGGCCAACCAGAGTCAAACAGAAGCAACTGCCCAGCGGAGCAGGAATTAATACAAAACTTCTTAAATCAGTGAACTAAGTTCAGAAATGGCTTACCTAATTCAGTTCTCTGAATCAGCTGCTTTAGAGTATTCCTATGCAAAAGTATGCAAGACACTGCTAAAAACCTGGTAAAGGTTTAGCTCTCAAAGAAGTTAATTAAAGAACCTAATTACAATACCTGTGAGTCACTGAAGGAGTGCATGGCAATGCACTCCTAAAACACGAGCAGGACACGGGGCTGGTAGCATGTGGGCCAGGCACAAACAGACCCCAGCAAGAAGCATGTTTGAGCAGAAACAGCAGGTTTGGTCACAGCCTACAGTCACAGCAAATTTTAGACCCACTGCTGGAAGACCAGTGTTTGACTCTGGACAAAAAACATTTGCCATCTCTGTCCTCAAGAAACGTGCCTTTCAGGTATCATCAAAAAGTACTCTGTACTTGAAGTCAACATAGGTAATCCACAAAACAAATGCCAACCCAGGAGATATTTGGTGAGTGCAGAAATTTTTCCCTGAGGAACCATCAGAAGTGAGATAAAATATAGTGCAGAGCCAGTCGCATGTCAGTATTGTATGGCTCAGACAACCATTACAAGAGCTGTAAATCAAAACAAAACCCTACCAAAAAAAGGGAGAGCTATGAACACAAAAGATTGTTCATAATCTCTTAGTGACAGATGAGGAAGCTGTCAGTACAGGTAGAAACGTGTTTAAAGGCACCTAGACTCTGACTAATAAAATTATTTTTTATAGAGAGAGATCTAAGAAAGCTAAAAGACCTTTCATATTAGCTTGAAGGTGGACTGAGGACACTGTCAGCACCCGCCAGTTCTATGCCAAAAATACAGGCCCATGCAGAGAACAGCAGGGACTGCTGACATTGCCAGAGCAGCTCTTACACCAATGCCACTATCAATTTGACATTGACTGGACAATGACATATTGCTCTGTAGCATCATCACTGGTAACAAACCCCAGGACAGCATGAAAAGAAACCCTGCTCACACCTGGCACTTTGTTCTGACCATGACAGTGGGATAGCTGAAGGAAGCAAACCTGCACTCTGGCTGCCACTGGTACACACCTGGTTTGGATACAGTCACAGCTCACATTAAAAGCTTGCAGTCATTAATACAAGGGCAAATAGTAAGCAGCAGCTGCAACAGAAATGCAACATTAAGTTACTTGCAGAAATGAAACATTAAGCAATTAAAAGGCAATGTTTTGATCAAGGCAAGTAGTTGAGCTCAGGGTGTAGAAGATGCAGAAGAATATCGTTCTGCTGAGGAAATCTCTTCTAGCCCTTAGCGCTCACCAAGCACCAGTCCTGGCCCAACCTGAAATGCACTTCCCAGGGCAGGTCTGTGGCCACACCAAACCAGCAGCATGAGGAGGGTACTGATTTATGGGCTTGCCTCAGACCAAGCGCCTCAGGCTTCTGATTCCTTTCTGACCATTCTGGCCAGCAGGTGACATCCGCCTCTGCCACTGTGGGCAGCAGCACTGCCTACAGGAAAGAACTGCCCTCTGGAGACATAGGGGCTAAAATAGAGACTAAGTATCACCACATGCCATACCAGTTGGGAGGCTGGCAACCTCAAAGATAAAAAGTTCAAGACACAAACTAGAGAGGGACCTTTCTCCTTACTAAATAGTTCCTAAATCTGTAAGTCCAAAAGCCAGGTGGTTTCATTTGGTTAAGCAAAGAGGATAGAAGGATTGCAAGATGCTCTTTCAGAAATAATGAGTGATCACAGAGTCAAAGTGGCAGGACAAACAAATGCAGATCGAGGAATACAGCTTTTGATTTTTAAATACTCAAAAAGCATGAATTCCAGATATAACATTTCAGAACTTTTATTTTCAAAAAGGGGGGGAGGGCTTAGAACTTCTCAAAAAATTTTTTTTCATTTAAAAGGTAAGCTCAGATCGACCTTGCAAAGGTTATCAAAATGAACAGGATGTTCTCATACATAAAAAGCAACAGGGAAAAATGGGAACAATATACACATAACTAAATTTACATATAACCCCAAAAGAAACCAATTCTCTGCCTCCATTTCCAGTGGGGATCATGATGTCTCCTTGGAGCAAAGGCAGGGTAGCCCTTGAAACTGAGCATGTTGTTGCACAACTCCGTTGTCCTGGAACTCGAAGAGCAGCTGTATTTGCACCCAAGGGAAGGTGCTGATCACCATCTCAGAAGCATCACTGCATACCTGCCCCAGGCCACTCTTTCCTTAGCATCCAGTACTGGCCAGAGACAAGCTATGAGGTGGCATGGGCCTTAATTCTAACCCCACCAAGCTGCTTTCCAGTACTGTTGAAAAGACTGGCATGTGAAACTGCAGCTTAGATAGACTCATTTTGAAGTGAATGTAACACGGTTGAAGATCACCAAGACTAGTAAAAGGCAACAAATATGCTGATCCATGCAAGACTAATGAGCCTGATCTCAAAAGTATGTCTAGATTTAAAAGCATGTAATGATAATAATGTAGAAAGTCACACAAAATACAGCTTAGGTATTAATGATAAATGAGACCCTACTAAAGAATTTATTTCCTTATGACAGTCAGGAGATCAGGATGCTTGGCATATATCTTCACATGCATCTTCTGGCATAACGTTTTACTGGTTGAAATGGGGGAAAAGTGAACCATTAAGACAGATGACAACATACAGTACTATCATTCATGTTCATCATGTGACTTTGGCTGTTATCCTACTGGTCAGAAAGAAATCAGAAGCCTGAGTTGCTCAGTGCAAAGCATGAGCTGTTCCAGTAGGCTGAAAAGAGGCTCTTGGAGCTCCTTCAAAGTTTAAGGATCACAGATAATTAATGACACCACCAGTATTCTAATAAAATTTATCATTACCTCTACCTTTATCATTCTCAATTCAGGATCAGCGATTCAGGTCTAAGTGGTAAGGAAAAGAGTTGTAGTGACCTCAATCATACAAAGAGTAGGTCAAGTACCCAGAGCCAAAACCAAAGCCTTTCTCTGTGTACTGTAAGCTTAACAGTTGGAAGTGAAAAAGGGAGGGCAGAAGAAGAGTTCTGCATTAGTCATTTTTTTATTAATTATGAAGCATAAATGCTTAAGCTAAGAAAAAAAAGGCTGCCTAGGGATTGTACTTATAAAAGTACTCCCTGAAAAGGCAAGTATTTCCCTCTAAAAAGGCACCTGGTGAGACTTCTGAAATCTTTTCATTTTCAATGCATCTTCTTTGAATGTGGCCAACCAGGATGTGCAAAAGGGCAAGGACAGGTTAGTAGGTGGGTCAGGAAAAAGATCCACAGAGCCTGACTCACTCAGCCAAGAAGAAGGAAGTCTGGGAGAAAGCAGGAGAGCAGTCACCATCCAGAGAGGCTCATAACAGCTCACAAGGCAGAACAGTGGAGATGTAGCACCTCCCTCTTTCGGGTTGGGCTTTTTTGCTTTGTTGTGTTTTGTTTTTTTAACTGGATCCATTCACACCAGGAACTAACAGTATGGTTTTCCTTTAGATAAACGTGGATGCTTCAACTAGTCCTGCATTCGTATCTCCAGCTTTCCTTTATGCTTGGCCTGTTTTAGGGAAATTCTTCATTATTATGCTGTGATGTTCTAAGCAATGCTTAAAATGAAAATCAATTAACCTCTGTGATACCATATCTCAATATAGACTTCAAGTTACAATAATAATTGCAAAATTGAGAGAAAGATATGATATTTCAGTAAACAGAATGAGCAAGCCTCCACTTGTAGTGACTCCTTGTAATCAGACGAGATGAATAAGCTTTTATGGAAAATGTGCTTGGATGTAGCTTTGGATGCACAACTCATGCATTAGCAATGTTTATGGATTGACTCATTACATAGCCAGTCTTTATGCATATACCTTCTGAGAACATACAGGTTTTCAGACATAATCAAAAACATGATGTCCAGTATGTAGGAAAGTTTATTTTTCACTTGTCTTCCATGAACCAGAATCTCCCTGAACTCAAAAAGATCCTTGACCAGAGTTTGAATGGACAAGATTTAATACTCTAATATGGTGAGAGACCACAAGGTGAACAGCAAATGCTTTGGGCTCCTTATTTTTCAGCACTTATTCCAGATCCTGGAAGGACCTAAACTCCAGGACATGGAGGCCTTATGTTTGGAATTATGGCAGGAGTCTACCCAAATGATACCAGTCCCCTGTCTAAAGTGAAACCCAGAAGAATTTGAAAGGAACACTGTGAACTCCTTGAACTAGCACTTCCCCATGAAAACACCACTGGAAAGGTTCCAGCTATTGCCCTGAAACAGGGTGTAAGGACATGCATATAGCAAAGTGTGAGGCAAGGTGCTGTGGGAAGACTGAGCACACAGGGAACTCTGAAAAGGAAGGGCTAGCTAAACAAGTTTTGCAGGACCCACCCATGTAGAAAAACCCACCAGCGTGCCAAAGTGGTTATTGAAACATCACGACCTGCACCGATCTAAGCTGCCGGCAGGAATTGCTGCTAGCGTTATCAGCCGGCAGCGTGTGAAGTGGGACCTAGTGCCAACTAGGTCAGGACGTGGTTACAAGCAGGGTCAAGAAAGCCACAGCGTGTACACAGAACCTAAAAGTGAATCTGTGGGACCAAACCTCTGACAAGCAGATCTGAACCCTGCTTCTACTACAAAGTACTGTAGTTGACTACCCTTGCTACTTGCTTTCCTGTAGCCTTGCTCCAAAGCTGAAACCCAGGCTGCCATGATCCCAGCTTCCAGGTGCCCTCCTGAGGTACCGCATATGATCTCAGGAGGGAAGTTACAGCAAAGCTACAAAACCTGCCTGACTCCTTGAGGCAGTGGTGCAGGTGGCAGGTGGGAAGCGAGACAACACAGCACAGCTCTGGCCAAGCTGCTGCCGGTACACAGTGCCTGCTAAAACACGACCGCTTTCCATTGACGCTGATGGAGCAAATACATTCAAACACTGCTTGCGAAAAGTGCCATGCTGATAGGCACAGAAATGGAAATCAAGTATCTAGGACCCAAAGAAACCCAGCCAGTTAAGGAATCTATTGTCACAGTGGGTCAGAGCACAAGGCAATGTGGTCTGCTAAACTTTTTTATCATGAACCCTTTCAGCAAGGTAAGTGATTCCATTTCTGGCAAAACATCCCAGGCACTTGGGATCAGAGATTATATAGGGGGAATTCCCAAGCCAGAGATTACATCTCATCACTTACATACAGTGCCAAGGATCATCCTGACCTCCTTGAATATATCCAACCTCTTTTTGAATACACTGGTATCTTTGGCTTCCACAATACTTCAGATGTACTTACATGTTGCATACTAAACCCTAGGATCTTCCTTTCATCTATTTCTAACAGTCTGACTGATCATTTCATCAGCTCCTAGTCCTATGCAATGCTGATTCCTCCTATCCAGCACCCAGCCAGAGCAAAACAGCTTCCTAGGGAAGTCATACAGCTTTTAGCCTCGTACAGAAGTAATTTCCATCTCCTTGGACACCTGCATTGGTTCTCTCCATATTCTCTAGCTTTATTAAACCTTTTCAAGGACTGCAGACAGCACTCAAACCAAATATACTTACATAGCAGCACACCAATATTTTCTTGAGTTCTCTTGCTTTCCCAATAATTAATATTCTAATTGGTTCCTTTGGTACAAGGTTTGGGCAGACATTTTCAGAGAACTATGCATAATGCAGAAGAATCATCCCCAAATACCAGTCCAAAGCCCCTTGTGTTGTATGTATGTCAGGATACTTTTTTCCCATGTGAATTCCTTTGTGTTCTGTCAATGTAGGCTGTATTTACTATGGAAGGCATATTTGGTAGTCTAATTTACAAGCTCCAACATGCATGAAGACCAGTATCATATTTACTACCTTCCCTTTCTGTGTTCCTAAGGCTAATTTAAAAATGACACAGGACATCTAACACAGCTCTTACACACTCCTTCAGACTCCAGCAGTCAAAGCTGCCAAGGTCTGGAGAGCTTTATTAACTGCCCTAAAAAGCTGCTACTGGCATATCAATTTCAAATTGTTCCTTGGACTAATATCTTAGAGAGCATGGCTCTGACATGATAATTTCCAACTTCCTCAGCTCTGAACATTGACTCATGTGACTTGGCTTTTCTGTCAGTCTTTTCTTTCCTGATGAGAAGCTAGAGCAGCACCAGGAGCATTCTCTAACACATGGCAAACAGCAAACCAAGAGCCAGGGTTTCTTTGAAGCTTCATCTGCTGTCCCTAAAACCAATACTTTGTTCGTATTTGCATTGCTCAGCACACATCACTGCAGTTCAGAAGTGTCTTTACCTTCACAGTGCTGGACATCTGCTAAGTTCAAAGATCAGACTGAAAGAGATTTAGGCAGATGCTCACCTTTCAGTCAGGTACCCAAGACCTGCTAAAGACTGAAAACTTCTCATTACTGAGGAACCTTCCTGAAGTGTTGGTGCTTCCTGCTGGATGGCTGAGGAGTCCCTCCACCACACAGCAGCTGCTGCAATTCCCAGCACTTCCCCACCACTGTAGAGGGGACTTCACTGCCTTCTGCTGCACCAAACTGTGTCCCATTGCATGAACATCCAAACACCATGTGGGTGACAAGTTCCATGCCAATAAGAGTATTTCAAAGTACAATGCCACTTGGCAATAGAAGAGCTTTATGCCCCAATGAGCCACTGAACACAAGCAGCACTGTGCAGATCCATGGTACAGAACAGCTTTCTGCCAAACTCTAAGCAAACAAGACAAGGAATGTAAAGAGCTAAGACTCAGAAATACTTCTATCAGTGACTTGGCAGTGCTAGGCTAACAGAATCATTTAGGACCTCCAAGATTTAGTCTATTCAAGACTACACAGGAAGCAAGTACATATTTCCCTAATTACTTAAAAGCCAATTTAAAATACAATTAACAGTGACATAAAATAGGGGAAAAGCCAGAGAGAGCATGTAACAAAGAGGAATTCAAAGCTTACCTGCACTTACCACATAACATACACATTAAGTGGGTACAGAGGCATGTAAGGGTCAAGGCCAATGGACAGATGCTGTTTAAAACTGACCTATTCCTTGTGTTTATTCAGGGTTCAGAACAGTGGTACCACTATTCCACATTAAATTAGTCATATCTTTTATTGCAAAATCTGCCTGGATTTTAGCAATTCATCTGATTAGAGCCAGAATCTTGAAATTGCGCCATTGTTTAACTGTGAATATTCTACCTGCCAAGAGAAGGAATTGAGGTGAGGAGTCAGATTTTTATCTCAGGTTTCATTTCAGCAACTCCCATGAAAGTGTATGGGCAAGCTGTATAAAGACTCCTGCGTCCATACAGGTGTACACCTCTATATCCTACCAGTATATCACACTGCGTTACCTGCTCCACTCTTTATGGCCTTTATCTTGCAAGCTTTATCTCTTCATTACTTTATGTGAAGCAGTAAGCAAACGAGCACACTGTACCAGCTCCCTGACAGACTGACAAGCCTTGTGCTCCCAGACAGGTGGGCACAGACAACCAAGGTGGGAGGAGATATATACATCAAGCAGGAAGTGAATACTCCCATATCAGCAGTTTATCCTTTGCTGAAACAAGACATGTCTTAGCAATAAGAGTGTTAAAGAGAGAAGTATGATAAAAAGTAGCATTTGTTTTATCATTGCTGCTGAAAACTGTTTTGTGTGAGCAGCAAGGCAATAAATGTAGTGTAGACAACTGGAAAAGAGCAGCAAGTAGTTGCCCTAACTGACAACTGCAAGGGATTAGCCAGTGATCCTTGCTGAGCAGCTCAGGAGCAAGCTAGATTTCAGAACTGGGCTAGAACTCAAGTTTTCTTCAACTGTTGAATTTTTAATTTGATACTTACCACCACTCCCAGAATTAGTTAAACATGAGACCATTATCAGGTGCTTAAAGAAAGAACAGAAACCCACAGGAGTGACCAAAACAGTGAATTTGACAACTGACCTTCAGACTGACACCCTGCTCGGCACTCTCTACTGTTTGGGATTTAAACATCTCCCTCCTGCACAGCTACACACGTACAGCAGTAGCAGCTTAAGAGTGCCTTCCACAAGACTAGATGAGAAAAGAGAGTTTGACTCCTCCAGCATCATGGTGATGGATTTGTGGATAGATTTTTCTTGTTCCTTGGTCAAGTGTCCTTAGAGCAGAGTTATATATAAACAGCCTCCTTTTCTTGTACTTGTCAAGGACTCAATTATAGGTGTTGTCAGAAGAAGACTGACTACAAGAACAGAGCCTTCAAAACTTGAAACTCTTTAGTGTTTGAGTTCCAACTAACCATACAGCTGTTCAGGCAGAGTCATAGAATCATGGAATCAAAAAATGTCCTGAGGTGGAAGGGACCCACACAAGGATCATTGAATCCAACTCCTGGCCATGCAAAGGACACCCCAAAAGTCACACCATGTGCCTGAAAATGTTGTCCAAACACCTCTTGAACCAGGCTGATGCTGTGACCACTTCCCTGGGGAGCCTGTTCCAGTGCCCAGCCACCTCTGGGTGAAGAACCTTTTCCCAATATCCAACCTAAACCTCCCTGACACAGCTTCGGTCCATTCCCTCAGCTCCTATCACCAGAGAGGAGAGATCAGTACCTGCCAGTCCACTTCCCCTCATGAGGGAGCTGGAGACTGAGTCATACCATACCCATTCATAAATGAAAAGGGAAGTCACCCTTCTGCAGTTAGGTTTCTCTTCTAGTGTCAGCTGCTGAGCAGAGCTTTTGGACCACAGTTTTACATTTACATCTCATCTTTACATGAGATACTTTACATTTAAAGGCTGTAAGTTCCCAAACCCATTTTTCCATGAAGAATTATATACAACAGGGAACTTACTGAAGTGTTCTCATTTACCTTTGTACACTTCACATAGTGGTGGTATCTCACTATTAGCTGATACAGTATTATACTGTACATGTATCCAGTAACAACTTATACAGAGACAATCTGCTTTACCAGCCATCTTCTCTCCCCATTCTATACAATGTCCTGAAATGCAGCCTTGAGGGTGACAGTAATGCAGGATGGACATTTTGTAACCTTGAGAAAGCTTCTAGCAGTTACCTGTTATCCAGCATTTAAGATTGCTATTTTCTGTCCTTTAAAGCTAATCACACATAGCAATTCTGTAATCCACTTACACTTTTAAGACTCCAGCAGAACCTGAGAAGGGAGATAGCTGTCTGTAAGGCAGAAAAAAAATTGGAATAGATTGAAAACTGGTAAGTGGCAGCTGCCAAGGTAAACAGACATCCTGCAGCATGTTATTCAGGTGGGGAAGGAGCATAAATCAACTGCCCATCTGCAATGGAAAAAAATTATTTAAAAGGGATGACTGGTAACAACCCACTGCTTCTCATCAGCCCCAGGACTCTTTCATAAGCTCCCCTCTCATGCCAGTTATATTTCCTGTGGGTTCTTCAGCAGTCATGGAATAAGAGAAAGGTTTGATAAACCATACACTACAAAAGAAAAAATAGCTGTAGCTATTTTAGCTCTGCTGTGCAGTAATGTAGCGCTGCTTCTCAGTATTCAACACAAACTAGAGAAGCAAAACAGCCAAAGTTAACAATTATAACATCAGAATAATTACAAAGATTTTTTTTTCAAGATCTGTAATCTAGACAAGTACTTGGGAAATTTTTCAAAGATATTTCTGCAGAGTGAAGATTTTCTTCACAGATTGCTCTCTGGAGAGGCTGATACTTCTTCCCCCTGCTCTCCAGAGAAAGCCAAAGTGTTTCAGTTCCCATACCATAAGCAGTCTCTCAAACTGTTTAGAATATGAAATGTGCAGAACAATAAAATTTCTTCACTGGCTTCAACTTTGAAAGTTTTAACACCTATATAACGAACTATAAACAAAAGGTGGAGTACAATTAGCGTATGTACGCCTTATGCCTGAAATACCACTGAACTTCGGCAGCAGCAGCACTAAGTCTTAAAAGAAAAACTTAGCAAGAACAAGACCATTATGGGGAACAACCCTTTTTCACCAGAAATATGGGATAACTACTCCCATCCTGACAGATGACTACTTGAGATTCCACACTCTGTTTCATATAATGACAATTAGATCAACACCTTAAGTTTATCACTCCAGGTTTGCTCTTACAAAGCAGATGTGCTGTTTTTGTGTGTGCTCCAACATTGGGGTGAGCACACATTCTCTGCCCCTGCTTCAGCCTTCCTCCTTATCAGGACTAGTTCCCACTCCTGATCACTCTCCCTGTGTAATGTGGAGAATCACTGCTAACTCAAAACAAGGGAGGGCAGGTGTAAACATACACTTGCACCAGAAATGTAATTCAGTTAAAACCTGACCAATCCAATAACCATGTAAAATCCACTTCTCTTACATTCAGTGCATTTGATAGAATGCTTAGTATTAATGCTTTTAAAAATCAAAATTAGTAATTTATTACCATCATGAATCTTGAAGGATTTTCTATTATTTTGAAATTTGAACAGCAGACTACACTTATAAGAGCATTTTTAATACAAGAGCCATTTATTCATGTAAGTTCATAACAGTATTGATGATTCCATCATAACACTTAACCACAGGAACAGCTGAAAAACTGGGTGACATTTACATGCATCTACCAATATTGTAACTGGTGGCTTATACTGTGTTCATTTCCTTAGTTTTGGTCAAAACTGGACATGAGGTATTTGTTAGCAAAGGACAGAACAGCATAACACTCTGTTCATGCCTTAGGAGATGTTTTAAAAGATATTTCATGTTTTTCTTGTACATCAATTGGCATTTTTGGGAACTTTTTTATATTAGCTTCAGGGGGACAAGAGAATTAAAGATTCTCATACAAGTTTTTGTACTCCAGACGCTGTAGTGCTTTGTAAGTAACATCGACCATAATCACCAAGTAGCCATTGTTATTGCTCAACCCAAGCAGCATGCAAGGAGTGAAAGAGCCCACGGTGAAAAGCATTCAATTAAATTCTTTTTAATGACTGGCAAGCATTATCAGAAGAACCCAAAGAACATATAAAAATGCAAACTATTTGCTGAGTGTCCTTTTAAAAGCTAGCAGCACAAAATACTTTTTGAACAGACCAGACATCTGTTGCCTCCTGAGCAGTAGTACATCATTTTGTTGTCCATGTTTTTTGACTCCCAGGTTTTGCAAATGCTGATACATCAAGAGTTTTACCACTGTTGCACTGTTCATATAAAGTCTGAAAGTTAACAAACACACAGGGTATTCAGGTGAACACAGTTGTATTGCACATGGATTCAAACTATATAACAAACATTACCACTTGAAATAAATAATCACATACTGAAATATTCCATACCAAAATTCCTCTCTCAAATCAAAAAATAAAAACACACTTAAGACAGCTTAGCTGTACCAGCTGTAATGCAATGCAGTGCCTTAAAGAAAATACATATGCTGACTTAGCAGTGTGGGCAAAGTTATAGAGCTTCACAAGTCAGCAGAGAACAAACGAGTTGCAGAGATATAAAATCAAGTTTATTGTCTCTAATATCTCAACACCAGCCTGGAAGGAGAGAGTTATTTTGTGTACTTGGGGCATGCAAGCTTTACATGAGATACTCAAATGCTCACAAACAGCCACATTGTTAAAAGGATAGCTATTTAAAAGAATAATTACATATTGTTAAAAGGATAACTACTCATATTTAAAACAGATCAAGTACAACTAGCAGTGTAAGCGTAAGCTCCTTTATATTTAATATACACTGAATTTGCTTTCCTCACCATAAAAGCAGCTTTGCATTCTCAACATCTTATGTATACTTTACCACCATCACTTCTTCTGAGACACAGGTAGGAAGAACAGAGTTGAAGATTTATCAAGCTTCTCTTTCAGGCAATAAACAGAGGCTGCAATACTTCAACACACAGGAACTAATCTACACATAGCACTGCATTAACAGTTCAGCAACTTCCAGGAAGCAGGAACAGTTGCAGTCCAAAAGTGTGCACATTTAACAGATCAATTTAGATAATTTCTTCATAGTGAGGGTCCTTAAATTATAAGACCCCTGCTTGGGGGCAGCTTTAAAGCAAAGCAGATGTACTG
Organism: Lycocorax pyrrhopterus obiensis; assembly: GCA_014706295.1. NCBI lineage: Eukaryota > Metazoa > Chordata > Aves > Passeriformes > Paradisaeidae > Lycocorax > Lycocorax pyrrhopterus. The sequence continues at coordinate 82,163,812 of JACSVZ010000004.1, forward strand.
GGAGGTGGAAAGGAAAGAAAAAGCTAGAAGTAAAGATTGCTGGCATCATTTTCAATCCTTCCAATTCACAAGAATGTAGAAATTCTGAATGCTTGCAAATAAAAGCACTAAGATGCACAATGTTTTTCCAGCTATGGCTAAAGATTTCATATACGTATTGTTTCAGCTTTCACTACCAAACATTCTAACCTTTGCACGAGCATGTACTACTATACAAAACAGAAAAGAATTTACTTACCCTCGCAGCTCTAGAAATAGAATTGGGAGAATTCAAGCCAACAAGCTGGCCAAGGATACGTTTCATTTCCTCTGTTGTTCCTTTTGCATTTGGGACACCTGCAGTTAATTTATAGTTATGCTGAAATTGTATACATTATCATGTGCGAAAAATGCCAGTACTGTTTGTAAGACGTTTAAGAATTAAAATATTGAAGTCTTTTCTGCAGCAGACGTAGGCACCAAGCAAAATTGAGTCATGCCAACAAGCTCATAGTACACCTAAGAGTAAAGCATTTTTTAAAGCAGAGTTACAAATACTATTTAATAAAAATGTATTTTAAAATAAATATACCTGTTTGACTTTGAATTTGAACATAGGGATGTACCAGCAACTCCGAAACAGAAATTCTTTCTTTAGGATTCCTTATTAAACAGCGCTGCAAATGAAAAAAGAGGAAGAATGCTTTGCCTATAAATTAAGAATTGTCCTAGGAATTAACAGCATTTACTTTGGATGTTCAACCAAGGGAGTTAAGTCAAACTGCTTTCAATAATTACTTAATTGGTATTGAGCAAAAAGGAGACTTTAATATGGAAACTACATGAAGTAGGTCTAGCTTCATTCTTCTTTTGGAATAAGGCCTGTTACTACAAGTAGCAGTGAGCATTTATTTGTGGAAAAAGTCTCTCAAGCACAACTCATTCAGTTTTAGAAAATATGTGTTAAATAAAGAAATTCCCATTATTCAAATCAAAATTTAAGGGACAGTTACCTTCAGCACATCTTGAAGATCCTTCTCAGCAATATCTGGGAACCCTATTTCATAACTTGGATCAACAATAGCGTGCATTTTATTGATGTGACTTGTTATATGTTGAAACGGAGTCCTTCCATATGTCATACAGTACAAAATGCATCCCAGTGACCATACATCACTTTTGGGACTTATCTAGTGTTAAAAAAAATTGAATATTACTTAAGAAACTGTCCCTTCAATCAATTTATCATGTAATTGTACAGTTTTGTTGTATAAGAGATCTTTATGACTATTACACAAAATCACTAAGGCAGCATGCCATTATCTACTAAGACAGTGAAGTGGCTTCCTTCACTGGTATTCCGTAAGAAAACTATTCTTATTAACTATTTTTGAGAATCAGCTTAATTGAAGAACTAACTTAAAACTAAAGTTAGTCCTTAACAAGTCAAACTGCAGGATTCTAATTTCAGATTTAAAAATAAGTACAAGTAAAAGCATATTAAATTAATTAAATCCAGGAAATGGTGAGAGATCACAGCTATGTCTCCAAAGTGGAAAGCTACAATTCAATTCCCCTGGGTTTACAGGATTCAGATCCATATTTCAACCACAACACCCAGGCTGTTCCTTGCAGCATGACTTTCTGCTTCTCCTGTTGAAGCTGAAGCACTTTAAGAGAAGCACATATGAAAACTCTAGCCTGGCGTGATTTCAGGCGTGCACAGCATGGAGGGCCTGTAAGATGCTCAAAAGGCTTTTGTAACATGAGTCAGCAGTACAGCCTCTGATATGCAAAAGGCTCATGTATTGCACTGTACTCTATATTGTTGTTCAATGCTATTCACACTGATAACATAGTGAACTCTTGTATTTCTCCATAAAAATTGATTTTAAAATATTTGTGGTTATTATTAATTTAGATGTTATCACTGTATCTTTAGCTCCTCCAATGCCCAACCTGTGCATCAGTTTTACTTTCAATTTTACTCATTAATTGAGCACTTACATTTTTCTAAATGCCATCTGCCAAATGCTTTTAGGTAGTTAGGGAGATTAGGCTTAACCTTCCACTCTGCACAGCATCGTCATGGCACAATAAGTTTTCTTATGTTCAAGTGTCAGTGGAAGATTTTGAGAAAACCAAATCTGAAGATACATGACTGAATTACACTTCCTTCTTAACATGAAGGAAATAGGAGTAAAAAGATCATACTACCTTAGAACGAGGCTTGCCATTTTCTCCATAGGAAGACCTATCTTCTATTGCTTCAGGTGGCATATAATTCATTGTGCCAGCCTAGCCATAAAAATGTAAAAATAGTCTTTTAAGTAAAGCATGCATTAAATTTAATTCACTTAATAAAACCTTAGATTTCTGTCCCAAAACACTGAAAAGCATCTTGAAAGTTTGTTTGTATTAAGGCTGAAGGCCATTATTATTCTGTTCATTAAAAACATGTAAAAATCAATATACATGAATATTCATGTACACATATAAAACCACTCAGCATAAAATTTCAATATTAATTGAGGTTATTACAATAATAAAAATTATCAGAAGGTACTATAGCACTTCACAGAAAAATGGACACGAATTTTCCAGAAGTATTTCACCTGAGAATCTTTAATGATACTTGTCACATCTGGCTGCATTTGGTTTGCAATGCCAAAGTCAATTAGTTTTAACATTCCATCAACTATCAGAAAGTTTGCTGGTTTCAGATCACTGTGAATAATGCCTGTAAAAAAAGAGTTTAAAGTAAATCCAAATTACTACCATAAGGTTTAGCATTACTCAATTCCTGCAACCCTTGCACAGAGAGAAGGTGCAGATTGGCTTTACCTGAATCTCTGCAGATTTCATAAAAGTGCTTCCATTTCTTTCTAAAGTTAAGACTTGCATGAGTTTACAGTAGAATTACTACTTATTCAAATGTGCAGGTACCCCAGAACAGCTCCAAGCAATTTGAGTTGCAGTTTGTCTCAGTTTGAGACAGACTTTCCAGCTCTACGTGCACACAGCCACACTGAACTGCTGCTCTGGAGCAATTCAGGGGCCTGTCCATGCCTGCAGCTCTCTCTTCAATTAGCTAAGCAGGTATTTAAAATAAAAGAATTATATTGCTTAGTGTGATCAAAGGTACCATTTACTGGCAAGTATACACAACTGACTTCTCACAAACTCTACTTGGATGATTTAATATGAATTTTGGTTATTATCTACATAACCAACCAATCCATCTTGATATTTTACAAGAACCAATGTCTTTTTTCAAAGCATCACAGGCATGTATGTACCCTGAATTTCAGTAGGTTTTGCTGTTTGCTATATTATTGAATGCTCTAGTTCTGAAAATAGGTGATGCTTTCTGCTATACGTACTAGCCTTCACTTCATTATTATATAGGAAAACATCCAAGTCTGCCCTCTCCTTCGTGCTATACAGACAAACTGAATACAGATGCATACACTTTAATGACATAGATAAAGATGGAAGGAAGGCCTGAAGAACTGTAAGAAAAAGCTGAAACACTTTGTTAAAGAAAAGATGACAGAGCTGTCATTAATGTCAAAGCTATTTTTGGAGAGAATGAGAGGCTAAAATTTGAGTCTAATAGAGAACAAGTGGAATTGGGAATATATAACATAGCCTAAAACAGAAAAAAAATTTCTGGCTGTTGTAAGAAAACAGCATTACATACATAAATAGTGATATCTGTAGATCCCTCTTGAGTTATCTAAGTCTACCTTTGCATCAAGATTTACCTTGGTTTTTTGTTTCACTGTTTTTTTTAAAAATACAGTAAATACCCATCTTTGAAGATCACTAAGATTACACCAACACTAAAAACAATATCACCTCCAAAATTAAAACAGATTCATATTATCTGCCATATACCCTATACAAATACCTAGAATTATTTAAGAATACCATATTCATGGATTGTGTGAACAGCTTCCAGCATATTTTTCCAATAGCTCTTTCGTTCCAATGGATCCATCTTTTTTTTCTTTTTAAGCCAGCTATTGAGATCAATATTTCCACACTCCATTACCATGTAGATATGCTGATCAGTGATTTCACTAAAAATAAATATATGTATGTTAAAAGTGAAGGAAATATCTTTTTATAGAGAAATACTGGTTAAATACAATTAGTATTTACTCACTAGCCATAAAGGCGGATGATCTTATCACTATGTTGCTGCAGTTTACTCAGATGAGCAATTTCGTTCTTATAGCTCTGAACAGTCTGTTGATCAGCTTCCTCTAGATTCACATATTTGACAGCATACAGCTGCTTCTTGTCATTCAGTACTTGAAAAACCTGCAAAACAATATCAGTTAATAACTTCATTCATCCCCAGCTCTGACTTACTATGGGTCCTTCATTTCAACTCAGCCAGAATATTAAAAAATTCTACCTTTTCAAAAGGAAGAAACAATTCAAACAAAGTCAGCATGAAGAAAAAAACAAGAATGAAGTTACAACAGAAACAACCCTTATCAGAAGCTATCCTGGTGCCACATTGTATTTCACTAGGTGTAGTACATCATGAGTCTGAAGTGCCCCTAAGACAAAGATTACAAGGTAACACTCAAAAATAAAATAACATTACACAATAAACAGAGACACAGGTTTGATCTGCCCTCACACATTCATTTTGTCAAACCAAAATTTGGAGGCTAGATCACATGGCACATGAGAAGAGGTTAAGAGCACAAAGTCCATTCAGTCTTAAGACAAGAAGGCTGCAGAAAATCCTGTTGGTGTCTTCAGCTATTTAAAGGGAAGGTATGACAGACTCCTCTTGAGTCACTGAAGTATGAGATGCAACAGACATAGCAAACAACAAGGAAATTACAATTTGATATTTTGATTTTTTTCACTGTCACATAGTCCAAGAAGAAAAGCGCTTGTCCAGATAGGCTATGAAATCTCCATCCTTGGCAATACTCAAACACAAACCCATCAGTAACGGGCTCGATTTTGGCCTTGTTTTAAGCAGACTGTGAGAAAGTGACACACAGAGGTCCCTGCCATCCTACCTCATTCTACAACTGTAAACTGGCAACACAAGGAACTCTTCTTTCTGTAGGTCCCTGCTGACTGGAAGGTAGCTAATGTTATTCCAATTGACAAGAAGGGTGGGAGGGAAGACCCAGGAAACTACAAAGCTGTTAGCCTAACCTCAGTTGCTGGAAAAATTACAGAGAATATCCTACTGGGTACTACTGAAATGCAAAGATCAGGCACAGATTCACAAAGGGCAAGACCTCTTTAAGTAATAAGTTAAATTAGCTATCCTAAGAACACATCCTCCTAGAAGCTATGCTAAGACACATGGAGAACAGGAAGGTGATTTGAGAGCCAGCACTGCTTCGCCAAGCGCAAGTCTGTCTGACCAACCCAGTGGCCTTCTGTGTTGGAGGGACTACATCAGTGGAAGAGATACAGATGTCATCTATCTGGACTTCCGTAATGCCTTTGACATAGTCCCCCACAACATCCAGCTAAACTGCTTATGCTGTCAAGAAAATAAGGAACTATAACAAAACCAAGAGATTTTGCCAAAATTGTTTCCCAAGTTCCCATGACCTCAAATTTCCATATAAAAAGCAGCTCATTCACCCCTTCAGACATAGCTACAACTCTCTCACACAAGTTACAGAAGTTGTAAGAGATGGTCTGTCTCCTTCACAAACTCTCAGTCAACTTTACAAGTCATCCATTTCCCAACAATGCAATCACACTGCTCTAAACAACAGCCTCTCACATTATGATGTACACAATGCAGCACATCTCTCACAACAGAAGAGCTGATTCTACCAGGAATTTTAATGCTTACTCTACCATAGAAATTATCTTCAAGAGCAAAAAGTCTAAGCATAGCACTAAACCAGCAAAGTTCTAGATTCCCTGGGTCAAACATTGTGTACATGTTAACACTAGGCACTCATTAGATGATTTCAATGTGTATTTACAATAGAACTACTACTGTGTAAATGAGTGACTGCCTAAAAGGATAAAGGAGCACCTTACCTTACTCGAGCCTCCACTACCTATTTGCTTTAATACTGTATAAACTCTGCCATTGATGGCAAGGCATTCATGCGAAGGTATAGAAGCTGGAACCTGTGTACACACAGAAAAGGTTAAAAAATAAATATTGGTATATGCAACAGAACTTAAGAGAGCTCTACTTCTTGTTAAGTTAAAATGCTTTAAATTGCCATGCTCTTTCTGAAGAAGATAAAGTTGTTTACAAACAGTAAAGAAACTTCAGATGAAAGCTAGATCCCCATATACTGATCACCATTTGGCAAGTAACATCATTGAACTCCTGTAAAAGGTGCCAATGCTCTTCCGACTGGAAATTGACAAAAGGCTATTTTTTAATAAGGCTTCCCAGATCATTAGAGACACCTCCCTCTTTACATATAATGTCAGAAACTATATTATCTAACAGACTTTCAGACCCAGCATGCAACTTAAGAGCTGTACTGAAGTCACCTACCATTTTATTTGAAGCTAATTACTAGCTAGAAGACTTCAGTACTGTGAAGTTGAAACAGCCTGCATTGCCCTCATCTGCTACACTAAGCCATAGAAAGGCCTCAAGTGTGATTTACTAATTCTTATCCTCTGGTAGGAAGCTTAAACCTATCCCCCACTGGGAAGGTTCCTACCTGAATGTGCAACACATCTAAGATAACCCGTTTTTACATGATGTCAGGCCACAACAAATGTATTAAAATTTGTGAAATCTAACAAAAATGGAGGAGAAGTGCAATCTTTTACCTCCCTCAAACTCATAGTTTTCAACACACACTGCTTCTCTTTATTGGTACTGCACTACAGTGGGTAGTACCACTGTAAAAGCACTGCAGAACAAAAATAGAGACTCTAGTTCTCTCCTCTGTCATTAAGTAGGATCTGAAAAGGCTTAGGTTGCAGACAAAGGCTCCAGCATTTTGACAAAATTGAACTGATTTTTCAACACTTGACTTATTTCATCTAAATTCAGACATACACATGAAGAAAGTTATTTAGGGAATAACAGACTACTTTACATTACTGATCCAGGAAGATGAACAGTAACTTCAGATTAAAAAAATATATATACACATTTATTTTACCTAAAGTAGTTCCCAATGAACATATGTACTGAAAAAATGACAGAAAATTGTTACCTGCAAGCCAACTTGATTCTGAAATGGAGTTGCTGGAGTATGTGGTAAATAATATGGGAACTGGCTGTAGGGAGTAGAAATTTGACATCCTGGTAGAAGCTTGTCCTTTACAACTGGTGTGTTGAAACTGACAAAAAATATGAACAATATTTGCATTAGTTGTATGTTTTTAAGATTATTTTAACAACAAAGTTGAAATCTTCAATGTTTTTTGAAAGTTGCTTCCACTTCATTCAATAATTAGCATTATTAAGACTGCAACTTCTTAATTTAGAAGTCCTTTTAGAAATACACTGAAACTATAACATACTTAGAAAATACTTTTTAAAACACTAACTCCCTATCTTCAGACACTACCTGGCACTTCCCAGCAACTGGAAAGTGAAAGAACTATAAAGCTAGAAGAGCTGACCACAAGAGTTTGAGACAGTTACTTTTCTCCAGCTTATTATTTATTCAAAAATGTCTTAGATTACCTATTTTTTAAAGTAAGCATATTAAGACAGACAACTTCAAAACCCTCACTATTGCCTTGAGAGCTTTAGCTACACTGTGTATGAGCGGAAAGGTCATGGATTTAAGAAAACTAAAGATTTCAAAAATTCCAATTTTTTTATTTGTTCTCTTGAGGTGTCTACCATCTATTTAGCTATATTGCTGAAGATACTTTATTTTTTCCCCACTGTTTACAGAAACTAATGCCAAGATCAGAACTGGAAAAGAATGTATATACCTAGGATTTATTTGGTAGAGTAAAATCACAGAAGTTAAAAAAAAATAAAGGACTAAACTAGTCAAAAGCATGGTTCTCACTGAATACAGAAGCACTCAGCAATTCTGCATATTTACCATGTACATACAAACTAAGTAGTGAGAATTTATTCAAGGACTATTATCAAATTCCTTCATGAAATGATGTGGTTCATTCCTTATATATATTCTGAATTCTACAGCTATAGAGACAGAGGACCTACCAACAGGAACAGTGCTTACTCAGCATACAACCTTGACCTATATGATTAATCCTAGAGACTGATGAAAACAATAAGTAATTGCATAATTAGAAAGATTTGCCAACACAGGCATAGGGGTTTATGCCTAATTTAAGGTCACATGGATAAACAAATGCTATCATTTCCTAACTTAAGTGCTTAATTCTGCAAGCCTCTGAATTTCTTGAAGTACTTTTAAAAAACCTCAGACACTTGCATCACGGGAACTAAATTGATACACAGTTATCAATCTAAAAAGCCTGTCAGTCACAAAAAAAAAAGTTATCTAAAAGAAAGTGTCATGCAGCAGGGATCAGTGAAAAAGGTAAATGCTGTACTAAGGACTTATTTATTTGATAGTAAACATTCAAATGCTGAAAAGTTGACAGAAAAGACAAAGGTCCCTAAATGCAATCTGAATCTCAAAGTCAGGCACTTTACAGACGCACTTGGAATGTTTGCTATCTGAACAGAAAAATGTAAGAAACCCTGTAAAAATCTGCTTAAGTCTTTCCAGAAATCAGCTACCATCTTACAGCAGGCTTACCAGGCCATATAATCATTAGATGTGGTGCTTGGTGTTCCATAAACATGTGATGGGTCACTTTTCTTAGAAACAGCATCTGGTGGCGATAATTGTCTTGAAACAGGATGACCAGACTGTTCAAAGTTCATTTGTTTTCCCTACAAAGGGTAAAGCAAGATATTCTATCACACAAGGAGCTACAAGTAAGAACACAGAAATATTTTCTTCAACATGAGAAGGCTGCTGCTGCTAGCACACAAATAGTACATATTCGTGTTACTTTACCTCTCCATAGCAGCTTTTCTGTGACACTTCTTGAGTTGGCCATTTTTTTCTGGCACTAACACAGTTTAGTTTAATCTGCTCCAACTGCTTTCTATAGCTTTCACCAAAACTAGATTGTTGCTGTTGACTTTCCAGACTCCCGGGCTCTGGTATCTTCAGCTCCAGATGCTGAACTTTATTTTCTGGAAAAAAAAACCCAAAAAAACCCAAAACCACAGATTAGTAAAAGGATTCAATATTCAATACTTGAAAAGTTTCTAGAATAATTTTACCTCATTTTCTACATCAGACTAAACAAACACAGTTGATTTACTGGAATTAGGCCTTAAAAGACATTAATGTAATCTTCAGGCTCCATATTCAATTCAGTGTAGTAACATAGCAACTTTCTTCAAAATCTTAGGATACGACTGTAACAATAACAGAGATGCAACTGTTTCCTTCATCAACACAGAATAAGAGTATGTTCATAAATTATACTAAAACATCCCAGGATGTTGAGCAGGTTTATAAAGCATTGAAGATAAGCTTATTACAATACTCCAAACTAAAAGTCTGCTGTCTGTGACAATAGGCAACCTATAATCCAGTGTAATGACTGAAACCAGAGGCCTAAAGGTACTTAGCACTCTGGCCCCTGGTTACCTTTGCACGGGTAGTACAAGAGTGAATTGGTGGGATGTGGCAGTGCAGGCTGCAAAAAGCACAGCTTAAGAGTGTTCCTTCACATGCTTGAAGTTCTCCTTTAAAATTACTAGAAAGCAGCATCCCATACTGAGCAGCTTAGTGCAATTCAGCTGCTGAAGGATTGAACTATGTCAACCAGCATCTCACCTAAAAACTGGAATGAAGCACAAACAGGGAAAGCATGACCTGAAACCCAAACTGTTCCCAATGCAAGTCAGCGGGAAAGGTTTCACTGGGGGGCTGAGGGGACACTGAAGTTGAAAAATCACAATTTTTCAACTGAAATGTTTTCTTTCCTATAATATATATGTACTTATATAATCTTAAATCCAACTCTTGCAATATTAGACATTTTCACCTAATTTCTTCAGCAGAATGAGAAAGTCACTTGGGGAACTAGCTTTCTGATGAAACACTGAAATAGCAAGTAACCATAAGAGGTTAGTACATGTATTCCATATTCCATGATGTTGGTAAATGATTAGTAGCAACCTTCTAGATTTTACTGGCCCTGAAATCCTTGCTATAAATCCAAGCTGGTTATAACATTTTCCAGGAAGACACAACATAACAATCTCATGCCACCCCTATTTCTAGGTGACTTCACACAACAGTCAAAATCCATGTATTGATAAACCAATATCTACTGAAGTATTTATTTCTGAAATACACCAAAACTGGCTCTTTTCAAAAGAACTTTGAGAATCATTCTCCAAAAGTATGTTAATAATACAGTAAAAATCTCAGACATTCAAATGATAGCAAAACCTTAGATTTCTTTAAAGGATAATTCTAAAAATGGCCATACAGTTAAGGCTAAAACCCATGTTTAATCCAAAGCATTTAAAGTAATTCAAAGTATAACAGTATATTTGATTGACACTGAAGTTTAATACTCCAAAAGTACACATTTATTTAGTACAAGTGTCATTCACACAAAAGGATTCCAGCAATACAAGTTAAATTATATTGCAATGAATATAGGGAAACAAAGTTGGAAATTATCCAGGATTTTTTGCATGACAGGAAAAAAGGGACATAGGAGAAGCAAACCACTATAATTTGTCTCAAAAAAACCCCTAAATGGACACTTCAAGATATTTATAGTCCTTCATTTGAATTTCTCTCCAACAGCTACCTTTTTTCCTTTGGTATAAATTAATACTGTTATTTGATAAACTGGAAATATTTTTCTGCTCTCAGGCTGGCAAATGTTAAGCTGAAATTTCCCACCATTGCTATTTCAAAGCCCGTTTGCTATATGTATTGCAAGAGGTAAGAACATAATGAATTAGCACTATATTTGACATTTTACTTCCATCCCAGCACTTAACAGTTTTGGACATTGTCACAGTTGAGATTTTTGTGGGTTTTGGGGCTGTTTTTTTCCACAACTATCAAAGATACCACACAAAAGCCAAATTTTATTTAACCACTCCCCAAACCCAATCAGACCAACTTCTGCTTTTTGGAAAACATTTTATTTAGCAAAGCATTTTTTTAAACATATACCAAACAGCACATTTTCAATGCTTTTTCTATTTCAAACTACTCAGACATGACATTAATAGTTACCTTCTCTTTTCATCACAAGACTTGTATCCACTTTGGTTTTGAGAGTTACAGTTGAATTGGTAGCTGTTTCTGAGCTGCCCTCATCCAACATCTGCAACTGTAAAGCCATTTTTTCTTGTAAGGACTAAAGAACATAAAAAGCATCTTAAAGAATCAAAGGAAAACTCAAGAGTAGTATCCAAAAGACATTTCCTTACAGTAATTAACTGGCAGATGCACCACAAAGCAAATATGCTTCAGGGAAGAGTGCAGGTTACACAGACAAGTATTACTGATGCTGTTTTCAAATACATCAACACTCTGAATTTCCATAATCCAGTTTCTATAATAAAGACACCTAAATGCTTTCTATTCTGGAATTTTCTTTTAGGGGATAGGGACATGAAAATGTAAGACATAGCTGAAAACCAGTCTCTATCAAAAGCTGTAATTTATGGCTCCATAGAGCACTTTAACTTAGTTGAATAGACTTCATTAAATAGAGTACTTCCCATGGTAAAATTCATGACTACAGCTGAAAGAGGTCCTGTAGTCAAGTCGAAATCTGTTTATCCCCTCTTCATTCACCATATTTCTAACACCACTCCCATTGCTCAGACATACTGTTTAGAGAAAGCTCTTTTTTAATGCCCGATTATGCATAACAATTTTCAAGTTTAAAAGCCACAATGAATGTTCCTACCCACAAATGATTACTTAAAGGGAAACCCTACATTATTTCTTTCTTGAATTGAAAAATTTTTTATCTTTCTTACTAATACCATAGGATAGCTTGAGTTCTTTTTATGCATTTAAAAAATATTTAAGTTACCTGCAAATCTCCCAGGCTGTATGAATCACACCCACTAGATTTCGGTTCTGATGGTGGAAAAGGTGCAACGAAGGCTGTTTGTTCGGAGCTGGACATTTGCCTATTGAAGTAACATTGTTAATTACATCATATGCCAACACAGGGTGGCAATGGCCTTTATTGTACATGAGATGAGAAAAGTAGTTGTGTGAAGTCTTTTGGCTACAAGCTTCAAATATACAGAAAAGCAGGTCCACTCAGACAGCAGAGTGAGAAACAATACAAAAGTCCTATAAAATGAGGATTCAAAAATATTTTGGAAGTTACGAGACTACCTTATCTCTAATTTTAAAAACTGGACTACATAAAGATACTTTGAACAAAATTTATTTTGGCCTTAATTTCCATTTCTTTTGCGCTTACTGATTAGCCAGAACAAGAAATTTATGTCTACTACATGCTTTCATACAAAGAACCTGAGCAGTAACATCAGAAGTAGGTTACTGCAGTACCTGTTGCACCTATAATGATTATTTGTCTCTAACCTTCAGGTCAAATTTAACATTAACATCTGACATTCCCACTATCCAATAAAAGCACCATTGAAAAGGAGTATTAAAATCTGTTGTGCTGTAGGTAAACCCAATAACCATACCTCTTCGTAACACCAGCTGTGAGCGGGACATCGGAATCCTCCATGTCATCACCATCATCAGATAGTAGGGCAACAGGAACCCTCCCAAATTGGCAAATCTAAGAGCAAAGTCAAAGTTATCAGGTGTGTAAAGCATAATAAAGAGTTTAAGATTTTTAAGAAAATGTTACTTGTTTTACCTGGTTAGATTTGTTTAGTGGTCTCAATGGATTGTGGTAATTAACTAGGGCACCCAGTTCCTGCGACTTCTCTTCCCTGAAGGAAAAAACTAACTCAAACAAAAAAACCCACAAAACAAAACACACAACACTGTAGTGTATGTGTTTGGTTTTGGTTTAAATGATGTTATAAGACATTAAATAAGAAATTAAGACATCACCTAAATAAAAATCTGGTAACAGTAGAAGAATTTTCACTAGAATCGTTCCTTTTTATGCTTCTGTGATTTCCACCTATATTCTGAAGTCCAGACTCCTGTGTACTTGATACTGTAGGGAAAATAGTTAGAATTATTCAGATCATATCAGACAAATTCAACTGAATCATTCTAAGCAATTAATTGGGTTAAATTAAACCAGCTGACTTCACTGAGAGCAAATTTGAGAACAGTCATATAAGCTGTGAGAGGTCAGGGAATATCAAGGCAGACAAAAGCAAACAACTAATTCAGCAGCCCCATCTTAATCCAGTAGAGAATCTTGCTTGATTACTGAAGATCTGGCAAAAGTTGTATGAAGTTGTAGATTAATCTTAAAATGAAATGTCAAGTCAACTTAATAAACTTTGTTAAAGCATATATTTCAGGTATACTTTATGGTAAGCAGAACCAGAAATCAAATTATTTGAAAAGTCATTCTAGAACCTCAAATCCATAAATAAACAGTTCAGAAAAACACTGTCTTCCACATTATTTTTCCCTAAAGGTGAAGGGAAGGGCATTTCTCAGAGACAAAAAAACCACAAGAACTCAGAATACACTAATGAAAATACATTAGCACCTTGATGAACACATTCACATGTTACAACACAGTTTAATTCTTCATTTAGGGAACAATGAGGAATACAAGCTATTTTAAGCACCTTCAGATAAACAATAATCTCTTGAACTCAACTATTTCCCTGACAAACCCTTTTTTAAAAATTCAACTGAATATCTGGTTATTTTGACTAAGATCTCTTCCATGCTACAAGATATTTTTTTTAAAAAAAGATGGACACCAAAGAACATATTCAAAATAAACCAAACCAAAGGCAACAGGAAGTGTTCAAGGCCAGGTTGAATGGTGCTTTGAGCAACCTGATCTAGTGGACGGTGTTCCTGCCCCACTGCAGGGGCTCAGAACTAGATGAACTTCAATGTCCCTTCCAACCCAAACCATACAACGATTCTAACTAAGATATTATATAATATCTTCTACATCACATAGGCCTTGTGTTCCACCAGTATAGGAAATTATCTGCTTGACCAACAAGATTCATGGCCATCCACAGCATTCCAAGAAATCACAATTTAAGGACATTTTAATATAGTATTTATCTTAGCATTTTTAAATTTGTATCAGTTCATTAAAATGAATTTTACTTTTCTTTTGAATTCTTCCATATCCCCTTTCTACTTTCAGCCAGAAATCAGACTTATAGCAGATGAACAGTGAAGTACTGGCTATTTCTAACACTTAACATTTTATAAACTACTTATGCCAATAGACTTAACTACTCATTTACATAAAACAAGTGCCTCAATGTACAATAGTTTTATTACAAACCCAGGACCACCATCATCTCACAAATGCATCCCACACTTTCTTTTTTTGTAAACGAAGATTTTTTTTTTTTTTTTTACCACAAAGCTTGCCACTGGACTCTCACATCCAGCTGGTGATCTACAATACTTTCATTCCTTCACAGTCTGAGACAGCCTATCTGCTTCTCATGATACTCCTGACCACAGCTGGACCCCATGACCTAAGGGTCTTTTCCAACCATAACGATTCTAACATGATTCTGTGATCCACACTTCTTAAATACTAAATTACCTTTTCCCAACTAAACATGTTTGATTGTACCTGGTATGTCAAGTACTTTAGATTGCTGTGCATGAATGAAAGAAGAAAAAGGAATTAAACCAAAGGTTTCTAGACTTGATGCATGGTTTATACTTGCATCACAACACTAACTGCATGTAACTGTCAAAAGCATCTGTACAATCTTTTGAAGCTGTGAACATATGCATTTACATATCCAGCATTCATATTTTCAAATAAACTTTGAAAAGCAGCTCTTCAAACGGAAATACAAAACAGAAAAGACCTAAATGCCAATATACTAAAATAGCTTCTGCTGTTCCAGAGGACCATACAAATTCACTTAAAGCCAAATTCAGTGATTTAGGCCATGTATGTCCCAGAGTTTGAGATATTTCAAGTCTGGTGTTATTTACCTTTTAAACTTTAATCTTTAAATAAATTAATAGTTAGCATTTTTCAAATACCTAATTACAAACTCATATATATGAAAAAATAAATGAGCCTACTCTTGCCCCAAAAGTTCACTGCTTCCCAGCTGGCAGGCAGGGTTTTGCCATGCATTCTCATAGGTATTGCCTTAGCTGTGCAGCAACAAGTCAATAATATCAGCAAGAAATTGTACAATCCATGAAGGATATTGATATTCTACAAGCTATTCTCCTGTGGCCCAGTACCTCAGCAGTGGCACTTATGATGTCTATATCCAATTAATGATAAACAGAATAAGACAGAAAATAAAGTTCATTAAAAATTAATGCCATAGCTGAATACTATTAAAAGGGTTCACCTCCAGCTAGTGTTTCACTCAAAGGTTAATTCAATAGGTGCCAGGCAAATCTCAAACACCATTCCTGAAGATATATCCCTAAGGAAATTAAATCAGACCTATTTTACATTAAATCAGACCTATTTTATCTTAATTCTGTCCTTATAAAGTGCAAAAATATGGAAGTGCTAGACATCACTCTTGAAACAGTTAGCTACACACACTTCAAACCTGCAGTCAACCATATTTTTTTGCCCAATTCCACTCCAAACAAATTTATCTATTGAAAACTTCAAGAAATAACTGTTCCCTTTTTGAAGTTATATACCCAGCAATAAGGATCACTTAGGATTTATGATACAGGCAAGCGCTTCAGTTTTGTACTGATAAACAGACGGGTTTTGTCCATCTGCAAAATAAAGTTGAAATGGATTATTTTTCCTAGATTTGACTTCACTGAAATGACTGTCAAGGCTTCCCCAGTCTGTCACAAGACATACCTTGAAGCAACCTATATATGTATAGTTTAGTCTGTATCTAATTCTTCTAGTCAGTTCTAATTCTTCTCTGCCAACAGTAGCTCTTACTTCACACTGCGAGCTGTAAGTCTCTATTACAAACTACAAATGCCTGATGACAGTCAGAGGAACACCCTCTGCAGAATTACAGAATCTACCCTCCCACAGCTCCTGCAAAGTACAGTCACTGCACTGAAGATGAAAACAAGCACTGAAGGAACAAGATTCATAATATAGATAAATATATCTGTTTATTGGACAATAGAGATTCTGAGTTTGTATCTGGAAGGGACAAACACTAGTGACCTTTTTCCAATCTAGAATAACACAATGCATAAACTCAACCAATACTTTAAGAAACTGCAATTACCTGCAAAGTTCTCCTTCTCCTCATCTGAAAGTAACTGCTTTTTTTTCAAATGAAAGTTTTGCAGTGCAGTTTCCAACAGTTCCAGGGGAACAGCAGAGCACTCCACAGCTTTCTGAAGGATCTGCTTACACTTCTTCTCATTTTCTAAGTAGTAAGAAACACAGAGTTAGAAATCACAGAAGTAAAAAAAACAATTACACTAGGACAATATTTTTTTAAGGAGATGGTTACATTCATGTTGCCTTATATTCACTTTGCATCCTTCTATGAAGCCATTGTTCATTAGGGACTTCTCCCCTTACATTGCCATTTTAAGGAAACTGCCTGGAAATAGTTACAAGTGAATCACACAAGTCAATTTTTCACATTAAGTTGAATACCAAGACATAAAATATGCATTCTCAGTATTTTTTTAGCGTTATAGGAACTGTAAGAAAATACAACACATTCTAAAATCCATTTTTTCTGTAATATCAGCAAGGAAATACAACCTTTATGGACTTCCATTCAGATCGGACCAGATAAAAATTTTATTATGTATATATTATAAAACATCTGTAATGCACTTAAGAGAAACCAAATTTAAAACGAGATGTTGTTAAGTAAAACATCACTACTCTGAACAGCATTACAGTTAAGGAAAGAGGAGAGAAAAGCAAGGATATTTTTTCATTGCAGTTTTAGACATTACTAAATGCCAGAAACAGATAACTTTG
This sequence comes from Lycocorax pyrrhopterus obiensis, assembly GCA_014706295.1. Lineage (NCBI taxonomy): Eukaryota > Metazoa > Chordata > Aves > Passeriformes > Paradisaeidae > Lycocorax > Lycocorax pyrrhopterus. The sequence goes on from JACSVZ010000004.1 coordinate 82,180,894, forward strand.
AAGAGAGCTGGGATAGCAAAGGGAGTGTTTTAACAAAACATATTGAAGTAGTCAATTTACATACATAAACAGGTACACAGGCATCTATTAGAAAAAGTAAAGCCAAATAAGGAAAAAAGTGTACTGTAACCACAATAGTTTCCTTGGTTTAAAGAACATCTGGGCAAAATGATGCAATGTTTTGCTACAGCTATAAATGCCCCTGAAACCCCAAATGCCCTTCTTCCTCCATTCCAAAGTAGCAAAATATAAACCACTTTGTTCTTACACACATGCCCCATATATATATACATAATTCAGTATATTCCTTTTAATATATAAAAGTATATTAAGAGCAACATGTCCGCAGCACTCAAAACTCCACTTGTAAATTAAGTTAGACATCAGTGTTGCCTGTAGTTCAGGCTGGTGGAACGGTAGCATAGGTATCAGGAACTTATGCTTTAAGTAACCTGTTTTAAGAATATTAAATGGATGATGTCAGACACTGAAGCAAGGAAACAACAAAATTAGATAAGCTATAATTTCATTTAAATCAATTTTGCGCTAATTTGTTAGAATTTAGTTTTAACCATATAGTCAAATACTGTTTTTTCTCCCAAATCATTAGCAAGTGGATAGGCTTTAAGAATCCTTAACCACCATTCTGTGATTCTACCTTTGGCTATATTTAGTAACCACACATTGCTTCAACAAGACCTGCTACTCAAAAGTAATTCCTCCCAGTATTATGTGCCTCGTTGAGTAAGAAAGAGCATGACACCAAAACATGTATGTGAAAAATTAACTGCTTCATCCTCCTTAACAGACAAGGATCCAAGGCACAAAAGTAAAGTCAGAAGTATTTCTGAGTTTCAATCAGTCCACTTCATCACATCCCAAAAGCCTGAAACAACCACCTTGGCACAAGACTTGAAATAGCCAAGAGTAGAGTTTTATCAACAGTCATGAGTTCTGACCAATTCACAGCAAATCATCTTCAAGTTCACCACCCAAGGCACCCAAATAAAGAGAGCTCCTCATCTGAGGTATTTCAAAGAAATTGTAGTCAGTATTTAAGTAAAAAAAAAAAAAGCCACAAAAACAAAATGGCACCTTTATTGTCACTCCATTTCCAGATCATTCATATTCAATTATTAAGAAATCAATATCAATTTGCCAAGTCTAATTTCACAATTTCAACTTGAGCTTTTATCTTGAGCAAAACTGAGCTAAGGAAGAGAACATACAATTAACCTTTTCTTCTTAATGCAAAAGGAAATACTGACAGGTGTGCCAAGCGCTGCTGAAATCTCTGGGATGAAGTAGGAAAGCACTACCCTCCTCCTTTGCCTCTGGCCTAAGTGGACACAGTGAAAAAGGAACAGCGCTCTTAAGTAACAATATACAACTCACATGTTCCACTAATCCTCTTTGAAGCACCCAGCAGGGACACTGTAGCTCCATACACATTACCAAAGGACACCTAGATCGGCTCAAGGGTAACAGATACAAATCAGAGAGCACAGTGCAGATAGAACAAAGCCGATCATAACTGGCTTATTTCCTTTGGGATTAAGACTTCATTTTAGGTTGATTACTTGCTGTCAAAGTAAGATAAACTATTGCATGAACACATCCCATAGCTACAGGATGAATTTAGTCATTGGTAACCTGTAGCAACATTTCTACACTTGATTAAATTACACAATAGGTTTTATTACACTTATTTAACAATATCTTTGTTATTGCAGTATTAGTGTTTAATTATCTGTTTAAATAAACATCCAGTGCTCACTAAAATTATTAGCTTCTTTTTCGTACTGTTTAGAAGTCAATACCACGAGTTTATATTAGAACAAGACTGGTCAGATAACTTGACTTATGCATAACACAGAAACTGTGTAATTTCAAGACACAAACACAGATTTTTGTCTTCTTTTCCCCACTCTGTACAGGAGGCATTCATAACATTTCCACCGTCAATTATTTTCCATAGCACGTACTTCTGAGTGGGGGGTGGTTCGCAGCCTTTCCTGCTCCATAACCAATCAACTTACCAGTTAACAAAAACTGGAAAATCTGAGGAGACAAATGAGTATCTACTTATTGACTTTAACAAAGTGGCTCTGTCTCATGCCCACATTTGAACATATAAGCTGTATCCTAAATTACAGTTAAGTAGTGGTACTGGAGCAAAAATGTACAGACAAAACCGCTATCGGTGGAAAATAAACAGGAGTAAAGAAAGGAATAACTAATAAAATGTATTTGGAATCTAGAGCGTAGAACAGACAGATTAATTTATTTAGTGTAGTTAAGTTTGGGGAGAATTTCTCCTACTAGGCAGTATACAAAAACTTGCATGATACTGAAAAAAACATGAAGGAAAACAAATCACAAAACTCTTTTCCATTCAAATAAGAAAACAGCTTTCATGGAATGAGCTTGTCTTTCTGTACAGAGCAAACTGTCAAAGGAAGAAATAAACAGGGTGACAGATTGCTGTTCAAAACACCCATGGAAACAAAAGAAGAGACACCCAAAAATACAAGCTTATGGGCAGCCAACACAGCCTTGCTATCGAGTACCAGGGCAACCAGATTGCATAAAAACATACTTAGAATCTATACACACTGTTTGGAAGAAGAGAGAATTTCCTCCATAAGCAAGCAAAGTATTTGAGCCTCACTTCTCAATGGAGGAAGAGCCTTACTCAAAAGCCTTCTACTGCAACATCTAAATTAGAAAAGTAGAAGCTAGTAACAATTTTTACCTGGTTCAAAAGTTTTTTCTAAAAAGGAAAAAAAACAATGAACTGTGTGTATATTTTCATTTTAAAAGTGAACACATGTTCTCAGTAAACTTCAATCAAAAAAAATCCAGGTTTTTTCTTTCTGATTTAATACTTATTGGTTTTCTTACAAATTATGTAAGGGAGCAGAAGTTTAAAACAACAAAACCGAGAACAACACAGAACAGCAACACCAAACAAGTTGTTGGGTTTTGGGTTTTTTTTGGGTTTTTTTTTTTTTTTTTTTTTACACACCTTGTGATAGCTCAAACTGTGCAAAAGCCACGTGCACAAAAGCAAATTTCTTGCAGTTCAGTCTGGCCAGATGAAATTGGTCCCGTGCCTCCTCTGGATCCTGAAGACTGTAAAGACAGCATATTCATAGTTACACAAGGTGAAGAGCCTGAGAAGGATGAAGTTCCATGTGCTGGATGAAAACTTTAGACAACTTTGAAAAAGCAATCCACCTACAGGCTAAAGATTTTCCTCTTTCTCAAAGCAATCAGTGAACTACAAATAAGCAAAGAATCTTAAAATTCTAATAAATGAAAGATATCAAGCTGAACCTTCCCAAAACTCAAAGGACTCAATCCTTAAGCTATTTCACACTTCATTTACTTCTGGCAAATTTTAATCCTAGTGTTACATTCAGCCACAGATTGCTGAGTAGGTTAATGCTTGCACACAGCACACCAACATTCAAATATTGAAGAGGAACTACAGCCTCAGTAAGTACCAGTCAAGGTACAAAAAGCCTAAATCGACATCACTATGAAATACATTAATGCTGCATTTCAACAGATGTAAAGAAAAGGGACCCTAACACTTTTACCAGCAACATCCATAATCAAGAGATAAAGGAATTCTCTCCAAAGTTCCCCCTTGTCTCAGCATGTAAGCAAAGGTACCACTTAGAAGTGAGGAGAGCGAAAGATTTGTGACCATGATTCAGAATAAAAGTACAGAAAAATACAACATGGAAAGGTAAAGAACGTATTTTCAGTAGAATTCTGTGGAATTTTGAATGAGAGAAGTTTCTCACAGTTTAGGCATGTTACTAGAGTCATGCAGGTTTACTGAACTCAGCTCTGATCATCCAAAGCAATAGGACAGGCACAGAATAACCCACCTGCAGGCAAAGTCTGAGCAAGAGAAATTAAGCTGTGATGTATTACACTCACTTTCAAAGAGTTTGTTAAAATTTAAGTTCCTGTAGAAAGCAGCAACAGCTTGGACAGCAATACACAAAACAAGACCAAACACTAGCAATAGGCACCAAGGGCCACACGCTTGGTGGCACTGTGCTACAGCCAGAAGCATTCCACGAGAGCAGGCCTGGCATTACTAATGTACAGTACAGAAAATCAGACAGAGAAGCATTGTTTGTCTTCGAGTATTTCAAAGCACACTCAAGGGCTCTTCAGACAACCTCGGTATCATAATAGGTCAAAAGGTATTGGCACAGCCAGACCACAGCTAAGGAAGATACCAGGACAAAAAAGGTCCAGTGCCAAGAATGTAATAATCCAGTTTCTCACCTACAGGTTGCACAGAGAAGTAATTGAGAGCAGGCTTGCGGAGAAAGACTTGGGGGTGATGGCTGATGAAAAAGTCAACACGAGCCAGCAGTGTGCGCTCACAGCCCCAAAAGCCAAACGGAATCCTGGGCTGCACCAAAAGGAGCACGGTCAGCAGGTCAGAGGAGGTGTTTCTTCCTCCCTGCTCTTGGGAGATACCACCTGAGACACTGCATTCAGCTCTGGGACTCCCAACACAAAAAAGACAGGGACCTGTTGGCACAAGTCCAGACAAGGGCCACAAAGATGATTAGGCAGCTGGAGCACCTCTCCTATGAGGATGGGCTGAGAAAGTTGGGGCTGTTCACCTGGAGAAGAGAAGGTTGCATAGAGACCTCATAGCAAACTGCCAGTATCTGAAGGGGGCCTACAGGGAAGCCAGAAAGGGACTTGTTGTCATGAACTCTAGTGGTAGAACTAGGAAAAATGGGTACAAAATGAAAGGGGAAATTTAGGCTAGGTATTAGGTAGAAATTCTTTACTGTAAGGGTGGTGAGACCCTAGAACAGATTGCCCAAGGAGGTTGTGGATGCCCCAACCCTGGAAGCATTCAAGGCCAGGCTGGAAAAGGCCTTGAGCAACCTGGTCTAGTGGGTGGTGTCCCTGCCTATGGCAGGAGGCGTTGGGACTAGATGATCTTTAAGATCCATTCCAACCGCTTAACATTCTACAATTCTACAATCAGAACAAAACAGTGTTGACAGCAGTAGATATTTAAATCTCAAGCCATTGCCACTGCTTCTGAAGTTTGTGATGCTGACTTGCTTTTCCACCTTGTTTAGGTGGAACATCTGGGAGAAGAGCAAACAATTCTACTGAAAAGCACATTTCTTCTCCCACCAAAGGCAGTATCATCAGAGCACCTATCAGTGCCACCTAACCTGCAGTATCAGTATTGCTTTACTTACAGTAGCTAAAAAAATAAACCAGAAACACTCTACAAAGTCATAAGATAAGAGGATTTTCTTTAACAGAAGCTAAAACCAAGCAAAGACAAATATATAGTACTACACAAACTGACAGCCAGGAACAGAGAAGGTAATTGTAGAACACCAGGGAAATTTTGAAAAAAAAATTATGAGCAGTGAGAAAAAGTTATGAGCAGTAAGTAAATATGCCAAACACAAAAGATCCAAATAAGCAGTCACTGATCAACTTAAGATTAATCTCCAAAAACTACAGACATTCAACATTGTTGGTTTTTAGGTCCAATAAGCCAAAAGCAATTTCATTGCTGGTGTGGTTACAGATGTAGTTCATAAATGTAGTTTCACATAAATAACTGATATTATATGCCACTGTGGACAAGGAAGTATTAGCTTATAATAAATGATTAAGAACAAACTAGTATCTGAAAGTAATTTCCAAATGAGGAATCATCATTTAGGGAGATGCTTATAGTGAAGTTCCATTGGGATTGATGCTGTATCAGATTTTGGTGGGCACATTTTTTAAAAGGGGTTTGGAGTGGGTCGTTCATCTTCTTAAAACAAATTTTCACTAGGCAAGTCAAACATATGCCTGATGATATTTGCCAATTAAAAAATATGCAGCAGAAAACAAAAAGAGCAGATCTGCGCTACCTAGTGAGATAGGGACATTCTACAATAATGCTGGCTACTAAAGTAGAAGTTATTTTAGTACCGCTGTAGAGTGCATTGCAGTAGTGAAACAAGACAGACTACTCTTCCAAGAAGGTCCCTAGAGGCTGTAGCAGTGAAACAACTAAAGACATTTCAGTGAGACACCACTGAAACTGAACTGTTCATACTATTAATGCATTAACAAGCTACTGGCAGCACCTTTGGTTTTGCTTTCTGCAATACATCACACAAAATACTGAACATAGCTCTAGTACACAACTTAAAAGCATCCACCTTTCAAACCATGTTCTAAAGATCAAGCGAAAATAAGTTCAAGTGATTAGGGAGGTAGGAAATAATCTTTCTGAACTTAAACTCTCCTACAATGAGACGACAGATGTGACTTGATCACTATTCTGGAAAAGAATTTCCACGAAGTATGATCCAGAAGCCTGAGGAAAAGCAATCAACCTTTGAATAAGAATGCTATCTTGCAATGTTTCTTTAAACCTTTCTGGAAGAGATTCTTTACTTCCACAAAAACACTTTCCCTCTTCAAGATACTAAAGATTCACAAGGTCATTATTCACTCCTGTTTCTCAACAGGAGATTCAACAGACTACTTTCACTGTATGCTTTCAGTAACAGTGATGGAGCAAGATCCATGCAAATGACAGCACAGAGAACTAAACATTTATCATCCTGCAAGATGAAACCATATGCCAAAAAGTCAAATAGGGAAAGAATATACAAGAAAAAGATTAGCTATGTTCACTGGCAGATCACCTGCTCAGCTCCAATTGTTAGATTGCTGCATTGTTTAAATACAGCTCTTCATCAAAATATTTGCTGTAATGATATTTCAAGTGACAAAAGAACCCCTTATGAAAAAAATTCTAATTATAACCCTGTCCCAAATTATGTCTGAACACATCTGAACAACCACACTGTTCAAATTTGGGCTGAATAAAGCAATAAATGACCACAACCAAAACTAATTTTCAAAGTATGGAATTAGAGAATGATGTTCTGAGACATTCTTCCTATCCTAAGGCAGCTAATTTAATGAAACTGTGATAAGTCTTTTCTAGTAAGAGAGAAAGCATACTAAAATAAAGCTCAAAAGAGGAACTCATGTACATCAACTTGTACCTTACATAGAGAACCAAGAAAAAACGAGAAGTGTGTTAACATCTCTAAATCAAATAGCTCTAAACAATCATGTTTATTACCACATACAAAAAATGCAAGTACTGTGGAGACAACAGACAAGCTGACTAAACAAAGCTACTTACCTTCAAGGAACCAGAATAAAAACATCCACACTCAAAATAATGTGTTGCAGAAAACACTAACAGAACAAGATATTCTTATCTTAATTCAAACACAGAATGATGAGTTCTTATATTGAAAACTTGTACTTACGCTTTCAACTCAGCAAATCTCACAAGGATGCGAGCATAGCTCTCATCTTGACTATACTTTTCTGCAGGTAATGCAGTCACCGCTTGACTGTAACGACCAATGAGTCTATTGAGTAGGCTAACATCCATCTGAGGAACACCCTTTTTCTCTAGTTTAAGCAAAAAACACAGCCAATCTTCTGGATTATTTCTTGTCATCATTATTTGATTAACAGTTCCAGAGTTATCTGACAGAAAAACAAAAAAGGAGATCAATTAAAAAGCAGCAAACTTGTACAGAAGAAAACAGTTTGTATAAGCTTTCATGCAAGACAGTTACAGACTATTTTTAAAACAAGATTAAAGCAACACAGCTAAGAAATAAGGAGAGATTAAATTTACTTTGTGGTCATTAATACTGAAGAAACACTAAACTTGAAATCCTTTCAGTTAATGGTTCTTACACTCAGTCTAAGTTAAGATCTCCTGCATAAGTGACAGTAGAATAACGAAACTAAATACCTGTTGTATCAGCTGAGATTTTAGTATAGTTAAACTCATCTGTGACATTTTCTTCATTTCTGTATTTGTTTTTCAAGTTTCTAACCCTATTCATGATTGATGTAATCTGCGGCAATCCTCTTTCACTCAGGTCTGTCTCCTCCATCTGCAGGCACAAGGTAAAAAACAGTGAAGTTACTGAAGAACCCTGTTGTAGCTCATTTTGATTGGAATTACCCTGGGAAAGCCTCTCGAGTATCATTTGCAGCTTGAGACTCAACCACATGATGTAACAAATACTCTACTAAGCCTTTGTCAATGTAAGCGTCTTCGCAGAAGACAACTTGGACAAATGAAAAGAATCGGTACTTAACTGATCCACCCAAATCCTAATCCATGCTTCACAGTAGCCCTTTCCAATAAGGTACATTCAGCATTTGAATAAAACGGGGAGTAGGATGCATTGTCTGAAACAGCTTCCAGGCTGTTGCATTAAATCACATTCTGAACTCATAATTAGGCTGGCTTTAGTTTAGCACACAATGTTAATCCAAGCTCCTTGCCACAGGTTACATTTTTCACAGTGGGCTAAGCAGAAAAGAATTCAAATTCTCCTTTGCTCAAAGGACAAAGACAAGTGACACCTATTTTTAAGCTTCTAAAAGGAGATTTAGAGATTCAAAGACTTCTTATAAGAAACTTATGCCAAATCCTCAGTGTTCAAGCAGTTTATCATCAGCTGAGATAATACACGTATACAGCTGAGAGATAAGAATCTAGACAATCTGAGCAGAGCAAGACTGCTAAAATAAACTAAAAAAATCCTAATGATTTCTTCTTTTTTTGCCTACAATAAACAGCTTTTCCCACATCAATGTTCCATGCATCTAATGAACATGAGAATTTTACTAAAAACTGTGGTGAATTTAGTGTATATTCAGGGGATTTGACTTCCTAATTACTGTGAAGTTGGGCCCAGAAATAGGGAAAGTAACACACTTCAGACAGATTAAATAGGTTCAAAGAAAGACTAAATTTAATTCTACAGTGAAATGTTGGTCTTTGTTCCTTTTGTACTTGTGTATAACAAATCAACAAAAAGTTGCTGGAGGGCTCAGAAACTTCAGATCTATTTTTAGGTGAATTATTGATAGAGAAGCAATTGAATGGAATGAAGTTCATCTACCTTTAACCCCACTACCTAAAAAATACATCAGGCACCACTCTCAGGAAGTCTCACAAATAACTTTTAGAGCATTATGCACCAGAAGCTGGCATGTCCTTAAAAGCACCAGCTTTCCCCAAGTAGAGACCATAAATCAGAAAGATTATCATGCTTACAAGAGCTTGCTTATAAGGCAAAAGTAGGCATATTTCATGTTCATCCTGAACTAGACATGGCCCACGAAGAATATCAAGCCTGCTCTTGTCTATATAGAAGTGTTGTTTTGTAGGTTCAAAATACAGTTTCACTGTGCAAATTCCAAGACTTAATCCAGCAAAAGCACCATCTACATTACCACTATGAAGAGTCCTCAGCACCTTAAGGGTCTGGAGAGACACTCAAATAGCCTCAAGCAAGACCTACAATGAAAAAAGCCCAAAAACCTATGAAAGCTAAAGACTTTATGCTAAATCAGTAGTATCTGAAATACAATTTTTGTTTCACTGAACAGAGACAAAAGAAGGAACCCTTGTCTCATTTATATTCAAAAATGTATGCTGAATAAATTTTAATTTCGATGCTTGTTTGAAACTTGCTTTAATATCTATTTCTCCCTAAGAGCCAATTTAAGCTGCTCTGAGAGCAGGTCTGTAAACTGTCCCATCTTTTGAGGATCACACTGCTAAAAATTACATAGGTGATTACTATAGCAAATACTGTTCACATGCCATTCTACAGATGATACTTATCTACGTCATAAGGAAAATTTTGGTACACATTGCAGTTTTGCCTTTTAAAGATACAGTAGAAGAGGCTACAGGAAATCAGATACTCCAAATCTCCTCTTTATGGGTGAGACTATTCGTAGAGACCTGTTTCTGAACTGTACCCATTCCTTCAAATTATGGATGAAGTAGTCAGCTTCTCCAGAACCTGAAGCACCAAGACAACCAAAAGAAATTTACCTCATGTTAAGTAATACCACAATATCTCATTACAACTGTAACTGCTAACAATTCCCAAGTGGATTTGGGATTTCTTAAACATAGTCTTTATATTTTCCTCACCAATGTCAAAGGTTCATTATTCTTCCTGCAGTGATAGCTTCCCAAATGCAGTAGACAAAAAGAAAAATAAATTTCTGTATAAATTAGATTTTAAGTCTCTACAATAAATATCAAACTTACATTTCTGGTGTTCTGCTTAACTGCTCAAGGTTCGACGTGTTATGGAGAAAAACTCTCCTAAAGAATGGATATGCCTTGTCAAAAAGGTTGAGGGTCAGACTACCTCAGATGATCCCAAGAACCCAAAGGCAAGAAATGTAGCTCTCCATCCCGATGGAGGTCCTGTGGATCAAAAATTGATGGCTTAAACCTTGAAAGCTTACCCTGCAAGCTTGCCTAACCTTCACGATACCCCAGAAATACAGTTTTCATTAAAATCAATTAAACTACTCCTAGTTAGTAATAAAAACAGAACAAAAAAAGCTTAAAGAAAACTTTTTTAATGAGGACAAGCACTTCCAAACGTATCGGCTTGCTGTGACATTTAGAAACTAAAAAGTACAGTAAGGGCATAGTCATCTACGTATTGTCGTGATTTGCCAGAAATCTTTCTGCTCATGCCAATGTTCAACCATAAGCAAGTATTCAGAGGTTCATATTTTCTTAATCTGCTGCGTAACTACTCTTAAATCATTTGCCATGAATTTCCCTGGTGTATATATGTACACAAAATCTGACAAGAGCAAAGACCTAAACCAGCCATATGCTGTTACATAGGCACTGAACAGGAACTGAGGTTGTAACTGCAACAGCTACCCTGCAGCATACCTGAGATCTAGAAATGCCTACAGGAGAGAAGGCTAGGCACAGGAAACCAGGGAACAGGGAGAACATTTCATGCAAAGATCAGGAAGATACAGAACTACCTCTAAATAAAGTGTAGAAGTTAAAGTAACTTCAACGCCTCATGCAGACCCACTAAATAAGGAGCCAAAGGACAGAGACTTGAGAGGAGCAAACAGATGAAGTGGCAGTACAGGTCGGTGATAAGATTCCATGTCTAACACACTCAAAAATAGTCATTGATAATAAAAAGAAGTACCAGCATCCAGTCTTGAAATACTGTATTTGCTGTATTACACTACTTGTTCTGTTTCCAAATGACGACAGATACAGTTTTTCCTCAAGTGCAAATTTTAAGAAAGTATGAAAATATTTTTTAGCTATGGAACAAAAAGATGCACTGTTCCTACTCCTGGAATCTACTGATATTTTGCTTTTGTCTACCCAAAGAGCTGCAGAGTGCAGTAAGTATTTTAAGCAAGTGCCCAAGAGTTTACCTGGCTTTTATCTGCCAAGTGAATCGATCAGTCTAGTAAAAGAAATTAACATTATCCTATTACCTATATTTTCCTTATATGTCAACACCATTGCAGCTACACTGCTGTCTTGAATACTTGTTTAGCTCTGTTCCTATGCTTGATTAAAGCATCTACTAATGTCAAGATACTAAACGATGAAGAACTTTTAAGTCCTCTACGGAAAAGAGGCAAAATGTCACCTGTTTCTGAAGCATCTACCCAGGCTTTAAAAAATACAATCTATACAAGTGCATAATCTTTCTTTGGTTTTGTTTACAAGTACTAAATCAGGATTTTCTTAAAGGAACACAAAACTCCCAACACTAAGAAAAAGCTCTGTCGATTTTAAAAAAATAGCAACACTAGCGACGAAAAATAGAAAAATATTAAAATCTAACGTAAGACACAGAAAGGATAAGACTCGAAAACGCAAACAGAGCTAAATAAGAGGGAGACTGAACAGCAGTGGAGCAGGTGAGGCAATGTGGCATAAACAAAGACCATGAGGCGGCGAGGGAGACGAGGAGACGCAACCAGCTTTCCTCGCCCCCAGGGGCAGAAGCCCAGCGAAGCCGCAGCTCCGGGGCTGCCGAAAAGCCCGGCCCAGCTCCTCTGCGGCCTCACCGCAGACCAGCACTCCCGCTGCCCCCCGGCCTCCCCACCTACCCTCCCTCCCCCTGCTGCTCCCCGGCACGGTTCTCTCACCCCCGCCACCTTACCCAGCCCAACCCTGCCCGGCCCGGCCGCCCTCACCGAGGCCGCCGCCGCTGCGGGGCCGGGACGCTGCGGGGCCGGGACGCGTTCGCGCGCTGCCCCCGGTTTGAATGTGACCGACGCCCCAAGAGCGCCCTTCCCATTGGTCGGGAGGCGGGAGGCAGCGAGCGCTGATTGGCTGCAGGAGGGAAACACGGGCGGCCCGCTCGCTGATTGGCTGGTGGCTGCGCCGGCCGCGGCCGCCGCGGGTCCCAGCGCCTTGTGGGGCCGGAGGGGAGGGGCGAGTGCGCAGGCGCGCTGGGGAGGCCGGGCCACGGGAGTGGTGTTGCGCCGGTTTAGTTGGATTATGTATCTGAAAATGCTTTCCTCCTTTGGCCATAGTCGGTTATAATTTGAAGCTTCATTTAGCCGTAATGGAATAGCGGGGGCTGTGTGTCCTGACCAGCTCCTTAAGGTTACGTCTCCCCTGTACCTTTTCCTCCGAGGGATCCTTCATAAGCCGATCCCACATCTGCAGTGTGCCTAAGGCTGCTAAAAGCAGCTCCTTCTCTGAGCTGCCCCGTTCTTCGTGGATTATAGTAATGCAAACGCACGAAGTGGAACAGTTCGGCCTCTCGGTTTGCGTTCTGGCTGCACACAATAATTTGTGTGTTCTTTGCAGCCGTAGGCTTCTTCTGGTGCTTATAATCAATATTATTCTTATAATATTATATTTTCAAGATAGCACATTATGAAAATCAGATTTGATTTGTTTGGTAGTTTGTTAATTTGATAAGTTATTAAATTTGATAAGTTGCTAATCATTTGCTTGCCATAAACATTCCATGGTATATTGATATTAAGATACCTACACTGGCCTTTCATTGAAATTTGTCTCATTCTTCTTTATTCATCTATATTTTAAGTATCTCGTCTAATCTAGTGATACAGGCTCACTCTATGCTCAACAAAAAGATTTCAACAAGGAAATTTAATCCAAACGCCTATTTTAGAACGTGATGGATGATCCCATGGCGGTCCCTGTGTTTCTCTATTAAGTAAAGAGCAATTCTGACTCTCAGCTAAGGCTAAGCGAGATGATTTTTTTTCAGCATTGCCTTACTCCTCCTTGCATATACACATTTTTTGGTGGCTTTGTTGTGTTGGTGCTCCTATGTTCCACCAGAATCCAAATCTAGTGAAAATGTAAAGAAACAGCACAAGTTGCGTGAATCTGCTCTGCATCTGTCTTCACTTGAGGGACATAGAGATAGATTATTTTATTAGCAGGAGTTTTGAAGGGATCAAAGGAGAGGAAAGTTGTATTGTTCTAGTAAGTGAATAATGCCCTAAGGAGCTATCATTTAATTTCTGTAGCTGGGACAACAAATCTTTGTACCATACAGATTTGTGGCAAAATCAAAATAAATAGGAGAAATAAAATGGGATAGATCTTGGGGGAAAAAAAAAACAACAAAAGAAAAAGAGTCAGAGAAAGAAAGACTGTAATACTCATAGAAAAAAATAAAGGAACCTCCATTTAGTATTCTTCAACAAAATATGAAATATGTGTGGTTTTTGGATTGTTGGTAGAACCATTCTTTATTTGCTTATAAATGCTTATGCTTCTCATTTTATTTAATACAAAGTCATAGATATATAGGGAATTTAAGAAGTATATGGACTGAAGTCTCCACCTAAAGGTAATTCTACTTTGAATGACAGAAGCTAATTGTGAATTGCAAAATCAAGTACTAGATTGGATGACAAACAAAAGGAGAGAGCGAGGTCAGTCTTTTGTAATGAGTTACTATCAGGGGAATCTTGTTTCATTATTTTAAATACCTCATCATATGGTAGGATTTCGTATCAGTTTGGGTAATGGTATTGCAAATCCAAATGTAGCAAAGGTACAGGTGAGTCACGAAGGATTTTTCAAACGTTGGTAAAATCTTTATACCACACTAGGGTGTTTCCTATGATGGATGTAAGAGAGAGGTCTTCCTCCTCTGGTTGAAAATTTGTCAGCCACTAACCCATCCTCTCAATTCAGTACTTGATGTTTAATGTCTGAAGCCTATGAAGGGCTTACCTAAAATAAAAAAGTGGTAGGTCTTTGGTTGCAACTGTTGACAGACATTCAGTGTAGCTGATTTGGTGGAAAGTGCATTTGGAGAAAGCTTTGCTGAGTATTTCATGGACACCATTAACTGAGAGTACCTGGACTATTCCTGACTCCCAATACATTGCTACAATCTATGCATGTCCATGAGAAGAAGCAAACAAACATTCTAGATGGCAGAGTCACCTCAACGACTGAGAAGGTGTTCTGAAAGCAGTGAATAAGTAACAACTACTAAGATTTTGAGCAGCAAAAATAATCACCAGATGTCTAGTATTCCCAATCCTCCTACGTGCTATGTTTCCATGACATGCTACCTATTTGTCACTACTGACTACTTTGAGATTTATGTGTAATTTTTTGTTGTTGTTTTTGTGTATCAGTGGATCTTATCCCATGGCATTTCTTCAGTTACAGATTGGATGCATGCTTTGTGACTGGACTTGGAAAGTAAACTTCTTTTCTATATTGATGGGCATATCCAATCAATAAAATAATGAGAATCCTTGTTCTTTTGGGCTTCTTTGTGTTGTCTGATTCCAGTTTCTGCTGGAGGTCTATAAAATGCACAGTTTTTCACACACACAAAATACTGATGTAGAAACTGGCTAATCAACAGATTTCAAAAAGGAAGCATCAATAAGAAGTGTTCAAGCTGTTCCTGTCAGGAAGGATACCTCAGGGATTGGCTCTAACAGTGGTGTGAGTATTACTTTGGTGATTTAAAGTGTTTGTTGATTAACTTGAAACAAAGATGGCGTTAAGGCTGTAAGCAAATGGTTGGGCTCTTGACTAGGGCCTGGATGGAGGTTAGACTGACTGAGGGGAGATGGAAATCTAGAGAATGTAATGAGAAATTGCTGAACATAATATTGTAAGCAGCTGATGAAAGTGACAGATCAAACTGTGAAAGTTGGCTGGATCTCACATGTTGTTATGGAGGAGATGTGAGGGACAGCCAAACTTCACCGGTATTTGAAGTAGAATATTTTGAAAGGTCATCTTTTGTGTAGCAGGATCATACACCATGAAGAGCACCTACATAACCACGTCAAGAATACCACCACCACAGAAGATCACTTGGGTAATGGTGCCAGCCATACCAGATGTAAATGTAGATTTATCAAAACTGGGACCAATGGAGAAAAAGGAATTAGTGGCGGGTTCTGTATGGAGGAGACTGAGACAGAGAAAAGTAGGTGCAATACTCAGTCATGTCCCTGAGTTCCACCTTGTCCTGGTTTTGGCTGGGATAGAGTTAATTCTTTTCCTTGTAACTGGTAAAGTGCTATGTTTTGGATTTAGTGGGAGAATCATATTGATAGCACCCTGATGTTTTGTTTGTTGCTCAGCAGTGCATACCTTACATAAAGGACTTTTCAGTTTCTCATAGTCTGCAAGTGAGGAGCAGCACAAAAAGCTGGGAGGGAGCATGAGCAGGACAGCTGAGCTGAACTGGCCAAAGGGATATCCCACATCTGAGAACATCATGCCCAGTATATAAACTGGTAGGAGTTGGCTGGAAGGGCTTGGTCTCTGCTCGGGGTCAGCAGGTGGTGAGCAATTGTATTGTGCATCACTTTGTTCTCTTAGGTTTTATCTCTGTTTTATTTTTGTCTCTCTTTTTGCATTACAATTATATTGTTTTTTTAATCATATTTTATGTTACTTAAATTATTAAACTGTACATGTTTCATACCATGGGTTTTACCTTTTTTTCCTCGATTCTCCTCCTCATACCACCAGTGGTGGGGTGGGGAGTGGTGATGAGCAGCAGCTGTGAGATGGTGGGGTTAAACTGTAACAGTCCTTAACAATTCTTTTTGGCTCCCAGCACAGGGCATGATGTCTTGAGATAATGACAAATCTGACTAGAATGTGTTAGAACAATTTTCTTACAAGCATTTGTTCTATTAGTTTAATAGTCACCGGTCACACTGTTGATTTATTTGCTCTCAGAGTTGGCATGCTTGTTCTTCTAGTTGTGTTATGTCATACCTTACTTGCAGTATCTCACCCATGGGAACTGGGCTAAAGTTATCACATTGCTGTACTTTGTAACACTGGCTTATGATATGATAGAATTGCTGGTCGTGAAACTAATCTAGTATTTGTACTCAGCATCTCTGTCACCACTGTACTTTGGGAGCCATCTATTGGAAACTGTTAATAATGATAACTTTTTACCTACCAAGCGCTGTTCATCACTATTCAGTACTCTGCAGGGGAAGAGAAAGTCTCTGGGTCACAGAACAAAATGACAGGCAGTGTGGTTACCCCACCCCCGAGGACAGACACCACAGCTAATCCAACCTCCTTGACAGGCACTGGAGCTGAACTTGAAAACCAACCCATGCTGGTCTCAGTTGCTCCTGTACACAAGAAGAAATGGACATGAAAGCTCACGTAGTAAAGGACAAAGCAGGGCTACCAAAAGAACAGGAGGAAGAAGCAGAACAAGAGCTAACCCCTTGATCCCTATCCCCAACGATCTGCAGGAGGTGTGAAAAGATTTCAGCCATCATCCAGATGAGCACATTGTCACTTGGCTGCTCCAGTGCTGGGATAATGGACCTAGTAGCCTGGAGTTTGAGGGTAAGGAAGCCAAGCAGCTGGGATCACTTTCTAGGTAAGGGAGTATTGATAAGGCAAACAGAAAAGGAACACAAGTCCTCAGCCTGTGGTGGAGGTGATTCTTGTCAGGCATGAAGGAAAGGAATCCCTTCAAGAAAGACATTATATGTCAGGCAGGTGGACCACCATGAAGACAAGTATCCAGTATCAGGAATTAGCCATGCTAGAAGTGATTTATTCTGACCAAAACAATACACAGTCACCCACAGATGAAGTCCAATGTACATGACCCATGTGGCAGAAATTTGTACAGAATGCACTACCTGTGTATGCCACCTCATTGGCAGTAATTACCTGGAAAGACAAAGAGGCACCAATGATGGATTAAGTGGCTCACCAACTCTGGCAATATGAAGAAAATCTCTCTTCCTCCCTATGAACTTATATCTTGACTGTAGAAAAACTGTCCAAAAGTGGGAAAAGCTGTTCCAGGAGTTCCAGCAACAAAAAGAGGATAGGTCCTACTCCTCACCTGTGTAAACCAGTATCTCAGCTATTAACAGTGAGTATTCTTTTGCTCAAGAGGGAGGATGTAGAGGGTGTACAGCACAAGATACCCTGTGGTTTTACCTGTGGGACCACAAAGAGGACATGAGGAAATGGGGTGGAAAATCTACCTTGATTCTAGAGGCATGGGTACATGGGTTGCAAAGAAAAGCAATCACAGATGGAGGTTCTTCCAGGAAAATTGCTTCTGCAGTCTTCAGTGGGCAGTTCCCCAGTCAGAGTGGAAGAGTTGGTCTTACTTCTGATCCCATGGAAATTAATTCTGATTTTACAAGTGAGTGGAGACGTCTATGACCAGTACCAGAGGGGCCCTGCCTGCAGACAGGTGAAGGAGGAGGACAGCCAGGTTTACTGGACTGTGTGGATCCCAATGGCCTGGTACATCAGGCCCACAGGACTGTAAGGCTCTAGTAAATACCAGTGCACAGTGTACATTAATACCACCAGATCAGAAGGCAGAGTCTACCTGTATTTCTGGAGTAATGGGAGATCCCAGGACCTGCCAG
Organism: Lycocorax pyrrhopterus obiensis; assembly: GCA_014706295.1. NCBI lineage: Eukaryota > Metazoa > Chordata > Aves > Passeriformes > Paradisaeidae > Lycocorax > Lycocorax pyrrhopterus. The sequence goes on from JACSVZ010000004.1 coordinate 82,198,726, forward strand.
TGTTGAAGGTTGAATTAAGTCTAACTGGGAATGAGTGGCAAAAACACCCCTCTCTGACTGGCCCCGAGGCTCCATTCATCTGCCGTGTAGATGTCTCAGGAGAGGGTATTTCAAAGACCTAAAAGAGTATTGGTGGGCTTTCAGTATAGCTGCCTTTGAAAAGGAGGAAATTAAGCAGCTTGCCAGGTCTCTCAGAGGACCCTTCTGTTGTGGCATTGCTGAAGGCTGAAGAACAGCAGGTGCTGGTTCCTACCACTGCAGTGTATTGGCAGCATTATCGCACCAACTGAGACTCCCTGATTCCCATCCATGAGCTGATTCATCAACTGGAAAGCCAAGGAGTGATCAGCAGGACTCCTTCTTTAATAGCCCCATATGGACCGTATGAAAGTCTCACAGAGAAAGGAGACAAACAGTAGGCTACCGTGGTCTGAATGAAGTCATGCCACCACTAAGTGCTGCCATACTGGACGTGGTGGAACTTCAACACAAGCTGGAGTCAAAGGCAGCCAAGAAGCATATCACAATTGACATTGCTAATGTGTTTTTATCAGTCCTTTGGCAGCAGAGTGCAGGACACTGCTCGGGGGGCATCCAGTACACCTGGAATCGACTGTCCTGGGAGTGGAAACACAGCCCTACCATCTGCCGTGGAGTGATCCAGACTGCGCTGGAACTCCAGAACACCTGTAATACATGGATGATAAATAACTGAAATTATTGCAAGTGGCTTGGTGACCACCTCTGCCAGCTCCCTCAGTATCCTTGTGTGTATCCCATCTGGCCCTATAGACTTGCATGTGTCTGTTTGGTGTAGCAGGTTGCTGTTTCCCCTTGGATTATGGGGCGTTGTTCTGCTCCCAGTCCCTGTGTTCCAGCTCAGCGGGCTGGGTACTGAGAGAACAACTGCTTTTACTGTTGCAGACTGAGGCAAAGGAGTCTCCTTATCCCTTGTTATGTTCCCCCTGCATCCAGTAAAGGATGGAAAACATGAGAAAGAACTTCTTTGCTGTGTGGGCGACCACCACTGGAACAGATTGCCTAGGGAGGTTGTGGAGTCTCCTTCACAGGAACCATCTGGATGCAATCCTGTGCAAAGTGCTCTAGGATGACCCTTCTTGAGCAGAGAGGTTGGACCAGATGATCCAGTGTGGTTCCTTCCAACTTTACCCATTCTGTGAGATTCTATGAGATTCTCCTCAGCCCTCCTTTTGTTCATATATTTATAGAAACATTTTTTATTGTTTTTTATGTCAGTAGCCAGATTAAGTTCTAATTGGGCTTTGGCTTTCTAATTTTCTCCCTGCATAACCCTATGACATCCCCGTAAGTCCTTTCAAGCTGCCTGCTCCTTCTCTCAAAGGTGATCCACTCTCTTTTACCGAGTTCCAGCCAAAGCTCTCTGTTCTGCCAGGCTGGATTTCCCTGCTGGCTCACCTTTTGGCACATGGGGATGGCCTGCTCCTACACCTGTAAGAGTTCCTCCTTGAAGAATGTCCAACCTTCCTGGACTCCCTTGCCCTCAGGACTTCTCCCAGGGGACTCTAAACCAGGTTGACACTGAGTACAACAAACAAGATGATTGCTCACCTGCATACTAGATAATTAGTAATCTGCCATGGACGACTTTTCAGCTGGAGTCCTTCTGTGTTTTGTTCTGTTATCTGGCCAGTATAATGCATGTATGAGGCCACACAGGAAATCCGTGATGATATGAGAGTTGTGGTACCTCCAGTAGGAGGATAATACCCAGCTGTACACACTGATTTCATCAGATCCAGCTGGTGCTGTTCAGCAGCTTATTTCATTTATGACCAAACTGAGTTACAGATTTATGTGGGCTGGAAATAACTAGAAAAGAACAGAGTTGAGAAATAGTAAAATGTTTCTTGTGCAGGTTCACAGCTTTGGGTTACGCTGGATCCATAGGTTCTGGTAAATTTCCATGTAAAAAGAACAGAAGAAAACATATATATATATATATATATATATATCTGTCAGAAATTTCCTTTCAAGTGTCCATTTTATAGAAGCTAAGCGTGGTACAGTTCCCATGTTTACTGCAGCACCGTTTATATTAGTGCATTCTTGAATATTTCTAAAAATGTCAGATAATATACATTAACTGCAATAAAACCTATTAAACTTGTTACACTGGATGCTATTCAATTCCCTAGTGAAATTTTAAATCTGAGGTTTGATCTATAAAACTGTAAATAATGCTGACTACTACTTCTGTCATTAAAGCTTTGGCAAAAGTGGTCAGTTTAGGCCAATTAGTCAGTTATAATCTTTTCTGCCTATGTCCTGGTCCAGCTGGACATGAAAGAAGTCCAGTTCAGAAAAGACGCAATTGTACTGGGACAGTCCTCTGACACCTGCCTGGAAATCAGCATATGCTAATTTGTGCAGAGTTCCTCTGCATAGCCCTTAAGACTGCATGTGGTTCCTATGTGACTACTTAAGCGTGGCCAGAGAAACTTGATTCTATTTTTGCCACTCCCTAATGAGTGAGAAAGCCCTGAGAGACTCCTACTTACTTTTTAATGAAAACAAGGGGTGTGGGCAGAGGGATATAATAGGTGAATGGCACCCAGTTTAAGAAATCTGAGACCTGTTGTTCAACATCTATTCTTGACATTTTTCCTCGTGAATTCCTGTCTTGTGACTTAGCTATTGGTAGGTTTTGGAGAATATACTTAGACTGTCAGAAAGAACCAAGTAAAAGTAGTTTTACTTGGGCAGCTCAAAGTAGTAAATTTAAGGATGTGCATGGGTGAAAGATGCATTTGGGTGCAGTACCAGATCAGGGCTTAAAGTTATTACAACATGTCACCATTGTTCACTGCATTATTAGAGTATTTGAGAGAGGAGGTGGCCATAATGCAATAATGTGTACCAGTCTTTTTAATGTGTACCTTTCCAAAGAGGTGTCATAGACATCTGAACAGCAATCACCATTATAGCTGTAATGGGACATACAGGTATGGTATCAGACACTTCTTGTTTCAATGTCTTAAAAAAAGATTAATAGCAAACCACATTATTCATTTCTGGATCATAGGATCCTGCAGAGAAAATAGAATACAGATTTGTTTCTGCTAATTCATGAGTCCATGTGACCATGTGGGGTCTTTAGGAGGTTAGGAGAGCTATAACATGTTGGCCATGGTGCTCCACAGACTGTTAACTGCTGATACCATCACAACTGTTAAAAAGTCTCCTTTACAACAAACAGTGAAAGCAAGAAAAGATACTGCATGTAATTGTGAATTTGGTCCTGCAAAAGTGATGTTAAGATCTAGATTTGGGTAACCTAAATGATTCTCTTAGCCAGAAGGACGTGAAGTGACTTCTAAATATTTAACCAAAAAGCCGTTTCTTATCAGACTGGTTTTATATGCACCTTCTATTAGCCAGTGTACCTGTGATATTTAGTAACAGAAAAAAAAATTAAAAAAACAACAAGAACAACAAGAACAACAACAGAAGGGTTAATTTTCTAGAAATCTTCTGCTAGGAAAAGAGTAGAATTAAAGAGATGGCATGTGTTTGAGCATAACTACATCCAAGAAGGCACAATCAAGGTCCAACAAGCTTAGGCAGGGTCTTCAGAGAATAAATCCAACATATAGTAACATTTGCCCTGCCCTCAGGTGTAATTATGACCCTGTTTCTATGCTACCTCTTACTTGCCAGCTACTTCTTTTCCCGGCATCCCTTTTCAAGAATTTTATAAAAACTGAGCTGACAAAAAGGTAATAAGGAAAAGGCCTCTGTTTTCTTTACAAGTCTTCCGCTGTCTTAATATCATGTAGCTAAGGCTCAGAGTGTGGCTTTTTTTCTTCTTCCTTATCGATGAAAAATGATGATGATAATAGTGGATTTGTAATCATCTCAGTTCCTCATGAGGAAGAAACTATTATAAGTATGTAAATTGAGTTACTGTTATTATTGCATATATAAAAATATATTTGTACTGGAACAAAGTGTCCCCTCATAACTAGAAGAAGTAGGGTTCAAAGTTTATTTAAATACTCAATCATTAATACTCCACCCTCTGAATTATCAGTGCATCCAAGCAATGTATCATTAAGCCACAGAGATTGCACTTCTGACCTAATAATTAAACCTTTATTAATGACCTTAAGACGGAAGTAAATAAAATATTAGTGAAATTGATAAGTGAATGGGAGGAGTTGGAATAGAAGTAACATATAACAACCTTAGAAGAATACAAAATTAAACTGGATCAGAAAACAAAATTATAATAAAAATACGCTGTAAGCATTCAAAAAGAACAACTAAGTGGGCAATCAGTAATGCTGCAAGGGAAGTAAAGGTGATGTTACACATCACCTTACACAAGTATGTCATAACTACCCCCCAAAGCAATGGACATTTTAAGCAATTGAACTCTGACAAAGTTCTCATGAATCTTGCTTTTCACCTTTTACCTGATTTCTCCCTTTTCTCTTGGAGGTTCCTACCTTCATAATGCAGATAAAGAATGCAGAGTACTTCTTTAATCCCAGTGAAAGCGGGATGCTGCACTGAAGCAGTGCAGCTCAAATACACATTCCTTTTGATGCACTCTGCTACAGGGAAAGTAAGCCGAGGCCGTGGGATGAAAGGAGTATCTCACACTGGCTCACCTCTTCTCTGAGCAGCATGATCAAAACATTCAAGGCCAATTACTCTCAAAATCATCTCCTACCCCTGGAAACAGATAAATTATTTTCTGCCTTGAAAGTTCTCACTGTTTTTGCTGATAATAATGAGAAAATAACTCCAATGTTAACAACATGCCGCATTTGACTTTTGTCTCACACTTAGCTTTAGTGGAAGACTCCAGTGACACAAAGGACTCATCTGCTCATTTCAACAGGAGATTTTCCTGTGTTAGATGAACCATGAGCATGCACAAACCACAACTATACAACAAATTAATGATCTGCTACCAAAGAAGCTTGACAAAACTTTCGCTGCCAGAATTAGGAGAGAGATCAGATTCAGATTTTCTGACCTTTGTTTTAGCAGCCCTGGACAGACTGCATCAAAAGCATCATGGTGGCTCCTGATTACCACTTCATCACAAAGTTATTGTTATTACAAAGATATTTACAATGTGGAAGGAGTTTAGAAAAACATTTTAAAATGCAGGCATTTGGTAAAAAAATAACATAGGGACAAAATCTAATTAATTTATTTATGAAGGCAGACAAGAAGTAGGGAAGTATCATACCCTAACATTGTTGGACTGATATTTAAAATGACAGCAGATTCTAGTACCATACAGATAGATCAGCTTTGTGTTGCATCATGTTGGTGTTAATTGTCTTGAGCACTCTTTGGATGTACGTGGTAATTACTATCCCTCAGTATTGTTGAGAAAGAGGAGCCTGTTACTTCAAATCTTGTAGGAAATAGGGATTAATCAGATTTTGCTAGGGAGGAAGATAGAACTTGAGATGCAAAGTGTCTCAGAAAAATACCTCCTTGTGGATACTGCTTAAGCTGAAGTTACATTGATAGTTTTTTAATTACCAATACATCCAAATAATCTCATCAACACTCTGCACAAAATGCACAGTGTAGAAACTGTTTTCTTTCATTAGCTCTGCTGGGAAATTGTTTTCCTCAATTTATTTCCTTCAAAAGAGTCAGTATTTCCCTTGAGTTGAATTTTTAATGTTTCAAGAAAATAATATTTTCTCTGCAAGTTTTTAAGTGTGGTATGTTTTAAATTAAGGCTTATTTTCTATTTAATGAAAAAATAAAACTTTGGTTAACTGAAGATAAGCATTTAAGACAACTGAATGATTCTTTGGCTATTTTTGGGATACATTCCACTAAACAAAGACCTTTTTTGTTTTCATAATATGGAAACAGTGAAAAATGGTAAGATTTGAAACATCAGGGATTGTTTCCATTGCTGGAATTAAAAAAATAGTTTTTAAACTTCAGCAAAAGAGAAACAAACTGAAATTTTAGAATACACTCAAAATGGATTTAAATGCTGTTTCTGTAAAGCATAAAGGAAAAAAATTGAAGCTGAAGGAAAAAGACATAGAATCATAGATGGTTTAGGTAAGAAAAGACCTTTAGGATTGCAGAAGCCAACCATTAACCCAGCATTGCCAAGTCCACCACTAAATCATGTCCCTAAGTGCCACATCTATGTATCTTTCAAATACCTCCAGGGATGGTGACTCAACCACTTCCCCAGCAGTCTGTTCCAATGCCTGGCCATGCTTTGGGTGAAGAAATTTTCCCTACTATCCAATATAAACCTCTCCACGCACAACTTGATACTGTTTCTTATGGTCCTGTAACTTCTTAATTGCTTGAAAGAGACTGAATGCTAAGTAAGAGAAGGAACCGGAGGGTATCCTCCTCTCTTGTGGGGTGGTCTTCTCTGTGATGCTCCAGGAGATGCCCATTTCAGTCCCCTTCTTCAATCTGTCCCTTCTTTGAAGTGATGAAACTGATTAGATTTACTTATAGTTGCTATTATTAAAAGCAACAATTTATGCTATTTGCAATGCAGCTTGCTGCTATGAGCAGTTTTACTACAGCATATGAGTTGGTCACTGATTGCTTGTTACCTCTTTCAGAAAAAAGTGACTGTGATCTGACATCCAGTTCTCAGGATGTACTGCTGAATACAAATCTCCAGGTGTCTTTCCAAAACACTTCTCCAAAGGACATACCAGCACTGACAGTCTAGTCCCCAAAACTGAGTTATTGAAAGGGCTAAAATTGTGATACTGGGTGGTGTTTTCCCACAAAAAGAACGGGCTTTTTTTTAAGCTGAAAATATGATTGAAGATTACACAGCAAAGCAAAGTGAATGAAAGTTTTTAGTAGGCAGATTGCCCAGAATGGAGCCTCAGGAGATATTTAAAAGAAAAAAATTGGATCTGAGCCTGACAAACATGAAGTACATTTTAAGATCTTATTACTAGAAATAAATATGTAACTGATTTTTATCACAGCTGTAAATACCAGCGTGGAGTGCCAAAAGATCCACCTCAGGACATCCTCGTTAGAGCTCTTAATTTTAGCTCATCTTAAATGAGCTAACCTGGTTATTGAAAGCAGTCCAAGGGCAGTAACAGAGCAGCGTGGGCTCCCATGCACTGCTGGGAACTGTTGAGCTGAGAAGCCATGCACTATCCTGCACAGTTCTCCATGCTGTCACTGTTGCTTCTGGTACCCAAACAGCATTTTTTAGGGAATACCTATAATACATAGCACAGTAGAGACTACTGCCTGATATAAAATATTGCTTTCTCCGTAAGAATATGACTAATTTAAGAGATTATGATAATTTTGTATGGAGCCAGGTCCCCTATTCTGTCCTAACAGGTTTGAAACTAAGGTGATAATGAAATATCAGGTGATTTCCCTGAGAATCAGTGTTCTGAATGCAGGCTGACTGCACACTTCCCTAATTGATGCGGTATGAAAGCAGAGGAAATTAGGAAAGGACCCATAGTTTCAGTAGCAAACTGTACTTGTGGTAACTCACTGCAGCAACACCTCCTCCCAAGGTTTCTCAAGGAAGGAGGCTACTCAAAAAGTAACCCATAGATTAATGGCACAAAGGAACTAACCACCAAGAGCGATTGAATCCAAGGTACGAGAGTTGAAATCAGCAATTAGCAAATGTCCAGACACACGATACCAATAAAAAAAAAGATTAGAAGGCTTTGTCCACCCTGTTTCCACTGAGTGTGTAAGCAGCATGAATAGACATGCACAAACTAGGTTAATCCAGTAAGCAGAGGTAACACAGCAGTCAAGATGTGGCAGTACAGTGTGGGCCAGTAAGGAATGTATTCAATATTCACTGGACAGCCCTGTCAACTGCTGATGGTATAATTATCAGCACCGTGGTTATTTGAGGTACCCAGAGCACAGCCCACATAGTGGTTCTTGCCAGTGCTGCTGCCGTCCATCCCATTTGTGGGTGAGCATGTGGAGAGGCCAGTGGAGGCAGTGGTTTATGCTACCCAGAGGTTACCCTTGGTTACCTGCCAAGATAACTCCAGGCTCACTGGAAGGGCTGACCTACATGTGGTAGTCTTGCAGCAACACTTGTTTACATTGTGCATGGAATAGATACCCAGAGGTAAGACAAGACAAAACAAAACTTCTTTTTAAAGGCAAGGACGTAAATAAACAGTTATTCTATACTTAGAGTGCATCACAAGAGGATTTGTCCCCAGGGAAAAAAATACAGGAGTAATGGAAGGGGAACTACCGTGGCAGTGCACATTTCTTATGCTGTCTAGCAGAGAATCTCCACCAGTTGTCCAGTTTATTACCTAATGCCCTGGGAAAGTTGAAATTCAAGACTATGACACTTCAGAGAACCTTAAGACCTTAAGACATTGTCTTAAGCAAGCAAATGTTCTTAACATTGCTGATATTAAATCCTTCAAAACTGGAGTAACAGTCACGGGTAGGCAAGGTTGCTGACATTTTGACCCTACCTAGTATGTATTCCATACATACTAGGAAAACTTGATTATTGGATGCAGTAATTACTTGGTAGGACATTGGCACTTAGCCTCATTCTCAGTGAGGGGGTTCCTTATGCTGCTGTAGCCATGTGGTGCTCCACTGTACGAGCATGAAAACTAGTTTGAAAAACTTGTGCCCATTTGCAGTGGCAAGAAGGGAATTTAATTATGACCAAATTAAATATCTTGATTGTCAAAAAGGAAGATCCCATAACACCAAGAAGCAAGGCGAGGGCTGTCTTCCAAAGAGAGAAACCTGTCAGGAACCCTTCAAGCTTAAAACTGTTTGAAGAATTATGTTGGAAACTTTAAGCTGTTAATGTCTTAAATCCAATGGATGTTTAAAAAGTACTGAGCCCATTGAAGATGGCCTGAGTTTTGAACAAGGTAGCAGCAAAGATCAAGGACTGAGCTAACATAGAGGAAAAGCGTGCAGAGGAGATGACTGGAATATGTTTGAATTAGCAATTAATATGACCTCTCAATGAGTGATGTAAAGGAAAACTACTGTACAGCGGTTGAAAGTGGTTTCAGCAGATGATCTCTGTCATTTCTGTAAAGCCTAGATCCGGAGTATTTACAGGTACTCCTGCTTGCCCAGCCACTAACCAATACAGGCATATCCCATGCCTCCGTACCAACTCTTTCATGCAAAAATGTAATCTAATACTTTTAAGAAGCCTTAGAAAAAGAGATTGCAAATAAGAGTTGTTTTATTCACCAAAGTTATTACTTCCAAAAATAAATTAAAACTTAAGATAATAGAGGTTAAATTTTAATATCTTACTAGAGCAGGAGTAGCAAATTATTCACTGTAGTGTGGAAATTCAACATAATCTAAATGGATAAGAAGGAAGGTTTTTGTTCTCCATGTTAAACTGAAAGAATCTAGCATTCATGGTTGAGCAAATGCAATTCCTTATAGCCTATACTATTCTGTGAGCGCTCTACAAAATGCCAAGTCCCATTTTGTCCAAAAACATGCTTGCTGTCTCTCTGAAGTCATGATATCTGAGTCCCTGGTTTATAGCATTTCTTCACCAAATAGACCCACACAGCATCTTAATTAAAAATCTGCCTAGTTCTGACCCAACATTAGACATAGCAAAATTTTCTGACATATGAAACCATTACACTTCATGTTGATTTTTCATTGGAATCTGAATTCCCATGTCTCAAAGTACCACAGTGCTTTATACTAGCTGGCCAGACTGGCAGAGCAGCCAATAACATCAGATCTGGTTTTGCCTTCATCTTTATCATACGTGTCTTCCGCTAGGAAACCACATGTGGTCACATATTAATACCACGAAGGCACATTGAAGAGAGGAACAGATCAGCCAGTAACTGTGGGCTGAGGTAGGGTCTGAATTTAGCCTAATTGCCCATGTTACCATGCACTACTGTCTGGTTTAACCTCCAAAGAATATGGTGAAGAGGTCACCTCTCAGTGAGCTCACTTTTACCACAAGGTGAGAGTAGATACATAGGGAGATACTGATGAGTAGTTGATACGTGGAGGGTTCAGATCCATAGATTACTGCTTGCCATTTGCCCCCTCGCTGTTCTCCTAAGTTTGATTGCTTATGGGTCAGGGACAGTAACTGCAATTGAGAAGAATAATTATTTCTATTCAGGAAACCTGCAGCATCTAGCTTGAAACAGGAAGGTGCATTTCAAGATTTCTCTATGAAGCAAAATACTTCCCTGTTTATTTACAGAGATGGCATATTAAACCATAATTTTGTGAATGCTGCTACATATTAAAGATAGTAGGATCTGATTACTTTAGGTTAAATACTTTTTAATACTATCTGTGGAATGATTTTCAGGTTGATTTTTTTTATATAAAATACACCTTTTCTGAGAAAGTATGTTGCAGAATACCCTGTAAAGGCCAGAAAAGACATTTTCTAAGACTGCTTTGGATGTCTGAAGAGAGAACCATTTTCTCTGAAATTTGTTTTCTTACAGTCTTCAGTTATCTGCCCCAGTTGCCATGACCTTCCAAAGATAATTGAGTGTCTTTTCAATTACACTGGCCAGTACTTGTGGGTGTGCCCCATCAGGTCCAGTGTGTATGTCCAGTTTATTTATATAGTCCCTAACATTATCCTCATCCACCAAGAAAAAGTCTTTCTTGCACCAGAACCTTGATGTATCTTGGGAAACTGAGATTTATATCAGAAGATTTTAAGGACGGAAAACTTAAAACTATGATGGTATCACAAAAACAAATTATTCAGTTCTCATGTATAAAAATCAGGTGGTTTGTGAGTAGGACTCAGACACGATCTTATTTTTACATGTGGTGCTGGGGAGTCTCAAATTAGTCAACAGCAAATGACTCATTTCAAAATACAAGTCATTAGAATACACAAAAAAGTGACAAAAATACCTCAGAATTGAACAAAATGCCTTGTCATTTAAGGAGGAAAGGAAAAAAAGGTGTATGAGACATAACTTGATTGCTGTTAATCTTTGCTGGGACAAAAAAGTAGGTATTACAGTGGCCTCTAATTTAGTGGGGAAAAGTTCCAAGGAACCAGTGTCTGGAAGATGGAACTTGAGACAAAATGCAGCACTGAGCATAAGTACTGAAATAAAGCTTTCAAGAGGATTTGTGAATAATCATCTTTGAATCAAATTTACTCTGAGAGAATGTTTTTTGTCAAAAGTTTCTTTGTCTCAATACAAATATAATACAATGAAATGCAGTGAGTCTGGTATATCAACACAGATATTAATTTCACAGTTCTGTCTGACTTAAAACTATTACATAATTCATTTCAGAGGTCCTGACAGTGAGTTTGAGGCCAAAACCAACGTCAGACTTCAAAAAGTACAGCCTGTGTTGATGGGTATGGTTGATGCTGTACATCTAAAGAATACCCGTCAGGCTGAGGTATCTCTGATCACTGTCGAGGCATGAACACCAAAATTAGATGGGAATTAAAAATACGCAGTGCATGGAAGATAGAAAAAACCTAGTAAAACATGAGATCATTTCATCAGAAGGAGAAGAGATCCCACTAAACAGTGAACATTTTGAAACTCCCACTCAACAGTGTTTCAATATAATTTTGTACTAATGAAATTTCCATGGAATTATGTCCATTTTTTGTCATTATGGACTAATCATTTGAGTGTGTATATTACTCTGCATTCCTAGCAATGCAGCATTGACTATGGGGTTGATTTTGTCCTAGATAAACATGCCAGAATTATCAAATGTTTGTTTTATATTTATTAGTTACTTCTTGCTTCCTAAAGACTTACCATATGCTGAGTGACTAGGTTGCATAGCTGTATAGGAGATGTCATTCATATGAAATGAATATTTTGTGGAACCCTTTTTTGCATCAAGGTTTCCACCATTATGCTTCATAATCTTATCTCTTCTCTACTCCATCTGTTGAAATGGTGAATTTACTAAAGATAGTTTTATAATGAGACTTCTGAGAGATGGTTCTCACAGATGTGACCTTTATGTTGAACAGGGAATGCATAATTATTGCAAGACTTACACAGATTTTTGTGAAATTATATATTTATCAAAATCTTGTATCATAAGAAGCAAAAAGAAAGAAGAAAATAAGCTCCATTAGAGAATTGAAGAACTCGGGAACAGTTCTGAAATAATAAACTGAGTATTCAGCTACAATCCCTTTTTAATATACTTCTAAGAAAGGTGGTTGTATTGTACTCATAAGAGAAGCTACAGTTAGATATACACGTGCACTACCTCTCTGATGGAATGATTTTGGTTGTATATTCATGTCTTCTCCAACAATCCCATCCTCTTTGAGAGAATTCCTTCCCAACTCTACATTGTAAAAGTATACTCTTACTCTCTCTTCTTCACATCATTTTTCTCAAGCAGAAAGGCTCATCTCTTTCCTCACCTGCATCTGTCTTATTTGCATCCAGAGGCTGCTCTACTGCTGCATGTTTCACTCCTGTTCCAGCAGGTAGCCCCAGGTCCCTGGGCACCCTAACAGCTGGATTGATGCTAGAGCCAAGACTGGTTGGCCCTTCCTTCCTTCCTTCCTTCCTTCCTTCCTTCCTTCCTTCCTTCCTTCCTTCCTTCCTTCCTTCCTTCCTTCCTTCCTTCCTTCCTTCTTTCCCCCCTTGCCCCCTTCCTCCCTCTCTTTAGTCTTTCCCTCTCTCTTCTCTTTCACCCTCCTCCTTATTCAAAATCCACCAATGTGTGTTTATAGTAGAAGATAAGAGACTAACTCATATTGATTTCCACACCAAATGTATAATTTACTAATAAAACTTTGTAAGTTTTTGAGGACCCTCTAAATTCTGTTGTTATTTTCCAACCACAAGCATCTATGACTGTTGGGTGCTCCCCTTCCATAGGAGTGGGACACCACACATACAAAATCAGGCCTTGAAATGATAACTCTAGGTTATAGGAAAATTCTGCTAATATCTCTGAAATAACAGCTGTCTGGAATGGGACTTTCCAAGTGTCAGTAAGATCATCAGTGGTACTCAAACACATGTTATTTATCCATTAAATAAACACACGGAAACTGAATTGCTGAGGCTGCTATTCCATCATTCTGAAGTGGTACTCAGCATGAGTATGTGTATGTATCACAGAGTCACAGAATCGTAGAATCATGGAATGGTTTGGATTGGAAGGGGGCCTTGAAGATTGTCTAGTTCCATCCCCCCCTGTCATGGGCAGGGACACCTTCCACTAGACCAGGTTGCTCACAGCCCCATCCAACCTGGCCTTGAACACCTCCAGGGATATAGGAAGTATTAGCAAAGGTATGTATGGTGACATTGTTAAAGAGTTATGATGTTTGCCTTTTGGGACAAGAGAGATTTTAGTCTCTTACTGATAAGGTCATTATAAAGCACATGATTTCACAATAGCCGCAAGGAATCCCACTGACCTGCTCCTACCATGGTGCCAATTGCAGGGTGATGAAAGAATGTGCAGGCTGCAGTGAAAACATCAGTGTGTAGGGAAACACCTGGATGCGGTCCTGGCCATGTCTGCAGAATGCTGAGCTTACGGAGCGAGCACTTGCACACTATACATGTTATATTTTCATTACCTGAGCAGATAGCGGCAGGCTCTGGTTGCATAAATTATCCCCATACACACTCAGCTTGTAAATCTGGCACACACAGACAGAAATTCTACCGCCTCCTTCTAAGTCTAAGGGGAAGCAATCAGAGAAAATGAGGGATGCCTCCTGCTCCCACATCCCTTATTGCACAGTGACGTGGCTTAGGAATGAAGGAATGCCAGGCAACCCTGTGTGTCATGTCATGTGTTGTGCACTGGTGTGGTATGCATATCCACTCTGCTGTTATGGATTGATTTATGTTGTGCATCAGAGACTTCTGGGTTTATAGACTCTACCTACAATAAATGTTTTGGGTGCAACATGTTTCCCCTTCAATTTCCAAGTACATAATACCATTGTTAGGGTATCCAGCCAGTACATACAAAAGCAAAAGTATGTGTAGAACAACAGAAAATATTTTTTAATAGAAAAGATGGAAAATATTCTCCTCTTATCTAAGCAAATAAAGCCTTGTTACGAATTGTTATCAACATGACATGCATCTATTCCCATTTAAAATAATGTGCATTTGGAAGCCTGCTCTGAAGCAGTCTTGGACAAAATAAACAGAAGGCTCTGTTAAGAATTTATTTTTCTTTATTAACTAGTAAAAACTTAATAACTGGGAAAACATAAGGAGGATATGCTAGGGAAAATAATAATATAACATGTATGGCACCATGATTGTGTTACCAGAAATGGTTTCACTATTGCTTCATACTTGGTAGCTCCTGGAATTCTTAGTAACAGAGACTGAAAACAGGCAAACTATGGAAAGATAAGCATAAGTCCATCTGTTAATGCAAAGGAGATTTCTTCATTGCCTGGTGACTCAACAGTGTACTGTGGTCTGCAATGTATGTTAGTTATGGAAATTGCCATTGAAAACAAGCACTCACTAGCATCTCACTGACCACTGCAATTTGCCTGGTATGAAGTGGTCTGAGGTGTCCCTTGCCAGCTACAGGGAAAATTTAGACAAGCATGAAAAGAAGATGAACTATGAGAGGAGTTCCAAGAAAGCAAATGTTTCACAAGCCTTTCCACATCCTTTGCAGTCAGAAAAAGCTTGCTGAGAAATGGCACAAGCCAAAGACTGTAAATGTAGCATGTTCCACAGTCCATCCATTTGGGATAATTTTTCAGTGTTAGTTCATTCTTCTTAGTCTACTACTATGTTAGAGCTACAAAAATATCGGAAGAGATGGGTACTCTTCCTTACTACACCTATATCTTTTATATACCTGCAAATTGCAAAGACGAATTTAAAAAGCCCCTAGTTGTATGCTTAGATCACTTTCCTTCCTCCTCCATAGCTTGCCATGTACAGGAAAAAAAAATGAAGTGGTGCAAGAGAGATGCTCTTTTCCCATCTTTACACAAAGACAAATACAACCCATAGCTGTAAACCAGTAATAAGCTCAGTGCATAAAGCTGGATACTGCAGCAAAATTGAGGAGTCTCTTCCTGTTCTGTTCTAACTCACTCATGACAACAGTGGGTCAGTGGACCTTTTTCGTGTCACAGATTCTCTAAGACACAGCTTTTACCTAGTTTGGTGCTTGTAGCGTTCAGGAGAACATCATCTAGTTCACCACTGCCAGAGGCTGACTTTGAGGTCCATGGTCATCGTGGTCTCTTCTCCTACCTCTCCGCCATTAACATGCAACCTCTCAGTCACTTTCACCTGTGTCCTACAGGGAACGGTTGAGAGAGCCTCTGTTCGAAGTTATGTCACAGCAGATGATGGTGGCTGAAGGAGGTGGCTGTTGGTTGCTCACACCAGCAGCTAATCCAAACCATACCATGACCCAGATAGCAGCAGGAAAGGTGACTTGGCGTTGTGTTGGATGGCATAACTGTGGTGAACTGTGTAGCAAATGGAGAGGGACACATGGAAAAGGAAAGTGAAACATTGTGCAAATGTCAACTCATTAGGAAGTTGTCCAGAACATGGAAGAGTGACAAGGGAAAAAGCAGGGAAAATAAAAATGTGAGGAGGATTGCATGAATAATACTTTGAAACTAGTTTAGCAACATGTGTTTGCTGATTCCATATGGCAAAGCAGGAAGTTAACTGCACAGGATTTCTCCTCCACAGTGATGAGTTGAACTCAGTACAGTTACAGTCTTTGGCTTGTGCCATTTCTCAGCAAGCACTGATGACAGGTTTATACATGCAAATAAGAAGTGCTGGACAAGAATGGCAATAGGGGAATGAAGCCAGGGGGAAAAGAAGTACTGTGGGGAAAAATATACAGCAAATCTGTATTGAAGACAAGCTCATAAGTAGGGACATGAAGCCCACTGAAGGTGTGAATAAAACCTGGCATCAATAGATACCTATGTCCCTAAAAATAAATTGGCAGCAGGGAATGTACATGATCCTGAAATTAAATCAGCTGCACTAGCAAATTCCTAAAACACTCCCTGTCCTGCTTTCAGCCTAAACCAGCTGGGCTTCTTCCCAGCTGTTCTGAAGATTTTTTCAGGGAGTAGGACCCAAACATTCTCAGCCTGTCTTCATAGGAGAGGTGCTATATCCCTTTGATCATTTTTATGGCCTTCCTCTGGACCTGCTCCTGTGCTAAGGACCCCAGAGCTAGACACAGGTGAGGTCTCATCAGAGCAGAGTAGAGGGACAGAATCACCTCCCTTGACCATTTGGTCACGTTTTTTTACACAGCCAAGGAAATGATTGGTTTTTTGGGCTGCAAGTGCACATTTCCAGCTCATGTCCAGCCTCTCACCCACCAGTACCCCTAGTCCTTCTCATCAGGGCTGCTGCCAAATTCTTTCTTTGCTGAAAGATTGGATTCCGCCGAATCAAAATAAATGAATCATGCAGACACACAAATATGTCAAGTATGTGGAACAGGTATTTGACCCTTGCCCTGTTGCTTTGTCCTCTGTCTGGCTATATGTGTACCAAGTTTAGTGTATGACTGATGTGAACTCATCAGGAGTTACCTTGTGCACACCACACCTCAACCTATTTACTTTGAATAGGCCGGAAGCAAGGACCATATTACACTGTTTGTATTGATTTGGGAACCACACCTTATGATTACCTTATCTTTGGGCTATGATTGTGAGGCATCCTCTAGTATTTACATTTATGCCACTGGTTTTCTGTGCAACCGGGGACAACTTATTTAAGCATGCTATGGCTCCATTTCTTCATCTCTAAATTGGGGGCAATTCTTTCCTCATGAGATTGTTATGAAGACACATTAATTAACATTGATAAACAGATGATATCCTGGGGTGAATGAGATAGATACATGAAAAGTATTCTTATTATTCATATTATGACAGCACATTCTGCTTGTATGTACACAGGGAATATATACACCGGCTCAGAATGGGTGAAGTTTACCTAAACTATACATAAGGGTGGGATTAATTTTCTTTAGTCACCTAACACCTACTAGTCACCATTCTAGGCTTTTTATATTATTGATAGAGACAGAAAACCTCAGGCAAAGACTTTTTTTTACCTAAGGGTGGTAGAATACATCATCCTTATCTAGGGTGATAGAAAACATCTTCCTCTGCAAATATCTATTTCTCCACACTCGTTATGGAACCAGGAGCAGCTCACAGAAGATATGCAGGTACACAAAGGAAAGTGAAACTCAGCACAAATTTACCATTTTGATTAATCAACTGCTACTATTTATTACTTATTCATAAGAGTGATAAGGCTAAAATATCACCTATATTTTACCCACCATATCCTTTAAAGTCAATTGGACAGCCACACAACAAAAAGTATACAAGTGTGTCCCCAGCTTTATTATTGTACATGTGGGTTCTTATTACACTGTGTTTCTAAGGGTACAGACACGACACTGGAGAATCACCTGGAAACCCTGGAAACTCCAAGTCCTGCAGACATGAGCTCAGGTTTCTTCATTGAGTGCATGGCAAGCCCTAGCCCCAGAAATTGAATACACAGCAAGAATCCATTTAAACGTAACATCAGAGCCAAGCTCACATTTGGAAAAAGGAAAGGAGGAGTAGGAAGAGGTGAAGGAGATGGAATCACCTCAGGTACCAATTTAAACATCAGTAAGATCAGTGAGTCATTGTTACAGGTCACTATACTTATATAGGAATATTATCTTGGCAGCCTCTAGCTATAACATGGACCAGATGCCATTTTCCCTAGCCTTTCCTCGTATGGCCAAAGCATTTTTCATGCAACCACGTCAGAGTGTTTTGAAACTGCCAATATCCAACTTGTCTGCAAGATATTTTTATCTAAGCTTATTTTGCAAGGCCTTTATGGTAAGGGCTGTGTTCCTGCTGTAGGTGTGATTTCTAGCATAAAGGTTCCAGTTCTAGTCACTATGACATTACAGATAAACTATCACTATTTGCAATTCATAGAATATTTTCTCAACCTCCTATAATCCATAGTTGTTATACAGTGGATGCATTCCACTCATAGAAATTCCATTTATACATGTGTTAGACATACAGAATATTCACATTTAGGACATTGTGCAAGATATTCTAACATGTTTGATATTGTCATGCAAGAAAAATCTCTATACATTCATATGGAATCTGAGCCCAAGTGGCAATAAAAGTTTCTATAAATGCTATATATGGTTTAGTGTTTGGTTTTCTAGGTAAAATAATCTTCCAAAACTCCTGTGATGACCATGTTGGAAATTCTGGCTGTATTATTATTAATAACTGCTGTTATTATTATTAATCACAGTATTCCCATTCCTATACAGTAGCATATTTATGGTTATCATTACATTATCATTACATATCATTGTACATTCACAAATATTCCTTTACAGTATGACCTAATCTGTATCATTCATGAATTTGAGGGAATTTGGGATTATAAGCATTACCTGATCATAAATCCTGTATGATGTACTGTGAGATAACATATACTGAAAGTATAGCTCAGGACATGTCACATTGTAACCTGTGTCCTTTTGCACATATCGGAAAAAAAAAAAAGACAAACTACATCTAGGAATAGATTTCATTTGTACTTGTCAGGCAAAAACTTTTCTGTCAATTCTGACACATTAAATGCAGTACACAAGGAACAGAATACAATTTGCATCCCACCTAGCCACTTCACAACTCACCAAGCTATCCCATTTGAAACACTTGAGCTAATATCATAATTTAATGGATGCAGATCTTTAATTATTTTGGTAATAGTAGAAAAACCCAAATGATACAGAAATGGAAAACTCAGAGTCAAAGAGTATTAAAACATTAAAATACTTGGCCAAATGACTCCCTTAAAGTTGATTTTTCTCTATCTTGAAACATTCATTAATTTAATGTGCATTAGAGAAAACATGTTCAAATATTAAATTGGTTGATTTCACAAGCTTGTAACTCATTAACATGACTCAGGTTCAGAACTCAATTAAAAAGGCAGAAATTGGATTTCATTAAAACAAAAATAAAACGTGTAAGCAATCAATGGCCACCAACTGGGTATTATGAAATACAGATTTTGTTACATAGGCTTACTATTTGAAGATCAGAAGTCTGACCAATAAAGGTAATGGTACTAGCCTATAAGATAAAGCTTCTGTAAGCATCTGAATTACATGAGTTTAGGAAAAAATTAGAGATGCAAAAATTAGTTAATTTAATTTATATGGATTAACAAGTAGCTAACTGACAGTAAGGATAACTGCAAATGGACCATCAGCTCTATGGAGTACAATGATTTCTGAGATACCATTGACAGATCTGGCATTCACAGTTCTACAAAAATACTAAAAACTTGCAAAAACTTTGGTGAATGATATAACATCTGGAATGTGCCTAACACTAACCATCAAAATAAGACTAATCTGGTTTGCAGTCCAATAAAAAATCAAGAAGTTACTACCAGAGGAAATATGAATTGAATACCTACATAGAGAAGGGATTACTGACAATAGACTGATCTATACTGTAGGGCTGAGAAAGTATAAAAGTTGCAACTGGAAATTCTGACAAGAAAAATTTATAATAAATAACAACTTATAAGTAATTAATTCAGAAAAGGAGACAAATGGAAACTCTTGTATGCCACAGAGATAGAAGATATGACTTCTTTTTCTTTGCTGCAGAAAGTTAAGTGGAGGCTATTTGATAGGCAGGTAGTCTGGGCTGAAAACAGAGCAGAGATGGTGACAGCAACCAAGAAGGCTCTTTCATCTGCTTCTTGACACAATAACCAGCAGGTCTGAGGACCATGTCCTCTGCGCTGCAGCCTCTAAGCAGCTCTGGGCTGGCACTGGGTTATGCATGGACCTGCACTTTGGCAGAAGTTTATGGTGCACTCCCTTACCCCTGTGTCAGCAAAATACAGGAGATAGGTTCTCTTATAGTCAGGCACTGTCCTGCACTGCATTTTTCTTTAGGTACCAATATTGCGCTGTGTAAAACTGTAAAAAAAAATAAGAATATCATTTCCTTTCTGTAGTTTAATAGCCTCTGTGGAGTTTGAGTACAGCACTGGAGCTAGCCCTGTACCTACAGATACCCTTCCTAGAGCGTGCTGGTATAATGAATGCTACTATATGTCATATATACTGTATGGATACCGGTACTGTTGCATGGTGTTATTCTGTCCAAGATGCAGGACTGCATTTGTTGAATTTCATAAAATGTTTGTCAGCCCATTTCTTCAGCTTGTCACGATGACTCCAACAGCAGACATATCATCCAGCAGGATGACTGCTCCCTACATTTGGATATCATCTGTGAAATTGTGGCAAATACACGCTGTTCCATTGTCAAAGCCATGAATGGAGATGTTAAATAATGTTGCTCCCAGTATGAATGCCCAAGGAATACCACTTATAAACAGACACCACTTCATTTTCAGCCTGTTGCTCCAGCCTGGTTTTTTACTTACTTTAATTCACCCAGATAGTGAATTAAACTAGTGGGTGAACCCGCCCACCCTGTCTCTCTAGTTTAGCTCCGAAGATGCTGTAAGCAGACACAAAAGTTTGCCAAAGTGAAGGGCATCCATTCTTCTGCCCTCATCTTCAAATCCAGTCATTAAAATGTAGAATGCAATTAGGTTGGTCAAGAACAATTTGCAATAGGTAAATACACACTTTTTTCCCCCAATGACTTTCTTCTCTTTTATGTGCCCGTACATGGTTTACACAAGGATTTGCTCCTTAACCTCCACAAGGATGAAAGTAGAGCCAGGTGATCTCTATTTCCCCAGCTCTTCCTCCTTGTCATCCTGGAAGATGAGTGTGACATTTGCTTCTGCAGTCATTGGGAACTTCTGATCACTGTAACCTCTTGAAGAGATAGAGAACAGCCTTGCAGTGATGTCACGCATCCTACTTAGCTCTGTGTTCAAGTTGCTCGAGTAATCTCTAACTCGGTCTTCCTCTAACACTGGTTGTATTACACCAAACACACGAGAAGTCTGAGAAGAAATTTTGCCAGTAAAAACTGGGATGCAAAAACCTCAACCTTTCTGTCTCCTCCATTACTAGGCTACCTGTTCACTTGGCCTTATTCTTCCTCTTGCTGCTTCCTTCATGTACTTCACCAATTTTTTTCCCATCTAAGCCCTGTCAGGAGTTCCCCATTCAGATAGTCTGGCCGCCTCACCCCTGCATCATGTCCTGCAGATGGAAGTTGATGCTTCTCATGGTTTGAGACTCACTCTCGTGGGCTCCTTTGCCTTTCAAAGGAGCAGCTCCCAGGAACTTGCACAACAATAATCTCCCTGAAGTTCTCTTTCTTTACGTTCAGAGTTGATATCACTACTTCCTCTTTTGCTTTCCATCTTCAAATCTTACGGCTTACTAGGTTTAGACCAAACGATCCTGGTTCTTTTGTTACTAGAATCAGCTAGGCAGAAACAAAAACAAATTTTATTACTCAACAAGCTTATTTAAAAAGAAAAATTTTTTTTCATCTTGACATGTATCAATAAATTGATCCTCAGAATATATTACAAAAATATTTCATTGTACCCTTAAAATGCAGCATCCTTGGCCTTCCTCACATTGGCCACTTTCTCAATGAAAAGGCAAATAGTATATTTCTGATGGTGTTTCTGCTGTAAACAACATAAAATAGACGTCCTTAAAGACTCTACTGAATTCAGCAGAGTCCGTTCATTTACACAAGATCTGTTCCAAGTATTGATTCATGAATTCTTGAAATAATTCGGATACAGAGCTATCCTTTCGTGTCCATGAGCCTCTCACTACTTGTGCTTTTTTGGCAAGTATTGCAGTATTGGACATTGTATAAAGTATGTCATTTGGACATACTTTAATATTGTCTCTAACAGGTAGATTCTCTCCCAATGTCAGGCTTCCCAGGTTTTGGTTTTAAGCATCCTGCTCCATTACATAGATAAGACCTCACATTTTGAGACAAGACCTGAGGCAAAATAGAGATTTGTGGGTAGATGCAGAGTTCATAAAATGTGCACACAGATAAAATGTGCTTTCTTTGTGCACCTACTCATATGCAATAATTGTCTTTTAAAAAGCACGACAGTTTAAGGTGCCAGCTTCCCTTTCTGGAGTCCATTTATCTGCCACATAGAGCTGTGACTCTTACCTTGGGGACAGATGACTTCATTCCCACCAAAGCTTTGTAATCCTGGTAAAATCTTCCTGAGTATTAATTGCCTCTTGCGCTAAGAATGGATGGCTCAGAGGCTAACACCAAGCCCAGTGCCACAGCACCCTGTAATGGGCAGTGCAAATCCCAGCAGGAAGCACAGTATGCATGCACAGCAGCCCTCCCTGGGGATTTCCCTGCCTATCCCCAGGCAGGAGAGATGGATGCATGACAACTTGGGCTGAGTGTGAACAGGATGTGGTAGAAGATGATTTCAAGGCCCTTTACAAGGTAATGACTGTATTTCTGATTTCAACAACTAAATATTCGTATGTTCTATTATCTTTTTCTGCTCTTGCTTTTTCTCTTAAAACACTATTGTGTTATACACATGCATACACACAACTACTACAAAATTTTCTACTGCAAACCCTGACAACTAAAAGATTTACAGTAGTCACTGCACAAAAACCTAGAGCAAAAGTTCTCATATATTAGTAAGAAATTTGGAATTTCACTATCCAGCATAGGAAGTGTTATGTTTTATATGTGTCTGTCTTGCCTAAAACTACCTGGTGGATCTTCAGGTTCTTTCCAAGTAGTGTCCTGAGGCTCATGCCCATGCCTGAATATGGCACTGGAAAGACCACTGAACCATGGGTTTATACCAGTGAGTGGCCAAGACATAGCTAGCTTAAGGGACATCCCAAAAATTTCTGCTCTATTCCATTCCAAAGGGCTGGAACTGGCATCACTTTTCTCTAGGCTTGGTTTTACTATATATAAGATGAAGTTAATAATGCCAGATTATCTCAGTAGGGCTATATGGCTAACCTACTGTTTATAAAATGTGTAAGCCTGTGGCAAATACTTTCACATGATTTTCTGAGGATAAGACAACACGCCTATAATGATGACTGGCACTCAGGCTGTCCTGCAGAGTGTGCAGATCCACAGCATATCCCCTTGGCAGAGTGAAAGGCAGAGTGTGCGCCAGGTCACACCAGTTCAGAGGCCCAGGGGCTGACACAGCCTTTATGCAACTCCTTCACCACAATTTTGTCCTCCACACACCACACAGATGAAGGGTATGGGCAGCACCATCGTTACCACCCATCTCACACAGCTACAGCCGGAGACAGCAGAGTGGCACCCAGTTTGCATAACCAACGCCCTTCCACCTGACTGCATTGTTACAAGCGGCTTCTGCAGGGGACTATGCCCTACATTTCAGGCCATTACCAGCGCAGAAGCAAAGGTGCAAGATCATCCCTACAAACAGCTACACGCCTTTGGGAGGCTGACACACCCAGTGAAGTGGGTGCAGTAGCAGTGACACACGCCTATGGAAAAGGCTGGATTTGGTAGTTAGCGACTTGCTGCAGATCTGACTATACATGTTGCTGTCATTTCAACACAGTGCCCTCAAAACATCAGCCCATAGTTTAGCATCGTCCTTCTCCAGCATGTACACATATGAAGCCCTCATTGCAAAAGCATGCTTGCCACACCTCACAAATGATAGATGCTGTGACAGATATCGCTGCAGATAAAAATCTTAGCTGTGTAAAAGTATGAGAAACCATGTAAGAAAAGTATCATTAAGGCAGAGCGAGATAGTATACATACAGGTTTTTATCATCCTTGTGTCTGTTGAACACTCATTTTTAAAAGGAAGCTGACATGCAGGTAAAGCTATGAACGTATGTGGACCTCCTGGGTATACAACACACCTCATATACTGGATATACACATTATCATGGTTAGTGACATCTCCCACACTGGAATCAATTATAGATTAATCTCTCAGAATGGCGCTGGGAACTAATGGCTCCTCTTCTGAACCAGTACTAAACAGCAGCAGTTTAAGCTGAATGCAGCCCAATACTGCAGGCCAACACTTCTAGTCTCTGCCCAGACTGCAGTAAATGGGGTTAGTTCTACAGTTTAGAAAAAACCCAGTAAATATAATGATCCTGAGTCAAACCACAGTTATATTTACCTAAGAGTAAAGTCTGATATGGCTTGGGAGAAAGCTGTCCACCACTTCCCTCGTCTTCTTCTTGGCAACAAATTTTTATGCAGAAAGATGAAGAAGAAATCTCAGTATGTATAGAGAGTCCTGTGGAAACATAACTTGCATTTACTTCACTGGGAATGTTTGATCTGGCCCTTGACCATTTAAACCAGGATATTAACCATACTTTAATTCTCATATTTCAGATAGAGCCACAGCAAAAATGGCTCATGTTCAAAACATGAAGTTGACACATATGAGAAATCCAATTCAATGCTGGTGACAACAGTGAGGTGGAACGTTGTGGGAACTTACATCAAAGATAAGTTTTGGCCAAAGCCTGCACTGAGAATTAACATCTCTGGATACTTTCTGATGTATCACACCAATGTATTTAGTTTGGAAAAAAGTTATTTTGATGCAGTTGAATGTATGAAAGGACAGATGGCATCTAGCAGACAGTTTAGAAGACAAAGAGCAGGATCTGTTTCAGATCCTATGGAAGACTCTGTGCAAAAGCTGTGTAATCCCTGTGTGCAGAGTTACCCCACCTCAAATTATGGAGTTAACAATATGTTACGAAATAAACAAAAAAAATTAATTAGCGCTGAAAGACGCATTGTTGGTTTTAATGTTATTATTTTTAAAAATTATAGTTGTATGAAAACAGCTTCTTTTAAGCTTGTATAGTATAAAGCTGTCTTAAATCAGCCTCTGTATTGAAGCAGATAGCATTTGTACTATTGCATATGAATACACTTGAGCCTGTACTTGTTGATGCAAAGATCAAATGAGCTTCTTTTGGCTCAGCTGGCAGTCTTTATAAGGCATATCAGCTCGAAAGCTTTAATGCAAGGAGTGTTATCAATTGGACAGGCTGTGCAAGAAAGTCCCATGCACTGCAAATTAATGTGCTAATTTATTTAATCATTTTCCCTCTTAAGACATGGATGGAATCAAATGAAAAAATATGAGAATTCAATAGCTAAAGTAATCAAAACACATTTCTAAAGTTAAAGATATTTTCAACATTTAAATTCGGTCATGCTCAACACATTTAATACTTTATATGCCTTCTTTACTGATAAGTGAATAGGTTGTCCCTTACCATGTCATGTAACATTCAGATCTGTCAAATGTGTTGATTCAAGCAATTTTATGCTTTCCCACCAGGTAAGTTCCTGGTTGTGGTGATTCTCTTTGTAGCAAGGCAGAATTCTTTTACTGCTGATTTTGTCTTTTGTTGAGCCTGGAGGGATCACTGGTGGCAACACACCAAGCTCTGACTGTTTTCTTCCTACTACACTTCACAAATATTACCAAACATACCTGCATTACATTTTCTCCTTACAGCAATTTCATTGCTAACCTGAAGCAAAGCCTGAGTGGGAATACTTTCAACTAGTGCAGAAGCATCTGCTGATTCATCAATCATTATGATAGCATATACTTCACTGGAATTAATGAATAAATGCGTTTTTATGAGCATTATTAAAGGCACTGGTCATCGGGAATTTGTAACATTTCTATCGCTATGTATTTGTTTCATGAAGAAGCAGAAAATGGCTTGAAGCAGTTCTGAAACGAGATATCATTAGGGTTTTTTAATAAAAATATCTGGAAGAAATACAAACGGTTTGTATCTGGAATGGGAACTGAGAGGAGACATTCCTAGAGCCACCTGTCCCACAACTTCCTGTTACCTTTTGCAGCCTTCCCAACGCACACAATTGCCTGCTGCCAGCACAAGCACCCTGGAGCACTGGCCAAATGGCCAGAGCACAGCTGGGAATTCATGTGTGTGTTCCTCTGGGATCAGCTGCCACAAATCTGCCTTTTCCTGGCAGAAATTTGCCCATCTGAGACGTGCAGGTTTTAGGAACATGTAGATTACCAAATAGAAGATGACAACACTGGCTAACTAATGATATTAAAAAATTATCTTTTTCTGACTACCATGCTGCAGATTTCCTTGGAGGATGCTTTGATCCTGTGCCTTTGGATGCCTTACTCCTTCTGCTCTCTTAAGTAGAAGACGTGGTCTCAGCATTCTTAAGCCAGCATATCCTGCTGGGTGCACAAATGTAGGGAACTAGCTGGGATGTGTTTGGAAGCCCCAGACAAAGACCTAATCTTAAAAGCACATCCACATATTTGCAGGCTGAAAGTTAAACTAATGAAAATAGTTAATCATACATTTCAGCACATTTTTTAAAAGCAATCTCAAAGCACAGAGGAAGTTACTCTGGTTAGATAGTTCATCTTCTCCCTGTTGTCCAAGCTCTGCAACTCAGCTGTGGCTCCTCTCAAGCCTTAATTGCTCTGTAAAATTATCTGTGTACAATCATATTGCTAATATAAAGGATTTAATTGACATTGAGAGAAGTTACCTAATTGGAAATAGATGAAACAGTGAATTGGATGATATAAACATTTTATAAACAATAACAAATGGTGCCAGTTGTGCAAAAAATACTTCCACAGAATAAATAGTCATTCTAATAAAGAAGTAAGCATATCTAGGCTATAATATAAATAATTATTAAAACAAATATGTATTCACGTTGCTAATATGTCTTGTTTGTTTTTGGTTCTTTGGTAGACTGTGGATCTTCACTCCTTGTGCTGGTGGCACTCTCGAGTCCACATCTTGCCCAACAGGGTGCAAACCTTTGTCATGTTGATTCACTCAGTAGCCCATTCTGTTTCAAGCATGTGGCCAACGCAAATGGCCACATACCAATTTGAGGATTATGACTCAAACTCCTGGTTTCCTTTTGATTTAAATGATAATGCTACAAAAAGCTCTGAAGCTGTGCTTTAGACAATGCTAACCACATATCAAGATTCTAAATGTCCAACAATACACTCCAGTGGTTTCATCTATTGGAGGCACAGGAACCACAGCTAACACTACGCTGCCTGCAACGTGAGAAGCAGGTTGGTGTTCACCTTGCCCTACCCAGTGACAGATCCATTTCAGAGCTCTCACCAGACCTTCTGCCATGATCAGCACCATCAAAATAAGGCATAATTCAAGTCAGTGTAATTCATGCAGAATTTTGATTGACTCTTCTCACATGAGAGAAGTAGCAACTGTCCATACATCCACATGCGATAAACTTGCTTCGCTCCAACTTTCAGACAGCACTGGGATAAGCTGGACTTCCCTGGACATCGAGGCCTCCACGTGTTGACACAACTCCTCTTCCTTTTCCCAGCGTAGGTGATCCCTACTCCCAGCCATCTGGTTTTGGTGCAGTGACTCTGCTTCCAGTGGAGTACTAGTGATGGTCAGTGTGCCTCTCCTGTCCAGAGGGCTGGATCGCAGCAGCCAGAGCAGTGCGGGAGCTAAGCCGGGGGTGACTCACCCAGCAGGAGGAGTGCGAGCTGTGCTCACCAAGTGACAAGTGACAGCGGTGCTGCTGCACTGGAGGAGGGATAGGCAAATACCATCTGATCTGCCGCCTGCTAGGCGGAAAGCTTGCAACTTGGGTGGAGCAGGTCCCCTCCTGCCCCTTGCTCCCGAGGGTGTCATGCAGCCACCTGCACTATACAAGATCACGGGACAGACAAGCGGGCAAGGAGGAGATAAGAAGCAAAGGGCGTGAGGAGCAGCTGGTGCTCTCACACCACACAGAGGGTTTGCTGAGGCTGAAATACAGGGTGCAGGATGGATGCTCCTTCTTCTGCAGCACCCGGCAACACTCCGGGCAGCTGAATCTCTCTGCTCGATGAAGAGACCATAAAGGCCTTGGTCCGGGAGATAAGGGGAGGTGTGCGAAGGGCAGCTGGGTGACGCCTGGAGAAGGCTGGTCAGGGAAGTGCCACCGGGGGGTGGGGCAGGGAGGTAGCGAGGTCCCGTTGCGGTTGCTGGTGTTATCCGTGCTGGGAGGAGAAGGGATTTTAGGGGAGGCTCCTGGAAGCAGCACAAGAGCAGATATCTCGGTACGCACAGACGGAGGTAGCGCCAGCACCGCTCACGCCGGCCCCTCGGCGTGTCTGTCAAGGGGCAGCAGGAGGGGAAGAGAGAAGAAAAATCCAAACTGCTACAAAGAGAAAAGAAAGAAAGGAAATAGGAGTTGGCTGAAATACTCATTTCCCCCTCCCCTTTCTGGTTAAAAAAAAAAAAATCCTATTTGAAAATAAAAGGACAAACTGAGGTAACAAGCGCCTCCTCGCCACCCCGCACGCCCTCCGAAGGAGGAGGAGCGGGGTCCCCGCGCCGTCCGCACCTGCTGCGGCCGGGGCCGCCGGGCGCCTGCGCGGCCGGGCCGGTCCGCGGGGCCGCGCTCCGCGGGCGGGCAGCGGGACGGCGGCCACGTGACGCCCCCGCCCCGCACCGCGCCGGGCGCTGCGCACCGAGCCGGGAGCACCGAGCTGCGGAGCCGCGGCCGCCGCCGCGCCGCCCCCCGCCTCCGCCTCCGCGCCCTCCACCCTGCCCGCGGGGCACGGGAGCCGGTGACGGGAGCGAGGCGGAGTCTGGAGGGAAGATACCGAGAGATAGAGATTTAAATCACATCCCCGGCTGTAGAAGGGGCAGCAGCAGCAGCAGCCCCGGCGCAGAGGCACGGACGCACGCGCCGAGACAGGTCTGCCGGCTCCGCCGCTGCTGCTGCTGCTCACCATGGGTGCCGCCGCCGCCGAGCCCCCCAGCGCCATGGGCCTGGTGTCCAGCGTGGTGAATGACACCCTCGAGTTCTACCGCTGGACCTGGAGCATCCGAGGTAACGCGCCAGGGCGGTCTCGGCCTCGCCATCGCCGTGCCCGGCGCCCCCCGCCCGCTGCCACTGATGCGCAGCGGCTCAAAATGGCTCCGTCTCCCGGGAGACGCGGGGAGCGCTCCGGCCCCCGGGACGGAGCCGCGGCGGGGGCCAGGCTCCCCCGCTCCCGCCTGCCCTCCTGGCCCCTCCGGGTGCGCTCGGTGCAGTGTTTGTTTATCTGCCGTAATCCCGCGCAGCGGCCCGGGGCGCGCGGGGCATCGATCCGCGGCAAGGTGAGCGCGTCCCCCGGGCGCCCGCGGGTGGACGTAGCGAAATCCGCTTCCCAGGGCCGTGGTTCCTCCGGTTCTCTGCCGCCGCGGCGTGCCTTGGGGTGGTCATACGGGAATCTGATGTCGGAGGTAAGCGGGGCCCTCCGGTAAGTCGTGCCGGAGCTCAGGCGGCCTCTGGCTTCTGCGGCAGGTGGGAGCCCCGTGTCGGCATCGCGCGGAGTTCAGCAAACGAAATGAGCAAACGGTTGTTACCGCCAATGCAGCAGCTTTTCATTTTATATTAAATGTGTTTGGGTCAGGTCTGCTGTTTTCCGTTTTCAATGTGCTCCACTCCTGTATTGGCACTCCACGACTGCGATGTGGCAGATGCTGAAGGAAGAATAAATGTCTTGGAATATGGAGAAATGTGCAAAAAGCGGCTTTCAGTGCTGGGACAGCAAATGAGGTGGTATCTTGCTGCAGTGACCGGTAGCTCTGGAAGTGTTATTGGTCAGCGTGAATGGCTCTGTCGTGTGTCAAATGAAAGGAGTCGCAGCTTTCACAGTTGCTTGCTATTGTGAGTGGCCACGGGCAGCTGACAGAAGGATCATTTGTTCCTCTGGATGTTTTCTTCATTTTTTCGTTGTCCACACAGCGATGAGGTTTAGCTATTTTGAAACACATAGAGCAAAGCTGGAGTGCATGCAACTGTGGATGTATTTCGTGGCAGTGTGATAAGTGGGAATGTGGGGCCTTCATTACAGACGGGAAGCTCACTGCATCAGCAGTCTTCGCTTTTCCGCCCCCCTCCCTCCTGCCATCTGTCAGATAATAAATTAATCTTATGTTATAGATGGAAAGAGATCGCTTTTTGTCACAATTTGCCTTCCCTTAACTTCTGTGTTTTGCAATATTTTAAAACTTGAGCCTGCATGTATATTTTTTCTCTTCTGCTTTTAAAAAGTGCCAGAATATGAGAGCAAATAAAAATGCTTGCAGCAGCACTGCATTGTAATCTACCAGTGTTTGCTGTCTTTCTCTGACTCTTGTAGCATACAATTGTTCATAGACTGCCAGGTAACGCATAAAAGAGATGCAATTCTAGTCAGTCAATAGCATTTTCAGATGGATATAAAAATATATGTGGGTACAAAGTTGATAACCTTGTAGGTTGCTTGATTTCTTTGAAAAAAGTACTTCAGGTTCTGATACACTTCCTGAGCTTCAAACATGTTTTTAAGTCTGTCAAATGACCGTGTCTATTGTAAGCAAAAATGGTCAGAGCAGGGTAAAAAAAAAAAGGAAGAAAAAGCAAGTAAATGTAAATAATGTAACAATAAGTAACTGACAGTGATACTACACACAGAGCAAACTTTTTTCCTTCTGCTTCTTTGGAGAATGTTAAGCAGTAGTAGGATGACATTGTTATTGCCCATAAATTGCCCATATTACACATAAAATATGTATAAGTCTTACTGATTTATTAATGGAAAATTTTTAATTTTTGCTTTAATTTTGGTAGTGTTGCTGTTAAAGCAGGATTCCATTGTAATGAAGTAATCAGTCCTATTTTGTGGAGAGTTTCTTGTTCAGATTCTGAATTACAGCAGGTCCTTGCAAGGCTAGTTTTGGGTAGAGCCTAAGTCACATGAAAAACACATTACAGTTCTTATTTATACCCAGTAGTATGTGAAACAGGGTTCTCCTATAGTTTTTACAGTCAGGTAGGGATAGGTGAAGTATGTAATATCTCACATTGTAGTTACAAGGTAGCTCTGGATAAGAAAGTGTTATTCATGAGGCAGTGCTGCATGGCTGTTCAGTGAAGTAATTTTTTAATGCCCTAAGTTCTGCAAAAATACCTGCTCAGTTTGCTGCTTTTCTGTATGTTTCTTTGTTCAGACAAAAGTAATTGTCTCCATTTGCCATCTCTGACTGAACATACAGCATCCTTCCAGTACCTAAAGGGGGTGTGAGAAGAGAATGGGAGAGGGACCTTCTAAAAGGGCATATAGTGATAGGACAAGGTAGTGGCTTCAGACTGAAAGGGAGTAGGTTTAGATTTGATATTAGGAAAAAATTCTCTACTGCAAGTGTGATGAGGCACAGGAACAGGTTGCTCAGAGAACTTGTGGATGCCCCATCCCCCTGGAATTGTTCAAGGCCAGGTTGGAGGGGGCTCTGAAATTCTAGTGGAAGGTGTCTGCCCATGGCAGGATGGTTGGAGCTAGATGATCTTTAAGGTCCCTTCCAACCTGAATCATTCTATGATATGTTAAAATCATGAATTCAGCACTGTTATGGATTCATGCAATTCACCTTTGTGTTAAGAGCTATGACAATGATGTTGCTCAACAGAAAACACAAATTATGGCATGCAAGACCATTGCCTAATGTTCAATATCATTAAATAAAAAACTATACCACGCAGCAAAGTTGCTCAACAAATGATGCTATGCAATAGCATTACACAATAAATCATACTGAAACACTACTACGCAGCAAAATTACACAACAAAATGTGAAGAAATTTTATTCCCACTACTACTCCTACACTTATTCTCTCCAGTTCCCACTTCCATTTTTTTATTGAACACCTGTGTGTCTTTAGCCCTATTCTCTGTATTCAGCAGGATTGTCCTGCCAGCGGGTGTTTTCTCCTGCTGCCTCGGACTCCTGTGATGAGACTTGTGTAGAACTGTGCCAGAACATCCCACTGAGTCTTGTGCTGCTTTATTTTTGCACATTAAAGATTTGATCATTTTCCTCCCCTGCTTTGTGCTATTTAAAAAGCAACTGACCTTTTCTGAGACCAAAAAAAACCCCAAAAGACCAAGTATATAATGAGTCTAAATGGATTTTGAGTTGATGTTACAATTTCTTTTAGCATTAAGCATGCTGTCTAAAGCTGATTTGTTTGTGGCTTTGGTTTTTTTAAGACTTGCATTTGGGAATAATAGCAGTGTTCTGTGACGTTTTCCGCATATATGTTATCAAATACATTTTCAGCATTAGCTTAGTGCTTTTGTTTGTTCATTTGTTGAAAAACTCCTTTTTTTCTCTCTCCTCCCTTGACTACTTTTCAGACCCCTTTCATGAAAGCTCAAAATCCATTGCAACCATATAGTCGCCTGCAAGGCTGAAGGACATAATTTAGGAAGCCGTAAACTTCAGGAAGAGATAGAAAGGTCAAAAACACGTTCTTAGTGGTCATCAAGAGAAAAAAAAGAAAAGGTGGTCGGAGGAACAGTTACTATCAGGAAATATGATCTAGGAATTCCATGCCCTTATTTCTGTAAGGGCATGGGACCAGTTCCATGTAATTAATTGCTAGGGCAGGGCTTCCTTCTTTCTCTCAGCTCGAGTCGCTGGTTGGGGTTAGATTTGCCAGGAAGGATTAAGGGTATGATTAGATGACTGAGCAAGTGACTTAAAGGGAGGTTCCAGTCTGAGTCCAGGGGAACTATTAAGATGAATAACTCAGGACACAATCCAGGAAAGAAGATATGGAAATCTCAAAATGTGGGTGAAGAGACCATTGTCAGTTGGGGAGGGGGAATAGGAGACTGTGGCTTGAAAAGATTTGTGAAACACTGTACAAAATGATTTGTTTAGAGGAGCTAGTTAATTAGATTGTACTGGGCTAAAAAACAGAAGGCTTTACTGACTTTGGGTGAGAATGATTGATCTTGGAGCTCAGGAGTTTAAAGGAGGCAGGGCCATCCCAGGCCACGTGGGGCTGCTTTGGAACAGCAACTATTTACAGCTGTTGCAGTTAATAAGATTACAGACTTTTTCCATCAGTAGGAAAGGAGAGAGATGCGAACTTTCACTTTAGTGGTAGGGTAGTGTTCTACATAGCATCTTGTCCAGGAGCAACACCAATTTTAGCTTTTATCAGTTGGGTCGGATGTGTAAGGCAGTGAGGATGGAGAAGATGGGAAACTTACAGCTGCTTGCCTAAAAAGTGAACCAGTGGAGCAGCTTCCTTGAGAACATCGATTGCCATAAATGCTTTTGCCAGGAGATCTTGGGACTAATTTAAAATTGCTCAGGAAATCCAGGTTCATTTTCTTTTTCAGTCCAGGGAGCAGAACTGGAACAAAACATGTTTCTTCTTCCCTTGTTCCTTCCCCCATGGAGAACCCGAGTATGACCAAATGTTTATGCTGAGTGTTTATGCTTGAGAGAAGTTCACTGGGGTGCTTAGCAGAACACTGTGGGTGCAGTTAGTCCCTTGTAGCTGAGGATTTGTGCCAAAGCTGGTGGCAAATAGAATCCCAGTGAAAGTTCTTCAGAGGGTGATGATGGGGAAAGAGAGCAAAGGGTGAGATTAAGGCTCATGAAATCTGTTTCACAGAAACAAAGCAGAATGTCTTCCTAAACTTTCGGAGGGCTGGCTGAGCATCAGATTTGGTGATTTGGCACAATACTTGTCTTGCAGATACAATTTTCTTCTCAAAGGAACAGTTTTTTCAGTCTGTGGTCATGACTGGATAAAACAAGGATTTGAGAGGTGGAAACACACCAGAAATGGAAAAGCTGTGTAACTGGGCTGGCTGTCTTGTGGCAGAAACACAAAGAAAAAAACCTGTGGCAGAAGCAGCACTTGAAGAAATTGATGACGGAAGTAAGGAATGTTAAAGCCTAGATCATATGAGTCTGCTGTCAACCAAACTGAGCAATAGGAGCATCCCAGTTTACTGGATTCATTTAACATTTAATTGCCAGTTAGCAGAGGGAGGGACTTTATTAGTGAAGAAAAAAAATAATGGTTGGTATGGAAGGCAATTTGCTGGGTGTTTGAGGGAAATTCTACTCCCGTTTCATCATCAGGAGATTTTATCAGATTGTAGAACTCAAAAGACATAATCAGAACAAACAGATACCAAGCATTTTTTGAAATGGAAACATCATTCAGAAAAGTACATTAGTGAAGGGTTAGGGCTAGAGATCTTGGGTCACCAAGCTTCAAGACTTTGATCATGAAGGAGTAGCACCAAGCAAAATGAACTCTGTGGATGAGTAGCTGAGTTATGGGTGGAAGACTTCCCTTTCCTAAAATGAAGGAGGAGAAGTTGTAGGGATGATCTGCCAATCTCAGCTCCAGCAAAGAAATGAAACAGAAAAAAAACCTTCAAAGAGCACCAGCAAGAATGTGATATGAACTTCTGCTTCAACACTCATCACTGTAGAAGGAAAAGGAAGTGCCATAGACAAAATGACAAGAACATAACTGAATGTTTGAAAATTCTTTCTAAAGCTGTGTAGATAGCATGTCTTTAAATCTTTGAAGGAAATAAGGTGTTATGAATACTCTTAAAGGAGAATCCATGGGAAAAGATCAGAAAACGGCTGTATACAGAATTTAACCAAGCTGATTACATGACCTTAGTACCTACTGCAGAAGGCCAAATGACTAGATATTTAAAATTCGGCACATGGTAAATTGCTGTTGTGGAGTTCTCAGCAAATCGTGTTTCTCAGCTGAGGCATCATGAGGTACAAATCAGTATGTGGTCCTGGAGCCACATACTGCAGCCAGAGGTGAAGAATTCTTGAGCAATTGAAAAATCCTTGACATGAAGCAGATGCAACCATCCTGGAGACTCCACTGGTTACGTAGATTGATCAAGCATGGTGGTTGAACTCTTGTTCATAGGGAGCTGTATCTTGTTGGAGTACCTTGACTGGAAGTGTTCGTAACCTCACCCTGCATTTATGCGGTGCTCGGGGTGAAGAGGCGTGCAGCAGGGCTGCGGCTGTAGATGAGGAAGACCCGAAGAGGTTGTATCCAAGGCAGCTGTGCTACGCTGTCCTGTGCAACCAGGGAAGAGGGTCAAAGGCTGCGTAAGGACAGTTAGTAGAGGAAGGTTAGGGAACATAGGATGTAGTTCCTTTTAAGGTCTTGTACATCAGGAGTCATGAGGAGTGAGTGAGGTAAGACTCCACTTCTTCCTCTGCCAGTCCAGACAGGTTTTTGGAGTTACTTGATTCGGATGGATTAGGAGAGCACTTAGATAAAAGGTGAATGAATGAAAAGACTCCAAACAGATATGGAGAGGACTTTGAGAGGAAGAATTTACTAGGATGCAAGACTAAGGGAGGAGAAGAGGCTGTTGTGTGTACTGAAGAGTTTTTTGAGGTAAGGCACGTGGGGTTGAATGAATGCCTGAATGGCCTAAAAGAGTTCATTTATCTAAACGGAATTGGCCATGAGAAGAATGACAGCTTTGGCTTTTTAAGAGTGTTGATATGAGTGGAGTATTCCCAGAGCACAGAGATTGTGACAGTGTGATTTTAAGGACAGATGTGATCCATAAGGTAGGACTTCTCTGGCTAGTAAACACATGACAGGGCTTCGCTTTCTCAAGCTGTATTTGGAAACCAAGTTGGAGCTACCACTGCACTTCATAAGGAACTCTTTGAGTGGGACTGTCTGACTGACACCTCATTTAGGAGGTTGTAGATGCTGAATACAGTTACTGGATCTTGTGTGGTGACAAGTGGTTACAACTATGCTCAGTGTTGTCAAACTCAAGTGCTTCTGAGTGTGTGAACTTCAAAGTCTTGTGGAATTTTAAGGATGTAAATGAAGGCAGCTCTGAAATTCAGGGTCGGCAATACTTAGGTGTTAGCCCTGTTGGGGTTTTGAGTACTGCACCTAACTTGCAGGCAAAGCAATAAGTAGCCTAGAGATGAATAGAGTGTGGTATTAATGCCCGTTGTGTGTGCTTGGATCTCAAGATAAGCATGAGCTAGGTTACCTTTCTCTCATGGAAGGTGAGGAAGAATAAGCTACCTCAGTTTGGCTTGCATTTGATGCAAGATAGTAACACGCCTGTGGGCATCGATTGCTCTTGGTTTTGTTTCGCTCATGTCCCTGCAACTCAGCTTCTTTCTTTAGGTACTTGAATAATTTCAGTGGTTTGATCCTTAACTCCTGCCCTGGAGTGTTCTCTCTCTCTTTGCCATTGTGTCTGCTTGTACCACAGGATTCTTCCCTTATATTGTGTTTGCATGGCAAGGTTTTGGTACTAGGGAGGCTATTCTAGAAGCTTCCCCCATGTCCAACAGAGTCGATGCCAGCCCATTCCAAGATGGGCCCACTGCTTGCCAAGGCTGAGCTAGTCAGTGATAGCAGTAAAATCTCTGTGACAACAATCACACCATCAAAAGCAGCATGGCCAGCAGATTGAGGTAGGTGAGCCTGTCCCTCTACTCCACGCTTGTGAGACCCCACCTTGAGTACAGCTTCCACCCCTGGGGTCCCTAGCACAGAAAGGACATTGACCTGTTGGAGCAAATCTAGAGGAGGGCCACCAAGTTGATTAGAGGGATGGAGCACCTCTCCTATGAGGAAAGGCTAGGAGAATTGGGATTCTTCAGCCTGGAAAAGAGAAGACTTTGAGGTGACCTAACTGTGTCCTTCCAGGATCTGAAAGGAGCCTACAAGAAAAATGGAAAGAAACTTTTTACAAGGGTGTGTAGTGACAGGATAGGGGGGGAATGGTTTCAAACTGAAAGAGAGGAGGTTTAGATTAAATGTTAGGAAAAAATTCTTGACTTGAGGATGATGAGGTGCTGGAACAGGTTGCCCAGAGAAGCTGTGGATGCCCCATCCGTGGGAATGTTTAAAGCCAGGTTGGATGGGGCTCTGAGCAACCCTGTCTAGTGGAAGATGTCCTTGTTCATGACAGAGTTGTTTGAAGTGGATGATCTTTAATGTCCCTTCCAACCCAGGCTATTCTATGATTCTACAATTATATATTTAAGAAGAGGGGAAAAAAATGGCACAGAAATAATTGCAGCCAGAGAAGAGAGGAGTGAGAATATGTGAGAGAAACCACTCTGCAGGCATTGAGGTCAGTGAAGGAAGGTGAGGAGGTGCTCCAGGCACCGGAGAGAGAGTCCTCTGCAGCCCATGGGAGAGACCATGGTGACACAGCTGTGCCCCTGATGCCTGTGGAGGTCCATAGGGCAGCAGAGATCCATCTGCAGCCCCTGGAGGAGCCTCATACCAGAGCAGGTGGATGCCGTAAGGCTGTGATGCTGTGGGAAGCCTGTGCTGGAGCAGGCTCCTGGAAGGAAAGATCCCACACTGGATCAGTTTGTGAAGAACTGCAGTCTGTGGGAAGGACTCAGGCTGGAGAAGTTCATGGAGGACTGTTTCCTGTGGGAACAACCCCACACTGGAGCAGGGGAAAGACTCCTTCTCCTAAGGAAGAAGCAGCATCAGAAACAACATGTGATAAACTAACTGTAATCCCTGTTCCCTGTCTCCCATTGCCACTGGCAGTGAAAAGGTAGAGAATCAGGAGTGAAGTTAAGCCTGGAAAGGAGGGAGGGTTTGGGAGAAAGGTGCTTTTAAGGTTTGTTCTACTTTATTATACAACTCAGATTTTGATTGGTAATAAATTCAAGTGATTACCCCAAGTCACGTCTGCTTTGTCCATAACAGTAATCAGTTTGTGACCTCTCCCTGTCCTTAACTCATGAGCCTTTTCTTCTATTTTCTCGCCCCTGTCTAGCTGAGAGGGGAGTGATAGAACAGCTTTGGTGGGTACCTGGCCTCCAGCCAGGGTCAAACCACCACATCCCTAGTTTCATTCTCTGTTTAATCATAATCATGAACTCTTGACTGCTTGGTTTGTTTCCATCATATTTTCCTATTCCTCTTGTCTCTTTCTGCTGTATCTAAAAAGTGTCTTCTTCCAGCTCTTGCATATGTTACGCTTAGTTTACGTGCTTGACTATGGTGTTGTTCTACTGTCTTTTTATCTGCTCATAGATATTGCCTCCTTGATTCCTTCTCCCAGTTATGACCAATAAGAAAGATTGTTTTACTGCTTTCTAAATGTTCCTAGAATATTGCTGGAAGAAGGGAATTTATAACCCATGTCTTTCACTTTTTCTGTTGAGCCGGTAAATCTCTCTCTGACATGATTTTATGTCCTTCTATTCCTAGAACATCACTGTAACACCTTGTTTTTAAATGGTTTGAGATGACATAAAGAAAAAAATGAAAGTAGCTAGTAGTTAAATTGACTAGCTGGGCTATAAATAGGAGACTTCATATTTTCTACGGTTCCTGTTTAACATTTAGTGGTTTACCAGGAACAGATGTGCCAAATAGAAATACTCACATACAGAGTACCCCAAAATGCTTTGATATTTAGGTCAGGTTTTTTCCTACTCTGTCCAATCTCCATTTCAGTGATCCATGAATTTTTTTCCAAGAGTGAGAAACTTAATTGCAGAAAGCATTAGAGAAGCTTGAGAGCCTCATGTTACTGTGGAAGGTAACACAACTGTAGAAGTGAAAAGACTTAGTTGTAGCAGTTGTTTGGACATGGACATTATGTGGCTTCCAAACTGATAATTTTGCTACTGTGTACTTAATGAATGAAAGATTCAGACGCTGATCATTCTTTTCATCATTTTTGGGTTAAGAACATTTTGTCATTCAGTTCATGTTTTGAAAATCAGCATTTCAAAATTAGGCTCTTTTTTTGGTGTTTGATTCCTCACCCCCGATTTGTCATTTTTGCTGATGTTAAAGGGATGTTGAGGAATTAAGTTCCAAATGTTTTAGAGTTTTGTTTTTCCTTGGAGGCTTTGACTGATGTATTTGTGTTAAGCTAACAGAAGACCTAATGTATCTCACAACTGTAGATTTACTCCTGCCTCTGAACTTTGAAGAGCTAATGCATTTCAATAACTCCTTTTGTAGTTTTTATCAAAACAAAATTCTCATCTCATTCATCCTTCTGTAAAACCAAACTGATGAGAAGCCTCCTTGTGATAATGCAAACAGGAAAAACAGGTAGTTTATCAGAGAGCTTTCTGTGTGGCTTCTTGCAAATTTTCTCCAGTAGCTTTCTGGTGTTATTCTTAGGTAGATTTCACTTGCCATTGCTGGTTTTCATACATGCTCAAGTACTGCATTTTAAGGTCTCCAAATGTTCATCTGCAACCCCAAATTACTGTGTTACAAGAGCAGCCATGTGAGTTGTTTACATTTGCTATGTAGTTAAGCATCACTGTCCTTCCACTGTGTTAGCACAGTAGCAAGACTTGTATCAGTGCTGAATTTACTGTCCCGCATATGCCAAGTATGTAACACTTGTCTCTACAGTGGATAAGACCTTGCAGAGTTATTGTTGAACTGATGTTAATAATCTTTCACATTTTTCAAGGAATTTACGTTTAAACTGGGGAATCCAGTAACAATGTCTGTCTGTGGAGAAGATCATCATACTCTATGTAATTATCCCCTTCAGCATTATAAAACTCTGGGTGGGCCAACAGACTAATCTGTTACTGCAACATTGAATGTGCATAAATCCTGTGTTTGCATTACTGCTTACTGATACCCCACAACTATTTTCATAGGACTAAACCCCAGCGCTTTTGTGTGAAGTAATGACATGTCCAGTCTGAGCTCTGAGAAATAGTTTTGGCAAAAACCACAAAAGTTTTGAATAAAAGTTTCCAATAAAAGTTTCAGTAGAAAGAAGGCTTTGTGAAGTGTGTTTTGTGCAGCACTTTTATTGCTTTAGAAATGCAAAGACATAGACTGGATCATAAAGTCTGCAACTAGTTTATAAAATTACATTGTGTGATGGGGTTGGGGGTTTTGTTTGCTTTCACCTGTTTACTCCATAACTTATAATATTTTAGAAAAGGCATGCAGGTATCACTGCACTGGGAATGCATCTTGCATTTGTGATGTTTGGAAAAGAAGATTTGGCAAACAGAAGAATGCTTCGTGCCTCAAGGGCTTGTATCTTGCAAATCTCATGTAAGCTTCAGTGAGGATTATATTTTTATTATTCCTTGAAGCAGAGCATTTGTACTGTCCCCACAAGTAATCATAATCAATGGAGGAGATGAATATAATTTTAGCAAGGTAATGTCTTTGGACTTGAAAATCCTGAGACTTGATGGTAAATTGTCATGTCTCCTGAACTTCATAGTAATTCTATTATTATCCGTGTCTTGAAACACGTGTATCATGTAATTGCTGTATACAGGCACAAAGACAATATGGTATTAATGACTGAGTGATAGGAGTCCTGAGAAGACTAGAATGCCAGTCAGAATAATGGGAAGGCTAGTTAAAATACATCTGGCCTTTTAACAGCAAACTGGGATTAGGCCTTCCTGTTACTTTAATGGGAGTTTATGAAACACATGCATATTACACAGGTGTTCATTAGCTGCAGGGGATGTTGCTCTTGGCTGTGTGGCATTTTGATTTTATGTCGCTGTGTACAGCTTTAAAGAAGACTAAGCAGTCAATTACAAAGCCCTGAAATTCAAAACAAAGCCACAACTGGTTATGGGTGGTACCTGTTAGTCTTGCCTTGTAGTCCTTTTGGTTTTGGGGCAGGCATCTCTCATTTCTGACCGCAACAGGATTTTGTACAGCTTTGTCTGCAAACTTAGAGTATGTGGGTTTCATTGTTTTGATTTTCAGGGTATGTGCTCTCATTATTCATTGTGCTTGAGGCTGAATACTTTTATTCTTTCACCTTAGTTTCATGTTTTATGGCTTGTTAAAACGACAGTGGTTTGCCATAAAATTTTGATGTCTCTTGTTCTTGACCCAAACGAATTAGTTTGTTCTTGACTAGTTAAAGCTTGAGGATAGACTAAATACTTAACTCAGATGTTTAGATTTATTATCAAAGACCAAAATAAACTTGCTTTCTCTCTACTATTCCATTAATTAATAAAAAAGGGAAAAAAAATTACTTAAACCAGGCCAGCTGTTAATGCTTTTATATGCTGGGTTTTGGGAAACTTTGTCCATATAGCATCCTGTGCATAGAACCCTTAGTTTTACCAGTAACATACATGGGAATAAATTCTTTACTGTGAGGGTGGTGAGGCACTGGAACAGGCTGCCCAGAGAAGCTGTGGATGCCCCATCTCTGGAAGTGTTCAAGGCCAGGTTGGATGGGGCTCAGAGCAATCTGTGGGAGGTGTCCCTGCCCACAGTGGTAGTTGGAACGAGATGATCTTTTAGGTCCCTTCCAACCCAAGCCATTTTGTGATTCTCTTATACTCGCATCTTTTTTTCTTGCCGGTCATAACCACCACTGATGCTGTGACATTATGATAATACAGAATTTTTTGTGAGATAAAGCAGCAGGGGCTTGACTGTTTCCTGAGAAGCCAGTGCAAGGCTGATTTAAAGGTTTGCAGAGTATCCAGAGATGAGCCATGAAGATGATTCTATGATTGGAAAATATGCCCTCAGGTGAATGAGATTAAGTGTTTCTTTAAAGAAAATTAAAAAAAAAAAATGGCAGCTAGTGAGTGACCTGATAACTGTTCAAAACTACCCAAATGAGAAAGGAAAAAATTTTAAATGATGGGTCTAGCAAAGAAAATTATAGTGAACTAGTTAAAGTTTAATCCTAATTTCTTTGGATGTAGAGAGCAACTTTATGCAGTGGGTCTAGTTAACATTTTATAGCAAGCTGCTATATATTCTACTGGGCTTTCTGCCTCTGAAAAGACAAATCCTGTACTAAAATGGGAAATTCTTCTAAGAAAGATCCCTTAACTTATACATGTGTTAATGGAAGCTTCCTGGCCTTTGCTTTGTAGGTGATACTAGATTCTTTCTGAGTTAGGTACAGGTATCTTTGACCTTGTCAGACTCCTTAGAAATACCCATAGTGCCAGAAGACTGCAGACATTACCAAGTATGACAGATAAGAAAGAAGCATAAACTGGCCATTCCTTTTGTCCCAATCCTTTTGCTTTCCTGCAGCAATCTGTCTGCACAATCCCTCCTAAGAACACGTGGACTTTTCTTTTGCCTGAAACCTGGATGAGGCTATAGGGATACCATTTGAGTTCATACAGTAGCTTCAATCTACTGTTATAGGATTTCTCATTAAAAAAACTTTATAAACTCAAATTATTAGCAACAGGACAAGAGGAAATGGCCTCGAGCTGTGCCAGGGGAGGTTCAGGTTGTACATCAGGAAAAATTTCTTCACTGAAAGGGTGGTTAGACATTGGAATGGGCTGCCCCAGGAAGTGGTGGAGTCACCATCCCTGGATGTATTCAAGAAATGACTGGATGTGGCACTTAGTGCTATGGTTTAATTGGCATGGTAGTGTTCAGTCATAAGATGGACTTGATGATCTTGAAGGTCTTTTCCAACTTCAGTGGTTCTGTAATTTCATGAACTGAGGATTAGAGTACAATTTGTGCAACGAATAATCAATATCAAAGCAGATAAGTTAATTCAAGCAATGACAACCTAAAAGAAAAAATCATTTGGGGCCATACGAACAGCTCTATTAAAATAATAGTAAGTAAGTGAACAGAAATTTTTTAATTCTATAGATGTTCAATCCAAAAATATATGGCCTCTCAATTTTCACTCTGCATTGATGCTTCTCTATCGGTCTTCAGTCTCTAGCTGTGCAGCCCAGTACAGTAGTCATGTACTGTTTTAAAGGCTGAATTTATAGCTTCAGCTGTTGTTGTTCTGAGGCATTAGTCAAAGACTGGGCTTTTTTCTCAGAATCTCTGCAAACTGCTAACAGTAAATCTACTTTTGAATTATTCTGATGCATTACTCAGTTTAGTTTAAAAGCATAGGGTCTGATCAGGTAGATGCTTATTCAAGTTTACTTTCAATGGATCCAGTCTGCAGTGGTTGTGTAGCCAGAGTGAATCTTATATTCACTTGTAAATATCTACATGACTGAACCAGTATTTCTAATAAAAATGGTGAACATAAGTGCATTGTATATTTATCTGTAGCCAGAAAGAAAAGGGGAAGAGGGGCACTAAAGTACCATAAAGGGATCTAGTGTGAAAGCTTTGTAAACATTTTGAGGTGTGTGAAGTTACATTTCTCACCTGTTTTTTTATATGATATGTGCTTTCGTTTTGTAATGAATTCCATTATAGTGGTAGTGGAACTAACAGGATGTGGGGAATTGTTAGATAGTTAGAACAGTGTGTTTCATGGAACAGTACTCCCATTAGGTAATACTGGTTTGCCTTCCTTATATTGTGGAGTTAAAATTTGACTTGTTTCAGGAAATCTTTCTTAAACTTGAGGTTGTCTTTGAGAGTACTTTTGTTAAAATTAACATGATCTGCAGAGAGCTCTCACAGAACCA
The DNA here is from genome assembly GCA_014706295.1 of Lycocorax pyrrhopterus obiensis. Classification (NCBI taxonomy): domain Eukaryota; kingdom Metazoa; phylum Chordata; class Aves; order Passeriformes; family Paradisaeidae; genus Lycocorax; species Lycocorax pyrrhopterus. The sequence goes on from JACSVZ010000004.1 coordinate 82,242,094, forward strand.
CTTTTAAAAGTCGCCATCACTTCTGCAGTGTCTTTAGAAATGTAATCGGACAGATGGATGTGCTGGATTGGCACTGTAAGTGTCTTTGCGCTGAGAATAGTATCAATAGCTATTAATAACTTTGAAAGTCTCTCCAGGTAAATTAGTGAGTAGCGACCTTATAGCTAAGGAATACATATGTTGTTAAACTAAAAATAAAGATTTTCTAAGCATTTATTTTGAACCTAACGTGAACACAGGGAATTGCAAAAAACATGTATTTTAGTGATGTAATACTTTGTCTAATTTTAAAAGCAGAGATGGTCACCATTGTACTGTTTCAGGATTTCTGTAGGTGAATGTCAAAGTGACTGTGCTGTGCATTTGCTTGCTTATTTTTAAGGTTTGTACTTCTTGGGGAAAGAAAAAAAAAAGATCATAGGCTAAGCAATATTCAGGAAATTGAACCATCTAAAATCTTCTGTCGGAAAGGAAATGCTGAACCATGTTTAACAGAAATGCTTGCCTATTAAAACAATTACAGTATGTTTCTCAAAGGTTTCTTGTGATTTTTAATGCTAGAACAACATCACTGCAACCTCGCTTATTGAAATTCATCTTCACTTACCATCCATATTTCAGGCAGGCATCCGTATGCCAGGCAGGATATTCAGTCCTTTTCACTGGTCCTGCTGTTTTTCTTGCTTTGAAGGAAGAAATCAAAGGGATTTATGTGTGTGTTTCTTGTTAATTTCCCCACAGAAAGAATTACATCTTGCAAAGGTAGGTACCTCAGGGCAATTTGAATTATTTTTATATGTGTATGAATAATAATATATATACTTACATATAATATGTATATACACATATAGATATGTAAGTTCTTCTGATTCTTGTCTTTGCAAGGTGGAACTTTAGAACATATATACACAAAATGACAGGAAAGTCTTGTGTGTATACATATTTCCTTCTATTTCCTTACATAACAATAATTTTCTATCAGGAACGTGTTAGCAGATGCCTTAGTCTAGGCTGAATTCATTTTTGCTATAAAGTGCAACCCTAAGTGCTTGTTCTAAAACGTTTCCCTCCTTACCAAAAGACCACTGTACTACAGGCTGTGCCATCACAGCAGACATTTTATTTGTGATCGAATTAGAATCTGGGTCTTGGGATTTGAAAGACAAATGCATTAATCCCCTGAAAGATTCAGTCAATCTCTGTCAATTCTAATCAGGTAAAGGCATTGGTCTTTTTGCTTCAAAGCAGTTAGAGGGATTTTTTTTATTCAGGGAGCTGGCCTTTTTATTTCAAACTTATTTCATCTTTCAGGTAAAATTGTCCCTGTTCCATGTGAAATACTGCAGGATTTAATGCACTCATATGTCCCCTTAACCTATCACAGTTCTCTGTAATTTGCACAAATCTTTTGTGGTCATCAGCACCAGCTAGTAAGTAGGACACAAAATTATGCTGGTTTTGCTAAAACAGGTTGGGGGATGGGAGGGAGGAAGGTGAGGTGTTGGAGTAGCTTGGAATGTTTGTCACTTGAGCAGATGACTTAAGATAGTGGATTTATCTTGGTTTGAAAGAGAGCACATGAAAAGAAGCTTGGAGCAAGGGTCTGCATTTTACTGGGTTTTCTGTGTAGAACATGGACAAGCAGGCTTGCCAGGTAAACTGAAATGAAATTGGTTTTGTAATACCTTCTGTGCAATAAAAATGATACATGGAGTTGACTTACAATGCAACAAGTTACTTTGCATTATCCAGGAGAGATCCTGTGATGAAAAAGTTCTGTGATTAATAGTATAGTGTTTTCTGATGCCACATTACTAGTTAAAAATAATCATATGCAGAGGCTCCTAGATGCCCTTAAAATAAATGTAAGGTGATGTTCGTAGTTAGCACAGTAGAACAGACTCTTCTACTGTTTTGGCCAGGATGTACTCCAGAACTGAATTGCCTTCCGTATTCCCTCTCATAGAAGCATTTTGTGTTTGAAGTGTAGGTACTTGTCCTAGGAGAGATCAGGCCCCCAAAATGGCAATGTTAGATTCCCTGGGCAGTGTGTTACGAGATTTGTATCAGTAATACATATTTTTCCTATAACTACTTCAAGGCTTGTCTCTGAGATGTGGTGGCTCACTGTCCAAAAACCTGTTGTAGAGGGAAAGTAACAGGCTGAAACCATGCTATGGAAGAGTAATGGCAGCTTCTCAGGTGCTCTTATGTTGTTGTCAGAGTTAATGAAATATATCTCTTGGTTTTTTCCAGTGAAGTTCTTCAATTTATAGTATTCGTGGAAAGGAGGTGGAAGAATTGTTTACAGTGCTGATGAGGTGTGAGGCAAAGCCTGCTCTCAGCTGGGTTCTAATAGAAGTTGTCGCTTTGTCTTTCCTTTCATGTTCTAGTGAATCCTCATTCTTCCATCTAGAAGTCTAGAAATCTTTGTCTCCTGCCACGAAAAGAAATCTGGAATAGGTCGTGGTTTCCTGTTTTCAGCAGTGGGTGGTAACATTCACCTCCTGGGTAAAATTCAAATCTTCCTCTTTCACATTTCTTTGTGTTGCCACTTTAGTGTGTAAGATACCGTGAAACACTGTGTTAGAAAATAGAAGACAGGTTCTCTAATGTGTATTTTCCTCTTTATCCTCTTTACGTTGCGTACTGCAAGAAGCCTGGGAAAGTGTCTTGCCTCCCCCGTTGTTAGCTCTTTGTATGCTACAGTGGAGATATGGATTTGATTAAAGCATGTCACTTACTGACTATTCCCATACCTGTATCTTAACTGACACCTTTCTTCTTGTTTCATGATGAGTCCTTGCCTATTACTTGGTATCAGGTAGATGGTGAGGTTCTCCTTTTTCTTTTCTTTTTTTAATGGTGTTATGTTACCTTTTATTTTTAAATTCAGATTGGTAGAGCAATTGCTAAAAGCAAGAAGGAACTGAATTGTAAAGGATATAAGCGTGTAATAACTGCAATGCAGTAGTGATTTCAACTTCGGTCGGTGGTATTCTGTGTGGTTTCAGGAGCTTGCCGAAAAGTTAAGCAGTAACTGTCTTCTCTCGTTCTGTTCAGTCCTCTTTTACTGCCTGTGTTTGTACAGCCAATCTATCTGACTTTTTGACCCTCCTCCCTGTAGTCCTTGACCTGTCTTGCCCTTGGCTTCTTTTGGTGGCCGAGGCCACACAGCTGAATCCCATCATTCTGGCAACATCCGTGTCCTTTCTTGAGGTTTCCATGCGTTATGATGAATCCTCTCTTCTGGTATTAACAGCCATAATGGAAGCAGCTAGGCTTCTCTTTCTTCTTTTCCACTTCTTTTTAGGCCTCCTAGCATCTTGGAATGTGCAACTTAATTATTAAATCGTCTGGAAGTAAGAAGAATCTGTATTCCGCACACTCTCTTTCCCTAGATCACAGTACTTGTTTATTAGAAATAGAGGGCCTCATGAAATTTGTTCCTAAAATTAGGTTCTAATTTATGGCCTTAAGAACAGCAAAGAAAATGAGAAAGAAGTGTAGAAGTAATGGCAGTGCTGTTCTGTACTTTCCTCATTGCATTGCAGTTCCTCATTTTCTTGATAAGAAGGGTTTTCTAAACTACTGGTTGTATGCCTGGGATCACAAATTAATTTATGGTATAGGAATTTTTCATGGTCTTTGACTTACAGTTCTCTGAAAGAAACTTGTCCTCTTGGTAAAACTCTGGGCAGCTGCATTTGTGAGTTTACCCCCAGTTGACTGAAGGCAGATTTTTCAGATGTTTGAGCTTCCCAGGGAGCCCTGTGATGTGATTTCCTTATGAACTGTAACTGGCCTAAGCATCTGGAAAATAATCTACTTAGTATCATAGAGCTGTGCAGTATCTGAAGTTCTGATAGTTATGAAGTAGTTACGTTTTATCTCTTATTACAATTTGATATTAGCCTTCAGGACGGGGGGGACATATGACACACGGGACAACACGGGCACTAAGTAAGGAGGTGTCACTGCAGTCTCGGTTCCCTCCTCTAGCAGAGCTGTCTTCTAATCCTAGATGTCACTGGTTCATCAGGCTAAGATTGCTTTTTTCATACTGATCCAGAACTTAATATAGCATATTCTCAGCTCTGAAATATGTATAATGTAACTGGATCCTGTGAGTGACTGAAGGAGACTGTAAGAAAAACCTTTGTTTCCCATATGGCAGCACAGATTGGCAAGAACCATCCTTTTTGAACTCTTTTATTTGGTTGTTTTCTGGTAACATTGTTAGTATTCTATCTGAAACATGACACTGACGTACAGTGAACAGCAAAGGTTGTCATCATACCACCTGTATAAAATTGACAGGAGACTTTATAGTGCCTAATTTTAAACTAGTAAAAGCTACTGCTACTGGTTTTATCGGTATTTTGCCAAATTTGTGTATCTTTTATTTGCAGTGGTGTTGAATATTTGGCTATACTGCCACTGCAGTCACTATTCATCATAAGCAAAATTTGTTTGGGGGGATTAGTGGGTTGATTTGTGTTTGGGCTCATGTGATTCTGTTTGCTTTGTTGTTTTGGATTGTAGACAACAGAGTTTGAATGACATAATGAATCTCTGTGTGAGGTAATGTGATATAGTGGGGGTTTTTTAAAAACTGTTTTCTTTAACCTTCCTAGAAAGAATGAGTGCATTGTGTTTCTACTGTCTGATGCAGCTATTCCAGGAGAAAATAATACTTAACAAATTCAATGCTTAAAGTGATGATGGAATATATTTCATTCAGACCTTGTTGACTCCTTCTGTTTGCTTCATTCCCCCAGACAAACGTGTTGATGATTGGCCCTTAATGCAGTCTCCATTTCCAACACTGACTATAAGCACTATTTATCTCCTCACTGTCTGGCTGGGCCCCAAATGGATGAAGACGAGAGAGCCCTTCCAGTTACGCTTCCTGTTGGTTGTTTACAACTTTGGAATGGTTCTGCTCAACTTCTTCATTTTCAAAGAGGTGTGTATGCCCTCTTGCAAGAGGGAATTCTTACTGAGGTTTGAGGATGTCAGAATGAAAATGATGTTGCATATTCTTGATGTCTATTGAGAGTGAATGTTTTGGACAGACTTTGAAAGATGTGTTTGCCTTGGAGGTGAGTATTTCTATAAATAGGTAGTTTCTCCTTGAGAATAATTGCACTAAATGAGTCTATAGACAGAAGTTGTGTTTGAGGTATTCCAAGTTCTTCTTAGATTTATATTAGTCTAAATACTGGAGAGAATAATATCTGTAGATTTAACACTTGTAACGGATACTTTTTTTAAAATCTTAATAATGTTAAAGGGTATCAGAATGTATCTTGTTAGAAATTGAGCTGTTTGTTTATGCTTTCAATGTGTTTATAATTTTTAGAAATTCAGATATCTGTTGTCTGTAGTGAGGAAAAGTATCTTGTCTGTAAGTTATCTTCAAGAATAAAAATGAAGTGAACTATATCTTCAAGTAAAAATAAAAGGATACAGACTTCAAATATTTGTTTTGCAATGTTCTGAGTGTGTTAATTGTAATACATTTCAGTGTTGCTGCATTTTTCCTTTGTTGGGTTTTCTGGACACAGGAAATGAGTAGTGGATCAGCTGTGTAGCAGTAGGTAACTGGGATTACTTAACAGTTTGGTAATTATTATTCAAGGATATCTGTGCAGAATATGCTGTTTATGATGATGCTGAGTTTATGCTACTGTGACTGCTCACGTGGATCAGTTGTTGTCTTCCTGGAAGACCTCTGATCATAGATTTGCAAAATCTGTTTCCAGAAGTAAGCAAATGAGCAGAGCAGTTAAAATTACAGCGTTGCAGAACTGTCTGGTCTGTTCTGTACTTTTGCCAGGAAAAAATGGCATATCTGATGATGATCTGCATTTTGACCCTTTCCCAGAGCTCCTAGCATAAAATCATTAATCATAAAATGATTTCAGCCTCTCTTTAAGACATGGTTTAGTAAAATTTTAGCCATCACACCTTAGTCATCATTTTGTCTAAATTGTTTTCTTGGCCTATTCAACTAAGTAATAAAGTACAACAGGTACAAAAAAATTTAATGCTGACATGCAAGCATAGTTGAAGGAAGAGATTAAATCCAATCATCTTGGCAGGCTAAAACAAACTCCTGAAATTAATTCTGCAGTGTTACTGCCATGCCTGTCTTTTTTCACTTATTCTTTTAAACTGGTTTGTTTTATCCATAAGCTGAATTCTACCAAACTTGCAGTCAAATAATTTTCAAACCTATGTTCCTTACAGGGACATGTGTTTGTAGCATTTCCAAGTCACTGAATTAACATAGAAATGAATGGGGCTGCAAATACATATTTGTTGTTGATAGGCTGAAAGCTCATAACTTTATACACAGAGGTTCTAGTTTCCTTCTCTCTCCTAATGGAAGGTTGTTATTCAGTGGATGTTAAGGCAATGGATACAGCGTTTCCAGGAAGTGTCTTTTCTTGATCCTAGAGATTGATAGGAGGAAAGTGTTCAAGTTTCAGTTTTTCCCTTTAACGAGGCAATTTCTGCTTCCCTCTACATGAAGACTACAATACCACTGTGCCACTGTTGAAATTCACACCAGTTTTAATTTAATTGCTATGAGTAAAATGATACTGTTTGTGTTTTGTGAGTGATTGTAAAGTTTCCAGAAACTGCTAAGAACAGAATTTGAATGTGAAATGCCTTTAAACGTTATTTAAGTAACCATCCTGATGGCAAGCTCTTTTGTTCATCTGTGGTAGCTTATGTTAAATAGTAGGTCATAAAGCACTGCGAGTCTAGTACAAGACTCTCATATGTTGAATTCAAATTCAGGTCCAAATTTGGAGCAAATTTTGCTTAGAACATGCAGAAGTCACAAAGGAATAGACCCTATTTTGCCACAAAATCATGAATTTCTTATTCTACTTCAAGGCAGTCTGGTGAAGTCAATTTACTGCATTTTACCAAGGGAACCTTGGTTCAGTTATCCAGTAGGTCACAGTAGAGAGTGGTTGGTTTCTGTAACAGTGCAAAGTAAACTTTCCCTGCTCTTCTCTATTAGTACTGGATGTGCTTGTGCCTGTGTGGGACCACACTGGAGTTCCACTTAGTTACAGTAGTTTGTAAATGGAATTAGATGATGCAGAAGTAGTTCAATTTCTTTTCTAGGGTAATTTCTGTGGACAGTTCTTTCATTTGCCTCCTTTAACACACGTATGCAGCAAGTAAGTCCAGAGGTTCACAAGGCTTTGTATGTTGTATACAAGGCAAGATAACACTTGTCTTTGCATCTGACTGCACTCCTAGTGCTGTGTGAAAGATGAGACACCAAAGTATACTCAAGTTCAGTCTGAATAAGATGCAAGTCAGGTTAGTGGTAATAGTAGTCAGTGCATACCCATGAGGGATTTTTTTTGAGATCTTTTTCTGTCACCCCAATTTACAGGTTTTATCTGCTCTACTGCTGTCTCTCTTTGATCCTTAACAGAGTGGGATTACTCGGCTTTAAACATTCTTGGATCATAACATTTATGAATGTCAAGATTAGAAGTATTACTTGAACTTTGTACAGCTCTAGACAAGTGTACTTCCTTCCAGTGGGAACTTGCTCAAATGTCAATTTTATCTTCTCCTGTCCAGGTTTTTGCAACGTGCTTGGTTTGGAGAGGCCCTGCAGGAGCACTTCAATTGCTTCAGGCCATTTTTGTTGGCACAAAATGGGGAACTTTTCTCCCTCCGTTTTCCCCCACTGTGTTTTGTGGTTGTTCAGCTTTGGCTGTTCGAAGTGGGGGGTTTTTTTCTGGATTTTCATTGTTATACTGTGTTAAGAACTGTAGATCCAAGTTATCTAGTCCCTGTCTCTTGAATAGTGTTCTCTTGAATTCATACTGGGAATAGCATTTATGTCAATTGTAGTGAAAGCAATTAGGTATTTTCTGTTTCTGAAGCTAGAGCCATCAGAAAGAATATTTGAGTCTGAATAGCTTAAGGTCATACTGGAATTTGTTGTACAAGGCTCTAATAATCTGGGCAGATACATGCAGGGAAAAGTGGGTACTTTCTTTTTAATTTATAAGAAAAAAATAAGTGCACTGTAACAACAGGTTGTTAGTACTAAATATTGGCTTTCTTCAATTCTTAGGACTAATAAGAATATTTTAAGTATTTCTGTTCAGGTAAGTTTGATGTAGAAAGAAATTTACTGATAATTGTTATAAATATGCTTTATGTATTATATTTCCCCTCATGTATGGCTTTAATATTTTCAGTTGTTCTTGTCATCAAGAGCTCGAGGGTACAGCTATGTCTGCCAGACTGTGGATTACTCAGATAATGTTTATGAAGTTAGGGTGAGTATTTCTTTTTTGTATTTGTATATGAATGTGTGTCATATATAGCACTACATGATGGTTTAAGCCTTGCCTGAAAACAGTGTTTCCACAGCTGCTGTCAGCCATGACTGTATCCCGTTACATCCTCACAGGCCACTTCAGGTTTGACTCCATTCTACATAGCAGGTTTAATCAAAGTGCATCAGCATGTTTGTACTTTAATCTGACTGCTGCAAGTAAGGGCAGTCTTAAAGATACCATCCTTGGCTTCACCCACAGTTGTACAATCCAGGGTAAACTTTGTGCACATACTTTGGTTCCTAGATTTGCTGAAGCTTGTGATACCAGGGTAACCACATTAAAGGTGGTGTGTTCTAGCTAGATCAAAGCGAGTGAGATTTGTCAGCTTATCTTGTGGTTGCACTTCACCCGTACTGGTGAGGCAACTCTTTGTCTCCTTTACCCATGTTTGGCTTTGTGAGGTCTTGCTGGCATTTGGCAAATGTATTATCAGTACATTTCATTGTATAATCTTAGATGTCAAGTATCTGGGCTTTGGAAAACATCCAAATTAAAAGCAAAGTGCAGATACTTGTTCATTTTCGTGGTGCTGTTGATTAGGTCATGTACTAAACCTTATCGTCCAGCAGAGCTGACACTTGAGAATCTCTCAGCTGTTCTTGCAAGTTTCATGTACAGATTAGAACATGTTCCTGAAAATGCAGTGAAAGTATGGTATAGGCTAAATGCATTCTGTTTATAGCGCAGTTTAAAAAATGTCTGTGAGGTGGCTGTTCATGGATAGTGTTGCTCAAAAGCTTGTGCATGTGAGAATGAAAGGCTTGAGTCTTACACCTAATTTGTAATGGCTGATACTGCAGAACAGCTCTGTGTGTGGATTTTTATTGGCCTTATGGTAGTTGCCAATCTTTCACCTTCACCAGTACGGTGCTCTCACTATTTCAGTCACTAGAATGATTCTGTTAAAAATTTTGTTGAAAAACAAGATCTAGCAAAGTATAGCAGGTGCTTGACAGGTTTGGGGTTTTTAATAGATAAGCAAAATAGAATGCCCTTCTATTTAGGTGAATGACATTGAAGGCTGGTATGGCATATATTCAAAGAATTTTTATATTAGCTAAATACGAGCAGTATTCTGTTTCATAGCCTCACTTTTAGGTGCACTTGTTCGTGGGAGGCAGTGGAGAGGTCAGACCTGCTCGAAAGAATTATCATCCTTTTTGTTTGTTACGACAAGCAGAGCATTATTATACAATGAAATAAAGGCAAAATGACCTGAAGAATGTATGTATGCTATATAATATGTCCAGAAAGGAAGGGTTGCTCTAGCAGTATATACTCTTATGAGTATATATTGCTAGAGCAATATGTATTTGTGTTTTTAAATATTTTTTTAATATTTAAAATTTTTTCTATTTTTTTAATTTTTTAAATTTTCTTTCCCTAAATTTGTGGATTTGCATAAAACTTATCTCTGAAGTTTTAAGTTGTAGCGTATTCGGTTTGCAACTGAGGGAGTCGAGGAAGGAGGAAAAGTTGAGTTCTCTCAAGTTGCTGCAGCAACTGTTTGGTATATAATCAGTCAAGATTCTTATCTTGATCATTTTCTGGTAGTTCTTTTGAATGAATTCTCAGTTGGGTAAATAAATTGCAAGTAGAAAATGATGCTTTCCACAAGTGTACTTTGTCTAACCGAGGATTCTGGAATACATTTTCTGGAATGCATTATACAGCATATTACAGTATATTATGTTTTACAGAAAATGTATTTACAGTATATTATGCTCTGCATTTAGAAGGTATGTTGCTTTTTGACACTGTCAGACCAAAAAAAAAACAGATCCAAAACCCAAACTTCCTCAAGATCTCTTTCAACATCGTTTTTCATAATACAAACCTGCAAAAGCAATATTAAAATGTTTTTGCAGTTTTGAGTATAGAATTTATAAGCATTTTAGCACATCTCTCACACCCTTTTAATAGATTTAGAGTCTAAATGTCTAGCATTTATTGGCACCAGATTTGCTCTGCAGAGAGATGCTGCACTGCAACAGTAGAATCAATTACAAATGCAGTGACTGTATTTGCAAGAGAATGAGTAAATAAATTCTGTGTTGCTCAGATAAAGAAGACTGGGACTAAATCACATGGAAACAGCACTGGGCCCAGAAGGCATTATGGAACATGCTCTGAAAAGCAGAGCTTCATATATGAATTTAATGTGGGGCTTTGAAATTTGGGACAAATATTGAGAAATGTGAAACTGATTGTATATAGTGGTCTAAATAGCAGCGTAGGAGTCTTGGTAGGGCCTCTGTTTCTGGCTTTTTGGGAATGTGCCGCTGTGATACTGCCATTACATTGAGTGGCCTCTTTTGTCTAAAGCTCTTGATCAAAATAATGGGTCAAGAAACCATCCTTTGTCCTTCAAGGGAGTATGGAGAGCTCCCAGAAAACAATTTTAAAAAAAAAGAAAAAAAAAGTTTGGCTCTCTTGGATACCAGAGAATGTCTTTCTCTGCCTCTCCAACCCACATAATCTGTCAAGACAGTAAGTCAGTGATTTTAAGGGAACAGTGGAAGGGCACGTGGTGGCACTTCCCTTGTACAGTTTAGCAACACCAGCAACCTGTAGCTCCAGACACCTCTTAAGTCAGACATAGCCTCTTTGGTTTTGCCAGTTTTTAAGGGGATATTTTTCCATGTATTTGTCTGTATATTTTCTTCAACTTTATCAGTCTTCTGGCTTTCATTGATGATTAATTGTGTAGGTAGTTTCCACAAAATGTGAGGAAGCTGGTCTTCCTACTTACTGTTTTGAACCTACCTACACCTGTTAATCTCATTCAGGCTGCACTGGCTGTTCTACAGGAAGCAATGGACAATTGGAGCAAGCAGGGATGAAAATTAAATTCCACAATTGCAGAAACATTGGCAGAAATAAACTCCTTTGTGAAGGACTTACCTGATGGATGTAGTAGGTAGCCACCTTCCTGACTGCTGGCAGGAATTTGAGTGGTTTTGTTATGAAAAAAATTAAATGTTCATAGTAGACAAGAAAGAAAAAGGGGAACAAATCTTTAAGAAACTATTTAGAGGTATCTACAGATGTATCTTGGAAAAACTTTTTGATTATAGCTTAAGAGTCAAAATAATAGATGCAAAGGGCTGAGGTGTTAAATCCATGCTTTGTAGTACTCCTTTGGGAGCTTCAGTATCTGAAGTGAACGATTTTGTAACACTGTCTAGCTTAATGTATGTTAGTGTCCGTGAGTAGTCATTTCCCCCTCTGCTTACATTTGTGTGTCCTTGTTTCCCAGGTCAAAATTCATCTATTTTATTAGCATTTCTGAAGAATTGGGAATTCAGGGCTGTGTGAATTAGTTCTTATTTTAAGTGTGCTCATTGTAATTGTGAAGCTGAGCAATGGTTGTTTTCTGTATTGTAATTGTAATCTGCATTGTTTGTATTTATGTCTAGAGCTTGAGTGGTTTCCTCTTATGAAAAAGACATAATATACTTTAAACTTAAGTGAACTTGACTTCACAAGTTCTGGAAACAAAATTCTGTAACTGAAAGAGGAAAAAGAGTTCACTATAAAAGCCTCTTTAATTTTTCACATTGCTGTGACCTCCTAAGAAGTATCTGTCCCTTCATACCCCTTAATGGATAACTGTCTCCAACCCAAAGTGAGGAAGAATGGTGCAGAAACAGAGTCCTGTAATAAAACAGCCCTCCATTCAAAAACCCTGCAGCAGGCAGAGGACATGGGATTGGACCTCTTGTTGACCCCCTTAATCCTCAGCTGTAATGTAATCTTTCTGTGCCATCTGGTGTTTTAACAGACTTAGATTGGTGCATATGAAAATTACCAGAAAATACATGGTTGTGACTAGTATCGTTCATTACAGGAATGTGCCTTTTCAATGCATGCTTTCTTTTCTTTTAAACTAAATCTTTCTTGCATGCTGCGTCCAAAGAAAGGCTACAGGTTAGGTCATGATTTCTGATGCTTTGCAAAAGAAGTTTAATAGTAGCCGCCTGCTCCTGACACAATTTACATATCAGTGTATTGTTCTACTCTATTTTTGCCCTTTTTCACTGATTTTGTGCATGGCCTCAGGCAAATGACTTGACATCTGTTTCATTTTTTTCTATAAGCTAATGATGAAAACATCTGCAGAAGTCACTGGAAGTACTGAAATAGATCATCAGTACACAAAACCTATCAGGTTTGAGAGTAAATGGTAGAAAATTTGATGATAGTAAGACAGCAAAGAAGCTGACAGGCAAAAAAATCTACAGGAACACAAAATCAGCAGGTATAATCCTTCGAAGAATCAATCCTGTTGTTTTTCTTAAGTGATGGGAAGCATTTTGATCAAAAGTTCAGATTATTTTTACCCATGGACTGTAATTGCTTTCTGTGCTAGGTGGAATTCAAAAGAATAGCAATGAGATGTGTTATGTGACTTGTCCAAGAACATATACTGAACCCGTGGCATCTTGAGCATAAGACAGAAGTATTTTTGTAGGATTTTTGTTCACTTATATTTTGCTCTGTGTCACAGTAAATTGGCTGTTTGCTTATTGGCTATTTGACTTATTGATCCCCTATTCATTAACAAAAATGTCCATTTACTTTATAAAAGATTTTATTGTAGTTTGCTTGTAACTGACCTACTGGTCCTCTAAAAGTTTCTTGGAAGGGAGGACCTCCAAAGAGGTAAAGTATTGCAGTGCTGGATTGTCATTTTTATGGATATAGAGTCCAAAGTGTTTATTAACTTATGAAATGAAAAGATGCTTATCTTAATTTATTTAAGAGATGCAACTTTAGCAAAGACCTGTAAAAGATGCTGGACTGTTATGCTAACTCATTGGGTGTGAGACAAACCTTGATGTGGGTGTTATTAAATACCTGGCTACCTGTCCCAGAGGCAGTACTGGATATTGAGCAATATATACATATGTATATATATGATTCCTGCAGCTTGCCTGTGTGTCCGGGAACTCCAAGATCTGTGGGAGTCACTCTTCTGTCATTAAGCCTCTCTCCAGCTTTAGATGTTAATATCTCTTTGTATAAAACTGGAGAAATCGGCCTCCTCTTCCCAAGACCTGAAGTGGGCTAAATCACATCCTGAGAGTGAGAAGGGTGTTCATTACTGGATACATAGAAGGCTGCACTTCGGCAGCAGTGAGATGTGCAGTCCCTCTGGGAAACTGCAGAGCCTGCAATGCAGATATGCAGCACTCTTCTCCTATGCTGCATTTTTGCTTCTGCTGTAATTTCTCCTAAACTGTTTGCCAGACCAGTTATGGCTGTGACAGACTTAGTCTGTGGAGAGATGTTGTCCTTTCCTACTGGTTTGAAGCGGTGGAGGAAAACACTGTGCAGGGCTGTAGCATTGTTCTCTACAGCTCATTATGATTCCCCTTTGTCTCACCTAAGAGTATGTGTGTAATTGGGAATGGAAAGGAAGCTACTCTGTGTTAACTCTTTTTTTGTTCTGTCTTCCCTGGGGACTGAGGGGGCGGTGGGGTTATTTCTCACCATGTTAAGAAAGTCTGATTTACCATCAACTGAGTCCTGAAAGACAAGGTGAACTTCTCACAAATAGCTGTGTTGTGACATTGCCTGCTCTCCTCACTGGTGGTACCAATTCCAACTCTTTTTTTTTTTTTCTTTCACTCTCTGTATGAGTCACCATCTGGTCCCACCCTTGCATAACAAGCTAGATGACTTACAATGCCAAACCTAGACTTGTTGCTATGTTTTGGGATCTGGGAAGGAGTCCCTACCACCACCGTACTCCCATATCGTAGCATTACCATATTGCTACACAGAGCTTCTGGGCTTTACTTGCTTTTACAATATCCTAATTTCAGCAGGAAGCCTTGTTTATGTTGCATCCTGGGCAAGATTTGCCATGATGGGTGGATTAGAAAAAGAATTTTGGGTGTGTAGCACTGCTGTGTTGGGTAGATGGGTTATATCTGTGCAGTTTTTATGGCTCTTGTGGTCTCTTTTTTTCTACTCCGTGAATGGCAGAGAGCCACTGGGGGAATGCTGCTTCACAGAAGGAGTTACTGAGCAGGCCAGAAGAAGCTGAGGGAATATTGCTATAAGGAATGTGAAATCTGTACTGCACCTAACTTTTTTGGTATCTTTCCACCCATATGCCTGTGGTACTGAAGGTTTCAACCTTTGCAACTTCATTTTATCATTATCTGCTTCATTGTTCTGACCACGTCAAAGTGTTGCCTCATTAGAAGGGGAAGCCCTGTGGGAATCTTCTTCCACAAAGCTTAGAGAATGAGAATGAGGACACAAACCTCCCGTGTTTAACTGGTAAACTGTTCAGATATGGCAAAGCTTTTAACTATATCACCTCTTTTTTACAGGTATGATTTGTGAGCAGTAGGCTCAGAATAATCTTCTCCCATAATCTTCTTCCATGTCTAGAATAGATGAAAGGAGTATTTTTTTGTTGTTCTCGTACTGTCAGGTGCTTGACTCCACCTCAACATTTAACCAGGATTTAGGGAAGGAAGAGGTATCCTTCTCTTACAGCAGATAGATGGTGAGAACTTTATTCCCTTCAGCTTGGAATCACTAAAACTTAGTATTCTCTGTTTTTCATTGCAGATAGCTGCTGCTTTATGGTGGTATTATGTCTCTAAAGGAATTGAATATTTGGATACAGTATTCTTCATCCTGAGAAAGAAATTTAACCAAATTAGTTTCCTTCATGTCTATCACCATTTCACCATGTTCACCTTGTGGTGGATTGGTATTAAGTGGGTTGCAGGTGGACAAGGTGAGTTCCCTTCTTCTCATATGCTTTTGACTGGTTAGAAGGGAGAATTATTATTGTCTGGTAGCAATAGAATAAAATTTCATAGACTTGACTTTATAATGTACAAAACTGTTTATTAATGCATGCAGTCTCCCTCTGTGGGAAACATGGGGGAGGAAAAGATAGCAGGGCAATAATCTAATGAATTGCAAAACTTCTTTTCTTTTCCTCATGGGAATCAATTGCAAGCCTGAAGTCCTGCCTTCAAAAGTATCTGTATGTGTGTGAAACAGAAAGATGTATGCGTCTTGCCTAACTTTAATTTTTGCAGATACAGAGGGCTGCAAAATCTAATTGTGGGCCACGTTCTGTGTGCAAATTTAATGAAGTTAATGGAGATGGTTTTTTGGCATTGTATATGAGCTTGAGGTTTGCTTCTATTTTTATAAAGAGGCATGTATAAAATTCTGAAACCTTCCCTTGGAGGCAAGCCAATAAATCTGTCAATTCACTTTTAAAACCTATTCATAATGACACAAGTCTAAATTCATTATCAGCCTTTTTTTTTCCCTTGCTTCCTTTCTAAAGCCTACATCAAATAATTTTTACTTTTTATTGCACTGGCCACATCCTCCATTGCCTGCACTGTACTCTTGTTCCTGCTGTTTAGCCTTTTCTCTCTCAAATTAAAAGCTCTGCAGAGCTGAGGGTACAGAGAAAATGCCCTGTTCTGTTTGATGTGTACTTTGTAGGCTTATGACACTGAAAATACCACACAGTAAACACAAAATACCATATTATGAACACCAAACTAATATTTTGGGTTTGGTATTTTGTTTTTTTTTAACTACACTAATACTTAATGCATGGGGGGTTTATGCTCCCATTTACAATAGATATCTTGTACTGAGCAGCCACCTACATTACAAAGAAGAAATATATAAATTTAGTATCTGTGACTGCCATTTAATTTCTCTCACGTAATATGCAGGAAGCAGGTACTCAACCAGACATTTCATGATCTTTATTTGCAACTGCACCTATAAAGTAAGATTATTGGAGACTAGATAGTTACTTGTAGTCTTGCTTAGAAATTCCCCGGGTATCTCAAAAGGCTCTCTCCCTTGTTGCCTTTTCAGAATTTTCATGCTAAATATCAGCAGTTTTTAATACAACAGTTGGAGCTATTTCCGAATTTCTTTCAAGTTCTGGTGTTCTAGCACTGCCTCTTAGTTTCTAGAGCCTGCAAAAGGAAAAGCAGCAGTTGCTTTTCTGCATTTATGTAGCACCACTGCATAAATGTGGATAGATCTGTGTTCTTCTATTTTCTAGTTGATAGCACATTGCTTACATAGACAGGTCTATTATAAACTAGACCCTATTATAACAACTGGGTCCAGACCACACGGGCATCTGAGCTGTTTGATGTCAGCAGCTATTGTCTGTATTGCCCTAATCTTATACATTAGAGCATTTTTGAGCCTCTCTGTCAGTGTAAGAATACCTCAACAAGATATAACGTGATTCTGTTAAATGGCTGCTAATCTTGACAAAGCAAAGAGATCTTAATGCAAATGAAGCTGTCAACATGGATCTAACATGGATCATTCTGGAAAATGTTATACTATACACTGACATATTTAAGAATGCTGGATATTTTAAATCATCGACAAAGAAACTAAAGATGATTAATTTAGACAAACTCACCTGGCAATGCCTTAAAATTCTTATAAACACAAGTCAAGTTTTGCTTTCTGTGGAGTTTTTTTGGCCTATTTAATCAGACTTTCATGTGAGATTCTTGACTTCTTGCTGAGAAGTGAACCTTTTGCATTTAAGTACAGTTTAAAAGATTTAAGTTCAGAGCCTGGTACTTTGTACTTTACATTGTCAAATAAAGCTTTTAATAATCCTTTAGAAGAACAATTGCAGTTACACTACAACAACTAATGTGGAATACATGTCATTTACGTCTATTCAACCAAAAACTTATAAAAAGCTTTGGCATAAGTAGTTCCATGGAAGATGTGACATACAACTTGCATTAATATTTGTTTGTGTCAGCACATGTTGACAGCCAGGTCTGTACTATACTGTTTAATATTTTGGAGATGGAATCCTGACATGTCCTGTGCTTTGTAATTTTTACTATTAAAGTAGTAAAAATACTATTAAAAATAATGATATGAATAATACTAGAAAATAATCCTCTTTTTTCCAAAATTACATTATGATCTTCTCTTCTGTTCCTGGACAGCTTTTTTCGGAGCTCAGATGAATGCATTTATTCATGTCATTATGTACATGTATTATGGATTAGCAGCTTGTGGCCCTAAATTTCAGAAATACCTGTGGTGGAAACGATATTTGACCATATTGCAATTGGTAAGTAAAATTTCTCCTTTTGAGATAAAAGGTGTTGCTTCTGAGTGGATTTGCATTTGCAGAGCTTTGGAACAGATGCTGCTCCTCCCAAAAGTTCTTCTCTGTCTGACACTCCTCAAGTTAGAATACTTCCTGGAGATGGAAGCATTTATTCAACTTCAAAAAAAAATATGCAGCATAGATAAGAGTTGTGTGAGTTAAAGTCTAATGCTTCCTTGCTGGTTTTTTCAACTGAATTGCAAAGACATGTTCAAAATGTAGAGAAAATCCAGATCACTTATCATCTTCTCATTTTCCTGTTTCTGAAAACTGATATCAGACACTACAATGAATTTGATGTTCCTGGTCAAGCATAGATGTGCCTGTGTGAATGTGACAGCCAAATACAGCTTCCCTACCACCTCCCAGTTCAGCAGTTTTCATTACTTAATGAATTGGTATAAATTTTGCACTCGGACCAGAATATATCTAGACCTTTTTGATTCTATATTTTCTGTCTTTCAGGTGCAGTTCCATGTGACTATTGGCCACACAGCCTTGTCTATTTATATTGATTGTCCTTTCCCGAAATGGATGCACTGGGGTGTCATTTTCTATGCTGTCACCTTCATCTTCCTGTTTGGTAACTTCTACTATCGGACATATAAGCTGCCCAAGGAACCTGTAAAGAATGGCAAAATAGCAAATGGTGCTGTTGCAAATGGAGTAAGCAAACCAGAAAATAATGCGGTGGTAGAAAATGGAAAAAAGCAGAAAAAGGGAAAAGCAAAAGGAGAGTAACTTGATCCAGGCCTTAACCATTGTTGGCAGTGAGGAACCTCCAGTTTGGTTTATAAAAGGAAGAAAAAAAAACACTATCTGTACCAATTAACCTTAGGTTACTGAAGAGCTAGAACACAGATATTTTCATTATTTATGAAGATTGTTTTAAGAACAACACTAAAGTTGAATTTCTATTGTAATTATGTAATTATCATTCATATGGTCTCTGTGTAAACTTGTAGACTGCTGGTGTTGGTGAACGTAAGGAAGAATTGCAGTTGATTCCATGTTTAGCAGTCCAAAAGTTAATACTACCATTGATAAACGCAGTTTTGTTGGCACCCACATTTCTCAGGGGGGTGGGGAGGGGAGGGGAAGGAAGTAGCATTTGAATACTTGTGCTTTCTTTCCAGAAAATTATTAAATTTCAAATTATGACGTATTATCTAATCAGAATGCGCAACTTTTCTTGTCCTCCTTGGAGAGTACCTTCAGACAAAATATGTGCTGTCAGAACAGTGTTTGACTTTTCAGACATTACTTGATTTAGTTGAGTATCTGTTACAGTTTGGTTTTTGTTTTATTATTTTTTTCTTGTGTGGAAATATACCTACCTCTTCATCTGCTGAAAAGAATATTGAGCATTAAATAACTGGTTTCTGAAACATGGAGTCCTCTAATCTAAATATCCGTTAATACTAATTCAGGAGAACATATGTTTCCCTGTGGGAGTAAAAGGGATTTTTGGTGGTATCCTTTGATCAAGTCATCAATAACCTTTTTTTAATGTTAACTGAAATTTTGGAGTGGTACTTTTAGTAGAGCCAAGTCAAGAATACATTTTAAGAATGTATAAATATGAATGGATATATTGGTTGAAGCAAGCAGTAAAAGTAGGACTGCTGCTTGTTGTCCGTGACCTGCATTAAATCTGTGGCACTGACTGATACTCAAAATGGTAAGATAATGTTATGGTGGAGAGAAAACAGCATGTAATTCCATTTAGAAATGTTGTGTGCATGAGTAGTCATGCTAACTACAAGACCATCACTTTATTGGGAGAGGGAATTCGGTTTAAAAGTACTAAATACAGCAAACGTAAAACCTTGAAAATATTGCTGTTGCTTGATACCTGTCGAAACTCTATTTGTTAGACACTTGCAGACAAAGTATTGCTGATAGGCCACCATTTTAAGTCAAAACTGCTAAAATAAGTCAAAACTTTTAGATGGATTTTAATTTACATGTTACATAAAGGACTTTTTACCATTCCTTTTGTGAAGAAAATAGGGAAAGATTTATACTCCTTCTGAATAATGTGATTACTAGGAGATACATTTTGAGCTGCTTAGCATGCAATGAGTAGGAGATGGGTGGAATTAGAAACTATATCCTGAATTACTGTGTTCCTTGGCCATCACTGCAAGAGCTGCATTGTTACTGTCCAAATGCACTCCCCAGCTCTGGTCAAAAACATATCCAGAGGTAGCAACAAACATATATCTGTCAAGTGGCACCATTGGTGCAGGAAGAGTACCTGGAACTGTAAGAGTAAAATGAGTGACACGTTTAATAGATTTTTGCATCTCAAACATCCATTCATCTGTTTATAATATGCAAGCAGGTCACATCTTCTATGTCTCAGGTTTGTCTCATCTCTATACAAAAAAAAACCATCTAAACCCAAAAAACAGGTCCTAGAAAAAAGAGTTTTGGATATAGTCTGTTGTGTTAAAAATAATTCCTAATGGTGGAGTTGGTTCAGCTGGAAGATGGTTCATCCCTAATCACCACCACTGAGGATTTTGGGGCAGAATATAGAATTGTAAAAATTCTGCTGAAACTCAAATGCATGTGACCATTAAGTTTCTTATCTTCTGTGTCTTGTGATTCTTCCAGCCTTTGTAATGATGCTTTTAGCATTTGCATAACTGTGTATTTATGTAGTGTGGCATGGGGAGGAGGGACGGTGATCTACCCTTCCTTCTTGGACAAATGCCACTACCCTTAACCAAGCCAAAATGCTGGCTGACTCAGTAACTTTGGAATGGCTAAAGGAGTAAATAACTACAAAGCAGATTTACAGCACACCTGCTACTCCAAGGTAGTGGCTGGTGTGAATACACTTACCCTACTGTAATTTCAAGGTAGTTTACCCCACTTTGATTAAAGGGTAGCTTCTTTCTATTTGCCATGGGATGTGGGCAGCTAACTTACAGATCTGTATCATTCCGTGAATTGTGTTAAATTGGTTGTTTGCTCTGTCATTCATTCAATAAGCCAGATCAGCTAAACTGATACTCTCAATGTGATCCACCTCTGAAACAGCCTGCTGGGGAGTATTCCAGTGCAGGTTCAATTATGTCTTTGCTACACTTTCCGAGTTAAGAATTATGTCTTGCATGATGGCAAATATTTAAATAACTGAAAGTTAAATCATTTTTCCCCCTCATCGAGCATGGAAGTGGATTAAAGTTGATGGCAACTTGAACCCTATTGACAGAACTTGAGTAGAAGCCTACTGTCAAACTCTGGGGTAATTGTTAAATTCTAAGAAAAAGTTAAAAAACTCACTGTGAGAATGCATGTGTACATGCACATCATGTTGTCTGGCCCTGTGCATAAAACCATTTGAGAGATTGCCGTTTCATGGAAAAAAAACCCCAGTTATTAAATTACTGGAACACTGCTGTTTTGAGTACATCTTTTGCAATATGACTTTCCTAGGTCTATATATGATATATTTGATTGTTCATGTAATTCAAGTCCCATTACAATCTTGAGTATAATGGCCTTATTAAATGTGCATTTTTGTAGGCATGATCTTGAGTGCAATATTTCTGTTTCTGACTATGCAGCCAGACTCATAGAATACAGGGCTGAACTTGTACAGCTTTTTGCTTTTCAAAATATGAGGCAATAATGGACATGTGAAATACTGACAGGTTCATTAGAGTCATCTTTGAGTCTTAGGAAACTTAAAATTTTGCCAAGAAAGCATGTATAAATATGTGTATTTTCTATACACAGTACTGAAATTTAAATTATACGATCTACTTTGCAGGGTTATTGGGGTTTTTTTCTTCTAAATCCTTTCAATTTATTGAAAAATTAAATTAAAACCATTTGGAACTTTTTTTGCCAACGAATGATAATTTTTTTGCGAAGAGTTTTGAAGTTCTTGGACCAGAGTCTCATAAATATTTGATGCCATATAAGTAATACCATTTCATTTAGCCTCATCTCTAGCAGTGACAGTTTTTGGATTATTTTAGCACTTTTTCAGTGTAAAATAAGTACAAATTATCTATACATGTGTGTATATATGTGTACACATACATAGTGTATGTGTGTGTGTATATATGTATGGGTTCTTAGCAGATTCTTTCAATATGTGAAGTATATTATATTTCTTGAATGTGAATTTGGCAGGAGCTAACAGAATGATTCCTACAGCTCCAGCAGTAAAATGAAGCAGTTTTCCTTCCACAGTTCCAATATCAGTCTTGCAAACATAAATAGTATTTGTCAGTCATTTTAGACATAGGATGGCAGACAAGACAGAGCCATTTCTACCAGTGTAATAAGTATTTTGGGGCATCAGTTGTAGATTCTGAGGAGAGGGATCTCAACTCAGGGTAGCTGGGGAATTACGCTGTATTATAGTAGGGATCATTTTAGTATGAGTAACTTGCTCCAGGTGAGTCTTTGAAATCATTGCAATCATATTTTCTGTTTAACAGAAAACTTTTAAAAATAAATCATAGGCATAAAACCATTTAGGTTGGAGAAGACCCTTAAGATGACTGAGTCCCAGCATTAAACAAACGTTTCTCTCTAGGTTCAAAAGCATGGCCTATTTGATTGCAAGACCATCAATTTCTTCCAGCTCCAGATCAGGAGAAAAAGGTGAAGGCAAAATGAAAATGCTGCACATTTTTTTTCAGGTTAACTTAAGGGCACATTTCTTCAGAGTAAACACTTGAACTGCATGTGCTGGGAGGTAAGAAAGGTTAAATAGCTTTTGTGGTGCAAGACCTCAGTCCTAAAATAGCTTACAAGCACTACCTATCTCTTAAAAACTTGAATAAAATTGTTCATGGTGCATAAAGTTAAACCTTGCATGAAGCTAGTGTGGGCTGAGAGTCATATTTAAAATGAGATCTATTTCAGTTAAAATTGAAGAGAATGGGGAGCTAATTGACTATCTGGATAGTGTATTTATCTTGGTTAGAAACACAGACTTACCTAATTTGATACCTAAAGCAAGACACCCATATGACATCTCTTGCACTGCAGTGTGATGCGCCGGACCCTTTGCTGGTATAAGCAGAGGGAGCTCCATGGATATCAGTGGGTTGGTTCCCATTTACCTCAGCAGAGTATGTCGAGCACTAAAGAGCAGGGAAAATACTTGCTTTCTGCCAGTATCCCAGGAGGATTGAGGGAAATGTGTGGTTCAGGGTGCTGCTTTTGCATAAGGTGTTCATGCTTTTGTAAACATTAAAAATAAACATTACTTTTTTCATGCTGTTTGAGTTTGGTTTTATACATGCTGTAGTATGTTCTTCTGTGTCCCATCTTGCCTCAGGATGCCTCCTAATTTCAGTGTTGTGCAGATCATGTGATGTAATCTGTTTTGTTGCCAAGAAGTTCGAGAAAACCATTTTTATGACACATCCTCCTATTTTAAGGTTACAGGGACTTCCTAATTTCAAATATTGTCCCCAAATAACAGTGTAGTGGCTTTGAAATCACCCTTTGAATGACTGAAAATAGGATGCCCACTTAAAACAAACAAAAAAAAACCCCGTAAGTTTCCCTATTTGGTCTTGGAAGTGTTAACAATTAGGAATACAATTAGCCATGTAGTTTTGCTTTTGCTGGACACTGTGTGGTGTTAATGTCGTCTCTCATCTCGGAGAATCTGGAGCACTTCTGGCATTAGGTGGAATTCATGGTTACATGTTGCTGGGTACAGTGAGCTCCTTCATTGTCTGCCAAGTATGATCGCTGTAATCAACCTTTTAATATCAAGTTGCACCCACGTTGCACTTCGAGAATCTAAGTGCAAATAGCTACTCCGGATGTCAAGTAGTAGAGAAGCAAGTCTGCCATCATAGCAAAATATGGTGTGGTCAATTATGTCTTGCACAATTCTCAGCTGTTGCTTCAATCCACTGCTTACATCCTCCCTGAAATCAGAAAATACACCAAGTGCTCAGAGCAGGATTTGTCTCTTAGATTGTTACCATATGCTGGAGTAGGCTCTCTCTGCAGGCATCTTTCTCATAATTCTATTCCCCACCAGTAATTAAAAATAAGAACACGTGATCAAATCAGATTCATCAGACGATTGGATAGAACAGGCTGGATCCTCTGATGTTCAGTTTTCTTTTTTGTGTCACTTGCTTCTTAACATCTGGGAAATTGGGGTTGGGTGGGGGAGGGGTTTTATTATCTGTTTTCTTGCTCAGCTCAAAGCATTGGGTGAACATGGGCTACTCTCAGATACACACATGAAGCATGTACTCAAAGACAGCTTTGAAGGCAGTACCATCTATGGACTAGTGCCTTTCAGTGTCTTTTTATGCTTGGGACTTCTTCTAGGTCACCTCATGAATGCACACACACTTTTCTGTTGACTGCCTGACATGTCAGTGACATCACATTTGACTTAATTACAAAGATACTTATTGATGGGCAAGTTTATGTCTCTTGATCATCCAGGCCCTGATTAGTGCACACTATGAAACAGTGCTGGGAGTTCCTGCCAGAGCACCACATGGTCAGTGCAGCTTTGAGGGAAAAAGCTGTTTGCATTTTGATTCAGCAGGTTGGAATTGATACAAGCTCGTATGACATCGCTGCTATCTGTCAAATCAATATCAGGTACGTTTTAGTCTGCTAAACAAAAAGAAATCTTTGGTTTTTGAAATGATTCAAAGGGTTTTCTGTCCTTATCTTTAGCTAGAGAACTGTTGTTCTTGCAGTGGTATAACCTTAATTTGTTTGACAAGAAAACCACTTTTATGCTAGTATTTTTTGGAGAGTGTTTATGAGAGAAAACCAGTGAAATACAAGAAACAACTTGGGCCAGAAGCTGGAGAACATGAGGTAATTGCTCCTCTAGTTTTTGCCGTTGCCCCTAGATGTTGCCGGAGTTAAATGACTACTCTATAACTCCTCTTGCTGTGTATTCATTACAGATGCTGTAATGGTACACAAGTAGTGTACTTGTGCATAAGTACATTCTGAAGTACGTAAAAATTTGCTTTGTCTTAAATGACAATCAAGAGAACAATTTGTCTAACTACAAATGCTTGGAGTGAAAGTAATGACAAACATCATACTCCTGCATTGGCAGGTCTGACTCTGTTTTCTCATTAATAACCTTCAGAGCTTCTGAGTAGCTTCTTGCAGTAACACTAAGCCCTCCAAAGCTGAAAATTGCTGTGTAACTGCTAAAAAAACTATTTTTGCAGAGCTTCTGTTACTGCTTTTTTTTCTTTTTTGTACATGTATCTTCAGGTCAGGTGGTTGATTACTAAATTACTCTAGAGTGGGATGTATGTCATAGAAAGATCTTGTAGTAGCTGCAAGTCAGCAAAGTGTTAAAATGATCTTTGGGGTGTTTTACAGTCAAGGGTTTCAAGTCCATGGCATCATTTGGTACACTGGCTTCACCTCAAATGCTGTTCTTGGGCACAGGGTACAGCAGTCTGGGTCTACCCAGCCTGATAGGAGTTTTTTTACTGAACAACAGATTCTCACCTGGAAATTGGTGTCTGGCACATTTGGTTTCAACATATTTGGCAGATGGCACAGAAGCAGTCCCTGGACCAAGGAGGAATGGGGATTTTTTTTGTAGTTCTACCTATTCTCAAAACACCAAACTTGGCAGGGGCTGTTGGAACATTTTCTGCTGACAGTGTGAGGTACAGAGTTTGAAGAAAATGTGTCCCTGGATTCAGTACTTGTAGAGAGCCTAGCATGCTTTTCAGTTCTTAGTTACTTGACATAAACCAAATATGCTGGAAATGCTCCAATTAAATAGGGAAAAAAAACCACCACATTGTTAGGATTTACTCAGAAAATGATATTTTAGGTAGTGGCTAGTTTTTTACTGAAAAAATCCCCTTTTTTCCTCTTTGCCCTCTTCAATCACTGTGCATGCCTTTCTGCTCTGCTAGAGTGGCTCCTTGGATGAAGACTAAGACTGTGATGTGTGTTCAGGGAATAGTTCACTGCTGTGATTTGTCACTGGGGCATGTGGAGTGGCTTTTCTTGCAGTCTGAAATGCCAAATAGCGGCAGCACAGTCTGAGCAGGTTGAGCTGTAACAACGTTTTTCGTTTAATGATCTCAAAACTGGGCGTTATGGATACAATAAACCAGAAGAAGGAACAGCTTTTATTAAATTTCATCTTCCTGCTTAACAAATACGGGGCTACAAAGGCAAACTCCAGTTTTGTATTCTGTGATATGAAGGCACACTGTACATTCATAACCAGAGTTTTGGCTATGAGAGACAGAGAGTTTACTGCACTATAAAATCACGTTGTTAGAGATTTTATACTGAGCTCTTCTGTGACGAAAATTTAATAAAAACCAAATTTTTACATAAATCTGACTTTCGGGTATTCTTATTTTAAAGTCAGGTAAGTTTTCTTGCACAGGTAAAATCCCTCATTGTGACTTCTGATGCTTTTTGGTGTTCTCTAGGTGAAGTTTCACTTATTTCAGTAAGAATTTTCACTGAGGACAGTCCATGATGCTAACAGAATTTATAAAAGTTTACTTACCATCTAGACCTCACATTGCACACTAAGAAATTTGGAGAATGATAGAAAAATAAGAACCATAAACTTTAATTTTTTTTTCTATTTCGGTTTTTTTTTTAAGACTTCACAATGAAGGTATAATTACTTTAGTGAAATACTAGAAGTGGCAATGTATTTTGAACTTACACAATTTTTTACTGAGAAAATCCTGCTTTGTGCTGCAGACCAGTGCATGGGCAATTTTTTTCTTGCTTTATGGCACTTTATTAAATCTGCTTTTGATAAGGGATGAGATAAGAGACTTGTATGTGCAATGCTTGTAACTCAAACTCTCCTTAATGCCTCTGATTGCACCAGCACTATGGAATATACCTGTAGTACCATCTTGATATGCAGTTGGCATAAGTTGCCTGTCTCACAGGTCTATGAAATCTCTTGGATCCAGAAGGTGTTGTCTGAAGCCTGTTGAAATCTACAGAGGTATTGGTTTACTAAAATCCTTGAGCTGAACCATCAGAACAACAGTTTCAGTTCCAAATTAAGCAAGCCTGTTATTTTTTTCATACTCAGACTCACAGGGTGCCTTTCAAAATATGTTTCAGCACATTTTTGGCAGTGAGACAATTTGTCATTCTTTCAACACCTTGAGTCTGACTTTGCCAGCCTCTGGTCCAGCCACTGGCTACCAGGGAACAGCACTGGGCTCTCTGCAATTCATGGCAAGTATTAGAAGAAGGGTGTTCAGCTCCAGAAGGAGCAGAAGGAATCAGTTTACTTTGTAATGTGTTTTGTTAGGAATTTAAACTGACTGAGGAATAAATGGGTATTTTAATCTGACCAAAATGTTCTTGATATTTTCTTCGCATTATGTCTTAATTTATGTGTTCGTGGGGAGTAGGAACATGTGCTGTAGGAACAAAGAGATGCACAAAGCATTAGTGGTTTGCTTGCTTTTGCATTGCAAGGATGCTCAAAATAACACAGTGTTTTAGCCAGACAAAGGATTTGAGACTCTGTTCTCAATTTAATTTTTGGTGTAGCAATTTTGGCAGCATGACATCTTGAGGCAATGTAATTCTTTGTTTGTTAGAACAGCAGCAGAATGCTGTGCAGTGTCTCCTTCACTGAGCAAATTTCCCATTATAAGCATAATGCCAGACACCAAGATTAGTTCTCAACATCACTGTGACCTGGTGAGCAGCGCATTCTGGGTCTAAATTACAAATTTAAAAGAATTCCATAATCTGCCACAAAATCAATATAGTCAACAGCTTTTTTTTTTCAGCACTGTGACTAGGCCAGGATATAGAGGCTATTAGCTGCAAAAGCTATGTTTAAGAACTAGGAATTCAGAAAAAAAAAAAAAAAAAGAAAAAATCAAATAGGTTGTTTGTGTTCTATTTCCTTGTTTTAAATATGTTTAAAAAGTCATTGCATTCAATACAACTTTTTCATCTCTTTCTTCAGCATGGAGGAATAAGGTAAAGAAAAGAAAAATCCCTCAACTGTGCTCATTGAGGTTATTACTTACTGTTCTTTTTGTGCCCTCTGCTATTTCAGTAGCTAAAGCAATCAAATTAAGAAATGCCCGCAATTTTGCGTATTAATGCTATTTATTTTAAGAAAATCAGTATCAGGTTTTAAATCCCCAGCTGGAGCCTGTTTCTCTTTGTAACTTAGATAAAATAGCCATTACAGTTGTGAAGAATGCTTTAGAGAAGAGATTGATGATACACTCAATCAGAGGTGGGGGTGGGCTAATTAACTATATTTCTTGATTTCTTTTTTTCAGCAATCTGAATGTTTATGCCAGAATTTCATGTCTTGAAAGTGAAAATTCTGGAGCAAAAGGAGCATCTTATGTTAGCAAGGAGGAATTCATCCACACCCAGCGGGATGGCCCTGCTGCCCCATGAAAGTTGAAAGAATAAAAAATCATAGCAATACTTGGCCCTGACCCACTTTTAAAATTACAGCATTCTCATCACTGGTCAGTCCTATTTCTGGGAATGGGTTTACCTTTGGGGACTTACAGGACTGACTAAGCCGCAATTTAAATATGTAAATAAATATAAATAACAGGTGTTGAATATCTGTTCCAGGTGATTGAGTGGGGAAAGTGAAAATTCCCATAGCTGGAAACTGCGTCCACTTGCAAAATATTTTCTAGGTGGCACTTGAATTTAGCAGGTTTGCGCAACCTGTGAGCTGTTGCCAGATTGCAGGATGAAGGGATGGATACAGGTGAGTGGTGGTGAAGGCACAGAGAGCTGGATGGTGCATTTCATTGCAGTGTTTCCTTGGGAAAACTTGGAGCCCTTCCTAACTGCTGATGTTTTCTAAGGAAGAGCTAAATAACCTGGCATCAATAGGAAGGGCGTTTCTGCAGCTCCACCTCCACAGCTTTAGAACTTTAACTGATGGGCAATCTTAAAATGGCTTTTCTGGCATCTACCTACCACAAAAGCAAAAGCTGCTCTTTCCAGAGCTCCTCAACACTGGTAAAAGACCACTCTCAGTTCTTTAGCTTTGGGGTATTTCTTACCTTAACAGGGAAAGCTGACCAAAAGAAGACTTACAGTTTACCTGGAATGGCTACTGTGCAAACTGTGAGAGTTTTGTATGTTTTCCAGTGGTTTACAGGCGAGGATGAGAGGACTAAACAAGTTTTGAGCAGACACCCTTTCTGCAGTGTGGTGTCATGCCTTAACAATAGCGTTATCCCTCCTGGCAGGGCTATAAAGTAAGGAGCTTATTAATTCAACAGTAAAAAGCAGAGTAGGTAATTTGTGTTAGTCCTAGGTCTTTGTTAATAATTTTTTTCCAAGGGAAAAAAAAAAAGACATTTACAAAGTGGTTGGAATACTTGGTAAACAACCAGAAACAAGACTTGCAAGGACTTGGGTAAGGATGACTCTCTCCTTTGATCCTGTTCCTTCTGCAGCGTGGCAGGCTAATACAGGGCTGGTGCTGCATCTGCAAGCTCAGTGCAGGACTTGTCACACTGAGGGGCTGGAAATGAGGTCCAGCAGCCACTGCTGCCTCCTGGGACATGGTGGTATGGAGAAACACCGAGAACTGGCAGAGCTTTTGCTCTCCTGCCTGTCCCCAGAGCACCCTGAATCTTCTCGTGCAATGAATATGCCGCAACGCGTGATTTGTACCGTCACGGCTTTTGCAGTTTCTGGTCTGGGATAAGAGACTGAATTAGTTTGCACAGCATTAAACAGGAATTGTGCTGAATGCTGAAATCAAATGCCAAATCCCAGTATCTTATTCATTAATAAGGTCTTTTTTAATTTGGGATGTAATTAGCTTACATCATAAAAAAATTCTAGTTAAGTATTTTCTAACAAACAGCTGAAAAGCGGTCACATGGAAATATTTCTAATTGCTGGAAATAGAGCTAAAACTATTTTGCTTAAAAATCTTCTAACACAACAGCAGTTGTGTTAGCCAGAAAATCAGAAGTGTTTATTTTTGCTATGTATGTCTAGATATACACACATGGACACCCATCTCCCCAGTCATGGTGCTGCACTTTTTACTTTTTCTACAGCTCTTGCAAAGTAAATTGTAAAATCCCCAGCATCTTTCTGGTGTTATTCATGAGCATTCCCAGTTTAGCTGTCTGTGTGCAAGCCCTAAAGCTTTTGTCAGCTGCATAACAGCTCTTCCTTAGCTTTGGCTGTCTCTGAGCCACAGGAGAGAGATTTTTATAACGTCACAGAACTGCTCTGTCCTGAAACTCCAGAGTACATGGAGTAGTACAGTGCCAGTGATCAGCTGGTTTTATGAGGTGTTTATATAAGTATTTTATCACCCTCTAATGAAGATTAATGATGTGACTGTACCACAGCCAGCAACAAAAAATGCTACATATAGAAGTGTTTTGAAAAACCAGCACCAGCTCGGGGATGAGACTGGTGGCTCCCCGCCAAAAGGTTCATCACCGTGTGGGGTCCAACCCCTCCACCTTGTCCAGAGGATGAGTGTCCCCACAGGGCTGGCAGTCACCTCTCCACTCCACCCGTCCTCTGTGTTTCCTCATTCCCAGCCTAACCCTCAGCTCATGCCCATCACTTATGGAAAGGATCGACCCATCTGGCTCCTGCTGCAGAAGCGCTGGCTCAGGCAGGAAAACTGAGCCAAAACCTCACCAAGCAACAGGGAAACATGAGCAGGTTTGGTTTTGGTGTCGCCCAGGCCGCCTCTGAAGAGCGCTGGCTGTGCAAGGCAGGCCTGCCCCTCGCCTGCTGACAGCCCTGCGTTATCTCCCCTGCCATCCTTCCCATCAGCTCATTCTGCTTGGCTCTACCGGTGACTCAGTCTATTAAATGGGCGTCATATTTTATTACAAACCTGAGCTGATTAATTACATGCTGTTAGGCAAAAAAAATGCAGGGCAGCTGTAGAGGGGAGTGGTGATGCAATGGAGGTGCAAACAGAAAAGTTGTCACTTCTGGAAAGGGAGAGAAGAGGATTAAAGAGCTAAATGTAACCAGAAGAGCTGCTTTCCTAAGTGGATCAGTCACTGGAGGCATTGGGAAAGCGTGGCCTCGCAGGTCTGCTGCCATGGGAAGCATTGCCCCCCATCATGCCAGTGCCTTGCAGCTTCACTTGCAGGCCTGGAGAGATGGGGAGCTCCTTGTGCCTTTTCAAAAGTAGTCATTGCCATCTGCGCTACTTAAAACAAAAAATGGTGATGCATTTTAGAGAAGATTTTGAAAGTTCTTTAAATGGGGAACATCTGAGCTGGTATGGGAGGATCCAAAAGAAGGAGAGTTTGCTAACTTCCCTTGTCTGCCCAGTAGTAAAGCAGGGGGAGGAAGTGCCCACTCATCCTGGCTTTCTGTTTGGGTCAGCATCATTAACTATGCAGCCTAATCAGGAAAGGGCAAGGCACCTCTTCCCAGGAAGAGATGGAGAGTTCCTGGCAGCTCTGTGTCTCAACTGGTGCCTGTGGGAAGGGAGGACACTCTCCATCCCTTCAAGGGGAAAAGCAAGCATGAGTGAGATGAGTAAGGCCAGGGAGGATGACGACTTTCCACTGCCAGATCTGTCTCTTGGGGCACAGGCTGGGATTGCCTGTCTTTCAAAAGAAGGCTCACACACACACACACAAAAGCACCCTTTAAAAACAATTTGGAAATTTTGGGTCCAAGGCAAAGTGTTAGTGGTGTGGTTTAAGAAGCCAGGAACATCAGTAGATGAGAGCATGAATCATTCAAGAGGCCTTTTGCAAAGGGGAAGTCGGCAGGTATCACACTGAAATTACCGTGGGTAGCAGCTCACACCCTTCAAAGCGCTGGCTAAGCCGATTTATTTTTTGCTACACATGTTTGTTGCTCACGCTTGAAATCACAGGGAAAAAAACCACTTCTGCTTGCTCTGTAAAATAGCCTGTCTGCTTAATGCTTGAGCTGGCACATCCCTGGGCAGTGGGTTCACCCTGGCTGGCTGCATGGTGCCCACCAAAGCCACTCTATCACTCACCTCATCAGCTGGGGCAGGGGAGAGCAAATACAATGAACAGTTCGTGGGTCAAGATAAGGGCAGGGAGAGATCACTCACCAATTACTGTCATGGGTGACACAGACTCAACTTGGGGAAATTAGTTTAATTTATTGTCAGTTAACACCAGAGTGTGGGGCAATGCAAAATAAAAATAAACCTTAAAACACATCTCCCCACCTTCCCAGGTTGAACTTCACTCCTGATTTCTCTACCTCCTCCCTCCCAGTGGCACAGGGAATGAGGGCTGCAGTCAATTTATCACATGGGTTCTGTCTCTCCTTCCTCCTCAAAAGGGGGACTCCTTACACACTCTTCCTCTGCTCCAGTGTGGGGTCTTCCAGGGGCTGCAGGTGGATATTTGCTCCAGCCATGGGCCTCCATGAGCAGCAGGGGCACAACTGCCTCACCATGGTCTGCACCACAGGCTGCAGGGGAATCTCTGCTCTGGCACCTGGAGCACCTCCTTCCCTCCTTCTTCACTGACTTTGGTGTCTTCAGAGTTGTTCCTCTCCCATATTCTCGCTCCTCTCTGGCCAAAATTTGCTCCTGGGCAGTAAATGTTCCTCCTTTTTAAATCTGTTATCCCAGCACAGCTACCGCCATCACCAGTGGTCTCAGTTTGGCCAGTGGCAGTTCCATCTTGGAGCTGGCTGGCACTGGCTCTGTTGGGCATGGGGAAGGTTTCTAGCAACTTCTCACAGAAGCCACCCCTGTAGACCCCTGCCACCAAAACCTTGCTGTGCAAACACAATACACCCTGTTTTCCAATGCCATATGAAAGTGGAGTAAGTGAGAGGGGAAAAAATCCTCCCTTATGCACCACTACACTCTCAAAGCCAAACCCCTGGACTCGCCAACTCTGGAGAGGCAGCACAAGCCTCCTGTGTGGTAGATGTGTATTTGCAGAGCTCTCTGACAAGCCAGGGCTACGTGCACCTTGGGTCCACTTCCTTAGAAAACCACCTTTCTCATTTGCTGATGCTGGATAACTTCCTCCTGCGGCCCCACACTGTCTCGTAGGTGTCCCAGAGCCCCGGCTAAAACACAGCCGGAAATGGCACAGATTTTGAATGTGTTATTGGCAAACACAGGTGACTCACTGCTTTCAAAACAGCAGTGTTATCACTGTCTCTCTTAGCAGAGAGCACAGGTTCTGTGTAACAAAGGAGCCCACAAAGAAATGTACGTCATTGTGTGCAGGGTGCATCCCTAAGCACTAGCACTGCAGCCTGGCATCACTGGAAAACCTTCAAAGCAATTGAAAATATCATTGGATTAGGGAACATAAAATTTTAAAAATGGTTACACACTTCTTGTAGACTTTTTGCTTCAGGAAATAAATTTTAAAAGAAAAAAGCTTTTTCAGCAATGTAATTCTGTCATGTGTCATCCTGTACCCTACCTTTGCCTCTTTCATACTTTCAGCCAGCTTATTAAGTGATATACCATATGTTTGCATAGAATTATAGCACAATTTAGCCTAGGAGGTCTCTCTGGTGACATTCTCACTCAACTTCCCCCTCAGATCAGGACCAATTTCTAACGACCAAGAAGCTCCTCGGATAACCCCTTCCCATTACTGAAAATGTGCCTTACCAAACATTCACTCTTTGGACACCTTGACTAACCCAGGGACAGGGCAGAAGGGGTCAGAGGTGTCTCAGCTGTTAGTGGAGAGGGTGAGCCATGGAGAATCTGAAATAAGAGGTTAGGGAGAGGGTTTGAGGCTCAACTGGCCCATCTTTTACTTACCTGCACATAGAGACAGTCTGGTTTTCTTTTAGATCATGACAAACAGAGAGCCAGCTACTTGCTGGAAATAATAGTGATTCCCAGCAAAAAAAAACCAGCAAAACTTCACCCACTAGGATGGTTCAGAAATTGAAAATTCGGAATTTGGCATAAGAACAGGGCATATGAGGCCCAACTCCAGGAGCTATGGCCAAAAGCTCCACAAGAAAAGATGTTAAAAAAGAGATGAACTTACAATATACCACCAGGAGAGGCCCAGATGCCTTTTAAGCTGTATATACAGAGATCTGTATTTTTTATTAAATATCCAACAGACCAGCAGAGAACTTGTGCTCCCAAAGAATAACAGGACACACAAAGGGAAAAGCCTGATAGAAACATGGAAAACAGCAGGCAGCAGCAACATCCTACTGAGGAGAAGGGTGAGAAGAGGTAGACAGATAAACAGATTTCTGTCATGCATTTAGAAAGAAGCAGGATGGTATTTTCAAGCATAATGAGAGAAGAGATACTTTTTCAGCTGCTAAGTGAGGACATTAAAAATCTGTGTTAGACAAAAACAGGTTTAAGTCTTGCTACATACTCAGAAGGCCTGGAAAATCTGCCAAGGATATAATTGACCTACTCATCTTCATTTTGAGAACAACCTGATGTACCAGGGAAATTCCTGAAGTCTTACAGAGCATTAGCATTAAGCCACTGATAAAAGGCATAAAGATGAGCAGGCTAATGGTACAACATTTAGCCTGACATCAACTCAAGACAAACTGACAAGATTGATGACAGGGGGATTGGACTGACAGATGACAGGAACAGAAACTAGTGCTGCTCAGCATTTCAGTGAAAATGCTACTGGTAAGTTGTATCAGAAATAGCAGATAGCTCTGGATGGGCAGAGGAGGAGGGAAAAAGTGAGAAACAGCAGAGGGTACACCAAGGGCAGAGGAGGAGAAGGAGGTGGGCAGGGGAGGAGGTACTCCGGGAGCTGAAGCAGGTATCCACCCCACTGCTGGCGATCCACACCAGAGCAGGTTTATCCTGAAGAACTGCAACCCAGGGAAGACCCCATGCTGGAGCAGGGGAAAAGCATGAGAAAGAAAGAGAAGCGGTTATGGACTGACCCCAGCTTCCATTCCCACATCTCCCTGTGCAGCCTGGGAGTAAAAGGAAGTAGAAGAGTTGGGGAAGAAGTGGGAAAAGAAAGGTATTATTTTAATGTTTATCTTTGTTTCTCACTACCTGAATCTATTTTAATTGGCAACAACTTAAAATATTTCCCCCCACATCCATCAAGTCTAGTCTGCCTGTGATGCTAACTGGCAAGTTACCAAGCTCCCTGTCCTTTCTGTGACACAAGACCTTCCTCACACATTTTCTGAGGGTGGGGGGGATGTGAGTGAGTGAGAAGCTGGGAGGGATTTTGGCTCTTTGGGAAGGCTAACCCACCACATACAGGTCATGGGAAGCTAAAAGCAGATGCATTAACTAATTTAGGAAAAAAGCCCCGGATGATTGATAAAGCTAATAAATAAAGGGTAAGGAGGCCAATCATGGGGATATATTCTTGCTTCTCCCAGGAGCCTGTCCTTGGATGCCGTAGGTCAGGGATCCGTTGCCATCTCAGGCTATTCCAAAAACTGAAATTGAATGCCATTGGCAGATTGATTTTCCTTACAGGTATTTTTGGCCTTGTACACATCTACCAGGTCAAAAAAAATCAAGCCGTTTGTCTTGAAGTATTGATTTTTAATCTTGTTTGCCCTTTGTGTTTGATTTAACTAAAGCGAAGGAGCTCTTGTAGGGGTTTGCAGCCGTCTGCATGTGCCGTGCTTGCTGTAATCCATCCCCTGTGTACCTTAACCATAAACACAGGGCTTTCCAGAGAGCTGCCGCCAAGGCTCCAGGGGCCAATAAAGAGCTGAGATATGTTTTCCAAAATATCCACTAGAGGGTACTCAATGACCTCCAAGTGGAGACAGGTTTGCGGTCTAGCGGCTGGGAGAGGGAAGCCAAAGGAAAATGTCCCTGATCGATGCATTAACAATAGCAGAGCACAGTGCAGCACCGGAAAGCGCACTAAGCAGGATTTGCGGACCATCAGGACCATATTTGTACCACAGCTCCAGTGGCCCCAAACTGCCAGATGGAAATGGGGCAATGGGAAACGGGGGTTTGTTGCCCTTTCCTGGGAAATGTGAGCCCGTATTCAGTCCCACTGTGCGACTGGATGCGGGGCTGGCTGGAGCCCAATTCACATACCCGTGACAGCACATTGCTGGGATTCTTCCTTTCTTTCCTTCTTTTGCTGCCTGACCTGCATTTGGGGTGACCTCTGTGCAAGCTGTTTTGACATATCTGAGGTTTCCTGGGGAAAAAAAATGTGCATTTTTTCATGCTGCTGGCCATTGAGAGAGTTGATGTGGGGTACTGTGGTATAACCACCCATCTCATAAAACAGTAGTGAGTTTTATTCAACAGTGAATTTTTTTTTTTTTGTTAATCAGTCATGATCAGTTTAAATGGGTAGCTGATGACCGGGGTTTTTTGCTAGAAAATGAGAAAATTTTACCATGCAAGTAAGACAGAAACAGAGGCTTGATAAAGCCACCAAATCCCCTGGTCACACATTTCTGCTTGTTTTATTTCAGGCTTTTATTTCCCCATTAAATGCTAGAAAGGACATGTAAAATGCTAGGCATGGCCTCAGAATGCTGGCCCTGCAAGGATGTGCTATTCATCTTTTGCCTTCTGCTTCCAACAAATCAATAATAAGCATCTTATTTCAGTGTTGAAAGAGAAGATTTTTACTATCCAGCAGGACATCTGAGTTATTGACCTTGAACACTAATCAGTATGTTTGAATGTTCTCACCAGGTTTAGAGCTGAGGCTAAAAAAATCTAATTAAATCAGCAGGGGGCACGATTTCTTCAAAATATCACAGGATTATCCAGCCATGTGCTGGGTATTCTTTCTGTTTCACAGAGCAGAGCTGCCCACCAATGCTATTTCTAAAGATCTAATATGTTTTTTCTGAGTTAACCTGTTCAGGCCCTGAACTTTCCCACATGGAAACCTCAGTCCTTACTGACATAGTTTGTGCCTGCAAAGGGATCTTCTGCCCTAGCAATGGATCAGTCCTCCGGGGCTTTGCTTAAATCATCCTGGAGTCCTTTTTCTTCTTTTCCAGAATTTCCAAATTTCCTGGGGACTGCCCAAGCCTTGGCTGCTTTACCATTAGCCTGCAGAATGCTGAGGAAGTGCTGATTCGCTGCCATGGGTCAAGGGGACCAAGCCCAAAGCTCCTGGCAGGATGCAGGAGTCTTGCCTGCACCCCTGAAATCCTTCTTAGCAATAAGCAAACAAGAAACCTTTACCCCCCCCAATATTTAGCTTGCTCCCCATTATGTCCCATGGCAAATACTCTATTGAAATACACCTTCAGACCAGATTCAAAACTCAGGGATAGAGCAAAGGTATGGTCAAGGGTAACTGTAGCTGAATAGATTTTATCTACTTTTAGTTCAGGATAATGAAATTTCCCCATTTCTCTAGCACACTGGCTGTGTGTACTTGCCATTTCCTTACCAGTTACACCGCTGGATGATTTTCACCTGCAGAACAGGCAGGGAAAAACCAGTGAACATGCAGAAGGTGGTCAGCAGGACGGTGCTCTAAGGTAGAACACTGCCAGGTCTGATGCCCACAGCAGTATGGACAGATGACAAAAGAAGCTGTCTAATAAGGATGTATCCTAATTTTCTGTATGTCACCTTGGATACTTGATCCAAAGGCTCAGGACATTTTCATTGGAAATTCTCATTCAGACTCTGTCTCAAGTTCTTGGAAATTCAAGTTCACCTTCAGTCTTTAATCAATAGAGACGAGGATTTTCTCTTGGCATCAATGATTGTACATAGATTTGGAGGCTCAGATTGACTGACACATATATGTCAACAACTTGCTTTGTCTCGCTATAAAAATTGGCAATAAAGACACAACAATGTGAGTCGATCAAAGTTCAGAATAAAGAATAACCCTAAATGAGTGGCTCGTCATGGTTTATAAAGCAACATATTAGTTATTTTAATAACTACACAGTGTCTTTTCGTTTCATGCAGATTCCCTGCCTTCACTCTAATCAGGTCCTTTTGCTTCAGCATTGGTCACCTTCCATGTACATGTTCCCCCTTCTGGCTTTTCGACACCTCAGAAAATGAAATGGAGCTGGTAAGGGGCCTCTTTGGGCTTTGTTGCACAAGTCCAAGTGACAATACAGTATTTTGGTTTCTGCTAAGAGGCTGTCAGGAGGAAATCTGCACGCTCAAGCAGACTTCTCAAAAGACAAAGTACTTCATCTTTGCTGCTTCCCCAGTGAATACGCAGGTGTGGATTAAGGGACGCCCACTCTCTTCCGATATCAGGCATAAATCAGGCACTCTGAAGTGGACACATCTTACTGCCAGTTGCTAAAAAAACCTTAGTGATGCAATTTTAAAGAGCTATTAAATGCTGAGGAAAAAAAATAAAATATACAAACAACTATTTTCCACTTGGGAAATGTTTTCCAACCATGTTTAATGAAAAGGCAGAGGGAATAGAAGGCAGGCTGCAAAAAATCTCTTTTTACTTTGTCCCCAGTGCCCCCAAAAAATGCACATGTAACTCCCCTCCTACACACATGTTGGGGTTGGACTCAATGATCCTTGTGGGTCCTTTCCAGCTCAGCACATTCCATGATTCTGTGAATATTTAGGTGTTCTCGGTAGCTTTTGGGTATTTCCTTATATCCAGAGCATTGCAGTTTCTTCTCTGAGATGGTTTCTACCAGTGCACAATCTTACCAAAGGCTGCACAAGCGTTCAAACCCCTTTTTGTCCCTGGCTGTGGCAGCTGGCTGGTCTGTGTTGGTGTCTCTCTTGGGAGGCTGCTCAGGGGAGGACATACTTCTGCAGCAGTGGCTGAAAAGTCAGTTTGTGCTCTGCAGAGTCTCCATGACATAGAACAAGTGTTGAAAGCTGGACTATTCTTTCAAGATGAATGAAAAGGCTCCAGCTACTTCTGCCTTGAGGTAGAAGTAAGAAGAGATTTTTCCTGTGTCCATTTTTTTGCTACCCTTCTCTGAAGACCATCAGTTTCAAATCTCCTGTTTGAAGACTAGGCGACCAAAACTGTATAAAGCCCTTGAATACAGGAGGACTACTGAATCATGAAGTGACATTTTCTCATTTTTCTATTCCAGTCCTTTCTGTGTTTTGCCGAAGATGCCTAGATCAGAGCCTGCTCTTGGATCATAGTCCCTAAGGCTGTCCACATTTTCTCCAAAAAAGGCAGCTTCACAAAGAGATGAAAAAGGGGACAGGATGGCTCAACATACTTCTGGGAAGGCTCATTATCTCATACTGACAACAGCCAATTTTCTCTGTTATCTTGTTTCATAAGTGCCTTTCTTTTGCCAGTTTTTCCTGGAGTTTCCCCTAGTTCAGAAAAGACAGATTTACCTAAAAAAATGCTGTCCTCTGCAAAATTTTAACTCTGCACTCTCTACTTTTGAGGTCTCTAAATGTGTTTTAAAATGGTTGACAGGTTTGCATTTTTCCAGTCTCTTAGTTCAGTTTCTGCTTTTACCAATACGTTTCACCTTTTTTTGTTTGCTTCAGTTTTGTTTTCCCCCTGTAAAAAGCTGAAGAAATCTCTTCTACGTAGGCCCTGATCCTTAGCCAAAATCATATCTAGTATGTGATGTGTGGGTAGATATACATACTCTTGAAAGTCTCTGTAACTTATATCATGTGAACAACTTCCCATTTTACTCTTTATTTAGCAAAATTTAATGGCATTGCTTGTTTTTCAATGTTTCAGTATGTTTCTCAGTAAATGTTATTACAATATGATCATCACGTAAAATACTTAAGAAAGTCCAGATCTGTGCTTGAAACCTGTGTGGCAACCAGACTTTGGCATAAATATACACATATATTTACACACACAGGTCACCCACACCTGGGATTGCTACATCTTAGCCACCAATTTGGCAGTTCAGGGCAAGAGCTCCAGGATCTGGAAACCAAAAGGAGAAGCAGCACGGTGGGGAGGGGAGTTGGGCAGGCTGAATGTCATGCGGACTCCTCTTGGTTTTGGAACCCTGCAGCAGAACAGCATTCCCTTAGATATATTTTTTCCCAGTTTTAAAACCTGAGGCTGTTAAGATGGCCCTCATCATATGCACCTGTTGCACTAAATTTTTGAAGCAAAACGAGTGATATTACAGCAGAGTTGGGTTTCTTGCTCTGCTAGATTATGTCATCATATTGATGTATGGACACCCAGGAACGCATCTGTCTTGATTTACTCATTCCTAGTGGGCAATGCTCCCTTTGTTTTCCAACTTCACAGCAATGCAGGCCATTAATTAAAATGTATGGCTCTCTCAAGTGCTATTTTAATTGCATTTCAAGTCCAGCTTAAAGGGCTGGTAAATAATAAAACTGAATATTACATCCATTTTGAAATGCTGAGAGATATAGGAGGAACAGACAACTCCTGCAATTAATCTGCAGCCCTACACTGCTCAATTCCTGAGCGTGCCATTTGTTTGATTAATGGATGTTATTTTTTTCTGTAAAAATCAACAATATTAATATTGTTTTCCGTCAGAAACTATTTGTGCCTCGCTTGTGGATTAAAGAGAAACTTCTTTAGCATGTCTCCCACTTGCTGGTGAAATCATTAATCAGAGCAGCCTCTCCTGACCTGGAAGGACAGGTGCTCTTCCAGGCACATTGGATGCACGTGGCTCAGTTGCCTCCTCATTTGTGACCGTATTACTCCATTGCCTGCCCTGCACTTCCTCCTCAAGGAATCTCTCCGGGTCTTTTCTTCTCATCTTCCTTCTCCCTTTACTTTTCCTCCTCCCACCCATTTTGATTGGATGAGCTGTGTGGGAAGCCCCTGTGCCCACCCACGGCAGCCTGAAGTGCTGCAGGGGAGCTCCGACAGCCAGCAGACGGCAAAGGCTGAGTGCCCCATTAGCCACAGTAGCAGGGTAGAGGTTCGCACCTCAGGCTCCCAAACCTTCATTTCCATATTCTGTGATCAAACTCCACATTTCCAATGGTCCTCTTGTCACCTCCTCCTGCCCCACAGATGCCAGGACCCACTGCAGAGCAGACATCTCTGCAGGGGGATAAGAAGCCCCCAGAGGCGTGTGGCAAGACCTGGATGTCACTGTCATCTCCTGTGGCCCCTTCCATAGGGATCTCCAAGCAGCTTGTCTCGTTCCCACTCAGCATTCATCAGCAGAGCTCTAATCTTTCCCTCCTTGGTCAGTATTGTCTTATCAGGGTTTTCTCTTGATAGAGAGATTAAGTAATTATGTTCTGGTTGAGCAGCTGCATCCTACTTCTGATCACTACTGACTCCATCAGAAACACCTCCCATCCATATGCCACTTTTGTCTCTCAGCAGGAAAATCAGAGGAAAGTTGTGGGATTGAAAGCTCTTCTTAGACCACACAGTACCTTTTCATACTACAGGTACCGAATAAATACATATATATTTAAAACAAAGGAAGAGCTTTCCAACAAGGAAGTCTACTTCTTGCTCTTTGTACCACCTGCTTCCCCAGCCTCACTTCTTTTGGCTTGGCTGGTGCAAAGCAGCTGGAACCCACCCTCACACTCAGCCCATCCTTGCAGAGAGGTTTCCAGGACTGGGGCAAAGCTGCAGAATGTGCTTGCAAATGCAGCAGAGGAAGGCTTGCCAAGCAGTTTACTTTCTGCCAAGGAGGTGCTTCTGGCTTCAGGAAGCTCCTGATTGTTTCTGTAACCTGGGGCATGACATGGGTGCAGCTGGCATGATCAGCAGTTGTGTTTCAGCTCCAGCTTGCCTCTGTGAACTCAGAAACCAGCCTTCCTCTTACCCATTTCCAAAAGGTCACTGACAGCATTTCACAGCTTCACAAAGCGATGGTCATTTGCAAAGAGTTTCAAGCGGCCGACAGTTGTAGAGGATGAAGAGGCACATCCTTTTATTTTAAAGTCAGTATATTGATATGTGTTTGTGGGAGCTGTAGATTCAACAGAAGTCACTGTATTCATTCCTTCCCTGCTTACATGTCCTGAGCATAGCAGACATATCTGCCTATTGATTTCATATTCATGTATATAAATATTAGGGTTCCTAAATCATGGTTGTAGAGGAAATGTTTTTCTTTATTAACTGTTAGCCTGAGAGTGGCCCATTTGGATGCAGCTCACTCTGCACCCTCATGAATTTTATAACACTCCTAGGAATAAATAGATTAGCCCTGTGTTTAGGAGTGCAGCTGGTATCAAAAAATGGTGAGCAGATGAAGAGAGACCATTGACTTTGTCAAGAAGAATCTGTGTGATACACACATGAGCAGCTGAAATGGGGAGCGCCTAATGCCTGCCATGACATCCCATTACCAAGTGTCTGCCATGCTTATCACACACAAACAAGGTGAGGTTAGCAGGTTTCATGTCAAACCCTAGAATTCTCATACTGGGTCTTCCCATTTTTCTTTTGAATCACAGACACAAATACTATTTTTTTTTGTAAGTCCTGTTGCAACGGATACTTCTTTGGCTTGCACTGTATAATGGCTTTGCTGCCAATTTCATTGCTTGTATCATAACATTTGCTCTTTCCTAATGCCTATCTGTTACCTGGTAAAGCTTGTCCCCTTCACTGGAGAATTCCTGATTTAGCCAATAGCAGATTCCTGATTTATTGAGATTTCCTCACCATCTTTTATCAAGGTGAACAAGAGTCAGCAAATACAGAGAAGAGCATGCCCAGTACCTACTAGACAGTTTGAATTTGTCTAGTATTCCTTTAAATATTTTAATCAGATGAGTGCAAGGGGGAAGCTTGGTCTCATTAATCGGTACACTGAAAATGTTCATGGATAAGCTCCTGAGGGAAGAATTGCAGGATGTGGGTTATTTTAAGCAGCATTTGCCTGCCTATGCAGAACTGAAAATGCTCGTGATCTACAACACTTGACAAATAAAAATTTGAGCAATTACGTGAAGACAAGAAAACCTGTGTATTCTGTGCTGAATTATAAATCACGCTGCATGGACAGGTGCAAGGGAGCAATTGCACTGGCTAACAAAAGGCCAAACAAATCTAATTACATAACAATGGCCTCAAATCCAACTTTTAATCTCCTCTCAGACCCTCATCACTATGAGGAAGGGAAAATCTTTGAATTTTTAATTCACCATCAGGCATTTAAAATGTATTAAATCAATTAAACACCCGGGAGCCTTAAGAACTTAAAACCTGTGCTATTTTGGACAAATTAAAGTTGGCTCTGAATAAATGTTAGTTTCCCTTTCATGTGTTGCCTCTTAACTTGGTAACATGTAATCCCTAATCCTTTCCCAGTGCAATGCACCTTGGCAGTTTTGGTTGCACCAGTCAGATGCTGATGTGGGGTAGAGTCAAACTGCTTGAGCCTATACTAGATAGATGTGTAGTGTTACTGAAAGCACATTTTAGGTCAATGATTATCCATAACTTATCAGATGATTTACCTACTGACAACACCAGCTGC
This sequence comes from Lycocorax pyrrhopterus obiensis, assembly GCA_014706295.1. Taxonomy (NCBI): domain Eukaryota; kingdom Metazoa; phylum Chordata; class Aves; order Passeriformes; family Paradisaeidae; genus Lycocorax; species Lycocorax pyrrhopterus. Next base: position 82,285,012 of record JACSVZ010000004.1, read on the forward strand.
ATTGCCCACCAGGCTGCCATTTGACAAAAGCTCTCTTTGACGGCTCCTCTTCTGCCCTGTCTCTCAGCGATCCCAGCCCCATGTTCCTCCTCATTGCTGCCTCCCAGCTTTTGTGGGACCATAAAATGATGCTGATATAGATCTTAAGTGAACCTTCTTTAATGGATTCTCTTAGGCAGATCGATTCCTCAGTGTGGCTCACTGTATGGTCCCGGATGCAGAAGTACTGCTGTGATTTTCTCACTAGCTGTAAGTTTCGGGCTGGCCCTCACCACTTCAGCCTCCCCCACGTTGCCTGAGTGATACTGGACGTTGGTTACAACCCACAAGAGTCCATGCTAGAGGTTTTCTCAGCTATAATTTCCAGCCCAATTTAGAGGCACTTGAAAGAGGCTCTTTGGGATGTGTCTACAGAAAGGAGCAGCTTTGGGATAGCTTCTTCTGACCAAAACCAGGACACCCTCCAATAATGAAATGGACAGTACCATGGGTCCCAGCTGGGACCCTGTAGCCTTCATCCCACAGAGCCAAGGATAGGATGGGCTGACAGAGAAGAGTCACTGGATCTGAGAGTCCCTGGAAAATGCTCCCAATTTCCCACAAGAGTGGTGTGGGAACATACACACCTGCTCACTTACACCTGCATTTCCACAATGACAACAGCAAGCTCACATCAGCTTCAAAGCCAAGGGAGGGAGACTGGGAGACCCTTTTTTAATGCTGTGGTGTCGATTTTCCCTGTTTGTTTCTTTTGAACACCCCCACACCTTCACTGCAGGCTGCAGCAAGGAGCTTCTCTGGGAGAAATCCAGAATTAGTGTCAAAGAATGGCACTATTTCAAAACAGTTGATTGGCTCTTATGGCAAGACCTGGTATTACCTTTCTCTAACGTCGTGAAGAACCCTAATTTTTAAGTTTCTAAAATTTGCTGTACATGCTGGGCAGTGATAAAATGGGCAACAAAACCACAGGTGAAATATTTGGACAGATGAGCCTCTATGATGTACAGCTTTTATGACAAATTATGGAGGTTGTCAATATGGTTAAAATTAATGGATTTAAGTAAAGTACTAGATTTCTACTTAAATCCCAAGGATTTGTTATAAAGAAATATTTGAAAACTCCAATACCCTCTTCAAAATACTGTCATAGCCTGACTGCTTATGCATGGGTATTTTATTCACGATGGTGCAGGTACCTTAGTGTTTAGAGACACCAGATTCGTGAGAGACATTGTACATATTACAGAAAAATTAATTCCCGGAGATTTTGTATGAACTGCGGGCAGAGGGGATGAAGGTAATTGTGAGATAGTGTAAAATGGCACAAAAGCAAAAGCCATGTTCTGCAGCTGCAAAAAACATTTTAATTGTTGCTTTGGAGACATCTTGATACTGCAGTTGTGACCGTGAAATCAGCTGAGGTTTAGAAGAGAATAACACGGTAGAAGGATAAGAGGATTTTGTGGGCTGCAATTTATTTATTTGAACATTTCATTGCTCAGAACTTACCCCCAGAGCAATCTAATATTGCCTGGAATAATGGTCCACATAGACTCAGCTCAGCTCCATTGTATACCATGATATAAAGAACAAAGACAACATCTTAAAGGGTATTTTGTTACTGCTGTTCTAACACAGCTGAAAAAATAACATTAGAGAGGTTAGAGATGCTGCTGGATAAAATGGCTTTAGGCTCAAAGAGGGTAGATTTAGATTTGATGTACTGAAGAATTCCTTACTGTGAGGGTGGTGAGGGCACTGGAACATGTTGCACAAAGCTTGTGGATGCCTCATTCCTAGAAGTGTTCAAGGCCAGGTTGGACGGAAATTTAAACAACCTGGTCTAGTGACAGGCGTCCCTGCCCACAATAGGGAAGGTGATCTTTAAGGTTCCTTCCAATCCAAACCATCAGGGTTGTTGTTTTCCATTTGCAGTGTCCTTCCCTTTATTCTTCACATATATTCCCTTTACAGAGAGATGGTGGTTCACACCATGTCTCTGATAATACGCCATAGTCAAGCCGTCTGCTATGCCACAAAGGTCCAGTTTTCGTATCTCCTACACCAGAAAGCACTGAGCTGATCAGATCTGCAAAAACCCAGGGTGAACACACCTTGATCTCTGCAGTTCGGGGACAAAGGGAACATGTCACACAGCTCTTGCCTGCATGTCTAACCCAACTTGCCCTGCTCCCTCTGTAGGGTAGAATACAGCAATAGAGAGTCTACATCACCCATTGATATCTTCTTCTATGGTCTGAACAGGTCCTTTTGTGACTACTGGCTCCTTCATGTTTATTTGTCTACTAATTAATAAAGCAGGATACTTGAAAACAGAAAGTTAGGATCTCAGCTCTCTGTAGTTTTGCTTTTGCTCTGTTGTTTGGGGTCTCATTCCAGACAATGGAGATGCTTTCTTCTGCCACCAAAAATCTAGTTCGTTGTTCTCATGCTTGTGAGCAGGCTGCAGGAGTCACAAGGAGGATGGAGATGGCCCCTTTTGTTTCCCTGGGATACTGAACCCAAGGTACCAGAAGCCATGGTCCCAGTCCAGTGCCTTGGATGTCAGAAAGGACTGATGCCTTAGGTTTTAACTTTTATATTTTTTAAACTCTGTACTGCTTAGTGTGCAACTTCGAAGCTTCTTGTAGCCTGTTACTTTGTGCTCTCTCATGCTAGTTAGACACAACAAAGCCTCTCCGGACTGCTCTTCAAGGACACCTGGACCATCCTGAGCCCAAGGGGTGTAAACCAAGGAGTCTCTGAAAGGGGGGGTAGCTAAGGGGAATTACATCATTTAACTGGGGTTTTAATTGGAGAATTAACCCTGATATGCAAATGAACCAAACTTATAAAAGTGTGGAAAACTCGTGACCTGTTGTCCATCTTGGGGTCCATCTTGGCAATAGCCTCTGGCTCCCCAGGGTGTACCTTGAAGGCCCTTCAAATAAATACCTACTTTTGTTCCTTTACTCTGTCTAGTCTCTGTGTCTAGGAGGCCTGATAAGGCATCAGGACAGGTGATAATACCCAGCCAGAGCATCTCCTTCTGACTTCAGGTAGGGCAGGACTTTGTCACTTCCTGAGGGGTTCAGGGGGTGCTCTTAAATACACCCATGCTTGAGCAAGATTCCTCCTCTCTCATGCCCTTGCAGCAGGCTTGCCTCAGGCCAGCCCCCTGTAGGATGCTCGAACACTGTGCCTCAGAAAGGCTGGAAGCAAGACCAGCGGTGCCTCTCTGCTGCTGCAGGCATGTTGTGAAGATAAGTTAATTAATGTTTGTGAAGCAGGCACATTATGGGGTAATGAATGCCACAGGAAAAAATGTATTGGGAAATTAGCATTTGAGAACAGGGCTTGGCTAGCATGCAGTAAATAAGGCCTGGAGCCACAAGTTCAACAGCAAGGAAAAACAAAATACTGAGCAACTTGGTCCCAAAGCAGGACTGGTTCTTCCTCAGTTCAGAACCAGCCTGCAGCCCAGTGGGAAAACCAAGCAGGAGCATCGAGGGCCTGGCACAGGCAGCAGAGTTGCCCCAGAGGAGCCACTGCTTCTCCTCAGAGTGCTTTTAATGCAGCTCCACCTGCATGTGGCTCTGTGTGAGTGTGTGTTTGATGGCATTACCCAAGGAGAAGTAAAGCAAAGCATGCTGAGATGAAGCTGCAACCTCCTACTCCCCATGAGCCAGGGGACAGTGCCAGATGGTGCTGGAGGTCCACAGCAAGATCTGGCACTGGGATGCTCTGTATTCCCATTCACATCAGGGCTGTCACACAGCCTTAAGCACTGTTGGAAACTTACACAAGAGAGGGTAATTTCAGCCTTCATCCTGTAACTAGTGTTTTGTTTGCTGAAGGGGCTGAGTGGGGAAATGAATTCCAGCATAGAAATGTATTTCTGTGATGATGAGAGCTCATGGTGAGTTAATCATGCCAGCAGCATACTTTGCACTATTACCCAGCAGCCTTTGTCTAACTACCACAGCATTTTATTAGACTTGGAGCTCTCCCTTGGAAATACTGTTTGTATGGAGAAGGGGGGGGAAAGAAAAGTGTTGTGACTGCAGTGAGCCAGATGTCCTGATTTACCTCTCATGGAAATCTGGATACCTAAAATGGTCAAGGAAATATCACACAGGTGCCTCCGAGATTTATTTAGAAGTTTAATGTGAAAGCCACATTTAAAATCAGAGAGGGGAGGAAGGGAGAAATACTCTCATTTAAGTCATAAAAGAGCACGGATTTGTTTCTATGCCAATCTCACATGCAGGGGGACATACAGCTTCCCACTGGCACCTCAATGCCAGCATGGAGTGGATGTTAAAGGCACACAAATACCTTCTCAGCAAAAGCTCTGGCTGGATTTAAATCCAATGAAGCCAGCTTTCAGGAGGAGTGCTGAGAGGGCAATAACAAATGATTCTATTAGCATTAATGCAGTCAGCTTGTGCTATTTATAATGTAAATATCATCTGAGTATAAAAATTGCCTTATTGGCAAAACAGAGGTAAAATTCCCATTCATCACGTTTTAAAATAGTCTAATCACACAATATGTGTTTGGTAACTGTAAGTGAACGATGTTCTTAACATAAAGATGATTAATATTGGGCAGGTATCTGTTATGTGTTTTTCTGCTGATGGAAAACATAAATATTTTGGCCCAAACATAAAAACTCTGAGTGTATAAGGAAATGTTTATATTAATCCACCAAATAATTTCTTCTATTCCTGCAGGGATTAGGGCCTTTAAAAGCACGTAAAGGAAATATGATTTTATCTTATTTACTTGAAGTTTGAAACATACTACAAAAGCCATACACACACTTATGTTTTCACACTGTTGCAGCAAACAACCCCAGGGGCCTGAACTACACCAGTCCAAGCATAAAGCCTGATATCTCCAGTCCTCAAATACTGGCATTGTTTTGATTTGGGATACTCAGATGCTTTTATTATTCAGATGATATTCTTCCAATGTAGTCAGCAGAAGAGCAGCCAGAAGGTGAAGGAAAGAACTTTTTCTGGAGCAATTATGTGAAATAGTAAAAATATGTCCTTCCCAAAGGCTGTTTGAATGTAGGACTGTGCAGCAGATGTAACCCCCAAAGAGCAGCTGCCCAACCTCCTGTGCCTGTCCCCAGCACATGTGGCACAGGCACTGTCCCAGTCACCACTATCCCACCCTCCCCGCGGTCGATGCATTTCCTCTGGGCACCTCACGCACAGCTAGAAAGAGACTGATGCCACGAAGCTACTCAGAGCTTTATGTCCCATCTCATCAATGGGAGGATTTTCAAACCAGTTATTTCCCTACCTGCCTTGCCTTCAAGATCCTACTAACCCAAGAAACTGCCTCAGAACCTCTCTGCTGAGCCAAACAGAAGACATAGGTGCTCACTGAACATACAGAAGCACGGTTTTAAAACCCTGGCTTCCCCAGCTCAACCTAAAGCACTCATCCTTAAAAAATACCTTATTCCCTGGTCATTGATGAGGGTGAATCTCCCCACCAGAGCACATGCTGCTCTGCCTTAAGGATCACTGACACAGAACGTGTCCACCGGGAAACTGTGTGACGTGTTCTTTACATCATGACTCAGACTATGGCATGAAAAACCAATTCCAACACATTATATCATTGCAAGTAGGGCAGCTTATGTATCTACTTAGCTTATCTCATCCCACCCCTGCATTTTTAAATTCCTCTTTGAAAGCAGCTGGCTTTCTGCATTCAGCTGGAAGTTACACCAGAATTTATATCACACATGGGTAGAAAGCAGTGTAAGTTTATTCATGGCCAGTTTGCATCACTTGTCCTTGGGCCCATGTAGTCTGTGCTCAAATAACTCCATTCAGGGAGTCCCAGGAGGGATGAGAGCCCCATCAGGGATTCTTTCTCTCCCATTTTAACTTATTATTCTCATAAGTAGGGAACAAAGTTTGACAGATACCGTGAGTATCACACAAAACCAGATTGTTCACAGATCACTTGGAATTACTTAGCTTTCAAATAATGCTCAGGAACAGTGGACAATTGCTCTGAAATTAGTATCAGTATAAAACAGCCCTTAACACCACTGTACTGCTCTAGACAGTGACACTTGGAGGGCCTTGCTCTACAAACTACCATGCCTTGTAACTCTGCCTTCTGTGCTACTGAGTCTCCCACTAATTCAAAGGAGTCAGCACAACTCAGCAGGATAAGCAAGGCCAGCTGGTAATGATGTAAGTAAAAATGCCCCCTCTCCATTTCAAGCACACCCTTGTTCCCCTGCTCAGTTCTCAGAAGAGGTTGAAAACCACCCACTACCAGGCCCCATACCTGCTTTTTAAAAATGCAGCAAGTCACATTCTCCTGAGCCATCAGGGATGTGCAGAGCCCAGGCCCAGTGCCCCTTCAGACAGCACACAGATGTGGCTGGTGAGGCTACCACATACCTGAAGAGAGGACAGAGAGGACAGGACCCCGGAGGCACCTGAGCCTCCCTTTGCTGCATCAGCCCTCCAGAGATCTTCCAGGGAACCATTGCCGGTACTGAAGCAGAGTTTGTCATGGATCTCCTGCAATTCCCCACCCAAAGATTTTCCAAATCTTCTTTATCATGTGGCTCACCATTGTGGAAACAAAATGTTGTTTCAGACTGGTTGCTTTTTTCATGCAACCATGTCATCCAGCACTTCAGATTTTCTGCAAGAAGGTTGGCTGGGTTTTCTTTGCTTTCATTCTCAGTTTACATTACATTTATTGTATAAAAAATGTTCTTAATTAAGAGCTTTATATATATAATGTCCATATGCAAAGGACTCTACCTCACCCTGTTTGACAAAGCTGCTGACAGTAGGCAATAAAAGGAGATTACAGTGTTACAAAGGACAGAGCTGTCACTGCCACCACTTTTCAGGAGTATGAGAATTCATAGCCAAAGCTTTACTCTTCAATAATCTCTCTGAAACAGATTGTTCCCTCTAACCTATTATGTAGCCTAGAAAAAATTAACTATGTTGTTGATGTGGAGACATTAGAAGGATTACCCTCTGCTGCCCAGGGATTCCTCTGCACTTTACAGACATTTGCACTTTACAGACATTTGTGCCAGTGATGTCTACTGCAGGGATGGGGGAGGAAAAAGAAGGGCTTGAATATTAGGAGGCTCAGATAAACTGGAGAGGCTTTTCTTATCACTATGATCTGATAGAATAAATTTTACAAATGAGAGAGAGAAGGGAGGGAGAAAGTCAGACCATGATCCCTACCACCTATACCCCTGCAACTACAGATATAACAAATATAATTTTCAAGAGAGCATGAATGAGTATGGTAGGAAAAAATATATCTTTCAGTTTGGCTAAGTTCGTTCTACACAAGGACTCTCATAAACACTGCCTAGTTTCCAATAGATGCAGCTTTACTGTAAATTTTTTTGCTCCTAAGACACTTGTGCACATGCCTCTGCCACCTGATTTGAGACAGATGTCTGTACCTTTGTCCCTGCTAATAACTCTTAGCAACACTTCAGGTGTTTTCCTGGCTGAGGCTGGAGAAGCTCCTAGACACCCACTGCCTTGGCAGATGGGGAATTCACTTACTATTTCACCTGCTAGGCCTGGCCCAGAGGTATTTTGGAGAACACCAGCTGCTTTGAGCCTCTGCAAAACCCCACCGCAGAAGGGTTGCAGAGGAGACCACCTTTCCCACACTTGGTTCCCCTTATGAATGAAAAGGACCTGCAAACCTGTAGGTATATTGACTCTTTGGTAAATGCTTGAACCAGGACGCGTCCCACATTATCTCCCTGGGTCAAAATTGAGTGGTGGCACACATATTACCTCCAGTGGTTATTTAAGGGGTGAAACACACACATCCCCATTGCCTCAGCTGCATGTCTAAGGTATCATACCCTCTGTCTCCTCCTTAGCTTGATGGGCAGCTGTCACTAGCAGATTTCGTACTCTTCACATAAGCAGCAAAGAAGCTAATATTTATCATGCAAACAAAATTGTGCGTGCCACTTCCCTGCTTTCCAAAGGTGCTTCTGTATGTTCTATGATTAATTCCATTTATCTGTAATTTGAAAAATTAGAGTTGAGTTGTGAAATTTGTCCAAAAGAAAGAGAAAAAACTCTGTGCTTTGCACTGAGGGTATTGTATTATTGTAACTGAAGATGAAAAAACTTGTTTTAGTTGGGCTGGTAAGGACAGCCAGATGCAGCTACAAGTCTTTCAGGCAAAAGAAGGCTAATGCTCCTCTAAAATTTTTGAATCCTTCTTTTGCTTCTTTCACTAGGAAAGCAAAATAAAACATGAGAATTCAAAAAGTGCATCTAAATTCACAGTGAAATGAAACCCAGAATTGCCTCACTTTATAGCTGATCACTGGAAAATAAGGTGAAATAACAGTATTTGGAATAAAAATAAGTATTGGAATAGGCCGTATGGAGTAAACTTTCCCTTTTTTCTTACTATCTCAAAAATAAGATACTTTACAAGGTGGTTGTTGCCTTTCAAGGAAAATCAGGTTCCAGCATTTCTTTGTGACTTAGCAGAAAAAAACCCTCACAGGAACATCCAGCGAAGCAATCTGACTGTTTTCCAGCAGAGATAACACATGTTAATGGGGCAGTGCTCTCAGAAATGCTGAGAGCAGGTTGTTTGCCCTGCTTTTATGAAAGATACCTTTCAATCACACAGCTTCCCTTCATGCTGCTTTGGCCATGGCAGTCAACTGAAAATCGTGCCAAATGGATTAGAAGAATAGAGTGACATAGATCCAACCTGAGAAGTGACTTTTTGAGCTATTTGGCAAGAAATGGAAGGTAGGACTGTAAAGATAGCTGAATTTAATATTTCAAGGTTGTAATTATAGATGATGAGTGCACTTGGAAAATCGAAAATACTTTGAGGGAGTCATCTGTCAGAGGAGGAAGAGAAGACTGACCCAGCAAGAGCACAGGTCTCAGTGAGTTACCCAAAAATGAAAATAAGGGCAGGAAGATACAAATGACAAATATCTAAAAGACACTGACAAGGAGAAAGGGAATTACTCATTCTCATTTGTCCTTGTTCCTTCCATCTAATTGCCTTTTTACACTGGCTTGCTTGCTGGGCTGTCTCCTTTCCTGGGCAATGTGTCCAGGTGGCCAAGAAGGCCAATGGCACCCTGGCCTGTATCAGCAATAGTGTGGCCAGCAGAACCAGGGCAGTGATTGCTCCCCTTGGCACTGGTGTGTGCCAGAGCTCGCAGTCTTCTGATCCTTGGATTATAATTTCTCATCGCAGAGCTCCAGCAACACTCAACACTCAGCAACCAAGAGCAACCACCTCCTTTCCTTTGGCTCCTCCGCCCGCCCTGCAGCCACAGCTGTTTGTAGGAGGTTAATGAGCCAATAATTGGATCCTGGTGCGGATCCTGGTCTTGAGTGAGAGTTTGGCTAGTGCATACCAACAGGGTTTAAATACATTATACAACACTGGGGAGGCCATACCTTGAGTCCTGTGTCCAGTTCTGGGCCCCTCAATTCAGAAAGGCCATTGAGGGGCTGGAGCAAGTCCAGAGAAGGGCAACGGAGCTGGAGAAAGGTCTGAAGCACAAGTCTAATGAGGAGCAGCTGAGGGAGCTGGGGTTGTTTAGCCTGGAGAAGAGGGCTCTCAGGGGTGACCTTATGACTCCCTACAACTTCGTGAAAGGAGGCTGTAGCCAGCTGGGGGTCGGTCTCTTCCCTGTGTAACAAGGAATAAGACAAGAGGAAATGGACTCAAGTTGTGCCAGTGGAGGTTTAGATTGGATATTAGGAAAAAATTATTTGAAAGGGTTGTCAAGCATTGGAACAGGCTGCCCAGGGAAGTGTTGGAGTCACCATCCCAGAAGGTATTTAGAAGCTGTGTATCTGTGGCAGCTGGGGACATGGTTTAATGGTGGTCTTGGCAGTGCTGGGTAAATGGTTGAACTGAATGATCATATAGGTCTTTTCCAATCTAAATGATTGTATGATTCTAACTATCTTATTTTTTTTTTACTGTTGTTTTCCTCTTGATGCCAGGAAAGTGAAACACAGAAATACAAGATACTAAAATCATGCTAGAAATACAAATCTGGTAAACAGTCTGATGGAATCTAGAAGAGAAGTGAAAACAAAAACATATAAATAATGTTGTATATAATATAGATAACATTATGTAAATACTAGAAATTACATACAGTATAAAAAATAGATATATATGTGTAGTTTTGGTCAGAAATAGAAAATTATTGAAATGAAGCTATTATCAGTATTCAAATGAACCAGACTCACAGATGTATAAAGCTTTCTTTCCAATGGATATTTAAGAAGAATACCACTAAATAAATCAGAACTGTGAGGTGCCTGCAAGCAAAGGCCCATTTGTCATGGCAGGACTTAGAAACTACAACATCAGTGATAACCTCTGGAGACAGTTCAAAATAAATGAATAAGTAGAACTAATCCATATGCTTTTGTTCAAATGTGAATCTTGCAGTGTTAAATAACTCAGGGTCAGTAAAAATCAGTGATTCCCATCTCAGTGCGTTTTCAGGGGAAATCTGTGCGAGTTCTTGATGGGGACCCTCAGGCAATTGGGAGGAATTCATGTTAGCACGGCTTGGTCCATCATGTGCACTGCTGAAGTGCTGGAAAGGGAGGAATAGTGACCCCTGAGGAAAAGAGGTTGGAGGGGAGCAGGGATGGCATTGGGGACACAATACCGGGAGGGCCAGAGGTCTGTTTGAGTATCAGAACTCATATCAGATGGCTGTTTGTGCCTACTGAGAAGTGCTGCACTGCCCTGGTGGATCCGTGTACGCATCCCAGGGGGATCTCTCAGAAGCTGTGCTCTGCAGTGATGCCTGGGTGAGTTGGCAGACACGGAAGGGATGAAGTTTGCTACCAGCACAAACAGTTCGGTCTCTTTATGAAGGTGAACAGGGTAAGATATGGTGGTGTGTTTAAATTAGGAAAGGAGTTTTAATTCCAGTAAAACTGTTACTCAATCTTTCACTAATCTTTACCAGATTCACCTTAAAAACAAACTCTGGCATTCCCGGGTTTCAACTTAGGGAAGTCCGTCCTTGTTCTCCACTACCCACACATGCTGGTTTCTCATTTCAGTGTAAAATGAGAAATAGAGTATGATTTCATTTCACAAGAGCATTATTTTTTCTTAGAAAAAACCAAGAGACATCTGAAAAACCAAATAGGATAAAAACAACCAGGGACAACACCAAAGTCAGGAAAAAAAGTCACAGCACAGGTGGAAAGAGAGGTGGACAGTTAAAACTCTCCAAAGCTGAATCCAGTGAGGGACATAATGCAACAGGCTTTTTCAACTGTATCACCAGCAAAAGAAAAGTAGGATAAATATGGGCCTGCTGAGGAATTGTAAAGGAGACCTGGTGACAGAGGAAATGGGAAAAGCTAAGCTTGATGCCTTCTTTCCTTGGTCTTTAAGGGTAAAACCAGTCTTCAGGAATCCCAGGTTCCCAGGGCCAGTGGGAAGGTCTAGAGCAAGGAAGACTAACCCTCTGTGAAGGAGGACCAGGTCAGGTATCATTTCAAGGAACTGGACACACACAAGTCAATGGGACCTGATCTGATGCACCCATCAGCGCTGAGGGCATTGACCAATGCTATTGTAAGGTCAATCCTGACCATCTTTGGAAGGTCATGGCAACTGGGAGAGGATCCTGAGGACCAGAAGAAAACAAATGTGAGTCTTGTCTTCAAGCAGGGGAAGAGGGAGGATTCAGAGAATTACAGGCTGGTCAGACACACCTTCATCTCTGGGAAGGTGATGAAAAAAGACAGTATCCTTAATACCTTCTTTGCCTTGATCTTTTCCAGTAAAACCAGACCTTAGAAATACCTGGGATTGGATGTGGCTTCCTCCTCAAAGGGAAATGGAACTATAAAAGACCTAATATTACACCAAGTAAATGGTCACTATAGTGTCCACGTCTGAAGTATAAATAAATATTTAAATTGAGGAAATAAAAGGTCGTATAATGAATATTTTTAAAGGTAACTTCAACAAGTATGAAAATGCATCATATCACACTGAATTTTCAAGATAGAGGTGTAATTCTATTCCACTCCACCCAGTCAGTCCCTTTGAATTTACACTCATATATGTATATTTCTCTTTTTTTAAATCTAAATATAATATAATGTATAGGAAACTTTGTGCTTCAAGGCATTCAATGAGCACCATGGAAGAGAAATCCCTGACCTTCACCTGAATTGAGTGTTATTAGTTCTGCTGAAAAATGCACATTTGTTTTTTCCTGCAACCATTATTTGCCTTTTGTCAATTTTGTCAAACTCTCCAAATTACAGCAGATTATCATCACTATTACACCCAAATTTCTTCTAAATGCTTGTGCAGACAAGGCAACCACACAACTCTGACGCAGTAACAATAATTTTGAGCAGGGTCAGCACGCTGCCTTTGCAGTCTGAGACCTCTGAAATTTGTGTGGTCTGAGATGACCCCTTGGGCAAGGTCAGCAGAATCTCAGCCACTTGCTTCCCTACCAGCTTAGCCAGTAAGCAGATTATGGATGCACTTGGAGAGTTTCTGAGTGCTTAACCCAATGAGAGCCCTTCTGTATTTTGCACTGCCCGGCCCGTGAAGATGTGCAAGGCTGCAGAGGCCGTTCCGTTTTTGATATGACAGTGCTCGGTGCTGAACTATTATCTGCCAGAACAGCTGGTTAATAGGGAACCATGCAATATTATTTGTTTATAAGATAGCTCATAAATGGTGAACACTACTCTGTCACTTTCTAAATCCATACATGTTTCATCATTGCTCATCATAAAGAGGAAAAGCCAAGTTAACTATGTATTTGCCAATAAATGTTTCACCTGCCCCTGCATTAAGAAACACCTATTGAATGCAAAGATTTTTTTTCACAAACAAAAAGAATGTTCAAAGCCTCATGCAATACTTAGTTTCTTTATTTTTAGAGTAGGCAATATGAATTTTATTATATTTATATTCAGGACGGATGATAACACTATGATTTTTTCCATTGAACGACTGCAGTTTTATCTACCTGTTTATGGAGCTGAAAAATGTAATGGGAAACTCTAACAGATTGACAAATCACACCTGGGTAATTTCCAAGGTGTTCCAGTTCTGCCACTCCTCCCTGTGCCCTCCCACTCCATGTGTCACTGTAGTACACTTCCACTCTGCTCTACCCTCCCACACAAATCCTTTTGACTGATGGGGCATCCAGTGGGTTATCCAAGGTGTTTCCTTCAGCATGCCGGTGGGCTTCGGATGTGCCCATCATCTTCAGCACTGCCTGTAGGTGTCCATGCTCCTGCCAGTGAATTTCCCGCTTCCTGATGTTCACAGGTTGGTTCATTGCTGCCTTCTCCTTTTTTTTTCCCCCATTTCTGCTCTTCTTTTCACCACCCTTGCCTCCCTTTCTCCACCCAGTCTCCTCCCAAACAAACTACCTGGTTATCCCTGTTTTGCTACATTTATTTCCAAATGCCTGACACCACTACATGGGCAATCTCAGCATTAAATGTCATTAATGATATGGTTTCCTAGGCACAGCTGCCCTTACAAGGCTCAATTCCCCAAAAGATCTTGAATTCCCCTTGAATTACCTGGTTTGTACTAGTTTCAGTTGGCTTGTCTTGAATGCTTTCTGAGACACGACGTCTTGCCTGTGTCTCGATTCCCTTATTCATCTTCAGGTGAGCTCAAGCACTGTCTTGTCCCATATAAAGCTTCTCCTGTAACAGGTTTTTCTCACCTTTTTTTTTTTGTTGTGTTCACAGCACATCCTCCTCTCACTTCCCTTCCCAGTCACAAGCCATTAGCCTGAACATGTCCTTGGGACACCATCCTGCTTCCAGCAGAGGCACCATCTCAACACCATCCTTCTCCTCTGCAACCCACAACGCTTTCCTGGTGTTGGAGGGACACCCAGTCTGAGCACCGTGCCAGTCCGGGCAGCGAGGCAGGGGCAGGGCAATGGGGCAGATACAACCTCCTATTGACTGGAGGCTGCACAAAATGTCCCTGGGGCTCAGGGCTGTCCAGATCCGTCACTGCTGGAGGTGGGTTCATCTGCATCAAGGTTTATGCTTGAACAGGTGTGCACGCGGCCGCTTTGTTTCAGGGAGGAAACAAATTTTCTGGGTGATACAGCTTTGCTGAGAATTGACCAAACCTGTGTTTGGCTAAAAAGGGGAAGAAGAACACCAAAGCATTTTGCCGCATTACTCGGCACCTGACAGGGAAAATGCAATTTTCCTTTCTAAGTATCTGGGAAAAGTGTTTTCTATTGGCAGATATTTTGCTCAGAGGTGATAAATCATTTATTGTACTAATTTAAGTAGGAGCACAAGTTTTCTCTTGTCCCTGCAGCTGGTCAGTTCCCCTCTCAGGCACTGGCTGCAAATTCAAGACAAGCAATTTTGTAAACACAAAAATAGGATGTTATGATCAGGACACCTGATGGAAGGGTAGAGGAAAACACAGAAGAAACCTGGGCTTCCTTAAGTGCAACAATTAAAAACAGGTGGTGATGTTTCACTACAAAAGCACAGATGAACAGGACTTCATTTTTATTCCTATAATTTATAAAACATTTTATGAAGACAGCTGGCCAGCGTGAAAGGAATCAATTGCTCCATTGATTGACCTTCCTTCCCAACACCTAAACTAGATGAAATGCCAGTTGAGCAGAAAGGCCTGAGTAAGAATTTTCCGTGTAAGAGATTTTATTGTATTATCTGGTATCAATAAAGACCTGATTATGTTCTTAACCTGATATCAGTAAAGATCTGATTATATTCTTTCCTGATCTCTACTTCATAGGAAATATTTTTAAAGGTTATCATTGCTCGTGTCAGTGACATTTCTGCTAAGCTCTGTTCCTCTCCTGCTCCTTCCTTTGCTGCCATGGCTGCATTCCCTGTAATCTTATCTAAAAGGTCCTTCTGTGTTGTTTCTAGTTCTGTAATCTACTGTGGTAACAAACCATGGACAATGGTAGTATTTATAGAGGTAGTTGGAAGAAGGAGATTCATTAAAAGCTGTTTTGACAGGAAGATGGTCCCAGTGCTTTAAATAAAAGATATCAAGACCATGGAGCTGTAACTGCTTTGGAAGGTTTACTCTCACTTTTAAAGCAGATGTCTCTGTTGTTATTTAATTAGGAATAAACTGGAATAGCTGGATGCTACAGGAAATCTGCTGCAAAAGCAGATGTCAGCCAAACTGTTTTAGTTCATACAAAGCACTTGCAAACTTGGGAGGGTTATGGCCTCTTTTAGTTAAACCACAGAGCCTGTAACATGTAGTGCTTATTGTTTATTTAATGCAATTCGTTAAAAGCAACTTATTAGGGAAGGTTGAGATTGTCTGGTTCCCTGACTTGTCTTGTCCTTCTCTCAAGAACAATTCAAGGATGTTCTGTTCTTTTCTGATATGTAAAATCAGGCACAATCAGGTTAGTACCTTATTAGCACTAAGCGCATTTTCAGTCAAAAAGAAATGTAATGCACACACGCAGGTTTGGAGAAAATCTTAAGCACAGCTGAGACCGTCAAAGTTCTTGTAATACCAAATTGCTTTGACTGGCCTTTCATTTTATGCTGAAATGAGTTTTTTTTACTAAAAGATGGAACTTCTAAAATGAGTCTAAGCAGACTTTTTCTAATTTCCGTCCCTCCCCAAACTCTTGCCTCACAGTGACTACAGCAGGGTTTTGGGCAATCGTAATAGAGCAAGCAGGAAGAAAGTGTGTCCCTGGAGATCTGGGAGCTGTGACACTGGTGCACTGGAGATGGACATGGAATAAAATATGCAGATCTGTTATCTTTTCCGCAGAAGACAGGATTTGGGTCCAGTATTAGATAGCCTGCATTCAAGTAGCCTTCCCTAGATGTCCATTTGCAGTAACAAGATGCCTTATTCATATAAGAACATTCATTTACTTATCTTAAATTGAGCTAAGCTACATCCCACCATTAGTATGTTTTCTAAATTGAATAAAAGGCTAAAGGATTAATTCAGTTTTTGGACTGTAATTAATGTTCACAGAATGATGATGCATTTATTTAGTGGTAATGCCAGCTGACGAGGTGGGGGCATCTATAGAGTTGCTATGATCATGATGGAATCCTTAATGTTGAAGGGCTGTAACCAATATTTAAACAATTGAGTACAGTGCTGTTTATGCCTTGTGGCTGCTCTGACCATGGTTTTCTTTAACAGAGCTTGTGCTTCAGGTGGTTTGGGTTGTGAGAGAGCACATTGCTATTTTCAAGATGTGCCGGTACATCTGTTGGTCCCTCTGCCTACACGGCCAAGCAAGCTTGCAGGGGCACCATTTATGGAAAGCTTCTGCTTCCTGCAAGTGCACCTTTGAACCCAGCAATAAGGAGGGCTAACTTTACTCCAGGAATTTTGGTGAACTTGTGTCTTTCTACATAATTTCAGTCTGGCTGTTCAGTAATGTGTGTAGGCGAAGCAACAGAGATTCGGAGGGGCCTGTCTAATTAGAGCCCAATTTTCTGTCTTGACAGCAGCAGCACTGAAATTCTCTGAGGGGTTTTTCCCATTTCTGTGTGCCTGTGCAAGGAGAGGCATTTCACTGTGCCTCTCCCCCAGCGGCGCAGAGCTCCTGCCAGCCTCAGCAAAACAGCTGCTTCCCTGGAGAAACCACTCCTAGGCAAGCACATACTGCTATGGAGCAATAAGGCAACTGGCTCAAAATTGCATTTTTTTTACTTGAAAAATGTATGGGGTAAGTACTTCACTCTGCATATAATTATTAATCTGTATTTCAGCTTTTCTTTAATCTATTTCTAGGCAAAGTAGGGATGAAAACAGGACTTTATATAACCCTGATGAAAGCATCTGTCAAGTAACAGGAAAGAAAGAAGTACAAAAGACTTGTTAATAAAACAGTAAAACTATCTAGAGACATAGCATTACAACGAGGGAGCTTAGTGCTCTAATTAAACCATCTGCTTTTAGAATTGATTTCCTTTAGCAACTGGCTTGATTGCTGGGGCATTCCTGCGTGGCACTGAGCTGAGCCCCCAGACTTGCCTCAATCAGTCTTCCCTGGCCATGCAGGCACTGTCCCCCACACCAGCTGTCTCAGATGGTGCAAAACGGCCCTCAGAGCCATCGTTCTCATGCAGGAACACTCCAAAGAGGTGCCTCCTGTCCCAGGGGGGTGATGTCCCCGAAGCTGGGGCCATTTCTACCTCGTCCATACACCTCCTTCACTAGGATCTATGCTGAAACAGTAAATGACAGCCCCATCGTTTGGGAGAACAGGGAGGAGGAATAAAGTAACCCTTCTCCACCCACTGAAGAAATTTCCTTGGTTTAAGGATAGTGGCTACTGACTGGTTTATGACATGGAACAATAAATATTTTGGAGTTTTGATCCAGAGCATAAGTGGAAGAACTTTGCAATTTTAAAGCTTTGTGAAGAAGTCAGTCCCTGTGCTATTCAGCTCTACTGAAACACCATCAGGCGTCCACTGCCCAATTTATTTTCCACACATAACATGCTTTCACTGCAGATGAGCAGGTTTTCCTACTTTCTTTTTTGTTGTGTTTATCTGCTTTTCCTGGCATGGTGTGCAGGAGAAGCAGAAATGCCATTTCTATTACCACAGATATGAGGACCATGCTTGCGGAGGCAAAAGAACGGGACATCACACAGCGATCAATATGATCATGTGAAGCCATTTATTATTTGAAGAATATACACTTATATAGCATTTTTAGTTCTGAATACGTGATGATTCGAACATCGTGCGGTCAAAAGAAGTATAATGATTGGATGCTTGCTGCTGTTAGCATGTTGTGTCTAAACTTCTGATTGGACACTTGCTGTGACAGCTATTCACCATATTTCAACTTCTCACATCCTTTTTGTTCAGCATAATGTATCAATCTTGTTTGAACTAAATTATTGTTTCAGCAGTTCCTAAACTATAGTTCTTTCATATTGCTGAACTAACTTATTGTTTCAGCAATTCCTAAACTATATTTCTTTTGTGCTGTGGTCAATACATCCTTATTTCATATCCTTGGGTTGTTTCTTTTCTTTCCTCTGTGGTGTTATCAAAGATAGCGTATCCTTTACTCAGCTTGATTCAATGCTGGGAAAGCTGGGTTGTGCATTCCCAGTGTCCGTTGTCCTGCAAAAATTCGTCAACACATGCTCACTGTTGACTTCTTTTTACTGAAGATCTTTCATCAACCTAATGAAATAAAATAAGTCCCTGCAAATGTCAACCACTGGGATCCAATGCTTGCAAAAGCAAATGTGCAGGAGCCTCCCCAGCAGGAAAGTAGGCAGCAGTGGGGGTGGCTGACCAGAGCCAACGTGCAGAGCTGCTGGGAAGCAGTGGCACAGGTTACACATACTGCCTTACCTGCCCTCACTGAACTCAGCCTTGTAAATCCAGAGAGCAAAGCTGAAAGCATGGGAAAAGCTAATTAAATGCAGCACTCAATTAAAATCCCTCTAAAAATTTTATTAGTTTTGTGCAAAACAGTTTACTCATCCTTTTACTATTCTTCTCAGTTTCTTTATGAGGACAGACTGTTTAGGTGAGCTGAAAAACCAATGTGTAGGGTAATCCCTGAGCCTGGGCAGTTAACCCTTTATGTGCCAATTTGATGTGGTCTAAGCAGAGTGCTGAGCTGCTGCACGCATGCTCAGCTACCCAGAGAGGAATCATAGAACCATAGAACACCAGGTTGGAAGGGACCTCATGGACAGTCTGGTTTAACCTTGCTTGACAAAAACATCATCTAGGCGAGATGGCCCAGGACACTGTCCAGCCAAATCCTTAAAGTGTCTAATGCTGGGCAATCCACCGTTTCCCTGGGGAGATTCTTCCAATGGCTGATTGTTCTCATTGTAAAAAATTTTCCTCATGTCTCTGGTCAGAATCTCCCCAGGATTAACTTTTACTCCTTACCCCCAGTATTTTCAATGTGACTCCTTGTAAAAAGGAAGTCTCCATCTTCTTTGTAGTCACGCTTTAAATACTGGAGCATGGTAATAGTGTCTCCCTTCTTTTCTCAAGGTTGAACAAACCCTCTCAGCTTTTCCTCATGTGGAGTCTTCCCAGTCCTTAAATTATCTTTGTGGCCTTTCTCTGGACCTTCTCCAGTCTGTCCACCTCTCTTTTTGCCTAGTGGAGACCAAAACTGAACACAGCATTCCAGGTGTGGTCTCACAAGTGCTGAGTGGGATAATGATTTCTTTATTGCTGCTGGTGATGCCCTTGTTGATGCAGAAGCAGCTCCTTGGCTTGAAGTGATTCCTGACCACCTCCTGGGGTGAAAGAATCCAGCCTAGCCCAAAGAGCTGCAAGCAGTTTAAAATAATCCCTCTAAATCTTCCTGGAAAAGGGTATGAATTGCTGTTTGAGCCTTTTCTGTTGTTTTCTACACTGTGTTGGCAGAAAGACACAGAGAAGGTGGTATGTCTGTAATAACTTATTTTCTTCCCCTTCAGCTGTGCCAAGAAGAGGAGCCTACTGTGAAAATATGTCTCTAAATTTAAAGCTAATTTATCAGGAGCACCCCTACTTATTTTCTTTAATTTTAAAAGCTGCCTTATGTTGCATTAACAGAGGCTTGAACAACATGTTCTTTATAGGCAGGCATAAAGTAACACAAATGGATGACAACAGGATCACGCAATGCTCCTGGATGCTCCTCCAACCAGAGGGATCCCATCCAGCCCCCAGCCAGAGTCCAGTGGGGCAGGGGACACACCTGGTGGTGGGGCTTGTACCCTACAGCACCCAGCAGCACCCCACAGCCTCCTACCCACACTGCAGTAGCACAGGGTGCCAAGCAGGTGCCCATGGACCCTGGCATTAGAGACAGAGGGCTCTGCCAACCCCTGACCTATCTCACCTGGCTGAGTAAAGCCCATGGGCTTCACAGCCACGGTGGGTGATGGCTCTGCCAGTGTGTTGCCCATGAGGAAACTTCTGTTGCTGCAAGTTGGTTTGGTCAGTCTCAAATTTTGTGTTTGCTGGGGAGAAGACGATAAGGCACGCACAGAAGACAGCAGTGCTGGTGCCTCACAGACAACAAAAGATGCCATGTCAGTGTTCAAACTGGGTAAAATGCTTAAAGGTGGCACGAGTTTGGAAAGCCAGCGAGTTCCAGGTGCAAGTATCTCTGTGCCTGTGAGTGGTGCCAGGCCAGGGAAGGCTCACCATACTCGGGGTTTGGTTACCTCATGTTTCACTCTGTACAGACTGTCTGTGCTGTCCTCTAGATGTCAGTGACAGACAGCACATCCCAGCTCCCTGCTTCCATCCACACCCCATCATGGCTGGGCCAGGCTCTTCCCTCCTTCCCTTTCCCTGGCTTCATTGTCTCTGATACAGGACTGACACTTTGTGGCAGCACCAAAGGAGATCGTCCTCCAAAGCACATCGAGATGGAAATCCGTGACTTTTTAAAAATTTTTGAAAAAGCTGGTTTCCAGTTTTCCTGTGGGTTGCCACTCCTTGGTAACACGGTGTCTCACTATGCACTGGTGGACCATCCAGACGCCCATGATAACACAGCTGTGCTTTCCCAAAGCAGGTATGCTCTCCTCAGAGGTGATCAGGTGATCCCTGATCAAGATGGGGAATGCCACACCAGTGTGTGCTGATGGTGTTACAGCAGGACCTTCCAACAACAGATAGCTAAGGATGGGCAGGAGAAAGAGAAGGCTATTGAACAACTTCCTGTGCTAATTTATATGAGGTGAACTTATTGTTAATGGAACTGCTGGTAAAATAATTTTCCATCAAAGCCTTTCTCAATGAAAAATTAGGTGAGTGAAAGTGCACATAAAAAAAAGTCTCTCTTTGGGGCTTCTATCTTTCAAGAAAAATGTGAAAAATAATTACTGCATTGGCTTGTTTTCCATCTCTTTATTCTACAAGGAAAGTGGGTGATGTTTTTCTAAACATCTCTAATGTGAAGATCTTCAGTCAGCACAGCGTGAAGACCATATTCACTAGAGACCTCATTCTCTAACTTCACTCTTTTTTCAGCCCTCCACCTCCCCTTTTTATTCCCCAGGATGCGAAAAAGGTCTTCAGAAAGGTACAACAATTATATAGTTTGCCTTTATTGATCCCCTGTAGTGCTAAGTCTCTAAGAGCATCTTTTATAAGGACTGCTGCTGATTGGTTGAAGATATTGCTAAGATACAGTAATGCAGTTGGGTGGAATAGAGGAAGCTAAGAAAACCTGAAATGTTTTTCTAGTTTCAACTATCACCATCCCTGGAGACAGTTTAATATAAATTTCAGGTCATCCTAACCCTGAGAGGATGCTGAGCAGGTCTTCATGGTAAAGATCCTGTAAAGTTACAATGATCAAAACTCTCCCCAGTCTTTATCTGGGAAAAGCTGCTGAAGCGGTCATCATTTCATGTTTTATTCTCCCTGGCTTTAGGACATATGCAACAGTGTTTTTCTTCCTATTATTATTATTAAACATAAGAGCATACGTCCCATCGGGGTTTGGAGAGCATGAACTCCACAGCACCCCTTGGAGCAGTGATGCATCTACTCTGGGGGCTTTTGGCTGCCACAGTGAGAGGTGTTTTCTGGTGAGCAGTGCATTGCAATGGCAATTGATTACCCTGGGGAGAAGATAATCAGTATGTTTGCTACATTTCCCCTTATAAAATATCCCAAAACTTCTCATTCATCTTCATAACCTCTCAGCTGGTGACACAAGGCAGGGAGACTGATGTGAAGCTGGGGGTGGTGGCAAAGAGAAGACACAACAGCACAGAGATTGCATTTGGAGGTACAAAAAGGTGTAAAGCAAGGAGAAAAGACTGCAAGATATGCTGATAAACGTGTTGGAGTTCGAGGTAGGACAGTACAACAAGGGGTGGGGGGTTCACTTGTGGGAGCCTGCTGAGAGATGCATGCAAGGAGTGGGCTGGAGCAAACACCACAATAGTGATTTTGTTGGGACAAACCCAGGGATTTTGCTTTGATATTGGGAAATCCAGGCAGGCAGCAGCACTGTGCTGGGGATGAATGAGAAGCAGTAGCAAGATCTGCCAGAGAAGGGGAAAGAGGGAGAGCCTGAGCGCTGTGCAGAAACAGCAGGCAGTATTCAGCTGCTGAAAGGAGACAGACTGTGTACATGCTTGGGGAAAAGTGGCCATTGCCCTTGTCTTGCTCACCACAGCCCACAAACAGAGCCATGACCACAACAGATCTCAGGCCCCTCACATACAGGATTTTATGCTGGAGTAGCTGCTGTCTGCCGAGGATAGTAGTCATGTTCCTTGTTCAAACTAGTGGGGACTGGGGATCTGCCTTTACAAACATTTTTTAATATATATGTCTATCTATTAAACTGAAATAAAATTTTTGAAGTTTTTTAAAAGATGGTTGGCTACCCATGGTCTTTTCCAGATCTGTATTTCACTCCTGCAGCTGTTGTAAGTTCAAGGAGAGCATCCCTGGCTATCGATTTTTCTGACACCTTTGAATTAACTGAAGGTTAAAGTCTGTCAAGAGAATGTTTAATTCATGTATTTAGCAAGCACAGTTCTTTCATCTGCCCACACAGTATGCCAGGAAATATGCTAAATTGGAGCAATAGCTCAATCAGGGCTAAAAGGAGAAACTGTTAAACAGCAACACTTCTGCCAAGACACTGAGAGCTAGTATCAGGATCATCTCTAATTATGAATTCTGATAGCTGAAGTAATTAAAGAGCTCGTTCTGCACTTGCTTCATGGAGCTACTCCATGCTATTGACTTGTGGGAATCTCCTCATCCTGGGGATCTCAATTGGCCCTGGATGTCAGTGGTGCCATCAGGAGAACTAGACTCTGCACCGACTCAGCCACTTCTTCTACCTGACAGAAGCACAGCTAAGGCAGAAGAAACCAGCTCACATGACAGGTAATTACTGAAAGGGAGACTTATGCAAATGAAAGAACAACCAGTACGATGAAGACAAGCTGGCCATGAATAAAGTTCAGCTGGAATTTGGAAGAAAGTTTATTTTTTGCTGCAAGAGAAGCAGGATTTTGAGACAACCTTCCAACTAGCACAGCAGAGCCAAAAAAACACAGGAAAAAATATCAACCCAGACCCAATGTTGTGCTTTTAGCTGGAGCTGGGTAGTTTTATGAAATAGGCTCTGTGGCAACAGAAACAGCGTAGGTCTTGTCTCTGTAACCCAAGAATCACCTCTAGGCTGATTATTTAATGCAGACCATGAAATTTGTTGCACTGAAACGCCATCCCCTGTGCAGGTTTCAGTAGGTATAAGTGGGTGTGATGGATACCCACACTTTGCTCAGAGCAAGAATGTTCCAAAGGACATGAAATGGCCACTTAGGGCTTAAGTATTATAGTCCAGCTGGAGCAGCACTGATGCTACAGCAATTTACCTTAATGACTCAAGAGCATATTTCACAGCAATGCTGTACAGCTCTTTCAACCTAAAAGCCCTTTCATGGCTTAAACTCAAATTTATGCCACTCACAGAATACATCAGAAGAAAAAGCATATCCACGAAACCCAGGAAGAAAAACAGAGAATTTAGAGCTATGAAAACCCAGAGGTTAAAATGTGCTGAAGGAAAATTACACAAAGAGTCCCAATGATTATAGAAGTCTCACAGCAGGAAGACCATTACCTCAGAGGTCAGCAGTGAAAGCCATTAAACAGACATTACGGGGCGCAGTGTGGCAGGGCAGCAGCAGGATGCCCAGACTCTGCAGCACCAGTCAGAGGCAGTGCTTGTGGGACTACAGCCAGCCCAGCAAGCAGCTTTCCTGTCCTTTGGAGATGGCACATGGCTGTGTCACTGCCACAGGCAGGTGATATCACCAAAGGCCTGCAAGGGCTATTGCAGCAGACAACCATTAGGCAATAGCTGAAAGAGGACAATATGGGTGTGTGGGCAAAGGAAGCTGAAACAAAAAAACTAGGGCCCTGTCCAGATCATTTAATTAGAAAATTAATTAGAAAATTCACAATTAAATGATAAAAGTTATGTATCTGAACACATTAGTATGCTGTTCATATCATGCTCAAGAGTGATTCAGCTTAGTTCTCACACCTGAAAGGCTGACCTCTTCACACCCACAATCTTCCCACCTCCCTCCATGAAGCATATAAAACTGTGAAATTCAGAGAACCTAAAGAAAAAAGAAGGGAAGAGCTGTTAGCCTTAACATCAGGCTCCATGGGATGGATTTTGCAGGTGAGGGATGGACTGGTGCTTATGTGCTGCAGACTGGAGCCCCATAGTGGCAGCATCCATGCCATATCCAGCACTGTGTGTGCTTTCCATGCAGCTTTGCCCTGTGAAAGAGAAGTTGACACACAAATTGGCAGGGAAGAAGGAAAATTGGCTGAGGCTATCTTGGAAATGCATGCAGAAACCATCAAACCCTTTTCCTGTTGGGAAGGTGTGAACTGGAAGTATTTAATGGACAGGAATAATGGGGTAGCAGCAGGTGGAGAAGCAGAATGGGACAAACCTGAGCTGTCTTCAGCAAACCTCTCCCTCTACAGCTCCATGTTATTTGCCTGGCCTTGCCCCTGGGCTCCTGATCACCTTCTGCAGGTTTGTCTCCATGCCAGCACTGATTTGCTTCTCACTCCTCCAGCGGCGAAACAAATCCCTCATGCCTAGGTGCAGGCAGTGGTGGTCTGGTCCCTTTGGAAGTCAGAAAAGTAGTCATGGCTTTTGCTTGGCATCTGGGGCTGGGAGTCCTCTACACCCTCAGCTCTGGCACTTCACAGTGACGTGATTGCAAAATCTTGCTGATACTAAAACTGCCTCACCCAAAGAAACCAGGCAAAAAGAGAAGCTACTAACATTTTTTTCCTTTGGGTTCCCAGCAGAGTAACTCAATCTGCCAGGTTTATTTGTGGAAGGTGCTGTAACACAGAGAGACATTGTCTCAGCTCTTATTTTATACATCTTGATATTCATTGATTTCAGTGGAATCGGTCTTGATCTCCAAAGAGGTACAAAGGAAAGATAATCACAGGTTGCTGTGCAGCACGGTTGAAGGGGATAGAACCTGGACCTGGAAGTGTGTGCCTTTCCTGGAAAGTGAGGTTCCTCTCCTGAACTAGACGTATGTACTGTGCACAGCTAAACTGGAGGGGGCAACCAAGCAGCTAGAGATTGGCACACATTTCTCAAGGTCTCTGCTTCTCAACTCCCTGTTTCCAAATCAGAATGTAACATTTCTTTCTTGTCTTCTGAACACAATTTTTCAAGGCTCCAGCTGACCTTTTCTTTATAGTGCTAATTCCTTAAACCTATAATTTTCTGTTTCCCAAATTCACCAGGGGATTGAATCACATGCAATGGGCACCTCTGAGGAAATCATACAGAGGACTTGCACCCAAAATATTTGCTTGTGCTGCACCATGCAGCCTGAGGAGGCTACTTCATATGAGACCATCAAGGCACCTTCAGTGACAGCTTGGTTGAAGTCTATGGAATGAACAAGGCGAGTCCTTCTGGCACCTAAAAAGCAAATCAAGCAAAGGAGAGTTCAGGAGGACCTTGTCACAGCCCAGACTGACTGCTCTGGGGTAGGAATGAGATGCAGACAGACTGGCACACACACGCTTGCAGGTGTACAAACACAGCTAGGACTTTGAAGCACTTTTTTCCACTGATGCTCCCCTGGCACAGGGAGCAGAGGCAGAGCTGGGATGCACGGCAGGATGACAGCCAGTGGCAAAGCATCCTGTGACCTTTGCCTGCTTCCTGCTCTCAGTACGGTCTCCGGCAGCCAGGTGGGAGGAATGGCAGTGCCACTGGTTTTCACACAGAGTGCAGGCTGTGATGCTACACGAACAAAGTGACACAGAACATCACTTCCTCTGCAAATCTAGAAGCTCCTGCCCCCCCATGCAGCAAAATCTGCTTCTACCCACCATGACATAAGAGCTGAGCTACTACAGCTCCACTCACTTCAGAGCGGTGCTACTGATCCTACATCAGCTGAGGATGCCACTGCAGGCATTTCAGGCTTGCCTATTCCATCTGTACCTCTTTTATGCATCCTGCCTAAAGCAGGTGGCACAGAACCTCACTCCAGGGTGCAGCAGAAGTCACGAATGGAGTTTTCACGGCAGCACTCACAATAGACAGTGGGTAAGTTTTAGACAGGAACAATAAGGTATTAAAAAATATTTACTAGACTGAGAATCAAGGAAAGACTGTAATGATGCAACCTGTACCTTTGGTTAGCCACTTAACCGGTAAAATGTATTTAATTACCTTCTATGGATTGGCAAAGTGGATAGGAAAACCAGGAACTCACATTCCTTTCAGACAATAAAAAGCAGTGAAGGTTTTAGCCCTAGGAACAAAACTTCATGGTGTGAAAACTTCCTGGCCCCAAAGTTCAAGCCACCCCAAAGGATCTGCCCTTTATTTCTGTGGTATTTATCAGCTAACCCAAGTATAAAAACTGGAAGACAATAAATCATCCCTTTTTTTCTTTTTTTTCTTTACTGCTCGTTACCTGGGGCGACCCCAAAGCAGCAGGTATTGCACACAGGACACATTGCAATTCCCATGCAGCCACCGGGCTTCAAAGCCAATTAACATCTTACAGAGTCAGGCTCACCCATCCCAGGTGAAAAGTTCTGCAGTGCTACCACCTGCAGAGGCTGCCCAAACCAAAGCACCAGCCTGTCACCAGAGCGAGCTGCAGCAAGAATAAAGACTCATATGTTTTCATTGTTTCTTTCAGCACATACAACACAGTGCAAAAGTCTTCTTTGAATTACAATTTTTTATTAGATGAACACAGTTTAATACATAACGTGTACATGACCTAGGATGCAACATGCTCCCTCCCCTACTGAGCTACAGAACATTGACGCCGTGAGGGGGAACAGCAGCTCTGCATTTGTGACCTCCCAGGGGTGTTACAGATGGCCGGGAGTGGAAGCTGTGCACACAGGTAGGTCTACACAGGACAGGATGACACACATGAGGAAGAGGGAAAGATTAGGAAGAAAGGAGCAAGCTGGATCTGCCCTGGCTGAAGGACTGCTCTCAAGATGTTCTCTGTTCTCCCTTCCAAATTCCTTAGGGAGCAGGAGGGTGAAGCATAGGCCATGATGCAGCTGGAGTCCTGTGGAAAGCAGTGCTTTGTGGTGTCACACATGGCACTGCCAGCCAAGGGCCCCTGTGAGAGCCACTGCTCAGGGTGCCAAAACAAGCCGTGGGCCATTCTGCACTGGGTCTTCCACTCCTGCTCTCTGTGCAGGGTGAACATATGGGGTTCCATCCTCCTCCCACAGTTCATGCCAAGACCTAGTGAAATCAGCGAGTAAGTCACTGAAGATTAATGAGACTTGGCATTTTCCTGGTGAACACTCCACTCTTGCACTCCTGTGAAGGGCCACAAGGCCATTTCAGGGTCCTACTTCTGAACCATGGTACTGCCTGAATAGGACACCTCAAATAAATGACCTGATGGTGGAAAAGGACACAGAGGGACAACCAAGAAATCCACTGAGAGCTTGGCAGCTACTCTTCACTTCAGTGAGTTGGGCTGCTCAACATTAGAATCAGATACTTATCTTAAAGTAAGTGTAAACATGCATTTATGGGCTTTACTCCAGGTTCACTTCCCTTGGAAGGTTTGATTCTAGATAGTCAACAAAAAGAAAAAGAAAAAAAAGAAAGTCACCTAGGAAAAATCAAGAGTTCAGAAGACTCATCAAAAACTGTTTCAGTCTTACAAAGCATGTGCCTTTTGACTCAGGCCTCAAAATAAATTTACTGTATTATTAAAAAAATAGCAATATAGAAACTACCCCTTTCTCAGTTCAAAGTTTAAGCACATCTAAGAAGACTCTACAGAAACAGTCCTTTTTCTGGCAAGGCACTATCCAGTAGTGTGTGGCACAAACAAAAACACCTCTATCAAAGCCACTGATACAGTGAATGTGCATGTGCACGTCAGCCCACACAGCAACTTTAGCTAGGTACAAAGATTAACAGTTTCACTCACACTGCTCTCCATTTTAAAAAGTGGGGTAGTTATAAGTATTAGCTAGAAATTGGGATTATTTGGTTCTTAAGCATAACTTTATATGTCAAAATTTTAAACAGAATTAAAGATTTCCTATTTCTTTCAATAAATGTCTCTAATTTCCCCAGACCATTTCAGTTACCTGATAGCTACATTTCGTTACTACAAAACTGATTAAAAAAATTCCAGATCATCTTGTGTAACAAACTAGAAGTCTACTTGCTTTAGTTACAAAAATAAGGCTGTTGTACAACAGACAAAATTCACATCCAAACATATATACTTCTTTTTTTTTTTTTTTAACTAGCCATTTATAATTCAAAAGCACATATTCTAAAGGACTTACACTGCCAATTCATACAAGCAAGCAGGATATCTTTGGAGCTAGTGTTGCCCTTCATACAACTGATTATGCCCACATGTGTGCTCCGAAATATGCCAGGTTTACTTAACAGCTGAAACAAGACTAACTCTCCACTAAACGAGAGCCTTCTATTCTACAATTATCAAAATTCAAAAGGAGCTTTGTGAAACTGACTTCACCCCTGGAGAAATCAGTGTGGTTTTTCCTTTCACATCAGTAAGCCTGGGATTTCACCCAGGATTACTCATGTGCATATGCTTACACACTTCGGTAAATTTTTCAAACCTGGGACTTCAGGCAGTTCTCAAAGTTTACAACATATCAAGTACATGATAAATCCAGGATGGCTTCTCTGTAATCAACTGCAAAATTACATAAATTTATATCTGTATTCATTTACAAAGTTAAATATTTAACTTTTTTTTTTTTAAGAATAGTTATATTGAACTTGGTGAAGTTAACAATGTATAATCACACCTCATGTCATATTCCCTTCCTATAGTGAGGTTCAAGTCTCATGAAAATATGGGATTGGTTACAAGAATGTCACAGTACCTTAACACAGACAACATAATTCTTAAAAATGCACGTACATACATCAATGCCCGCTCAGGATTCCTCTAGAGAAGGTGCTCTGGCAAAGACTTTGACCAGTAAATACAGCCATGGACTTCAAATCTGTGTGTGCTCCTGCTCCATCTAGCCCTTTAGATGAACTGAGGAGCCAGGTTTGTTCAGTTTGGTAAGAAGAAGGCTAAGAGGTGATCCAATGATAGCCTACAACTATCTTGAGGCCGTTAAAAAAAGAATGGTGCCAGTCTCTTCTCGTGAGTGCCAGAAAAACACAGCAAAGGCGGCAGCCTCAAATTAAAGCCTAGGAGTCAAAGCTGGACTTTAAAAAATGAAGTTTTCACTAGGAAAGCATGGCAGCAATGTCACAGGTTACCTAGAGAGTTATGAGATCTTCATCTCTGGATATTCTTAATGCTCTGCTAGACAAACCCATATCTGATCCAAGCTAGTGTGGTTCTTAGGCCTGATTTTGACAGTGCTGGACCAGATGGCCTTCAGTTGTCCCTTCCAGATGACATGTCTAGTACGCCATGGTTACTGATGTCAACAGAACATGTGATTTTTTTTCACAGTGTTGCTTTTGTTGTGATAGTGTTGCTTTCTGACACTTTTTACAAGTCTGGCTTCCTTCAAACCACACAGTCTGAGTGATGCTGTGATTGCAAAGAGGCTTTTCTACACAGTGGTTGTCTTTCATTCACCCAAATACATGAGGACATTCACTGTGATGGCACTACCTTGCCAGTATGAAATCACTTGAGTAAAAGCTACATTACAGGATAGGTGTTATTTATGTAGCCAGACTTGATTCAAAACACATGATGCAATTTTACTTCTGTCTAGAATTCATTTTGTAATGGCTATTGGCAAGTCATGGGCCGAAGTTCTGCTATGTGGATCAAAGCAGTCCCACTGGAATAATCTCTGCCTCCTTTACTTGGCTCCTGTTCCTCAGCTGAGCAACCACTGTGACCTCATTTAGCAAAGCACACATTCAGCTTTCTCACTGTCCTGGAGGCACCTCCACATGACCACATCTGGGGATACAACCAGGACAACAGATAGGCAGGTTAGGCATGCTCTTGAACCATAGTGGAGTGTTTAACCACCATGGGACTGAAACCTGGCTCTCAAAGCATCCTCCTGACTCTCATGTGGCTTGTGGTGGAGCTGTGTGTTATTGAAGGTAAACTGAAGGTTTTGGCAAAATTTCATTTTAAGACAGTCCAACTCTAGAGCTCCAACACTGGGTGTTAAGACTTTCTCAGTTAAGAGAGAACTTCATATTATCATTAGCTATGAGACCCCTTTAGTTCTTCTGAACTCCCCAGTATTTCCACCAAGTGTTTTACTGAACATTTCACCTGCATTTGGAAGCATGTCAAAATATTTCACTTTGGCACCTCCTTCATGATAGCAACTTGTTTTAAACAGTCAGTTGCAATGTGCATTATTAGACAAATCAAGTCTTCATTAACAAGATTAGCAGCCCATGTCTCTTAAAATAACCATGATCTAGAATAAACATCACAGTAAATAAATGTAGAGCAAAAATACAGCAGTTATTGGCTTAGAAAGAGATCTCAAGATTGATACTTTTTATCTTCTGGATCATAGCCAGCCCAAACATTATAATAACCACCAGCACTTCAACGATCATGATGAGCTAATTTGAACTACAGTAGCGGGAAGAATTAAAAAAGGTAAGGAATATGACTACATAAGTATACCCATGAGAGAGAGAAGCCCTACACTTCCACTCCTTATTCTCAAACATACATGCCTGTTAGAATATCAGGGCCAGCTGCAAAAGCAATCCAAAGACACAAGTGTAACATCAACAGTGAGCATTTTTACAAAAGAAGATGAGTAGCCCAGCCTTAATCCTATTTCATATGAGTGTTATTAGCTCCACATTATTGGAGAGCACCATCTCAGGGCAAGCAGACTACTACTAATGATACATGTTTGCTCTATCACAGTGATCCATTAGGGAAGCTGTTACGTGCTGAAGAACAGAGTCATTCATTCAGGAATGTGCTTGTTGATACTTCAGGTGGGCTTTCTAGGGTTCTGATTCCTATTGAAAAGAGAAAAAATAAAGAGTTTTATTAATTATTATTAACATAATATTAATGTTATGAATACATTCTCATCTCCTGTACCTGTGACCTTTGCATATAAGGTGACCCTAAGCCCAGACCACACAGGAGCTGAGGATGCATCTCTTTGAAGTACCACCAGACTGAAGGAGGAAGTTCATAGTGACACCCCTCCAGGCCTCCAACATCGTATTTTCTAGGAACAGAGATGCACAGAAGCTGCTATTTCAGATCGCTTCAGAACATCATCTTTTTCCTAGGACAAGTTCTCCGAGCTATAAAGTGAGGCAGGCTGCCAAAATAACCTGCTTCTGTGGTTCTCTGCTGAGGTTCCTTCCTACTCCTGTCCCTCAAGGGGTCCAGAAATAAATGAATTCCGGGCAGAAGAAGAACTCTATAGATACCCAAGAGCTACCACCCAGGCCTGAAACAGTACTAGCACCAAATATATCTATAGCTACAGTATACAAGGGAAGAAAAATCCTCCCCTATGTGTCTGATCCACTGCCAAAAGGTGCACCATACAGCCTGTTTGAACAAGTGTCCAGACTTCCATATGGCAATAAAATTTCCTCTATTATACTGCCCCAAACAGAAAGATGTAACCTGGCTTTGTGTTTTGACCTGTTTATATGTGTTTGCTAAAACCAAATTCAAAAAAGTTAATATAAATTCTGACTGCTCCAGCATTTCAGCATTAAAAAAAAATTAATTAACGCCTAATGAATAAATGCTGAGCCATTATGCCAGGCTGCAGATAGTCTAGTGATCAAGATCCTAGTTTTGTCTCCTTTTATAATTAAGCCAGTTGCTTACAATTTAGATTGATAATGTGAAGGAGAATGTAGTCTTTAAACTTAATTTTTCTGCTGTCCCAAATTACTCCCAAGTATATGCTTGTTTTCATTTAAAATGCTGAACTTTTCCTTACAACCACTTAGATTACTTCATTAGCATGAAGTTGATATGGACAAGGTATAGATCAGAGCAGTAGTGCATCCAAACACACAGGGTTCCTTCCATTCAAAAAAAATTCAATCTCAACATTTCAAGAATTCCATGAAAAGTCTGCAATATTACACTGACCTTTGATGCCAAAGTAGGTTTCAGTCCAAGAAAGGAGAACACAGTGTTGCTCTCCTTTGATTCAAAAAAACCATCGTAATCCTAGAGAATTAAAAGAAGATGAGTCAACATTTGTATTTGTACTTTCCTGATTGATATTACCACACCTTGTATTAGACTAAAGGGTGACATGTAATAATGCTCAGAAAAATATTGACACTTACCCCTACTCTCCTCTCCAAACCTAAAACCTGAACTGCAATGATATCACAAACTACAAACTACAGCGGCAAAGAAAACCACATCAATTCTCTAACTTCAACATCTCTCACTACTTTGACAGAAAAGTATAAGCATGTACTTGCATCAAAAGAAACTCTAGTGGGTATATTTTAAAGGTATGTAAGTGCCTGGCAATGCAATAAGTTTCTGACCAGGTTTCCAATTTGTCTTTCAGCAAACAAAATAGCTCCTAACATGGAAACCCCCAAGAAGTCTTAAGGCAGATGAATTCCTTATTTCTTCTGTGGTAGAACAGAGACTTCATCATCATTGTATTCCTTGAAATCATCAGTCATACCTCAGTCTTGAACAACAACATAGTTATATATAAAATGTTACCATAAATAAACTTATTATATATAAAAATAAATAACAGGCTTCATTATCAAGTTGCTTTTAGGGAGTTTTGATCTCAAAGTGTTACTACTACTTTTACTGTTTTGGTTGTTGCATTGGACACCTGCTACTCTTGTATCATCAGATGAGCTGACAATACTCAGTTTTCAAGGGGAAAAAAATAGGGAAAATCAGAGCACAGTTTAGTGAATGGATTTGGCACACGGCAAGAAGCCAAGAAGTTTCATGTGCTCCTCATGGTTTGGCAGAGATTACTTCTATGACCACTAGCAAACAATAAAGCATCCAGCTTAGACTCTTTTCCTCCACCACATAATTGCAAAATGGAAATATCAATCCTTACTTAACCACTCCTGACATGTAAAATACTCTGTAAATGTTAGGAAATTTCAGGTATGTGCTCATCACTTCATAGCAATTATCTCTTAAATATTCAAGATTAGTAGTTATGCTTAACTTGAAAGTATTCAACAAGATATTGACTATGCATGTACATGCTTTCAATATAGAACAATAACAGGCAGTCTCAGTGCCTCCACGATTCCCATCTGTGCAACAGCCATTCCCTGTTGGGGAAGATGAAACAGGAAAGCCATATTGCCTAGCAAAAGATGCTGAGAATATGGAAACTATGAACCAGATAGAAATGAAAGCATACTTTGAGATACCAGGCTTTGGTTACTGAACAACTGGAAAACAATGGTATGGCCACTGAAGGTAATCCCCTTTTGACTGAACAATACCCTCTGCTTGCAGACAGGTCCAAGGGTCAGAGCAGACCCTGCTAGCTTGGCAGAAGGGGTCCAAAGAGTAGTTTTAGAGTTTAAAATGTAACGCGGTATGGTAATGCAATGATTCTTATAGGCTGTATGTAAATGCTATAGGATTTGTGGCTTGTACTAGATTGGTTAATGAAAATTAGAATATTCAGCACAAAAGATGATTTATTGTATTGTAAACAAGAACTGCTCACCTTTCTACTTACTTTCTACTTCCACTTCTACTGCTTCTACTTCTACTGCTTCTTCTTCTACTGCCTCTCTTGCTCTCTCTCTCTCTTGCTTCTCTTGCTCTCTTTTGCTTTTCTGGCCTGCTTCAAGCTGTGGCTGGCAGCTCCAAGCAGGTCCCCTGTACCCACGCCCTTCGCAATAAACCTCACGCTCTAACACCTGACTTCAGAGATCTCTCGTCACTATCCGCCCGCTCAGGAGATCTTACAATTCCCAATGCACCTGACCCCCAAAGTTAGCACTTCTTTGGCTCCTAAGCTCTGTTCTCATTACTTTTCGAGAGCTCTTCTCTCAGTGTTAATTTGTCCTGGATTTGGCTGGGACATTGTTTAAGGTGCTTTCCCTGAAATTAGACCTCAATTTTCCCCCAGCAGCAGCTGCTTTGCCCACTTGTCTCCATCCACTCCTGCATTCCCTTGAACCTCTAACCTCTCAAAACACCCCACAATCACAAGAGACCATAGGCAATAAACAGAAGCTCTAATTGAAAAGAAGAAATCTTTCTCTGACCTGGTTAGTCTTGGAAGGAAATCACAGGATATGCAAAGATTAGGAACCTTCTTTTATCTTCCAAGCAGAGTTTACTCATGCCAAGCCAATATTCATTTGTGTTTACACTTTGGCTTCTCAGATCCTAAGCAAGAAGCAAAAGTGGTCGGGGAAAGCTTTCTGCTTCCCAGGATTCCTTTGGACTTTCACAGTGTAGTGTGAATCCCCAATAGCTCTTCATTCCACCTGCCAGACCCAACTATAAGATACACCAAGTTATGTCCTTGCAGAAGAGTGATGAGTATTTCATTAAATAACTTTGTAAGGAAAGATTCTGCTTGTAGATAAAGACTTAACTTCTCTTCACTCTTTTTTTTTTCTCCACCAACATAAATTAAGTGATTGTTTGGACAGAAAATACATAAGACACCATAGCAAGGATAATACACCTCCCATGAGAGCCATAACTATTCCACAGGTGAGCGGAATTTCTCCTAAAACCTTTATGGTGCACTAGATGAAGATGCTTTACCAGCATCTCAGCAATGATATACTGCTATATCAGTGTGAACTGGGATACTTTGCAGTTGCATAATAATTCAAACAGCCTCAGCCCCCCCAAAAACACACCCCATGGCTGCACACAAGCAGTTTCCCAGCCTGAACCTCTATAATAAAAGCATATGTGAAATGCACACAGAGGCCAGCAGGAGTGTATAATGGTCCTCAGATCTATCAGCTGATATAAGTAGGAAGAGTAAACCTTCTTAAGATGACTTTCTGTTGTTTTCTTCTTAAAACATGGCATATGCTAACTTACGAATTAACAAAAATTTACAATTAATTGCCAGAAAGTAAATCCAAGTAAAATAGGCAAATCAACTAAGCCACAGTGTAAAATGAAAGATCACTGAAAGGAATCCCAACAGTGCTATGGATTAAAAAGGGACAACATAATCATTAAATACCTAGAGGAGTAATAAGTAACACTGAAGCTCTGCAGAAGGATGTGTGATCAGCCCTTGACCTCTAAGAATGAGACTCCAAAAACTGCATGGACACTATGAAACCTAAAAAGGTCTTGTCTTGGGGTGACTCTATTATGTGTATCCCCTATCATGCTCTATGCCCAAAAAGTAATATTGTGCCTTTTCTGTGCCTTTAAACTGAGCTTGGAAAAAAAAAAAACAAACGAACTTTTCAAAACAGTTTCCCAAGGACACAGAGATTACACTCCTCTGCATTCTCTGGCTGCAGGAGCAGGAGGGAGCTCCCTGCTTGCTTTCTTCAGCCAGCGGTTTCGGGTTTTTTTTTTTCTTCTCTTCCCGGCGTGAGACGGAAAGTTGAACTTTGTTTTCTGGGACTTTGGTTTTTCCCTTCTTCTCTTCTGGACTGTTCAACAACATCAGAACAGATCGGGAGAATTTTTCCCCGAGGCCCGAGGGTGGGCCCTCGCCGACCCAGCTCCGAGGAGGAGAGAGACCACACCTGCAGAAGGACTCTGAAATCTTCCCAGGTTTCCCTCTATAGCAAGAGATTTCATTTCATTATTTAGCATTATTATCCTTTTCCTGTGTGTTTGTTAAATAAATAGTTCTTATCTCATTCACTTTCCTTCAAAAAAAATATCTTTTTTCCCCGAACCCTGTGGGGGGAAGAGTAGTTGTAACCTAGTTTCCTCTCAGAGGATATATTGCTAGATTTTGGCCAAACCGGCACAGGTCTGTTCTGACTCTTCTAAAGCAGATGAAAACCCATGAGGGACACAGGCTATATGAGCAACACACAAGAAGACAGCACATGATCTACCTGAGAAATAACCTTCATTTGCTCCACTGGGTTCATCGACAAGTGAGTCACGCTGTCTCTGGAGCTGAAGGTAGGGCAGCAGTGGATGAGTACAGCCCCACAGTGAGAAGGACCCTTTCTTTAACATCAGGGCCAGTCGAAATTGCCTGAAAATGCCCATTACAGCCCTGTAAACTACTAGCAGCCAACCTGTGAGCAGGCAGCTGTTGTGGCAGACACCTTTTTGGGTCCCCGCCAGGAGCACTCTCCCTCCTAAGCACACAGGCAGTCTTCACTAACCCCAGACACTTCTTTGTCTCAACAGTTTGTCCAAGGAAGGTTCTGTGTTTGTTCAGGTGAATCATCATCTCTCAGCACTGTTTTCAAGTTCTGGCATTCTCCTGAAGTCTCTTAATCCCAGTACTTCAATTAGCTCTAGAAGTATCACTACCCTAAGACCATGTTTTTTGAACTCTTTGTTAATAAACAGGTAAGAAAACAGAGTAGAGAAGGACTCAGAGACTGAAAATAATGTCATAAGGAAATAGGCTGCACCTGTGGCTCTGACAATGACTTTGACATTCAGCTAATCCACCAACATCTGTGAACATCTGTTTAACCTAACCTCTGTAAAGTAACTTAATACTTAATAATAAAAAGCTGTCTTCAAGTACTAGTTATTTTACTTTCAGAATTATCAAGTCCTGACTTAGTATGTTTTTCCCACATTTTTACTGATTAACAAACCTGGATTCACTTACTGAAAAAATTGTGAAGGTTAAACGGTGAGCTAAACTGAGTAAGTCTGTGTTTGAAAGAGCACAAAACCCAGTGGATTACTTCATTTCGAAAGGACCTGAATATTTAAGAACCACAAGAGATTATCCACCAGAAGCAATCTCCCCAATGTTTTGAAATATCTGCATTGCAAAACATATTTAAATGCTATTGACACCTACTTTCATGGGTGATGGGGGAGAAAAAACATCATGCTTTTAGATAAAGTAGAAGTAAATTTTAAATAGGAGAATTTTCCCAGTGATGTCTGCAATTAAAACATATGATCTCAAAATATTCAAATGTGAAAAAAAATGTTACAAAAATGCATAATAGTCCTCTAAAAATTTTAAGAAATCACTTTGGCACAGTAGTTTCTTAAGTGCTTATTGAGAAGTATGATCTCAATGATCCAATGGCTGTGCTTTCGCATGTGGTAGGAGTTCAAAGTGGGCATCCCTGGCTTTTCCTGTAACACAGGCGAGATAAAAGATGCTCCAAAAACACCCTGCCTTTGATCTTTCCATTAGAAGGAGAGGAAGTCTGTGCAGATTTGGGCCACATGTAAAGACACTAAATCCATGGGTGAGGACATTAACATTTTTATCGCAATAAAGAACATCACACTGCTACCAGCAGTAGATGCAGAGGCTGAAGAAGGTAAATAGGACAAGCTCAGTGAAAGCTGAGAATTTCATACTCAGGCAGGAGCCCAACTCCAATGGTGACCCAATGGGCTCCATTTGGAAAAACTCTGTGGGACATTCAGCCTCCCACAGAGGAAGAACGTCACCCATTCACTGGTTTTGGCAAGGCAGTGGTTCCCTCTTTCTGCACCAGCAGCAAGTTGCTACAACCCTCTTGTCACTGTCCCAAGCAGCTCTACCCAGGCAGTGCTGCGGCTTCGCTGGGAGCAGTGCTGTCCTGCCCCTGTGCAAGGAAGTGGCTCTCACTGACAATGGGAGGCACTCAGAGAGCAGCTGTTAACCTAAAAATATACAAGTATGGCAAACTGCTACCCACTGCCCCACTTCAAAAGGCAACTATGTGTACAAATATACTTTTGACTGTAGCATTTTAAATTACGAAGCTTGGTGCTTTCCGGAGCTGCTAATCACACTTCATTAACGTAGAAAATTCTGGCAACATCACTAGCTGATTAAAACTGACTCAAAACTGAGTACTAAAACCAGTAGGACGTGGAGACAGTGAACATGAATCATCAGTGATGCAGAGATGCTCAATCCCTCTGGAGAAGTTGAAAAGCCAAAAATACAGATGATAAATCCCACAACCAAGGGTATGAAATGTTACCAAGGAAGATGAATGTCAGTTAGGAGGAAAAAATATATCTCAGGATGGTTTGAGGGGATAAAGAAGGGACAGGAGGATAAAGAAGGTAAGTAAAAAGCTATTTCAAGGTAGAAAGGGTTTTTTAACACGATGACAACTAGCTGACTGCTTTAGGCATGGTTCCTCATCCTTAAAGCTGGTGGCAGGTCCACCACCCACCACGTAACCTGAGCAGGATACAGCCTCTCTGTTTTAACACCAGAACAGTTACAGCATTAAATACGCTCAATGAGCTGCTAGGGAGTGGATTAGCTGACCTAATAAGCTCTTGCTTTGTTGAAAATAAACTGAAGCCACTGTAGGTGAGCTACTTGTCTGTAGCTCACCTACAAACAAGCAAAATCTTGTTGGCCTTGTGTGGCCTAAAGCTCTGCTTTGCTTTCCCAGATCCTACTGAGTGACTCTGAACTGGGATAGAGAGACAAGCTGTGGCTGCAAAGGTCTTTAGGACCGAAGTTACCCCAGAGGATAACGGGAGGAAGGCTAGGAAGGCTGTGAAGCTCACTGTGGTGGCAGGATGCTTGCTACTAGATGACACATGGAATGCATTTCCAGAGCATTCTGAAGATGCTAAATGTTTCCACCAGAAGGTTCAAGTTCATGAAAGAAAAATGTAGTAAGAAATACTAAATATGTTAAAGTAACATTTATTTCAGAAAAATAACTAGAGACAAGGAAGCATTTTATATGTTGACTTGCTTGTGGTCTTTCCTACGCTTATGGCCACAGCTGGGACAAAACTGGGCTTGATGGACCTTCAGATGTAAGGCCATTTATATTAATCTTAAGGTGTACCATACACAAAGTTTTAAAATGATCATAGAATCAGAGAATTACTTGGGTTGGAAGGGACTGCAAAGATCACCTAGTTCCAACCCCCAATCAGCAAAGCCAAGTGATGTTTTCTGTTGAGTACAATGATAAAGGGGAAAAAAAAGAAACCAAAACTACCCAAGCCTCCAAGCCTCACACTTACACAGCTTTGTTTTTAAAATTTGAATCTTTGTAGTTTATCCTGAAACTAAGAGTTGCTGTGGCTGCTTTGCACCTCTTTAAAACCAGATTAATCAAAGACAGGTGAACTTTGTTAATGTCTACATTATGCAGAAATCCCAAAGACTATCCAGTGCCCAAATGCTACAGAAAACTAGCCTCAGCTTAGTCTCTGAGACACTGGACAAGCATTCAGGAAATCTGACACAAATGTCTTAGGTCCTTCTGGCCTTCATGTGGGCTTTATGCCAGTTTACTACAGTAGGAAAACCACTGGTCCTTAGGAATTCTCTCCTTTAGAAATCCCACTTCCAGGATAGGTTCTTCTCTCAACAGCAACTGCCAAGTTCACAAAGCTCAAGCTGGCTACAGCACTAGCTGTACCCCAGCTGTGACGATCACTAGAGCTTAAGTGTGCTGTATTCCCGGTGCTGGGAAACCAGATCACTGTAGTGATGTGATTACAGACACTGCCGTAATTAATTTGGCTCAGGATTTTGTTAAGCAGGTACACTCGGGCTTGTTTAAATAAACACTGTCACTGCTGGGAGAAACTATTTACTGCACACCAAAGTTAAAATTGGAAGTTCTGCAGATCAGCATAAAAAATTATTTGGGCTTCAAGGAACATAACAGAAGCGTGAAGGCATTGGTTCAAAGTAAAACATTAACACAAAGTAGATTTCACTTACAATTGGCAATTATACCTTCATTACTGCACTGAGATCAGGAGAACATTACATGTAATGAAGTTTCAAAGAGAGTAACTGTGAAGAAATTCTTTCCAGTAAGTTTCTTTAAAGAAGCAAGTTGGTTTTGTTGCTGTTTGCTTTTAGTTGGCAACAAGAGTGAGCTTGTTAAACATCTCAGACAAATCTTCATTGCTTACCACACCAAGAAGCAGAAGAACAAGAAACCCACCCAAATGTAGCTTGCACAGCTATTCCTACAGATTTTTAAAGTGCAGTGATTATTGGACAACACTTACAGATTACTCCATTGGCATGCTGTTCAAATTCATTTCTCTTTGTCACTATTTTTAATACA
The DNA here is from genome assembly GCA_014706295.1 of Lycocorax pyrrhopterus obiensis. Taxonomy (NCBI): domain Eukaryota; kingdom Metazoa; phylum Chordata; class Aves; order Passeriformes; family Paradisaeidae; genus Lycocorax; species Lycocorax pyrrhopterus. The sequence continues at coordinate 82,325,317 of JACSVZ010000004.1, forward strand.
AGATTATGATCTCTCCGTTCTTACAAAAGGGGCAACATAATTGGTCCTTCAAGTAATAGTGAGGAACTCATAATTTAAACACATTGAATCAGCACTTTGCTACTGACTGAGTTAATACTGTATGCCATTGAGAATGAGCTGTTAATATCCTCCCTGAAAAGGGCAGTTCAGTTCTCCAGAACAGATGACATTCATTTGCTGATCTGATTAGGATTACAATGGAAAACTCTTACGCAGCACAGCTCTCCTTGTGTGAGAATGTGTGTGCATGTGTGAGTCTCTTTTAATATTATATAAATATACAAATAAAAGAAGATCTTGTCTGTACAACACAGGACAAGCAAAACATGACCGTTTTCATTACCTACCTTCTGATAAGATCTCTGCACAGGATTTTTAAAGAGCTTATAGAATTGACTCTACAAAGCAACTTGTTACTCCTCTACTAAAGGCCAGATGTTTATTTCGGTAATCTGTTTAGTTGTAGCCTTCCAGAGACAAAGGCTTTAATAAAAGGGAGCAGATGTCAGCCACAGCTCTATTGTTTGGACAGTACATGACAAACTCAGGCTGATGTGATGTTTGCCACTCATGCAGCAATGGTGCCAGGGTACACAGACATCAACAGTCTAAGAACTGATATCCCTCACCTCCAAGGCAAGGAGTCCAAGTGCAGCAGGATTTCCCCTAGACAAGCACTGAAGACCTCAAATCTAGTGCCCAATGCCCGCCTGGGGTAGGGGAATACTCAGGGAAGTTAATGGCAGAATCCATAAGTACTATGGATGGTAACAGCTGTCACCTCCACCTTTTGTGCAACTTCCAGCTCATCATGTCATTTTACAAATTGTTTGGATAAGAATATTATCGAATCAGACCACGACAGGAATTTGAGAAAGGGAGAGATGGAAACATCAGGGAGTCATCTGTGGTAGTCAGCCTGTGACATGTGGTAATGACTAAAACACACAAAATGACCGTGTTGCACAGAAGCTCTGCATGCACGTATTTTAACGTGGACACAAGTGGAACAGTAGTGGACTGAATCACTTATTTCATCCTGGTTGTTCTCTGACAACAGCCATGGCCTTTTCTAGACATTGTTCCAAAATACTGCTGCATCCATATTCTGTGCAATACTATGTGACTTCAAAGTATTACTGCCACTTATTAAGATTTCTTAGCCTTTCCTTATATATCATTGATCCTATATTTTAGAACTGGCCTTTTAAAAGACTTTAATTACAGTAGTCACAACATCTTCAATAACAAAACCTGTGTCTTCAAGAAAACATGGCACAATAGGAAGTTTCTGTTCCACTGAAAGGAGAGTTAGGATCCCAAACAAAATTGTTAATAATTATGTCATACTTGCTAATAAGTTTTGCAGAATATCAGTGTAATGAATATAAAAATGAAAAAGAAATGTGCACTATTTTCTACTACATCCTGTAAAAGTAACAATTCTAGTTTTACAACAGTCCCTTTTAAGTGCTTTAAAATACATTAACACCCTACATTATTATATTTAGGAAATAAAAATTCTGCAAACAGAGCAAGGTATCTCCAGAGATGTCTTTGACAGCTATCATCTTTATGTGAAGGGATAGTTTATAAAATAACCTGCTACTTCACTTTTAAACAGCTATTAATGAAGTTTATTTCGTCCAAATAAAAACCATGGTGTTCAACAAGAATGTACTCCCTCTCCACTACAGGGTAAACAGCAGCACTATAATACATTACTAAAATGAGTCCTGACTTTGCTGAGGAAGATAAAATTCTCGGATTATTTTATTTTTACTTAGTTGCTGAGCTTCCACTTTTTAAGCCTTGACACTGGGCAAGCTGGCTGTTCTATACTTTGCCTCTGGTAGCACACTTCCCTTTAGAAAGTACATATTACACAGAACTAAAGCTCTTTTCTTCAGGACACAGAAAAGCAATGGAGAAGTGGATGGCAAATGCATAGGCATAGCCTGAAAGTCATAACCAGACCTTGTGAATGGTCTGAACAGAATCTTCCCAACATGGAGAATGTAGACGCTGAGAAGCTTTAGCAGAGAAATTTTCCAGCTTTCTGCAGCATTTTGTGAGAGCTCTGTGTTTCTCACAGAAACGATGAAAAACATTGCTATGGGTTTTTGTAAAGTAACTTTTTATCTAGCACCTGCTGCTATTCAGCAGCAGGGTTGTTACGGTATACTAAAGAAAATATTTTCAGATGAATGTTTTATAGCCTCCATCAATCATTCTAGGAGGTGGATGATCAGTGACCAATGACCTTATGCCGTGCTGGCGACCCAAGTTATACAAACCGATTTATAATTAATTAAATAAGCCATTCTTGCTCCTGAACTTGGTTGTGTCGTTTTTCACCGTGCGTGGTGCAACAGCGACAGGAGAAGACTCTTGGGCAGGGGTTGCTTTCCAACACCAGCTCTGCCTTCTGTATTCCTCGTTTGAGACAAGGCTCTCACCAGGAAGATAAACAGTGCATGTCACTGGCCTCTAGTCACATTCAGCCTAGGGTTTGTGGATGCCTGTGAGCCCAAGAGTGCTCCAATACAACTGCAAAAGGTAATTAAGAACAATTTCACACACAGGGCTTAAATTTGCCATACAGGAAACTCGGCTTTTGATGGCAAAAATAATTAGTCAAGAAAGTTTTAGCACCATCAACCATTAACAACTGTTACATGATCTCTGAGCAATTCACATTAGCTTTCATCTAGTGAGATCATCCCTCTTCTAAAAGCAGACCTGGACCAACAAGGTGCTAAGTGAATAAGATATCTCCAGATAAGACATCTCCAAGGGTGCAGAGAATCAAATGTAGACTTGCTGCATACCAAATTAGCCTCACAACTGCTCTAGCTCCTAAAGTGAACACATTACAGCAGGCATGCTAAGGTGAATTCTGCCATGTTGTTTGAGGATCCAGAGACAGAGTTCAAGCTCTCTGTACCTGTAGGCACATGATTAATAACAGACGCCCCAATGACAGGCCAGGGCAGAAAATCTGCAGTGGCCTCTAGCCAGTTTTGTTGAATTCTCTTCTTTCTTTTATCAGTGAGCAGTTACTTATTTGTAATGTGACACCTATAAAAAAGGAAGAAAAAGAAACATGTATGCATCTTTTCACGATCTTAAAAAAAAAAAAGAAGAGAATGATACATAACAATGCAAAGAAATCAGTGCTACAATAATTGTCTGTGCACTGAATAGTTTCCCAAGAACTGCACCTCTTTCAGCAGCCTATTTTATTTCTTTCTTGTCTATATGCCTTCACTGTTTTGTTGGAGTTGACACCCATATATTACATTTCAGGGAAGGACAATAAATATCACATATCTCTGTCTCTATTGTTGCCCACTAGGCATTCTATCAGGACTTACCATAACACTCTAAACCATATGAACAGCTTCAAAGGAAAAAAAAAACCAAAGAGTCAGCCTGCTATGTAAATATTTTCCCTTCGGCTCAAATTCCCACCTGGAGACAGATTTCCTTTTAATTTTGGTTGGCCTAAATTTCAGGCAATCTCCCTTCAGTGGCAGATTTCTGCATATAAAACTGTTACTGTTCAAAGTGCTAACTTGCAGCTTCACAAGAGTGCAGTTTCACTGGGAAGTGGCTATTTCCAGTCTTCTGAAAGATCCAGAGGTCACTTCTAGTCTAAGAAGAGTTGTATTCAGCTGTAGAGAATTCAAGAAGAGGGAGGTGTGAGGCACAGGCCTAATTTCAGCCATTCCGTTTTCCAGCATTTCTGGCGTCCTGCTTAAAGAGTTGGGCTGCTGCAGGGCACTGCTGCCTGGGTAGAGAACCTTGTAAAAGGATGTTGTGTAGATACTCACATACCCAAGAGCCACGTCACTGAAGTTCACAAGCAGGTGCATGTGTCTGATTTGTCTGAAATGTACACACTCTTCTCACACACAATTTTATAGCTATGTCACTAAGATGAAACAACAGACTGTAAAGTCACAAAAATATGTAAATTATCATATTGTTGGTGCTCTAACATAGCACTTGATTATCAGTAAAATTATTTGTGTTCTCACGTGCTTGCAGCTCTTATCTTGTTCACAGGAAACAAAAATTGTTCTTGCCAAGTACTTTATTTCAAAATGTCTTAGCATAACTTTGTACTGAAAAATGGGCACTGCATCTCAGAAGACTGAGAAAAGGAGAAGGTAGATTAATGATTAATGATTGTATCTGCAACTACATCAATTCAGAAAAACCACAAGGTCTTGCTCACACTTCAAAACATGGAGTTTGTCTCTTGGTACCAGAAGAATCCCTCCTCCTGTGCTACAAGACACTCGGTGAACCAGTAAACATTGATCATCTTTTCGTACCTTTATCCCCTCTTACATGAGCTGTCAGATGTTCAAATGGTTGACACAAATCCATTTTGGATACTTACTGAAACCATTACAGACAAAAACTTCTTCTAGCCTGAAGTTACATCCTGAAAAGTGATTATTTCAAATGGTGATGATCTAGCCAGGAAAATCTAGTCCAAGATAAACTCCTTGTGCACATTGCTGAGGTTTTCTACTAAGGAGAAAACGGGGAGAAAAGAAATCCCAAAACTCTTAATGCTAATACTAACACAGAAAAACCAGTATAGCTATGAACATAACACTGAGTCATGGACATCATATGCTTGTGAACTTCTACTGAAATAACATGACCAAAAGAAAAAGTGTGCCTATTTTGCTTTGCACTGTCTAGCCCTCATACCTTTAGAGGAACAGCAATGACCAGTTTGTATCAAAAGTGCGAATTGTCAGCAACAATGCATAAGCCAGAATAAGTACACAGAAAGTCTCCTGATAAGACTGTAGAATGCAGAAAAACAGACAGGGTTTTTTAATAGAGAAAACTGGATTAAAAATTGCCTGGACACAAATCAGAAATTACAAGCTACAAATTTCAAACTCAACTAACAGAAAACTCAGTATTTTTTTCAGTTTAAGTTACTTAATAGGGATTATGCTTTAGTTATTTATGTCAAGATAAACACATGAAAACACTCACTGTGGAAATGACAAAGAGAGACAAGATGTGCAAGATTTGCTGATTTTATCTAATTGTAATATTTTACCCCCCTTTCCAGCACTAACCTCCTTTGCCTTCTGCATAATGTTTCGCCTCCACTCTATTACCTAAGAACTTCATTAATTAATGCAGCAGGTTAACTCATGAATGTTGGAGATCCTGCACATACTTTCTCCTTCATCCTAGAAAATATAGTTTCTTTCAAAGCATGTTTGCTCTTTAAAGATGTTCATGCAGACAGTGAAGTCTAGTAATAGGATTAACTCTGCTCAACCAAAATGGCTATCAGCTCAGCAGACAGATTAATGAGATCATCTCACATGTTGCATGACATCTTCTGCCTTGCTAATTCCAAATAGCAATTTCTAAGACTAGGTTAAAACACTCTGTAAAGGCAATCTGAAAAGGTAAGAAACAACCACGTAAAATGTTGTATTTCCCAGGCAAACTAAAATCACACAGAACAATATAAAGGCTGTTATTTGTAAGTGAGGGGCTGATCCATAAGGGAGGGTAAAAATCCCTTCCACGTCCCAGATACATTTCTTTGATTGACTTACCTTACCTGGAAGTAAGAAGATAAGAGTGATACTGTTGAGGTAAACAAGTAAGGACAATACAAAGCACACGAAGGATGTTAAATACTTTGCTTCAAGAAGCCAGTTAGCTGCTGCATCATACCCAACCTGTTTGTTGCAGAGGATCCTAAATTACTCTTAATGTGCTTCCTGTATTAAGCTAACAATTGCACTGCAGTCAACAGGCTCTCATCAGATCTGAGCAGCACTGTTGAACCTGGCAGGGACTAAGCCAGAACCAGTTTGGATGTACACATCAAAGGCTACTGCTTCAGCTTGCACTGGTGGATGGAGAAGCTTACACCAAAAAAACAGCCCACCCATCAACCTGCTGTCAGATTTACAGCAAATAGTGCTCATTTATCCTAAACACTCTGATTGCATAAAGATGCTCTGAACATAAATGAAATTTACACCGTGACAGCAGCAGAGAAGGAGCTTAATTACAATAACAATAAAACTCAATCTAGCCAATGCTCTCATTTACTGTGCCAAAGACTTCCTACTGAATTTTTGTGCTTGGACTAGACCCAAGCAGCAAGAATACCACAAATCCCCAGCTTACAGTGGTCTCACAAGGCACTTTACCATCAACAGGCTGTACATGAAGCATGTGACATTACCGATTTTTACATTCCTGGAGGGAATCTCCTAGATAGCCCTAGGATTTACAGAAGAATGACTTGCATTTTCCTTGTATGATCATTGCCTGATCCTATTGCCCCATTAATTCAGATTCTACTAGAGAAAGCTCAACAGCAAGTCCCATATTCAAATGGCCAGCTGAGTGTACTAATATATTGTCCACTGAGAACCATAACAGCTACTTACCCCACAGTACCGATCATCACTGAATATCTGTGGTGGCAGTGGGTTGCCTTGTGCAGGCTGCCTGTCCTCAGGAATATTTTTATACATCCATTGCCTCTTCTCCTCTGACATGGTGATATCCACTTCTTCGAACTCTATGCGATTGGCTTCCAGAAACCTCACCACATCCTGCTGCCTCTTCTTTATCTAGACGAAAGAACGAAAATTTTAAAAACCATAGTCAGAGCAAGTCCTCCATAACACAGATATGCTTACAAATCTGAGAACCTTCCTCCTCTCCAATCCCACTTTCATAGGATCACAACTCAGAAAGACAAAGGAGAAAATATTTTTTTCAGTTTGAAGTTCATAAAAGTTAAGCATTGCTGTTTCTTTACGTGTTGGCAAAGTTTATACTTCTTCACATCACTTCTATAAGGCTGTCTGTTTAATTCAGCTGTGGTAATTTCAGCCTTTACCCTCTAAAGATGTTTTTAAAAAGCAATCTTTAAGGGTCTCTTCAGAAGCAGAAGCTAAAAGAGGCTGTCAGTTTTCAAAGACATTAGGAGCTACATTTTTAAAGCATACAGGCACCCAAAAATGCAAGGTAAACAACCTGGCAAGTCCCAGAAGAATTTACTCCTAAACGTGTTCCTTGAGATTAACATGTCAGTACATCTGGAAAAAAAACACCCCAGCTGCACACATTTTTGTTTTCCTAGACACCTACACATTTTTTAAAATGCAGCTCAACAGTTTCCTGAGCAAGGCTTGTTGAATATTCAGCTAAGAGTGTCTGTCTACATAAGACACATGCCTAAAAGTAAGCATGATGTCATCTCTTGAAAATGAACTTTATTGCAACTAAAAAATGCATGAGTTTTGTATTAAATGTATGGGGTTTCTGCCCCTCCAAGAGATTATCATCTTTATACAAAAGCCTAACAAAGGCAGAGCACTGGCAGTTTTTAGCTCATTGTAGTTAAGATTGGTTGCACTCAATGATCTTAGAGGTTTTTGCCAACCTTAACAATTCTGTGATATTAAGATCAGCCCTTAAGAGCTAGCTGGGCTTCAGGAAGATACACTCAGGTAAAGACAACATCTGCCTCAAACAGGACTTTACATCAAGACAGCAACCTTTGAAATGAAAGTCTGTGGGGCCAAGGAAAGTCACCTGGGCTCATTCAGCTGAGTCTGCTCTGCATTCCTTTCAGTCCATACTGTACTTTTTGCATCAACCTAATGAAATTAATACTTTCAGAAAGGAACCACAAATCATGTGCTGTATTTTTTACAGCTACCACCACAGTGTTATTTGAAAAAAAAAAATCAGGTTTAATAATTTTACAGTATTCCTGGAGTGTCATATACATGCAGTTGCTGGCTGGCATAAAGCCCAGGTGGATGAATCATGCCTGTGGGTATCATATGACCTACATACTATTTGGAAATCAGAGGATTTTCAAAATGCATGTGCTAGTTGCTCCTGTCACACAACAGAGTCTATCTATCTAAATGCATCACAAAAATACATAATTTTGGAGGCAATACTGATGGAATCCTTATTTCCTTGAAGGCAATAAGAAGGCAGCCATCCCAAGAAACTACAAATACAAAGCTCTCAAACAATTACTGTCTTTCTTAAGAAGTCGACTGCACAGTAAATTTGTGTCACAGTGTCTTATTCTTTTTCCCTTTTTTGCACACACTGGTACAATTTTTTAGGCATATGTGAAAGGATCACTTTTTCACAGAGAAGGCAGCTCCTAAATTTGCATGCAAATAATGCATTATCAACAACAGCAAAATTACTGCGTCATCATCACTGGTGGTACCAAAGGCAAGACACCTTTTACTACATTCCTAAAAATTCCAAATGTAGAAGTGAAAGACTAAAACATTTTCCTCTGTCTTTCAACAAAAAAAGAAGCTGCAAAAGAACACAAAAGAGAAAGAGACTGAGATATTCTTAACACGAATACTAAATATCTGGTTAATCAGAAAGAAGATGTCTAAAATGATACATGGGAGACGTCATTTCCTTAAAGTGAAGTGCTGTTAAAAGGCACATGAAATCCCTCCTGCACTGGTCAGAGCAATGAGCAAACTCCAGAGCAGCTGGGCCAGCCCTCTGGCCCCAAGGCCAATTGGCATCCTCCAGCCAAAGCTATTAAACCTGCAGCCTCTCAAAGCTGCTGCTTGCAAACTGTACACTGGGAATGATCCCTGGCATGCTGTAACATCTAAATCATGGCCATGGGCTGCTTGTGAGACTCTAAGTTAGCCTTGGCCAAAGCTGACTGTGCCAGCAACCATTCTTCAAACAGTTCCAGAGTACCAGAGTCCTCCATTCTCAGGGCCAGGACATGCACCAGTACAGATGTATCCACATGGACCCATTTTCATCTGCTGTCTTTCAGCACCCTGTAAACTGAGCAACTTAGATTTAGTCAGATCCCTGTTATTTTACAGTTCACATCATAAGAATTCTCCCACAAACATGAATTTACTAATGCCTCATTTTATTTTTATAAAACTAATTAAGATGTTGAAGTGAAGTAAATTGGGGCTGTCGATTTTTTTAGTCATAAGTCTTACAATTCTCCACATGACATCTGTATGAGTTATCAGCTGCGGATGTACCAGCTGCATAAAACTAAACAAAATAGCTTGAATATTTCAAGCCAAAAAAGTAGCATTTTCTCCTCCCCAATTTATTTGATTCAGGCCTATAAACTGAAACAAGAGCATTAGTTGTATTTAAAATCCTATTAAATTATGCCTTGTTGTTTAAGATGGATGCTCAGAGCATCTGTCACAACAGAAGCCAGCTGATTATTCCCCAAGAAAACCACAGGACCTTTGTCTCTGTCTACAACTGGATCTGTGCCGCAGAAGTGCGTCAGCCTCACAATCCTGCCTGCAACTCTCATCTGTGCTTACTCGGAGCCCTAAAAGCTCCCAGCGTTCAGCCACAGGAAACACGGAGCAAAGGCAACACGGCACAAAGAGCAGTGTCAGTTCTCACTTCCTCACTAGCCTGTCCTGTCAAGAGCCCAGTGGAGAAAAATACATCCTCATTTGACAAACCTCCGAGGTGGATGGTACTCTTTGTAAAGTATCTTGCTGCTACCAAGGTTTCCAGAGTCTTTTGCAACTGAAAAGAACCTGAAAAAAATAATCCTATTGTCAGAGGTACCATGCTCAAAAAAACTTGGTTTGTGGCTATTCATATACCACTTTGGGAAAGCCTTTGTAGTCTTACATGACAGACTGCTTCAGAATCAAAATATTTTGGGTTTAATACCTTTCAGCATACCAAACGACACTGCAAAATACATCTTCAGAACATATCCACTATGAAGTTTCAGAGGAAAGTTTTTATGTAATATGATCCTAATCTATCTTTAAATGCAGTGAGAAACCTCTGATGGAGTTAACGGTCTGCTATTATAGTCCAATGTTTGTCTCCCATATTTTTAGCACAGTAATTCTTTTCATTTGTCTGAGTTTGGTTTTATTGTTAATCTATATTTCTATTCACAAAACTAAGACAGGAAAAAATCCCCAGAGACATCTTAATTTTATCCTTGTATTCACACCTGGTATCTTTATTAGGATTAAAAAGCAGCAAAAATAGGACGTCCATTGTGATACATAAAACTGCTAAAATGAGCTAATCACTTAATCAGTAACCCAATTTTTAAAGAAAGTCTATTGTAGCTAAATTATTCTGTCTTTCTGTCCTAGTTTTCATTTCTCTACACTGATTTGCAACAGGTAACAGAAGGATACATTTTCAGACTGCTTTGGAGAAATATTTCAAAGACATACTCAGTCCTGTCCAGGTGGGACCAGTGGGATTATCTGTTCTGACTTTCAGCACCCCTGAATTAATTCCTCTTAGGAGCAAAGGGGTTTTTTGGACCTTTTTCCTCTCTAAGCTCCATTCCTGAACTGATAATAACAGAGTATCTGCTGGTGCTTGCAAATTGTTCCTACAATTAACTGACTGTCTTTACTTGAAATATTTGCTTACTTCTGTTCAGAATCCACCTCACTCCAGCCACTTCACTTTTCATGTCTTTGCCCAGACTAAAAACTGTTCTGTTCTAAGATTTCTGTTTCCCACACAACTAATATCAGATCTCCCAGCTAAGCTGAACAGTGATCTCCAGCAGCAGAGAAATCATATTGCTCATTTAGTAGCAGAATGAGAAAATGAGGATGTTACCATAATAAATCATGTCCAAATTGGAGCAGAAGTTCAGAAAAATCAGATTACATCCTCTACCCAAAGATCCCTGGAAGCTTCTCATCACTTCCAGCTAGTGACAGTTTCCTTCTTTTTTTCCCTATGCTTCCTGAACCTGTTTTCAGAAGTTCTCCTGTCCTAGACAGGCTTGCCTACTGACAGCTGCTGAACCAGAGGAGCATAGCATGTGGTCTCTTCACTACTAAATGTCAGCTGCATTTCATCATTCTATACTCTTTCAACCAAGATACTCAATACCCTGCAAACATCTTAGTAGTCCGGGATTTATCTAACTCAGGATAAATGACTATTACTTCCACTCTACTATATGCAAGATGACTCAAGTAGCAATATTAATAGGAACTGTGCCATGATTAAAGAGAACTTCTCTGCCTTTTTTCATTAGCCCAGTTAATATAAATGGGACCAAGCAGACACATTCTCAGTTTCAAATTTCTTCACAGTGTCAACAGGAGGAATGTTGCTGAGTGTCTGGTGCTCACAAAGTGGATGTGGAAGGTTGGTCTTCTGCTGTAGACTCTGCCCCCCACCTTCTGGAGGTAAGGCATTCCCTGGGTTTCTGTCCTCCTGCCTGCAAATGGAGGGAGTGACAGCAGGTACCACTCCGTGCCTTGGCTGGTCACTGAGATGTGTAGCACTGACTGTTTTACAGCCTCATCCTCTTGGAACTGAAGGAACTGAAAGCCCAGCCTGAACTGTCCACTCATTCCAGACAGATCCCAAGCACAAATAGCCATCTTTCTAACACAAAATCCCACCCCAAAAAAATATTCAGACCACACATGGTAAGAGAGAACAAAGCTTTATGAGGTTACCTTCTAAGCTGGCTTGTCAGACCACAAGCACATTTTAGAAGCCTGACACTTAAAAAACAAAAACTGAATGCATGTCTAAGTTCACCTCGAATACTTGTTTCACAGCCTGGCACGCCTGTGCCTCTAAAGATGGAGATGGTCCTGCTCATTTTCTTCCTTCTTTTTTAATTTGGTTACTCTTTCCACACACCTGCCCTCACTCCAGAACTGCATCAGCCATGTTATCCACCCACTGACTCAGCCAAAAACTGAATGTATTGCATTTGACAGGGGCACCTTTATGGTGCAGTTTTATGATACAACTCAGCAGATCTCACCGCTGGCTGTCACTGGAATGACACAATGTTCCTCCCTCCTGCCAAGTAGCTCCTGCAGCTTTCCTCGCACAAGCATAATGCAGGAACCAGGAGAACAAGGGAAGGAGCATCAATAATGTCAGCACCACAATCTCATCAGTTTATACCAGTAACAAAACTACACCCTAAGAAAATGGCTCAGCAGTGGCTGAAGCATGACCAGATACAGGTATTTCAAATATGAACTGCATAAGCAGCATTTGTGTTACATAAACACAAGCTCAACTCACTCCCACAACTGAAAATATTATATGTGAGCCTCTGCCTTCACAAGTCATGCAAACATAACCAAAGGGACTTTTGCAGTGTAAAATGCAAATGTAATATAGCTACTGCAGAGGATTACTTATCTTCACTTCTCACACAGATGAGGCTTAACATATACTCCCAGATAATGAGATACTATGCTCTAACAAACAGATATAAGCCCTAAACACATTAAAGGAACAGAATTTTAAACAGCGTTAACACATCCTCTTCTTATGTTTCCTCTATGTTTCTGCTCTCATAAAGAAGCAATAAAAAACTACCCCATGCATTCACAAGGTTGAAATGCAAATCCTCATGGTCCTGTTACACTTGAGACCTGTAGTGACAGAGATTTTCTGCCAAATTTCTCTTTTCTTTGCCTGACTTAGGAAAGGAGAGCACAACTGACCCCCAGCAATTTTTATTGCAGTGAAATGGCAGCACTGTGACAGAACTTTACAAAGGTTCATATGATTAATTCATTGTTCTTGGCACAGGAAAATACAACTCAGCTATGCACATATGAAAAAAGGATGAGAAGCTGTGATGAAGAGAAGAAGGTTAATAGAAAAGAAAATTTCAAAATAAAAATAAACAAAAATCAGCACTGCATAACTATTTCCAAAAGTAAAGTGAGTGGGTCTCCGCTGTAGCAAACACCACATTGCATCTGACAGAAGGAAAATACTGTCTTCTCATAACAGGCCTCCAAATAGCTAAAAGCACCTGAATACTTCATCCTCAAAAAAAAAAAATTGTTTTAATATCCTAAAAACTGACCACAGAACTTTTCAACCTGAAGAGAAACAGAACAGCGTGTGAACGGTGGCCACATGCAGCCAGCACTGCCCTGGTCTCCCGCCTAGCAGCAACCTTCCGCTTGCACACAGAGACATAATTAAGGACACACAATATGAAACACTCTGTTCAACTGGGAGGGCAATCTGTTCAGCTTTATGCAAAATCAGTCTGCAGGTCTCTGGGAGCTGCTGCGACACTGCTTAGCCAAGGACTCTGCACACCTTTGCCTCTGTGCAATGTATGTATGGTAACTTTGAAATTAATCCAGTATTTAAGAAATGCAATTAAAATTTGAGACAGGTTTGGTTTTTCAGAGACTCTTAACCACAAGCAGTCAGCAAAGGAAAACATTTTCTATAAAGCTACAAAGACAGTTAAACTGATCCATGCCCAATGCCTGCTAGCCTCATATTTTCCTAGCCAGATGTTACACTGTGATAAATGCATTCAAATCTATTTCTGTGTATGCGTATATGTCTATCACAAGGTGAAGGGAAAAGTTCATTATTTAAGGCAGTTTATCTGAAATCATTGTTCTCTCTGCAAGTAACAGAGTAACATTCTGAAACACAAAGGAGTCTTTAGCAAGTATAAATACAACCATCACTGCCAAAACCAAGAGATGATGGGAGTTTGCTCAGGGGTTTACTAGGTATTGTTTCAGTAAGCATAAAGAGAAAGGGAGAGACAAAAATGGAAGAAATGGAAAAAGGGGTAAGACCAAGAAAGGAAAAAGAGAATACTCTACAGAAAAATCACCTAGAGACAGTGCCACACGGGGTGCCTTTGAGATGTGTGCAGCTGAAAAAGCCTCTGAAGTTATACCCGAGTCTACTTCTTTTGAATTCTTCTGTATTTTGGGAAACAAGATTTGCCACTTATGTACACAAATGAAGTAAGTGATTCCGTCATTTTCTTCTTGCAGTAGGAACAATGTGCTCTTATAGTGTTGAAAATCCACTTACACATGAGTCTCTGATGGACTGCAGGAAAACAGATGCTATGAACCCCAAATTTTGGCTCATTGCTTCCTCAACGAAAGAATAAGAATGCCATTGATACTGGATCTACCTTCCAATTAATGGTGTGAATTTTTTTTCTATGCCATCAATGTGGAACTAAAAAATATAGCATTGCAGTGGAAATAAAAAATGCCTAAAACAAAGTGAAACTTCAAGATTTCGCAGCAGGAATTGAACCAGAACTTGGAAGTCTCACTGGCAGCTCCAAATTAGTGAGACAGACTAAGAGCCAAAGGACTCCACGCAGACTGAGTAACACGGCCAGAAGATCCCCTGCCCAGCCTGGCAAGCAGCAGGTGACTGCCAGATTAAAGGTCAGGATGCAAAGCTGGTTGTTCTAGCAGGGGAGCTTGCAAAGCCTGCTGCCAGTTTAGTCTACAACCTACAGGAAGAGCTCCGTTCTGTGGAATTACACTACCCTGAAAACATTTCTATTTGACAAAATGCATGCTTGAAATGGTATTTTTGCTACAGATACAGGATCTTTCCTAGTCATAGGTATTTTCTTGTGAGGACAGTGGGAAAGCATGCTGGTTCTTCAATGGTTCTTCACCTCTAACTAAAACAGAGGGCAGATTACCAGAGCTTGCTCATAACTTGATCTGATTTTAAAAATGTCTCAGCCAACAGTGAGCCAAAAAGTCAAAATTATTAGAATTATGTGTTAGGACCTTTACTTTTCTTTTAAACAAAGTTGAGGATCCTAGTGGCTAGCACAAGACACAGGAGAAACTTTGAGCAGCTTGAAAGATGTCAGGGATTTGTAAAACATCCTCAGCTATCAAGAATTTCTCCTGATGGAACCATCCTGCAGGGCTATACTATCGCTTCAAAAGGCTAACAATTCAAATCTTAGCTGGCAGCTAACTTCTTTCAATAGATAGATGTTTTTGTTTGCAATTTACCATATGTTTCAGTAGTTCAAGAGAGTGGTTAAAAAGAAAGTGTTATTTTCATGCATTTTTTCCACAGAAACCTTTCAAAGATGCCAGAGAATAATTTAAATCTCCTGTTTAGCATTCTACATTTAACTCATCCTCGTACTACTCCCTTTTGTCAGAGTGGCATATTTATAGCAAGTATTTTGCATCACGAAAGAAACCCTCTCAACAAGCAAAATCTATCTTCCTTTTCAAAATACAAATACATAAATACGAGTATGATAACTGCAACCCTTATTATTTCAACTACTTTTCAGTACCTACTAACTAAATGCAAGCTGTTCTCTGATCTCCATGCTATATTACATTTATTCATGTTTATTTCTTCTGATTTCTCCAAGTTATTTGATTCTGAGGAATATCCTTTGCTCCCCAGCAAAGTTCCAGCTCAGTAAGGTAGATTAGAGCTGTCAAGTCTAAACTATTGGAAACTCAGTCCTGCATTGATGAACAGAAAGTTGATCTTTCAGTCTCACAGTTCTGCAAAGAAAGCAGAGTGGGGAACAGTTTGATGTCTTGCACATGGGAGTCCAAAACTGTTACAGCTAAAAATCTGCAGGGATTTAGAAATGTTGCTTTGTTGTGTGCATCAGATTGCTCGGTAGAATTATGAATTTGTGAATGGAAGTAAAACACGATTAATCCATTTTGTTTCTTTATTTTCTTAAAACATTAAATATTTGGTAATTGATTAAAGCTCACTGAAGTAGCACCGAAGAGAGCAGCTCTATAAGCAGGTTTTGGAAAATAAGCAAATGTTCTAACACTCAGCAATGTGCCCTGGCAGCCAAGAGGGAGATCCACATCCTGAGGTTCACCAAGCAGAGCATCACCAGGCGATCCAGAGGGGTGATTATCCCACTGCATCCAGCCTTGGTGCTGCCTCACCGCGAGTACTGCGAGCAGTTCTGGGCCCCACAGTTTAAGAAGAATGTGAAGGTCCTTGAATGCATCCAGAGGAAGGCAACAAAGCTGGTGGTGAGGCTGGAAGGAATGTCCTGTAAGGAGCACCTGAGGGCCCTGGGCTTGTCTAGTCTGGAGAAAGGGAGGCTGAGGGGCAACTTCATGACTCTGCAGCTTGCTGAGGAGGGGAAGTGGAATGGGAGGTGCTGATCTCTTCTCTCTGGTATCCAGTGATGGGATGTGTAATACCTGTGTCAGGGGAGGTTCAGACTTGTCATTAGGAAGCCTTTCTGCACAGGTAGTCAAACACTGGAACAGGCTTCCTAGCTTGTCATTGTTTAAGACACATTTGGACAATGCCATTAATAACATGCTTTAATTAACTTCTGGTGAGCCCTGATGTGGTCAAGCAGTTGGATTAGATGATCATTGTAAGTTACAACTGAAATATTCCATTCTCCTCTAAATTCTGCAAAGAAAAATAAAAGTTTAAAACCAAAAAACCCCCTAACAAGACATTCACGCACATTTTCTATTATGTAACATGTTTATCACCTGAACTTTGAAGATGAAAACAGAGAATTGACTTTTTTTTGTGATGAGGTGAGTCAGCAGAACACAGAAAGTGTTTGAACTAGTTCCATGTATTTATCAGTCACATTATTTTGTCACAATGAATAAAGCATTCCCAGCTGTATTTTCTGTATATGTTGCAAATGAGATACAAAAGAAAATTTTCAGCACTAAAAAAAGTAGGTCATGTTTCTTCCTTCTCATTAGCTTTAAGCATCAAAACCCAGTGGCATAGGAATATTTATCCATCAGAACAGATAAAAACACCTAGCAGTCCAGGAGACAGAACAAGTAATTAGCCTTGTTTCATCTGGGTGGGGTCTTAGTTCTGTCAGCTCAAGATACAAGTTCTTCTGGCCATCTCCTACCATAACCATGAGCTGCACCCTCTATATTCCGTCACTCGCGACCCACAGCCCAAGACCCAGGTACATCCAACTGCGGCTCCAGCTACTTCCGAAACAAGAAGCCGGTGGATGCAGAGTGTGGGTCCGTAAGATGCCACGTGCAGCAGTCTCGTGACAGCAAGGCAGAGGGGTTAAGGCACATTAAGGCAAGCTTGAGGACTGCAGTACTGTCTAGCCCTGCAGTGGCATGCTGGGTTTAATGGAGAATCCTTGTGCTCCCACATGAACACAAGGTCACAGCCATATTTCTCCCATGCAGGTACTAATCCTGCTCCATGAATTTGGGGGAATGATAAGTCTCCTTGACCACTTGGAAAAAACATCTAGCCTTTCCTTGAAAAGGACTATGCTTGTATTCTTGTTCTCTCATCTTAAAGGAGTGGAGATACTATGATTCCAACATGCTCCCAAGAATTTCAAAAACTAGTTTGTGAAATAAAGTTGTCAATGCTTTCGCTGTTTTCTCCTGACAGTTACTATCCACACAGCACAGATGTGTCATTCTGCCAACTACAGATATACACACCCCTGACAATGCACTTTAAAATAACAGCTGTAACAGCAGTGCAAGTCATTCAGAATTCGTTGTGCTAAGTGTTTATGGATATTTACCAGTTTTCTCAGCACTACATGAAATTGCAACAGAAAAATGCACTTGTGGCTCTAGACAAACGTCATATTTCAGATAAAATTGGACTATATTACTGCAACATTCTGTCATGTTTTTGTAAGGCCAGGAGGATGGATTTTCTAAACCACGGCTGACTGCCACTGCCATTATTCAGATCAGTAACAAAATTATCTTTGACTCAACTGAGCAGAACAAGGTTTCTAACCTTATTAATAAATGTCAACATTATTTCTTTTTCAACAAATGCAACTATACCTGTGTAGCTTGTGTGTTTTTGCAGCTCCGTATCTGTAAATTCTCTTTTCTTTTATACTTCTGCAGACCCGTTTCTTAGTGACAAGGTGCATCCCCAAACACAGCAGCCATCTGACTGTTATCCCAGAAACTGCAGACACGTCTCCTGTAAGGTCAACAGGAGTCACCCCTACATAGCCGAAGGTATCGCTGAATACCACACTGCATAAACCCACAGACTTTCAGGAGTCCCTGGGGCCTCATGCTGGGAACCTTTACTAGAAAACAGACCTTGCTGCAGGCAGGCCAGTTCGACCGAGCAGGAAGGGACTGCTTGCGCATCAGGGCCATCATAGCAGCTGTCTTCTTTGATCAAAGACTAGTTTTGTATCTCTTTTCTAACTAATTTTAGCTTCCTAGCTGGTTCCTACTGAAGAATGTGATGCTATCTACATCCTTCAAATGCCACTCCTGCCAGTTTCTACACAAACCTATCAGATCACTCATTGGAGATGTTTTAGAAAGGCTGTCTGACCTTAGTAGATCCAGATCAAAGGTTTAATGCATACTTGAATTCCATTTCTTTAGATTGGACAGGGATGATAATTTCACTAACCCTGCAGCAATTTAATGACAGGTTTCAGTTGCTGATGCTCTATTGTGCATCAGATCAAAGGAAGCTTCCTTTCAAATGAAGACACACAAAAATTCACTTGATTTTCTCTGAAAAACACAGATTAAGAAACAAGTCTTTAACTGATTTGTAATGTTACTATTAAATTGTTCCAAATAATCACTCATAAGGTTTTAATAGCACTGATAATACCCTATATCATCCTCTGCAGCATATGAAAATGCCAGGAAATGAAACAAACTTGTGAAAGTTTTAATAGAATTTTCACCATTAAATTCTGATGAATATTTTTCTGAGTCACTTTCTCTTGCTTCAAGTGGGACCTGTCCAGTGGATTCAGAGGATCTGTGCTACACGGACTGGTGAAAATAATCACAACAGGCCATATCTCCCAACATATGAAGCTAAACAATGTTCTACCTTTTTGTAACAGCACAAAAATCAAAAAGCCAAAGGGAAAGCATGTTAGCACGTGTGAATGGAACATGTACAATCATGTTTTGATTTGCATTTAATATGAAGCACAAGTTCATGGTTTCAGGTCTTTTCTTACAAACAAAAGCTCTGAGGGTAACTCTGCTGGCAGAGTTTGCAACAGAACAATCCTATGACATGGGACATTCAGAAAGCCAGAAACCGTGGCTGTTCAGGGCTTTGTCACAAGCAGAAGCTTGCCATAAGTTATCACTAGCCCTGTGACTGTGGCACAAGCAGACATGGCCTGGTGCTGCAGATGCTCAGTTTCATGGGCCAATGTATCACTCGCCCACCTCAGCACCCACAAAGGCAAACGCTCACAGCTGTGATGGAGAAGCCGGAATACAGCCAGGTGTTCGGTCCTGGAGCTCTGCAACAGGCAGAAGAGCAACTTTGAAGTTATCAGCACGGAGGACTTCAACTGCCCCTGCCATCCGTGTCAGATAAAAATCTTTGTAACATTGTTTACACCGATGTTACCTTTTCCTAGGGAGGAAGGGAACTATTTTATTCCACTGTATGTCCCCGTTAGCCAGCACAGACTTATTAGTGGGTATCTTACGTTGGTATAACTATTCTGATATTCTGCAAACAACTCATTAGCTGAAGTAAGGTACATAAATAAAGCTTTTAAGTACAGGCCAGATACATGGAATAACACAGAATAATAGAGACAGGTGAGCAAGCACCACTATTTCAGCCCTCTAGCTTACACTGAAGATAGACATCCACAGCTGCAATAAAGGAGAAGGCATTTTCGACACAGCCCCAACAGGTGCTGACAGCATCCTAAAGGCACCAGGACTTTCTTTCTCTTCTGGGAATGCTAAAATCAGTGGTTTATTTTTACTGAGGGATAATTAGCATCTATCAGTGATGCAAAGGTTCAAGTATATATACATAAACATACATATATCCATATCCACATATATATATATGGATATTTGTATCTCTCCATACATATGTGTGTATGCAAAAGTACATATCCACATACACATATTCAAACAAAATGCAAGTTGACACATATGCAAATGTCACTCCAGGCATTAACTTCTACAAGTTTATTCCTTGCAGTAAAGTGGCAAACATCTTGTGTTTTCCCATATTGTCTTAGTAGGAATGATGGGGACTAGTTATCCAGGGATAGAACAGCAAAACCAGCAATAACAAACCCTGGAACTCTTAACTGTGAAGACAAGGTCTGTCCTACCCAAGGGAGATGGGCAGCAACAGAAAGGTGTACTGTCACTGATGATTCACATGACTCCCTGAACAACCTCCATCTCCTAAGAACTTCTCTTCAGAAATCAGCTAGCAAGACAGTTACTCCCTTTTCTCTGTACTAAATTAAATTATAGTGAAGTACAATATTAAATTTAGACTAAATAAGCTTGTTTACTGATGTAAAATCAAATTGATTTTCCCTTCCCCCACTAATGAGATACAAAAAACTTGTTTTGAGAAGGTTCCTCATCACTGTAGCTCTTATGACCACAAAAGGAAGATACACACATGCTTTAGACTCAGCCCTGTCAGAATGGTGATAAATGTCTTACAGTAAAGTAGCACACCTGAATGGAAGGATTGCCACAACTTTGAACTGAAGAATTAAAAGATTTCACCCCAAAATACTTCACAGATGGAAGTCTACAGCACACACAAGAAGGGAAGTTTAGTGTCCGTGTTCTCTTGCAACAAGATAAACTGTGTTAAATGAACTGCCTGTACAATGTTCGTATTTCAGTCACGGCTTCTGCTCAGTCACCAACAACTGTGAGTTATCCTTGAAAGATCAGGTCTCACTCTGCTCTTCTACATGAGACACAATGAAATCTGATGTTTTCAGAAATGACGGGCAACAGTAACTTAGGTTTCTGAATTGAGTCCATCTGCCCATCCAACGGGTGCTAACTAAACAACATAGCAACCCCAGGAGAGAAGATTATGGAAATGATCTCTCAGCTACTGAGGAATTCGGAAGCTCTTCTGAGCTTTGGCAGCTATCTGCAGGCTGTTTTCATTGACAGTCACAGGTAACAAATGCTACCACCACCTCTACATTTACCCTCACCTCGCCAAGGAGGAAATTTGCCAAATTAAGGGATTTGCAAAATGTTAACTGTCTTCTGTAAAACTTATTAAGATATTAAGCTGTTAAAAAACATTGACATACTGGAACATGATCATGGTTTTTTGGATACAGTAGATTTCAACTAGGAATAGATTCTGTGTTTCTGTGTTCATTACCCTTAAACAAAGATTGCAGCATTTCCTTTTGGACAGACTCCTTGAGGGGGCCAACACTTGAGGCTGCAGGTGAGGAAGCTGTTGCCCTTGGTGTACTTGCTAGCAAACAGATACACTCCAGGTTACCAGCTCAGTGACAATTCTCTATATCCAAGCTGCGCTCAGATTGATAAACGCAAATGTGATACTGATTTTATACAATGAAGAACTTCCTTAAATGCTGTTTTTCCTCAACTCCCAAATTCTGAACATTCCTAAGTAATTTGTACTAACAAATTGCATGCAAGTTAGCTTTTACTTCAATACTCTTTTTCATTTATTATAATCAAATTCAGTTATACGCAACATCCAGCAATCACTGGCACTATGATCAGAGTTAGGAAAAAGAATTTATAGACTTTAAGAATATGGGTGGAAGATTAAGGAGAACAGGTCACTATCAGTGAAGTATGCCCATCTGGGAACTTGCATATCGATACTGCTGTACTCCACAGAAAAGCAAAGGGGAAAAACCTTCAAAACCTCAGTCAGAACAATACCTCCTTTGAAGTTTTATTACAGCTAATTGTAATCAAAGGTCAGTAACCATCCTACTGCACATGACTCTGTGCAGTCCAAAGCACGTTCTTTAAAGTAGCATTATTTCTGACATGATCTATCTGCCAAGAAGAAATGTAAATATTTGAAAAGCACTAGAGCATACAAGAATGGTGCAACGGTTAGGTACTAAATACCATACTCAAATTCAACTGGCATCCTTGTGACTAGAGTTCATACTCAGCTCCCTCCTGAACACATCCCTTAAGTGATCTGAACTGTTGTTCAGAGGTTCACAGTTCTCTCCATCACAAGGCAGGAGAATGCAACTAGAGTTTAGACTTATTTGGAACACAGACCTGAAACCTAAATCCACAGATAGACAGTCCTTAAGGTGAAAACCAGCTAAAGCCTTCAGCACTGACCTCCCTGCCTCGCAGAATTCACAGTCACGAGTGAGGCTCTCAGGCTCCCTATGCCACAGCCCTGCAAAACAGGACTGGCAGAGCCAGCAAAGATGAATATGAGCCACCTGACCTGATAATAAGAAACTTGAGGAAGGATGAAGGAACTAATTTTGTTCCTCAAAGGGACTAGATCCAGAAAGTCCCCACATCTCTCCTATGCACTTAATATAATTGCTAATGTCCAAGATGTGGATACAGTTTATGTGTTCAGTGACTGAGCAAGGATCCAGCTGTTTTCTTCCAGTATCACTGCTGTGGTCATTGCAGTGCTCTGCAGGTGCACAGCCAAAAGCACCACCACCTTGAACAAGTGAAGTGACACATGTGGGATTCATAAATCAGGCTTTGAGCATCCAATCCAACAGGTGTATCCTCAGCTGCCAGATGTTGGACAATACTGTGGTTAAGCACTTAAAATACTGCTACTTCCCATGTAAATATTGCAGGATCACTTCTAACTATAGAGATTATTGTCTCATTTCTGAAAAGCTAGCTTACCTGCTGCTCTGATCTGATTTTACAAAATTCAAATATTAAAAAATCATGACAATATTTATCATTTACAAAGCTTATTATTTTACATTATAGGTAGTTGAACTTCTGTACAGCACACACAACAAGTTGTAAATCCCTCCAAATGACCACCATAACTAATACTGTTTTCTCAAAAGGCACTTGTACCACTTAATCAAATCACTTTCAGTTTTGACTGTTGTGCTTTTGGGGTGCAGAGAGGCAAAAAAAAAAAAGTTAAGATGGTGGATATCTTAGAAGTGACATATTCTAAGTTAACTTATTCCGCACCTCCAATAAGAAGCACAACCTTTTTGAGAAGTCCTGTAAGAAATGTTGAGTTACAATGACTTTTTGCAAACAAGGGTGGAGTTGAAATTCATCATCAATCAGAAACCAGCTTAGCCTTAAGAATGCTAGCACTGTATTTGTCTTCATTACATTACCCAACAACACGTGAACCAAACAAACATGACTATAATTATTTTGACATTCCAATGTTTTATAATGTGATTTAAAGGAAACAAAACAGGAAACAAAAAATCCAACTCATTTGACCTCCATAATACGCTTAATCAAAAGCGGAGCTTTAGTCTCATAAAACCAATATTTGCTATAGAAACAATTTAACTATAACTGCACCCATCTTATCAAGCTTCCTAGTAAAAAATCCATAATCCTCTTCAGTCGCAAGAGTCAAAGTCCAAGTTTTGGTCATTTTAAAAAGTCTATTCTTTTCAGGGCTGTTGCTGTTCCTCCCCAAACTCTCGTGTCCTCCCAAACATGTTCTCCTGAAGAATGTGGCTGAGCAGCACTTATCTTTGTGCACTAAAAGGAATTCATTTCAGTGAGGTGTTTTTCTCATCTTGTGAACATACAAAAATTTCAATGGGAAAGTGTTTTGCATCTCTCACTAGTCAGAGCAGATTTCTAACTGCTGTGCCATTATTTCCCTAATTCCCCCATATTATCTGTTCAGCTCAACAGACGAAGCTCCAATTAATTAATACCACGAAGGAGAAAGTACAAATGAGGCAGTTGTTTGAACTTTCTCCATAATTTGATAGCTGTTCAATGATATTCTCCTTACCTTATTTTCAGTCCTCTAACTGCAAGACTGAAGTCTTCTCTGGTTCGGCATTTCTAGATAACTGTAGGAATTCCAGACTTAAAGTTATTTAGCTCATACTACCACCTTCCTGACAAAGGTAGAGCTGCTTTAGCACTGAAAACTATTTAACTGTGAGTCCATATGTAGTACAGTAGAACAAGTGTAAATTTTTACTGATAGACTGGAAAAAGCAAAACAGATAAAATTACAGTCACCTTGGAATGATTTGGTGAAAAACACGGGCATAAACTATTTCCTGAAAACAGTGAAGCACTGCTGAGGGAGAAAAGTAAAGGCTACTTTTAAAGTAACCTTTCTCTTAGGCACAAAAGAACACTGATTGTCCTTATCAGGGAGGAGCAGCAAAGTCTGCCTCCCCAGCGCTACAAAGAAGTGCATGGAATTCGAGACACAGCTTACCAACACGAGTAGAAATTCAGGTCAGAAAGAGCGGGAGACAGTAAGGCTTGTAGAAACCTGCCTGCCTGCCTATTCAGAGGCTTCGAATTGCGATTCAATTGAATCTGCCTAATGCATGCTTAAAACAACACGAGGTGATTTAGAAATGTACTCACACGCACAATGCCTCTCTCTTCCCTTCCCACAAGAAGGTCTCAGAAAATTCTCTACAGCGTCCCTACAGGCTAAACCCACAGTCCAGCTTCCCTAAACACTGAAGATCAATGTTTCCACTCAAGCAACAACTGCGTTTTGGGATCTGTGAGTTATTTTAAGCTCATGAAGCATTTATAGTCACAAGTTTTATTAAACAAACAAAAAGCAGTTACTACCATTAACCTCTCAGGGGTCTAAGAACTCGCAGATGCTTGGAAGATGCTGCAGGGAGAACTCCAAAACCAAATGAAGGGAAAATTCACATTATTCTTGGCTCCTTCTCATTCGCTTCAATTACTTCCTTTTCTCATCCTTTGGAACAACCTTCAAAATGTTTTATGCACTAGACTCTTAGAATTACGTGTGACAATTATATATTTTTATCTTCTTCAGCGTAAAACAACTTACACCAAGTATCGAGTTCAATAAATACTTCAGTAGCTTCCACAGAAAGTTGCATTTATGCAAACTAAAGCCTTTTCTGAGTAGACAACCAGTGCATTTCTCAGGAACATTTCAGCCAAATGCCTATCATTTGACCAGGGTATTCTGAAGATTTCAAAAGGAGTCATACACAAAGAGTTTAGCTCATTATATTTGCCAAAACAAAAGCTAACCCTGGAGACTACACGGACTTTCCGTTTTAAAATAAAGAGTAATTTAACAAAATATGTCTAGAGAGATTGGGAAAATTAATTATGTCACAGTGACACTGCTTGTTTTTGTCAGTCAGTATTAGACGTAAAAGTTTTTGGTCAATTACAGCAGGTCAAATACTAATCTGAGAAACATCCACTCTTACAAGCAGCTAGACTACAATTTGACTCAAGCTGATCTACAGGTAGAAATTAAACCATGGATTCTGACATTTTTAGCAGGAAAGAGAGTAGGATCTATATGGGGTAGTCATTTTTCTTGACAGGGAAATAATCTTGTCTCGTGAATTACACAGGATCCCAAAAAATAGCTGATGTAGTGCTGAAGGCTGGAGGAGATGACAACTGTATGACTCAAACACTTTTTGTTTCCTCTCACTAATGTTTAGTTCTAGAAGGATGATAATAAGTTTAAAACTACCCTTAAAACTGTTTAGAGACATGAAATACAGTAACCACGTTCTTCTCCAGATGCAGATTCCCACATAACTAGCTAATAATAGTGTTTTCTTTGTCATTTTCCTCCATTGCTTAGCCCGGATCTAAGGACATCCCCTGCAAAGCCCACAGAAAACAGAAAAGCCTCCACGATGCAACACTGAGAACAGCAGGAACCTAGCCCGTAATTAAAGTTCTTAAATGCTGTGATAACACAGATGAAAAAAAAACTGACAAAAAAGAGATGTCACAACTCTGGTCCTTTATAACAGTACCTTCAATCACTGAATCATCTGTTCTGGTCTTTAGGCTGCACTCAGACGTACTGCTGACTAGATGAAGAAAGTTTACTATCACCAGCATGCAAACTGTTACCCATATTCTGTCATCTTCTTGTGTCCAACCCAGAAAAAAAGTCAGCGAGAACTGACGTGCAATTTAAATTGTTTGTCAAACTCAGATTTGGTTTGCTGGGTTAATAGATAGTTATAAGGGCTATATTGCTCTGCTAACTGCATATGTGCCTTGCAGGCAGACTGGGTAAGGAGAGAGCAGAATCAAAAACTCCTATCAGTAACCTCCCTGCAGACTGGAGATGTGGGTGAGCGAACTATTGTGGCCCTTTTCTACCCCTCCAACAAAAACAACACACAAAACTATGTATATTGTTCAGCCCATGAGGCACGAAACAGAAGCTAAAACTAGCCTACCACAGCATGAACCAACTGCCCATGCAGGGAAGATGATGTTTCTCTTACGGATGCTTGATGGGCACGGATTATAGAGTTCTGAAGATGCTGTGTTTACTCAGTTGGCTGCTGAAATGGATAATTAGTTTTTATTAGTTGTAATACAGCCACTAAGCATTTTGAACACTTCATGCCAAAACATATCAGAACACATACCTGTCATCATGCCACTGAACTGAAAACTAGATCCACACAGTAAAAGGCTGAAGGAACTGAATACACAACAAACCTTCAGATAGGAAAGTGCTACATCCTCTGCAACACAAAAAATGCAGCTGTCTTCACTGCTGAAGCACGAAGAATACCAATTATATCTAAATCCTTCTGATGTTTCTTATTTAAGAACGAATTCAGTAGGACGCTTATGCCCAGATTTCCTTAACAGAAAGCTGTCACTTTATATGAAAATATGGAAATTCATAGGTCACATGCATAATCAATTCAACAAGAGAATGATGTACGAGCTTCAATTAAACAGAGAACGCAGTGATGCCCTTCAAAAGCGAGTTTGAGAAGAGCTGTACCTATTCCAGAGTATTTCTTAATGCAGAAAGGTGCTGGTGGCCTGAAGTCTGTCCCTAGGCTCTCCTGGTATTTATCTGTCCACTCTGCCGCGGGTCGCAGGCACCGAGGCACGGCACCCGCCCAGTTCGGCTCCCCTCGGGACGGTCTCTCCTGCTCCGCGGCGCTGATCGCCTCCCAAGAGGGAAAGTTTAGCCCCGCTTAATGACCTCTAAGACCCTTTAAACACACCCAAGATTTGTTCCGTACGAAGGTTTCGGGGTGCTTGGTTTGCCAAAGGCAATTTACGAACTAGTTAAGCTCCGGCAGCCTTGCGGAGGAGAGTTGTCTTTTCCGCCCCCATCGCACACGCAACCGCGGCAAATTCAGCCCCGCGTTGCAGGGCAGCTCACGGACGGACTCCGGGGTCCGTGCCGGCGTGCGGGGACAAGCTCGGAGCCGAGGGCAGGCTGGGCAGCGCGGGCAGGACGAGCTGCCAGCCCCGCGCAGTCCCCGGCCCCGCAGGCTGAGCCCTGCCCGCGGCGGCCCCGCGCCTCTCCCTCCTCCCCGCCGCTCGCCCCCACTCACCGCCACCGAGCCCGAGGAGGAGGCGACGAAGACGCGGATCACCATCTTCACCTCATGAGCCGCAGCGACAGGAGCGGTCGGGACGCGGCAGCGAGGCTGCGAGGAGCCGCTCCCCCGCACGGGACGGGGCCGGGGCCGCCCGGCTCCACCCCGCCGCCGCCCCCGAGGATGGCCGCCGCCCGCAGCACCCCTGCCCTGCCCTGCCCGGCGAGCGCAGCCCCTCTTGGCGAGCCGGGTCCGGCTCCCGGCTGGCAGGAGGCAGCGATAGAGGCGGGAGTGTGTGGGCGGCGCGCAGGGACCGACGGGCGCTGTAGTCCTCCCCGGGCGGGGACAGCCGTAGGACGGAGCCTGCCCGCCCCCAGCTGCCGGGGAGATGGAGGTACGCGGCAGCCTGCTCGCCCCAGCTGCCGTGCCCCAGCGCCCGGGGCTGCCCGGTGCCACCGTGCGTCTTGGAGAGGCTGAGAGGGGCTTGTGCCGCCCTCCAGGTGCGCTGCCCACAGGTCGAAGTGAACAACGCCTGAAATTGCTCCCCCCCGCCACGAGGGCTGCTCCTCGCTCCCAGTTCAGGCTGCTCCTGGTCCTCCTACCCCATGCGGAGCCGCCAGATCTGATCCGCTCGGTCCAGGTCTGACCCCTTGGTCGCTGCTTACTGCGGCAAAGGGGTGGAAAATGAAGCCGTTCTGGACCGGCATTCCTGTCAAGGCAAGCAACAAGGACAACGCAGGAGAGGCAGGACACTGGGCGAGAGTGCCATAATATCCCAAAGGAGTTAAACAGTGCTGCGCATTTTCACTCCCTGGTATAGATGTACAGTTCCCAGTATTATCAGCTGTGGAACAGATGCTATTAATCATCAGGATAAGGAGATAACCCCAAATAACCCTTCATCACTCAGATCATCTGCAAGTGACCGAGGGGAACTCAGTCCTCATCAGCTTTTGGGTCCGCGAGGATGCAGCCTGCCTTTAAATAAAGTCAAGAACCACACAGCTGACATGTTACTACAGCCATAACCCTCATCCTCTTACTTCCCTGCGCGCAGCCAGATGGTTACTCACTCCCTCTAACTTCCCCTTCCCACCGTTTCACCAAAATGATGAAGTGTGCTGTGTCATCCTCCTTCACACCTTTGCATTGCCACTGCCCTCGGTGAATTTCCACTGTTCAGACTAAGCACAGACCTCGACTTACTGCTAAATTTGTCCTTAAAACTTGTACGTTTTAATATTGATTATTTATTTTGAAATCCTGAATTCCTTGAGGAAGGTACCTAGCAATAGCCATAAAACGCTCACTGCTCTCTTAGAGCTTGATTTATCTTGTGGAAGTAATTTGAAAGATTTCCACTGATTTCACTGTCCTCTGGACTGGAGCTTAATATCAGGAATATAAAGTAATAAAATGGGAATTCAAGTAGCAATCTTGGAAAGATTTATGCCTTACTTTGCTTTTGTGAGAGTGCTTGTTGAAAGAAAAAAAGAGTAAACTTTATTGGAGTACACTTAGGTACAAAGGTTAAGATTTTCTGGCTTCGTACTCCTGTCTTCACTTGAGCGTAACTTTTACTGTGGGAACCACAAACCGGTGAACGACCAGTGTTTATTGTTGAATGGCTGCTGAATGACCAGGGAAAGCAGCAAAAGAGACAAACTTGTTTTTATGTTGGTTTGTAAGGCAACACCAAGCAACTTGTTAAAATTCTGTGATAGGTGAGTAATTATAGGAATTTGCTGGAAAAATCCCATTACCTTACTCAGTGAATTTCCTTCATGCTGCAGGATTATTTCTGACAAAAAATTTTCCTGTATTTTCTTTAAAAGGTGGAGGTTCTTACTTCCCACTTATTTCTCTATTTACTCACTACTAGAAAATATTGGGTTCAGTATTCTGTTTTGGCTGTACTCCCATTTTATGAAACAGATAAAATCAGGGCAACTCACTGCAGCTGGTTGTACATGATTTGCTCACAGCACTAATACATAGCTTTAACTATAATATTAATAACCCCTGCTTGCTTATATATTTCATAAATACAGCAAAGCAGAAAAAAAGATAGCAAGACTGATTCTGAAGGGTGCTGGACATCTTTATGTCTCACTAAACAGAAGAGAAGAATGCTCCTACATCTCAGAGACAGCCTTGGCACATAACCAATAGCCCACAGAAAGCATGTGGCAATGGCATGATATGGAAAAAGCATGAGCTGTAAATAAGAAAATTAAGAATTCTAATGGGAATGTAAAAACTGAAACTAAGGTATTTTTAAGATTGTTTCCTCTTCCTATAAGAATCATCTATTTTGTTAGCTCCAAAAGCTACAGATTTAGTCTCCTTTCCCATGTGGAAAACGGACAACTTTCACTTCAGTTCACTTGAAAGTGTTTATAAGCTGCATAAATTCTCAAAAGCTACAGGGAAAAAATGACAGACAAGACAATGCACATTTTTCATTTTTATTGTTTTTAGAGTCTCCCTTTTGTTCCTGCAGCCCTTGGGTTGGTAGGTTCCTACAGTTCGAACATCAAAACAGAGTCTGAGCAGCTAAACTCACGGCCAGAGCTGATAGACTCAAGTTGAGCTAAAGTATCAGAGCTCATGAAGATCTTCCCTCTATCACACTTGAAACAGCTTTAGCCAAAGCTTCAGCATCTTTATTCCACACATATTTAGAGAAATCATCAAAGAGCAGGGGGCTCCCTGCCCACATTCAACTGGAAAACAAATGCAACAACTTAATTAAAGCATCCTTTCAAACACTATTTGGAACTGATTTTGAACAATCTCAGCCTGTATTTCAAAGAATTTTCTTGTAATTATCAATTTTTAAAGTATATTTATAATATTTTGGGCTAAAAATTTTGCACCTATGACTTTTTGGTATCAACTTTGATGCAATGTGGGCATTGAAAATCCAGACAGTTTTCTCACGTCTCTCTTTTGCCAGTCTTTCCATACACATAAAGAAGCTAGTTCGTTGTGGAAGTAATCCAGAAAGTTAGGAAAAATAAATATTACACTGAGAACCTTGTAGAGCAGCCTCTTACTTTATGTGGCTCCTAAGCAGAGAACTATTCCTCTGTGGAGTGCAAAACCTACTGGATAACACCATGTGATGTTTTGCATTCCCAGGTGGTGTACAGGTTAAGACTGGACATCGCCCTTTGTCCTGCAACTGCTGCTGATAAGTGTCCTGAGGCCATGCCTTTAACTCCATTTCTATTGTACAATTCTAGACACTTGAAGACAAAGTGGTATGAACTTTTAGTTAAGTAAAAGAAATGTAATAAATTAAAAACATTGCTAAAATGATTTATGAGCAGTTTCCCATGTTTACAGGAGGTACAGGAAGACTGGAGTTGACAATGTGAATTTATAGGGGGCAGGGGTAGTTTCTAAAGATTTCGTGGTAAGAATGATTCATTGTTATGCCAGATCTTCATGGAAGATTAAACAGAACTTTACTGCTGCTAAGGTAACAAAGTACACACAAAACCAAGGCTTACAAGTATGTGGAAACAGAAGTATAAGAGTACAACTTTGAACAAAGAATATTCTAGTTATGATAAAAGATGATTGTGTAGCAAGATGTAACAGGCATAGGATAAAAATATGGGAGAAACAGAATGTTATGTTCAGGACTAAAAAAAATGGTTAAGATGGCTTTATTTCCACCTGAAAGAAGCAGTCTGTCTGAGGCATTTTAGAAGTTTTCTGGTTTGTGGGTTGCTGGTACCAACCCATTATTTCTCTGGGTTCTGTGAAACATTGCTAAGAAACAGTGAAGTCTCATAGACTCTGCAACAGTCTACATACTTTAAATTTCTAAAGAGGTCTTTATCACCTTTTTAAAATTCCAAGTACCAAAACATGTTGAAAATTACAGATTTAGAATGCCATTAAAAGCTCTGACAGTTCAGATCAATCTTTTTTGGTAGAAATGTGTCATGGTATGGAGCAGAAAATGTAGTTAAAGGGTAGAGAAAACACAATGCTCCAGCTTCAATAGAGCAGAATATCATCAGCTGCTCTTGCACTGCAGAACAGCAGAGAAAGAGAACTTTAAGGCTCTAAACCACACAAAATGGCCAAAGTAATGTAATGTAAGTACAGGACTGTTTCTCTTGTTATGCAGTGGCACTCGGCCTGGTGGCTGATAGCCCATAAACATCTTGTCCAGATGCAGTTTGAAAGCATATGAGACAATGCTGCTTGGAGCCTGATTCTCTGCATACATCCTAGAAGCCGCTGTATTTTTAAGGTATTGTTTTATTCACAGAAGTAACATCCTGGGTACATTTTCTGCGTTGTGCTTAAATGCCTGCAGCTATGGGCTGTGCATACTCTTATGAATCCTCCTCTACATGCGCAACAGGTCAAACAGCTCTCAATCAAGATCACTCTATCCTTTGCAAATTTTTTTGGATGTTTTATTAATCAATGATGTTTCTCAACAACAAACTCAGTTTCATGCAAGACTGTTCTTTCCAGAACCTTCACTGTGGCCAGAGGCTTATATTCAGAGCATTTCTCAGCTTTCCCCACAGTCAGATTTTAGAGATAACATCCCAAGATAAAGCTCTTTCCCTTTTGACTTGAATTACTCTAAAGCTACTACAAAGGCCACGTGTTAAAGCAGGCTCTTGGGAAGAGACAGAGCTGGAACAATTTTGAGAAAGGTTTTGATTCTTGTATTTACAAATTTGTGGCGTGTTGAGGAGAGCAGAGAGGTACAGCTGTTCTTCATTTCAGAATTATTTCTGTACCATCTCTATAACTGACAGAAGAAAATAAACCCAAACAATTTTTAAAAAAATTTTTAAAAAAATCCAGGGATCTTGAGTAAACTTTCCTTCATGTCATTTAAATCTAAATGTACCTAGATAATTACAAAGCTGTATGAGTCCATTCTTCTCAGCTGCTGCCCTTTAGTTGAAGTCACAATCTGCTGCTCTTTAGTCGAAACATGACTAGTTTTAGTATCTGTGGCTGCTTTGATTCCCTCCATGAATTCCTAATACTAAGGACCTTTGAAAAGAAAAATATTTTCCTGTGAAATTCCACATCTGATATAGGTCAGTCATCTGACTTGCTCAGTCAACTGAACCTGGAGATTAAAACATCTTTCGTGTTCTGTATTAAATCATTCGTCCTTCCTTAAACTTACAGCTACGTTATGTAAGAAGTTCTAGAGTTCATTTTCTATTCGTGTCTTTAAAGATCCACTGTTACTGAAGTTCGTAGCTCTGACTGAGGAGCAGGAATCCAGGCAGGTTTCAGTCAGAGTCAAGCCTTCTACGCTGTCTGCACTTTCAGCACAAGATACTGCAAATAAATCAGGCCCAACAATGTCAACTTCAGCAGGTTTGTATCCGTATTTCTGCTAATTTGAACAACCTTTAGTAATCTACATTACTGCAGAGAGATGAGGGATGAAAGCCCCCACTAATCTCATTTCCCCATCTGCAGTTCCAATGAAACCTAAATTAGCAAGCATTCAAGATGTGAAGTGCACTCAAAGAGCAGCCATAGAGCATTACATTCCTGCCAGCCCTTTCCAGGAGGGACCTTCTGCCAAGCCCTTGGAAAAACAATCTACCACCACATTCATTTTGGCTTTTTTTCAGCTCTTTTCCCATATCTGTTTAGTTCCACTCTGACAAGGCACTTTAGAAGACTCATTTCTTGCGATGCAGAAGTGGGTCAGCAATAATATTCGCATATACCAGAACAAAAAGCGAGTAATCTTGTGTAGAATAAGGAGCAGTTGAGTACTTGAATTTTGGCAACTTTCCTAAAGTGTATGCACTAAATGAACTAAGAATAGTTACTATTTTTATAGGATTTAGGAGTTTTTTAGATGTTTCACAGAACAGAGAAGCGGGGAAACATTTCAAACGTGGAAAGCTGATGTAAATTTGAGGATAAAGATTATGTGTGTACTGCATTTCAAGCATGGGTTCAAGCCTACAGATTGAGGCCACTCTCCCACTGAGGGGAGACAAGACTACTCAGTCACAGGTTTGAGAAGATCTTTAGGAACCATCAGAAAAAAATCTTTTGCCCACTCTTAATCCTCATCTCAGAGGCGGAAGGTGTCCACATTTGCAGCGTGGGTGGCCCAGGAGTGGTCTGCTGGCCCCTACCCTGTCTCAGGTGTAGCCCATCTCTCTGCAGAAGATGACAGAGCCCTTCCCCACAGACAGGAGGCATAACAGCGTGAATTTAACTCCATAAAAGCAGTGCAGACAGCTGCAGCCAACCTGCTGGCATTCTTCTAGACCAGGGGAGTGATGCCCTGACATTGGGCATTGCCGGCTTCTTGGGCAGCGGCCAAGGAGAATGAAAGAGTGGAGAAAGCACATGGGTCCTGTTTATCAAACTGGAGAGGGGATGACCCAGTTTGGAGAGGGGACTAGCAAGTGGGAGCTGAAGCTGGTCGAGGGAGAAGGCAGAGAAGGAAAGAGTGGCAGCAGTGATTTAGGGATGTGCTGCAGACAGGCTGTATTGACCTACATGGGAAGTGATTGCAATGTCATAGGCTGTTTGAACCAAGGTGACCCTTTACTGCCTGGACAGAAGCTGAAGAGATGTGGATTCAGAGCAGGAGCACACAGAACGGAAACCAGATGCCTGGCACCATCAGGTCAGTGTAGATACAACCTGTGCAACCAATACACTGAACAAAGGAACATATAGGAGGCAATGTAAGCCAGACTAAAAGACAGCCAAATAAATGAGAAACTATATAGTGTGTCAGGTGACAGGTAGAGAAATCGCTGTCCCTCCATGCATTGCCTTACAAGTCTCAACCCAAACTGTTTTAAACACGGACCTGCCTGTCAGAGTAGATAGACATTTTGTATTCTTTGGTCGTGTAACCCTGCAAAATTTGCTAGTATTTGTTTATTCCTTTTAGATTTGTAGACTAAAGTTTGTTACATTTTGCATTTCCATGTCCTGTTTTCTGCACAATGTTTTCCCTGATCAGATCTTTGGTGCAGCTGCTACACTGTCTCAGAGCTACCTGAGATTTATTTTCCCCTGCTATAAAGGTACTGGGGAGGTAGCAGTTGGAAAGTAATATTTTCCATAGAGGACTAATTAACCTGCAGCTGTTGTTCAGTTGTAAAATGTAAAGTTGTGAAAATGCTAAGTGGAATTTTTAGCACTTCCCAAAAGTTAGCTACAAAACTCAGTACTGTTACCCCTGGCCACATTTGATCTTTGCAGAAAAACAAATGACATTCTTTGCATCCACATTTTTCCACTGGGAGAACTGCTGGTTGACACAGTAAGTTTGTATGACTTTTGTCAGTGAAGGCTCGGCTTAGACCAGCTTCCAGACTATTCAGACCATAAATTGGATGGTAAAAACAAAAAGCTAATACAGCTCTGTTTGTCTGGGTTTTTTTAATTAATTAGAAAAGGATGATGAAAGACACACAACTGGTCTTCATAGGAAATCTGTAAAACAAGCATGGCAAGCCAAATGAGAAGCTATGAGAGGTTAGCAAAATTAATCTTGCTGCAAGAAATATTATTTTCTTGATTCATCAAAACCATCTTCTCAAGATACATACTTTCTATTTCACTAAGCAACAGACATCATGCAGCCAGCAGGGTCAAGTCTGCTGCTCTGCTAATGGCATGGCAAGGGTAAGCATGTCAAATCTGCCATTGATTTTTTCTAAATGCAGCTAGACTGAACTAAAATTACTTTCAGAATAGCAGATCTAAAATAAATAATGAAGGGATGGCCAAGCAACTATGCTGCTGAACCTATTTTAGAGAGCATACCTGTCTCAGTCATAACCTATTTTAGCCATGGTCAGCATAGGCTGCTCTTAGATCAATATTTTAAAAACCTTAATCGTAAAAATTTCCTTATTTGTATACAGAAAGTTGTTTTTTGATGACAATTTGTCCACAAATGGACAAATATAATATAACAGCTGTATCAGGCCCTAAGTGGGTAGATATTTGTGATGCCCAGTCTACTTTCAACACATAAACCCCCTTCCCCCCACAACAGTTCTATTTAAAACAACAGGAGATAACTTTGATTCAATACTAACTTTTTAGTGATGATACTAAAGTTTAGGAAAGTCTGAGGAATATTAAACTCAACACAATAGCGTCATCATTGGATGCAATATTTCTCAATGGAATCAAGATTATAGGACATACAACAGATCCATTCTCAGAGTTTTTGGACTACATAATAGGTTGCACTGGAGGCCAGTGTGAGGGGTTCCTCCTGAGATCCTTCATATCATCAGGGTTCAAAGACAAACAAGGGTCCAGCAAAAACCTCATGGGAGACTTCACAGAAGGGAAAAATATTGTGTCATATACCCACAGAGCCAGTTCAAATCTTTCTTTTCAAATCCCCATTGAATCACTAAAGCCTGTAGCTGCAGTCCTTATTCCCATTGAGTAGACCTCACTCAGACAAGTAGCATTTAGGGAAATAAATGGGATTTTTTGTGTGAAAGACCGATACTCTGCAAGATGGGTTGCAGATTCAGGCTGGGAAACAACTGTGAATTATCATGAATGCAAAGAGCAGACTTCTTTTTAGAATATGGCTGGCAAGGGCCTTACAAACCTTCTATTGCATAACCCAGTGGTGAGACACTGGCCTAGAGGAACCTGGCTTGGTTCTGACCTTCACAGGCAACCTAGCTGCAGCAGGCAGAAAATCAGAGAATCATATATATATTGCATATCTTCTTGAAAGCAACTTCTGAGAGACAGTCTCTCTTGCAATATTTCTTTTAGGATCTTTCCATTTTGTCACTTTCTGTGATGTAGCCATTAAGCATGACGAGCAGTATATAAATGTTAGATGTGGTCGTCATACCTACAGACATCTCCATCTTACTCAGATTCAGCTTTACCTGTGGTACCTTCACGCTGTCTCCATGTTGCTGTCATTTGCAAGGCTGGGTTGTGTCACCTGGAATTGCATCTGGTTCACCATAGATGTTGAACCAATGAGAATAATTTTTATGGGACTAGGATATAATGAAGATCATGGCTGAAGATACAGTTTCTCTCACAGGCTGGAATTCATGTTTTAAGAGTAAACCCTTTAAGTATTCAGGGCAAATTTCTCATGAGACTGATCAAAAACAGTGCTGTGAGCTTCCCCAGGAACCAAGGCTATTTATATTTCTTGGTACAAGTTACACTAACAAATAAAACCAAGTAAACTGGGTTATAATATTTCTCCTATGTCTGGAACTTGCTGTATTCCAGCAGAGATAGGAACCTTTGTCAGTGAAGCAAATATTTTTTTGTCTGTCATATGGCAATTCATGTCTTGCTTTAATATGGGAAATGAAAGTCTGTTTCCAAATGGGTTTAGTGCCATAGAGCGGGTTCTTGCACAGAAGCATCTCTCTTATCTACTTAGAATATTAGTATGGACTTACTAAATTCAAGTTACATCTGCCTACATTATATATTTTATGATATTTATATTCTTGAGGAATTTAGGAGACTAGGGGAGAAAAAAAAACAACAACAAAAAAAGCAACCCCGCATACAGCTTTAATCTCAGCTCCCCACTCTGTTTCCTTCTGTGACCTTGGAGTTTTTTGCAATATTTATTTGTAGCATTTCCTAAAACATTAGCTCTTTTCTAAAGGTTTTGCTGTCCTTTTGCTATTTTTTTGGAAAGAAAAAAAAAAGGTTGTTTTAGTAATAATGAATGATTCATAGCTCCTGCAGATCATTCAGGGACGCCATTCATAGTTAATAATTAAAATGCAGTAATAAAACATGAAATGTTTGAAAGTCAACAGTGATGCCTCTGAAGGTAGATCTTTGGCAGAAATTGCTGACAGCATCAGAAAATCTCCCTCTATAAATATATATCCAA
The DNA here is from genome assembly GCA_014706295.1 of Lycocorax pyrrhopterus obiensis. Taxonomy (NCBI): domain Eukaryota; kingdom Metazoa; phylum Chordata; class Aves; order Passeriformes; family Paradisaeidae; genus Lycocorax; species Lycocorax pyrrhopterus. The sequence continues at coordinate 82,362,405 of JACSVZ010000004.1, forward strand.
ACATAATAGTTTTGCTCTTTATTTTTTTTTAATTTTGCCTTCTCTTCCTTGCAGGCACCTTTTGTATGTGCAGTTTTAGGTCAATATTCTAGCAAGATGGCAGTTTGTCTATAATTTTATTTAGTATTTTTCTCTCTCCATTTAAATTTTTACTCATTTTTAGCCTGCAGTGATTATTTGCATGGAAAGAAATTGTCTTCAAAGTCTATATTTAGCCTGATATATCGGATTAGAAATGTAAGCCAATCATCCAATGAGGTTAATTTTAAATCCTGAGGAAATTGTACCACTCTATTCAGTTTTCTCAGCACTGGCACCCATTTTGTGTGAGGTCATATGACCTTTAACTCCAATGTTGAATGTAATTTCCCACCAAAAGGAGTACATGCGATACCCTTAAAATAGTCATTTTAGAATTTATAAGGAGAAGAAGCCTGAGCAGCAGCCTTTTTTTTTAAGCTGAGGAACTGAGGGCTGTGATTGTGTTTCAAAATATGCAAAGAATGAACAGAAATGTCAAGACAAAAAAGCAGAAACTTGTGCTCATTCTACTTTTCCTACCACAAGCAGTATTCACCAATTCTTAATTCAGGGTCACCCACCAATACTGGTAGACCTGCATTTTAGCCAGTGCTGTATTTATTCTATTAAGTCAACATTAATATCAGTTAATACTATTTTTAAGTTCCACATCTGCCTTAACTGCTGCCTTCCACCTCAGTTTGGCCCCTTCCTGCCCCTCTAAAAAAGCCAAACATTTTGGATTATTTTTTTTTCAAATAGTATTGCAGTTTTCTTGGCAGTGACTGTCTAGGGATGACTATCACATTCATCATCTCCATCAAATCTATTTATATCTATTGGTTAAAATCCAGCTTGTGATCATTGAGCTGCAGATGGAGCTCCCTGAACAGCAAAGGAGTCCATGCATCCGTGCCAGGAACACTTGGAGTCACTGTGGAGAAGGGGCTGAGAGGATCTGTCATTACACAGTCTTTATCCCATCGACCTCAGAAAGGTGCCAGAAAAAGGCAAAGACCACTACCTTACCTATGTATTAGTGTCAGGACTTTCAGCAGGCTTCAGGGGTTTTTTCAAGGTGACATGAATTTTACAAGTAATTAAAGACAATATAGGGAGTAGATGTGATGTCAAACTTCCAATGAACTATTAACAAAATATTAAATAGGTGTAATTTTAAAGTATGGAAAATGCTGAGTAGTTCTTTTTTAAATATATTTTTCCAGCAGAGCTTGTTAAACAAGATCAAGGCAGTTCTAACCTATAAACTTCTGGATGATCTGCGACAGGGATATTTTTGTTTTCTAGGGCATGGGCTCACCTGAATATTTCATTTCTCAAAATGCATGAACAGGACCTGAAGAAAGTGTTTTAGAAAAGAAGGAATGCAGTCAGAATATTGTCCTCCAAGGCCTTGAGCCATGGAGGAGGGTCCCCATCCCTGTGCAGGGCTGCACTGGTTTCAAAAGAGCTCCACTCCAGGTGGACATCAAGGTATGTCCTCATGGAGCGCTGCAGAATTAGGCTAAACTGAACATATATATGATCTCAGAGAGCTAAGCTGCTTATCGCTGTGTGACAGATAATACATTATACAGCTGAGTGGCTAATAGATTAAACAGAGAAAGGCTGATGGCAAGGCATTTTCAGTTCCTTTGGCTTACATTCTTCCCCTAGGAACAACACTGTAAACTTGGAAGGTGCAGGAAAGATTCTTAGCTTCCTCAGTTTCTCCAGAAAACCTGCTTAAAAATATGTATGAAGTAAACACTGTCTTCTGTATGTGAAAAACTGAGCAATCCTTAAAGTCATCATGTTTCATAAATCTTGATATGAGTGAATCTTAACCAGGAATAAGGAATTAGTAAATAGCTAAATATATTATTACAGGAAATCAGTCAAATGTCAAGAACTCTTTAGTTTGGTTCTGAAATTTCAGTTTTAAAAAGAGGTTTCAATCTACAAAAGTACAAAGTAAATATCTCTGATAATGAAAAGATATTTGTATTTAGTTGTACTGGTGTGCACAAGCCACTGATGATGCCTGTCCAGAACACAGCCTCAGAAGGACCAGGATTTCACATTTGTAACTATTGTCATAAATCAGATGAATGGAATGAATGAGCTAAGAGCACTTGCATGAAAATAAAGAGGTGCTTTTATTTTCTGAATTTGTATTTTAGGAAACTGTGTTTATTTACTTAAACTGTCTCAGAACTGGAACTCTGTCTCCTTCCCTGTGAAAATGTGACCACAGCCAGTGCCATGGCTTTCATGGTTCAGCCAGCACTCTCCACAATGATCCCTCTGCATGCTTTGGGAGGCAGCACAGGCCAGGGCACACTGCCTGCTTGGAAACAGCAACACAACTTCAGAATCACTGCATTACGGACTAACAGCATTTGGAAGGGACTTCTGGAGGCCATCAGTCAGACAAGCTGCTCAAAGCAGGGGCAACTAGGTTGGGTTGCCTGGGGCTGTATCCAGTTAAGGTTTCAGTATCTTCAAGGTTGAAGACTCCAAAAGTTTTCTGGGCATCCTGCTTCAGTGTTTGACCACCCGCGTGGCGAACAATTCTTTTCCTACAATCTGGTCAGAATCCCCCATGTTGTAATGTGTGTTCAGCTGCCTCTCATCCTTCCCCTGGGCACCTCGGGAAGAGTGTGGATAAATCTTCCCCACACCCTCCCAGCAGGTAACAGTAGACAGCACCAAGTTGTCCCTGAAGCATATCTTTGGCAGGCTGAGCAAACCCAGCAGCCTCAGCCTCTCCTTGAATATACTGTGTTCCAGCCCCTCACCGGCTTGGTGGTCCTTTACAGGACTCAATCCATGTTTTAAATGTTTTTCTCGTACTGGAGATCCCAAGGCACATTGCTGAGTCATGTTCAGCCTGCTGCCCACAAGGATCCCAGGGCTTTTTCTGGAGAACTGCATCCTGGCCCATACTTGCCTCATGGGGTTACTCTGTCCCCAAGAGTGATAGCGGGGACTGAGGAGTCCCACTGGCTGAGGCCAGCGCTGCAGTGCCTGCAGAGCCAGCAGAGCCGGGCTGGGGTGGTGATGGGGTCAGCCCAAACCCCGCGGTCACCAGGCTGCTCCACAGCCACGGTGCTGCCTGTGCATGAGCTGGGAGGCCCCATCTGCAGGGCAGTGCCCTTGGCACAAGACACGCAGCTGAAAGCAGCTGCCGATGGCAAGTGTTGGCCCCGGTTGCACCCCCTCCACAGCACATTGGAGAGCTCCCCCAGTCCCCAGAGGCCGCTCTTGGCTGCACAGGCACGGAACTAGCCCCCAGCCCAAGAGCCAAACCTCAGGAGTGGGAATATATACCCAAAGCCCCAATAAACTCCATCCTTTGGCCAGCTCAATAATAAAGACATTAAACAATACTGGCTCCAGCCTCCGTCCTTGAGGGATGCCTCTAGTTACCAGCAAGCCCTTGTGGAAAAAGGCAATTGGATGAAAGGAAGAAGGACGAAATTAAAGGCGGGACGACGCTGTTTCCAACCTCTCCATCGCCTGTAAGGGCCGGTTTTATTCGCTACCTCTGCCGGTGCTGAAGCCCCATCTAGAGCATCGCCGCGCTACTGCGCCCGCTGCCCCGCCGGGACCGGACACCGGCAGCTCCGAGGCGGGGAGCCAGGGAGAGCGACAAAAACCTTCCGTCGCCTTTAAGGTAGCGGAGAAGGGTTAAGAAACCGAAGACAAAATGGCCTGCTCGGCAATCCTCTGCTTCTGCTGTCAGGGCCCTTGGCAATGGCACCGCGGTTATTTGAATTTCAGACCTTGTATGGAAAAAGTTAATGTTGAACCAGCCTTTTCAGGCAATAAATATAATCGCTTGGGTAACTACAGGCAGCTTTAGCTAGCAAGTGTCATCAAGCAAACTAATAGAAATGCTGATATGGGATACTAATGAAGGAATTAACGGATTACGGGTTTATTAACGTCAGTCGACACAGTTTCCCAGGAACCCAGACTGTCAAACAAATTTGATACTGTTTTAATGAGATTAAGCATTAGACTGATAATGAAGATTGTGGCTGAAATACTGTCTTTGCCAAATATTTGACATAATCTTGTGTTAAAAAACAACTATAAACAAAATCAATGTAGAATATTACATGCTAATTTTTAAAACTGGTTAACAACTAGGTCATAAAAATACACTATAGCTGAAGTGCTTTCACTTCAAGGGATTGCATATTTTTCAAATTTATGGAAGAATCTTTTGGGTATGGATTTTTTCAATACATTTGTCAATGCCCTTGATGAGACCAGCATCACTGTATATAAAATTTGCAATATGACACACAAATTGCTGCTAATGTGAAAAATAATAAAGGTAACAGTTCTATTATACAGAATGACTGATCAATTGTTGAGATTAAAAAAAAAATGTCCAGTTTTGTTAATTCAGATGTGATCACAAATGCAAGCTCGTGCACCTAAAAACCAAAACCAGAACCAAATATCTAGATCTGGGGCTGACTCCTAAAATGCAATTGAAAATGACAAAAGAAGCCCATAAGAAGTAAAGAGGTTAATCAACAGCAGTTGACTGCTGATGCCACACTAAAAATCCTAATTAAAACATTCACACATGAGATATGCACATATGAGAATTTAAATGACACGGTGTCTTAGTAGGACCAGTGCCATCAGCTCCAGCATTCCTTGTCCATGATATGCATTCCGGTATCACAGAATCACAGAGTGTCTGAGGTCCCAGGGACCTCTCGATATTGCCTGGGCCAACACTCACCTGCTCAAGCAAGGTCTGCTAGGGTAGATTGTTCAGGACTGTGTCCAGTCACATTTTAGAGTATCTCCAAGGACGGAGATTCCTCAACCTCCCTGGGCAAACTTCTTGTCTTTGATCACCTGCACAGTAACAAGTGTTTTCTTATGTTTAAATGGAATTTCCTGTATTTCAAAGTATGTACATTGCTTCTTGTCCTGCCACTAGGTATCACTGAGAAGCACCTGATTTCTCCACCTTTACTCCCCTCATCAGGTATTTATGGCGTCTCGTACCTGAGATGCCTCAATCCCTTCATGGTCCTTCACTGGACCCACTCCAGTATACCCATGCCTCCCTTCTACTGGGGTGTCCAGAACTGGTCCCAGCACTCCCAAAATGTGCCACCAGTGCTGAACAGAGGGGAGGGTCTCTCCCCTCACCAGCTGACAGCACTCCCCCTTGCAGCCCCAGGTGGCATTGGTTGCAAGGGTGCATTGCTGGCTTGTGTTAACGTTCTTACATCATGCATGATATATCCTAGCACAACCCTACCTATATTTTATGTTCAGCCAATCTGTACCTAATCATCTCCCTGGCACAGGTACCCAGATTTTCTTGTCACACAGAGGCTGTTCCAGATTGGAAGTGACCTTGGAGCTGGGATCCAGTTAAAACCATGAGGTTAGCTAATTTCAACATGCTGCCTTTGAGAATGCCTCCAGCCTGCTTTGTCACAATTATTTCACCAAGTGACAGGTAATCAGTGTCAACCAGGTCTTACACCACTAAGGTTTATTACACCTTTTTACCTCTGGCCTAAAAGTCCTCTACCAAGAGGAACAACAGAACTCACCATTAAACAATCTTGCAACCTTTATTGGTATTGAATCTTCTCTTGGGTGTCTCTCCCTGTAACACTGAGTCTTATGGACTCCTGGTGATTCTTGAAATGCATTTGTGAAGCCTTTTCAGTTTTTCAACACCTTTCTCCAACTGTGGACACCACAACTGCCTACCTTATTTCAGTTGACAGGTTTCACTTGTGGCACAGAAAGATGTGATGCTACTTTTCTCTCCAAACTGTTATCTCCTGGAAGTATCCAGGGAATGAACTGGACTAAATCTGATGATCAATACTTCTCATCATTTTTTTCATTACTTTAACCACATGGTGGCCAGAAAAAGATAAGGAAAGTGAGAGTAAAGCCTATTTCACCCACTTTGTTTGGATGAACATATCTTCTTTTTTATTGATGACATGAGTTGTCAGAGGACTAGGCCCTCAAACCCAGCACTAGCTTTTGTAAACATCCCTTGTGCAGTCCTTCAATCTGTCTGAGCAGACCCAGGATTTTTTTCTTTGACTGTAGGAAACATCCCTCCCCTGCAGTCCAGGCTAGTTCAATCACTGTCCTTGCTTTTCTGACAACTACACAGTGACTGATCTCATTATTTACTAGGTCTGAGAAGAGGATTGACAATTTTGGTTATAAAACAGAAGGTGAAAAAAACATCCAGAAAGCAGTCTTCATTAATCAAAGCATCCTTGAAGCACAGTACGGAACAGTATGGAGGCACAACATGAATGGTATCATATTCTAGCATTCTGGCAGGGGGTAGTTAAACTACTTCAAATCCTGAGAAGACAAAAAGGATGTTCATAGAATCATAGAATATCCCAAGCTGGAAGAGACCCACAAGGATGACTGAAGCCAATGGTATTTAACACTAATAAGGAGAATTCCAGTTGATATTCCAGAAGAATAAGTTGATGAATACATTGCAAGGGTTTATGCACTACAAGCTGTAAAGGCTCAAATGTACCCTACATAGGATTTTAACAAATCAAGGTCATGAAGTCAAAAATGCTGTCACCAAGCTGCTGACCTACTCAGTGGTGCCCAAAGTGCCCAAGGCACATGTTCTGCTCAGAGGCCTCTAAGCCTTCACAGTGATGGGCAGCTCTGGACACATCTCACGGATAATTTCAGTCTGCCTACGCTCCCTTAACAAGTTTGGGAGGCACATCCAGAAATCCAAGAACCCAAGTTTCAACTCCCTCCTAGGAATGGGTTCAAATCCCTACCTCCTACTTGCCCAAAGTCTGTGATACACAAGACTGTGGGCTGACATGCTGGCACTTCTTCTTCATGGGAAGCATTCCATTTTGCATTAAAAAAAAAAATTGATGAGATGGTCAGGTGTCTAGAAGTGGCATGAGTTGTTCAGATCTCTTTCTGAGTTTAACACTAATAATCAAGATGTGTCAACATTCTGAATAAAGATGTTTTTAAGGGGACAATTTTTCTGTGTAACTGAAGCAATAAAACTGTTTTCAAAGCAGTTCACGCTGAACACTGAGAACACTGAGCCAAATTTATTTTGCTATAACATCCATTCTTTTTGCTGGTATCAAAGATACACTTTACCTTAGTCCTCTACAACATAATGTATATCACAAAACTGTACAGAGACAGAATAAAATTCATTTGCTATCCTAGCAATAAAAATTAATTTTAAAGCCAAAAGAGATAGATATTCAGAAGCAACACACACTGCATATGATTAAAGAATTTTTCAAAATTATTTGGTCACTGGTTTGTTGGTTTTTTGGTCAAAGACTAATACACACATTGTGAATATGAAATTGCAGATTGTGCAAAGGCAGCAGAACCAAGTCCAGAGATGTCACATTTGTCCTTCAAATAGTGGCTTTCTGGAAAAATGTTACTAAAACCTTCCAAGAAGAAATGCAGCGTTTAACATAACACTGCCAGATCCTGAATAATATGTGTAAAATTTTCCTCCCTGTAGCACATGTCTTCTGGAGAAATATGTCCTTAACTGAAATGTCTCCCTCAAATAATATTTTTTTAATCAAACATTCAATACTTGTTTGCTCAGCATCTTCTCCACCTTCCCAGGCTTTACTGGGCTTTTTTGTGATTTAAATTGCTTATAAAACACTTGTTGCTGGACCATTGGCAATAATTACCTTGTTTTAATTTGTGTCCCTGCTAAAACACACTTCTATTCACAATATGAGCAGTTAAAGCTTCGTATTATAGTAACGGAGCACCTTATTTTATTATGTGGAAGTGTTAACTCATCACATTGTAAATTGTATTCCTTTGACTCACCAGCAATCACTTTACGTTATTCACCCAGTATTTCTCCACAAGGCAGTTGTGAGCTCAAAATCCAAGCAGGTACACTAACACAAAGAATTCTAATAAATTTGTAAAACCTCTGAAATCAACTAGTGCTGTGAAGTATACATAAATGTTTCTTTCATTGCACTGTATCTGCCCTTTAATATTTCAGTATTTCACAGCTTGGAAAATCGTACTGTTAAAAACAAATCCCCATGAACAATGCCCAACGTGTTTCTTTTATACATCCTCAAGTTCAGCTGAGTTCACGGAAGCCCTTTCTCCGGTGCCTGTCAGAGACACAAAAGGGGTGTCAGGAGTGCCGAAGCAGCTCCAACGCCGTCACAGTCAGAGAACGCTCAAGAAAATCCTCTTGAGGGGGTTGAAACCAGTCATAATATGGAAAGTGACACCAAAAGACATTCTTTCAAAGAATTATAACATTAAGTTGTCAAAGGTGAGCGGTCGCTTCTCAGCTGATGACTAGGGAGCACTTGTGAAAAGAAACAGTGGAGAGGTTTTGGGTCATTTCAGAGCCCAGGACATGGGAGGCAAGCTCTGAAAGTGATCTTGGGCTTTTGATTTCCCAAGGTAGGTGAGCATTCAGTAAGAAAAGCAACCGGCCTCCAACAAAACCACAGCCTATTTTGACACATGCATTAAAAAGTACAAGGAGACCATGAATATTTATAATGTCAAAACAGACTGACATTTAATTTTATTTGCATTACAATTTGAAATATTTTGATTATATGATTGCAGATAGCTGAGAGCAAAGGGAAGTACATGCTCATACACAATGTATCTTGTATTCAGGACAATATTCCAACATATATTACAGAAAAAACCTTCAGCTGGACCCTAGTTACGTCCATATTCATGCTCTAATAGAGAGATCTTAGTCACCTAGTAGGCCACCTTTATAGCAGTGGAGAGAGGGAATAAATTATGGGTGGACTCAATGATCTTAAAGGTCTTTTCCAACCTAAATGATTCTGTGATTCTATTCCATGAATATCTCCCTTGTTACTGGAAACAGCAGCCTGAACTAGCACTCCTGGCTACCCAGACCTGCGAAACTGCTTTGAGCCCAAACCTCTATAGTAAAAACCTTTCAATTCTGAACAAAGATTTTTTGCAAGCCTATATGCAAAGTACTATATGCAGGGAGATGTATATAAAGCTTTATGCGTGTACAAGGCAGTATCATATGGCCTGTTCTGAGAGAAAATATCAGGAAATGTGAAGGCTGAAGGAGCCAAAAGGGGTCATCTTTGGTACTTCATACCTGGTCTGATAGTTTTAACCAGCCTTTGATCTTTTGCAGAAACTGAATGTCTAAGTCTGAATCTCACTGTGAATTTTCACATCGTGTACTCTGGTTAAAGCAAGCAGCACATCACTTTGGCTCCCTCATTTATATGACCATACGTTCTTTAAGTCCCCACTTCTTATAGAAGTTGTGGTATTGAAAGCAATACTAGAAAGATATTCCCTTTTCAAATTTGAAAAACATCTTTGTTCTGTCAATTCAGGGAATCTGTGTTTATCCATCACATTAGGTGCAGTTATTGTAACAGTTCCCACCCTGTTTGCCATAGCTATTTCTATGGTGCAGTGGAAATCAATAGCATTTTTTCTATGCATCAGGGATTTCCCATCAATATTTATGTATAACAATTAAATGAGCACAGGTTCCACTCATCTGAATAAGCCCAGTGGCTTTATCTCTTTTGGAACCTCTGGAAGTACCAAACTGTGTGACATTATGACCTGATTTAGTGTTTGAAGGTTTCCACCCCCCTTTCTAGAGCATCCCTCCCCTCAGTTAAGCTCTGAGGCTAGGGCTGTTCCTTCTGAGACTTCTACTTCCCCCTCCAGCTCTTGAATTAAATACTCTGTTTAAATGACCTTCCCAACCAAGCAAGCAGTTAAGACATCAGACTTGCTTTACACAGACAGAAAAAGACTGCAAAACTTTATTTCTTGCTCAGGTGATTCATCTATTTGTTCTGTGCAAGGGAATGCAAAATACAGCACCATCAATTATCTGCTGTGTATCAACTGTTAGGTTGTTAGGACAATATCTAAAACACATCATTTGTAGTTTTTAGACTAACAAATTTCTATCAATTAATCCCTCTGCCAACATTTCACAGTATCTGAATTTATTCCAGATCAGCAGCTGATTCAAGTCTGTTGACATTATTCTGGATGGAGCATTTGATGGAAAAATCTGATGTCATTTGTTGTGAACAAGAGGCCTGTTTGCATTATGACTCAGTACCTGTATTCAATACCTGCACTACACATACACACTGCCTAAATTCAATACCTGTGTTACCCATATTCAGTAACTAATGATTAGTTAGTCACTAACCAAGCCTCAAATGGTTAGCCATGGCAATTAGTTTACAAATTATCAACACAAAAAAAAGGTCTCTCCCATGTATTTTAATGCTTTCTTATGTATGTTTGTTTGTTTGTTTAATTGCTTTTTCTGCTTACAATTTTCCTAGCTACGGTGGGCATGGAGATGGATTGTGAATCCCTTTTATCCTATTTACAGCAGCAATAGCATTTCAGATTCTGGCCTGGCTTGCTGCCAGATACAAGCAATACATTTCCTCCAGTTGCAAGCAATAAAATTATTCCGTCTTTGTCATTCCCTGGATCTTTTTGAAGGACATCAATGATTCTCTGCCAGCATTGCTGTGATGAATTATATGCTTTCGCTGTTTAGCACAAGGGTGAGCTACACAAAGCCATGGAGGATGAATTTAAAAAAGATCCACATGAGTTTTTATTGTTTATTGAAACCAATTTCATACCAGCAATGCAAGTATAGCAAAAATATTAAGAGCAATTAGGGAGACAATCAAAATTAGGAAATTCACAGACTGATTGTTGGGGGTTTTTGCATGCTTCATGCCTGGTTTCTTGGATATTAGGATCAAAAAATGAAAAGCTCCATTCAGCTTGGGAGACTCCATGTCAGGTTTATGCTGCACAGCTACTTCTGTGCTTTTGAAATCCCAGTATACATCTCCTCTTCTTTTACAGGAGTTTATGCTGACGTGTTTCTGATAGCATTCTAGCCTACTCACTAAATTACATTTTCCAGTAATTTAATCAAGCACATTCAGAGTTCTTGTGCACAATACACATAATTTTTGAGAATCTCTCAAGTCTTTCACATTTTTTCTTTTTCCTCCTAAAATTTATAGTCAGGGAGGAGGAGATGGAAATATTTTAATTTCAAGTGCATTAAAACTGTATTTTCCTCACATATTTCCTTATTTATATTTCAGAAGAACCCGACAGGTTGTACCTGAAAATACTGCCTTGGTAAACAAAAACTGGCAAAAAACACCAAAAATTTGTCCTGTTTCCTCCATTTTTATTATTTTCATTTAATGGTCACTGAGCATTCATTTTGAACATTCAGAATTGTGAAGCAACTGTTCTGCCAAGGGCAAGTATGTCTCCCTCTCAAGAATGTCCTATTTATGCTTTCCCATACAGGCAGGTTATAATCTTCATCTGGAATGTTCTACTTTATCTTACTCCACCCAAATTCTTGTGTCACTTTCATCACTGTGCTATCATAACATATTTCATCAGCAAGTGAAGCAAGCAAGATCTCCTGTTTTCTTTTCCCTTCCACTCTCCAGAAAGAAATTTGCTTAACTACATTTGTTAATGAAGATTAGCATTAGGGAAAAATAAATAGCAGTAACTTGGAGTAAAAAAAGCCAAGGTTTAGAAACCCTCTTACTTCTTTGTGGAATAAACCACAACAGCCTCATTACATTGGCTCTGCCTTTGAATTCAAGCCTATTTGCCGGCTTTAGGCAATACTTTCATCCTTTTGTCAGTACAATCCATTTTGCTTCAAGTTCTGGGATGTTTTATAATTAGACACCATTCCCCCCTTTTGCTCTCATCCCTAACCCCTCATTATCCCCAGATTCTGCCCTGACCCAAAGCCTTGTGTTCAAAGTGGCAACGCTAGAACATGCCCAAGGCTCCCCAAAGGCCTCCTTGGTCCCGCTGCCCAGAGGGATTGTGAGGGGACGTGATGGGTCCCAGCACTGCGGTGGGCTGCTCCTCTACCCTTGTGCTCCTGGGAAGCTCTCTGAACAGAATCACAGAAATAATTAGGTTGGGAAAGACCTCTGAGATCATCAAGTCCAACCTATGACCGAACATCACCATGACAATTAGACCATGGCACTAAGCGCCACGTCCAATCCTTCCTTAAACACTCCAGGGATGGTGACTCCACTACCTCCCTGGGCAGACCATTCCTATATCTAATCACCCTTTCTGTGAAGAAATTCCTCCTAATGTCCAACCTAAACCTTCCCTGGAGCAGCTTGAAGCTATGTCCTCTTGTCCTGTCATTAGCTGTCTGGAAGAAAAGGCTGGCCCCCACCTGGCTACAGGGAGTTGTAGAGAGCTAAAAAGTCTCCCCTGAGACCCTTCTTCTCCAGGCTAAACACCTTCAGCTCCCTCAGCTGCTCCTCACAGAACCTGTGCTCCAGACCCTTCAGCAGCTCCATTGCCCTTCTCTGGACACACTCCAGCCCCTCAATGTCCTTCCTGAACTGAGGGGCCCAGAATTGGACACAGCACTCGAGGTGTGGCCTCACCGGTGCTCAGTACAGGAGGACAATCGCTGCCCTGGTCCTGCTGCCCACACGATTGCTGATACAGGCCAGGATGCCATTGGCCTTCTTGGCCACCTGGGCACACGCTGGCTCGTGTTCAGCTGCTGTCAACCAGCACCCCCGGTGCTTTTCCATGGGCCGCTTTCCTTCGATGTCACGCTCGTACCCAACAGAACCAAGATGGTGAGGGCCGGGCAGCGCAGGGTGGGCAAGGGCAGGGCAGGCCAGGAAAGTGCACAGCAGGGCTTCGGAGCCTGCCGGCCCTAGGGCAGCGCCTGCGGGAGGCCGCCGGGCCTCCCCTCGGGCGGGGCTCACCCGCAGCGGGCCCGGCCCGCAGCGCCCCCTGCAGGCGCCGCCGCGGCACCGCGTCGCGGAGAGGCAGCGCCGCAGGGTTCAGCCCCCCGCCGCCTCCCCGCTGTTAGCCGCGCCTCAGCCAATCAGCAGCTGGCACTCAGCCTCTCGCCAATGGGAAGAGCGGCTGTCGCCGAACTGGCAGGGCGGGCAGCCAATGGCTGACGACGAGAGCTCACCTCCTCCCCGCCGCCCGTTGCCGGGCAGCCGCTGTCAATGGCCGCCGCGCGACCCCTTTAAGCGTAACGCGGCAACCGCCGGCGCGTCCTGCGGGCGGGCCGAGGGGCCGGGCAGGTACCGCCGGGACGGGCCGGGGTCGGCGGGGACAGCGGGGACATCACGGGGAAGAGGGAGCGGCCCGGGGGTGGGACAGGACCGTCACGGTGCCGTGTTTCTTTGGGGGCTGTGGGAACTGGGAACGGGCCCGGGCCTAGGCCTGGGATTAGCCTCCGAAAGGTCTCGGGCCGCCAGTGTTCAGTTCCTTTCCTCCGAAGTAATTTAGTGTGTGTAGGTTTCGGTGATCGCATTTAAAATGTGCCGTAGCGAAGTGCTGATTGAAAATAACGTTCGATATGTTCTTTAAGAACGCCTCCGCTGAGTGAAGGAAAGCTGCCTGCTCGCGCTTCGGGAACCGGAGGGTTGCTCTCGGGGGCGGCTGAGCTGAGCTGGGTAAGTCCGCACGCACCGGGGTATGGGTGGCAATGAGCGACGGCGTGGGTCTCCGTGATGGAGTCTGATTTAGAAACATAATCTCTTCTCCCCGTTGTAGGACTGGCCTGCATGTGCTCTGTTTGAAGTGCCATTTCCTCATTTCTGCCCTGGGACTTAGAGCAGCTTCTTCATTTTGAGATCTGACACACGTAACGTTGTGGTTTACTGTGAGAGTCAGGTAAATGTAACATTGGCTTTTAAAACCATACAGCGTTTTAATTCACCAAAATGCAGGACAAGACAACGGTCTTAAGCTGTGCCACGGGAGGTATAGGTTGGACATTAGGAGGAATTTCTTCATAGAAAAGGTGATTAAACATTGGAATGGGCTGCTCAGGCTGGTGGAGTCATCATCCCTGGAGGTGTTTAAGGAAAGATTGGACATGACACTTAGTGCCATGATTTAGTGCTGATGGTCGATCATAGGTTGGGCTTGATGATCTCAGAAGTCTTTTCCAACCTAATTGATTCTGTGATTTTGTGAAAAGCTAGTAAACCTAGAAGAAATGCATACAGTTAAGTCAGCAGCTGCAGTACCTAATGAAGTTATACTTAGTCCTCACTAAGGCTCGTCACTCAATATGTATGGATGTCATAAAAGTAAATTATTTTGCTCTGCTCTCTTCTGGAAAAACTACAGTATTTGGATATGAAAAAGATGGATGCACGGAGAACAAGGAGATTAATTTCTTTTGAAATTATTCTTTGCTCTTAGGTTCAGCACTTCGGTAATTGGGATTGATGCTTTTTGCACTTGTCTGAAGCTGGCTTTCTTGCACTGTCCCTCTCTGAGAGTAGGTGGAAGAACTGAGCGGGCCGTTAGAGGTCAGTGTTTGTGCAGGGGAAGTGCCATTCGGTGACCAGCAAAAGCACTGAGCTTCCCCTGGTCTTGGAAGGGCGTTAATACTGAGAAGGACATTAGAAGTTTTATGAGACTTGCACTACAGAACTGAGGTCTGGGTGCACTGCATGAGAAGGATTGCTAAGTAATTTTCATTTCTGTCTGTTGCGTAATACCTGTAACCTAATGGTTTCATTTCTGTTTCTGTGATTTTCTTAAAAGTAATAGGGAATCTCCTGTCACTGTTGCAGTTGTTTTCTGTTCTCTCTTTTGTCTCTCATGTCCTTTGCAGTGACCCAGCGTTTGATTGGTTTTTTGTAATGATGAACATGTTTTTAATATAATATATGTAAATAATAGCAATAGATAGAAGTGAAGAAGTATAAAATTCTGGGAAAAAACCCTCTTTTTAAAGTTTGTGCAAGTCCCAGATTTACTTCAGCCACTCTATATTGCTGTGATCTTGATTCATTAGGCTTCTAAAAGCATGCCTGCTTTTGAGGGGAGAGGATTGGGATTTTGGTGGTGGTGGTGGAGCTTACTAGACCAACTGCTAACCCACGATTTTTCACTCCTCACAACTTATTAAATGTACAAGGGAAAACAGATATCTTTGTGGATCTTATTCACATGAGTTAAACTTACTTTATAATCAACTCAAACTAGTTTGTAACAATTGAAAAGTCAGGGAACCAAAACATTTCTTAATTAAACAGTCCTTAGGCTCACTGAAGTAAAACTCGAATATCCTAGTGATTCTTTTGTTCTCAGGATAAACTGTGCATTCTTTTGTTAATCAAATTGTATTATAAACTGGTGGAAAAATTAATTTGGCAAGACTTGACAGACTAAGGTTTCTTGTTTCATATGGAAAATATGATAATATTACCAGTTTATAAAACTGAAAGCCATTTGAAGATCCAAAAGATGATTTTGGTGATTCCTCAAAGGAGCTTTCTTTGGTTTACCTTTTTCAATTTGTTTTCATTCCATTGCTTTACAAGTACTTCCAGAATGCATCGACAATGTCTGTTCATTTATGTTGCTGTATGTCAAAATGATATTTAGCAAAATATTCTCAAAAGTGGGGAATATCCAGCACAGGGGTGATGGATAATTCTAATCCTTCGGTTCTTAAAATTTGTTTGTTTTAAACACACTGAGTTATGAAAAGCATTCTTCAAAAAGTTTATTGCCTCTTCAGTGAACTCTTGTGGGGCTATAAAATAACTGATGAGCTTTAAGTTGGTACATGAAAGTGAGTGCTCTTGTTTTATACATATAATTAGACATGAACTGTAGGCATTTATGCTTTCCCTAAGTGTAAGAATATGAGGTCTGTGCCTCCAGAGTACTATTTTTATATGTCATATTATTTTAGTACTTTACTATAAATATATTAGTTTCTATTTTTTTGCATTCCCTGAAATTCTGGCCTGTGGAGACAGACCTGGTGCAGTCTTGTCTGTGCATCCTCTAGAGAACAGATTGTCTCCAAAACTCTGCCTGTTTGGGCTTGGTTTGCTCTTCAAGGAGCAAAATAACATCCATTCTGCACAGGTGCTTGTGGGGCCAGGAGTTAGGAAAGGATCTGTTTGAGAGTAGGGAAGCATCCTCATATGTTCTAGTATTCTTACATGATCTTAGTTACAGTTATGATTAGGTATATCTTTTGAAATAATTTTAATAACTCCATTATCTTGTAAGGAAAAAGAGCAATCATTCCTGATCATTTGAATGTTCACAATAATGATACCTTCCAGCATGTGTTTAGCAGTCTCTAGGACAGGTGATCTCAGGTAATAGCTTGTTTACTTTCTAGGCTTTGCAGTGAAATTTTAGTTTTCTTCAGAATCCTTTGACATACGTTTTAGGCATCTAATTTTTTTGGACCACTTTGAAAATATTTAGGTGTTTAAAAACCATTATTTTGGAAAGTTACTTCCTAAGTAATGAAAAATACTCTTTTCCAGGTAATTCAGTATTAATTTCCAAGCATCTTCTCAGTTTAGAAACCTGATGGGATATTTATTCCTCTAATTCCTTCTGTATAAATTATGAGGCCAAATGAATTCCAGTCACTGGAGGCAGAGTTGTGCTAACAGTGAATTGAGCCAGAAAGCTTGAATTTGTAATGAAAACTGTCTTGGCAGCTGACATTTCTGTTCTGCTTGGCTATGCAATAAGGCATGTGTAGGCAGTGAAGGCTGAGAAGCAGGCCAAGTTTATTTTATTGGGAAATAATATAGTGAAAAATTTACAGCTCATTTACAGGTATGTCAAATGTCCTGCAGCGTAGAGCAGTTTTGACTGAAAGCAGCTGAATTTTTTTGTGTGTAATTTGCTTTGCCATTTAGAAATCAGCTAGGAGGTTATGTCATTCCACAGGTAGAATTGATGGGCTCTGGTGCAAGTCCTATTTATTCACCCATTAGAGGCCTGATATCTCAAAGTTGGATTGAAAAGAGAGAGATGGTGAAATTAAGCTTGAAAGCTGCCAAGAGTGGTGAGAGAGGCAAAAGACGAGGGAGGCTGAGCATAGCCAGTAAAACACTTCCTGAACTGTCGAGAAAATTCCTTTGACTGAGAAGGTGAAGAAAATTTTGAATATATTTGCTTCATTACATTCTCAGGAAGTGTCTCCAAATACACAATGGGGTGATTTCACCTTGAGATGATGGGATTTTTCAGTTTGCATCAAAAGATAGGCTGCAAGACATTACACCTGCTGCAGGTGTAATGTTTATCATGTACTGGTGGTGTGGTCTCTCATCAGATACAAAAGGGTGTATATATATAAAAGGGTGTATATATATATGTGGATATAGATATAAATACACGACACCAATGTGTGTGCTCTGGCCAGTCCTTAAAGGTATGAAGCACCAGATGTTGGTAGAGTACGAGAGTACTTCACAGGATGAAGATTGTGATAGATAGGTACAGTCTCATTAGGGTTTAGAGACTGGATGTTTTCCAGACAAATGGGACAATTGATTTCCAAGCCCATTATTTAACATCATTGGAATGTCAGAAAATGAGAAATGGAAGATTTAGTCCAATTCTACAATATCTTAATTCTAGTCACACAAATAAGTTGTTAATTCATTTGGTTAAAGAGTTTTAAAACATGTCTAAATTAGTTTCCTGAGTATCAACAAGCTTTCACTTGTTTTCTGTTTTGTTTTCCAAATTCTTCTTTTCCCTTCTCTAACTTGAGAGTAGTGTCTTAGTCTAGATTTAGCTGTGTTAATATTCTGATTTCTCTTTTGGGATTGAAGTACCTCAGACTATTGAATGTAATATTAGTAACATTCCTAGCGTGATGTCTGTCACATTTAAAATAAATAATTAATATAAATATGACTACTAATATAAACAATAGGTAGCACAGCATGTGGCATAAGGTTATAGGAATCACAAATTATTTTACAGGTTTTTTACCTTTCTTTCTTAAACAACTTTCTTTCTTAGCAAAACCGTTCTCATTTTTTCTCTCTCTCTCTAAATTGTTACAGAAAAATGCATTCTGAATGATAACTACTGCTTGCTGAACTGAACTGCAGAGATCTCGTGCTTGGAGATGAAGATGATAAACCAGAGGAAATAATCCAAATGCTGCCATTGTGACAACTGAAAGATCCTTTGTGCCAAAATGAGCAGTCTTTGAGAAAAATCTGGAAAGCCATTAAATCTGAAAAATGGGAGAAAGAGTAAGGAGCCCAGATTCTGAACAGGAGAGGAAATCGGATGAGGATAAAAATAGTGACTCCTATTATTCAGATGAAGGTAATGCATCTCATTCATCCAGCCAGTCGCCGGCACTAAGCTCTCCATCTACAAGCCAAGAAAAAAGACATCACAAAACACAGACTTCAAACAGCCTGTTGCACTACCAAGGTAGGTAGGTAGCAGAGATTGCTGCTTTGTAACTGCTCCAAAGAGTTAATTATCTTTGAAAACTCAAAAGTGAGAAACTAGCATTATGGGCATCTACAAATACAGTTCATGTGAATTATGCTACAGATGGCAAGTAGACAGTAGCTGCTCCATTGAAAACTGAAATTAACCCACTCCTGCATAAGGAGGAGTTTTGGTGATTTTCAGAATTCTTCATAATTTTCTTAACAAGTGAATATGGCTTTTGTACTAGCATTCTGTTGAATCATGCTGATGCGTGGTTTTTGTCATTGACAAAAAACTCAAGGCCAAGAACCCAAGGCAAGTCCTCACTATGCAGTCTGTAAAAGAGAGACAATTGTTAAAATTTCCCTGATCAAATAACCTGCAGATATCTGTCTTGTGGAAGTCTAGTTGACTAAGCTTTACGGGATAATACTGTGACTTTCAACAAAGAAACAAAAGACCACTAATGTGGCAAAAAAAGAGAAAATGTTTTTGATGAAAGTTGGGTTTTGGTGGATATTCAAAAGAAAGTTTTTCCTGCTTCTTCCCTGAGGGTAAAATATTTCCAATTTGAGATGACATAACTCCACTTTGAGCTCTCTCATAGATATAGGCTGTTTTCTTGATAGAGTTTGTAGGGAAGTGAACATCCCTGCAAAAAAGGAGAGAATGGATATGCAGGCCGTGGGCTGTAGTAGGGCTGCAAAGGCTTTCTGCCACACTTTGACAGCTTGTTCTAAATAATTGTATACTGTTTTTGGTGAAGTCTTAGCGTGTCCTTTCTTTCTTGGGCAGGTGTTCTAGTTCATTCATAAGTGCTTGATACTGTGTGAATCACTTGGTCAGTGTTACAATCTAGGCTGTGCCCAGAAGGTCTGACCTTAAGTGTTTAATTTGAGCAGCGAATGTATCTCTTCAGTCTCTTGACAGTGTGGGAGTCCTGGTGCAGCTGGTTTTTTGTTGCGCTTCTCTGTGTTCAGAAGTGGCATCTCCTCCGTGGTAGTCATGGGTTTGCTGTCTGGGAACCAGAAACTGCAGTTCCACCATGCTGTTTAATTTGGAGGGGGCAAATGTGTGACCAGTTCTTTGATTACACAGCCAGAATTGAAGATAATTATTACATGAAGGTATTGTGAATGTCATATTACATTGTCTTGGAATACACTGTTCCCCAATTTAACTATATGATCAAAAGTACTATCTTGGTAGTGGAATTTCATGTTTGCCCTAAATAAGGAGAAATTCTTATAGGGGCTGGAAGTCTAGGGTTAATGGGAACTCCCTTAGTTGGTGATAGGAGTGGCATCATTCCTGCAGTGCATGTATTAGATAATCTTTTCACACCTGAATGTGACATAAGTGTTCTTTGTGAAGGAAAAAAACACACCTTCTTTTGTTTGCCCAAGCTGTGGAAAAAATGAGCGCCGAGCAGAAAATGAATGAGTATTTTTGCAAAATATCTATAGGAAATTAGAAGAAGGTATTTTTAAGCTGTTATTTTTGCTGATAAGTATTCTCAGTAGAATAGAAACATGGTGAGTGGCAAAGGGAAGACTTTGCTGTCACACACACTTGCTGTCTGTGTGTAGGTAGCTGCACTATTGCTGTATCCCAGCTTTCAAGCCAGAATTACAAACTGCTGCTCAGTGTACTTCTTTCGAACACTGATGTACCTTAAGGAATTATGCACCCTCTATTAATTCAGTTGTTTTAAGAGATATTTTTAGTGGATTATATGATTCATTCTTTGAGCGTGGCATGAGAGGCACATAAGATAGAAACAAAATGTTCAGCTTTTATGTGTGCGGATGACAATAAAATAATAATAGTAATAAATAGGAATGTGAGCGGTGCATACAAGTAATCAAATGAGAATACTGTGTGGAAAATAACTTGTGGTACAAGAATAAATTATTCAGGGAGAACTGAATTTTTATGGGATTTATAATTTTGCTTTGGAGGCTTTTTGCATTGAGCCTTTGAAATCTGCTGTTTTGTCTGTAAGCATGGCAGCTGGATTTGAAAATACTGCTGCATTTGTCTGGGAGAATTACATCTTGCATAATACATAACTAGCTAATGCTCAGCTAATTGTTGCCATTTTAAAAGCATGTGATAATTTTGTATGCATTATAGTATTTCTAAACCATTTTAATAAACAATATCAAATATTAACAAAACATGACTCTTATTTCTGATACGATTTGCAGATGATTACTTTACAAGGGTCCTATATTAATGGTTGCAGTTATTACCTCCTACAGTAGATCACAGACATAAATCTCCATTTTTCAGCTATCAAAAGGAGCATAAGTCTGTCATATATATGCCTTTTATTGTCTGGTTTGAAAGCTGCCATCTCTGCTAAGTATTGTATGATTGTTTCAGGCAGAGCTTGGTTCCAAGAAGGACGTCTGAATAGACAAACTGCATTGTCTAATAGTAAACATGCTTTTTATTTTTCCTCTCTCAGCCACAAAGAAATTGGATTCCAAATATGCACCAAGCAAAAGAGGGACACGGTGGGGTTTCCGTTCTCAGAGCCTCACTAGGGATTCTCCTGCAAAAGATATAGATCTTGTTACAAAAAGAGTTCTTTCTGCTAGGCTGCTGAAAATCAATGAGCTCCGAAATGAACTGACTGAACTCCACATCAAACTGGATGAGCTGCAGAAGGAAAACAGGGCACTGAAGAGGCTTCAGCACAGGCAGGAGAAAGCCTTGAATAAGTTTGAAGATACGGAAAACGAAATCTCTCAGCTCCTTGCTCGGCACAACAATGAGATTAGAATATTAAGGGAGCGCCTACGAAAATCTCAGGAGAGAGAACGTGCAACTGAGAGACGGCTGAAAGATACAGAAGATGAACTGTACAGGAAAAAAACTGACTTGCAGAAACTGAAAAAGCTGTCTGCAGATAAGCACCTTGCTGAAAGAGATGACCTGGCAAAGAAACTAGCCTTAACAGAGAGCAAGCTGGAGGACAGGGAAAAAAGAATTAAGGTGGGATGACGTTCTTTTTGTAAGAAATTCTGGTACAGCTATTTCTTACCACAATGAATTGTAATTTTACACAGCTATGGAGCAAATAGAAAACCAGTATTTTTTGGTTTTACCCATAAGTAGAATCAAGTAAATTATTTCCAAGGTGATTGTGTAGTTCCGTTTGAGGTGGTTGTGCATTCAAATTTCTGTTTACAAATTAAGAGTGTTTTGTCAGAATATATCCTGTGGATTTGTGCTTTTAAGTGACTTTATACCAGCAATAACATTTCAGAAGTGCATGCAGCTGTAATACAACTTTATGCAATCCAGTTTCTCCTTTTGGAGGGAAACAATTTGTAAAATTTTCTGGGTATTTAGGGAACTTTACACTACAATTCTAAAAAAAAAAAAAAAGTAGGTATTTTTCAATTTTTGAACAGCATTCGTACAGTGTTTGATTGTCCACTATTCTGCACATCTAAGAGCTCAGCCAAACAAAATTACAGCATGTTTTTTAAATACTGAAACAATCTTTAGACCTTTTTATGGGTATCCATTGTAAGAAATTTGTCCAATGTATTTTAATTTAGTCCAGCAAAAATGTTTATGTTTTTGTAAACATATCTAAGCATGTCTACACTGTAAATATGTCTATAAACTCGTCTTACTTAAAAATTATGTTAACAATATTAAATCTCTTGGTAGTTGTACTATTTTGATAGTAGATATATTTTAGATATAGTATATGAACTTATACTAAGCTTAAATTATGTCATTAAGATGGTTTTAAGGTTTGGTGTCTATATTAGTAATTAAACCTAAATTACATTGCATAGATAATGGATCTGGAAATCCAAGGATTAAGCTGGAAACTAAGCTTTCATAAAATAAATCCCAAAGTACCAAGATATAAATGGCTGAGTTAGCCAAACTACCTCATCCTGTAGTGTCACCATCTGTCATCTGTACTTTTATGATTAGGTATTTCAGCATTTGTAGTAGTGGATCATGTTAAAATGAATCATGCTTTTAAATGTAAGGGATTTTCTCCTAGTTTTTCTCCTTCTTTCATCAACGCAGCTTCACTTAAAAGAGCTATACAAGACAAGAGCCTGTAAATGAAATCATAATCACAAGCTAGTTTCTAGTAGAAAGGTTAAAAATTCTTTCTTGTTTTCTTCTTTGTAATCCTGCACGTTCAGGGAAGGATTCTCTCTCTTACCCATCTATATGCTTTAGAGATCCAGAGGTCCACTATGGCAAAAGCCTTGCAGAGAGTAGTGTGAGTTTCTATTATGTCCTCAAATCACCTCTCAATACTCAAAAGGAGGAGCTGCAGCATCTGCAGGTGCTTTGCCCCCTCAAAGTTAGGATTAAAAGTTTAGACATGTTCAGTGTTACAGCAATGGTCAAGCCCATATCTAAACCCAAGACACTGGTTTAGTGTAATTTTATTTAAGTAACTTGACTATAAAAATTACTTCTGTTATTAAAAAATATTATTTTGTTTTAATTGAAGGATCTGGAAAGAAATCTTGAATTAAGTGGTAGCAGTTTTCAACGAGAGTTACATTCAAAGAAAAAAAAGTTGTACGAGGCTCAAGAAGAAAACAGAATTCTCCAAGAAGAGCTTCATCAGCTAAATCAGAAGCTGAAGGTAAAATGTGAAAGGAATAGAAGTTGCTAACCATGTACTGGGATTTTATCTTTAGAAGTATCTGTAATCAGGTTTGAATAGTTTACCAGTGACTGCACTCTCTGATGTGTACTTAATTATATACCACATGTGAGTTCTTTTCCTGCATTAAATTGAAATGTTCTGTGCTCTGACCGTACAGTGTTTATAACAGGAATGTCTCTGTGTTAATCATTATTGTTAGCACTAGTTAAGAAAAGCAAGATCAAATACATAGCCAAGCTCTGAGAATAAACCACAAAATCTACCGGAAAAATAGGTTTTGAAGGCTTGAAGTTAAAATTAAATCTGCAGGTGTAAATAGTGCTTCGTTACTAATATACTTGCATTACAGTAGGTTTGCATGAAGATTAATGTAATGTATTTGTGATATCCACGTGTTGCTAAACTTGTGCAAATGTTTATTTGCACCCCACACCACCGTCATTGTTGCCCAAACTGTCAATAAAAGTACGTAAAATATTGTTATATTCTACTTAGTCAGTATCTTTAGGAAAAAAAATAAGTAAGACTCGAGCTGAAGTACTTAGTTTCTGGGAGAATTTTCTTGAAGCTCCAAGCCTCAAATCTAGTTATATGTTGGAGATGCACCAGTTCACCACGTTCCCAGCTATCCAGCAAGTGGCAGTAGAGTTAGTCCCTCTAAAATGTACTTGTTTAGAGGATGTGTTTTAAGCCTGATTTGTTAGTGGAGAGTTTATGGTTTGAAAACCTTTCCATTATCAGATGAATTCTGATAACTCGCTGTTCATTTCTGTATTTTATTCAGTAAATGTGCTAAAAGAAAAGTATGCCTCTACCTCTATGATGCAATGGGCCTCTGCTCCCCAGTACTGACGTGCCCTGTGGCAAGTATCATTGCTTGCATTGAAATGTTTAACTCTTCACAACACTTAAAATTCAGTTGTGCAATCTATACACATAAGGTGTAAGTCTTGTTCATGTTCATGGAAGCACTGGCATTTAGTTTTATTTTCACTGCAGAGATGCTTTTTTTCCCCCCATAATATTTTGCTAAGAAGTTTTTGGTGGGGAGAAAGTTGTCTGCTTTCTCACAGCATAAACAGAGTTAGGAATGTGATTGTTTTCCTTAAAACATTGGATGAAACAATTGTTTATTCTGTTTCTATTTACCATATCTAATTTAATTTACAGCTTTGCTAGTGACTAGTAAATTAAATACTGGTAACTCCATTTTATGCTTGCCTCTTTCATTCACAGGAAAAAGAAAGAGAACTTGAAGCAAAAAATATATATGCTAATCGTATGTTGAAGTCATCACCTAGGAAAGACATGGATATTGTACAAAGAAAAAGAGGTAACTTGTATAAAGCAATAAAAGCATAAAAATTAGTAGCATCACTTTGAAATGTCTCAGCTGGGTTATACCTTTCATGCCACTCAGTGCTCAACCCTGGTGCTGCTTGTTCAAGCACTTACCTTTTTGCACTTCTTTCAACACAGCACTGGTTACAAAGAAGGGCGCATTGGTTTTTTGACTGTTCTGTAACTGCAGCAGAGCCAAAACACAGAACTTCACCAAACAGCAGTTTTAACTCCTTTCATACCAGAAGTTCCTGGGTAAAGGAGGAGGGGAAGGTTGCTAGTAAAATCTCCAATAGATGATAGATGTCTTCTTGACAATAAATTACAGAGGCTTTAAAAATATGTATCTTCCCTGCTAAGAATATTTTGGTGCTCTGTTTTATTTATTTTTTACTAACTCAAATGTATTGTCTGTCAGATGAGCTGCACTCATTTTTTCCTCAGAGTATATATGTCCCAGAACATAATCTTCTAAAAGTATCAGTACAGTGATTTCTTCTGGTGTGACGAGACAGTCTCAAACCTTATCCTACCCACATAAATATGTGTGTGTCTGTGTGTGTGTACTTAGACTATTTTCACTGGATCAGTAGAATCTACTTGTCAGAAGAAGCAGAAATTTATGGGACTGTTTTAAATATTTAATGCCAGTATTTCAAACAGTTTGTCTGCTGCTCATTTTATTATAGATGCTCTACTATTATTCCATTTTAGGTTCAGATTTTTTTTAATGTCATTCCATAGAGATAAATATATGTGTTTCAAAGATTCAAGTAAGTGAATTTTAATTTTATGAGTTTGATTCTCTGACAGGCAGTAAGATGAGTGAGATGTTTTTTGGGGCTTTTTAACTAATATTCAGTACCCTGTAATGACCCTATAAGTAGCATTAAAGTGGGGTTTAAATTATTTTTTCAGTAGAGTTTTTGCATGTATATTTTTTTATGATTAGGTTTTACAGATGCTGAAAACAACTGTGTGAAACTCGTCAATACTTTCCACTTCCATTGACTTCAATACAGTCTTTTGTTTGCTGCAAATCATGAGAAATGAGAGACAGGTATATAGTGGCATATTTTCAAGTGAAAACACAATTTAATTAGTTTGTATTTTCTACAGCCAACAACCAAAATATTAAAAAGGGACCACAGCTCACAAAAGGTGTACAAACCAGTGGATACTTCTCACCAGCAGAACTTCTTCCAGAATCAGAACTTGTCTGTGGTGACACAGTAAACAAGAAAGAAGGAATTCTTCCTAAAATAGTAAGTTGCATAAAAATGTGAGACCCAGTCCAGATAATTCACCTATCAGATTGTATAATGCAGAGCTTATATTTTAGAAAATGTGTAAATATATAGAAAATATAATTTCAAAAACATTCTATTCTTTAAGACAAGATCTACCTCTCTAGAAATATACTCAATTTTTTTGAGTTTATCATATTCTCTGTCTGAGCCATTAGCTCAATTGGGTTTTTTTCTGCCGCTGTTACTTCTTTGAAATTTTTAAGACTTCATTTTGGTTTTCACCCTTTTTCTTTGTTTCTAATGCTTATTTAAGCAATCTGTTGAACAGTGGTGGCTGCCTTCTCTCTGTTTTCTCTTTGGTCTTAATTATGGTTTCTTTTACTTTCCAGAATTATTTCACAATGCATAAATCTAACACTTCCTCTTATTGTCACAGTGCTGGTATTTATTCTGGTTTTCCAGCTTTGTCAATATGCTTGGGTTTATTTGTTTTTCCATTTCTCTTTTTAGTAGATAATAGTACCATTAGAAGTATTACTATTACTTTTGTGACCCCAGGCTAAAATCAGAGATTTGTAAGGTATTCCAAGTCAGAATGACACAGATTCTGGTACAAATTGTACAAATTCTGATTACATGAGGCTAGGACCTTTTTTCAGAAATAATGCTCTGAGGATGGTCTTGGCTGGCTTCCTGTTAGGGCTGAAGCTTTTTCATGGCAGTTTCATTTGTATGTTCTCTCTTCCCAAACCCTTTCTGTAACTATGAATGTGGTTTAATGTATTCTTCCAGGCTATGCTTAGGTGTGTGAGTTACAGAACCACATAGTTGGTACAAGTGCAGGTCATGGAGTCCAACTCTGTATTCTCTATGTGGCTATTGATCTAAATAATGTAGATTAGATTTGGCATCTATGCTTTCATCAGTTTTTAAAGTCAAGCATTTTAAATACCTGGCCACCATCTCCTTATGTATTTTATATTTTTTAATATGACATTGATAACCTTGTACATGAAGGGAAAATAATTGAAGGTTTTTTGGCTAACAGACATGTTTTCTGTGTTCATTAAGTAGTAGCTGTTTCTCTTAGAAGGGTATTTTTAATCTAGAAGTTTATTTTGTTCTAAAATAAGCACAACCTACAAAGTTAACTCCCATGTGTTGGGCTATGCTGACTTTCTCTTCGCTTCATTGCCACTACTTTTCTGTGTTAGTGATTTTTGCTGCTGGTATTAATATATTTTCTGCAGGTTCTTGTCTTTTACATATGTCTGTATAGTCACTAGCTGAAATTGTCATCTGAGATTAAACCTTTCTCTTTGATTGTTTGTTACTTAATACTCCATAAATTTAAGTACCAAAATGAAATTGTCTGAATCTACAACCCACTCATTTGAATAAAAAGGTCAGATTGTGCAAGCAGAGGGCAACTAATTGCTTGCTTGTTAAAAGAATAAGGTGATGAAATGTGGCCTTCTATTGAACTCCTTGAAGAAGACAGCTTCTGGTTTCTGAAGAGAGCTACCCTGAGAGTGATAATTTTGCTTTATGGCATTGGAGCTGCAACTTCCCTGAAATGTGTCATACAAGATAGAGTTGATTGTCTATTCATTTTGTTTCAGGTGTATAAAAGTATACTAGAGGTGATATTATTTTGGGGGCAAACCCCTGGGTTGTCAAAGCTGGTTTGGTTTAAGGTGACTTATTCATTTTATGTTTAGCAGTAAGAATGTGATTTCAGAATGACATGGAAGTTCTTGTGATTTTGTTAGGTTGGTTGGTTGTTTTTCCCCATCAGCTTCAATTTTCTGTTAATTTATTTCAGGAAAAAGAAGCTCAAGAAAAAGGATGGAAAGAACAAACAGGACTCCTAAGACAAGACCAAGACAGGGAGAGGGAAGAGAAACTGAAACATTTCCAGGAAATACAGTCTTTAGAGGAGAGGGTTCCAAAACTTCCTTACGGTAAGGAAATGGGCAGCTGAAGGCTGAAAAATGCACTGTAGAATACTAATCAAGTGAGGCTGCTGGTTTCTGGTGAGAAGAGCAAAATGATTTTGCAGAGATCACTACAGTGGAAAATTATTTTCAGTTACATTATGCAAAGAAGAATCAGAAAGAAATACAGGATATAGAATAATCTGTGCCCTGTACTCAGCTGTGATTAAGTATGCAGCAGCAAAAAATGCTGTCCACAAAAAAGTATTGGAGTCTGAGAGATTGTGCTTTACAAAACAAGAATGACACAGAAGGTAAATGCTGATGTTATCTCTGACTTGCCAAATGTTATTGAGGTAGGAAGTAGATTTTTACTATTGTACAACAAATCTGTTTTCCTTAATATAGCCATTTTTTTCAGTACTTTCTACTGCCTTATATAATTTGAAATGTTAGTTTCTCATTTCAGGTCTGATTATCTGAATCATTTGGTGTGGGTATTTGGGAAATGTCAGTTTCTATCATTATATTTTAATATTTCTTTTTTGTTCATTTGGTTTTCACACCATCTTAATGACTTACATGCACAAGTCAATCTCAAGTATTTTAGATGGACTGCACCCTGTCATGTTAAAGAACTCTTTCAGTGATTATAGTTAATGAACAGTAGTAATTGTTCTATATGACAAGAATTCTAAAAATCTATAGCTGCTTTCTGACGTAAAATCTGTGACAAATCTTCTATCACAACTTACATAAGCCAAGAATCTGATTTTATGTCTCTGAATAAGATGATTTAACCACTTACCCATCACATGGTATAAGCTGGTATTTTCCCCACCTTACAAAGAGAAACACCGCTCTTTACTTAACCTGTATAATGATCTGCTATTGAAAAAATACCTATGTTAAATATATTAACTGAACTATTGCAGTTGTTTCTGAAGGCCTGAGCCAAAGTACAGTAGATAACATGGAACTTTGTGAAAGCCTAAGTCAGAAATTTGAGTAAAGTGTTCAAAGGCGAATGCCGGTAGGTTGGAGAGGCCATATTCAACTTTTGGCCAAATACACATCTGTTGTCTTGGGGAAAAAATATTTTGAAGAGAGAAATATGTGAGAAGCTTCTTCTTTCTTCTGCACATAAGCATTTCTAGGTTCTGTCTGTAAGTTGCTGGTTTGCTGCTACCTTTGGTGTTCCTTCGTAGCTGTGCACAGTCATTCTGAGGCCACGCAGTGATGCACAGAACACTCATGTAAATGTCTGTTCTGTATGCAGCTGATGCAGTGTATTTTAAATCATTTACTGCTTGAAACAGGTGGTGACTCCTATGACTTTGAGTCCTGATAGCTTCACAGAAATAGTTCCCTTTATGAAAAAAAAGAACCCACACATATATCCCAGGACTGTCCTAATGTCAGTGGTAATGACAAATAAAAATAAAGTATTGTGCAAGTCAGAACTGTTAAAATCAGTAATGTTGTATTCATTTTTATTCAAACTCAGGAAATGGGAAGGCAATTGTCAGAAATCAAATTGCTTTGAAAATTCTAAAACATGGGTAGTGTCCTAATGCCTTTGGAAAATGATAATAAACTTTTATATCTCATCAGAGAACTGGGAATGGATTTAGTTGTAATTTTTGAAGAATTTATTTTTGCAGCAGGAAAATGACATTATGCATAGAAGAGCATGTTGAAGACTCAATGGCTTTTGCTTGCATTGTTTTCAAAATCTTATAAGGGTATTTTAAAATTAAGACATTTTAAATGTTGTTCGAACATTTTTTGCAGAGTGGCAAAGGAAAGAATATGACAAAATTAAAAAAGAAAGCAACTTTTTATTGGATAAAGAAGAGAAGATAAAGATGGAGACAGAAATCCACAAACCTGAAGTAGAGAGAGAAAGCACTGAAACGTTGGAGGAACGGCAAAAAAGAGAGTTCCTGCTTGCTAAAATGCAAGAAATTGATAGAGAAATTCAAAATACAACACACATGAAACCAGCTTCCCAAACACCGCTCATAAATACACCAAGAAAATCTGATTCCCTGGAGAAAAGAGAGGAAACTAATCCATTCTTTGAGATTCCCGGGAAGGTTACTAATGGATATCCTGTAAAAGACAGCCAGGATGATGGCACAAGAGCACAAGGGCAGAAGCAACGAAATGTAAGGACTGTAGATTTAAGTAGTGAGTTAACATTTGGTAGTTATGTACCTTCCTTTGGGAAAGGATCACGGAGACCAAGCTGGCTCACTCAAAAAAGTGACAAATTAGAAGAAAATGTTAAGGAAAATGCAGATTTTGATAGTAAGAAAGAAAAGAAGTCCAATTTAATGGAACAACTCTTTGGAAGCAGTGCCAGTACCATTGTTCTTTCTAAAAATAATAATACTCCACCTTTGGACATAGATTGGGACTCTAGTAATAGGCCTTTTGTTGATAAAAACAGTAAAGTCAAAGTAAAAGAAGACAATGGGCTTTTTGGTGAAGGAAGAAGCCTAAACAGACACCGTTTGCAGTACACTACAAACAAGCCTGGAGTTAATACTCTTGGTTCTTTAGAAGATGAAATTGAAGAAGTAGTCTTACAGTGATCGTGTTTTTATATGTTTCATATGTAAATACTGAAAAACTATTTTCATGTAATATTTATTAGATTTAGATTTGAAAGATTTCAGATTTATTGTAAAGCCTTATGAAGGAATAATTTACATAAATGGGTATGTGTATAGAGGAGAGATGCAGAGGAGAGATGCTTGGGGTTTTGTTTTTTTTACCTGTAGGCTGCTCACAGTACTCTGCTTTTCATTTGGGGTATTTCTTTTAGGCCTCAGATAGTTTCTTTCTTGGGCATTTGGAGAACCTCTTAACTGTGCCAGGAGAAGACGTGTAATATCAGTCATGAAATGAGTAGAAGAGACATTCCTAGCACTAATTCTCTTAGAATATTTTACACTGCTGTCATGTTATCTCAGAAGAATATCAACAGAAGCACAATTAACTCAGGAACAGCTGCTCTCTCCTTTTGCATAGGTTTTTTGTGGACCTTACTACCAAATGTGTCTAACTCTTCTCGTATATTCAGATTATATTTGTTATACAATGCCATCTTTTGTAATTTCTGAATTTTCTATGTAAAATTCCAATCATTACTAAGTAAATTTTTAACAAAATGGTTTTATTAAATGAGTTGAGTAAATTTCTTGTGTGTAGATCATCTTTAACACAAAGTTCTGACTTTTTATATCATATTATTGATATTGGGGGGAGTTGGTTGCAACTTTGCTCATTATGTTACTTACTGGTTGGTGCTGTGTACGCAAATTTAAAAGACAGGCAATGAAGAATTTAGCAGAAGCATTCCAGAAAATAAGCTGAAGGTCATTCCTTACTAGAACAAGAGATTTTGAAATGCCTTTCTGATATGCTCCCTCTGAGCCTGATTCAAAACACACTGAAATACAGAGAATTCTTATGATTTAAAGATTCATTGAGTCAAGATTTTTCTCAGCACAATGGCTCTTCTGAAGAGAAAGGCTGGTGTCTGCATCATGCAGTAACTCTCTTTGCTCCCCCCATTCAGAAAGAAAATTAGTCACAGATCCAGATCCAAGGTGTGGGACAGTTCTCACCAGGTGCTCGGTAGTGAAGAACAGCTCGTGTTCACCTGCTTGCTTGCAGTCCCAATTACATTCATTGTAGTACTACAGAACTTAACTGGTTCATTTTGCCTGCAGATGGTCAGAAAATCAGAGTAATTTTAACCAGCAACAGTGAATTTAACTCTCTGTGTTACTTTCCTGCAATGACTTCTTGGGGTGATTACTGTGGTGTAAGAGGTAGGAGAGGGCTGTGGGTAAACACTGCGGGTGTTTGTGACTGGGTGGTTACTTGTCCTACTTGTGGGTGGTGCTGCCATTCTGGAAGCAGGTGCTTTGCTCCTGAAGATGACATTGGGGTGGGTTGTTTATTTCCTGTGCTTGAGGACTCTTACGGCATAAAACAGTAATGTATCTGCTGCAGTTATTAAGGATCGTGTCGTGTATGGAGGGGACGGTTGGTTTTGTTTCTTTGCAAGTCAACTCATTAACATCTGGTAAATTCCAACTGTCGTGCTGAACTGATGTGCCCTGCTGTTTCAATTACAAATATATAGTTTCTAAGCTGTTTTTTATTATCGGCCCCTTCTTAAGTTCACAAATATTCACATCCTGTTACCAGCCTCTTCCTGAAGCAAATGCTGTGGTGACTCACACCAAAAATAAAAGGTGTCTCTGCGTTAGGAAGGTGAAAATAAATTGATCTGCTGGTAACAGTGTCACAGGTATAATTTCCCTTTTCCTCTCATGGCTATCCATCTCTACAGTTTATTCTTTTCTCTTGCTGCACTTTCTAGTTTTAGAGTTACTGACACAAATGCCGTTACAGATAAGATGTGTAAAAGCAGAGGTAATCTTCTGATTGTGGGAGGAAACGTTTGTGTCCTTCTAACATCTGTAAGCAGCATTTCTGCCGTGGAGTAACAGTTTTCTACTCACTGGAAGAAACTTTTGCAAGGTCTTAAAAGGCTCTGTAGACCTTACAAATGGGCACATTGATCCCCTGTAGTCCTCTGGACCCCTGGTCTCAGCTACTGTAGCTGGACAGTCTGCATGTGGCTTTTAGTGGTGGCAGTGTCTTCACTGCACTTGATTGGCTGCAAAAAAAATCCAGCTTTTGCAGTAAAAAGTAGATCACAACAGTTTTGATGATGATTTGTGTATGATTTGATGTTTATGTCCAGTTGTAGGTTCTGTTTAGATAATATGGGTGTTACGTCTGTTCTTGCTTTCCTTCTGAACAACCAAAAGTGATGGAAGAAATTCCTCCATTCCAGCAAGGAAGGATCAATAAAGTTTGAGTAACAGTTTTAGTGGAATATGCAGGGATATTATTACTGCCGTGGGAACAATGGTCTTCCAGTTCTGATCCCCAAGAGAGTGGTCATCAAACAAAAGTATCTGAGGAGCATCTGATGAGGATGGTCAGGTGTCAGAGCTCACCTGACAGAGAAAACAGGAAGTTCTGAGAAGGAATACTTTTCTCTTTGAAAGAGAAGATGAACTGTTGAGTGTGTCAGGGAGAGTATAATAGATGTTCTGTAATCCAGAAGTAGCGTAAACCACTGGAGGGGAACTTGGGAGACCCTTCATAACTCTGAACTGAAGCCTGTCAACTGAGGTAAGAAAAGGGAAGTGGGAAATGCTTAAACATCTTGAATATTTTTCTCAGATCTGTGATATCTTTGGACTAGCTAAGGAGTGGGGGGAAAAAGTGACTTTCCATAACCCTATAGAAACCTGTGTTTGTGATTTAGCTTCTTCTATTGCACCCATGCCTAAAGAGGTGAATTGCAAATCTATAATGCTTCCAAGATGAGGACACTTAGAGAGGATGAGCTTAGGCTACTTGGTAGCCTCAAGTTCATTGCTGGTCCCGAGACAGAAGGTCTTATCCAGCCAGGCCTGAGCGTATTTGCACTGTCAGGAGATGTGACAGAATATCCAATCTGGCACGTTAGGAGTATGAATTTGTTCTTGGGACAGGTGGCTACAAGAGCATCAGCAGGGCTTTTGCTGGTACTTGTGCTCTAGAAAGTGCTTTGGGTGAGCCTTTGCTATTCAAGAAAATAGTAATAAATTCTGCGTAGTGCTCTGAAGCAGAGACCAGCAAAAACCAGCGTGGCAGACAAAAGTGCCTTCAGGAGAGTCACAGTTGCAGGAAGGGAGGTTTTGTTCCCAGCATTGCACAGCTTCGCTAAGCCTGACCTACTCTTGTTCCAAGATGACAACTTTAAGCATAAGAGATGCCCCGGGTGACATTGCTCATTTATAAAATTCCCTTTTGTTGGATCAAATTTAACGTGGTCTCCTGTTTCGAATTATCTCTTTGATTAGCTGCAAAGTTTTGATGTCTGCAGGAGGAGAACAATTGCATCAGTGTGCACTGTCAGCCGGGACTCGTGGCTGCTGGGGAGTTGCTAGGATACCTCTCTAAAAGGTACGATTCACTTGATTAACCACCAACCCAGTTTGCATGAGAAATATTTTTCCTATCTTTGTTTTGTGCTGGCATCAACTCTGCATTAGATGTGCATGTGTGTTTAGAGCAAGCTAGAGGCTGACTGTCATGTGTGTCCTTTTCCTCCTTTTGGTATGCAGTAAAACCCTCTCTGCCTCACAGCAAAGAATCCAGAGCAGTTATAGTGGCAATTCCAGTAATCTGTAAAATGACCGTTGCTTCCAGAGGGGAACATCAGCCTGGAGAACCAAGGGAAGGTTTGACTTTGGGTATGCATTCTTGGCATTATAGCTTAAAGCTTCACTTTGTGTCTGTGAAGATGCAAGGGAATTTTCATCTCCTGTATTATTTTCTTTCCCCACTCTGAGCAGGGGGTTGGACCATATGACCTGCCAAGGTCCCAACCAAAGCTATTCTATGATTCTGTCATCCTTGACACATTCCTCTGGTATTAATGCTCCTTTCCAGTGGAAATGCTTTGCACAAAGCTGTTGCATTCTACTTCCACAAAGTTGCCTCAGACACCTCCTGTGTGCCCATCTGTTCTGAGTATGGGAGCATTGTATTCAGGATGCAAATCCTAACTCAACTCTCACCACAACAGCATGCTTATCTTTCCAACACCTTCTTTTTACCTCCATTTTCCTGTGTCCTGAAGCATTTTTTTCAGACTTCAGGACATCTTGCCATCATTTCTGTGAATCCTCCTTTGTCCCACAACTCTCTTTGTGCACTTTCCCTCAGACTTCTATAAACTGCTTTTGCTGCTTCCACCGTATCTTTCCTCCGATGGACCATCATTCCTTCCTTCTGTCTGAACTGACTTCTGCTTTTCACCCCCTAGGCATCACAGTTATCCTGTCCCTACGTTCCCTTTATCTTCTCTCCCACGGTTTCGTTCCTCACTCTCAAGCTCCCTACCAGCTGTGTTGTGCTGTGTTCCTTCTCACCTGTGGGTGGAAGTAGTGTTGCAAGAGGGTAGGAAAGACACTGGAAAGGGAGGTGACCTTATTTTGGAACTGATTTTGCTTGTACTCACATGCCCACACATGAGCACTAAGATGCAGGTACAGGAGCGCTCCATCCAGTGAGCAGGCACCCGGTATGTGCACCCAGCTGGCCTGGGTACCCAGACCACAAGGCTTCCCTGCTCAGAAGTTCTCGATTTTCTGTTCACTCTTTTAACTGGGGAGAGTGGCTGGCTTTGGAAGTGCCATTTGTGTCCTTTTAGGAGCTGCCCATCTTATCCCACCTCTGCAAGCCCTTAGGATTTCCTCCCTGTCCTTTCTTGCCTTCTTGAAACTGCCAAGTGCTCCAGGCTGTTCTTCCCAACACCCTCCCTCAATGGCATGTCTCTTTTAGTCTGGGTATAGATCACCCCTTCTATTCCAAGTAACCTAAAAAGCTGCACATTGCTGTGCTAGGATCTTGATGACCTGCTAATCTGAGTGCCTCTGACAGCCCTTCTGCCGATCCTCCTGCTGCTCCCACATCCCAGCCTTCCCGGTCGTTTTCCCTTTATGCAGTCTTCTTGTTTCCGCTGCTGTTCTCTGTGCTGTGATATATTGGGAGTCATGGGACTCAGGCTATGTGCTGCTGTGTTGTGCAGAGCTTCTAACGAGCTGTGAGCTTCACAGTTTGCTGCTTAATAATTCTCATGGTAGCAAGGATGGATAATGCAGGTGCTGTAATTCACTAGAGATCAGTTAATTACTAGTACTCAGCATGAAAAAATCGTGTTCAGATTGGCAAAGGGCACACACTGAACTCCCATACCTGACCTTCCTCTTGCTGTAAAGCTAACTCTGGCTTTGAATTCTCAGTTGAAACATCTTAAACTGCCTGTGTGAACCAAGCACCCGAGCCTTGGGGAATGATCTTTATTTAACAAGTAAGCATTAGTTTGACTGGTACGTGGTTTTCCTTGTCTCATAACCCATCATGTACAGTAACAACAACAGCATCTGGGTTTCAGAGATATGTACAGTAACAACAACAGCATCTGGGTTTCAGAGATATTTTTGACTCAACATGCTCTCTAAACCTACAGGCCTCATGCCACCCACGTGAAAACCCTGAGGAAATGAGGGGTAAAAACTGTCTTCTGCTAGTCGCAGTGGCTGGCAGTGGAAGTTAGACTAGGAATTTCCACATTGTCATGCATTATAAGGCACTGTCCCCAGTTTTGTCTGTATATGGGCATCCTCTATCCAAGTCTCAGGTATACTGCAGCCCTGGAATGAGTTGTGTGCAATTTATTTTATTGAAGAAAAGCATAAATCTAAGATGGAAACATTCCCAGGATTATTCTAATGTCATCTGAAAATCATGGCTCTCTGATATTTTGTTTGTTTCTAGTGACTACACCACACATGCTGGCACATGTGAGTAGTGTTTGTGAGCAAAGGATGTACCTTTGCCTTATCTGGTAAATCACAGCATCCTCCTGATACCATACCTGCAATCCAGTGGGAAAAAAAGTGTGGTTAAAGCTTGAGCATGAGCAGCATTTACAAGATTCACTGGAAATACTTAATTTTAAGCAATATTAATATTTTTATCTTCTCATCACTTATAATTTACACTCAGGGTCTAGAGTTTCTCCAAAATGTAATCAAGTAAATCCTGATTTTAATGAGTGGCAATCACTAAACCTGGGAATAATTGTCCTGACTTTCTTAGCAGCAAAGCATTGCAGTGCCTCTTGAATTCAACACAAGATTAATCTTCCTGGGGAAGCAGACTCTTGTCCTGAAATAATGTATACCCATGTATAAGATCTGCACATCAGTACATTGGAGATCAATAGCTCTTCTCCTGATTTGGCCAAATGATGGTGCAATCAGCCAGAGCTCAACTGGAGGATTGAAAAATAGTATGTGTTGCTGTTCAAGGTACTTTGTATTTCTTGGAAGGAAACATGTTGAATTTTATAAGTGAATCACAAAATAATTGCAGGCTCCTGATGGCTAAGGCTGAGACAAAGCACTGCTTACAGTGCTCTGGTTGCTCTCTGGTGCTTGTTCACTCCCATGCTTCATTCCTGAGTAGCTCTTGTAATCGCTGTCTGGGTACCTGCTGCTGTGCTGTGTTATCACACACTCACACAACGGGCAAGGTTAGAAGGCACCACGGTGGGTCCCCTGGTCCAACCTCCCTGCTCAGGCTGGGTCATCCTACACCACATTGCTCAGGATTGCATCCAGATGGTTCTCAAGGGAGGCTCCACAATCTCTCTGTGCAATAATTATTTAGCTCAGATTAAAGTTTTATGAGATAGATCGTGGCCCACTTTCACTTGTGCAGACTGTCCTGCTAGTTCCATGTACCTTTCTTTCCCGAGCCATGATCTGAGGTCTTGGTCCCAACATTTACATTGTTTGGGACAAGGTTGCCTTCTCACCCTAAGCAATAAATGTTTGAAAAAAGCTTTCCACAGGCTTCTTTCACAAATTCAGAAGAGATATTAATGAATCTGCATTTTGTCAGCTTATGGATTATTGAAGTTATTGCACATAAAGAGTTCCTGGGTTGTTCCATGGCTGCACAGGCAGTGGGTCCCACAGGTGTCAAGCTTTCCTGTGTATCACAGGAGTTCCCTTTAGAGGGCACCATTGACTTCCCTGAAGCCTACGTCGATGCTTGTGCTTGCAGTTAATGAGGCTTGTTACACCTCTGAGGTACGTTTCAGTATTTTTTTGCTTTGAACACTTTGGATATTTAGGCTACTGCACATTATCTACTGTGTGCAAATAATTGACATAAAATGCACCTTGTAATTGACTTCTGAGGCCTTGGTTATGATCATTTTCTCAGCCACCAAGCAAAATGCTGGAAGGAGCATACACTCCAGGATGCTGAACTGTGTCTTCTCACAGAGGCTTTAAGAGGACTGGAAAGCTCAGCTTCTAACCATGGAGGCCAGCACACAAGTGAGTCTTCACTTCTGCTGTGTGGTCTGGGAGATGCAGGGTCTCCCATCCTGTGTGGCTGGACCTGCAGAGATGTACTGGATTCTCTTTCCCTACAAATGTAGCTGTTTTACAGCAGAAGGGGTGTTTCTGCAGTTGGATGTATCATTCCATCTTCCTCTCTCCCACGCTCAATTTCTTTCTTTGTGTGCTGTCCCCAAGGTGGGCAGGATGTGGCTGCATGGTCATCTTGCTTCTTGAAGTGATACCAAAAGAGCGCAGAGTCAGGAGGTTGGTTTGTGACATGAGTTACTTTCTAGAATGAAGAAAGTTGCTTTTAGGTTTTTTAATCTACATTTCTGCTTCTTATCTTTAATGAAGAAGTACAGATATCAGGGAGGTATAGAAAGTGCCTACTGCAGCCCCACAGCTTCGGGCAATGCACGGTTCAAGGGAAGTCCACAGTGATGTAAGCAGGATAATTGTGAAAATAAAAGTCTGCTCTGCAACAAAAAATGAGATTTAATTTCAGAATTGAACACTCAAAAGGATGTATCTCATTTGTCCAGACAATTATTGTAATTTCGTGAAGAGCATCCAACAAAATAGTCCTTCAGATGCTTACCTGGTCTCTCACTCCTTATTATTGCTTATATCCTCTTCTGTGCAATTTCATCAACATGGTCCTCATACTGTGGGTTTATATTTTCTATTTATGCAGTTAATTAACTGCAGAGCTGCCCGAGCCTCTCTCTAATATTGCAGATGACTGGGGACTGTTCAGTGTTTGCAGCATCTGAGCCGGATTTTTGATCGTGCACGTAACATTGTCTTCTTTATTGGCTTGAAAGGTGCCTGTGGCCCACAGTGGGAGCAGGCTGAGTGGTACAGGCAGAGGGGCAGGACTAGGCTGAAGGACAAAGAAAAGCCCAGGTGAGGGTGTAAAAGCCATCCTTTGGAGGATTGCAAGGGAGTTTTGCAGGCACCATAGGGCAGCAGCAGCAGCAGCTGGAAGACAGCCCAGAAGATGTCCCTAGGTGTGTAATCCTATGGATCTCACCAACCCATCACTTACCTCTTATTCCATCCCTGTCGCAGGTGATTTTCATAACCTCTTAGTCAGCAAACTCAGCATAAATTTATCTTGTGTTGTTGGCACTCACTGTTACACTGCTACACCTCTATCCCCAAAAGCTTTTCAACCTCACTCTTGCAACACACTGAAAACATCAAATCTCTTCTGAAAGGTTACAAAATGTCTTTTTTTTTTTCCTAGTTAAATCAGCAGAACCAAGTTGGGAGAAAATCTAGTCCTACCAAACTTCTAGTTTATTTATGTAGTCATTGATGGCAGGCGTGTTTACATCTCTGTGATCCTAAACCTTAGGGAATTGCATTTCATTTCAGGGCTGCTGGGTTTGCAAATCCCATGAGATTTTTAGCTTTGATTTAAAAATAAACAGGGTGGGTTTTTTCCTACGGTTGTGGAGCAAGCCTTGAAAGTTAGAAGCTGGAGACCTCAAAGAAAAAGAAAGCACATTTAAGAGATAAAAATATATGATAAAGTAATAAAAGTTTCCAAGTGCATATTTCATCTTGTATTTTTTTTAAAATATATTTTCATTTTCATGACAGAAGGCGACAATTCATGATTTTGGATTTGCTTAGAAAAACGTTTCTTCAACTCCCCATCAAGATGACCATGAGTTTCAGGCTGGAATACACCATTACACTGAATGCTGTATTCTTCCTACATAAGAGAGGATGTACCAAATTAAATGAATATATATTATTGGTATCTCCACCTTACAGGAGGACAACAAATACACAGAATCTGACTCTTCCACAGCTCCTGGTTCCAAGGTACCTCAAGGGAGCCACACAGTTACTACACCCACTTTGTCCAGATTCAGACTTGAAGGGCCGTGTTTTAATCTTGTCTCATATGGGAGTCAGTGGGGCTCTGAAACCTCTCTGAAACCACACGTTCTTTGTACATTTGTTCCTCCCTCTTCAAAAAGGTGAGAGCAGTGGTGTGTCTTAGAGTATTACCAGTTAACTTAGAAGTAATTGTAACCCTTTCTGAGATCTTCCCCCTCTCACAGTTCAATGGTCTGGGACAGACCAGACTCAGAGTTGAAAGCATTCCAGTTTGTACAATCCAAATTCAAATGAAATCAGTTACCTGTTAATCTCAGATGTTTCACCTACTCTGTTTCAAAATCATTATAAAACACTTCACTCTCAAACCAAGTTCAAGAGCACTCAGGTACCTGATCTGCAGGGAAAGCAGTGGACAGTAGGTCCTGAAACACTCCTGAGGCCACGAGTGTGGAGCCCCTGTGAGTGAGACGAGCCCAGCAGGCTGCAGCAGTGTGTGGGTGGAACAGGAATGTTGTATGTGATATCTTGTGTTTATCTTGTTAGCTTGCTGCTCACAGTGAACCTTCATGAGACAAGCTGGTTCCCAGCTGTCAAAAAACAGAACTAGCAAAGCAGAAGGTGGCCACAGACACAAAATAAACCTGAGCCTGGTGTTGGTTCTTGCCCTTTCAGAGCAGTTCCCTGCCACAGGCTCAGCTATAGCATAAAAAAGAAAAACACTTGGGACCCTGGATACCTCATAGGCTTCAAATTCACCTTTCTACCACAAAACCGCGCAGACAATTCTAATCCTCAAGTGAGGTCACATAGCAGCTGAGAGAGAGGCTTTCAGCAGCAGAGGATGATGCTTCTCTTCTCACAAGTACACTCTTGGCTCTCATCTTTCTGGAGGCTTATCCCAAACAGAGCAGCACTTCACCTGCCTGAGAGAGGTTTTCTACAAAAGGTGTGCTCTCCTGATCTTCCTCTTCTGAAGGTCAGTTACTGTCAGTGCTGCCCCTGGATGGTCTGCAGCCAGTGATGCGAAAATTATGGAATTGTTCCTCTGACACTATGTCTATAATGGGTTCTGCTTGAATTTTAAACTAGACTTACCTTTCCAAAACACAGTTGGCTTACTCCCTGGAAAGTCCAAATTCAGCAGTATTTTCTCTATTTAAATGAAGACTGTAGTTAATACAGCAATAGAGTTGCATCTTTCACTTTTTTCTAAAAATTTCCTTTTTACTCCATTTTATGATCTTTTATAACTTTCATGCAATGTTTAGATGCACCAACTCCTAGCCCTCTATTTCAGTGTAACAGCAGAGAAGCAAAAGGCACCTCTCCATCATAAAACTCAGTCCTGCACTCAGACAAGGGAACACGTCATCTCGTCCTTAGCTTGAGCTGAATTATTTCAGTCTTAACACTGAGTTGTCTCTGTTGCCTCATGCTTCCTTCTAGAATGGTATTCTCACAGCTTTAGTGACAAGAAAGCCTCTGATTTTCAAAATTACTTAAATTGCACTCCTCTGCTTTTCCACTGACTCTAAGGTGTTTCTTACTTAGAAGCTACTCTTGCTTTGCTTTGTGATGCTAAATAAGTCAGGCTCCCCTTATCTCCTCTGGAAACACGGTTCTGTATCCCCTTTACTGTCCATCTACCCTGCAAGTTTCTATGGAGCCTTTTCCCTATGAGCTTCTCAGGCAGAGGTAAATTCATGCAGGTGTCTGCTAGAATCATTATTAAATACTGTTTTGAGTTGAATTTGATACATGGATGTGAACAGCTCCAAAACGAAGGGAGCTAAGACCCAGGCATGTGATCTGTGCTTCATCTCTTAATAATGAATAATTATTACGTATTATTGATTTCTTATCAATCCTAGTAGTTTACAGTATTTTGCTCAAAACGCTAATGTAAATGTGGCTGCAGCTATATTAAAATTCTCTGACAGTTACTCAAATATAATGAAATTTGTCATCCAATGCATTGCTGATAACTGATGGGGCCTACACAATCCCTGTAATTTTCAGCTTCGTGGGCTAACTGCCTTTCACACCTAGCAAACGTGAGGACAAAGGGCAGTTATGATGATGGACAATTCCCATTGTTTCTGTTGAGGACAGAAATGTTATTATTCAAGCAACTGGTGTTAAATACAAAATGCATAGAAGCTCTTGCTCCTACTCAGTGTGCTATGCCTTACACATTTAAAGATGGTGTTAATCTTTTAAGCCATCACTTTTCACTGAAGCTTCAGGATTAGCTCACCATTTCTGTGACTCCTCAATTTCTTTTCTTTTCTCCAGGATGCAATCTCTGCTCCCATAAGCACAAATGTTCTTTTTCCAAGTATGTAACTATTCTTCCCTGTAAATTAATTCTGTTTGCTTGTTTGTGCTCAGTTTATTGCATCTGCTAGGGGGAACGCCAGTCCTTTTTTTTGTTTAACAATCCTCCTGGTTTTGTTTTATGTACAAACTTTATCAACAGTATTATGTTTCCTCCCAGTTCACTGATACAAGTTAAATAATGTGAAGACACAGGGCAGTATACTAGAAATGCTTCCTCAGTAAGGATTTCCCAGGAATGCTTGTCTTTGAGATCAGTCAGTTGACTGGTTTCATCACCTACCGGCTTAGTGATGATTCAGCAAAAATGTAATCTGCAATAATCAAGATTTCCTAAATTTATACATGTATTTGATACACCGGATTGGCTTTACACATTTATCAACCAAATCTGTGACATGACTAAAAGGGTATTGAGTTGCTTTGGAAAAGTTCTGTTTTCTTATTTCCTTACTGTTATTGACTGTATGCCTCTCCTGTAATTTTTTTAATAATGAAATCCCATATCTGCTCTTCTGTTAAATTTACTAGAACTGGTATTAGGTTGACAAAAGAATGGTTAATATGGTAATCCTTTCAATGCCTTTGACATACAAGAACACATTGAAAGCAGCCCTGTGGAGAAGATTTAGTGGTTCTCATGGATGAAAAGCTGGACATGAGCCAACAGTGTGGACTTGCAACCCAGAAAGCCAACCACCTCCTGCCTGCATCAAAAGAGAGATGGCCAGCAGGTCAAGGGAGGTGATTCTCCCCCTCTGCTTTTGAGACCCTTCCTGGAGTGCTGCATCCAGGCCTGGAGTCCTCAGCACAAGACAGACATGGACCTGTTAGAGCAAGTTCATAGAAGGGCCACAAAGGTGCTCAAAAGGCTGGAACCTCTCCTATGCAGACAGGCTGAGATATCTGGGATTTTTCGGCCTGGAAAGGAGAAGGTTTCAGGGACAGCTGATAGCAGCCTTCCAGTACCTAAAGGGGGCTTATAAAAAAGAGGAAGAGTGACTTTTTACACAGGCAGCTAGTGATAGGACAAGCGGGAAGAGTTTTAAACTGAAAGGGAAGAGATTTAGATTAGACGTTAGAAAGAAATTCTTGACTGCGAGGATGGTGAGGCACTGGAACAGGTTGCCCAGTGAAGCTGGGAATGCCCTATTTCTGGAAATGTCCAAGGTCAGGTTGGACAGGGCTTGGAGCAATGTGGTCTAGTGGGAGGTGTCCCTGCCCATGGCAGGGGGCTTGGAGCCAGAGGATCTTTGAGGTCCCTCCCAACCCAGACCATTATATGATACATTCTTGTACATAGCTATGGGTTTTTTTCTTCTTGCTTGTCTTACTTTTAAAGGCAAAAAATGTGTCTCAAAATATAGTTGCTGTTGGCAAAAACCAGCATATTTCCTATTGCCTTCTTTTCAGTTTGGGAGAGGATGAGACTATCAAA
Organism: Lycocorax pyrrhopterus obiensis; assembly: GCA_014706295.1. Lineage (NCBI taxonomy): Eukaryota > Metazoa > Chordata > Aves > Passeriformes > Paradisaeidae > Lycocorax > Lycocorax pyrrhopterus. The sequence goes on from JACSVZ010000004.1 coordinate 82,405,637, forward strand.
GTGTATTTCTAAAATCAGACACAAAAACATGAGTGAATCATCCAGAACAGAAAAAGCAATATGTATTTGTATACTAAGTCCATCTATTTCCAGGGAGCATCCTCTAGTGATGAGAGAATTAATTCCTTTTGCTTCTCTTCATCTTGTGGGTACAATCATTGCTGCTGTGCTTTTACACTGATGCTTCACTGTGACATACTCTTCTTTCTTCATTGATTTCAGGTGACTGCTGCTCTTGTCTCTGTTCTCAGCATCTTTTGTAGCTATTTACAGAGTAGGAAGGTTGGTTTCCTCTCTTCAGACTCACTTTGGCTAGTCCCAGCAAGACCCCAGATCTGTTTATCTGAGAAAGTGGTTGGGATCTCATTGCTTTTCTCATCAAACCATAGTGGGGTTTCCCTTTCACATATAAATGTCTCAGACAAGCTGCAAGCTGGAGATGGGCAGAAAACAGTTTTCCCTTGCTGCAAAATTATTTCAGATTTCAAAAACTGTCTTATTCTGGGACAAATATTTTTCCAGATACTGTATGTTTACAGACAGGTTGAGAGAACTGGAGGTGGTTCGGGGTACGGCACATGTATGCAGACTCTGCCACCCTCATCCAGAGCAGGAATTTGGCCTGCCCTCTGCAAGACCCACTAGGCAGGTCTGAGGAGAAGGACATGTAGGTTAAGAAACCTAAGTTTAGGAATCTGCCTGTAGGTTGTAGAGGCATGTCAGATGTCTGAGCTTCTTCAGCTGGTGGGTATCAATGGAGCCAGTTCAACTCACGCTGAAGCAGATGCCCTGTGCCAAGTCAGACAAACTATGCTGATCTGCTGCTTGATTCAGTCACCTACACATGGGGTTTGAAATGCTCTATGTTGCCTTGCCTGGCTTTGCAAGGTGCACATCTCTCCTGCCTCCTGTGTCAGGTCTACGAGCTCTGTGTAACCCTTGCATTAAATAAACAGCTCCAAGTGGCACTAGGCAGGGACTTTTACCTGAATCCATTACTTCCAAGTCAAGTAAAGAACTGATTGCTTTCTCTGGTTGGTAGATATGTCATTTATACAAAGTGGAACAGCCTGGATAGCTGAGGAGAATTTGTTAGAGTGAGAGAAGAAGAAGGATCAGTGAGCAATGCCTGCATCCCAAAAGCTATTGAATATTGCCAGAGGAGCCATTGCCATGGTTATTAATACTAGAATATTTTGGAAAAAAATGTTTGATAGCAGACACATTCCAGAAAAAAAACGAAACAAAACCCACATGGAAAATTCATGACCTGATGTTCCTAATCAACACACTTGGAGTAGGTTCATGCTCAGAGCAGTGCTGAGAGTCAGTTTTCCTCTCAGCCACCTGGCTATTCTCATGGCATGTGGGGTTGAAGAGCTGGGCTCACATTTATCCACCTGCCTAGACTGCAGCTCTGCCTTTGGCAGAATTGCTGATCTGTATCCCTTCCTGCCTCTATCCACTGCAGCTGGCCCTGCAGCAGGAAGCTGTCCTGCAGAGGAGCCCCTCCAGGCAGGCGGCACTTAACCTCTACAAGGAAAGAACACGTACAGCCAGTGGAGGATGATGAGGTGAGTCTGCTTTCTGTCTCCACTTTACTACTTAAGATGGACTTTTGGAGATAAACCCTATACTTCTAAAATCCTACTGTATGTATTATCATCCTTAAAAATGTTGGCGGGGTTTTTTCTGGCTTAATTACACTACGATATGCACAAGACTGCTTGTCCTGACATCACTTCTTACCAAGCATGATTTTTTTTAATGGACAAGGAGAAAATACAAACACTTTGCTTGGATTGACAGAGTGTTCAAGTGATCTCAGATTTTCTCTGTTGTGATTCTTTATTAACTAAGCAGTGCTTTGTGTATGTGATTCCTCAAGTTCAACAGGATTCTTCATCCTCTGTTGAAACTACACTGTTTTTGAGGTTTCTGAGTCCAAAATGCCCTGGTGCTGCAGGTTAGGACACACCTTTTTTCTTCTTTTTTTTTCCCCTCTACTTTCTTGTTGTCTGGGATGACAAGCTTTGGTTAAAAATGTCTAGGAAGTTATCAGCCCAAATATACTGCTATTATATATCCACCTACCCCTGTGCAAGTCCTTTCAATGTTACTACTTGGCTTCAGTTCTCTGTTCACCATCAGGACAGTTTTGGTTTTGTGTTTTTGAGGGTTGAATAAACTCATCATCTTCCTACATCTATCCCCCAGCAAATCTGGAGTTTCCACTTTCAGAAATTCGATTGAGATGTCTTGGCTCAGAAAACTGCCTAATTTCTGATTTTATTACCAGGGAATATTTACAGAATGCCAAGTCTCTTCTGAGGTCCTTCATTCAGGCTCTTCTTTAATATTGGGGCTTGGAAGGCTGAATGTGCTCCAGGTCACCCAGTGTTCAGAGTAATTGGTAGTCTTTGAAAACTAGAAATTTGGGAGCTGTGGGTCAGTGTTTCTAACAGAAGTATGAGCATCTTTTCATGCACAGACAATACTTGTTAAAATGATTCCAAGGAGGTATTCTCTGTTGGGTTGTGGGTGGCTGACAAGAAGGTACTATGGTTTTGGCAACAGTTTTCTGCATGCCATTTTTTTCCCTCTCATTTAAGAAGTATGCTATCTACATATAGCCTAAGGGCATAGCCTCTGTACTGAAATGAGTTGAGTTTTTCCCACTGCTTTGTTCTCCCCTGACCCCATTCTATATATACACTTTATCTTAAGGGCAGTAACCATCTGGACTGTCCCCTATTGGTGGAGCCTGTCCATAATGACAAGGACAAACCAGTACCCCTGCAGATCCACTGGGAAAAGGGAGAATTGTATATTTGAGTCAGGCACAAATACCTGCAGGCTGATTCAGCAGCTGTAGGACCCAAACGAGACAACTCTCTTTGCAGAACAAATACTTCCTTCTACAGAGAGAGGGATATACTCTTCCTGTTCTCTCCCACCTCCCAGACCTATTCCTAACTGCCTCTCCATCTGGTTCTCAAAAACCTTAACACAATTTTCAGGCTGTCTTCTTCACCCACTTCTCTTCCTGGGATGCCTCAATGGAGCTCCACTTTTGCTTCTTTTCTCACCTTGTGTAACTGCTGGCCGATCCCTTAGACAGCAAATATCTCTATGCAGGTGATAGAGGTGGTTTAACTTCTGCACCTCTCTCCTCTGTTCAATCCTGTCCTGCTGGCAGCTCTTGAAAAATTATCAGCTCCCAAAGTAACTAACACACATCTCAGTCAACCCGTCTTCCAGGCTTCTTTCTTTGTGGGGGAAGATTGTGTTGGTCATCCCATGCTGCTGGCAGTAAGGGCCCTAGAACCAGGGATATGCCTTAAGTCACACCTCTCATCTTCAGACTCTTATATGACTTTCATAAATACAGGTGTAGACATGCCAAACATCATATGTGTCAAATATATTTATTTGTGGCTTTACTCTCCTAGGAGATGCAGTTTCACTATCCACCATCTGGTAGAGGAGTCAAAAGCAGGTGCCAAATGTGACTGCCCTTTCTTCCCAAGGCCATTGCAGACAACGAGATACCTTGGTGTTTTCTTACCACTTACAAAAACCGTGCAAGGAACTGGCAATGGTATGGACCAGGCAAGGCTGGAAGATGCTCATTGCTCTTCAGGGGTAGGGAGGCTGTGAGATCATGGGCAGAGGAGCACCTGGGGACTGACACTGCTGTGAGCTGTGAGTGACGGGAGTCCCTCAGCCTGAGGGTCAGCTGCTCCAAAGACACTGATTCCACACAGACATTGCAAGGTCAGTTTGAATTTTCACCTTTCCTAAACTTGGGCAATGCTATTTGACCAGTCAGCTGGGCTCTCCTATAAGTGTTCAAAGTCAGGCTCTGCCCAAGCAATGCCACTAACAATCTCAGATCTGTAACAATTAATGGCCTTTTTGTTCCGGCTTTGTGCATCATGCGATGAGGTCGTGATCAATGACTACAACTCCTATGCAATAAAATAATGCAAATAATTAATAATAATAATGAGTTGAGTTTCATAATGTGTCTTGCGCTGCTTAAAATCCCCTGTGAGCAGTTACTGTCTGTGAGAATATTTAATGTCTTGATGCAATTTGAAAATGTAGTGCAAATGACAGTGTAATAAAACAAAGAACTTCATCAACTTCTAATTGAAATTAATGAGAACTGAACTTCTACATTGTGCATTAAAGAAGAGACTTTTTCCCCAGCCTTAAAAGCTGTTGGCTCCAGGAGTGGCATGGCTCAATTTGAATTATCTTCTTTTTCTATCTCAAAAATATTTTACTGCAAAAACCAGTCTTATTTCAGACAACCAGTAAATATAGTATGGATTAAAAAGTTAGACTTTTCCTCAAATTCCTGCAGAAATGTTTTCCCTATATATTAGCAGATCTGTAAGAAATCATAGCCATCTGTATTTTATGAGACTAGGAGTTGAAAATATATTCCTTGTCTTAGAGACTATTTTCTACAATACTATTTCAGAAATTTTTACATAGATCAAATCTTAACAAAAAAGACTCTGTTACTTCAAGGTCATTTTAAACCTCTGTGGCAGAAGTATGAGGATTAGAAACCTCGTCAGGCAAAAGCACAGTGCACTGAGGCATGCCAGCATGTTTGTCAGAATGGCTGTGGAATGGCTTTTCCCATCCCCTGGCAGCAGAAGGGAGTAACAGAGATGGCTGGAACTGGCCATTGCATTTTATTTCCATGCAATAAGACAGGCAAATACGATTCTCCAGGCTTACTTTTGGCACTGGTATGATTTCACAGACCCCTAATGATTGCAGTGGAGCACAGTTCAATCCACTCAGCTCAGGTAACAGAAGTGTTCCTTGCTTTCAAAGTTATATGTAATATTTAAGTTTCTTGTAACTTTTTTTGCTACAAAACCTGCTAAACCAAGAACTAATTTATTTTTTTTCCTTTACTAGTTTGCACAGCTTTGCAACGCTTTAAGAATGTCTAAATTGCTGCAAGCTTTAGCACAGCCATTTAGGTCATTCCACATTGCTACACTGCAGCTGTTTGCATTACGTCTTGTGGGTCACTTGTGAAGGGAAGAGTTGTTGTGATGTACTGTACTTGACAACAGCAGGCAGAAATCAGGAGAATTGTACTTGGAGGCATATCATTAAATTTCAACAAACAGATTTACTGGAGAAGTCATTCTTCCTATGAGATCACTAAAGCTGCCCCTGTCCATAAACTATTTAGAAGACCTGAATAAAGAGCTACTTAAAGTCTTCAGCTGATAAGGCTTAATGCTGTGTTTTCTCATTCCTTTTTTTATGATTCTCCTACTTACCTACTTCTCAGTGCCTGAATAATTTGTGTTCACAGGCACCTACTTTCAGGATTGTTGGAAAGATAGGATATTTAAATACTAGCTCCATCTAGTACCTACAGAGAGACCTAAAGGTCTGTAAGTTTTTTGATGCTACAACATAAATGGATGGTTAGCTTGTGACAAAAGCACACCACGCGAGCCTCTAAGAAGGTGAGTTCAAGTGACAGTTTTTAGCTCAGATAATGTTGGTTTGTTTCTTTTCATAGCAGTTACATACACTGCTTCTAAAAATAATTCTTTTTAATATACCGTCAGCCTGCACTCTGGGTCTAACTCGAAGACTGAAGAAAATTGATATTATTCTAAGCAAAGATAAAAAAAATCTCTATAAATAGGATAGAAATTGTGATGTTTTGTTCTATTTTACTTTAACCAAATGTGAAGATATAAAAACTATAACTTCTGTTTTCTGAAAATGTGATTAGTCTGCACCTTCCAGAGACACAGGAAACAGTGCCCAGAATCCACAAATCCTTATCCAAAATGGTTACTCTCCTGGAACAAGAAACAACTTGTCAAAATCCCATCTTTCATAATGGAATTTGCTACTTCTTGATGGAGAAGGATGCTTTCTGCAGCAGTATTATGCACTTACAAGGCATGAATCAATTTACATTTTAATCATGGGGGGCCCATACCATCAATTGGTGAGAGTGCTTTTAATTTACCTGAACTCAGCCCTTGGGTTGATCCCAGCAGATTTGCCTCTACGGCAACACTTGCTTTTATCATGACATCTCTTGAGTATTCAGCCTCCATAAAAATAAATAAATTCTCCTGAAATTGTGCTAAATTCATTACCAATGAATCTTCTTTCACTATATGAAATTCTAAATAAAAAAAGACAGGTTTATTTTAAGCTTTTAACAGACTGTTGTAGTTAATCGTGTATATCAGGCAAGAGGCTTGGTTGCTAAGAAAATCTTTGGCAAGTTTCCATGAGATTTGTGTGTTATTGACAGAAAAAGTACCAAATGATAGGAAATGCATCTGCTAATTTGAATAGTGAAACAAAAAAAAAAGAATAGAATGGTTTTCTGCCCAACTTTTGAGTTAATGCAGGCTCAGGCCAAAAATAACATACTTCCCATCAATTTGCAGAGTAGATTTTTGGCTTCAAAGACTTGATTAAGATTATAAAAAAAAAATCCCCATTTCTATGTGGATAGAACATATGGATCTCTGGTTGTCAGTGGCTGCCCTTACACTGCTGCACAGAGATTCCTAGGATGAGCTCAAAGCTTGAATACATTCTGGACGTGATCTGCAGGAAAACCCATTGTGTTTGTTACTTCCAGAAGAAAAATCAGTTGTATTTGCATTTAATGTTCTCCAGTGTGTTGTTGTCTGCCATGTGACCAGGCAGACCTTTCTCCATAGTTTTTCCAGCTGTCTCAATTGTCGTGGTCCAGAAGAGAGGGAGAAAAATGGCCTGAGATGGGGAAGACAGGGTGGGGCCTCCTTTAAAAAGTCCTGACAGTGCTTGCCTCAGAAAAGGACACAGCAGTAGGCATCCAGGGCTTTAGCTGAATAAAGCCTGCCTGGAGGAACAGATGCCTAATACTGGGTCATAGCCTGGAGCTCAAAATGCTGCCAGAGAAGTTTTGCCAGGTACGAGGTGGAACAGCAAGTGGCAGAGAAAGCCAGCGACCCAGCATGGAGATGGAGCCCTGCACAGGCCAAGTTTTAAAGACTGGCTGAGCACGAAAAACATAATTATTCCACTTTGAAACTTTTATTTTTTGTATTTAAATGTAGACTGGAGTCATCTGAAAGTCAAGAATCAAGCAATGGGGTTAGATCTTATTGATATATTCTCAGAAACCATCATTTTAGGCGCTCTGTATTTAGACCCTTGGCTATGGTCCATAATCAGTGCATGACCCCATAATTTAGGACTTTGGAAAAGGAATGAGTCCCTCAGGTCTACAAGCCAAATAACACAGTGGATGTATTGTGGGAGGATATATTGTTTAGCAGGATAACATAGTTCAACAAAGCAGTGTGGTGGCCAAGGAGCCTACTCAGAGAACAAAGTTCCCAGGCACACTGGGAACATTGATCTACAGTGCAAAGTTCATAAAATCTTGTGGAAAGCTAGTTATTCTGTGGGATGATAATTTTATTTTGACTTCTTGAATTCTTGTTGCTTTTAGGCATTATTTTTTATTCCTGGACAAGGAAAATCAACCGTACAGCTGAAGCCTATAGCCACATAAGGCATGTGTGGGGCTCAGTAGTTACCTCCTACAGTGTTCTTTTACCTCGTGAAAGAAACCTGGATTTTTGGTTCTCTCTCATTTAAATAATAGTTTCTTATTTCAGTTTAAACACGGGAGGATTTTAAAGGCCAAGGAACAGGGTTCCTGCCTCTGATTACCATTGAGCTGATTAAGCAGCAAAGCAGTACTGGACAATGAGGGAATCCTATGGAGGCAAGAAAATTGAGAATATAAGACTCTCCGTCATAATCCAGTAATAGCACTGGAGAAAATGATTCATTTGTTGTGGAAGATAAGCAGTCAGGGCTCCTTTTCTGTTTTCTTTCAGCTTCTCTTTTTTTATCCATTCTGTGACTTTGGGCAAATCCTCCCAACTTCTTGGTCCCTCACTTTTCCCTTTCCGCCAAACAACAAATCAAACTACTTTGCTAGAATTTTGGAGGAATGGATGTAGTGCTTTATAAATATGTAATGACTTCTATTTTTGCTAGGAAGCAAAATGGACTAATATATATATACATTTAATGTTTGCCACTGGCTTTGGAATTTTTTCAAGACATGCCAATGAGAGAATAGACTTAGAAGCTACAATGACATGTCTCTTTTAGTGTCAAAGGTTTGCATCAAATATTTGGATCAAGCTTCTCTATGAGTCTGTTTTTAAAACAGCACAGAGGCAAGGCACATTTGCTTAGCCTGAATATCCCTAGAAAGATATGAGACATACATTTTTAAACCATCTTCATTTACTTATGAGGAGAATATCTAGCTGCAATACTTCACGTATAAAATGCTTCATGCTCGCATAACATATGCATAGAGCATATGTTTTAATTTTAGTTCAGTACAATATTTCAAATTTAAACAAATTAGCCCAACGCATAAAGTACTACAAACCACTTTCTTTCTGTTTTTAATACAAGCCAGATTGTAGAGAAGCATTACTAATGAAAACAGCAATCATAAACCTGAGTGTATTTTACTTACCCTTCATTAATAGCACAATATACCTGTCTTTTTTTTATTTAGATTTTCATATAGCAAAAGAAAATTAATTGGTAATGACCTTATCTTGCTATTTCTTCACAGATTTTTGTCATCATTGTTTTAAGGATTTTTGAGTTGATGGTACCATTAAAACATTGCTATTTAGGGCTATCTGCCTTCAACTTGTTCAGTTTCCATGGTCGGTAACCAGGGAACATGGACACCATGATCTCTGAACCACCTCTAAGATAACTGCTAATGATAACTAGGAAAAGCGAGTCAGAAGGTTTAAATTTACTGTTCAGGAGTCCACAGTTTTAATCCTGTGAAATGGTATCTATTATGTATATTGAACATGTACTCCAGTAAACCCTCTTTCTCCCACAGAAGGCTTAGCTTAACAAATGGGATGCTATTTTTCCAGTTACAAATATTCTGGGGCAACACCATGGGTGGTTGCATTGCTAGTTATATAAAATTTTATGGTGAAGCCTCTTTAACTCCATTCAGAAGTACCCTCCTGAAAATCCTCTCACTGAAGGGAAATTCAATAGTCACTATTACTGCATGTTATTGAATATTCAACTCTTGCAAACAATCGTGTTAAGTCATTTGAATAGAAATAATAAATAGACTGCTTTTTCTTTCCTGTGCAGCAAATGGGGCATCGTTATAAAAAAGGTTAAAGACCAGGTTTAATGTCCATGTAAAGCAATACATTTAAGTCTCCTACCAAAATTTATTTGGATGTTCCCTCCTTCTGTTCACAAGAACTCTTTTATCAGACAGAGCTTCCTACAGGATCCTCATTCCTGGAATCTATCTGACCTGCTAATATGAACCCTCCTCGTGGGTCTTAAGTGAAGTTATCCGGGATGGCTTGAGCAGAATTCATTTAGGTCTTTGACGCCTTGTCAGGAATGGCTTGTCAGCAGCTCATCTGGGAGGCTGAGGAGGATGGAGATCTCTGGTGCAAAGAGGCAGAGAAAAGGAGAGAAAGGGAGGTGTGTCTGTACTGAGAGGGCAGGCAAAGGGAACGAGGGCAGGAGATGTGGAGTGAAAACTCTCCCATTGGCTCAGCTAAGCCTGGAGGAGGATGTGCCCGTAGCAAGGTGAGTCAGAAAGGGATCCAAAGGACGAACTTGGTGGAACTTGCCTTCAGGCACTTAGTTAAAGTTGTCCCGTTCAGTGCAGCACCAGGCAGCACTGACACACAGGAGACGATGAGTACAGCACGTGCAGCTGTGATCCCACCCTGTCTCTGGTTCCCATGCCACACACAGAGATGCACACATCCACAGAAAACACTCCGCAGGGAGATTCCTACACCCCTTACACTCACAACTCTCTCCCTGTTTCTCACCAAAAAAGGAGAAGGCTGAGGGACTCACTTTTTACAATTGTCTTACAGTGAGAAAGGTGAACCAAGGTCTGGTTCCAGATCTCTCTCCAGCTTGAGAGAATTTAAACTCCAGTCACTCCTCTGAGGGGTTTCCAGCCCTGTATGGATAAAGAAATATTTCATCTTGGTGTGCCATTTTCTGGAAATCTTCTATTTTTTTCTTTATAGTAGCACCTAAGTACCACCCTGGAGGGTTTATATTTCAACAGTGAGTACAATGGGGCTCTGTAGGGAGCCCAGTCTTGTCAGCATTCATTCCGTGTGTGCTGATAATGCCTGCTAGACACACCCGCCTCGGGGACGAACTGCCTCCTTCCTGGACAGTCCTATAGCTGAGCAGGCACCAGACTAATCAGCCTTGTTTGAAGTAGGGCTGCCCTAAAACGGGAGTGTGGTTTAGGTACATAAGGAACGGAAAAGCACGCCCAGGATTAGACAGAACAGGTTCAGATTCTAAGTTCTGTATGAATCTTGTTTTAATTTCCCTTCTTTTTTTCTGTCTCTGAGATCTGATCCTAAAAGTCTTGCCTGGCATCATATAAAGAAGCTGCAATGAAACAAGAAGTGGAATTCTATGTCCAACTCTCAGGTTACTTGACTACCTAATTTGTGTTTCAGCACAGCCACAAGTATTCATTTATTTATTGAGAAATGCATCAGTGCAACAAAATAAACTTTTCACATGAGCTCCCACAGACCTATTCTTGATTTATGGCATTATACTAGAAGCTCAGTCAAGCTAACTTTGTTCATCAAGTATCTAGGGAACAAATTTTAAGTGCTCTGTTGAAGCACTTTTCGAGTTTGATTTTTATGTGAAAACCAACAGTCTACTTCAACTTATTCCAGTGCAGGTGAGAAGAAACTCTACTGCAACTATGGTAGATGAAAAGCAGCCTGTGTTTCAAACAGTCATTTCCTAACGTGGTAGTCACTTTCCCGTTTCCCTTTGTTTCTTGGTTATAATTAATCTTTAAAAGAAGAATGGTTTAAAATTTAAATTAACTGTAAAATCTACAAAAATATAAATGAAGTACCCAAAACCAGGCCCTCGACAGTTACATTTATTACTGCACACTGGCTGAACAAGATTCTGCATTAGATACAGAAGGACAATTGACATCAAACAGGCACTCAACATAAAGTGCAACAGTATGTACTAGACAGGAAAGGCATTTGTGGGACATTTGATTAATGCACTTTTAATTTGACTTTCCTGCCTCATTGGTTTTATTCTTTCAATTTAGTTCAAGCTGCTCAAATATATAAATAGGCAAAGCACCTACTATAATTAACACAATACACTGTTTGCAAATTACCATATTTCTCAGGTTGTGTATACACAAATAGGATATTTTGCAAATATTGCTGAGCTCCTACAGAAATATAAACAGGCAAGGAAAGTCCATTACTGATCAGAAAAAAAACCCAAACAATCAAACAAAAATAATACCAACACTCTCCTCTTTGAGAGCTATTTGAGACACTTGATCTTTGTGATTTGTTTTCAGCAGCAATTTTAACTTTAGTTCTATATTCCAGTAAGAATTCATAAGATGTCCTGTCAAGCTTGAATTTCAGTGTACTGTTTTGTTTCCCATGTGATGGTCTCTAATCATATAAAGAATGTGTGAGACCATATTTGTATAATCAAATTCAAGAAACAACACTGAAAAGCAAGCATATACTGAATGAAGGATGCCTAGAGCATAGAAGCCCAACAGAAAATGCTAATTTCTATTGCTATTTACAACGTTGAAAATATTCCAGGTTTTTTAAGATCACATGGTACACGCTATTAATCTAGGATGTAATTAAAAAGAATATTTAAATTGCACAATTGCCAATAAAACACATTAAACATTTAACAACTGAAAATCATATAGGTAATTTGGATTTCATACTTACATTCTCAGAAATGTGAATGGCATCTGGGCAATAAAGCACATGGACAGAAATTCCATAGCCAGGATATAAGCTGAGTGAACAATTTGTTGTGTAAATATTTGGAAGAAAAAGAACAGACTGAAAACTGCACATCTCCCATGTTTGTTTGAGTGGTCATGTAGTTTTACACTATTTAAAAATTAGAATTATTGTAATATTTAATATCTTTTTAGAGGTTTTACACTTTAAATACTCTTCAGTTGCCATATTAAAAACCCCCAAAAGTTCTCCTTCCTCATGAACACTACTTAATTTGCATTTTAGACTATGATTTACCTTGGGAGCACCACCTACTGTTGAACACCTACATGTACAGTGTGGAGGGGGAACACCTACAAAGTTGATGGGTCTTTTCAAATACGCCTTAGAAAAATACACAGCATTTCATTTAAAATAAACACAGACAATTAAAGACACAAGTTCTACAAGTTACCTATATATCATATGAGCCAGTAGGTAAAGATATGATTCTTTTCCTCACACAAATTAGGTAAACATTGCTCAGGAGAAATCAAATATTGGATTTATTATATATTTACCACTCTCCATCCCTTCTCTGCTAAACTTTGCCGCATAAAAGAGTCAAACCATTATTTGCTTTTTCTTTACAGTGTTTTTCCATTTCGCCTCACAAATTCAATCCAATAGGCTTGACTAATTATTAAAAATTAATATAGTTCCCTTCATTAAGTACTCACAAATGGTTTTACAAACATTTTTGGAGTCCTACTTCTCCTAACTTCACAGTTACGAAAAGCTAATAGGGTCTAAGAGGTTACTATTTTCTCATCAGCAGGGAGGATTTTTGAACTTATACTCAGTTTGAGGTGCACCTAGGTATTTCTGGGGAACACCTAGGTGCCTTGCAGGCTGACAGGACACTGGGTGCTCATTATTGCCCCAAAGCAAAGGGTCCTGTAACGCACCCACTTAGCTAAAGAACTCAATTTATGGGGGAAGGAATTTAAATTGAATCTCCCTATCTATGTTGCAATCTTTTTTGCTGAGCAAAACAGTAGCAGAGCAAAGTAAATGTCCATTAGGAGGTAATAGCTGGAGTATGCTCCACTACTGCTGTTTCTGCACTGATTATGTAAAACAGCTGTCAGTCAGGAAATTCCTTTGGGAAAACTGCACTTCCTTCTTTCCAAATTAATTACATTAAATGTGGTGAATTACATCAGGGAATGGGAGCATGCAGGAATGGTTGTAGGAAGTTTGCTTCCGTGCTATCAGAAAGTTTCAATCAGCTGTTTTCATGGAGGTGCACAGTGTAACTGAAATGTCCATATTAGTTTCTTCTCCAGCTGGGACAAATATTGAACAGGCTTGGAGTCTTTATTTTAAATGCATGAACTGTTGCTTTATTTTGAAGAAAAAATCCCCACCTGCTTCCCCCTTGTAAGCTATGGAATGATATATATTTCTGAATAATTGCCTGTAATATGCTTTCAACACACATATCAGCATTGGTGTTCCTCTTATTTGTATTTATAACTTCTTCAGACTCACAGTCTTTCAGCAGCGTTTCCTCCATGCGTCTGAGACACGTGCTCCTCAACGATCCGACATCCTTTTAACTGAGGACAACAACAAATTGATACGACTGTTGACAAAATATTTTAAAATCTAAATACTGATGCATGGCTCTGTTATCTCTACATCTAGCCGCCTTCTTTAGGCAAAAAAAGTAGCTTCCTTTATGTCTTGGGGTGACTCTATCATGTGTATCCCCTATCATGCTCTATGCCCAAAAAGTAATTTTGTGCCTTTTCTGTGCCTTTAAACTGAGCTTGAAAAAAAACCCACAAACAAACGTTTCAAAACAGTTTCCCAAGGACACAGAGATACACTCCTCTGCGTTCTCTGGCTGCAGGAGCACGGAGGGAGCACCCTGCTTGCTTTCTTCAGCCAGCGGTTTCGGGTTTTTTTTCCTTCTCTTCCCGGTGTGAGACGGAAAGCTGAGTTTTGTTTCCTGGGACTTTGGTTTTTCCCTTCTTCTCTTCTGGACTGTTCAACAACATCAGAACACATCGGGAGAATTTTTCCCCGAGGCCCGGGGGTGGGCCCTCGCCGACCCAGCTCCGAGGAGGAGAGAGACCACACCTACAGAAGGACTCTGAAATCTTCCCAGGTTTCTCTCTATAGCGAGAGATTTCATTTCATTATTTAGCATTATTATCCTTTTCCTGTGTGTTTGTTAAATAAAATAGTTCTTATCTCATTCACTTTCCTTCGAGGAAAATATTTTTTTTTCCCCGAACCCTGTGGGGGGAAGGGTGGTTGTAACCTGGTTTTCTCTCAGAGGATATATTGCTAGGTTTTGGCCAAACCGGCACACTTTAGTATTCTCTGTTCTCTTTAGTTCCACGTCTTGTGTCCAAGGACACGAGGAAGACATTATAAGCTAGTTTTACTTGTGTGTACAAAATTTTCCAAACAGATTCTGAAAACCTTCTAAAAAACACATCATTTTGGTTGCTTAGATGTGGGGGTTTTTTTCAATGTACATGTTTGTTTTGAATTCAGATTGCCATAGCTGTTTTCTATTACCAGTAATCACTTTTGCCACTAAACTTTCTCATTAATTTACTTCCTGCTCCACTATGCAGCACAAGTAGTTCAACAACTACTGAATGATAATAACCGAGTATCTCTGTACATATCTTTTTTTAAGTTAGCCATTATTTTCTGATTACTGAATGACAAGAGGCTGGATATAAAGATGTAATTGAAATGTATGTCACTGTAGTTATTTAACAATGCCATTGCAGTGTAGTCTCCACATGGGGGGTAAATTAACTCAGTTAAGTTTGAGGCCAAAATGAGTGGAATGTTACAGTGTTTTTCATTATATGTTAAGCTTCGTCATTCTCCCAGTCAGTCATTCCAAGCTATGGATTTCTTGAAGTTATGGCCTTAATCTTATGTCATGAGTTTTTCTTCTGAAGTTAATGAATATTCAAGAGCAAGAAATGGAATTAAATATTTCAAATATCCTTTCAGTACATTTAGAACTGCCTGAAATCAGACTCCTCCTGATAAGAGTTTTATAAAGTGTTCTAACAGTTTTCTTGACAACCCTGAGCAAGCTCTGCAAATATTCCCTTGTTAGAGTTTCTCCATATATAGATCCCACTCTGCAAGCACAGACGAGTATTACTACTGTGTTCAGTGCCATTATCCAATTGTCCTGGGTTGCAGTGTATTCTATTACCATCCTCATGAGCTGTTGAAACCAGGTGGGGCGGTGTTTCCTGGCCTCCTCCCTCCGGACTATCTTTCTGTTAATGGCCCATCAATGCCCTGCCGCATGACTCAAAGATAACTCCCTCCAGACTATCTTCTGTTAATGAGCCCATCAACACCTGGCCTCATGACTCATCATTCTATTGTGAGATGCTCCACCCAGAGGGAGGAACCAAGCGTTCCATCTTGGATATAATCTGGGACTCTGAACACCACGGGCATCCTTCCCACTGGATTCCCAGAGGACAGGAGCTGCATAGTCACCACTGGACTTTCTGAGGAGGAGCAGACCTTTCTACTGGACCACTGCTTCGACAGAGCCACATCCGTCACTTCAGGAGGACTACAGCCACCATCTCATCGGACTGCTCACGCCACCCTGATTAACAGGGTGCCAGGTTGTATTCTGACTCTGTTAGTTTAGCCCACTGGGGTTTTTCTTGCCTTTATTTTTAATTTCCCTAATAAATTGTTATTCTGACTTGGTGCCTCCCACTGGTCTGTTTTCAAACCAGTACATTTTTTGGCGCCCAACGTGCGGCCGGATACTGAGGAAAGTCAGAATTACAATTTTGCATTGTAGAAGTCACCTACTCACTATGATGCTCAGCATGCTTTCATGGGTCTTGTACCTAGCTCTCTACATTTTTCCGCACACGGGGAACTACCTGCCAGTTGTAATGCTCCTGTGTAGACCAGGGTATGGTATAAAATTTGCTTTATTGTTCTATTACGCCTACTGCATGATAACCTCTGAGGCAACGAGCATAATTTGGAATATATACTCAACTTGGTTTGCTTGTCCTAGTCTGGGCTGCTACATCTGGGGCCTCAACAATCGTACCCAGCCCCTGGGTGGAGGATTAAAGAACGGTTTTTTCCAGCCTTTCAGGCCTGACACAGCAGTTTTTGAAAATACTGAGTTCCCTTTGGATGTCAAAGATGGCATAAACTTGCTGTCAGTTCTGCTTTGTCTTCTCTGTACAGCCTGCACCGTGTACACCATGCTTAGAATCAGAGCTATGGCACAGCATCCTCAGGAGAAGAGGGAAACCATGAGCAAAGCAGCAAACACCATGTCTACGCAGACCGTCACGAAGGAGAAAGAAGCCAAAAGCAAAGCAACAGCATCCATGTCTACGCAGACTGTCACTGAGGAGAAAGAAACCAAAAGCAAAGCAACAGTGTCCATCTCTACGCAGACTGACACAGAGGAGAAAGAAACCAAACGCAAAACAACAGCATCCGTGTCTACACAGATTGACACAGAGGAGAAAGAAACCAAACGCAAAACAACAACGTCCGTGTCTACACAGACTGACACAGAGGAGAAAGAAACCAAAGGCACCGTCAGCGTCTCCTCACAAACCATCACCGAACCAGAACAGCCTAAACCCGTAGCAGTTGCCCCCGTCCAGAAGAAGAAATCAAAAAGCAAATCAGTCCGCATAGTGACTGATGAGGATGCAGCAGGACCCTCGCACTCAGCACAAGAGACAGAGCCGGAGATCATCACTCGGTCGCTATCCCTGGGTGAGCTGCGTGACCTGCGGAGGGAATTCACCCGCCAGACCAACGAGTCCATCTTGACCTGGCTGCTCCGTATCTGGGACGCTGCAGCCAATGACACCATTCTGGACGGAAGTGAGGCCAGGCAGCTGGGATCTCTGTCCCGGGATGTGGTCATTGACCAGGGGATCGGGAGAACCCAAGAAACACTCAGCCTCTGGCGGCGACTGCTGACAAGTGTAAGAGACAGGTACCTTTGTAAAGAAGACCTCCAGGTGCACCAAGGAAAATGGAACACCATGGAACAAGGTATCCGATGCCTGAGGGAATTAGCTGTGCTGGAAATCGTGTTCTCAGAAGATGAGAGATTTCCTAAAAGCCCGGATGATGTCCAGTGCACATCACAGATGTGGTTGAGATTCGCCCGTCTTGGACCAGAGATGTACTCCCGTTACCTGGCAACGCTGCAATGGAGGGAAGGCGAGGACAGAGTGGGCGTCTTGGCCAACAAACTGAGGATTTACGAGGACACTGTCACTGCCCCATTTCGCACTCATGTTTCATCCGTGGAAACAAGGCTGGCTGAGCAAGTCCGGAGCTTGATTGAAGAGGGCCACCAGAAACTAAAAAAGGAACTCAAGGAAGAAATTTGCCACATCTCACCAGAACCGACAAGAGTCTCTGCCATTAGGAGCAGACGTCCCCCAACCAGGGAGAGAGAATACACTCCACGAGGTAATCTCTGGTTTTTTCTTCAGGAACATGGAGAAGACATGAGTAACTGGCATAGAAAACCCACCTCTTCTTTAGCAGCCCGGGTACGTGAACTAAAAAGAGGGACAACTACCACAAGAAGCTCATCTAGAGTCAACGCTGCTCCGGTCTCCTGCACACAGAACTCCAGACAGTATAGGAATAATAATGTGACTGATCCTCTTGAAGGGACCTCAGGAGCATATTCACCGGAGGCGAGCAACATGTACCACGACCAGGAATAGAGGGGCCCTTCCTCTAGCCAGGTAGAGGAAAGGGACAATCGGGTCTTTTGGACTGTGTGGATCCGATGGCCTGGCACGTCTGACCCACAAAAATACACAGCTTTGGTGGACACCGGCGCTCAATGCACACTGATGCCATCGAGGTATGTGGGAACGGAACCCATTTCTATTTCTGGGGTGACAGGAGGATCCCAGCAGCTGACTGTACTGGAAGCAGAAGTAAGTTTAACTGGGAACGAGTGGCAGAAACACCCCATCGTGACTGGCCCAGAGGCCCCATGCATCCTCGGCATAGATTATCTCAGGAATGGATATTTCAAAGACCCAAAAGGACATCGTTGGGCTTTTGGGATAGCTGCTGTAGAGACAGAAGATATCAGACAACTAAGTACCTTGCCTGGCCTCTCAGATGACCCCTCTGCTGTGGGACTGCTGAGAGTTGAAGAGCAACAAGTACCAATCGCCACAGCAACAGTGCACCGTCGGCAATACCGCACAGACAGAGACTCTGTGGTTCCCGTCCATGAGATGATTCGTAAACTGGAGAACCAAGGGGTGGTCAGCAAGACCCGCTCACCCTTTAACAGCCCTATATGGCCAGTGCGTAAGTCCAGTGGAGAATGGAGACTGACGGTGGATTACCGTGGCCTGAATGAGGTCACGCCACCACTGAGTGCTGCTGTGCCAGACATGCTGGAACTTCAGTACGAGCTGGAGTCCAAGGCAGCGAAGTGGTACGCCACTATTGACATTGCCAACGCCTTCTTCTCCATTCCTTTGGCAGCAGAGTGCAGGCCTCAGTTTGCCTTCACCTGGAGGGGTGTGCAGTATACCTGGAACCGATTGCCCCAGGGGTGGAAACACAGTCCCACCATCTGCCATGGACTGATCCAGACTGCACTAGAAAAGGGTGAAGCTCCAGAACATCTGCAGTACATTGACGACATCATTGTGTGGGGGAACACCGCAGCAGAAGTATTCAAGAAAGGAGAGAAAATCATCCAGATTCTGCTGGAAGCCGGCTTTGCCATCAAGAAGAGCAAAGTCAAGGGGCCTGCTCGAGAGATCCAGTTCCTGGGAGTAAAGTGGCAAGATGGACGGCGTCAGATTCCCACCGAGGTCATCAATAAGATCACCGCAATGTCTCCACCGACCAACAAAAAGGAAACACAAGCTTTTCTAGGCGCCATAGGTTTCTGGAGGATGCACATTCCCGAGTACAGCCAGATCGTGAGCCCTCTCTACCTGGTTACCCGCAAGAAGAACGATTTCCACTGGGGTCCTGAACAGCAGCAAGCCTTTGCCCAGATCAAGCAGGAAATCGCTCACGCGGTAGCCCTTGGCCCAGTCAGGACAGGACCAGAGGTGAAGAACGTGCTCTACTCTGCAGCCGGGAGCCATGGTCTGTCCTGGAGCCTTTGGCAGAAGGTGCCTGGTGAGACTCGGGGTCGACCACTGGGATTCTGGAGCCGAAGCTACAGAGGGTCCGAAGCCAATTATACCCCAACAGAGAAAGAAATCCTGGCCGCCTATGAAGGAGTCCAAGCTGCCTCAGAAGTAATCGGCACAGAGGCACAACTCCTCCTGGCACCCCGACTACCGGTGCTGGGGTGGATGTTCAAAGGAAAGGTTCCTTCCACGCATCATGCCACTGACACCACATGGAGCAAATGGATCGCCCTCATCACGCAGCGCGCCCGTATTGGAAACCCAAATCGCCCTGGGATCTTGGAAATCATAACAAACTGGCCTGAAGGTGAGACCTTTGGATTATCTTCGGAAGAAGAGGAAGAGCAAGTGACCCGTGCCGAGGAAGCCCCACCATATAACGAGCTGCCGGAGACTGAGAGACGATATGCCCTCTTCACTGATGGTTCCTGCCGAATTGTAGGCGCTAGCCGGAAATGGAAAGCTGCAGTATGGAGCCCCACACGACAAGTTGCACAAGCTACCGAGGGACAAGGAGGATCGAGTCAGGTTGCAGAGCTTAAAGCTGTCCAGCTGGCTTTGGATATTGCTGAAAGAGAGAAGTGGCCGAAGCTCTATCTCTATACTGACTCGTGGATGGTAGCTAATGCTCTGTGGGGATGGCTGGATCGCTGGAGAAAGGCCAACTGGCAGCGCAGAGGGAAACCCATCTGGGCCGCTGAGATTTGGCAGGACATCGCTGCTCGAGTAGAGAGGCTGACCGTAAAGGTTCGACACGTGGATGCGCATGTACCAAGAGTCGGGCTAATGAAGAGCATCACAACAATGAGCAGGTGGACCGAGCTGCCAAGGTGAAAGTATCTCAGGTGGATCTAGACTGGCAGCACAAGGGAGAATTATTTCTAGCTCGTTGGGCCCATGATGCCTCTGGCCATCAGGGGAGAGATGCAACATACCGATGGGCCCGTGACCGAGGGGTGGACCTTACTATGGACAGCATCTCACAGGTCATCCACAGTTGTGAGACCTGTGCTGCAATCAAACAGGCCAAGCGGGTGAAGCCTTTATGGTATGGTGGACGATGGTCAAAGTATAGGTATGGGGAAGCCTGGCAAGTTGACTACATCACCCTTCCCCAAACCCGCCAAGGCAAGCACTACGTGTTGACCATGGTGGAAGCAACAACTGGATGGATGGAGACCTACCCCGTGCCTCATGCTACTGCCCGGAACACCATCCTGGGCCTCGAAAAGCAAGTCCTGTGGAGACACGGCACCCCTGAGAGGATCGAGTCAGACAACGGGACTCATTTTAAGAACAGCCTCATAAACACCTGGGCCAGAGAACACGGTATTGAATGGATATATCATATCCCTTATCATGCACCAGCTGCCGGAAAAGTTGAACGCTGCAATGGACTACTTAAAACCACCCTGAAGGCTCTTGGTGGGGGACCTTCAAAAATTGGGAAGTGAACTTAGCAAAGGCCACCTGGATAGTCAATACCCGAGGGTCCATCAATCGAGCTGGTCCTGCCCAGTCTGAACCCCTGCACACGGTGGATGGAGATGGAGTCCCTGTGGTACACATGAGAGGTATTTTAGGGAAGACTGTTTGGATTAATCCCACCTCAGGCAAAGGCAAACCCATCCGTGGGATTGTCTTTGCTCAAGGACCTGGTTACACCTGGTGGGTAATGCAGAAAGATGGGGAAACCCGTTGTGTACCACAAGGAGACCTAATCTTAAGTGAGAATGGTATGTAGGGCTTCACTGTATATATATATATATGTGTGTATGTGTAGAGTTTAAGTTGATTTGGGATAATGAAGGTGGTAATAGAATAAGGGGTGGATAATGTCCTGGGTTGCAGTGTATTCTATTACCATCCTCATGAGCTGTTGAAACCAGGTGGGGCGGTGTTTCCTGGCCTCCTCCCTCCGGACTATCTTTCTGTTAATGGCCCATCAATGCCCTGCCGCATGACTCAAAGATAACTCCCTCCAGACTATCTTCTGTTAATGAGCCCATCAACACCTGGCCTCATGACTCATCATTCTATTGTGAGATGCTCCGCCCAGAGGGAGGAACCAAGCATTCCATCTTGGATATAATCTGGGACTCTGAACACCACGGGCATCCTTCCCACTGGATTCCCAGAGGACAGGAGCTGCATAGTCACCACTGGACTTTCTGAGGAGGAGCAGACCTTTCTACTGGACCACTGCTTCGACAGAGCCACATCCGTCACTTCAGGAGGACTACAGCCACCATCTCATCGGACTGCTCACGCCACCCTGATTAACAGGGTGCCAGGTTGTATTCTGACTCTGTTAGTTTAGCCCACTGGGGTTTTTCTTGCCTTTATTTTAATTTCCCTAATAAATTGTTATTCTGACTTGGTGCCTCCCACTGGTCTGTTTTCAAACCAGTACATTTTTTGGCGCCCAACGTGCGGCCGGATACTGAGGAAAGTCAGAATTACAATTTTGCATTGTAGAAGTCACCTACTCACTATGATGCTCAGCATGCTTTCATGGGTCTTGTACCTAGCTCTCTACATTTTTCCGCACACGGGGAACTACCTGCCAGTTGTAATGCTCCTGTGTAGACCAGGGTATGGTATAAAATTTGCTTTATTGTTCTATTACGCCTACTGCATGATAACCTCTGAGGCAACGAGCATAATTTGGAATATATACTCAACTTGGTTTGCTTGTCCTAGTCTGGGCTGCTACATCTGGGGCCTCAACAATCGTACCCAGCCCCTGGGTGGAGGATTAAAGAACGGTTTTTTCCAGCCTTTCAGGCCTGACACAGCAGTTTTTGAAAATACTGAGTTCCCTTTGGATGTCAAAGATGGCATAAACTTGCTGTCAGTTCTGCTTTGTCTTCTCTGTACAGCCTGCACCGTGTACACCATGCTTAGAATCAGAGCTATGGCACAGCATCCTCAGGAGAAGAGGGAAACCATGAGCAAAGCAGCAAACACCATGTCTACGCAGACCGTCACGAAGGAGAAAGAAGCCAAAAGCAAAGCAACAGCATCCATGTCTACGCAGACTGTCACTGAGGAGAAAGAAACCAAAAGCAAAGCAACAGTGTCCATCTCTACGCAGACTGACACAGAGGAGAAAGAAACCAAACGCAAAACAACAGCGTCCGTGTCTACACAGACTGACACAGAGGAGAAAGAAACCAAACGCAAAACAACAACGTCCGTGTCTACACAGACTGACACAGAGGAGAAAGAAACCAAAGGCACCGTCAGCGTCTCCTCACAAACCATCACCGAACCAGAACAGCCTAAACCCGTAGCAGTTGCCCCCGTCCAGAAGAAGAAATCAAAAAGCAAATCAGTCCGCATAGTGACTGATGAGGATGCAGCAGGACCCTCGCACTCAGCACAAGAGACAGAGCCGGAGATCATCACTCGGTCGCTATCCCTGGGTGAGCTGCGTGACCTGCGGAGGGAATTCACCCGCCAGACCAACGAGTCCATCTTGACCTGGCTGCTCCGTATCTGGGACGCTGCAGCCAATGACACCATTCTGGACGGAAGTGAGGCCAGGCAGCTGGGATCTCTGTCCCGGGATGTGGTCATTGACCAGGGGATCGGGAGAACCCAAGAAACACTCAGCCTCTGGCGGCGACTGCTGACAAGTGTAAGAGACAGGTACCTTTGTAAAGAAGACCTCCAGGTGCACCAAGGAAAATGGAACACCATGGAACAAGGTATCCGATGCCTGAGGGAATTAGCTGTGCTGGAAATCGTGTTCGCAGAAGATGAGAGATTTCCTAAAAGCCCGGATGATGTCCAGTGCACGTCACAGATGTGGTTGAGATTCGCCCGTCTTGGACCAGAGATGTACTCCCGTTACCTGGCAACGCTGCAATGGAGGGAAGGCGAGGACAGAGTGGGCGTCTTGGCCAACAAACTGAGGATTTACGAGGACACTGTCACTGCCCCATTTCGCACTCATGTTTCATCCGTGGAAACAAGGCTGGCTGAGCAAGTCCGGAGCTTGATTGAAGAGGGCCACCAGAAACTAAAAAAGGAACTCAAGGAAGAAATTTGCCACATCTCACCAGAACCGACAAGAGTCTCTGCCATTAGGAGCAGACGTCCCCCAACCAGGGAGAGAGAATACACTCCACGAGGTAATCTCTGGTTTTTTCTTCAGGAACATGGAGAAGACATGAGTAACTGGCATAGAAAACCCACCTCTTCTTTAGCAGCCCGGGTACGTGAACTAAAAAGAGGGACAACTACCACAAGAAGCTCATCTAGAGTCAACGCTGCTCCGGTCTCCTGCACACAGAACTCCAGACAGTATAGGAATAATAATGTGACTGATCCTCTTGAAGGGACCTCAGGAGCATATTCACCGGAGGCGAGCAACATGTACCACGACCAGGAATAGAGGGGCCCTTCCTCTAGCCAGGTAGAGGAAAGGGACAATCGGGTCTTTTGGACTGTGTGGATCCGATGGCCTGGCACGTCTGACCCACAAAAATACACAGCTTTGGTGGACACCGGCGCTCAATGCACACTGATGCCATCGAGGTATGTGGGAACGGAACCCATTTCTATTTCTGGGGTGACAGGAGGATCCCAGCAGCTGACTGTACTGGAAGCAGAAGTAAGTTTAACTGGGAACGAGTGGCAGAAACACCCCATCGTGACTGGCCCAGAGGCCCCATGCATCCTCGGCATAGATTATCTCAGGAATGGATATTTCAAAGACCCAAAAGGACATCGTTGGGCTTTTGGGATAGCTGCTGTAGAGACAGAAGATATCAGACAACTAAGTACCTTGCCTGGCCTCTCAGATGACCCCTCTGCTGTGGGACTGCTGAGAGTTGAAGAGCAACAAGTACCAATCGCCACAGCAACAGTGCACCGTCGGCAATACCGCACAGACAGAGACTCTGTGGTTCCCGTCCATGAGATGATTCGTAAACTGGAGAACCAAGGGGTGGTCAGCAAGACCCGCTCACCCTTTAACAGCCCTATATGGCCAGTGCGTAAGTCCAGTGGAGAATGGAGACTGACGGTGGATTACCGTGGCCTGAATGAGGTCACGCCACCACTGAGTGCTGCCGTGCCAGACATGCTGGAACTTCAGTACGAGCTGGAGTCCAAGGCAGCGAAGTGGTACGCCACTATTGACATTGCCAACGCCTTCTTCTCCATTCCTTTGGCAGCAGAGTGCAGGCCTCAGTTTGCCTTCACCTGGAGGGGTGTGCAGTATACCTGGAACCGATTGCCCCAGGGGTGGAAACACAGTCCCACCATCTGCCATGGACTGATCCAGACTGCACTAGAAAAGGGTGAAGCTCCAGAACATCTGCAGTACATTGACGACATCATTGTGTGGGGGAACACCGCAGCAGAAGTATTCAAGAAAGGAGAAAAATCATCCAGATTCTGCTGGAAGCCAGCTTTGCCATCAAGAAGAGCAAAGTCAAGGGGCCTGCTCGAGAGATCCAATTCCTGGGAGTAAAGTGGCAAGATGGACGGCGTCAGATTCCCACCGAGGTCATCAATAAGATCACCGCAATGTCTCCACCGACCAACAAAAAGGAAACACAAGCTTTTCTAGGCGCCATAGGTTTCTGGAGGATGCACATTCCCGAGTACAGCCAGATCGTGAGCCCTCTCTACCTGGTTACCCGCAAGAAGAACGATTTCCACTGGGGTCCTGAACAGCAGCAAGCCTTTGCCCAGATCAAGCAGGAAATCGCTCACGCGGTAGCCCTTGGCCCAGTCAGGACAGGACCAGAGGTGAAGAACGTGCTCTACTCTGCAGCCGGGAGCCATGGTCTGTCCTGGAGCCTTTGGCAGAAGGTGCCTGGTGAGACTCGGGGTCGACCACTGGGATTCTGGAGCCGAAGCTACAGAGGGTCCGAAGCCAATTATACCCCAACAGAGAAAGAAATCCTGGCCGCCTATGAAGGAGTCCAAGCTGCCTCAGAAGTAATCGGCACAGAGGCACAACTCCTCCTGGCACCCCGACTACCGGTGCTGGGGTGGATGTTCAAAGGAAAGGTTCCTTCCACGCATCATGCCACTGACACCACATGGAGCAAATGGATCGCCCTCATCACGCAGCGCGCCCGTATTGGAAACCCAAATCGCCCTGGGATCTTGGAAATCATAACAAACTGGCCTGAAGGTGAGACCTTTGGATTATCTTCGGAAGAAGAGGAAGAGCAAGTGACCCGTGCCAAGGAAGCCCCACCATATAACGAGCTGCCGGATACTGAGAGACGATATGCCCTCTTCACTGATGGTTCCTGCCGAATTGTAGGCGCTAGCCGGAAATGGAAAGCTGCAGTATGGAGCCCCACACGACAAGTTGCACAAGCTACCGAGGGACAAGGAGGATCGAGTCAGGTTGCAGAGCTTAAAGCTGTCCAGCTGGCTTTGGATATTGCTGAACGAGAGAAGTGGCCGAAGCTCTATCTCTATACTGACTCGTGGATGGTAGCTAATGCTCTGTGGGGATGGCTGGATCGCTGGAGAAAGGCCAACTGGCAGCGCAGAGGGAAACCCATCTGGGCCGCTGAGATTTGGCAGGACATCGCTGCTCGAGTAGAGAGGCTGACCGTAAAGGTTCGACACGTGGATGCGCATGTACCCAAGAGTCGGGCTAATGAAGAGCATCACAACAATGAGCAGGTGGACCGAGCTGCCAAGGTGAAAGTATCTCAGGTGGATCTAGACTGGCAGCACAAGGGAGAATTATTTCTAGCTCGTTGGGCCCATGATGCCTCTGGCCATCAGGGGAGAGATGCAACATACCGATGGGCCCGTGACCGAGGGGTGGACCTTACTATGGACAGCATCTCACAGGTCATCCACAGTTGTGAGACCTGTGCTGCAATCAAACAGGCCAAGCGGGTGAAGCCTTTATGGTATGGTGGACGATGGTCAAAGTATAGGTATGGGGAAGCCTGGCAAGTTGACTACATCACCCTTCCCCAAACCCGCCAAGGCAAGCACTACGTGTTGACCATGGTGGAAGCAACAACTGGATGGATGGAGACCTACCCCGTGCCTCATGCTACTGCCCGGAACACCATCCTGGGCCTCGAAAAGCAAGTCCTGTGGAGACACGGCACCCCTGAGAGGATCGAGTCAGACAACGGGACTCATTTTAAGAACAGCCTCATAAACACCTGGGCCAGAGAACACGGTATTGAATGGATATATCACATCCCTTATCATGCACCAGCTGCCGGAAAAATTGAACGCTGCAATGGACTACTTAAAACCACCCTGAAGGCTCTTGGTGGGGGGACCTTCAAAAATTGGGAAGTGAACTTAGCAAAGGCCACCTGGATAGTCAATACCCGAGGGTCCATCAATCGAGCTGGTCCTGCCCAGTCTGAACCCCTGCACACGGTGGATGGAGATGGAGTCCCTGTGGTACACATGAGAGGTATTTTAGGGAAGACTGTTTGGATTAATCCCACCTCAGGCAAAGGCAAACCCATCCGTGGGATTGTCTTTGCTCAAGGACCTGGTTACACCTGGTGGGTAATGCAGAAAGATGGGGAAACCCGTTGTGTACCACAAGGAGACCTAATCTTAAGTGAGAATGGTATGTAGGGCTTCACTGTATATATATATATATGTGTGTATGTGTAGAGTTTAAGTTGATTTGGGATAATGAAGGTGGTAATAGAATAAGGGGTGGATAATGTCCTGGGTTGCAGTGTATTCTATTACCATCCTCATGAGCTGTTGAAACCAGGTGGGGCGGTGTTTCCTGGCCTCCTCCCTCCGGACTATCTTTCTGTTAATGGCCCATCAATGCCCTGCCGCATGACTCAAAGATAACTCCCTCCAGACTATCTTCTGTTAATGAGCCCATCAACACCTGGCCTCATGACTCATCATTCTATTGTGAGATGCTCCGCCCAGAGGGAGGAACCAAGCATTCCATCTTGGATATAATCTGGGACTCTGAACACCACGGGCATCCTTCCCACTGGATTCCCAGAGGACAGGAGCTGCATAGTCACCACTGGACTTTCTGAGGAGGAGCAGACCTTTCTACTGGACCACTGCTTCGACAGAGCCACATCCGTCACTTCAGGAGGACTACAGCCACCATCTCATCGGACTGCTCACGCCACCCTGATTAACAGGGTGCCAGGTTGTATTCTGACTCTGTTAGTTTAGCCCACTGGGGTTTTTCTTGCCTTTATTTTTAATTTCCCTAATAAATTGTTATTCTGACTTGGTGCCTCCCACTGGTCTGTTTTCAAACCAGTACAGGGTGGTAGAGGTTGTCTTCACAGATGACCCAAGATTGAGGAGTCCAGACCGGGCCACAGTTGGTCCATTCATGTGGCGAAAGCTCATACAGCTTGGGCCATCAGAATATAAGTCTGCTTTAGCACTGATGAAACCAAATTACAGTGCAAATGAGACCGTGCAGGATATGGCAACGAAGCTCCGAGCATATGCGGACTCCGTGCATGGCCCAACACATGCGAAAATCGCAGCTGTGAAAACGTGTGCAGAAATTGAAAGATAAGATGGAGAAGAATTACCAGGACCTCAAGAAAGAGATCAAAGAGGGCTTTCTCCAAATCTCAGCAGTACAGATCAGAGATTCTGATACCCAACGAGGATGTTCCCTAGAGAGAAGGTACATCCCACGAAGTGAGCTGTGGAAATTCCTGTGTGACAGTGGGGAAGACACAAAGAAGTGGGGTGGACAGCCCACTTCTGCTCTGGCAGCAAGAGTGTGTGAATTGAAGGAGCACAAGTCTCAGAAAAGAAATTTTACTAAAAAGAAAGTAGCTCCAGTTGCCTGTAGCCAATCTGCCAAAAATGATGGAAAAGACGGTGACATGTCTGATCCCCTCGAAGGAACCTCTACGATGGATGCCCAGGGAAAGAAGGATAACCAGAATTAGAGGGGTCCTGCCTCTAACCAGGTAGAGGCCAGGGAAAACCGTATGTTTTAGACTGTGTGGATTCGTTGGCCTGGTACATCAGAACCACAAAAATATGATGCTTTGGTCGACACTGGTGCGCAGTGTACAATAATCCCATCGCAACGTGTGGGGGTAGAATCTGTTTCTATTACTGGTGTAACAGGTGGATCACAAAATTTGACCCTAGTGGAAGCTGAGGTGAGCCTGACTGGAAATGAGTGGAAAAAACATTTCATTGTGACTGGCCTAGAGGCCCCATGCACTTTGGGCATAGACTTCCTCAAAGGCGGGTATTTCAGAGACCCAAAGGGACTCAAGTGGGCTTTTAGAATAGCTGCTGTAGAGACAGAGGGCATCAGGCAATTGAACACCTTGCCTAGACTATCAGAGAACCCATCTGCAGTAGGCCTTCTGAAAGAAGAGGAACAAAAAGTACCAATTGCTACCTCGATAGTGCATCGTCGACAGTACCAGACAACTCGAGATGCTGTGATTCCCATCCACAAGATGATCCGTGACTTGGAGAGCCAAGGGGTGATTAGCAAAACCCACTCACCCTTCAACAGTCCCATCTGGCCTGTGTGCAAATCTGAAAGAGAATGAAGATTGACTGTGGACTATCGTGCCTTGAATGAAGTAACTCCACCACTGAGCGCTGCCGTGCCGGACATGTTGGAGCTCCAGTACGAGCTGGAGTCCAAAGCAGCGAAGTGGTATGCCACTATTGACATTGCTAATGCATTTTTCTCCATTCCTTTGGCCCCAGAGTGCAGGCCTCAGTTTGCCTTCACCTGGAGGGGTGTGCAGTACACCTGGAACCGACTGCCCCAGAAGTAGAAGCACAGTCCTACAATTTGCCATGGACTAATCCAGACTGCACTAGAAAAGGGTGAGGCTCCAGAACATCTGCAGTACATTGATGACATCATTGTGTGGGGAAACACCGCTGCAGAAGCGTTCGAGAAAGGAGAAGAAATCATCCAGATTCTCCTGGAAGCTGGTTTTGCCATCAAGAAGAGCAAAGTCAAGGGACCTGCTCAAGAGATCCAGTTCCTGGGAGTGAAATGGCAAAATGGACGGCGTCAGATTCCTACCGCGGTTGTCGATAAGATCACCGCTATGTCTCCACCGACCAACAAATAGGAAACACAAGCTTTCCTAGGTGTCATAGGCTTTTGGAGAATGCATATTCCTGAATACAGCCAGATTGTGAGTCCTCTCTATGTGGTTACCCGCAAGAAGAACAATTTCCATTGGGCCCTGAACAGCAACAAGCCTTTTACCCAAATCAAGCAAGAGATTGCCCATGCAGTAGCCCTTGGCCCAGTCAGGACAAGACCAGAAGTGAACAACGTGCTCTACTCTGTAGCCGGGAGCCATGGTTGTTCCTGGAGCCTTTGGCAGAAGGTGTCTGGTGAGACTCGAAGTCGGCCACTGGGATTCTGGAGTCGAAGCTACAGAGGGTCTGAAGCCGACTATACTCCCACAGAAAAAGAAATCTTGGCCGCCTATGAAAGAATCCAAGCTGCCTCAGAAGTCATTGGCACTAAAGCACAACTCCTCCTGGCACCCCGGCTACCAGTGCTGGGGTGGCTGTTCAAAGCAAAAGTTCCCTCTACCCACCATGCCACCAATGCCACATGGAGTAAATGGATTGCTCTCATCACACAGCGCGCCTGTATCGGAAAACTGAATCCCCCTGAGATTTTAGAAATAATCACAAATTAGCCTGAAGGTGAAAACTTTAGTCTCAGTGATGAACAAGAACAAATGACACCTGCTAAAGAAGCTCCACCGTACAACCAACTGCCAGCAGAAGACACATGCTATGCTCTTTTCGCAAATGGTTCTTGTTGCATTGTAGGGATGAAACAAAAGTAGAAAGCAGCTGTATGGAGTCCCACACGACGGGTTGCAAAAGCTACTGAAGAAAAAGGTAGATTGAGCCAACTTGCCGAACTCAAAGCCGTTCAACTGGCCCTAGGCATTGCTGAAAGAGAGAAGTAGCCAAAGCTCTACCTCTACACTGATTCATTCACGCCCCTCTTCGCATGAGACCGAGAGCTGAACTTTGCTTCCTGGGACTTCGGTTTTTTCCCTTCTTCTCTTCTGAACTGTTTCAACAACATCGAAATACATCAGGAGAATTTCCTCCCCGAGGCCTGGGGGGTGGGCCCATGCCGTCACCGACCAGCTCCAAGAAGGAGAGAGACCACACCTACAGAAAGACTCTGAAATCTTCCCAAGTTTCTCTCTATAGCGAGAGATTTCATTTCATTATTTAGCATCATTATCCTTTTCCTGTGTGTTTGTTAAAATAAATAGTTTTTATCTCTTTCACTTTCCTTCGAGGAAAAATTTCCTTTTTTCCCCGAACCCTCTGCGGGGAAAAGTGGTTGTAACCTAGTTTTCTCTCAAAAGATATATTGCTAGATTTTGGCCAAACCAGCACAACAAGTAAATGTGGCAGTTTGTGATATGGTTTAGTTGCCGTGGTGGTACTTGGTCAAAGGTTGAACTTGATCTTGGAGGTTGTCCTGGTTACAGGAGTAGGGTGCCAGTTTAGCACTATGTGGGTGTAGCCAAAGTGTGTATTCTACTCCCCTCTACATCATTTCTGATGAACTGTTAATAATGGATCATTTTCAGTAGCTGCCCAGTGCACACCCAACACCTCGGGCTACAAGCTGGGTGCAAAGGAGATAAGGAAGAAGAGGCAAACACTTCGAGGCAGGGTAATTTTTCTTTTTCTTCACACAAATGACTCAGCTGCGATAACTCCCCTCCAGGGAAGCACCAGCAAAGTCATACCCAGCCTGAGGGGTCATCTCTGCTAATGGGCCATAACAGACTCAATGGCACTAGCAGAATAGGCATCTGTATTGACTTAAGACTATCAAAGACTCCCAAAATATCCCATGACTCACAATATTACTTCATCCATTGTGAAACTCCCCACCATCGGGGAGGTACTGAGCATGCCCCACCTGAACCTGAGCATATATAATCTTTGGCCTTGGGGACTTGGGGGGCCACCCCTTGATAGATCTGGAGGAAAACCAGAACTTCAACAGGACAGCAACCATCACTGACCAACAGGGTGCTGAGTTTGTGGATTAAAACCAGTTTTCTCTGTATCATTGTATCTATTGAAATCTCTTCAGTAAATTTTAAGTCCAACCTGTAATCTTTCTTGGGGTAGTTGAGTGGGGTTCATTTCTCCCACTGGTTTACTTTTAAACCAACACATATTTTGGTGCCCAGTGTAGGGCATGAGAGAAGTCAGAATTACAATTTTGTTCTAAGCATTTGTATATTGGTGTAGAGAAACTCCCTGATCATCATGTTGCTCAGTGTATTCATGTGGATGTTGTACCTAACCCTGCATATATTTCTGCATATGGGGAACTGTTTGCCCATCATGATGCTCTTTTTAAGATCAGGGAGAGGAATCAAAATTGCTTTGTTGATATACTGTGTTTATGGCATGATAACATCAAAGACAATGAGTTTCATTTGGAATGTATATTCAGTTTTGTTCGCCTGTCCTGGTCTGGACTGCTACATCTGGGGCCTCATTAATAATCGCACCCAGCCTATGGGGGGGAAGAGGAGATAATTGTTTTTTCCAGCCCTTTGCCTCATTCTCCCCCATTCAGGCCTGCTACAACAGTTTTTGAGAATGTTGAGTTTCCTTTAGATGTTAAGGACAGCATAATTTTGTTGCTAGTTCTGCTGTTTCCTCTATATGGCTTGTGCTGTCTACATCATGCTTAGAGTCAGGACAGAGGCATCTAGGGAAGTTATCTGAAGCCTTGCCCTGGGAATAGATAATCCCGAGTGGCATGGGATGTGGAAGGAGATGGGCCAGTATTTGGAAAACTTCCTTCCTCCAATGATCTGGAAGTTCACCCCTGAACAACTACAAGACCCTGTTAAAGTAATAGGATATGTGAAGGGAAAATGCTCTGACAGCTCCGGAGATGAACAAGTTACTGCAACATGCTGGGCCCTGGTCACTGCCTACCAGACACTGCTTGGGATGGTACAGCACCTTTAGGAGGAGGAGAAAGGAAACAAATCAACAGGCACTGTATCCACTGTGTTGGTTTTGCACGGCTTGGTTTTTTGGTAGCGGGGGGTGTTACAATCCGATTTAAACTCAGAAAAGCAAAGAAAGCTAAGTCTCTGAGCATAAACAGGAAGGAACTTAGAAGGTTCAAAATATTCCCAGAAATGAGATTAAAACCAAACGAGGTTAGATGTTGATGCCAAAAAATTGATGTATTTTATTTAATAGTAGAGAGGCAAAGAAAAGGAATGAGAAAAGAAAAAGAAAGTGTGCCAGTTTGGACAAATTTGGAGGAAAATATCCTCTGATAGAAGGCAGGTTACAACCACCCTTCCCCCACCAGGTTCGGGAAAAAGAAATTTTCCTCAGAGGAAAGTGAAAGATATAAAAACTATTTATTTAACAAACACACAGGAAAAGGATAAAAATGCTAAATAATGAAACCTCTCACAGTGGAGAGAAACCTGGGAAGATTTCAGAGTCCTTCTGTAGGTGTGGTCTCTCTCCTTCTCTGAGCTGGGTTGTGGGCCCACCTCCGGGCCTCGGTGGAAAATTCTCCCGGTGTGTTCTGATGTTGTTGAAACAGTCCAGAAGAGAAGAAGGGAAAAACCGAAGTTCCAGGAAAACAAAGTTCAACTCTCCGTCTCCCTCCGGAGAAAAGGAGCCGAAAGCTGGCTGAAAAAAAACAAGAAGCGTGCTTCCTCCGTTCTTGCTGCTGCAGAAGCAGAGGAGTGTGTATCTGTGTCCTTGAACAACTGTTTTGAAAAGTTTGCTCAGTTTTTTCTCTCTCCCCCCTCTCAGGCTCAGTTTAAAGGCACAGAAAGGCACAAAATTAATTTCTGGGCATAGAGCAGCAATAGGGGATACACATCATAAAGTCACCCCAAGACAGAAAGAAATTGAAAAAGAGGTGTGTGGGGGGGGTTGAGGGACAGGGAGAGGTGACAGGGGTTAGGTGGAAGCATATCACCCATCTGAGGGTCCTGATGATGTCTCGTTGCTCTCCTCCATCTGGTCTTCTGGTGGTGAGGGTCCCCCATCGCCGCCGTGGCCACGCCGCACCACGCCGCCACACGCCACATGCCGCATGCCACCACACGCTGCCACACGCCGAAGAGTACAGAATCTTGTGGATTAATATACGCTTTGGGCCAGGTGGGAACGCGCATGTGTCTCCCCTTGCAGGGGCTAGCTTGACACTGTCCCTTGCAACACTGAGGGTCTGTTGCATCATCTCTGGTGCTCTGGTGCAGGGCCTGGGGACCCCTTTGAGGGAGGCCCCTTTGATGGGCCATGTCACCCCCATTCTGCAGTGGATAAGCTTTCCCCCCACTCCGGTGAGGACCCCTCAGCTGGGCTCTTCTGCACAATGGAGGATGGGCAGTCACTGCACCTCTGACCAGAGGCTGTTCTAAGATACCCAAAGCCTCTCCTCCCTCCACCCTTTTTGGTTCGAGGGTCTGTGGGAGCCTGGCAGCTGATAGCCCTGGGGCTGTGGTTTCCACCTTGGAGGTGTTAAGCCTGTGCTTTGTGAATGTCCCCAGCCCTGAGTTGTTACTTTATCTTATCTTCATCAGTGAGCGGTGTAAGGCTGAAGTCAGGGCCTCATTCAAGGTGCAGTAGTCTTCTCTGCAGCTTTTGTAATACAGTTTTAAGTCCTTTAAGAAAATGTTTAAGTCATAAATTATAATATTTCAGTCTCTGACTGGGGGGTCACAGAAGTGGCTTCTGTGAGAAGCTGCTAGAAGCTTCCACCATGTCCGGCAGAGCCAATCCCTGATAGCTCTGAGGATGGACGTGTGTCTTGGGGTGATTTATGATGATAGTCTATTCCCTGATCCTTTGCTTTATGCTCAAAAATGGTTGCTGTATCTTTAAGGTGGGTCGGGGGAGGGGGGAGCCTTGGGCCCTTTGGCAGGCTTTTTCAAAGCCTCACTCCCCGGGCGTCTGTGGGTGCGGTGCAGTCTGGGTTTTTTTGCTTGGCTAGCTTGGTTTTTGTTAGACCAGGCAAGAAGTTTTTTCCCTTCCTTGGCCTTGGAGAAGCTGCAGCAGCAATCCTTCGGCAACTTTTAGAGGTGAACTGGACAGTTTGTTTAGTCCGAGACCAGAGAAAACGGAACCTGCGGGAGAGGGGTCGCTCAGGATCAGTGGGAGAGGGGCTGCTCCGTTTTTGGCCCCAAGCCTTGGGAAAGCTGAGCTGGGGAGAGAAAGCACACCAAGCCCAGCTGCTTCATCTGCTGGTGGAGAGGATGTCGACGCCAGAGAGTCACCAGATTTTTCATCCGTTGCCCGAACTACTGCATGAAGCTCCTGTTTGTTTTTTTTTTTCCCTGAGACTGAAGCTGGCGCCATCTTCTACTGCGTGGCGTGAGCCAGTATTTTTTCCCTGGCATTTTGGGGTTTTGTTCTGGTGCGTGTGGGGGGGAGGTAAGGTCTGACAGTTTAATATCTAGCATTTATTTACTTTTTTTCCCATGCCTTGTGGGCATTCTGTTTGTTAATAAACTGTTGGATTATTTTTTCTCTTTCATCCTCTAGTATTCATTTCCTATTGGTGGAAAGGGATTGTTGGAACCCTTTTTAGAGGAGACAACTCATTCCAGAGTGTTTTCTCCTAAATTTGTCTCTAAACTGAGACAACATGCCACTGGCCAAGACTGGGCCAATTAGAAATGGTGGTAACACCTCTATGATGACATATTTAAGAAGAAATCAAAACAATGGTTGGTGGTGCAGTTTTAATTCTAGAAGCCAGAGAAGAGGAGGAGGTGAGAACATGTGAGAGAAACAACATGCAGACACCAAGGTTAGTGAAGAAGGATGGGGAGGAGTGTTAGGAATGGAGATGGGAGCTTAGATAAGTACCTGCCTTTTGCCCAGGCAGCAGGCAGTAGTTTTATTGGGGCAGACAGCACCCTAAAACCCACTCTCGTTCGCAAGTTCTTTAATAATGGCCGATTAGGTCTATTACAAAATGAATTATTTATTTAATAGACAAAATTAACAGACATAAGACTTTAAACAGACTATTTACTACACAGGAATAAAACAAAAATAACTACTAGTAGATAACATACAGTGCACGATAGAGGTACCTATTACTACAGCTAGCAAAGCTTAAGATCCAATGTACTTACCACCTAATTGATGATGGGGTACACATAGAATCTTTTCTCTCAGTTCCCAGGGAAAGTATCCACAGAGTCATGTCTGACCTCGCGGGAGAAAATCCCCTATATGTTTCAGGGAGTGTGCAGGAGACTTCTGTCTCTGTAGAAATGTGTGTGGCTTTTATAGTTGTAAAGAGCAGTGTCTTTCGGTCAATAATATTTATTTTTCTTTTATCTCTTCCCACATCTGATCTCCAGACCAAGATGTTGATTCTTAGTTGGGGGTCTCAGCCCTTTTGGAGCCAGAGATGACCCCCCCGCCAGGCCTTTGACCCGGCCTGGGTTATCTCTTCCATATGCACCAACCATCTGTGGTAGAGGGGGGGGACATCCTGACACAAGGAGGTGCTTCAGGTGCCAGAGTCAAGATTCCTCTGCAGGCTGTGGTGATGACCATGGTGAAGCAGCTGTGCCCCTGCAGCCCATGGAGGTCCACAGGGGATGCAGAGATCCACCCGCAGCCCATAGGGGAGGTTCCCATGCCGGAGCGGGTGGATGCCTGGAGGATGCTGTGATCCAGTGGGAGGCCTGGTGGAGAGAGGGGCCCCTGCTTCCAGGCTGGAGCAGCCTGTCCTTGAAGGACTGCAGCCTGTGGAAGAGTGACCCACGCCGCAGCAGTTTTGGGAGGACTGCTGCTCGTGAGATTGGACCCACGCTGGAGAAGTTCACGGAGAACTGTCTCCTGTGGGAAGGGACCCCACTGTCTCACAGGGGAAGGACTTCTCTCCCTGAGCAGCAGAAGAAAACCTCGGGTGACGAACTGACCAAAACCCCCATGCTCTGTCTCCCTGCACTCTTGGTGGGAAGGAGGGAAGGGTTGAGGGGGGGAAAAGGTGTTTTTAAGAGCTTATTTTACTTCTCATTTTTGGGCTGTGATCTTGTTAGTAATAAATGCACTTTATATCTCTAAGTCGGGCCTGTTTTGACCTTGGAGTGTTTTCTCCCAGTCCTTATCTCAACTCAAGAACCCTTCATTAAATTTTCTCTCGTCTGCTCAGCTGTAGCAGGGGAGGATGAGTGCGTGGCTTTCATGGGTGCCTGGCATTTGACCAGTGTCAAACCATGACATCCACACAAACCAGAGCTGAGCCAGAAGGACAGCCTAAGTTGATAGCAGTTGCCTCTGTTCAGAAAAGAAAATCCAAGACTAAATCGGTTTGCACAGTGAATGGTGAGGAAGAGGCAGGACCTTTACACCCAGCGAAGAGACAGGTCTTTTCCACCTTAATGATTCTGTGATTGCATTGCTATAAATGACCCTTGTTAAATGCGTTATATCATCTTGTGTTGTCTAATCTCATATTTCAAAACAAGCCCTGAAACCTGTGAGTCTCTCTTAAGTCTTTAGTAGCATTCAGTGAGCACCGCTGCCTGTTTAACATCAGTCTTTGGGCAATGAAAAGCAGCATTCACATCTGCTTTTCACCACCTTTAAGAACAGAAATAGATGTAGAGCAGCTTTTTGAAGCATCTTTGATCCAGGCCCTCTTCACTGTTCGAAAGCTAATCCTGATTACTGGAACACGATCTCCTGACAGAAGGTCTTTTCATCAGACCAGAAGCTTTAAATGTATGGGCAAGTCTTTACAGAATCTGTAGAGCTGGAGCTAAAAAAAAAAATATTCCAGATTTGTATCCAGCTGATACCAGCTAATATGCATTAGGAGTGACTCCTGTTTCTTTTTCCTAAAGTGTGTGCTAGCCTTTTCTAGGGCTGTCATAGTTCTGCTTTTGTTTTGAAATACATCTTGCTCACTGGATTGTCCAAACCAATGCTCAGTCTTCACATCTTTAAATTCAGAAACCAGGTTATGTTTCTGCAGGTTTACTTAGGGCAGAGGGGGCTTGCTCAGCTTCAACAGTCTGCAAGGATGGCAGTGGGAGCTGGGAGGTGCTGAGGATGATGTATAGATTAGTGAGGATGGAATAGGGGGAAATGTTCATGGTATACAGCCTGGAGTGAGACCATTTAGGAGTTGTGGGCTAGGAGGCATTAGGGGTTACCACAGGTCCTGTCCTCCACTCAGGCATCTCTGAGCAAGACCCTTGTTTTCAAGCAGGTGTGCACATAAGGAGCTGCTCTCTTCTCCCCTGTTCCTTCACACTGTCCTCCTCCTACCTTTCACCATTAGAAACCTGTGTGGATTGATGCATCCTTGGCAGCAATGAATCTCTGCTCAGCATTTTGCTCATGTAGACTCAAATACAAGGACTCTAAGCTATGGAGAAGTGTTTTGAGAAAATTTGAGATGAAATGTGGTATGTTATTGTTAGTAATGCTGTTTGCAAAGTTGTTTAAACAACTTTTTTTTTCTAGAAATTGCTAAACTAAGTCTTGCAAACTTCAGTAGATACTGAACAAATTAAAAATTATATTTTAGAACAAATTATCATTGTTTTTAAAATAAAGCACATTGGCTTTTTTATGTATGCTTTGGCAAGGTTCTTTGATAGACTTAAGCTAAATTTTTCCTTCTATTAAGTTATTTTAAGGTTAATTGTTTCACTAATAATTCAACACTTCATTTAAGGCACTTCAAAAACGCAAGCAAATTTGTGCTTAAGCATATGTATAAGCTTGTCATACATTGCTGACTTGCAGTTGTAGTCTGCCTAGGTTTTAAAGGAAATTCCGGTATAGGATCTATATGCATTAAGAGAGCAGTATTATCGGTTGCAAGTTTTCCCCTTAAATTCCTTTCAGTAATTATAAAATTTTCTATTTATTTTTAATGACAAAAAATGCATAATGCATTTAGTGGTTAATGTTTTAGTGTTTGTATTGGGTCTGACTGAGAGTTCATTTTCCCTTAGCGGCCCTCACAGTGCTGTGCTTTGCATTGGTAGCTGGAAAGGTACTGATAACACATCAGTGTGTTTTGGCTACTGATGAGCAGCGCTGGCACAGCATCAGCACTGTCCCTCTAAAATTTCCCCTCCCCATCAAGGGGCTGGGAATGGGCAAGATTCTGGGAGGAGACACAACTAGGCCAGCTGACCCAAATTAACCAAAGGGATATTCCAAACCATATGACAGCTCAGATATAAAACCTAAGGGAGGGAGGAGGAACAGGGGGGCATTCGTTATTTTATAATGTTTGCCTTCTGGAGCAACTGCTACGCATGCTGAAGCCCTGCTTCCTGGGAAGTGCCTGAACATCATTCACTGATGGGAAGTAGAGATTAAATTTTTCCCCTCTGCTTATGCGTGCGCAAACTTTCACTTTTCCTTTTTTGCTTTAGTAAACTGCCTTATTTCAACCTACTAGTTGTTTTCCATCTTATTCGCTCCCCTGTCCCACTGGGAAAGGAAGCGATAAAGCATCTTGGTGAGCACCTGGCACCCAGCCAAGATTAACTCGCTACAGTCCTTTTTGGTGCCCAAGGTGGGGGGAGATAAAGGCAGTTATATATATGTATTGCATGCTATAGTAAATACTAATTATCAAGTAGCAAGCTCCTGTGTGGGACATGGAGTTTGTCAGCTGCACTGCTTATCTCTATTTTTCTGAATTTGGGAACATGTTAACACATACAATGGCTCTGTGCTTTGCCTTTACATTGGCAGCCTTATGCTGGGGGAGCTATCCTCTGTGGACAATGAGGGAATACACCTCCTTCTCCCTGCCCGAGACTGATGTGAATGCTTTTATAATGCAGTCTCCCATGGTCTTTGCTCATCCTTATGTAAGCTGTTTAATACTCTGTCTTGGGGTGACTCTATCATGTGTATCCCCTATCATGCTCTATGCCCAAAAAGTAATTTTGTGCCTTTTCTGTGCCTTTAAACTGAGCTTGGAAAAAAAAAAAAAACCAAATGAACTTTTCAAAACAGTTTCTCAAGGACAGGGAGATTACACTCCTTTGCGTTCTCTGGCTGCAGGAGCAGGACGGAGCACCCTGCTTGCTTGCTTCAGCCAGCGGTTTCGGGGTTTTTTTTCCCTTCTTTTCCTGGCGTGAGACGGAAAGCTGAATTTTGTTTCCTGGGACTTTGGTGTTTTTTCCCTTCTTCTTTTCTGGACTGTTCAACAACATCAGAACACATCGGGAGAATTTTTCCCCGAGGCCCGGGGGTTGGGCCCTCGCCGACCAGCTCCGAGGAGGAGAGAGACCACACCTACAGAAGGACTCTGAAATCTTCCCAGGTTTCTCCCTATAGCGAGAGATTTCATTTCATTATTTAGCATTATTATCCTTTTCCCGTGTGTTTGTTAAATAAATAGTTCTTATCTCATTCACTTTCCTTCGAGGAAAAATTTCCTTTTATTCCCGAACCCTGTGGGGGGAAAGGTGGTTGTAACCTAGTTTTCTCTCAGAGGATATATTGCTAGATTTTGGCCAAACGGGCACAAATACTTATTGGCGTAGTCGGCAGGATTGGAAGGAAAGTGAAAAAACCTGTACTAATTACACCTTGGTTTAAATTTAACTACTTTGTGTTGGGGTAAAGTAGTTACCATGTTAGTGGAGTTCATAATGTCTCTCTGGCTGGATATACTCAGGTTTTTTGGTCCCTAGGATTGTTTGAGGTACTGGTGGTTTTTTGGTCCCTAGGCCTGTTTGCCTATCCACAACTTGGTCTGATCCTGTGGCTGATAAGACACTTTTACAGAGCAGGGGCACAAATCCGGATTTCTATTTTGCTTTGCTCGGTGATAATGATTTATAAGAAGTCAACAGAGGTACAGGCAGTTGTTCAAAGTGTGTATGATAGGTCGTTTCTCCATCCTAACCCCAGTCCTAGTTTCAGTAGCCTGTTTTGGGAGTTCATTGGTAATTGCACTCAGTTTGTTAGAAGAGGAGGAGATGGGATTTCCCAGTCTTTCATCTCCCTCCCCTTTAAATTTGATACATTATCTTTTGAGAAGGTTCAGTTTCCCCTGGATGTTAAAGAGACCACCCTCCTAGTATTTAATCTGGTAGTCTTCCTCTATATGGTTTGCAGCTTGTCTAGAATGAGGGCTCAGATTTCCAGGGTGACTGAGGAGACACCTGACCCAGAGGTGGAAAATCCTGAGTGGGGTGGAGAATGGGAGGATATGGGCCAAATCCTGAAGAAATTCTCTGACCCGATAATTTGCAATTACCCCCCTGAACAAACTCAGAAACCAGCTGAGGTGGGGAAATATCTGAAAGAGAAATACAATGACAATTCCAATGAGAAACAGCTCATCGCAATATGCTGGGCCTTAGCATACGCCTATCGCACAGTGCTAAGTACTGTAGAGCAGCAGATAAAGGCAGAGGGGCAGGAAGATAAACCAGCAGACACCCCAGTCACTCAGGCTGCAGCCAAACCAGAGGGAGACACTAAGCCATTGACAGTTGCTCCTGTCACGAGGAAAAAGCACACAACCAAAACTGATCGCCCAGTGAAAGATGATGATGATGCAGGGGAAGGAACCTCAAAACCACCAGCTGATTCAGGCACAGAAACCATTACTGAGTCCCTGTCCATAAAAGACCTTCACAGCCTAAGAAAGGACTACACCCGACGGCCCAATGAATCCATAATAAGTTGGATGGTCCGTATTTGGGATGCTGCAGGTGATGATGTAATGCTGGACGGCGCTGAAGCGAGGCATTTGGGATCCCTGTCACGTGATCCAGCTATTGACCAAAGGATGATAAGGGAGGCTGACTCTGCCAGCGTCTGGAGACGGCTCTTGAGTGGTGTGAGGGATAGGTATCTGTGTGCAGATGATCTCTATATGCAGCAAACCCAGTGGAAGACCATTGAACAAGGAATTCAATGCCTGAGAGAACTAGGGGTGGTAGAGGTTGTCTTCACAGATGACCCAGGATTGAGGAGTCCAGACCGGGCCAGAGTTGGTCCTTTCATGTGGCGAAAGCTCATACAGCTTGGGCCATCAGAATATAAGTCTGCTTTAGCACTGATGAAACCAGATTACGGTGCAAATGAGACCGTGCAGGATATGGCAACAAAGCTCCGAGCATATGCAGACTCTGTGCATGGCCCAACACATGCGAAAATCGCAGCTGTGGAAACACGTGTGCAGAATTTGGAAGATAAGATGGAGAAGAATTACCAGGACCTCAAGAAGGAGATCAAAGAGGGCTTTCTTCAAATCTCGGCAGTACAGATCCAAAATTCTGATACCCAACGAGGACGTTCCCTAGAGAGAAGGTACATCCCACGAAGTGAGCTGTGGAAATTCCTGTGTGACAGTGGAGAAGACACGAAGAAGTGGGGCGGACAGCCCACTTCTGCTCTGGCAGCACGAGTGCATGAATTAAAGGAGCGCAAGTCTCAGAAAGGAAATTTTACTAAAAAGAAAGTAGCTCCAGTTGCCCGTAGCCAATCTGCCGGAAATGATAGACAGGAGGATAACCAGAATTAGAGGGGCCCTGCCTCTAACCAGGTAGAGGCTAGGGAAAACCGTATTTTTTGGACTGTGTGGATTCGTTGGCCTGGTACATCAGAACCACAAAGATATGATGCTTTGGTTGACACTGGTGCGCAGTGTACAATAATCCCATCGCAACATGTGGGGGTAGAATCTGTTTCTATTACTGGTGTAACAGGTGGGTCACAAAATTTGACCCTAGTGGAAGCTGAGGTGAGCCTGACTGGAAATGAGTGGAAGAAACATTTCATTGTGACTGGCCCAGAGGCCCGTGCATTTTGGGCATAGACTTCCTCCAAGGGGGGCATTTCAGAGACCCAAAGGGACTCAAGTGGGCTTTTGGAATAGCTGCTGTGGAGACAGAGGGCATCAGGCAATTGAATACCTTGCCTGGACTATCAGAGAACCCATCTGCAGTAGGCCTTCTGAAGGAGGAGGAACAAAGAGTACCAATTGCTACCTCGACAGTGCATCGCCGACAGTACCGGACAACTCGAGATGCTGTGATTCCCATCCACAAGATGATCCGTGACTTGGAGAGCCAAGGGGTGATCAGCAAAACCCACTCACCCTTCAACAGCCCCATCTGGCCTGTGCGCAAATCTGAAGGAGAATGGAGATTGACCGTGGACTATCGTGCCTTGAATGAAGTGACCCCACCACTGAGCGCTGCCGTGCCGGACATGTTGGAGCTTCAGTACGAGCTGGAGTCCAAGGCAGCGAAGTGGTACGCCACTATTGACATTGCCAACGCCTTCTTCTCCATTCCTTTGGCCCCAGAATGCAGGCCTCAGTTTGCCTTCACCTGGAGGGGCGTGCAGTACACCTGGAACCGACTGCCCCAGGGGTGGAAGCACAGTCCCACCATCTGCCATGGACTAATCCAGACTGCACTGGAAAAGGGTGAGGCTCCAGAGCATCTGCAGTACATTGATGACATCATTGTGTGGGGGAACACCGCAGAAGAAGTGTTCGAGAAAGGAGAGAAAATCATCCAGATTCTCCTAGAAGCTGGTTTTGCCATCAAGAAGAGCAAAGTCAAGGGACCTGCTCGAGAGATCCAATTCCTGGGAGTGAAATGGCAAGATGGACGGCGTCAGATTCCCACTGAGGTCATCAACAAGATCACATCAATGTCTCCACCAACTAACAAGAAGGAAACACAAGCTTTCCTAGGTGTCATAGGCTTTTGGAGAATGCATATTCCTGAATATAGCCAGATTGTGAGTCCTCTCTACGTAGTTACCCGCAAGAAGAACAATTTCCACTGGGGCCCTGAACAGCAGCAAGCCTTTGCCCAGATCAAGCAGGAAATCGCTCACGCGGTAGCCCTTGGCCCAGTCCGGACAGGACCAGGAGTGAAGAACGTGCTCTACTCTGCAGCCGGGAGCCATGGCCTGTCCTGGAGCCTTTGGCAGAAGGTGTCTGGTGAGACTCGAGGTCGACCACTGGGATTCTGGAGCCGAAGCTACAGAGGATCTGAAGCCAACTACACCCCAACAGAGAAGGAAATCTTGGCAGCCTATGAAGGAATCCAAGCTGCCTCAGAGGTAATCGGCACTGAAGCGCAGCTCCTCCTGGCACCCCGGCTACCGGTGCTGGGGTGGATGTTCAAAGCAGAGGTTCCCTCTACCCACCATGCCACCAATGCCACATGGAGCAAATGGATTGCTCTCATCACACAGCGCGCCCGTATCGGAAAACTGAATCGCCCTGGGATTTTGGAAATAATCACAAATTGGCCCGAAGGTGAAAGCTTTGGTCTCAGTGACGATGAAGAACAAGAGC
Organism: Lycocorax pyrrhopterus obiensis; assembly: GCA_014706295.1. NCBI lineage: Eukaryota > Metazoa > Chordata > Aves > Passeriformes > Paradisaeidae > Lycocorax > Lycocorax pyrrhopterus. Next base: position 82,449,094 of record JACSVZ010000004.1, read on the forward strand.
AAGTGACACGTGCTGAAGAAGCTCCACCGTACAACCAACTGTCAGCAGAAGACACATGCTACGCTCTTTTCACCGATGGTTCTTGTCGCATTGTAGGGATGAAACGAAAGTGGAAAGCAGCCGCATGGAGTCCCACACGACGGGTTGCAGAAGCTATTGAAGGAGAAGGTGGATCAAGCCAATTTGCCGAACTCAAAGCTGTTCAGCTAGCCCTAGACATTGCTGAAAGAGAGAAGTGGCCCAAGCTCTACCTCTACACTGATTCGTGGATGGTAGCCAATGCTCTGTGGGGATGGCTGGAAAAGTGGGAGAAGGCCAATTGGCAGCGTAGGGGAAAACCCATCTGGGCTGCTGAAGAGTGGAAAGACATTGCTGCCCGAGTGAAAAAGCTGCTTGTGAAAGTCCGCCATGTAGATGCTCATGTCCCCAAGAGTAGGGCTAATGAGGAACACCGAAACAATGAACAGGTAGATCAGGCTGCAAAGATAGAGCTGGTCCAGCCCAATCTGAATCCCTGCACACAGTAGATGGAGATAAGGTTCCAGTAGTGCATGCCAGGGGACTGTTAGGAAAGACTGTTTGGGTTACCTCTGCCTCGAGCACAGACAAACCCATCCGTGGGGTTGTCTTTGCTCAGGGACCTGGTTGCACATGGTGGGTAATGCAGAGAGACGGAACAACACGTTGTGTACCACAGGGAGATCTGATTGTTGGGTGAAAACCACATGTAATGTGAAATGCCTGTACCTCTGCTTGCTGAGTGTCACTGTCACTGTTTGTACATAGCTGTATATATGTATTAATGTGTGTGTGTGTGTAGAGTTAGAATATATTAATTTGGGCATTGAGCCGATGATATGTGATAAGGGGTGGAATGTCTTGGGGTGACTCTATCATGTGTATCCCCTATCATGCTCTATGCCCAAAAAGTAATTTTGTGCCTTTTCTGTGCCTTTAAACTGAGCTTGGAAAAAAAAAAAAAACCAAATGAACTTTTCAAAACAGTTTCTCAAGGACAGGGAGATTACACTCCTTTGCGTTCTCTGGCTGCAGGAGCAGGACGGAGCACCCTGCTTGCTTGCTTCAGCCAGCGGTTTCGGGGTTTTTTTTCCCTTCTTTTCCTGGCGTGAGACGGAAAGCTGAATTTTGTTTCCTGGGACTTTGGTGTTTTTTCCCTTCTTCTTTTCTGGACTGTTCAACAACATCAGAACACATCGGGAGAATTTTTCCCCGAGGCCCGGGGGTTGGGCCCTCGCCGACCAGCTCCGAGGAGGAGAGAGACCACACCTACAGAAGGACTCTGAAATCTTCCCAGGTTTCTCCCTATAGCGAGAGATTTCATTTCATTATTTAGCATTATTATCCTTTTCCCGTGTGTTTGTTAAATAAATAGTTCTTATCTCATTCACTTTCCTTCGAGGAAAATATTTTCTTTTCCCGAACCCTGTGGGGGGGGGGAAGGGTGGTTGTAACCCGGTTTCCTCTCAGAGGATATATTGCTAGATTTTGGCCAAACCGGCACATACTCTTAATAATATTAGCTAATATTAGCTACTGTTGGTACACTATGGAGTTCATGGAATCTGGTGTCACCCTGGTGTAAGAGAAAACAAACTTTAGGTGAGAAGATATTGAAATCTGCCTTGAGGTGTCCAGTTCCTGGGTGGCAGGGTTCATAGAAGGATTTGGTCAGGTTTCTAGGGCAGTTATCACCTCCCATTACCTGGGACTTTACACCTGAACAGGTAATCAACCCTGACAAACTGACCCGTCAACTGATAAAAGGGTGCCTTGCCTAACCCAATGAAAACCCGCAGCTTTTTGCCCTTTACTGGGGCCTGGCCTGTGCCTATGGAATCACAGTTCAGTACTCTCAGAGGACTGTAGTTGAGGTAGGAACCCAAACTGCTTTTGAGGACACTATGGCTGAGACAGGGACTCAAACCACAGCAACTACAGTAATTGCCACGGTAGTGAAAACAAAAAAATGGACATGGCGAGTTACAGGCCCATACCATCAATTAGTAAGGGAGGAAGAAGAAGGAGAAGTAGGAGAGGAGGGGGGAGAGGAGGGGTTAGATCAAGAAGCAGGTCCTTGAACAAAGAAATCAAAAGGAATGAGGCAAATCAAACAGGAAACTAAAGTTACTCAGTCCCTGACCTCATCAGAACTTCGAGACTTGCGAAAAGATTACAGCCGCCAGCCAGATGAGTGGATTTCTGCCTGGCTGCTTCGATGCTGGGATAATGGGGCCAATAGTCAGCAGTTAGAAGGTCATGAAGCCAAACAGCTGGGATCCCTTGCTAGAGATTGAGAAATTGAAAAATTGGAAAAGAAGGAGCAGTTTGCAGCCTCTGGAGATAGCTTCTCTCAAGCGTGAGGGCAAGATATTGTCTTGGGGTGATTTTATGATAATACTGTATTCCCCTATCATGTGCTTTATGCCCAGAAATGAGTCCTGTAGCTTTAAGCTGGGTCCGGGAGAGGGGGAGAGATCCGGGAGAATTTCTTGGTGTAGTGTGTGCTCACCTCCCCCGTGTGCTCAGCCTTGCAGCAGGGAGAGAGGGGGGAGAGAGTACATTCCTGCTTTTAGCTAGCTTGTGAGCTGGGGCAAGAAGTTTTCCCAGGACTGCATACAGAAATCCTCTGGTAACTTCTGTGGCTTTTTCTCCTGGAACTGTTTGGCTTAGCTGTGATCTGAGAACTGCACCATCAGTAGCTGGACTACGCGGACTGGAGGGGGGAGGCCGCAGGACGCCACATCCCGGCCCGGACCTCGGGAGAAAGCTGAGCCAGCTACAGACAGAACTCTGAATCCACCAGCTTTCTCCGCAGCGAGGAAGTTTAATATTTTGACAGTTATTCATTTTTTTCCCCATTCCCTGTGGGCACTCTGCTTGTTAAATAAACAGTTTTTTTCACTTTCATCCAAGAAATTCCTTTCTGATTGGTGGGGGAGGGAGTGCTGAAACCTGTCTTCTTTAGAGGACGCATTCATTCCAGAGCATTTTCCTCCTAAACTTGTCTCAAACCGAGACAGATATCCATTTAAGGAAGACCCTGTGAACTCCCTATGAAAGTGGACCACTGCAGATGAAGGCATCCAGTACTTGAGAGAATTAGCAGTGCTGGAAATCATCTATAGTGATCTAAAGAATGACAGTGTCTCCAAAGATCCAGAGGATGCCCCTTGCAAAATGGCCATGTGGAGGAAGGTGGTTCAAAGCGCCCCTGCATCATATTCCAGCAGCTTGGTATCATTGTATTACCCACAAATGGATTCACCAGCTGTAGAGATTGCATCCTCCTGGCTCGGAAATGTAGAAGAAAGTCTGAGTACTTCCTCATCCCTACTAGCCAGCACCCCTGCTTTTAGGGGCAGTCCAAGAGATGGTTCCTCTCCTACCCTGGTCAGAAGGAAGGGAAGCCCCAAGCGCAGGCCATGTGGCAAACTCTGGTTCTTTCTGCGTGACCAGGGGGAGGACATGAGGAAGTTGGATGGTGAACCCACATTTAAGCTGGAAGCCAATATCCATGAACTGAGATGGAAGAGAGCTGTTAAGAAGGGGCCACCCAAGAAGACTGTCAGTATAGTTACCACAGAGATACAAGAAAGCAATCAGTGATCTCCCAGACATGAAAGAACTGAATCACTTCCATTAACCCTGGTGAGGGGACTTCTGGTCTGGCATTGCAAAGGTCTGACAGTGAATACTCTGACCAGGAACAGGAATAGAGAGTCCCTGCCTTCAGCCAGGAGAAGGAAAGGGATGACCGGGTATGCTGGACCGTGTGTATTCGATGGCCTGGCACATCAGAACCTCAGAAGTATTAAGCTTTAGTAGATACCGGTGCACAGTATACACTGATGCCATCAAGGCACAGGAGTGCAGAACCCATCTGGATCTCTGGAGTGACACGGGGATGCCAGGAATTGTCTGTAATAGAGGCTGAGGTGAGCTTAACAGGGGACAAGTGGGAAAAGCACCCCATTATGACTGGCCCTGAGGCCCCTTGTATCCTTGGCATCAACTACCTCAGGAGAGGCTACTTCAAGGATCCAAAGGGAGATCGATGGGCTTTTGGTGTAGCTACAGTGAATACAGAGAAAATCAAACAGTTTTCCACCCTGTCTGGCCTCACAGAAGATCCTTTCATTATGGGATTGCTGCAAGTTGAAGACCAACAAATACCAATTGCCACCAGGACAGTGCACCGGTGGCAATATCGCACCAACCAAGACTCTGTAACTTCCATCCATGAGCTAATTCATCAACTGGAGAGCCAAGGAGTGATCAGCAGGACTGGCTCACCCTTTAACAGCCCCATATGGCCAGTGTGAAAGTCTAATGGGGAATGGAGGCTGACAGTAGACTATCATGACCTGAACGAAGTCACGCCGCCTCTGAGTGCTGCTGTACCAGCCATGTTGGAACTTCAATATGAACTGGAGTCAAAGGCAGCCAAATGGTGCCACAATTGATATCGCTAATGCATTTTTCTCAGTCCCTCTGGTGGCAGAGTGCAGGCCACAATTTGCTTTCACTTGGAGAGTGTCCAGTATACCTGGAACTGTGCCCCAGGGGTGGAAACATAGACCCACTATTTGCCATGGACTGATCCAGACTGCACTGGAACAGGGTGCAGCTCCAGAACACCTACAATACATTGATTATATTATTGTGTGGGGCAATACAGCAGAAGTTTTTGAGAAAGGGAAGAAAATAATCCAAATTCTTCTGAAAGCTGGTCTTGCCATAAAACAAATTAAGGTAAAGGGACTTGCACAGGAGATCCAGTTCTTAGGAATAAAATGGCAGGATGGCTGCCATCATGTGCCTATGGAGGTGGTTAAAAAAATTGCAACTATGGCTCCACCAGCTAGCAAGAAGGAAACACAAGCTTACCTAGGCCTTGTGGGGTTCTGGAGAATGCATATTTCAGGTTATAGTCAGCTTGTGAGCCCCCCTCTATTGAGTAACCTGGAAGAAGAACCATTTTGAGTGGGGCCTTGAGCAACGACAGGCCTTTGAGCAGATCAAACAAGAAACAGATCATGCAGTAGCTCTTGGGCCTGTTCAGACAAGACCAGCCATGCAAAATATACTCTACACTGCAGCTGGGGAGCAGGGTCTCACCCGGAGCCTCTGTCAAAGGACATCAGGAGAAACCTGACATTGACTATTAGGGTTTTGGACGATCAGAAGCCCAATGTTCTACAACTGAAAAAGAGCTATTAGCAGCCTATGAGGGGGTTTGAGCCACCTCAGAAGTTTTTGGGACAGAAGCATGTCTCCTCTTGGCACTGCGATTGCCCGAGCTACACTGGATGTTCAAAGGAAACATCCCCTCAACACATCACGCAACCAGCGCTACATGGAGTAAGTGGGTAGCATTGATTACACAACGAGCCTGAATGGGAAAACCCAATTTCCCAGGAATCCTAGAAGAGATTATAGACTGTCCAGAAGGCAGAGATTTTGAAGCATTGCCTGAGAAGGTGACTCATGCCAAAGAAGCACCACCATATAACTAGTTACCAGAAAATGAAAGAGGCTATGCTCTATTTACTGATGGATCCTGCCATGTGATAAAAAACCATTGGAGGTGGAAAGCTGCTGTGTGGAGTCCCACATGACGAGTCGTTGAGGCTGCTGAAGGAGAAGGCGAGTCAAGCAAATTTGCAGAAGTGAAAGCCATCCAACTAGCCCTAGAGATTGCTTAACGAGAAAAGTGGCCTGTACTCTGTCTCTATACTGACTCCTGCATGGTGTCTAATGCCATAGCAGGGTGGCTGCAGCAATGGAAGAGCAACAATTGGCAGTGCAGGGGTAAACCCATCTGGGCTGCTGCATTGTGGCAGGTGCATCACTGCACAGGTAGAAAACATGACTCTGAAGATATGCCATGTAGATGCTCACATGCCCAAAAGTTGTGCCACTGAAGAACAAGGAACAGGTAGGTAAGGCTGCCAAGATTGGAATAGCTCAGGTAGACTAAGACTGGGAGCGAAAGGGTGAGCTATTTATAGCCCGATGGGCCCATGAAACATCAGGCATCTGGGAAGGGATGCAACATACAAATGGGCCTGTGATTGAGGGGTGGACCTTACCATGGAGGCTATCACACAGGTTATTCACGAATGTGAAACGTGCTGCCATCAAGCGAGCCATGCGAGTGAAATGTCTTTGGAATAGAGGGCGGCGGATGGGTTTCCAATAAGGTGAGGCCTGGCAAAATGACTACATTGGACCACTGCCACAAACACAAGGCAAGAGCTACATACCATGGTAGAGGCAGCAATTGGCTGTCTGGAAACATACCCAGTAAACCATGCCACTGTTTGAAACACTATCTTAGGCTTTGAGAGACACATTTTGTGGTGACATGGTACCCCAGAGAGAATTGAATCAGACAACAGGACTCATTTTAGAAATAACCTTAGAAATTCTTGGGCAAAGAAACATGGCATTGAGTGGATATATCACATCCCTTATCACCCACAAGCCTCTGGAAAGATTGAGAGGTATAATGGACTACTGAAGACTATGGCGTTAGGTAATGGGACATAGAAGGATTGGGATGCAAATTTAGCAGAAGCCACTTAGCTGGTTAATACTAGGGGATTTGCTAACAGCCCTGGTCCTGCCCAAACAAAACCCCTACACACTGCGGCAGGAGATAAAGTCCCTGCACTACACATGGGGAAGTGGCTGGGGAAGTCAGAGTGGATTTTTTCTCCTATGGGAAAAGGCAAACCCGTTTGTGGGTTTGTCTTTGCCCAAGGACCAGGGTGTAATTGATGGGTAATGCAGGAGGATGGGGAGACCCTGTGTGTGCCTCAAGGAGATTTAACCTTGGGGGAAAAATAATCTGTGGTGTAAGTTGTATGTTGTAGGAGGTAAAATAGCAGGAATGGCATGAAATTATAATGAATTTTACAAGGAACAAGGAGAATGCAATGACGACCTGAGCCAGGCTGTTGTCGGTGCCCAATGATCAAGTGTGCTGCTTCTCCTGTCCTGACCACTCATCCTGATGGCATGGAGCCCAAGTCATGAATCTGGAGGGATGGAGGAAGCCCAGGAAATGGGAAAATAATATCTGTCTGTGAAAGGATGGGGGATAGTAGTTAATGAAAATGCATGTTTGGTATAGAGATGGTTTAAGGATGCAGTTTAAGTTGAATGTGTTGGTAAGAAAGGATTCCAGTAATGAGAAATAAATACAACGGAACAGTTGGAAGATATATAAATTATGTGGGATCTGAGTATGATGCAAATGGTATAGAATAAGGGATGGAGATTGGGTCTGACTGAGGTAGAGTTCATTTTCCCTTAGCAGCCCTCACAGTGCTGTGCTTTGCATTGGTAGATGGAAAGGTGTTGATAACATACCAGTGTTTTGGCTACTGCTGAGCAGCGCTGTCCCTCTAACATTCCTTCCCCCCCATCAAGGGGCTGGGAGTGGGCAAGATCCTGGGAGGGAACACAACCAGGCCAACTGACCCAAATTAACCAAAGGGATATTCCATACCATATGACGTCAGCTCAGATACAAAAGCTAAGGGAGAGAGGAGGAATGGGGGGGGCATTTGTTATTCTACCTTTGCCTTCCAGAGCAAGCACTACACATGCTGAAGCCCTGCTTCCCGGGAAGTGTCTGAACATCACTCACTGATGGGACATGGAGATTAACTGTTCCCTTTCCTTATGCGCACGCAAACTTTTGCTTTTCTTTTTTTGCTTTGGTAAACTGCCTTATCTCAACTGACTAGTTGTTTTCCATCTTATTTTCTCTCCCCTGTCCCACTGGGAAGAGGAGTGATAGAGCGGCTTGGTGGGCACCTGGCACCCAGCCAAGGTCAACCCACGACAATGAAGGTTATGACTATATAATGGTAATGAGTGGTTTTTATTGATGTAAAATAATTTGGAGGATATACATGCTCCAGAACTTGATTATGCTTTCATGATAATTTCCAGTTTGGTCATTCTAGAAAGAACATCTAAAGCTCTTTCCCACATGACAACTGAAGAGTTGTCATGTTTATTTAACCAGCTCTATCTGCCTGCCAGTAAGTCCCAAATTTAAGTTTTCCACAGCCTTGCATGGATTTCTGCTATGCCAACAGAACACAGAGAAAATTTTTGCTAAGCTTGGTTTTGTTTGTTGAAAGAAGTGTCCCTTTTGCAGAAGAGGGGATTAAGTATTTTTCAAATTGTGCCCTACCTCAGAGATTCCTCACTCCTTGAAGGAGAAAATACCGATCATCTGGCATGATCCTGCTGCTAGCACCACTGCATGTGAAAAAGATTTTTCTTTGTTGTTTTTTTGGGTCAGGCTGGAGATGGTGAGGTCAATCAGCTGTAGCAGCTGGTGCCAAGCTTTTAGCCTTCATGCTGGTGGGCCATGGGGACCAGGAAGGTGTGAAGCCAGGCCCTGACATCACCTCACAGCCCCTGGGGAGAGTCGCTGCTCTTGACCTCCCGGCAGCTCTTTGGCACACCAGCTTCAGAGTATGGCCTCTGCCACTCAAATACCAGCATCCTTGGCCATGCAGTCTTCAGTGTACACTTAACCTTGTTAATAATTTCCCTGCCACAGTTTAAAAAAGAAAATGAAAATCTTCTCTATTGTCTTTCTGTAAATGCGTCACACCAAAGGGGAACTTCTTATGCTCACAACTGAGAGTTCGTATCAGGGCTGCAGACAGGAGATGCCACGAAGAGTGTAGTCTAAATGCAAATTAAAGAGAAAAATATTATTTTAAGAGTAGAGAAATACGGAGAACAGAGAAAATATTTTCTGCGTATTTGCTATTCAAAACACCCCCCAGCCAAGTTAACAAGTTGTTAGAAGTTGTACATAGAAAAATCACACATGATTCTCTGAATTTTAGAAATTACAGATTTTATTTATAATGCAAGGCACAACCCCCATTTCAAAAATGCAAAAAGCTCTTTTTCCCTAAGTCTGCCAAATCATGTGGTATTTTAACTTCCTGGTGGTTTAACCCCAGTCAGCAGCCAAGCCCCACACAGCCACTCGCTCACTCCCCCACCAGTGGGATCAGGAAGAGAACTGGAGGGGTAAAAGCTAGAAAACTTGTGGGTTGAGATAAAGACAGTTTATAGGGAAAGCAAAAGCCTCACACACAAGCAAAAGCAAAGCAAGGAATTCATTCCCTGCTTCCCATGGGCAGGCAGGTGTTCAGCCGTGTGCAGGAGAGATGATGGGTAGACAAACACTGCAACTCTGAATATCTCCCTCTTCCTCCTTTTTCCTTCAGTTTTATATACTGAGCATGATGTAGCCTGGAATATCCCTTTGGTCAGTTTGGGTCACCTGTCCAGGCTGTGCCTCTTCACAAATTCCCATTGAAAAGGAGTTATATCTTATTTAGCTAGCAGTCTTGTGGTCCTATGAATTTTGCAAGGAGCTGTGTTTTAGTTAACTAATGAATTTATGGTTTTTTGGACTTTATTATCTTAGCAGTTTCCAGTTTAAATCTGTGTTTCAGTAGAACAAGATAGAAACCCTGGGAAAATTAAGGAGTAGCCTTACTGCACCTGCAGGAAATTACTCCATAGACCTATACATCCCAGAAAACAATCAATAGAGAATTGTTTAGCTAGAGGAGCAAATTCAATAAAGTATTGTTTAGCTAAGAGGAGGTTTGGGTTATCTTTTAACTAAAGAGAAATGCACTGTCTTAGTGGTAATTAAAAGAATAAGAAAACTGGGACTCAGCAGAAGTGGAATGCACATGTGCTGCAAGTTGCCAATCTGAAAGTTCATCTAAAGTGATGAAGACGATAGCTGAAGAGCTGATGCCCCCCTCCCCCGAAATCATATCAAGAAAAGGACACTAGATGGCAGTCTTGCTCCACAAAGGAGCAGCAAGACAAAATTTGAGATGGCATCTATGATGCACGAAGATGGGCAGACTATGGGAGGGGGCTGTGGGGAGGTCTTGAATGATACAGTGTATTTAAACCCCTGGAAATTGTTGTTTCATTGGACATGTTTATAGCAAATAAACTCCCAATATGTCCCCAGCCTGGCCATAGCTGCAATAAAGGAATGTTCTATCTAACAGAACTTTTCTATTGGATCTAAGTTCTTTATTTCACCATGCACCCCCAGCCTCCTTGCCAGCATGGCAGTATGAGAAGCAGAAAAGGCTCTGTGCAAGCCCTGCTCAGCAAGAACAAAAATGTCTCTATATTATCAACTCTGTGTTCAACACAAATCCAAAACACAGCCCCATACCAGCCACTGAGAAGAAAGTTAACTCTACACCAGCCCAAACTAGCACACTGTAGTAGGAGCATACCTTGACCTTCCATTCTACCTGACTGCCTGGTGAGGGGCTGCAGATGGGCAGGTGATGAGCCACAGCAGGCAGGGGAACAAGAGAAGTGGGAACAAAAGACAGAGCAGCAGCTATGCTGCCCATTCCCTCCCAAATCACTGCCCATAGAGCAAACTCAGACACTGCTGTGCACAATCTCATGTTCCAAATCTGAACTGATGTGTCAGTGCACTGGGGGAAGACTTATAAGAAATGGCTTGTTAAATGGACATGCAAAGGAAAGGAAGACAACATCACTGCTGCTAAACTGCATTTTTACTGTTTAATGGTGTTTACTACATGTGTGGATTCCGGCTGACAAGAAGACAAACCTGCTTTTGCAGCAGAGAGCATGGAGATTGTCCTCCTGAAAGATAGGCAGAGAACTTTCTCTGTTAGCTAGCTGGCTAGTGCCACTGTAAAGACCATAGGAAAACATTTCTTGAAGGCAATGTATAGGGAGTTCTGTCTGTGAACTGTAGTCATTTGTATGGTGTATTGGGTTTGCGTGGACAGGTTTTGGTAGTGGGGCGGGCAGGTGTTATGAATGGATGATGTGGGTTTAAATAAGTCCCTGCCTTTTGCCCAGGCCTCTGGCAGCAGGCAGTAGCTTTATTGAGGTGGCCAGCACCCCAAAACCCACTCTCATTCATAAGTTCTTTAATAATGGCTGATTCAGTCTATTATAGAATGAATTATTTATTTAATAGACACAAAACTAACAGACATAAGACTTAAAACAGATTATTACTACACAGGAATAAGAAAAAAAGAGAACTGGTATTACATACACAGGGTTAAAGGTACCTATTAATTTTACGGCTAGCAAAGAAATAATATAACTTAGGATCCAATGTTTCTTACCATCCAATTCCTGATGAAGCACACATCGAAATCCTTTCCCTCAATTCCCAGGAAAGTAACCACGGAATCTACGTCCAGGCTCTGGGAAGAACTCTCACATGCTTTCAGGGTGTGTGGGTAGAAGGCTTCTGCCTCTGTGATAATCTGTAGTACTTTTATAGTGTAAAACAGGCCTTTTGGTCATCTATGTTTTTTCTTTTATGTCTTCCCACATCTGTTCTCCACAGCAAGGTGTTGATTCTTGGTTAGGCTTGCAGACCTTTTAGCGCCAGGAGACCATACCCGCTGGGCCTTGCCCACCTGGGTTATCTCTTCTATCTGCACTGGCCACCTGTGGTGGGGAGAGGGGTGATATGCCCTGCCACAGCAGGGCAGCTACCAGGGGGGCTTCTGTGAAGAAGCTAGAAGCTTCCCCCATGTCCAGCAGGGCTGCTGCCAGCCAGCTCCAGGACAGACCCGCCACTGGCCAAGGCTGAGCCAATCAGTGACAGTGGTAGCGTCCCTGGGATAACATATTTAAGAAGGGAGAAAAGAAAAATTGAGAACCTGCAGCTGGAGAGAGGAGTGAGAATATGTGAGAGAAGCAACCCTGAAGACACCAAGGTCAGGGAAGAAGGAGAGGAGGAGGCACTCCAGGTGCCAGAGCAGACATGCCCCTGCAGCCCATGGAGGACCCTATGCTGGAGCAGGTGGATGCCTGAAGGAGGCTGTGACCCTGTGGGAAGCCTGTGCTGGAGCAGTGTCCTGGCTGGACATGTGATCCTGTGGAGAGGAGCCCACATTGGAGCAGGTTTGTTGTCAGGACTTGTGACCTCATGGGGGAGCCCCCGCTGGAGCAGTTCTTGAAGAACTGCAGCCCAGGAGAAGGGCTTGTGATGGAGAAGCTTTTGGACAACTGTCTCTTGTTGGAGGGACCTGACGCTGGAGCAGGGGAAGAATATGAGAAGAAAGGAGCAGCAGAAACAATGTGTGATGAAGTGATTGCAACCCCATTCCCCGTACCCTTGCACTGCTTGAAGGGGGAGGAAGTAGAGAAATTGGGAGTAAAATTAAGCCTGGGAAGAAGAGAGGGTTATGATCCACCCCAGAAGGTGAGGGTAACCCAGGTTCTTGTTAATAGGTCGCTTGGGGTGGATTAGAGTGAAATGACACTGAATGACCAGTGTTTGTAAAAATATATATATATATAAAAATATATGTAAGGTTTATTTTAGAGCACTTAGGCAGTGAAGGAAAACAGGTCTGCAGCCATCGTGATTATTATTGTCTATAGTAATATAACAATATAAAAGCATAAAAATATCACTTCAAAAATGTATAAGGAAAAGAAAGAGAAGGAAAGTATAAGAGTAGAAAGATCTCACCACCCATGGACCTTGCAACAAGACTTGGTTGTTGCAATTTCAATGTCTGTTGGTCAAAGTGATGATCACATTCTTGATCCATCAAGGGTGAAAGAAACCCACAAAACACCAAAGTTCCATGGGTTATATACGCTCAGGTTCAGGTGGGAATGCCCGGTACCTCTCCTGGGGCAGGGAGTTTCACACTGAATGATGCAATGCTGTAGATCATGGGACACTTTGTAAGTCTTTGATGGTTTATGACACCTCTGAAGATGCCATAGCTGCCTCTCAGGTCAGCACAGCTGAGTCAATTATGGCCCATCAGAAGGGGTGATTACTTTTGGGCTACATGTGAATGTCCTGGTGCTTCCCAGAGGGGAGTGTTCACAGCTGAGCCACTTGTGTAAGGACTGGCATGATAAAAAGCATTATCCTACCTGCAGGATTTGCCTCTTATCAGCCTCTTCCCTTATCTTGTTCAACACCCAGCTGTAGCCTGAGGTGGCGGGTGTGCTCGCCCTCTGCACCTGGGCAGTTATTTTGCACATCCTCATCTTGCACCCGGATTGTTCAAGCCATTAGCATTCCAGTCCCTCACAGGGAGAGGCAGGGGTGTTTTAAGTTTTGGGTTTATTGGTCGTTATCCTGCTCTGATTTTTATGGGCAATAAATTCAATAATTTCCCCAAGTCAAGTCTGTTTTGTCCATGACAGTAATTGATGGGTGATCTCTCCCTGTCTTTATCTCCACTCAGGAGCCTTTTGTTATAGTTTTTCTCCCCTGTCCAGCCGAGGAGGGGAGTGATAGGGCAGCTTTGGTGGGCATCTGGCATCCAGCCAGGGTTAACCCTCCATGTATGTTAAGAAATGTAATATGAAAGGAGAAAATTAGTTAAGGCATTACAAATAGTTGAAGGAACAAGTAACTTAAGTGTGATCATAAAGGTTGTGAAAAATGCCATATTACTAACATTTTGTGAGAAGGTAAAAGCTTTATTGGTCTGACTAGTTTCAGTTATATGAATAAAATATGTATATAATTTAAGGCAAAGAAGTTGCTCTCATGGGAAATTGAGACATGAATAAATGTCTAAGACTCATCTTGGTATTATGTGTCACTAGATGAGTCTGCTTTAGGCGAGTCTAGTTTGGGTGATATTTTGGTTTTGAAGATGTGTATGCTTTAATTAGCTATTTGGACAAGGAAGACTGTCAGTTCTTTTGCTCTGTTTCTTCTACCTCTTACAAACTTGTGTTAGCTCTACCCAGATCTCTACAACTTTGAAATAAACTTTTAGATTATCTAGTAATCAATAATTAATTTTGGGATATCTGCAGTATAAAAGCAGAATGGTGTATTAGCAAGATTTTGTGTATTCAGATCTCCTTTTTATATTTCACAAAAGTTGTGAAATGTGATGTTTCACAAAGTCCAATTTCTGAATGAGGCTATTTTTCGGGTGTTTATGTAGGCTTAAATTGATCTGCATAGTTCTCTAATGCTTTCATGTTTTTCCAGTGCTGGTATACTGTATTCGGTTTGCATGGCCTGGTTTTTGGTAGCAGAGGGGCTACAGAGGTGGCTTTGGTGAGAAGCTGCTAGAAGCTTCCACCATGTCTGGCAGAGTCAGTCCCTGATGGCTCTGAAGATGAACATACCGCTGGCCAAGGCTGGGCCAATTAGAAATGGTGGTAAGGCTTCTGTGATGACATATTTAAGAAGAAATCAAAACAAAGGTTGTGGTGCAGTTTTAATTTTCAGCCAGAGAAGAGCAGAGTGAAAATATGTGAGACAACTGCAGACACCAAGGTCAGTGAAGAAGGAGGGGGGGAGGTGCACCAGGTGCCAGAGCCAAGATGCCTCTGCAGGCTGCGGTGAGGACCATGGTGAAGCAGGCTGTCCCCCTGCAGCCCATGGAGGTCCACGAGGAATGCAGAGATCCACCTGCAGCCCATGGAGGAGCCCACATCAGAGCAGGTGGATGCCTGGAGGATGCTGTGATCCTGTGGGAGCCCCGTGGAGAGAGGGGCCCGGCTCCCAGGCTGGAGCAGCCTGCCCTTGAAGGATTGCATCCTGTGGAAATATGACCCACGCTGCAGCAGTTTTGGGAGGAATGTTTGCCCATGGGAGGGACTCACATTGCAGCAGGTTGCAGGGAGCTGCTGCTCGTGAGATTGGACCCATGCTGGAGAAGTTTACGGAGAACTGTCTCCCGTGGGAGGGACCCCACGGTGCAGCAGGGGAAGGACTCCTCTCCCTGAGCAGCGGAAGAAAACCTCGGGTGATGAACTGACCATAACCCCCATTCACTGCCTCACTTCGCCACTGGGGTAGGCGGTAGAGCTGGGAAGGGGGGAGGGGTGGGGGGAAGGTGTTTTTAAGGGTTTATTTTACTTCTCATTATCCTGCTCTGACTTTGTTAGTAATAAATTCACCTTATATCTCTAAGTGGAGCCTGTTTTGCCCATGATGGTATTTAATGAATGATCTCTCTCCTGGTCCTTATCTCAACTCATGAACCCTTCTTTAAATTTTCTCTCCTCTGTCCAGCTGCAAAGGGGAGTGAGTGAGTGGCTTTCGTGGGTGCATGGCATCTGGCCAGCGTCAACCCATGACATATATTTATCAGATATTCTCTGAAGTATACCATCAGATTTTTAAGATTGTGAAACAGGCATGTTTTACTAATTTTTGCAAGCTAGCACCTTAAAGTATTTTTTTTAACAATGTGTAGGGTTCAGTTTGAAACCGGGCGGAAACACCAATTAAATGTAGTGGTTTCGGTTTGAACTATCTATTACTTACTTATTTTCTTTCTATGAGATAAGAATTAAGAGAAAAAGAAACAAAGCAGGCACAAAACTTTAAACAATTGTAATACAAAGAGTTTTATTACTAATAGAATTAAAAGGAAAAATAACAACAAGAAATTTAAAGCAAACCTCCCCCCTCCTCCAGCACTTTTCTCTTTCTACTCAACTCACACAAAGGATAACAGAACATGGGATTTCAGTCAGAGTTGCAGTTCTTAAAAAGTCTCTTTCTTATGCTTAAGGAAAAAAGGGTTTTCTTTTGCTTCACCTGGTTCTCAAACTGCTCCTAACAGCAGACTTGCCCGGAAAGAAACAATCTGCTATAGTGTAAAACATCTCTTCCATGCCCAAACTCACAGTTCTTTCACACTGCCAAACACGGGCCATCACATGGGGTTATTAATCTTTTAAGGATGAGTTATTTTGGCCTGAACACAAAGGCTTTCTTCGTCACAAGTCTCTAAAAGCCTTTCACTGCTTCTATATAGCCTGGCATAGGTACTCTTCACAATCTTCACGGGCCACACGTGAATTCTCCATCCCCCCCATGTACTTTAAATGGATTAAAGAGACAAACAGTTTGTGGTATTACAGTTTCTTACCACGACATGCAAAAAGTATTTTTAAGCTACGCGCGAGAAACACGGCACTGCCCCTTTTCTCCCGCCGCCATCTTCAGCTCCGTCTTACATGACTCACTTTCTCTCTAACTCTGAAGCCGCCACGTTGCAGAGTGTTTTTGTTCAGGCTTTACGAGAAAAAGCCTCGCTCGCTTTGTGCTGCTGGCTGCATGGTGTCTTCTTCAGTTCGGCACGAAGTGTGCTGGCTGCAGACAGGAGGCTTCGCCGGCTCCCGCTGGCTCCGCGTGGTGAAGGCAGAGACCCGCCAGTCCCACAAAGCCGCGCCGATTTAGTTTAGCTGTAAGGCAGTCCATGGCTGGCTTTAGCTGCCTGCAGCTCTGGGACAGTTCCCCCTTGTGAAAAACGAGGTTCACTCTCCTGTTAGGATTGAAAAGTTTAATAAAGGACAATAAGGGACAAAGATAATAAAGCAAAAAGTCACAGCGCTGGGTGCTTTGGCACTCTGCCAAGAGCACACCTGCTATCTTGGAGACACCCTTTACATACACCTGGAGTATTCCATATTCATAAACAATTATACATATTCATAAACAATTATACATATTTAAAACCCTTTCCAGGAACAGTTCAAAATGGAATGCAGTTTTCCCATTTTGTCGGTAGTTCCCGGAATCAGCAGATCGCTGTGGGGATAAGCCTTCTGGCGTCGCATATTCAAACCTTTTTCAGGAAAAGTTCAAAATGGAATGCAGTTCTCCCATCTCAGTTTGCCCCGGCTTGGTAGTTCCCGGAATCAGCAGATCCCTGTGGGGATATCTTATCTGTTGCTGATAGTTGGTAGCAGGAGCCCAAATAGTTCATAAGCATAGCTATTTCTAAGTTTTTGGTTGAATGAAAAAGTATTAAAAAAACTACATCTTCACAACAAAACTACCTTATATAGCATCTGTTTTGTAATAAAGCTATTTTACATATAGCATCTATTTGTGACAAAACTACTGTTTAAAAGGCTACTTTTAACATCACTTATTTTAACATTTGCAGAAAGCCAATATTATAGCATCTATTTATCACACCCTCCCAGTGACCCGGGGTCCGTGCCGGGGCATTGAGAAAAGGGGAGGGGGGGAGGGGGGCAGGGGCCCCGGCCCAACCCGGCGGGGCCCGGAGGCTCTGAGGTCCCCCCACCTTCAGGCAGGCGGGCTGAAACAAAAGGGACGTTCCCGCCTTTCCGCATGCTTTAAATAGGTAAATTGCGAGAAGCGTCATTAGTCTAAAACACTGTCCATCAACTCAGGGTCAACCCACTACAAACAAGATTCACTGTTCCATGATTTTTGATCTGAAAAAGCTTCAATTTTATTCCTTTTCATTTCTATATATATATGCACACATATAAATACATTTAGAATGAGCCTTCTATAAATCCATGTTGTTGTTTTTAAATCACTTGTTAAAGTACAGGAGTTGAGTCTACATTGTCCTCACAGTTCAACTATTTTGTTTTGTTCTTTACACAGGAGCCCTTACCAAAGTAAAGGAGAGTAAGCGACATGTGGAAGAGGGGAAGATGGAACTCCCAAAAGCTGAGGGCATTCAAGAACGCTGTAACATTATTTCTTTTGCAACCCTAGCAGAAATTAATCATTTCCACAAAATTCGTGTGAGGGACTTTAAATCACAGATGCAGCATTTCTTGCAACAGCAAATACTCTTTTTTCAAAAAGTGACACAAAAGCTAGAGGAGGCTCTTCACAAGTATGACAGTGTTTAATCTCTGAACTTTGATTTGTGGGCTTTCCTCAGTGTGAATGTGACTCAACAAGCAGAGCAAACATTGCTGCTGCTGAAAAACTGTTGCTAGTGGTAGATTGTGGTACAAGGATGGTTTTGTGTTCACCTGGAATCCTCATTTAATCTCTGATTATGTAGAAAGAAAACAGTTATAGGGCTATGTAGTAGAAACAGTACCACACATTGTAACCAAGTTATACTGTGTATGCCTATACTACCATTGTAACTTTTTAAAAATAATGAGTATACTATTTGCCTTATTGCTTTTTGAAATATGGTATCTTAGTGCATACTTTGTAGACCTCAAAACCCTTTGGATCTTTAAGGAAGTTGGCTAGCTAAAAGCCAGCTTCAAATGCCTTTTTACTTTCCTAGATTTGGATTCCTTATATTAAAGTGATTCTTTGTTTACAGATTCCTAGTAAAGCAGCCACATGATTCTGTGCCTTTAGACTCTATTTTTCCTTTTCTAATAAGTCACATTTTTATGATTGAATGAATGAAGGATTGATGACTATAACAGGAAATTATTATGAAACTGATTATTGACTGGAAAACAATCATCTCCCATCCAGTTTGCACAGCAAGTACTGTCTTATGACAAATGTTATCTCAAAAAGGAGAACTTAAATGTATTCACACTTTCCCTGAAAATGGCAACTACTTGTTACATGGACTACTGTTGTCCCAAAACAGGTTCTATCACCTGGTGTGCAAGAAGCCAATCTACACACAGTTGAGGTATTTGATTTATTCACAGTTCTGTATAGAAAGGGGCACTGGATGGCAAATCCACAAAGCCAGCAGCATGACTATCAAAATTTTTCACTTTTATACATTTTAGCATACAAAGGCATCAGTGTTCATTGGCTACAAGTTACATAGTTTTCTCATTAATTAGTATTCTACTTTCTATTGGTTAAATTATTCTCTCACTTCTTATGCTAATTAGTCCATATGCTCAGTCGTCTTCTTTTGAGTTGATGGGTTTCTTGGGTTGGTGGCTGTGAGTCAGTGGTCGCGATCTCCCCCTGCTGGAATTACCTTCTACCCAAATTAGCACTTTAGATTGATGGTTGGCCTTGTTTGTTCCTTCTTCTGGCCTTTTCTTGGTTGTTTCACCAAGTGTCCTTGATTAGCTCGTTTCAGCATTCCGTTATGTCTGGTTTCACTTGATATATTACTTCAAATTTCTTTTTTTTCTATTCTTTCTCTATAGCTGCAGTTACTGAAGCTTATTAAAGCTGCAATTACTGAGACATGTTAAACATAATTTATCTATTTGGAAGCCCAGTGGTACATCACTAGGAAGTTAAGCACATATACGAAAATGCACCACTAAATCCCCTTTCAGAAATGAATATTACAGTGAGGTTGGTTTTGGTTTTTTTAAATTATTTTTGAATAAAACATTACTGCAAGTGGAAATTTAAAGAGCTAACATAATAAAAATGAAATTTATTAAGATTATATGAATACAAGATGTATGGCTAGAACATTTTTTATTTTTGAACTGATCTGGTCCTTGTTGATTGCTGATTTAGTTTATCTTCAGACTTGCATCTCCATTTCCAGTTGTCTGATTTGAGACTCCACTGTGATTCGTTAGTTTACTAATTACAAATTTTCAGGGATGTTCAGTAATATAAATGATCTGAAATAAGTTTTGGCTAAACTGACTTGGAAAACAGGTTGCATTTTTATATTTATAAACCTCAAGAATTAACAGTTGTCTTAATTTTTGTATAAATATTTTTGACAAGCAGGGTGCATTTATATATATGTAAACATCTTTTAAAGAGTTTTCTGGATTATTTCCCTTGAATTAAGTCTGAAGTCTCTGTTTATAACTTATTGGTTTCCTTCTTATAGGTCAGTATGAAAGAGGGTTTTTATTTATCCTACCTTTTTTCTCCTAAACAAAAATAACAAAACATTCCAAGGAAGCAAAATGTTTACTTTTTTTTGTTTTAATTATATTAATCAGAGTTAGATTAAACAAGTGAAAGCCTGGAAAAGGAAGTTAAGCAATAGTTACATTCAAGTGCAAACCATTCCTCACCTATGCAGCAGAAATGTACTGTTCTTTTGCTCAATCATGAGTTTCTGTAGCTTAACCTCACACCTCTGTTTTAGAGGAATAAATGTAGTAATGTAGTTTTGGTTTTAAGATTTATCCCCAGATGCCTGGAGATTGCTATTTTGATCATGTTTTATTCGGCTATTATGTACCCAAAGAAGTAAAATACAGAATAATGGAGAGGAAAAAACCCAGTATGTGTAAAAGAAAGGACAATCAGTGAGGAAAGACTCCATTTCCAGATTATTAAGAGTGCTGCAAACAAGGTTGACAATATAAGGACCATAGTCATAGAGCTGACTTGCTCTTTATCGTCCTCATGGTGTTTTGTTCTACATTCAAAACTCACCACTTCCCGTAATATGTCTTCCCAGCAGTACTCCAGCTTCCATTATGGTGTTCAATTACATGAGATAGTGATGAGCTAGGTTTGAGCTGAGTTCCATGGCTTGTATTTGCTTAAGCCAGATACTGTCTTATTAAATGTCTTTGCAGTAATTAGATCAAACTACAATCAAAGTAATTCTACATGGAGGTATTAAGACCTGTTCAAAAATTGATCTTGTTCCAGTTGAAGTATTCTAAGAGGTTAGTATTAATGACATATACATGTCCAGGGGAAAATTAAGCTGTGATATGTATATATGCAACATTATCAGGTATGTACAGTTTTCCCAAATAAACTGGCATGGCCTTCACTTTACTTTCTCATTTGTGAATTTTTGGGATGAGGGGAGAGTGGGGATGCTAATTGGTTAAACTTGATGTACAAACAAACCTTGACTGGAATCCTGGATCTGAATTGTTGCAGACTTCAGAAAGGTTCAAATCTGCATCCATATTAGCATCTTCCTTTTTTCCTCACTCATTATAGAGTTGAACTGACATAGGGAGCCTAAATTCCATTAATCCTCACTGCACTATGCAAGCATGTTGTGGTTTCGGAATGGTATTCCTCAATTTAGTGTTCTCACTGAAACACTCCAAACCACACTGCTCGATCACTCCCCTGTCCCCCTGTTCTTGCGGCAGGCTGGAGAGGAGAACTGGAGGCACAAAAAGGTATAGATCACCAGTTGAGATAAGAAAAACATACTGGAAACAGCAATGAGATAAGAAAACAAAGTAACAACAGCAATACTAATAGCAGAGTGTACAAGATAGATGAACAATTCACACGAGTGCTCACCATATGGAAACCAGCAACACCCCCACTGCTCCCGCCACACTACCCAACTAGAAGGGACTGTTATGGATCTAGTGAGAACTTTAGACAAGCCCTGCCTTAGGCTCAGATTTTTGGCAGCAGCTCTACTTAGGTGACCCACATCTAAATCGTTCTGGCTCGCAAGTTCTTAAGAATGGCCAATTAGGTCTATTATAAAATGAATTATTTATTGAATAGAGAGAAGGTAACAGACAAAAGGCCTTAAACAGAGTTACTTACTACACAGTATAAACCAAAAAACTACTAGTAGATTACATAAAACAGTGCACAACATAAAGGTACCTATATTATAGCTAGCAAAGAAATAATATAGATTGGGAGTCAATGTAATTTACCACCGAATTGATGATAGTGTGCACAGATTCCTTTCACTTAACCCCCAGGAGAGTAACCACGAAAGTCGGCATCCCAACTTCGGGGAGAAAACTCCACACATTTCCAGGGAATGTGCGGATTTCTACTTTGTGAAAGTACGGTGTAGCTTTTATAGTTTGTAAAGTGGAGTGTCTGTCAGTCAGAAATTCCAGCTTATCTTTCCACATCTCACTTCCACAGCAAGATGTTTATTGTCAGCTAGAAGTGTCACTTTCACAGCGCTTGAATAACCACGAGACAGGTGATCTTTAGTGAGTTATTTCACCAAATAGCAAGCTTTCGTGAAGGGCGAGATGCCTTGCACCAGCCAACAAACAACAGATAAGCTCTTGTGGAGAGGAGGTGTCCTGCTACAGGGACTTCTTCCGCCTGCCCCCTGCATATGGCATGAGGTGGTCTAGAATAACCTCTGGGTCCTGGTCATGACCTTCCTGACTACTGCAAAAATTAACCCTGTCCTGGTGTAAGGCCCCAAAAACTGGCTTGATGAGCCTCTTTAAAAGGGCTTACAGGTTTTTTATGTACTCTGAGTTAGACGCAGAGGAGAAATACCAACAAGGTATTCTCAAGAGGTCAAAACAAAAAAAAACTTTACTGGCAACTTCAGAAAATCTGAGAACTTTGGGAAAAGTTTAGAGCAGCATTCAATCAACATAAAACATTTCACAAACATTAACTCAGGCCATTCAACTTAGCAAGCTCCAAGCCCACCTGATTTTAAGTTACTCAAAACTCTGAGAAGATGGAATTAGAAGAAGGAAAAGAAAGAGAAAGAGAGAAAAGATATAGAAAAGAATGAATATAGCTACCACTCCTGGGTTCCAGAGGTGTTTAGTTGATAGAAATTTCAAGAGAAGGTAGGGTCAAGACATGTGCTCTCCTCATGTCCTGGGTTAAGTGTCCTTTGGCTTTCCTGGGCCCTTCCCCCAGGTGGGACTTCTCATCATCTGGCCACTCTGGGGTTATATTGGGATTCCAGGGGTGGGGTGTGGAGGATTGCCTCCAGTGTGCTGATGCTTTGATGGAGTGTCTTGGGGTGACTCTATCATGTGTATCCCCTATCATGCTCTATGCCCAAAAAGTAATTTTGTGCCCTTTCTGTGCCTTTAAACTGAGCTTGAAAAAAAAAACAAACGAACTTTTCAAAACAGTTTCCCAAGGACACGGTGTCACGATCCGCTCAAGACGAGCGGGGGTCATGATGGTTCGTTACCAGAATCTCAGAGTGCAAAAGAAACACCAACGGGGAGAAGTGTAAATTTCAATCAGCACAGTGTATTTTATTGCGTACCAACGCAGTGTAATTGCAATAGAGAGGGAGAGAGATGTAAGGAAACAAAGGATAGAGGGAGAGAAAGGGGGGGTTATAGCTACCAACGGCCAGACGGAGTCCTCTTGATCCGTCGTCTTCCGTGGGGAGATCTCAACTGGGGTCTTCTCAGAGAGTCCTTTAATAGTCTTTTTGGAAGCGAGTGGCAGCCGGCCAACAGGTGAGGCAAGCCTTTTCGAAGCGAGGGGCAGCTAGCCGAGAAGTGGGGGAGCAAGTCCCATTGTTTCGGGTTAACGGCACAGAACAGGTAACAGCATGGTCCTTGGTCTGGTAACAGCAGGGTCGGCACGTCACGTACACCGGCTCCGACATGTCCCGTGCTGTTCCTATTGTGATGGCAGCAGGACCAACACAGCTGTGTTTGGCTAGCTTTCCACCTCGGCCAGGCCCAGGCTCAGCGCCTCGCTTTCAGCAGATGATCGTGAAGCAGATGAAGGGTCCTCGGGGAAGGGTCTTCGGACCATCCCTTACACACGGAGATACACTCCTCTGCGTTCTCTGGCTGCAGGAGCAGGAGGGAGCACCCTGCTTGCTTTCTTCAGCCAGCGGTTTCGGGTTTTTTTTTCCCTTCTCTTCCCGGCGTGAGACGGAAAGCTGAATTTTGTTTCCTAGGACTTTGGTTTTTTCCCTTCTTCTCTTCTGGACTGTTCAACAACATCAGAACACATCGGGAGAATTTTTCCCCGAGGCCCGGGGGTGGGCCCTCGCTGACCCAGCTCCGAGGAAGAGAGAGACCACACCTACAGAAAGACTCTGAAATTTTCCCAGGTTTCTCTCTATAGGGAGAGATTTCATTTCATTATTTAGCATTATTATCCTTTTCCTGTGTGTTTGTTAAATAAATAGTTCTTATGTCATTCACTTTCCTTTGAAGAAAATATTTTTTTTTTTTCCCCGAACCCTGTGGGGGGGGAAGGGTGGTTGTAACCTGGCTTCCTCTCAAAAGATATATTGCTAGATTTTAGCCAAACCGGCACAAATACTTATTGGCGTAGTCGGCAGGATTCGAAAGAAAGTAAAAAAAAAAAACCCTGTACTAATTACATCTTAGTTTAAATTTAACTACTTTGTGTAACAGTAAAGTAGTTACAATGTTAGTTGAGTTCATAATGTCTCTCTAGCTAGATATACTTACGTTTTTTTAGTCCCTAGGCTTGCTTAAAGTACTAGTAGTTTTTAGTCCCAAGGCCTGTTTGCCTATCCACAACTTAGTCTAATCCTGTAGCTAATAAAACACTTTTACAGAGCAGGGGCACAAATCCAGATTTCTATTTTGCTTTGCTCCGTAATAATAATTTATAAAAAATCAACAAAAGTACAAGCAGTTGTTCAAAGTCTGTATAATACGTCGTTTCTCCATCCTAACCCCAGTCCTAGTTTCAGTAGCCTGTTTTGAGAGTTCATTAGTAATTGCACTCAGTTTGTTAAAAAAAGAAAAGACGCGGTTTCCCAGCCTTTCATCTCCCTCCCCTTTAAATTTGATACATTATCTTTTAAAAAAGTTCAGTTTCCCCTAGATGTTAAAGAAACCACCCTCCTAGTATTTAATCTGGTCGTCTTCCTCTATACAGTTTTCAGCTTGTCTAAAATAAGAGCTCAAATTTCCAAAGTAACTAAAGAAACACGTGTCCCAGAGGTGAAAAATCCTAAGTGAGGTGGAGAATGGGAGGATATGGGGCAAATCCTAAAAAAATTCTCTAACCCAATAATATGCAATTACCCCCCTGAACTAATTCAAAAACCAGCTAAGGTAGAGAAATATCTGAAAAAAAAATACAATAACAATTCTAATAAAAAACAGCTCATTGCAATATGCAAGGCCTTGGCATATGCCTATCGCACAGTGCTAAGTACTGTAAAGCAGCAAATAAAAGCAGAAAGGCAAAAAAATAAATCAGCAAACACCCCAGTCACTCAGGCTGCAGCCAAACCAAAAGAAAAAACTAAGCCATTAACAGTTGCTCCTGTCACGAGGAAAAAGCACACCACCAAAACTGATCGCCCAGTAAAAGATGATAATAATGCAGGGGAAGGAACCTCAAAACCACCAAATGATTCAAGCACAAAAACCATTACTGAGTCCCTGTCCATAAAGGACCTTCACAGCCTAAGAAAAGACTACACCCAACAGTCTAATAAATCCATAATAAGTTAGATAGTCTGTATTTGGGATGCTGCAAGTAATAATGTAATGCTAAACGGTGCTAAAGCAAAGCATTTAGGATCCCTGTCACGTGATCCAGCTATTAACCAAAAAATAATAAGGGGGGCTGACTCTGCCAGTATCTAGAAACGGCTCTTAAGTAGTGTAAAAAATAAATATCTGTGTGCAGATGATCTCTATATGCAACAAACCCAATAAAAAACCATTGAACAAGAGATTCAATGCCTAAAAGAACTAAAGGTAGTAGAAGTTGTCTTCACAAATAACCCAAGATTAAAGAGTCCAAACCAGGCCACAGTTAGTCCTTTCATGTGGCCAAAGCTCATACAGCTTAGGCCATCAGAATATAAGTCTGCTTTAGCACTGATGAAACCAAATTACAGTGCAAATAAGACCGTGCAGGATATGGCAACAAAGCTCCGAGCATATGCAAACTCCGTGCATGGCCCAACACATGCAAAAATCGCAGCTGTAGAAACACGTGTGCAAAATTTAAAAAATAAGATAGAAAAGAATTACCAAAACCTCAAAAAAGAGATCAAACAGGGCTTTCTCCAAATCTCAGCAGTACAAATCAGAAATTCTAATACCCAACGAGAACGTTCCCTAAAAAAAAAGTACATCCCACGAAGTGAGCTGTGGAAATTCCTGTGTGACAGTGAAAAAGACACGAAAGTGGGGTAGACAGCCCACTTCTGCTCTAGCAGCACGAGTGCATGAATTAAAAGAGCGCAAGTCTCAAAAAGAAATTTTACTAAAAAAAAAGTAGCTCCAGTTGCCCGTAGCCAATCTACCAAAAATAATAAACAAAAAGATAACCAGAATTAAAAGGGCCCTGCCTCTAACCAGGTAGAGGCCAGGGAAAACCGTATTTTTTAGACTGTGTAAATTCGTTAGCCTAGTACATCAAAACCACAAAAATATGATGCTTTAGTTAACACTGGTGCACAGTGTACAATAATCCCATCACAACATGTGGGGGTAGAATCTGTTTCTATTACTGGTGTAACAAGTAGGTCACAAAATTTAACCCTAGTAAAAGCTAAACTAAACCTAACTAAAAATGAGAAAAAAAAACATTTCATTGTGACTGGCCCAGAGGCCCCGTGCATTTTGGGCATAAACTTCCTCCAAGGAGGGCATTTCAGAGACCCAAAAAGACTCAAGTGGGCTTTTAAAATAGCTGCTGTAAAAACAAAAAGCATCAGGCAATTGAATACCTTGCCTAGACTATCAGAGAACCCATCTGCAGTAGGCCTTCTGAAGGAGGAAGAACAAAAAGTACCAATTGCTACCTCAACAGTGCATCGCCGACAGTACCGGACAACTCGAGATGCTGTGATTCCCATCCACAAAATAATCCGTGACTTAGAGAGCCGAAGAGTGGTCAGCAAAACCCACTCACCCTTCAACAGCCCCATCTGGCCTCTGCGCAAATCTAAAAAAGAATGAAAATTAACTGTGAACTATCGTGCCTTGAATGAAGTGACTCCACCACTAAGCGCTGCCGTGCCAGACATGTTAGAGCTTCAGCACGAGCTAGAGTCCAAAGCAGCAAAGTGGTACGCCACTATTAACATTGCCAACGCCTTCTTCTCCATTCCTTTGGCCCCAGAGTGCAGGCCTCAGTTTGCCTTCACCTGGAGGGGTGTGCAGTACACCTGGAACCGACTGCCCCAGAAGTAAAAACACAGTCTCACGATCTGCCATAAACTAATCCAGACTGCACTAGAAAAAGGTAAAGCTCCAAAACATCTGCAGTACATTAATAACATCATTGTGTAGAAAAACACTGCAAAAAAAGTGTTCAAAAAAAAAAAAATCATCCAGATTCTCCTAAAAGCTGGTTTTGCCATCAAGAAGAGCAAAGTCAAAGGACCTGCTCGAGAGATGCAGTTCCTGGGAGTGAAATGGCAAGATGAACGGCGTCAGATTCCCACTAAAGTCGTCAATAAAATCACAGCAATGTCTCCACCAACTAACAAAAAAAAAAACACAAGCTTTCCTAAGTGTCATAAGCTTTTAAAAAATGCATATTCCTAAATATAGCCAAATTGTGAGTCCTCTCTACGTAGTTACCCACAAAAAAAAACAACTTCCACTGGGGCCCTAAACAGCAACAAGCCTTTGCCCAGATCAAGCAAGAGATTGCTCATGCGGTAGCCCTTGGCCCAGTCCGGACAGGACCAGGAGTGAAGAACGTGCTCTACTCTGCAGCCTGTTGGGGTCCCTCGGACCGCCCGGGGATCGCCCGCTGTCTATCACGGCACATGCCTGCCCAATGGGCAGCCGACCCGGAGAGCCAGGACCACTCCGTGGAGAGACCCGGTTTTGAGCCCACACCACCTCTCTAGAAAGTTCTGATAAGTTCGGTTGTCAATAGGTTCGTTCTGTTAATTCCCTCCTCTGTAACCTAGCTATTGGTTCTGTGTCTCTGAAACCCACCTCTATGTCTGTTTCCTATTGGTTATTTGTTCTGTGCCGCCCCGATTCAAAACCTCGGAGCCCACTGAGTTCTGTGACCAGTTCGACCAGTTCGACGAGTTACCTGTTCACCCTGGTTCACCCCCACTGCTCTCGAGATAATAAATCTGGGAATTTATGGACTGGTCCTCTCTCTTGCCTCTTTCGCCTCTGGGATCCTGGGGGGCTGAGACCACCAGCCCCCCCCGCTCCGGGCTGCTCCGACCGAGCCGATTTCCAAGCGGAGCGGCAGGGCGGCTCCGAAGCAGCCGCCGGGGAGATCTTATCTGGCAGTCGCTGCCTGCAGGAGGTAACTGCAGCCTCCAGCACGGGGGCGAATACCCCGAGCCTGGTACACAGCCCAGGGCAGCGATAGCAGCCGAGAGCCATGGTCTGTCCTGGAGCCTTTAGCAGAAAGTGTCTAGTGAGACTCAAAGTCGACCACTAAGATTCTAGAGCCGAAGCTACAAAAGATCTAAAGCCAACTACAACCCAACAAAAAAAAAAATCTTGGCAGCCTATGAAGGAATCCAAGCTGCCTCAGAAGTAATTAGCACTAAAGCACAGCTCCTCCTGGCACCCCGGCTACCGGTGCTGGAGTAGATGTTCAAAGCAAAGGTTCCCTCTACCCACCATGCCACCAATGCCACATGGAGCAAATGGATTGCTCTCATCACACAGCGCGCCCGTATCAGAAAACTGAATCGCCCTAAGATTTTAAAAATAATTACAAATTAGCCCAAAGGTGAAAGCTTTGGTCTCAGTGACAAAGAAAGACAAGAGCAAGTGACACGTGCTAAAAAAGCTCCACCATACAACCAACTGCCAGCAAAAAACACATGCTAGGCTCTTTTCACTGATAGTTCTTGTCGCATTATAAAGATAAAACAAAAGTAAAAAGCAGCCGTATAAAGTCCCACACAACGAGTTGCAAAAGCTATTAAAAGAAAAAGTAGATCAAACCAATTTGCCGAACTCAAAGCTGTTCAGCTAGCCCTAAACATTGCTAAAAAAAAGAAGTGGCCCAAGCTCTACCTCTACACTAATTCGTAAATAGTAGCCAATACTCTGTAAAAATAGCTAAAAAAGTAAAAAAAAGCTAAATAGCAGCGTAGGGGAAAACCCATCTGGGCTGCTGAAGAGTAGAAAGACGTTGCTGCCCGAGTAAAAAAGCTACTTGTAAAAGTTCGCCATGTAAATGCTCATGTCCCCAAGAGTAAGGCTAATAAAAAACACCAAAACAATAAACAAGTAAATCAAACTGCAGAAATAAAAGTGTCACAAATAAACTTAAATTAGAAACACAAAGAAAAGTTGTTCCTAGCTCGATGAGCCCATGATGCCTCAGGTCATCAAGGCAAAGATGCCACCTATAAGTGGGCACGAGACCGAGGGGTGGATCTAACCATGGATAGTATCTCCCAAGTAATCCATGATTGTAAATTATGTGCTGCAATCAAGCAGGCCAAGCAAGTGAAACCCCTATGGTACGGTGGCCGATAGTCCAAATACAAGTATGAGGAGGCCTGGCAGATTGATTATATCACACTGCCTCAAACACGCCAAGGCAAGCACTATGTGCTCACAATAGTAAAAGCCACCACTAAATAGCTAGAGACCTACCCTGTGCCTCATGCTGCTGCCCAAAACACCATTCTAAGTCTTAAAAAGCAAGTCCTTTAAAAGCATGGTACCCCTAAAAGAATTAAATCCAACAATAAAACTCATTTCAAAAACCGCCTTATAAACACCTGGGCTAAAGAACATAGCATTGAATAAGTGTACCATATCCCTTACCATGCACCAGCAGCTAAAAAAGTAAAGCAATGCAATAGCTTGTTGAAAACCACCTTAAAGGCCCTAAGTAAGAGAACTTTCAAAAATTGGGAACAGCATCTAGCAAAGGCCACCTGGTTAGTCAACACTCGGGGTTCCACCAATAAAGCTAGTCCAGCCCAATCTAAATCCCTGCATACAAACAAGGTTCCAGTAGTGCATGCCAGGGGACTGTTAAGAAAAACTGTTTGAGTTAATTCTGCCTCGAGTACAGACAAACCCATCCGTGGGGTTGTCTTTGCTCAAGGACCTAGTTGCACATAGTAAGTAATGCAAAAAAACAAAACAACATGTTGTGTACCGCAAAAAAATCTAATTGTTAAATAAAAACCACATGCAATGTAAAATGCCTGTACACCACTGCTTGCTAAGTGTCACTATCACTGTTTGTACATAGCTGTATATATGTATTAATGTGTGTGTGTGTGTAGAGTTAAAATATATTAATTTAGGCATTAAGCCAATGATATGTGATAAGGGGTGGAATGTCTTAGGGTGACTCTATCGTGTATCCCCTATCATGCTCTATGCCCAAAAAGTAATTTTGTGCCCTTTCTGTGCCTTTAAACTGAGCTTGAAAAAAAAAACAAACGAACTTTTCAAAACAGTTTCTCAAGGACACGGAGATACACTCCTCTGCGTTCTCTGGCTGCAGGAGCAGGAGGGAGCACCCTGCTTGCTTTCTTCAGCCAGCGGTTTCGGGTTTTTTTTCCCTTCTCTTCCCGGCGTGAGACGGAAAGCTGAATTTTGTTTCCTAGGACTTTGGTTTTTTCCCTTCTTCTCTTCTGGACTGTTCAACAACATCAGAACACATCGGGAGAATTTTTCCCCGAGGCCCGGGGGTGGGCCCTCGCTGACCCAGCTCCGAGGAAGAGAGAGACCACACCTACAGAAAGACTCTGAAATTTTCCCAGGTTTCTCTCTATAGCAAGAGATTTCATTTCATTATTTAGCATTATTATCCTTTTCCTGTGTGTTTGTTAAATAAATAGTTCTTATCTCATTCACTTTCCTTCGAAAGCTACCTAAAAACAGAGGCTAGACAAAATTAAGAGGATAAAAGCGGGTATTTATTGAAGGGCCTTCAATAGGGTACACTCTAGGCAGTCAAAAGCCTTCTCTGAGCGGCTACACCCCAAATGGACAACGGGTCACGAGTTTTTCATACTTTTGTAAGTTTGGTCCATTTGCATATCAGGGTTAATTCTCCAATTACAATTTCAGGTAATGAAGTCATTACCCCAAGTTTGTTCCTCCCTTTTAGAGGCTTTGTTTACATATTTCGAGGCCTGATACAGTGAGGTGTCCTTGAGTCTCAGGCCTAGAGAGGATTTGTTATGTCTAACCAGAATGGGAGAACAGTAGCTAACAGGCTATATGGAGTTTTAGAGTTACACACTAAAGCAGTACAGGATCTGAAAAATATAAAAACTAAAATCCTGAGGCATCGGTGCCAGTGATTGGCTGCCACTGTGGGGCTGGGATACAGGCCCTGGGGGGTGGGGTGTGTGGAGCAGGGCATTGCCTCACCACAGTAAGGCCTGACCTGCCCCTTCCCCCACACATGCACCCAAAATGTTTTGAGTCAGCAATCCTTCCAGTCTCTCACACCTGGCCAGAACCAGAACAAACAACTACAGTTTTGATTTTATTTGGAACAAGTATTACATTGACTACTCATGATGAACAAACTACTGGATGGTGTGGTCTGAGATCCAAGTGTACTCTACAATAAAGTGAATATATATTGTGTGGGACTGGTAGCATCAAAGGAAATCTATCAGAATCCTTTTAAATAAATAAATATTGAGTAAGGCAAATTAGTTCTACAGAATTATGTTAAATTTCTTTGTTTTATTCCATTCCTGTAATTTGTTTTTAATGCATCACAATTTTTGCATTGACAGTAATTAAGTATCTGGTATACTTGCTGGGGGTTACAGAGGTTGAATTGAAAGCTGTAAGAAGATCCACTGAGGTATTGGTTTCTCTGAAAGTGCTGAATCCAATGAAAACTGTGGAACAAACCTATCAGGGCACTATATCTACTTAGAATGACCAGAAAATGGAGTGTGAATAAAGTTTCTATTTAAATTGTAGGTTTTAAATTTAGAAATTAACAACCTGCTAAAATTATTAGATCAATGTGTTTCCTAGACATTTTGTTGTCTGATACTCGCAGGGAAGACAATTGCCTCTATTTATGACTTGTGCACATTTTCTAGATTCTCTCTACTCTCTTCAGGGTCCAATGGCACGGTACACTTGATTTAGAAGTGTTCCAACACCCAGAATAGAGAGATCACTAGAAAAATTATGTTGTGATGAAACATTCAAGACAAGCACCACCAAAATCTGAAAAAAAAATCAAAATGGAAGAATTCATTCCATATAAAATTGATATGCTTTTAGAAAATGTTAATTAACTGCCTATACTGAAAATACCAACATTATTTGGTGACGCATGGGTATCTTTTTGGTGAATTGCAAGATCTTTGCAGTACCTTCTTATTTTGCCAGACCTTCTCTATTCCAGCTCACATCTTCCATGCTGGTTGTTTGTTCCAACCTGAATTCTTCTAGGAAACTGAAATGAAAGTTGTTCAGCTATGTCTCAGGAGACCATAAAAATAAAACGTTTTTTTCCTCAGATTGTTTAAACAACTTTGGCTGGATAGCTTTAGTTCTTTTATCCTTTGGAACAAGGACTTCAAATTTGGCAGACTTATTACCTTTTGCATCCTTAGATATGCCTCCTGCACTGCTGTAGTGGTTGTAAGCTAAATTATACATTACTTTCTTGATGTCTTTTCTGTGAGATAAGCATTAGGAGAAAAAGCAAAGCAGGCACACAACTTGACAGAATATAAAGAGGTTTATTGACAGACTTAGATGAAGTGAAGAAGGCTACAACAGAACAAGCTTTCAGAACTCTTTCTCTCCCCCACTTTTCCCCTCTCCCAATCAGTATCACAGTTCTAGGAAAGGGAAAAAAAGGGTTTTCCCTCCTGCTCTACGTGGTTTTACAAACTGCCACCATTTGCAGGTTTGCTTAGAATTAAACAATCTCTGCTAAGGTGTAATACATCTCTTTTCCATGAGCCCTCTCACAGCTCTTTCAACTGTAAAACACAGGCCCTTACATGGGGTTATTACTTGTTTAAGGATGAATTATTTTCCCTTTTGGCTTGAACATAAGGCTTTTTCCTTGCCACCAGGCTTTAAAAGCCTCTCCCTGCTTTATATATATAGCCTGGCATCGGCACTCTTTAACCTTTTTACAAGCCACTCGAAAAAAGAATGTCCATCCCCCCATGTACTTTAACATGGATTAAAGAGACAAACAGTTTGCAATATTACAGTTCATACCACGGCGAGGAAAGGAGAGTTTTAAGCTCCGCGCGGGACCACACAGCACCGCCCTTGTAGCTTCGTCTCACGTGATCTCGCTTTCTCTTTCTCTCTGGCTCTGAAAGTCGCCATGTTGTAGGGTGTTACCAGGCTCCATGGCGGAGAGAGAGCCCCCCCCCCCCGCTCCCTCTGCACTGCCGGGTGCACAATGTGGAAAAGGGATGTCTTCCTCTGTTCGTCGCAAAGTCTGCTGGCTGCACTGGAGGCTCTGCTGGCTCCCTCTTCCTCAGGATACCGCGTTGGATGACCTCAGCCCTGTGGCCAGCCATAGCCACCCGCGGCTCAGGGAATAGTTCCCCTCCCAACAATCCAGAGTTCGTGCTGCAGCATTGAGAAAAGGGGCAGGAGGCAGAGAGGCAGAGAGCAGGGGCGCCCGTCCCCAGCCCCGCGGGCCAGGCAACGGGGGCCCACCCCTCCCCTTCTCCCGTCCCTGCACTAAGCCGGAATGGAAAACACCTCTCTCAAATCCCGCCTTCCACGGGGTTTAAATATGTAAAATTGAGAGAAGCATGACTGGTCTGAAAAGCTGCCTGTCGATTTATGATCAGCCTACTACAACTGCCTGTGAAAATTTGCCCAAATATTTTCAAGTTAAACAAAGGTTTCTCAAGGCCATACTGTGCTAAAGTTTGACATAAATTTTCTGTGGCTCCCACTTGCTCCAAGCAATCTTGGTTCTAACCTTGGTCAGCAGTGACTGAGACTTTAATTGTAAGGGAAGAGAGAGTTTTCAGATGTTGGTTTATTAAGGTTAAACTCTCCTAAGGAAATGCATACTCAGTTTTCATGAGGTGTGAATATTATTTGGGAAATGAAGGATGGGGCCATGTGTAGAGCGGTGAGGTAAAATAAGCCTCTAGAGAAAGCTCACTAGGGTACTGGTCTTTCAGTGAACTGAAAGCAAGAAAGACCTTCACAGAAAAGTCAAATGTGATCATGTCATTGTGATGCCATGATGATTTTTTGCCTTTTCTTTATACCCCTTTTATATACCTTTATACAGCTTTTGTATTCTTAGTGTTTTTTAGCCTACACTCTTAAACTTATTTGTTAAGTTAGGAGACTAAACATCTTAGAAGCCCCAGACACCAAGGTCATCTCCAGAACATATTTTGTAAACTAAGATAGAACCATCCAGAGAGAAAGTTCCTCGAGCATCTCATTGGAGAATCTGTAATAGATATGCTAATTAGTAAGACCTATAATGTTATACCCGATCTATCGGAGAGTGCATTGCAGTGTGCTTTTCAGCGCATTCCACCTGGACGTGGTGCACCTAAAGATCCTTAAAATAAATACAAAGGTAAAATCCCTTTTTCCCTTCTAACTGTGTTTGATTCTTGATTTTAAAACCAGGAAAAAGCATCAATTGGAGCCCATTTTTGATGCATACTCACAAGAAAGCTGAATTAAATCACATGGGTGTTGGGTTAACAGGTGCTGGTATGAGGAAAGAGTTAAACAGAGAACGACAGCAGCAGCACCAGCAGTACCAGCGGAAGGTCTCTCTGACACAGCATGCACCTGAGATAGAACTGAACGAACCAGTTTCTACTTCTACGTCAACATAAGACACACACGCTCTACGCACACTCTTCACGCTCCTTTACCACAGCCTTGGAGAGAACAATGGAAAATGTCAAGAAGACAGATTTATTGTAGGATGTGATCATGTCTGTAAACTGTAACCAAAAAAGCTCTTAGAAGTAAGGATATATAATATATACTGATGCTCTGAATAAACCTTAGATTCACCTGCATCTCTGCTGTTGGTGGGTCTCATTCCTTCATGTATCACACATGGGTTACCTTACTTCTGACATTTCCTAAGTTTTGAGGTACTGCTTTTGTAATTTTAGTAATTTCTCAATATAACACAGTGCAGAATAGTACATACATAAAAACATTAAATTGTGTAATATATACAAGTATTGTAGCTTCAGTATACTTCAGACTCATGCAGTTAACAGCAGAGCTCAGGCATGCCCTGAGTTAATGTCAATACATATGAATTTTACATGCAGTAAAACATAAGGAGCAGTGTCGTGGCTTGATGCTGGCCAAATGCCAGGCACCCACAAACAGCTGCTCGCTCATCCCCCCGCTACAGCTGGGCAGAGAGAGAAAAATTTAACAAAGGGTTCTTGAGTTGAGATAAGGACCGGGAGAAAACACTCCAAGGGCAAAACAGGCCAGACTTAGAGGTACAAAGTGCATTTATTACTAACAAAGTCAGAGGAAGATAATGAGAAGTAAAATAAGCCCTTAAAAACACCTTTTTCCTCCCAACCCCTCCTTCCTTCCAACCAAGAGTGCAGGGAGACAGAGCATGGGGATTTTGGCCAGTTCGTCACCCGAGGTTTTCTTCTGCTGCTCAGGGAGAGAAGTCCTTCCCCTGTGAGACAGTGGGGTCCCTCCCACGGGAGGCAGTTCTCCGTGAACTTCTCCAGCGTGGTCCAATCTCACAAGCAGCAGTCCTCCCAAAACTGTTGTGGCATGGGTCACTCTTCCACAGGCTGCAGTCCTTCAAGGACAGGCTGCTCCAGCCTGGAAGCAGGGGCCCCTCTTTCCACCAGGCCTCCCATTGGATCACAGCAAACTCCAGGCATACACCCGCTCCGGCATGGGAACCTCCCCTATGGGCTGCAGGTGGATCTCTGCATCCCCTGTCAACCTCCGTGGGCTGCAGGGCACAGCTGCTTCACCATGGTCATCATCACGGCCTGCAAAGAAATCTTGGCTTGGGCGCCTGGAGCACCTCCCCCCCTCCTTCTTCACTGACCTTGGTGTCTCCATGTTGTTTCCCTCACATGTTCTCATGTCTCCTCTTCTCTGGCTGGAATTAAAACTAAGCCCCACTTTGTTTTGATTTTCTTCTTAAATATGTTATCACAGAGGCATTACCATCATCTCTAATTGGCTCAGCCTTGGCCAGCAGCATGTCCATTTCAGAGCCATCAGGGACTGGCTCTGCGGACATGGTGGAAGCTTCTAGCAGCTTCTCACAGAAGCCACCTCTGTGGCCCCCTACTACCAAAAACCAGGCCATGCAAAACTAGCACAATAAATACAAAAAATTAAAGAGCTGAGTGAGAGCGTACAACATTTTATTTGTGAGTTAAGGAGGCTGTGTTTCTCACAGCTGGTACTGATTCACCCATGCTATTTTTTAAAGATTTTTCTTTTGAAAAAAAAACCAAGAGTAATTTCTTTCTTTAAAAATAATGGTGAAATAATATAAGAACATGCCCCCTTTCCCTTTTTAATCACTATTCTCAAGTAAGAGTGGTAGGAGATGCTCAGTTCATTCTCTGACCTTGAAGAGTACTCAACTGCCTTTGTCTCTTTCAGGAGGGTACCATACCCATCACAACAGTTCCAATGCCTTTTCAGGTGACGAGAGGGAAGAGCCACAAGCACCAGTTTCAGTTTCTTAGGCAGTTTCTGGTGTAATTGTGAACACACAAGCAATGTTGCAAAACTTCGCTTGCAAAATAAGTGTCAGACTCCTCCAGTGGCATCCTGGCAGAGTTCTGCCAAATTCACTTGCTTTCATTTTGCTTTGCTCAGTGAAATGTTGCCAACAAAAGAATACACTAATTGTTAAATTGAAGAAATTTAGGACCATGCTGCTGATTCAATTGCTGCCGATTCAATTGCTGCCATGTTGAGTCTGTGCCAGTTTAATCTATCATGGGTAAATTTCACGTCATAGAATTGTAAGAAAAAATAGCAAGGGTTGTTGAGAATCACAAAGTGTTGAGAACGCAAGCAAACATTTTATTTAGCTGCAGCCTTGTTCAGGAGCACAGCACACGCTATCAGAGGAAAAGCCTCTGATGTTAGTGTTGTAAGAGTTCCATGTTGCATCTGTGTGTAGCTACAGTATAGAAACACAATCCATCCGCTAGGTTCATGCTACCAAGATTGAACATGCTAATGAAGGACAGTAAAGAAATTCTGCCTACCCAAGCTCCAGCAAATTCTTTAATTTCAAAAATTTAGTGTATGCATTTTCTTTTTTTTTTCCTATTCTCCTTCCTACTGTCTTCCTGGGACTCACCTGTGATAAAAGCATAGGCAGTTGCTCTCAGACAGTTTGAGCTATTTCATAAGCAACATCTATTTACCAGCTGTGTGCTGAAAGGCAGAAGGACCTCTTTTGATTAAGGTAAACAATGTGTCAAGAGTGCCTTTAAGCTGAATTTTCAGTGGCATGAAAGTCAGATGGAAAATTGAAGTTTAGATGGTACATGTTAAACCCTGAATAAAAATGGGGCTGATGCATCATCCTGCAGTGGTGAGCAGCTGGAGCTGTTGTCCTTTTCTGCCTGTCTTTTCCTCCAGGTAAGCAATGACACTTCAGTCTCTCAATGTCTCAAATAGGTAATTTTCCAGTCTTAGCTATCCATATCCCTGCACTACATGCAGTGATGAAGCAGCATGCTGTAGCTCAAGAATCAATTGCCCACACTTTGAACTATAGTTAAAGAATGTGTTTGGCCAAAAGAGTTGAACATGCCTGGGGGTGGGGGCAAAAGACACAACTGCTCACAGTAGTAACCAGATAAAAGGAAAACCCTACACTTTGGAGCACTGCTCAGTGAACCAATGTGACAAGAAAAGCCTGGCTGGAACTTGATCGGGCAGGGAGATGGGAGAAAGAGGAAGCAATTTCCTCTTTCTTTGTAGTCCGAGTAGAGCATAGACTGGGGAACTGTGTGGTGACAGCCAGAGAAGGGAGCTGGAAGATGCTGCAGGTTTCCCTCTAGACCACTCGGATCATGAGGGCCCATCCAAAGGATGAAGTATCCTACAAAAGGCAGTTGTGTCCACTTTCCCTTTGTCTTGGTTTGAAAGACAGGTGTCTGCCAAGGAAGGTAGGAACCTCCCTTGGAATAGAAAATGTGACCCCCTTCCTCCAAATTATTATAACTTTGAAATTATGGGGCTTTCAGGCAAAGATATGGGAAAAAGAATAACAGTTCTTTACTTAGTATATATGTATGTATGTATGTATGTATGCATAACAAGGCAACAAACAACAACAATAGCAGCAACAACAAACAAAAACAGAAACCCAAAAACAGCCTTCTTTCGGCTGTCAAGCACTTTCCCCTTTGGTGTAGTTATAGTCACAGCCAGCAGGGCGCTGTTGGCCTCCAGCTGGGCAGGGCAGGTGTGGTAATTCCCCCGTGGCTTCAGGGGGCGCTGTGGCACGAGCTCAGCCACCTCTCTCTATGCCGTAATGGTGAGCGAAGCGGGAGAGATAGCAAAGGGGCTTCCTTTACAAACCACAGGGCAGTCAGTTTCAGGGCCCCTCCGGATGGCGAAATGGGCTGTAGCAGGACCCTCAGAGCAGCAAGCTGGAACAGCAGAGGTGGGCACACCCGGGGTGACAAACAAAGTGTACCAAATACTCCGGGGCAGTGCCAGAAGCCGTGGGTTGTCTAGGTGGTAGGTTACAGTGATATGAGGAAAAGACTCCACTACTGAAATAAGTAGTAAAGTAGGCATGTTTATTCCAGTGCCGGGACACATGGGGATATTTCCTCCAAATTCATGCGTGTCAACAGCAGCATTCAGCTTGGTATATATCGGGTTACAAGCTACATATTCATTCAGTTTCCCAATACGCCTATACATATTCATTACCTAGCCCCGCCTAGCCTCGCTTCATATTATAATGAGCCAAAAGTAATTTCATATGCGTTGCACTTGCGCAGTGTCTTCTGGTGGTTGCGGGCAGGGGTCTCCGGGATGAAGTAAGAGTCTTCCTCAGATGAAGTAAGGAGTCTTCCTCAGGCTGAACTTTTCACCTTGCTTCCCTGCACATGCTCTTTATGTCCCTGCCCAAGTCCAAACTTCAAGGCTGGTTTGAGTTGGTTTCAGGTTCGAAAACAGGATCCTTGGTCACGGTTCCTTCCCCTTATCAATAGTCTTGCATCTACTCATTCTGCTTTGGTAGGCGCAATAAGTGTGTTACCGAGTCCCTTCTGGCTCTGTGGGCTTATATGCATGAATGCACAGGCACAGGGATGACTTCAGTAACATAAATCCGACGGCAAGAAGCTGAGAAGGGTCCTTGCATAGAGTTCCACAAGCAGCAGTTTATTGCTACTGTTTGCAAAGGTTTCCATAGGCAAATGACCCTGAACACGTGACAGGTCAATCTTAAGTACAGGGGAGTGGCTAACACCAAAGCCAACCAGGGAACTAGAACTGGGGTACATAACCATAACCAAGCAGGCATCCCAGGAGAGGCTTCTTTCCCTCACCACAACCGATACATCCTTGGCACCAGAGACTGTCTTATCAAGAACACTCCCTGTCTCTTGTACCACAGGTCAATTGGACACCACAGTGTTGAGCAAGCTATATGCATTGTTTTAACAAGCAGCTGCCCCCACGATTCAGTCCCTCCTTTTCTATAGAGTTAGTAAATTCTTTTACTAATACACAAATTCTTTTTCTAATAAGCTTTTGTGATAAGCATCCCTTAATGCTTTTCCATGTGCATTTGACAAGGTAGTTAAAACGGATAACTTCTTTAGCACTCTACAGTTCCAAACAAGCAGCATAATAGACAACACAAGGCAAGCACTCACCAAAATTAATAAAACAATTATGGGGTGACATAGCATATCCAGAATGCCAGTTGCAGTAGGTGACCATCCAAAAAGCGCGTCCCACCAGTTATGACTTGCATCTTGTTTTACTCTTTGCAAGATTTTGCTTATTTCTTGTGTGTCATGATGGATGGTGACTGAGGTCTTGTCTTAGGGTGACTCTATCATGTGTATCCCCTATCATGCTCTATGCCCAAAAAGTAATATGTGACTTTTCTGTGCCCTTTAAACTGAGCTTAAGAAAAAAAAAAACCAAACGAACTTTTCAAAACAGTTTCCCAAGGACACGGAGATACACTCCTCTGCGTTCTCTGGCTGCAGGAGCAGGAGGGAGCACCCTGCTTGCTTTCTTCAGCCAGCGGTTTCGGGTTTTTTTTTCTCTCTTTCCCTCTCTTCCCGGCGTGAGACGGAAAGCTGCATTTTGTTTCCTGGGACTTTGGTTTTTCCCTTTCTTCTCTTCTGGACTGTTCAACAACATCAGAACACATCGGGAGAATTTTTCCCCGAGGCCCGGGGGTGGGCCCTCGCCGACCCAGCTCCGAGGAGGAGAGAGACCACACCTACAGAAGGACTCTGAAATCTTCCCAAGTTTCTCTCTATAGCGAGAGGTTTCATTTCATTATTTAGCATTATTATCCTTTTTCTGTGTGTTTGTTAAATAAATAGTTCTTATCTCATTCACTTTCCTTCGAGAAAAATAATTTTTTTTCCCTGAACCCTGTGGGGGGAAGGGTGGTTGTAACCCGGTTTTCTCTCAGAAGATATATTGCTAAATTTTGGCCAAACCGGCACAAATACTTATTGGCGTAGTCGGCAGGATTCGAACCTGCGCGAAACAAACCAAAAAAAACCTGTACTAATTACATCTTAGTTTAAATTTAACTACTTTGTGTAAGGGTAAAGTAGTTACAATGTTAGTTGAGTTCATAATGTCTCTCTAGCTAGATATACTCCCGTTTTTTTGGTCCCTAGGCTTGCTTAAAGTAGTAGTAGTTTTTTAGTCCCAAAGCCTGTTTGCCTATCCACAACTTAGTCTGATCCTATAGCTGATAAAACACTTTTACAAAGCAGGGGCACAAATCCAGATTTCTATTTTGCTTTGCTCAGTGATAATAATTTATAAGAAGTCAACAAAAGTACAGGCAGTTGTTCAAAGTGTGTATGATAAGTCATTTCTCCATCCTAACCCCAGTCCTAGTTTCAGTGGCCTGTTTTAAGAGTTTATTAGTAATTGCACTCAGTTTGTTAAAAAAAGAAGAGACGGGGTTTCCCAGCCTTTCATCTCCCTCCCCTTTAAATTTAATACATCATCTTTTAAAAAAGTTCAGTTTCCCTTAGATGTTAAAGAGACCATCTTCCTAGTAGTTTATCTAGTAAGCTTCCTTTATTTAGCTTACAAATTGTCTAAAATAAGCACTCAAATTTCCAGGGGGACTAATGAAATACCTAACCAAAAGGTAAAAAAGCCTAAATAGAGTGAAGAATGGGAGGATATGGGCCAAACCCTAAAAGAATTCTCTAACCCAATAGCTTAGAATTTCCCCCCTGAACAAATTCAGAACCCAGCTAAAGTAGAAAAATATCTGAAAGAAAAATTCAATGACAATCCTAAAGAAGAAAAGGTCTTTGCAATATGCTGGGCCTTAGCATATGCCTATCGCACACTGCTGAGTACTGTAGAGCAGCAAGTAAAAGCAAAAGGGCAAAAAAATAAATCAGCAGACACCCCAGTCACTCAGGCTGCAACCAAACCAGAGGGAGAAACTAAGCCATTAACAGTTGCTCCTGTCACAAAAAAAAACCACACAACCAAAACCAATCGCCCAGTAAAAGATGATGATGATGCAGGGGAAGGAACCTCAAAGCCACCAACTGACTCAGGCACAGAAACCATTACTGAGTCCCTGTCCATAAAGGACCTTCACAGCCTAAGAAAAGACTACACCCGACAGTCTAATAAATCCATAATAAGTTAGATAGTCCGTATTTAAGATGCTGCAAGTAATGATGTAATGCTAGACAGTGCTAAAGCGAAGCATTTGAAATCCCTGTCACGTGATCCAGCTATTAACCAAAAGATGATAAAAAAGGCTGACTCTGCCAGTGTCTAGAGACGGCTCTTGAGTAGTGTAAGAGAGAGATATCTGTGTGCAGATGATCTCTATATGCAGCAAACCCAGTAGAAAACCATTAAACAAAAGATTCATTGCCTGAGAGAACTAGGGGTAGTAGAGGTTGTCTTCAC
Organism: Lycocorax pyrrhopterus obiensis; assembly: GCA_014706295.1. Lineage (NCBI taxonomy): Eukaryota > Metazoa > Chordata > Aves > Passeriformes > Paradisaeidae > Lycocorax > Lycocorax pyrrhopterus. Next base: position 82,490,611 of record JACSVZ010000004.1, read on the forward strand.
AAATAATCCAAGATTAAGAAGTCCAGACCGGGCCAAAGTTGGTCCCTTCATGTGGCGAAAGCTCATACAGCTTGGGCCATCAGAATATAAGTCTGCTTTAGCACTGATAAAACCAAATTACAGTGCAAATGAGACCGTGCAAGATATGGCCACAAAGCTTCGAGCATATGCAGACTCTGTGCATAGCCCAACACATGCGAAAATCGCAGCTGTGGAAACACGTATGCAGAATTTAAAAGATAAGATGGAGGACCTCAAGAAAGAGAACAAAGAGGGCTTTCTCCAAATCTCAGCAGTACAGATCCGAAATTCTGATACCCAACAAGAACGTTCCCTAAAAAAAAAGGACATCCCACGAAGTGAGCTGTAGAAATTCCTGTGTGACAGTGGAGAAGACACAAAGAAGTGGGGTGGACAGCCCACTTCTGCTCTAGCTGCACGAGTGCATGAATTAAAGAAGCGCAAGTCTCAAAAAAAAAATGTTACTAAAAAAAAAGTAGCTCCAGTTGCCCGTAGCCAATCTGCCAGAAATGATAGACAAAAAGATAACCAAAATTAAAGGAGCCCTGCCTCTAACCAGGTAGAGGCCAGGGAAAACCGTATTTTTTAGACTGTGTGAATTCGTTGGCCTGGTACATCAGAACCACAAAAATATGATGCTTTAGTTAACACTAGTGCGCAGTGCACAATAATCCCATCGCAACATGTGGGGGTAAAATCTATTACTGGTGTAACAAGTAGGTCACAAAATTTGACCCTAGTAAAAGCTGAGGTGAGCCTGACTAAAAATGAGTGAAAGAAACATTTCATTGTGACTGGCCCAGAGGCCCCGTGTATTTTAGGCATAAACTTCCTCCAAGGAGGGCATTTCAGAGACCCAAAAAGACTCAAGTGGGCTTTTAGAATAGCTGCTGTAAAAACAGAGAGCATCAGGCAATTAAATACCTTGCCTGGACTATCAGAAAACCCATCTGCAGTAGGCCTTCTAAAGAAAGAAGAACAAAGAGTACCAATTGCTACCTCGACAGTGCATCGCCGACAGTTACCAGACAACTCGAGATGCTGTAATTCCCATCCACAAGATAATCCGTGACTTAGAGAGCCAAGGGGTGATTAGCAAAACCCACTCCACCCTTCAACAGCCCCATCTGGCCTGTGCGCAAATCTAAAAGAGAATAGAAGTTGACTGTAGACTATCGTGCCTTAAATAAAGTGACTCCACCACTGAGCGCTGCCGTGCCAGACATGTTAAAGCCCCAGTACGAGCTGGAGTCCAAGGCAGCGAAGTAGTACGCCACCATTAACATTGCTAATGCATTTTTCTCCATTCCTTTTGGCATCAAAGTGCAGGCCTCAGTTGCCTTCACCTAGAGGGGTGTGCAGTACACCTAGAACCGACTGCCCCAAAGGTGGAAACACAGTCCCACAATCTGCCATGGACTAATCCAGACTGCACTAAAAAAGAGTAAGGCTCCAGAACATCTGCAGTACATTGATGACATCATTGTGTGGGGAAACACCGCAGCAGAAGTGTTCGAAAAAAGAGAGAAAATCATCCAGATTCTCCTAAAAGCTGGTTTTGCCATCAAAAAGAGCAAAGTCAAGGGACCTGCTCGAGAGATCCAATTCCTGAGAGTGAAATAGCAAGATGGGCGGCGTCAGATTCCCACTGAAGTCATCAACAAGATCACATCAATGTCTCCACCAACTAACAAGAAAGAAAACACAAGCCTTCCTAGGTGTCATAAGCTTTTAGAAAATGCATATTCCTGAATATAGCCAGATTGTGAGTCCTCTCTACGTGGTTACCCGCAAGAAGAACAATTTCCACTGGGGCCCTGAACAGCAACAAGCCTTTGCCCAGATCAAGCAAGAGATCACTCATGCGGTAGCCCTTAGCCCAGTCAAGACAGGACCAAGAGTGAAGAACGTGCTCTACTCTGCAGCTGGGAGCCATGGCCTGTCCTGGAGCCTTTAGCAAAAAGGGGTCTGGTGAGACTCGAGGTCGACCACTGAGATTCTAGAGTCGAAGCTACAAAAGATCTGAAGCCAACTACACCCCAACAAAAAAAAAAATCTTGGCAGCCTATGAAGGAATCCAAGCTGCCTCAAAGGTAATTAGCCACTAAAGCACAACTCCTCCTGGCACCCCGGATACCAGTGCTGGAGTAGATGTTCAAAGCAAAAGTTCCCTCTACCCACCATGCCACCAATGCCACATAAAGCAAATGGATCGCTCTCATCACACAGCGCGCCCGTATCAGAAAACTGAATCGCCCTAGATTTTAGAAATAATCACAAATTGGCCCGAAGGTGAAAACTTCGGTCTCAATGACGAAAAGAAACAAAAGCAAGTGACACGTGCTAAAGAAGCTCCACCATACAACCAACTGCCAGCAAAAAACACATGCTATGCTCTTTTCACCGATGGTTCTTGTCGCATTGTAGAGATAAAACAAAAGTAAAAAGCAGCCGTATGGAGTCCCACACGCCGAGTTGAAGAAGCTATTAAAAAAAAAGTAGATCCAACCAACTTGCCGAACTCAAAGCTGTTCAGCTAGCCCTGGACATTGCTGAAAGAGAAAAGTGGCCAAAGCTCTACCTCTACACTAATTCATAAATAGTAGCCAATGCTCTGTGGGGATAGCTAAAAAAGTAAAAGAAAACTAATTAGCAGCGTAGAAGAAAACCCATCTAGGCTGCTGAAGAGTGAAAAAACGTTGCTGCCCGAGTGAAAAAGCTGCTTGTGAAAGTCCGCCATGTAAATGCTCATGTCCCCAAAAGGCTAATAAAGAACACCAAAACAATAAACAAGTAAATCAAGCTGCAAAAATAAAAGTGTCACAAATAAACTTAGATTAAAAACACAAAAGAAAGCTGTTCCTAGCTCGATAGGCCCATGATGCCTCAGGTCATCAAGGCAGAAATGCCACCTATAAGTAAGCACGAGACCAAAGAGTAAATCTAACCATAAACAGTATCTCCCAAGTAATGCATAACTGTAAGACATGCGCTGCAATCAAGCAGGCCAAGCGAGTGAAACCCCTATAGTATGGTAAGCGATAGTCCAAATACAAGTATAAAAAAAGCCTGGCAGATTGATTACATCACACTGCCTCAAACACGCCAAGGCAAGCGCTATGTGCTCACAATAGTAAAAAGCCACCACGGGATGGCTAGAGACCTACCCTGTGCCTCATGCTACTGCCCAAAACACCATCCTGAGCCTTAAAAAGCAAGTTCTGTAGAAGCATGGTACCCCTGAAAGAATTAAATCCGACAATAGGACTCATTTCAAGAACAGCCTTATAAACACCTAGGCTAAAGAACATGGCATTAAATGAGTGTACCATATCCCTTACCATGCACCAGCAGCTGAAAAGGTCGAACAGTGTAATAAATTGTAAAAACCACCTTAAAAAGCCCTAGGTGGGGGAACTTTCAAAAATTGAGAACAGCATCTAGCAAAGACCACCTAGTTAGTCAACACTCGGAGTTCCACCAATAGAGCTAGTCCAGCCCAATCTGAGTCCCTGCACACAGTAAATGAAGACAAGGTTCCAGTAGTGCATGCCAGGGGACTGTTAAGAAAGACTGTTTAGGTTAATTCTGCCTCGAGTACAGACAAACCCGTCCGTGGGGTTGTCTTTGCTCAGAGACCTAGTTGCACATAGTGAGTAATACAGAAAGATAAAACAACACGTTGTGTACCGCAAAGAGATCTAATTGTTAGGTAAAAACCACATGTCATGTGAAATGCCTGTACACCACTGCTTGCTAAGTGTCACTGTCACTGTTTGTACATAGCTGTATATAAGTATTAATGTGTGTGTGTGTGTAGAGTTAAAATGTATTAATTTAAGCATTGAGCCAATAATATGTGATAAGGGGTGGAATGTCTTAAAGTGACTCTATCATGTGTATCCCCTATCATGCTCTATGCCCAAAAAGTAATATTGTGACTTTTCTGTGCCTTTAAAACTGAGCTTAAGAAAAAAAAAAAACCAAACGAACTTTTCAAAACAGTTTCCCAAGGACACAGAGATACACTCCTCTGCGTTCTCTGGCTGCAGGAGCAGGAGGGAGCACCTGCTTGCTTTCTTCAGCCAGCGGTTTCGGGTTTTTTTTTCTTTCCCTCTCTTCCCGGCGTGAGACGGAAAGCTGCATTTTGTTTCCTGGGACTTTGGTTTTTCCCTTCTTTCTCTTCTGGACTGTTCAACAACATCAGAACACATCGGAGAATTTTTCCCCGAGGCCCGGGGGTGGCCCTCGCCGACCCAGCTCCGAGGAGGAGAGAGACCACCCTACAGAAGGACTCTGAAATCTTCCCAGGTTCTCTCTATAGCGAGAGGTTTCATTTCATTATTTAGCATTATTATCCTTTTCCCGTGTGTTTGTTAAATAAATAGTTCTTATCTCATTCACTTTCCTTCGAGAAAAATAATTTTTTCCCCGAACCCTGTGGGAAAAAGGTGGTTGTAACCTGGTTTTCTTCTCAAAAGATATATTGCTAAATTTTGGCCAAACCGGCACAGGTCTTTTTCCCGTTCTTTCGGATTTCTTCTAAAATCTCAATTAGGTCTTGATGCTTCACTAATTGCTTTACTAATGTAAGGTCCATCCCAATAGGTGTGGGTAGCAATTTATGGTATATGGTGTAGTTAGACCTTATCAATTGATGAGACACAACCAGTGCTAAATACGAAAAGTCACACCCAACAATCTTGGTAAAATTACAAATACAAAAATTAGAGTGATTCCTGGCAGCTACATTTATATTACTGTCATCTATCATCATAAAAGTGCAGATAGTTCTTAAGCACACACAACCTTGACCAATATATACAAGTACAGTTTTCAGTGTAGTGTCTGGGTGGACCTCGAAGTGACAAATGCCTTGTTCCATGTCAAGACATATGTCTTTGGCATCAACTGTATTACTTTCACAAATAAATCCTTGTTGTTCCCATGTGATGCAAGATTCTAAATTTACCATTTGCCATTTTTCTTCTACCATCTGAGCCTATACTTTATGTTCAGAGGGGTAAAAAACTGTTCCTTCATCGTTTAGTCCCAATGTGACAATAGGATGAATTGCGTAAACTGTGGCATTACGTATAGTAAGCACAAAGGCAGTAGCTATGTTAGTTATTGGGTCATAAGTGAAATTTACCAAGGTCCAAGAGGATTGGAACTTTCCTTCTAACTTAGTAGCATTATTCCAAACAGCTTCTCGGATTTCAATAGGGAAAACACCTTCATTTCCTTCTCTTATAATTAAGGAAGCTGTTGACTGCATCCATAATTGGGCTCATATGCAGCTAAGGGCTAATGATACATTGTCTTGAGCTACACCAAGTGTGTTTAATATCAGTCTGTGGTCCTAGTCACTGGCCTTTGTGAAATCTGGGAGTATTTTTGAGACTTGCCACTGGCCGTTTCCCAACGCCAATAGGGAGGATTGCAGGGGCTGTTTTAATTTGGTCAGGTCACTGGTTGCCATGGTGTACTAGTTTGAAAACAGACCAGTGGGGGCACCAAGTCAGAATAACAATTTTATAGGGAAATTAAAAATAAAGGCAAGAAAAACCCCAGTGGGCTAAACTAACAGAGTCAGAATACAACCTAGCACCCTGTTAATCAGGGTGGCGTGAGCAGTCCGATGAGATGGTGGCTGTAGTCCTCCTGAAGTGATGGATGTGGCTCTGTCGAAGCAGTGGTCCGGTAGAAAGGTCTGCTCCTCCTCAGAAAGTCCAGTGGTGACTATGCAGCTCCTGTCCTCTGGGAATCCAGTGGGAAGGATGCCCATGGTGTTCAGAATCCCAGATTATATCCAAGATGGAACGCTTGGTTCCTCCCTCTGGGTGGAGCATCTCACAATGGAATGATGAGTCATGAGGCCAGGTGTTGATGGGCTCATTAACAGAAGATAGTCCGGAGGGAGTTATCTCTGAGTCATGTGGCAGGGCATTGATGGGCCATTAGCAGAAAGATAGTTCAGAGGGAGGGGGGCCAGGAAACACTGCCCCACCTGGTTTCAACAGCTCATGAGGATGGTAATAGAATACACTGCAACCCAGGACACGTGGCCAACTTATTAGTTAGTATCTCTGAGTCAATTCCATTTAGGACTTCCAGTCCTGTTCCCAGCATGCCAGTCAGGTCTCTCCGCATTCTGCCTTTGAGGGGTGTTTGCTTTTGTAGCCAGGCTGTCCACCCTTCAAAGGATGTTTGTATTAAAGGGGAGCAGGCTGGTTGGATCTCAGAAACATTAATTTGCATTAGTAATTCTACACGCTTAAGAGACCACTCTGGATTACACAGTAATAATTGCTGGCTTGTGTTCCTTACTACATAAGGGCCAATGTCATAAATCTTTGGTTCAGGCTTAAGTGGTGTGACTTGGGTTTGGATTCGAGTGCTGGCGTAGGTTGTAACAGGCCTAGCCATGGTATTTATCCGGAATGTGAATGAGAGACCGTTAATATCGTGGGCCCAAAGACAAACTACTTCAACGATCTGTACTAATGTAAAATTATACCAACAATCTAATTCACTTGAATGATTACAGATTTCATCATGTTTGTCTGTAGGAGTAGTTGAAACACTAATTTGGGTTGCTTTTTTATGAGAAGTTCCGTTAATCATTCAGCATCCTATGTTGATTTCTTCTACAGTTCCCTGAAGTTGCCAAGTTTTTTGTCTTTCCCCGTCTGGCTTTGTATACACTTGGTTTCTGTGCATGACCACAGTCAGTAAGTTTAAATCCTTTAAATCAGAATATTTCCCCATGAGTCCAGTAAACCACATAAAGGCTTGGGACCATATGTCTTCTTTCCTATAAGTAACTTCCCAACTTAAGGCTACAATTATGACTGTGAAAAAACCAGTTTTCTGGGTTATACTTGCGTGCCACCATAACATTTTCATTTTGTTCAGGTAAAGCAATTTCAGTTCATCATCACCAGGGATCACTTTCCAAGGGGCCTCTGGAGCCTTCTTTACCCAAGTATGGTGAATCCAGGCACTCTGTTCTCTGATCTTAATCGCGGTGTAAGTGGTGAGGAGCACCTGGAATGGTCCTTCCCACTGTGGTTCCAGAGTTTTTTCTGTACGAGACTTAACATATACATAATCTCCAGGCCAAATGTCATGTACAGGACCATCTAAACCTCGACTTTGGGTTCCAGCCACATGTTTTTCAGTTTCTCTAAGCTGTTTGTCTAAAGCAATCATATAGGTGGTTAACATCTCCTCCCCAGTTTGGGTAGATATTCCTTTCTGTACCCCATATGGTCTCTCATAAAGTATTTCGAAGGGACTTAGCTTTTCTTTAATTCTGGGCTTGGTCCGAATTCGTAACAATGCAAGTGGAAGAGATTGCGGCCAGGGTAGGTTAGCTTCTTGCCCTAGTCTCGCAATTTGCTGTTTAATTAAATGATTCATTTTCTTTACTTGACCACTCAACTGGTGTCGCACTGACCACTGGCCGCCCGGAGGCCTGGCAGACGACTTGCTATGGTGTCCCAGTCAGGGGAACCACTTGGTGCAAGGCCGGTTGGAATCCGCTCTCTAGGGAGCCTTCTGCCCTCAGCTGTCTAGGGAGCAGGCTGCAGTCTGGTGTTGCCTAGCAACCGACGGAGGCAAAGGAGGAGAGAAGGGCTCTTCGTTGCAACAGTGTCCGCTTTATTCCCGCGGGGGAAGAAGCAACAGACGAGCCCCGAGAAGGGCTGGGGGGCAGTTTTCAAACTGGGGAGACTCAGGGGTGGATCCAAGGGAAGAACCAATAGGGAATTGATGGGGAATGACAGAGAACCAATGGGGAATAACAAGGGGAGGACTTACATAGGCAAGCCAATGGGGTTTACAACAGAGATGAACTTTCTAGAACATAATTAACTAAGCAATGAGATACATGAATATGCAAAAGGAACTTAACCAATTGAGAGCTGAGGAACAAAGAACTAGCTAGAACAGTGGGAGGAGATGCCTCTAAGGGTGACACCCAGGGGGAGGAACCCTCAGGCCTCGGTGCTGCCCTCAGAACCACTGTCGTGAGTGGGGAAGTCAACCCACTCGATGCCTTCCGG